>CM075347.1:13860000-16360000 GCA_037693485.1 Kitagawia praeruptora
CGCCCTCATTGGGGAACTCTGGAGTAATCCTGCACTTTGCACCCAAAAGCTCTGGATCACCTGTCCTGCTATCTGGTGGGTGCTTCTCATTCGGGGGACAGGGATGCGTTCTGCACTTGGGGTAAATCACGGCTATACCTGCATCCTTGAAATCAAGAAATAGCTGGTAGCGGATAGGACTAGTCCTCGACGGGGGATGTTTCCTTATCCGTGAAGTCTTGAGATCTTGGATGAGCCTTGGGCCTTTTGTGGTTAGGCCTCATAGTAGAACATTCCGGAAGCTGGTCCGTTATCCAAGCCCATTTGGGTTTCTTGTTCTCCAAGAACTACGTATGGCTTGATCCCCTATAAATACCGGGGTACGTAGGCCGATTGAAGGGTTGGAAGTCGAGAGCTCTGAATAGCCGCCACTAACCCTATCAATCTCAGCCACCAATTACAAACAACCACCACACGCCAAATGCAGAACGCAAATCTTGTTTCCGGCGAAGTACCTCGAATTTTGTTGTTACCAAATTCCTCCGTCAACAAATTGGCGCTAGAAGGAGGGGCAATCAAGATCTTCATCTTAGGAGGAAAAGATGTCTCACAATCAGCGCGGAGGTTCTCACGAAGAGGATTGTTACGATTCTGAAGATAGCTTGGGGGGTAACCAAGCTCATCACGAAACTTACGTTCCGGAGGAAATCCCTGTTCCCCCACACCACCATGGAACTCCAGCCACCGGCGGTGGCCAGCCACCCGTTCTTATCAGTAACGCGGCATTGATGGAACAACTGTACCGCATGGGTGATGCCCTAAATAATTTCGGGGCAAGATTGTGTTCCGTGGAGGAAAATCAGGGGTCAAGGAGAAAATCTCGGAGTATCCCACGAAATCATCATCGAATAGGGAAAGCCCTCCAAGTCGAGGAAAGCTCTCGTAAAGATAGCGAAGTGCAGGAGAAGAGATTTCAGCTAATTACTCCTCGAAGGTTAGAATACTCTGATCCTATTATTGAACATCCAAGTGAAGATAACTCTGAGCGCAGGTTGTCGAGTCCTGAAGCTAGGGCGCGCCCTCACCCTCATCGGTCAGGGCGCACCCCTAGTGAGATTCAGCGGATGAAGAACAGATGGCTAAGGAGAAAAGAGATTTTGCAAGCTTAAAGGAGCGTCTTGGAGTAAGGCTTAATGATGACGATTTAAGGATGGTGCTCCTTGAGCAGCAGAAGAAAAGCCAATACTTGGAATCACGGCCCCATGATTCACAGCGTGCGCCCCCTGACAACATGTCGAGGCCCCTTGGACATGAGCGAGCCCTTGCACGGAGTCATGATTCACAGCGTGCGCCCCCTGACAACAGGTCGAGGCCCCTTGGACATGAACGATCTCTTGTTCGTAACAATAATCCACAGCGCGCGCCCCCTGTTCACGACAGGTCGCGGCCCCTTGGATCTAAACAAACTTTTCATAACTCTGGAGCAAGAGGAAACCGTGATAATGGTGATAAAGGAAGGGATTGGTATCAAGGAAATGGGCGCCCTCGTCATCAGGGCGCGCCCTCAGGTAGAAGATTTCTTGTTCATCAAATTCCAAGTACTTCTGATGAATCTAGATCGAGGACGCGCCCTCACTCAGGAGAACAATATCAGAGAAATTCTCAGGGGAATCCGCAACCTCATGGAAATCCAGAAGGTCAGCAAACACAAACTCAAACTCAAGAGGATGTTGTTCAGCCACAGGCAGGGAATCAAGGAGTGGAGACGGCGGCTCCACCTCCACCTCCACCTCCAGGGGGTACTCAAACTGTGGCACAACCAAATATTCAGAATGTTCCCGGGGTTGGAACTTTCAATGTGGATGATTTGAAGAAGCTCCTTGCTCACTTGGATGGAGGAAAAATATCTGCTACTGCACAAACTTCCTCTCCATTCTCAACTGAAGTAAGAGAGGCGCAGCTTCCTACTGGGTATAGATCTATGACAAACGATTTGCGCTTTCATGGAAATGCAGATCCTGTCTAATTCCTCGGACGTTTTGATATCGAGATGGATGTCTATCAAGTGACAGAGCTGGCTAGGTGTCGATTGTTGGCAGCGACTTTCAGGGAAAGTGCTCAGCAATGGTTTCAGAAACTTGGCCCGGGAGTTATTACATCTTGGCAGGTAATGAGGAATTTGTTTTTGACTAAATTCCAGGCAGCAGTGAAATACGCTCCTCCCGTCACAACTCTGGCCAATATCAAGCAGAGGGAAGGAGAAAGTCTGCAATCTTACTTCAAGAGGTTTAACTCGGAATCAACTCTGGTGAGAGGAGCAACTGATGAAACACTCAAGAGTTTTCTAATTGCTGGACTATCGGTGGGAACAGATTTCTGGAAACATCTCCAAGGACGAGATACACCGACATTGGCTGATGTGTTTGCACAAGCTGAATCTTTCAAGATTGTGGAGCAATCTTTGGCGGATAATCGAAAGACTGATAGTCAAAACAGTTCTAAGGTAAAGGTTGGAAAGAGGAAGGATAGGTCTCCTAGTCCAACTCGCCGGATAGCAACAGGAGCCAATCGTGTGAACTTAACTGAATCTGGCAGAAACTGGGGTCCCCCAGATACTTACACTTATGATCAAAGGCCGGGTAATTACACACCCCTAGCAGCCTCCATTGAACATATTTTTGAAGTAAACAAAAATAAAGGATTCTTCAGAAAGCCAGAGCCTCTCTCTTCTTGGCAAAGTAAAGATAAAAGAAAGTACTGTGAATTCCATGAATCTTCTGGGCACAATACTCATGAGTGCCGTCAATTGAAGGATGAGATTGAGGATTTAATCAAGGAAGGATATCTAACAGAATGGATTGTCAGAGAGGTGAAAAAACATAAGGAGAATCCTGATAAGAGAGATGGAGGGCGCGCCCCCCATGTGGATGACAGGCCTGAGGAGAAGAAGTTTGTGAAGGAAGGAAGCATTCACACTATCTTTGGTGGACACCACCTGGGAGGTGACAGCAATCATGCTATGGAGAGGTACACTAGAGAAGCGAGGAATCGACCTCTTACAAATGTGAATAGTCTGGAGTTGAGGCCACCTAAATTGTTCAAAGGGGAGTTTGCTGATATCACTTTTACTGAAGAAGAGGCGAGATGGGTACACCATCCTCATAATGACGCTTTGGTGGTGGCAATTCATATTGGGTCCAAGAATGTACATCGAGTTTTTGTTGATAATGGGAGTTCGGTGAATATTCTGTATTACAGTACTTATCAAAAGCTGGGACTTCTAGACAAGGATATGATTCAGGATAACGGATGGATTTATGGTTTTTCAGGCGAATCTGTAAAGGTCATGGGAGCTATCAAATTACCTGTAACTCTCGGGGAAGGGACCCTTTCTGTAACACAAATGATGGATTTCATGATTTTGAATGTGGAGTCATCACACAATGCTTTGGTGGGACGTCCCTTGTTGAAAGAAATGAAGGTTGTGACCTCCATCTATCATCTTGCAATGAAGTTTCCTACGCCAAATGGTGTGGGAACAATTCGAGGATCCCAGCATGACTCGAGAGATTGTTATCACAAGGCAATTAAAGGGTTCAGGAGGCAGCAGGATGGAGGGCGCGCCCTCAGTGAAAATAGTTCTGGAGTTATGAGTATTGCTCTTGAAGAAGTGAAAGTCCATTATCTTGTTCAAAAACCAGAGAAGGAAACACATTGTTATAGGGCGCGCCCTGAGGTTAATATTCCAGTTTTGGATGATCTTCAGGATGGAATTCTGGAGGAAATTGAAGAAGACTCGGAAGAAGTAATTTCAGTTAATCTCAGAGGTGAACAGGTTGAAGGGAGACGAATGTTACTTGAAGGATTGGTGCATACCCTTGTTGAGGAAGACTTCCCTCTTAAAGAGGACGCGCCCTCCAAGGATGCAGCACCAATCGAGGATCCTCGAAGTTTTGATTTTGATCTTGATCCAAGAACACCACAACCTGTGGAAAAGACTGGTCCTGCAGAGGATACTATTTCCATTTTGGTGGATGAAAAAGATTCGAGTAAGGTTTTGAAAGTTGGATCTCAACTGAATTCCAAGTTGAGAGGAATGCTTACTAATTTTCTCTTGAGTAATCTGGATGTATTCGCTTGGAGTCATGCTGATATGGTAGGAATCGATCCAAAGATTATGTGTCATCATTTGAACATAGATCCTACCAAGAAGGGAATCCGTCAGAAACGTCGACCTGTAAGTGGAGAAAGAGCTATAGCATTGAAGGAGGAAGTTGATAGACTTCTGGATGTTGGTTTGATCAAAGAATCATATTACCCCGATTGGCTGGCAAATCCTGTTCTTGTCAAAAAGCCTAATGGAAAGTGGAGGACTTGTGTGGATTTCACGGACATGAACAAGGCTTGCCCTAAAGATAGTTTTCCTCTTCCTCGAATTGATCAGTTGGTGGATGCTACCGCTGGCCACGCACTATTGAGTTTCATGGATGCTTATTCAGGCTACAATCAAATTCCCATGTATGAGCCTGATCAAGAACACACTTCTTTCATCACGGATAGGGGTTTGTATTGTTATATTAGAATGCCATTTGGTTTGATCAACGCTGGAGCTACTTATCAGAGGTTGGTGAACATGATGTTTAAAGATCTGATAGGGAAAACTATGGAGGTGTATGTGGATGACATGCTTGTCAAATCCTTGAGGGCAGAGGACCATGTAAAGCATTTGGAGCAAATGTTCGGAGTATTGAGGAAATTCAGAATGAAATTGAATCCTCAAAAATGTGTGTTTGGAGTGGAATCCGGAAAATTCTTGGGGTTCATGGTTAATCATCGTGGGATTGAAGCAAATCCAGCTAAGATTAAAGCCTTACTTGACATGAAATCTCCATCCAGTGTGAAGCAAGTTCAGAGTTTGGCTGGGAGGATTGCGGCCCTAAATCGCTTTGTGTCAAAATCTTCGGATAGATGCAGAGAGTTCTTCAAGGCAATCAAAGGGGCCTCCAAAGATTTTGTGTGGACTCCCGAGTGTGAAGGTGCTTTTCAGAAAATTAAAGAACAGTTGGGGAATCCTCCGCTTTTAGCTAAGCCCGTGGAGGGAGAGACCTTGATATTATATTTGGCAGTGTCAGAATACTCCATTAGTGCAGTATTGGTGAGAGAAGAAGTTGATCATCAGTCCCCGGTTTACTATGTGAGCAAGCGTTTGCATGATGCAGAGACTCGATACACCAGTATGGAAAAGTTGGTTTTCGCTTTAATCTTGGCGGCAAGGAAACTTCGTCCTTACTTTCAAGCTCATAGGATCGAGGTTCGTACTGCTTATCCTTTGAGAAGTATTCTTCACAAACCAGAAGCTTCAGGAAGAATGTTGAAATGGGCCATCGAATTAGGGCAGTTTGATTTGGAATATACGCCAAGAACAGCAATAAAAGGTCAGGCTTTAGCGGATTTCATCTTGGAGTTTGATTCAGAGACCGAGGAAAAGTCAATTGTGTTAGCGGAACCAGGAATTCCTCCTATGAAGGCGCGCCCTCTTGAGGAAATTCCTCAACTTTGGTGGAGGTTGCACGTAGATGGAGCTGTAAACAATGGAGGGGCTGGTGCAGGTGTAATTCTAGTAACGCCTGAAGGAAATCAACTAATGAGTGCTATTCACTTCCAATTCGAGGCAACTAATAATGATGCGGAATATGAAGCTTTGATTAATGGATTAAAAATGGCTTTGGAAATGAAGGTAGTAAATTTGATTGTGTTAAGTGATTCAGAGTTAGTGGTCAGGCAGATCAAAGGAGGATTTCAGTGTAGAGGTCCAAGAACAGAGCTCTACATGAAGTGTGCGCAACGATTAATGCAGAAGTTTCGTGAAGTAAGGTTGGAATGCATTCCTCGAGATGAAAATTGCTCTGCAGATGTTTTGGCTAAGCTAGGATCCCAGAAGGATGCTATGTTGTTGGGAACAGTTCCTTTACAAATTCAAGAAGTGCCAAGTATTCCAGAGGTGGAAGTTATGGAGGTGGAGAGTACTCCGTCAGTTACCTGGATGACTCCAATTCTGGAATATCTCCGTAGGGGGATTCTCCCAAGCGATAAAGTTGAAGCAAGGCGTCTTCGATATCATGCTGCCAGGTTTGTGGAGTATGATGGAATTTTGTACAAGAGAGGTTTCAATCAACCGCTTTTGAAGTGCATAGATGGAGATGAATGCAATTATATCTTAAGGGAGGTACATGAAGGAATTTGTGGCAATCACTCGGGGGGTGGTTCGTTGGCAATGAAAGTGTTAAGGCAAGGTTATTATTGGCCTACTGTGAAGAAGGATGCTTATGAGTTTGTTAAGGCATGCGATAAATGCCAGAGGTTTGCCAATTATTCAACGATTCCTGTAACTACCTTGACTTCTATGATGAGTCCTTGGCCATTTGCTATGTGGGGAATTGATCTTATTGGAGAACTCCCTAAGTCTAAGGGAGGAGTCAAGTACGCTGTTGTGGCTGTAGATTATTTCACCAAGTGGGCGGAAGCAATGCCCTTGACTAAGATAACAGCGAAGAAAATCAAGGATTTTGTATTCAACTCTATTGTGTGCAGATTCGGGATTCCTTACAAGCTTGTTTCAGATAATGGAAAGCAGTTTGATAGCAAAGAGTTGCGAAAGTTATGTGAAGATTTGGGAATCAAGAAAGAATTTGCAGCTGTATATCATCCTCAGAGTAATGGGCAGACTGAAGCTATCAACAAGATAATCAAGCACACTTTAAAGACCAAATTGGAAGAAAGCAAAGGGAATTGGCCCGAGGAACTTCCTATGGTTTTATGGGCATATAACACAACTCCAAGAACCACAACGGGAGAGTCTCCTTTCATGTTATCTTATGGCTGTGAGGCAATGGTTCCAGTGGAAATTGGAGCAGGGTCATTCCGAAGAGATTTCTATGAGGAAGAATCGAATATGGTGAATCAAAGGATAAATCTCGATTTTCTAGAGGAGACAAGGACTAACTCGCAGTTGAGGTTGGCAACTTATCAGCAGAGGGCTGCAAGGTACTATAACAAGAAGGTGAAGATTCAGCCTTTCAAGGTAGGTGATTTAGTTCTGCGGAAAGTTATGCCTAATACAAGAGTAGCAGCGCATGGAGTTTTTGGTCCCAACTGGGAAGGACCTTACAAGATCAAATCTATCATCTGGGAAGGAACTTATCATCTAGAAGACTTGGATGGCAACGTAATCCCAAGAGCATGGAATGCAGAGCATTTGAGAAAGTATTATCAGTAGGGTGCGGCTTTGACCCCTATTGTATGAAGGCTTATATTTAAGTTGTATACTAGTATAAATAAATATTCTCCTAGTCTAGGGGGTAGTACATATACGCCTTCTTTAGTTCTAGTTGAGACTTGATGTTTTTTCCACATTTTTTAGAAGTTTATTCTCCTTAGCTCGGGGGGTATAACATGTATACCTTCCCTTGTTCTGCTGAGATTATTTGAAGATTAATAAAGAATATCAAGACATTTTTTGCAAGAATTTTGAAGATTTTTTGATTGAAGTATAAGAGGTCGTGCCCATTTCTTAGGGCGTGCCCTCAGCATGTATAAAGATTTGTTATGAAGTAATTGACAAGTTAAGGAAACCCTGAAAGGGTAGTGCCTTAGGGCGCGCCCTCAACATGAATGAACAATGTGTGCTATATTTTAAAGAGAAGAGCTTAAAGGAAATGATGAAGAAAAGGTCGCGCCCCCATCTAGGGCGCGCCCTCATTGAAAGCATTTAACAAATGAAAGCATGAAGATAAATAGAGCATAACAAAAGTTTAAAAGACATTTAAAAGTTAGGAGTTACAAATTGCAGGGTTTTACAAAGGACCCGCACCTTAAAAGTTAAGTACATATGAAACAGGTTTAAAAGACTGAAATCCTAAGGCGCGTCCTTAGGGGGAGAAGAGATAACCTTGGAGGGTGAAGGAGGTGCATCCTGAGCTACATCTGTAGGAGATTTTTGAGTAGGAATAGCAGTAGGAGAGGGTTGAACGTTGTCAGTAGAGGGCGCGCCCTCAGAAGCTTCCTCTAATCCTAACTCTATTCTTTTCGCCTTGATATCTAAGGCTCTGTCAACCTTGAACTTTGCTATGTCCTCAGCAGCAGCAGGTCCAAATTTCTCCCAAGTATAATCAGGGTCGTTGGCCAGAAAACCAATAAGATAAAAGTTGAAACCTTTTTCAAAGTTTTCATCCTCAATGGCTTCTCTCTGTTCATTTAACTTGGTTTTTTCAATTTCAAAGGAACCTTGCTGAGCTCGGAGTTCCTTCACCTCTTTCTCCAATTCGTCATTTTTGGTATTCAGAAGCGTGCGATGTTCAATGGATTCATCTAGATCATGTTTCAAATCAGCAATTCTGTCATTTTTGGCATCTAGATCTTTCTTCCACTTATTATCATTTTCAACAATCATCTTCGAATACTTCCTATTCTCGGCTTCAAGTCTGTTAAGATGAAGTTTTTCCTTGTGAACCCTCTGGGCGCGCCCTAGAGATTGGATAAGAAGTTGAGCGGATACCCGAATCATGGATTGAGATTCTTCATCCGCATTCATGTTTTGCCATATATCAACATCCTTTTCTTCAACTAGAGAGGCAGCAGCAGGGCCAATCAAGGTTTCGACATATGAGGGCGCGCCCTCATATCTTGGTTTCTTGCCCCTATTGGTGATAGGTTCTAGGATATCAGGATTCCTTTTCAAAGATTCTGTGGATGGAGTGATAGTGTCGCTGGAATTCTTTTCTGGTGCAGGGCGCGCCCTGGAGTCAGAGGTACCCGCTTGGTCATGTTTCTTCTCTTTGTCATTCTTCTTTTTGGCAGCGCCAAATCCTCGGGGAATCTTGGGGGCCATACCTGTACAAGATAAAAGAGAAGAAAGGTTAGGCCGCGCCCTGGGTAAAAAAGGCAAAATATGAAACAAAACATCAGAAATGAAAGATAAACGGTTAGGGCGCGCCCTATCCTACACTATAATTATTACCTTCATCAGAATCAGAATTTTCATTTTTATCACTAGATGAAGAAGTGGGAACAGCGATGCCATTTCAAAATTTTTTAAATTTACAAATAGAACCAACTCTGTCGGAAAGGATTCCAACCCTTTTTAGATTTTCTTCAGTGATTAGAGTTTGGAGATTAAATTTCTCCGCTGCAACTTTTAGGATGGCTTTGGCCCGGGATGAGGCCGCGCCCTGAAGTTCTTTTTGAACTCTTCTATCTGTTTTGGTTTAAAAAAGATCAGTTAAAGTTAAAAGAAAATTGAAAAAAAAGAAAAAAGAAAGAAGAGTGTAGGGCGCGCCCTCACTTACATGGATCTGTATTGAATTGAAGACGAACTCGAGGAACGTCCCAGATGAAGAAATAGGGATCCTTCCATCTTTTGGTGTGGCTAACTCTTCCCTCAGAAAAACCTTTATTATTGTGAGGTTTGTTGATTACCAGATAATAGTATCCAATGCTTGATTGACGGATACTAAAGAAATAACTGATTTCTGGCATGGAGGGTGCCCCAAAACCCAGGTCATGGTAGAGAATGAATAAACCCAAGACAAGTTTATAACTGTTGGGAGAAAGTTGGATTGGGGCTAGGTCGTACCATTCAAGGATTTCTCTGAGGAAGGGGTGTAAAGGCGCGCCCACACCTAAAGCAACGAGTTTTGGGGTAAGAACCATCCTTGGAATTCTGAAATTTCCCCCATAATTGAAAAGGTGAGGTCGATGGTGGGAGTGAGGGATTGCCCAGAGTCCTTCTTGGCCATAGTATTTCATAGCCCATTCCACCTCATCATTGGTAGCCGTAGAAGACATGCTCACACAGGCTAATTTGCCTTGCTTCTTTCTGAGTTGGTTCTTTTCTTTTTCAGATATCTCATTATATCTACCCTAATCAATATCGATTTCCTCATCAAGGACTTCCCAATGTTCGAATGGGGTAGGTGATGAAGGTGGAGATGTTGGTTCAGAATTGATAACTGGTGAGATAGATGAGGCGGAAGGCGCGCCCTCAGAGGAATATGTATCAGAAGAATGCGTGTCACTGGGAGAATTGGAGTCCGGAGCATAATCATTGTCAGATGGGTCTGTGTATATGATGTTTGGAATTTTTTCAGGTGTTGGTGTTGGAATTCTTTCAGGTATTTCGGTGTTAAGGGGAATACCATCAAAGGAGTCTTCATCAGAGAAATTCATTCTGCCTTCGTTTAAATCTTTGATAAGGCGCGCCTTGTCTTCAGGAGAAATGAACGAAAAAGGGCTCATATAAGGTTCAGGAGATAAAGGGGGTGGTAATGGAGAATGGATTCCTAAACTCTCGTTGAATTCCCTAAACGGGTGAAAAGGTGGAGACGCGCCCTCCAGCTGCAAAACAAAAATAAGAGCACTAAGGGCGCGCCCCAGGGAAGAAACATGAAGGAAAAGTTTATACTACAAATTAAACTAACTATGGGACTTAACATTTGGACGTTCGAAATTGCTTAAAAGACATTAGGGCGCGCCCTAAGTGTAAGACACGCCCAAGAAAAGAGTTAATGAAGGATCAAATTCTTAAAGTTATATTGTGATATTAGAAGAATCCAAGACGCGCCCAGTGTTAAAGGCGCGCCCTGAGAATTAACTAGCCGTATTGATTTGCCAGAAACATATTTTAGAAAAATTACAACAGCAAATAAAGATCAAGCATGCATACATACATATATATATACAGGTAATATCGAAGAACACGAAGGTAACAAAGAGTCAAATCGCAAAATCGGACAAAATACATGGTGAAAGTACAAGATAAAGGCATCAAAACGTACCTTAGAAGTTCTGGAATGAGATTGGTGGAAGAAAATGGAAGAGAATCGTCAAGATCGGCCGGATTGGTACTCGGAAAGTGAAGTCGCCGGAGGATAATTTTTGGGAGAGAGAGAGAGTAAAAAGAGTAAAAAGAGAAGTGTTTGGGTATTTATAGGGATTTAGAAAAAGTAGTGGGATACAGCTGTCAGCCACTTAAGTCGTTTGGGATTCTGAGGACGCGCCCTTTGCCAAGGCGCGCCCTGATGAAGATTTGTGAAATTTTGGGCTTATTAGAAGAAATTCCATACATCATCTCTGATTTCGTATGGAATTGGGGGGTAGTTGTTATAGCCAAAATTCGGTTCGGGTATTTTCAAGATGGATTCGGGTCAAATATTGTTTTAATTTGGGGAATTCTATAATAAATTAGGATTTTGACTTAAGATGGAAAAATTAGGCCGCGCCCTGGCTTTCCTTATAGTGAGGGCGCGCCCTAAATGAGGAATATAGTGACAAATCTGTTCAAATTGGTTTTCAAAGAAGACAATGAAGAAATCTCTTTTAGGATACTGTTCGAGTTAGGATTCTAGTTAGGTGGGATTCTACTCAAGCTGGAACTCTAGAAGTTGAAGAATTTCCTCCTGTCGTATCTCAGGAGGGGGATGTCCGTCGCAGAAGGCCTCCAGGGGTTTGCCTGGATATAAGGACCCTTCTTAGAAACTAAGGGAGGCATCCGTGCGCCCTAAGGTGGAAAGATGGGGACTTTTTGGTGTGTGCTTTGGGAGCTCTGTTCCTGTAGCCAATGGGCGCGCCCTCATTGGGGAACTCTGGAGTAATCCCGCACTTTGCACCCAAAAGCTCTGGATCACCTGTCCTGCTATCTGGTGGGTGCTTCTCATTCGGGGGACAGGGATGCGTTCTGCACTTGGGGTAAACCACGGCTATACCTGCATCCTTGAAATCAAGAAATAGCTGGTAGCGGATAGGACTAGTCCTCGACGGGGGAAGTTTCCTTATCCGTGAAGTCTTGAGATCTTGGATGAGCCTTGGGCCTTTTGTGGTTAGGCCTCATAGTAGAACATTCCGGAAGCTGGTCCGTTATCCAAGCCCATTTGGGTTTCTTGTTCTCCAAGAACTACGTATGGCTTGATCCCCTATAAATACCGGGGTACGTAGGCCGATTGAAGGGTTGGAAGTCGAGAGCTCTGAATAGCCGCCACTAACCCTATCAATCTCAGCCACCAATTACAAACAACCACCACACGCCACCACTCTTTTCGGCAAAGAACCACCGTTGTAGATCTTGTTTCCGGCGAAGTACCTCGAATTTTGTTGTTACCAAATTCCTCCGTCAACACCTTTGAACGGGGTACTTAAAAATGATATTTTTATTTTTTTTTGTTTTGTACAAAACTGTTAATTATAGATCTTTATACAAATCAAAAATTAAAAAATGTATTTCACAAATACCAAGTTCAAGTACATTAAAATGCGTAAAAAGCGAGACCATACTTTATAAAATGGAAGTAGTATCTAATTTGTTTTTGCTGGACATTTGATTTAGGTTTGGCTTGTATATCCATAGACTATGGGGTGGAACATCCTTATTCTATCTTAGATTACATGTCTTATCACCTAGGTGACTGATCCTATAATCTTAAATCCACAATCAAATATATATTGAACCCAACATTTAATGAAAAAAACTAATAATTTAATAGGGTAAAGAGTTTCTACCTGACACGGTAGAAAAATTCTCTACCTGTGCGGCTTTAAATTCATATTTTTAATAGTTTTAACGAAAATTCAACCGTACAGATAAAATTAGTGGGTATACAAAATTACATAGAAATTGATTTTATATATGATGCAATTTTCAATCAAAAAATGATATAAAATCTGAGCCATTGTATTCATAGTGTAAACCATATATACAATACGATGTTAAATTAAATGTATTCTTAAAGGATAAAATTTATAAAATTTTGCGCACCTACTTATTTTTGCATAAAATTTTCATATGTACGATTAGAATAACAAAAAAAAAGATAAATACATGATTTTAAGTCGCACAGGTAGAGAATTTTTCTACCGTGTCAGGTAGAAACTCTTTACCCAATTTAATATATATTATTTACTAATTTGTTTGGCCCAAATACTCTTATTTTAATTCTGTTAAATGTTACCATTACATGGGCGAACTCAATGCCCTGACAAGCCCACAAATACACATACCGGTTCTTTCATACCATTTATAATATTCAAATCCACTCCTAACAATATCCCCTTCACACATCTCGGGCTCGACACCTGCCAAATCTGTCACCATTCTGTGTGATCTGGCTCCCCCTTGAACCCTACTGGAAGCTCCTGGCTATCTGACTTCCCCTAGGCCCATGTATACCGGAAGCCCATCTGCCTCCTCTTGAAGCCCATCCTCGGGTAGCCCACATGTCTCTTCCTTGATCCATACTGGAGCCCATCTGAGATTGTTATTGATCGTTGTAACCTAAGCTCTGATACCATGCACTTGTTGGGCCGCAAGCGAACCATAACTCCACAACAGTATGAAATTGTCCTTTTTGGGCCGAGCCCGCACGTAATTGTTTTTGGGTCACTCTCAAAAGGCCTCATACTAATGGAGTTATCTGGCTGCTTATAAACTAGCTATCTGCCCCTCCCACAACCGATGTGGGTCAACTCCTAACAAAAACTTGTACAATTCAACCTTAACCTAAAGGCAAAAGAAATGAACACTCTTAAAGGCCTAGCAACTATGACAAGTTAAATATGATACAATTGTATTTACCAAACCAGACCTTAATTACATAGAATTGTTGATACTTTATAAATTCAAAACAATCTAAAATCCAGTTGGTAAGAAATGAAGGGATCTTAAACAACAATTAATACTCGTGAGGTGGGGGAACTACTCAGACCCATCTCCTCCAAAGGTGACATTCAATGGAATTTTTAAAATCTAAAATGAAAATGGGAAAATTAATTCTAAAGTCCTTGAACTATTACCATTTTTTTTTCTAAGTCCCTGAACTAAAAAAGTGAATTTCTAGGTAATCAAACTTTTGAATTTTTCCCATCGCAGTCCTTCCGTTAGATTTTGACTAACGCCGTTAGTCAGACATTTCTTATGTAAGTCCCTAAACTATTAGGCATTTCTTATGTAAGTCCCTGAACTGAAAATTTAAATTTAAATCTCAATTTTATATTAAAAATCACATTTATTACTCTTTTATTTTTTATTTACTTTCATCCTTGTTAGTTTAGAATTTTACTAATTTTCTTTTTTAACTTTGCATATATTATTACTTCATTACTTATTATTACTATTAACTAATAAATTTTCCTTCTCAGGTAAAACATGTTACCTTTTCTATTTTCAATAACTAATAAAATGAGTAATGTTAACTGAACTATAAAAATACATGAACTTATTATATATTCTAATTTATTGAAATTATATAAAAAAAATCATTCGCCAAAGTGTGATATACATCTAAAATTTACATATCAGGAATAAATTAAACAATTTTTTATATTGTATACACCGACTTTATAAAAATTACTAAAAATATAAATATAAACAAAGTTAAAATGAAAACATTGTATATATATATATATTAAGTTTTTAATGTTTTTCAGAACACAAATATATTCAAAGTTAAAAAAGAAAATAAATAAAATTCTAAACTAAAAAGAATGAAAGTAAATAAATTTTCAGTTCAGGGACTTACATAAGAAATGTCTAATAGTTCAGGGACTTACATAAGACATGCCTAATAGTTTAGGGACTTACATAAGAAATGTCAAATATTAATAAATCATTGACTAACGGTCGTTAGTCAAAATCTAACGGAAGGACTGCGATGGGAAAAATTCAAAAGTTTGATTACCTAGAAATTCACTTTTTTAGTTCAGGGACTTAGAAAAAAAAACGGTAATAGTTTAGGGACTTTAGAAATAATTTTCCCAATGAAAATCCAAGAGTTTAAATTTTTTTGAAATCCAGTTAAATACCACCAAATTTTAAAGTACTTTTCAAAAATGAGATTGAATACATGAGAATTTTAAGAATCCAAAAAAATTCTTTGAAATCCAGATTGAATACGTTCCCGCAGTTTTTCCCAAATCCTTCAAAATCTCATGGATCTTAGACAGTATTCAAAAAAGATAAAAGACACGAACAATAAATCCATCAAAATTCACCATTTTATTAAATACAAAAATATCCATGGAATTTTGAATATCAACATATTTTAATGTATTTTTTAAAATTCAAATTGAATAATACCAAAGTTTGATGGATTCATCATAGTAATCTTTCTTTTTGATTAATGTCCTTTCTCCACTATCCAGCCTTGATTTACGAGTCTCCTTGTTCCAGCTCTGCAGTCATATCACTATGTTTCCAAAATTGAATACATTAATTTTGTTTAGTAGTTGTGGAGCAATTAGATGCCTAAGTGATTTGGAGGCTGCTTGGCTGCGCATCTGATGGTCATGTGCAGGAATAATCAGCTATCGAGCAATTACCTAGATGCAGATGATTTAATCTGGATTGTAAAGATCAATGGTCTCATTAACATGTTCATGATTGGGTGTTGGCCCTATCTATCACAATTTGAAAGGAAATGATCCCAAATATCACAGCTCAAAAACTTGGCCCCAAATATCATTCCAAAACATAGTATAAAATAGCGTTTTTATTTTTTATTTTTTTTTTCATGATTAAGCAGTAAGTTTATGGAACAACTTTTAAGCTTAAAAGGTGAGTCATTATATAGGGTACAAACCTAGAAGAAAATGATGGTGAGAAAACTAGGGTCATTATTTCATTCAGAGAAGTGAGGTCTGACAAAATCGGAAATAAAGATTAGAGACAGTGATAACTTTCAAATTGACTTATAAGATCGCAAAAGATCCTCCACGGGCGGCCTTAAGAATACCTTGCACACTGATTTCTTTGGAGAGGAACGGGCCGGGATGGTGTTAGGGTTTCTTCTTCTCTCCGTCACTTACCATTGAATTCACTTTCTAAGATCTCTTTCTCTAAGAAGCGGCTAAAATCCTAGCCCACAACATATTCATGGTATATATATATCATACTCATATGATAAGAATACATGCACTACTACACATTTGAACTTAGGATACACCACTTACATAGCGTTTTTCTGGATACACTATGCAAGTGAAGTACTTGTATATCGTTTATGTAAAAAGCGCTATAGAAGTTATATTGTCCAAAGCCGAAAAAAAAATGAAAATTTTAAAAAAATACTAGGATATCGTTATTTTCAGAAACGCTGTGTTAGTTCGAACTAAGATAACGTTTTTACATGCGCTATGGTAGTTACTGTATTGTAAGTATTTATATTTTTATTTTCAGTTTATTTTTTTAACCCTGAAACTTATACATATCGTTCACTTCCGCTGTATATTCCCTCTATTCTCTTTATCTCTCTCATTGCACCTCAGAAAAACATAACAATGACTTTCAAAATCCGGCCGATTGTTTGTTTCTCCGACAAATCGATATACATATTCTTGTTCATACTGTTCTTTACATCAAGATCCATATAGATATTGCTTCGTTTCATTCTCGTCTTAATCTCTAATTGCAAACTGGCGATTTTATTGGTTACAAACCTAGTTTCTTCGATTTGGGGATTTTTGGGGATTTTTCAGTTCAAAGTTTTTTGATGCTTGATTGGTTCAAGATTGGTTCCAATTGTACCTTTCTTTTATTGGTTACAAACCTAGTTTCTATGAATTGGGGATTTTTCAGTTCAAAGGTTTTTTATGCTTGATTGGTTCAAGATTGGTTCCAATTGTAACTCTCTCTCTCTCTCTCTCTCTCTCTCTTCCTCTCTCTCCCTCTCTCCCTCTCCCCTCTCTCTCTGTGTGTGTGGTATCTTAAGGCACAGGAGGGGGTGGTGGTAGCTTCTAATCGACCTCCAATTGTAGATTATTTGCAAAGGGTGGATTTGATTCAGGTCTTGCTGTTCGAAACCGCAACTACAAGAATTAAGGCAACTCATGATGGAGAATATCTTATTGCATCAAGTGCTTAAACACATCTATATTTTCTTTTACGTTTTGTTTCTTTTGTATAATTGAGGGATTGGTACAAATTAACGAGTTTATACTATAATATACAGTATAAACTTTTAAGTATTTATGTTTCTTTTGTATGCTGATTTGATATTCAATTTTAGGTATTTATCCCCTACAGGTCAAAGTTTACGAGTTGAGGGAACTTTCATTGAAGTTTGAATGGCATTTGCTGTCTGAGATTATTAACTTTGAGGTACCATTTCCTTGTGTTTTTTGGACTTGCATTTATATCTTTGTTGGCTTTCCTTTTGTTTGCAGTTGAAATTCAATTCTTTTTTTTATCCATCATTGATCTGTAACAAATTTGTAATTAAATGATAAGTTGTCCTATATTCATTTTAGCTAAAAGTAACCCCCGTAAGATTACCCAAAATTTTGACAATGTATTGTTTATTTTTGTTAACAAACAGCAAGGATATGGTGTATTATGGGCCACTCGATCAGTGTCCCATTTGTGGTGGTAACCTTAAATGTGGGCGTACCATGTACTACTGTACTGGTGCTTACAGCGAGTGGTCGACGTGTACTTTTAATACGAGAGAACCTCCAAGGAGAATTGGTGTTACCATATTCTATTAAAGAATCTGCAGCTTACGATGTAAAGCTGCTTGCACTTTATATTATTGTATCTGTTGCTTATGTTTGTATAGTATATATTTACTTAAGAATATTTTGAATAAGTACTTTCTAGGTAAATTTATTGCATTATATCTGTTGTTATTTTAGTTGCTCAAGGAACACCAAGACCCGAAGAGCCGGAACAAAAATTAATTTATATGTATGAACACCAACACATGCACACTCAAGATTAATTGTGAACATACATAGACATGACGTTGACGCATATTCTCCTCCTCCAGACGTTGTCCCTGCACAAAAGTCATCAAAGCAATTTACATGTCGACGGTATGATGTTAGATATGGTGGCCTTGGACTTCGTCACCTTGGAGTTGCATCTGCTCACTGCAAACTCGATCCAGTGGTGGCAGGTATATATGCTCTAATGGAGATGGGAATGGATGCCCCTGATCTTCCTATGGGAATGCTCTCAGATGTTCACCTGCAAATATGTAAGCTCTCTTGCATAAAAGACACCAACATAAATGCGATGTATCTTTATAATCACATAAAATTGTTACCATCATCATGGCAGGTGAAGAAACCCTTGTTGAATTTGTAGAGAAGATAAAAGCTATGAAGGTGGAAGGACAGAAGGCTATGGCTGTCTGGTCAGACTTTAGCCAGAGATGGTTTACTTAGTTACATGCATAATTCATAAAAATTTACTTTACAGGAAGTTAATATAAAAGAGTTGTGCACATAAAAGAAATAATTAGCTGATAGAGGATCGATGTATTTCATTATCAGGGTAACAAAAGTAATTTATACTTCTGTAGTTCTATATATTCTCACTCACACATGCCGGACATTCAGGAGGAGAAATCTGAGATTTAGGAGGAGAGAAGAAAAAATGAACTATTGCTGGTTTAACTAATCCCTCTATTAGCTCATTCGGTAAATTTCTAACTCAACTATTGATTTGTTTGGACTCTTTCCCCAGTTTACTTGAAGATCATTGCCAGGTAAACTCTACATCTTATTTCACACAATACTACTGTTTCATCGACTTCTCTGACCCGATATAGATGTGTGTAGGAAGTTGTTGATCTGGCAAGTTGCTGCTTCAAATGCCTCAAGTTGACTAACCTATTTTCTTTCTTATTCCATTGTAATATGTACCCAGGGTGATATTTTGGTTCTAGTAGGATTGGTTCAGAATTCTGGAACTGCGTATCATTGAAGCAGTGGAAATTTGAAATAAATGTAGAGAAGGTCAATTGTTTTTAGAGCTTTTCTCTTGTTTTCAGTCATGATATCATAGCCTATATTTGGATTTCAGTCTGACCAAGACTATATTTTGTTAAACAATGATTTGTTTTGATAAATTACTCTGTCTTTCAGAGAGATGACTTCAGGAGAGCTTAACCTGATGCAATTGCACACTCAGTTGGAGATGCAAGGGTATTCAAGCAGAGGTAAAACACATAAATGTGGTTTTTTTTTTCTTATTATACTCGCCCAATATTTTGAGAAAAGTGGTCTGTTGTTTTAAGAAACTTTTGTACAATAACTTTTAAGGGGAAAGCTAAGCATATTTTGTTTTTTTGTAGATCTTGTGACTTGAGGACGAGCCAAGTTGATAAACAGCTACGCAGTATGCTTAACTAGTGCCTAATAATATTAGTGTAAAATGTTTCAGCTTTTTTGTAATTTGAAGGCTTTTATTATATAACTGCGACCTATATTTTTGTTTTGTGGATGTAAGCTTTAAATTGGAACCCCAGAATTTATTTATGCATTTTGTGATCAAAATATTATGACTTTCTTTTGCCAAATATATCACAGAGTATATTATTGTCTTTGTATATTTATTATTTCTGAAAATGGTAAGAATAGTACAGGTAAAAAGGAAGGCAGAAAAATAAATATATAATTTTTTTTAATAAAAATTGTCACTTACATAGCGCTTTAAAAAGAGCTATACAAAAACATGTGCTTAGAAAACACTTACTTAGATAGCGCTTCTCAAAATGCAATCTAAGAGCTGCACTTACAGAATGACAAAAAAAACGCTATGTAAGTGATCCTTACTTCAATAGCGGCTCCTTAGATAGCGTTTAAAAACGCTATGTAAGAGTTAAAAAAAACGCTATCTAAGTGCAAATCTGTAGTAGTGATGGTACCTTATATATTTTACTTTTTCTATTTAAATTTAGGGTATTAGTTTAATATGTCCCAAATTTAAATGCCAATTATAAATATATCCCTTTTTATATAATATTTATAAATATGGTCCCTTGGTTAAAGTTAACTCATATACATATAATTATATATATCTAATATTTATATTAAGAATATAATACCCATAATAAGATAAGGCATGAGTTTAGAAAATACGTTATTTTCACTAATCACGTAATATCTACAGATCACGTACCCACCCATTCACCCGCGTATAACTCCCGCCTTTGCCACTAAAGGTAAAGAATTTGAACAAGAAGGATCATCTAAGGATCAAACTCACAATTATGGAAAACAAGAAGATGCAAGAGATTATGTCTACCAATTCTGTGAGGTAAATTGTTTAATCCCTATTATATTTTGTCAAACTTTGTAAGCTTTTGTGTGTATTGATAGTAATGGGCTCTCGTTATTTATAACAGGGATTCACCTTCAATGGTTTGTAACCCACAAATTATGTATTCCACACCTAAAAAGTTGGTTTGTAAATCATCCACGGCAGCATATATGCCCAGAAAAAGTCCAAGATTGATTGAAAAAGCTAACAGATTGAGTAATACTGTTTCAAAGATGAGACTGGATTTTGAAAGTCATGTTGAAGGGCCTAGATATCCTACTGAAGCTAGTTTTGCATATAATGATATGGATGTTGATTCCCTAGGTCAGAATTTCTGGAACTTGGCCTCTGAAAAAGCAGATAATGTTGAAGAAGCATTGGGTGCTCTAAAAGAACCAATTTTGCATCTTGAAAATTTTGAAGAAGATGACTGTCATCCTGATGATCAGCCATGGAACCAACCACTTATGTATAGTGAGGGTGAAGATGATAGAGACTGTGATGAATTTCTTCAGTATTTTTGCATGAAAAACAGGGATGCCGATGAGGATAATGAAAAAGAAGAGGAAGGTAATGTTTCCAATTTAACAAATAATCAAGTTTTAGATTCTGATAATGGGGAAACAGAGAATTTTTCTAATATTCCAAGAAGTAATGTTGGTGTTGAGCCATTATTGACCGCTAATGATTTTGATGAATTCTTTGCGGATGATATAGTGGATAATAAGTTGTTTTCTGAATCAGATCATGATGAAAAAATTGTATCTGATAAAATTGAAGTGGGTTTACAGTTTTCTGATAAGACTGATTTTCAAAAACATCTCAGAAAATTTTGTGTATCAAATAGGATTGTATGCAAGTTTCAGAAGAGTGGCAATGTACAAGTATATATAAAGCTTCACCAAATTTTACTTGTCCCATTCACCAAATATATGTTTCTGGGTGTGTCAGTGTAGAGACTACAATGCTTTGCCAGAAGTAACTATTATGCAACTTAGTGAATAATTAAACAGAGGAAAAATTGCAGAAATTAAATGTAGCCACAGATAAAGTAGATGACAGAATTGTTTCTTATTAAATCTTTCTAAACACCTACAGCCATGATCTTTTCAGGTACATTTGACTGACTGAAATGGCTAAAGCCACAATCAGGATGAAAAATATCTCAAACCAATCATAACTTAAATACAGTTATTCTTAAAAAAAAGTTGGAAGTACACCAAAAAACAATTTTCAATCAACCTACTACTACACAGAACCCTTTCTAATGAGAACAATGTGATCCAAATAAAATCAGCAGGTTCTGTTCACTCAAGCAATGAGTGAAAAAAGTTACATATCCTTTCAGGAATACATGACACCTATTTTCTTGGCGAATCCACCTGGACAGAGGTTAATAAATAGTACCTGATTTTAGTTTTTTGTAATTCCATTCTAGTATACCATTATACTTGGATAATCCTGCAAGACAACATTAGTGCAATACAGAGCAGCAGACTATTCTAATAGATGACAGGAATTCTAACCTGCTGTTATGTCATCACCAGAACTCCTATGGTTTCACTTTTGAACAAAGGCTAAATGGAAATAAACGTAACTTATTGGAATTAATTCTTATTTTCTGTTTCTTATTTACCTTTTCTTTTTTCTATTTATTACTATTTTCCTTGTTTGTTTCTTATTTACCTTTTTCTTTTTTCTTATTTCCCGCTAGGGGCACTAACTTCCCTTGTTTCTTGTTGCAGTGAAGATAAATCCTTCGAGTCTGTAACTATTTCTTTTGATGCATCTATGAGGGCTTTTATCCATGGTTGTAGAAATGTTGTTGGGCTTGATGGATGTCACCTTAAGGGAAAGTATGGTGGTTGCTTATTGTCGGCCACTGCTTAGATGGACAAAATGGATTGGTACCTTTAGGGATCATGATTTGTAAAAATGAGTGTGCGGAGAATTGGTTCTTGTTTTTGAAACATCTTAAACCTAGAATGGAAGAACATCCAGTGCAAGCTATTAACTTTATATCTGATAGGCAAAAAGGATTGAGGGATGTTGTTCATAAACTATTCCCCGCTTCACCACATAGGTTTTGTTTCAGGTGAAAACTAACATCTATATATATTTCTTGTTTCCTATTTGTTTGTAAAGTATGTTTTACGTTAAATTTCTAATTTATGACAGGCATATGTATAGAAACTTCAAAGCACATTTTAAGGGCTCTAAGCTTCACACTATGTTCTGGAATGCTGCTAAAGCTTATAAAGATAAACACTTTAAAGTAATATTCCTAATCACTAAATCTTGTTTATCAATTTTTACTAGTTTTCTAAGTGCGTATTTTTTTATTTATAGGCTCATATGGA
This sequence comes from Kitagawia praeruptora, assembly GCA_037693485.1. Classification (NCBI taxonomy): domain Eukaryota; kingdom Viridiplantae; phylum Streptophyta; class Magnoliopsida; order Apiales; family Apiaceae; genus Kitagawia; species Kitagawia praeruptora. The sequence goes on from CM075347.1 coordinate 13,882,426, forward strand.
TAGTATGTTGGTTGAAAATGTTAAGGCTTTTGAGTACTTGATGGGTGAGGAACCTAAAACCTGGTGTAGGGCCTTCTTCGACAAAAGCAGTTGTTATGAACACTTGAGCAACAATTTCTCTGAGAGTTTTAATAAAATGATTGCAAAAATTAGAGAAAAACCTCTTTGCAAAGTAGTATTAATGTATGGGGAGCTTGTCATGGGGTTGTTTTACAAAAGAAGAACTGCTTGTATTGATTGGTCTAATGGGGATTTGGTTCCTACCGCTAAGAAATTACTGAAGGTAATGTTAAAAAAAATAGGGGAGTACAAAGTACAAGGAGCTGTTGCTGGCAAGCTTTATGAAGTTACGAGTATCCACAATTCCATTTTTGTTGTTGATCTTGATAAACAAACATGTAGCTGTATGCAGTGGCAGTTACGGGGTTTCCCTTGCCAACATGCAGTCTGTGCTCTACAACAAATCAGACCTAATTGGATAGAGTAAATGTTCGAAAAATTAACTTTTGTAGTTATAATAATTGTTTTTAATTTTCTTTCCTGGATCTTTATATAGGTATTGTGCTAAATATTATTCGGCGGATAATTACAAGGCAACATATGCTTCAGAGATGTTACCTTTGGAAGGGCCTGATGATTGGGAAGAAGTATTTCTATACCACTTTTTATATTTAATAAGCAATATTGAACACTCATGTTGCTTCGTTTGTACAGCCGACAACAACTATTCTTCCTCCTTTACTAATTAGAAAACAAGGCACACCAAGAAAGAATAGAAGAAAGGCTTATGATGAGACATTACATGAGAAAAAATCAAGGTGTTGCAGCAAGTGCAAGCAACCTGGACACAACAAAACAACGTGTGGCGGTGGTCCGATTGGCTCTAACTCAAAGAAAAAAAGGAGTAGATCAGAAGTAGATTGTTGAATCTTTTAATTTCATGATTTTGTTTGTTTTTGAATTTTTTGTTCAATTCAAAATGTTGCTATTTTTTAATTTAGTATTGGAATTGTTTTGGATTATTATCAAGTATGAACTAGTGAATGGTTTGTTTTTAGAGTACAGTATGCATACGTAAATTTTAGATTTTAGCAATATCCATACAAAACACTCATATCATATGTCCGTGTAAGTTTACTGTACAGCTCACTGTGCTAGCATAAAATGTTGTTTATGGCATTAATAATTAATAGGATAAATAGAGAAAAGAAAATGCACATAATAATAAGAGGATAAAATTGTCTTTTAAGAATGTATAGTTAATTATTTAATCATGGTTACAACAAAAATTAGGATAAATTAGAAAAATGGGATATATTTATAATAATAAATTAAGATAGGACACAACTATAAAAGACATTTTAAAATGGGACATATTAGGAAAAAACCCTTAAATTTATTATAATTATAATTATAATAATTACTATTATTAATATTATCATTGTTGTTATCATACATTATTATTATTATTATTATTATTATTATTATTATTATTATTATTATTTATTGTTTTAAACAAATGTTAAGAATTTATCTTTTATCGTTAATACATATTATTTATTTTAATTTTACTATCTAAGTATATATACCAAAATATACTATATTAGCATTTTTTTAACAAAGAAGAAGGTAGGAAGAAGTAGGCTCCGTTATAAATTTGGAGAATATGTTACAAGTTAAATCCTCTATTAACTTAAATTCATTAAATTCAATAAAAAAATTTTATCCATACAAGCATACTTTTTGTCATTACATATAATAAGATTTTTTATTTGTTGTACATGTTAATATGATAAGATTAACTGTAGTATTAATGTTTCTCTCTTTTTTTCCTTAAAATTAGTTAAATGTGCATTATTAATTTATTGTTGTATATAAAATTATTTTGTAGTGCTTAAAAAACTTAAAAAAGTAATAAGAATTTTTGAGAACACAAGAATGGTCAGTGCTCGGCTGGTTTTAATTAAACTAAAATAATTACTAGCTAAAAGTTTACATTTACGCTAATGGTTAATATATAATACTACTGCTAATAATTGATTTAAAATAAAATATAAACAAGTGAAATCGTAAAAAAAAACAGTAATTGATTGAAATAATTTTTCATAGTAACGTATACAAGGAACAAGAGGATTTCATTATATTTACATATTGATTAGCTGCACATTACCCCTGGGTTACAATTTTTTTAACACCTCAATTTATCAAATCCTGATATGCTGGTTCAAGATTATGTTTGAGTCTTCTGGGTTTAATCCAAGAAAAAGAAAAAGTGCGTTGAGTTACAATTTTTGAAATGGTTTAGTAAATGTTCTACCCCACTCAATTACTTAAACTCAGCTGCTTGAGCTGAGTCCCAAATGACATGTCCCCAGTAATTCTAACCCAGCACGAGTTTAACATCAATCATTTTACAAGAGCCTCCAAATTTGAGGGGTGGATTCAATATACCATCTGTGAGCCACAAATGAGTCAACTCCTAACAAGAAAACACAGAACAGGTAGTCAAAATTAAGCTTTTGTGACTGTCCCTGTGGCAATCGGGTTGTTGCTCAGCCACCACCTTCGACCTTATTTTGATGTATCATGAATAATCCTTAATGAAACCTACAAACAAAAAAATTTAAGAATTAGTATAGTAGGAATTTCAGAAATTGACAGATCCATTTTTTATTAATTAAATTACATGCGTGAGATCTGTGATGTATAATCTATGAACTTATATGTGTGCCTTTTAGCAAAAGAACGACGAGATCGTCTTCTGATCCGCTCTCCCCATCATCTTCCCCGCTCAATTGGATTTGGTCGGCCATTTATCAAAATCTACGATCAGATCTGCTTTTCAAAATAGTCTAATTGATCCTTGATACCTTTATGAACTTGAGTTGGCTCCTCCGTTTGTTCAATCAAAATTATTTATGTAGCTTTCATTTCATCACCATCATATGCATAAGCGGCGGTTGCAGCTCCAACCACCTTTATATATATATATATAGAGCTTTGTAGGGTTTAAGTATTAGTAAATGTCTAATATACATGGGCTGGTCCATTTTATTTGTTAAAGCCCAAATTAAATAGAACAATCTAGAACAATCTCCTCTTTCATTCATACATTTTGGTTTTCTAGAATTCTTTTTCTTTTCTTATTATTAATTAAAATGTTGAATATTATCTTACATTTTGATAGGCCTACAATCCACACATCATTACAGCCTAAGATTTGGAGTAATTCACTAAATTACTAAGGTAGGAAGAGCTAGGCGTTGTTATAAATTTGGAGAATATGTTACAAGTTAAATCCTCTAAATTAAATTCATTAAATTCAATTAATATTTTTTTTTAAAACCAAAGCCAATATCATTAAATCAAACGAGAGTCATACAAAAGTGTCTCCAACACAGAACATGGAGGAGAATCAAAATCATTGTAGCTATTAAGCTCACAAGATAATCTAGCCATCAAATGGGCTACTTTGTTAGTTAGCTTTCTAATATGGCCTATTCTAACATTGCTCTTTTCCATCAGCAATTGATGAGAAGCTTCTAAAATAGTACCAACCTCAAACTGATATACTCTTCTTTGTTTCACCGCTTCGACCACTAGCAAAGAATCAGACTCCACCAGCACATTGTGATTTCCTGCAGGAATCCATGACAGAGCTTCAAACAAACCCACTACTTCAGCTTCAAACACCGACACCTTTCCTGGAAATCTCATAACTCTGCCCTGTAGAAACTGACCATTACAGTCCCGTAAAACCATGCCAATAGTTTACGAATTAAAACCTGGGAACATAGATGCATCCACATTTAACTTAAGATGGCCTGCCATCGGACATTGCCACTGATTTGTGTGCTCCAATCTGTTTGATTTACTTTTACCATCAGACGAAGCTTTGACCTGCTGCACAGCCTCCTTTCATTCCTGAATGTGGTTGCTACTCAATTGGACCGCATATTTTGGGAGGATCAGCCTACCTTCCCAGACCAACTTATTCCTTGCAAACCAGATACTCCAGAGCACAGTTGCTACACTGGTAAAAAACTCCTGCGTACTCGAAACAAAAGTTGACAGGAGCCATTCTGAAGCACACTCTATGTTACTCATATCCAGGACCATTCCAAGTTCTTGCCAACACTGCACAGCATAAGGGTAGTCAAAAAAGACGTGCATCAAGTGTTCAACATCCACACTGCAAAAAGGACAAATGATAGTGACATTAACCCCTCTGTGACGTAGAATGTTTTGAACTAGAATAGTGTTCCTGCAGAAACGCCAAAGAAAGATTTTGATTTTATGAGGGACATGTAAATTCCATAACTTTTTCCACCCTTCTGAATTAAATGAGTGAGCATTTGAACTCCACCTAGACCTCCAAAATGATAACCACTCTTTACTGTGTAGAATCCATCACTTGATGCAATCCACGCCAATCTATCCCGTACATTATTCTGAGGAATACGCACTTCAAGAACTGCTTCCGCATCGATACTGGTAAAGGTGTCGAATATGGACCTCGTCCCACTCTTTAGTATTAGGACGGAAATACTGACTTACCTTCTCAGTTCTTGCTTCTTGTAGATGATGATTTTCGACACAGAAATTGTTCTACCCTCGTAACCAAGGATCTTTATGAGCGCTGATTGTTTCTCCATCCCCTACAATCCACCGAAAACCTTGACACAACACTTCTTTAGCCTCCCAAATCTCCGACCAGATGTAGCTCGATCCTCCACCTCTTTTAACATTCAACATATGAGTTTCAGGAAAGTACCTAGCCTTAAAAACTCTTACTACTAAAGACTGTGGATTATTAATAATACTCCAACAATGCTTCCCAAGGAGGGCCATGTTAAAACCGACTAAACTTCGAAATCCCAGCCCACCAATACTTTTAGGAATCCCCATCTTCTCCCAAGCTAGCCACCTAATTCCTTTACTCGAATTACTCCCTGAGCTCCACCAATAGCCATTCATCAAACGCTCAATCTCTTGACACAATGATTATGGAATCTTGAAACATGACATAAAATACGACGGGATAGTTTGAGCCACGTTTTTTATAAGCACTATTTTCCCACCTCTCGATATAAACTTATTGCTCCAGCCTTGAATCTTCTTTGCCACCCGATCCTTTATAAAATTAAATACTATTTTCTTCGATCTCCCAATGAGAGAGGGAAGACCCAAGTATCTACCAGTGATCAGATCGTTAAACACCCCAAGAATATTAGACAGCTCGACTTGTTTATCCAAACGGACAATTGCACTAAAAAAGATCCCAGATTTTTGAAAGTTAACAGCTTGACCACTAGCATTTTCATACGCATTCAGCAACGCCTTAACTCTTTTAGTTTCCTCTTGAGTAGATTTGAAAAAAAGAAAGCTACCATCCGTAAAAAGTTAATGCGTGATTGTAGGAGCACTAGAACTTATCTTGCACCCATGTATTTCCTCATTGTTCGCAGCTTCTAATAATGATTTTGACAAGCCTACAACACAAAGCAAAAAGAGATAGGGAGAGATTGGATCTCCCTGCCTCAACCCCCGTTTTGGTGAAATTGGACCCACTGACCGACCATTAAAACACACATGATATTGGACCGTAGTAACACACAGCATCACACAATGAATGAATTTTTTTGCAAAACCCATCTGATATAGACGATTCTTTAAATAACCCCAGTCGACACAGTCATAGGGTTTACTAATATCCAGCTTTAAAGCTACCTCGCCCTCAGAACCACTCTTCTTTTGCTCCATAAAATGAATCATTTCAAACGCCCATAACACGTTATCAGTTATATTTCGGCCCCGAACAAACGCTTACTGATTCTCAGTGATTATATCCGGGAGAATTTGTTTCAAACGATAAGCCAAGACCTTTGCCAAAATTTTATAGAGCACGTTACACAATGCAATAGGTCATAAATAAGCCATCTTTTCCACGACTTCTCTCTTCGTAATAAGTACTATATTTGTGTCATTGAGCTCTACAGGAAAAGAACAGTCTTGAAGCCATTGCTTGCAGCACATAAAGACCTCCACGCCTAGCACTCCCCAGAAATGTTGAAAAAACCCCGGATTCAGACCATCTGAACCACTCACTTTGTCCGGATGCATCTGTTTAACTGCAACCTCAAACTCTTCGAATGATAGATCAGCCACTAAGTCTGCATTTTGGCTTTCATTGACAGTTGTTTCGTTCCCAATATTCTGAGTATTCTAATGCGTACCATTACCTGTAAAAACCTCCCTATAGTAATCCTTAACAATTTGACACATATCACCCCCCTCCTCAATTCTATTGCCTGCATCATCAATAAGATACGGAATATGGTTTAACTTTCTCCAAGATGATGCTTGAGAGTGAAAAAATTTTGAATTCGAGTCTCCTTCGGCCAACCAAAAAACTTTAGCACGTTGTTTCCAATAGACCTCATCCTTGAGAAGTAACTCGTTAAGACCATCTTTTGCTTCAAAATACTTAGCTATGCCTTCACTATCAGTTCTGTTTACCAGTTCATCAGTAACCTTCTTCTAAAGTCTCACTTTATCACGAAATTTATGAAAAAATTTGTGCCCCCACTGAGCCAAATTAATTTTTTTTATTCTTACAAACATACTTTTTGTCATTACATATAATAAGATTTTTTAATTGTTGTTCATATTAATATGATAAGATTAATGGTAGTATTAATGTTTCTCTCTATCTTTTTTTATAATTAATTAAATGTGAATTATTGATTTATTGTTGTGTATAAAATTATTTTGCAGTGCTTGAAAAACTTAAAAAAGTAATTAGAAATTTTGAGAAAACAACATGTATGGTCAGTGCTCCACTGGTTTTTATTAAGGCTTAATGATCTTTTAGCCCTCAAAGTTTATACGAAATTCCTACCAGCCCTCAATGTTACAAAACATACCTTTTAGCCTCTGAACTATCCGTAAAGGTCCTATTAGCCCTTATAACGGTACAAAAATTGTAACGGTAAATATCGGATGGGTAAAATAGACATTACATGTGTCCGTTATAATTATTTTTTTAAATTTGTACCGGTATAAGGGTTAATAGGTACTTTTCGGATACCTCAGGGGCTAAAAGGTACAACGTATTAAAATTGAGGGTTTGATGGGTACAACACATAACTGAAATAATATACAATTGCATTACTCTTCTCCTTCTTGCATGCAGTGATTTTTAGCCAGAAGTAATAACAAGAAACACAAATTGGGTTATATTAAACCAACACAAACTGGATTACATCATCCGAACAAGCTTGAAAATACACAATCAAGAGAGACATAGATAAACATAGATAAAGATAGTTATAGATAGATAAAACTCTAGTTCAACTAGAGTGATCACATCCCATATGTAGCAAGGATGGGCTGGAGGAATGTAGGGACCACATGTAGGTCCACCAGTCCACCATCCCCATTGAGGCAGTGTTCTACAAAAGCTGTTGTTGCTGCATTGCTGGTATTGGGCACATGAACGACCACACAAGAGACCCTATCCTTATTCATGATGTTATTGATCATGAAAACTAGATCAACCAACCAAAAACCAGGTTCTGGATTGTTGACCTCACGCACAGCCTCCTAACAGTCACTTTCGATGAAAACAGACTTCACATCCCCCTTCTCCCAAGCCATTTTGAGCCCATAGAATATGGACCATAACTCGGCAGCTACTGGCACACCCATCATCCCCATCATTCTAGCATTCCCCCTAACCCATCGGCCTCTATGGTTTGTCATGACACACGCAATAGAACCATTCAGTAGCCCCTAGCAGTTCACCTTGAAGACATTTGACGAAGAAGGCTGCTCCACCCGGCCAAGATCAAAAGAAGAAGAATATTTAGACTAAAATTACTAATAATAAGATTGATTTGTGAAGAAACTAACATCCAATGGTGGTGTTTATATAGTAGATTATGCATTAAATTCAAGCTCAGCACCCTCAACACCCATTGGCCATAACAGTCAATAGTACATTTTCAAGGTATTCAGAGTTGTAACTATCAAGATAGTTTCAAAGATCTATAAAGAAAAGACAAGGCTAAAATGAAAAACAGTTGGCCTCTACTGAATAAAAGGGGATTCAAACTGATTACATGGAAATTATACTAATATGCACCAAGCATGTATACTCTAAAAATTTGTCAGTTTCTACTACATCATTTTCAATTTAATTTTCACAGCCTCCATGGAGGCCTAATACCCATTCATGCCTTCCTTGCATTGGCCTCTACTTCGATCTGCAAAGAGAGAAGAGTTAAAATAGCAGATATAGTAATGACCTTTTGTACCTATCAAACCCTCAAGTTTAATACATTGTACCATTTAGCCCTTGAGGATCCGGAAAGGTCCTATTAACCCTTATACCGGTACAAATTTAAAAAAAATTGTAATGGACACATGTAATGTCTATTTTGCCCATCCGATATGTACCGTTACAATATTTTTACCGTCATAAGGGCTAATAGAACCTTTACGAATACTTTAGGGGCTAAAAGGTACGTATTGAAATATTGATGGTTGGTGGGTATTTGTAGGAAACTTTAAGGGCCAAAAGGTCATTAAGCCTTTTATTTAATTAAAGTAATTACAAGCTATTCAGAGTGTAAAAGTTTACATTTACTGTATTGGAACTGTATTGGTTAATATATAATACTACTGCTAATAATTGATGTACAGTAAAATATAAACAAATGAAGTCGCAAAAAATAATAATTAATTGAAATAATTTCTTAGAATAACATATACAAGGAACAAGAGGTTTCTTATAGTAACATATACAAGGAAAGGAACAAGAAGATTTCACTATATTTACATATTGATTGGCTACACATTACACTTGGGTTACAATTTTTTTAACACCTCAATTTACCAAATCAGGATATGCTAGTTCAAGATTATGTTTCCAGTCTTCTGGGTTTAATCCAAGAAAAAGAAAGAGTACTGCTGGCACTTTTTGAACTTGCCCCGTAACAATCGGGTTGTTGCTCAGCCACCACCTTTGACCATAAATTTTGATGTATCATGAATAATTCTTAATGAAACCTATTCGTGAAATGCATATATACAAACAAAAAAAATTTAAGAATTAATATAGGCCTAACTTCAAAAATTGACACATCCATTCTTAATAATGTTTGTCTCCCTTCCGAACACCAATTCCAGAGTACTAAGTTGCATCTTTGGGGTTCATTCAAACAATCGCCAATCAATTTCTTCACTATCATTGATAATCAGCTCAGTCAAATTGTTACAATTTTTGAAATGGTTTAATTAGTAAATGTTCTACCCCACTGCAATTACTTAAACTCAGCTGCTTGAGCTGAGTCCCAAATGACATGTCCCCAGTAATTCTGACCAGCACGAGTTTAACATCAATCAAATTACAAGAGCCTCCAAATTTGAGGGGTGGATTCAGTATACAATCTGTGAGCCACAAATGAGTCAACTCCGAACAAGAAAACACAGAAGAGGGTATTTTGAAGGAAACTGGTGATATATGATGAAGCTCCAATGTCCCAACACCATTATTTGATATGTTTTTGATCCAAACATCTGTACACTGGGAAATAGGTAGATATGGAGGTACTTTAATTAAGACGGAATGTCAAAATTAAGATTTTTTAATTTGCCCTATAGCAATAAGGTCGTTGCTCAGCCACCACATTCAGCCACCACATTCGACTACATTTTGATGTATCATGAATAATCCTTAACAAACCCTACAAACAAAAAAATTTTAGAATTAATATAGTAGGAATTTAAAAAATTGACAGATCCATTTTTTATTAATTAGATTACATGCGTGAGATCTGTGATGTATAATCTATGAACTTATATGTGTACCTTTTACCACAAAAGAATGACGAGATCGCCTTCTGATCCGCTCTCCCCATCATCTTCCCCGCTCAATTGGATTTGGTCGGCCATTAATCAAAATCTATGATCAGATTTGCTTTTCAAAATAGTCTAATTGATCCTTGGTACCTTTAAGAACTTGAGTTGGCACCTCCGTTTGTTTAATCATTATTTATCACTAGTACAAAATATGCCTTTAGTGTCGCACTTTAGGCGTCGGTTATCTAGAGAGTCGTGGCTTATACATACTTTAGGCGTCGGTTTCTACCTTAACCGACGCTTAAAGTCATTTTTGATGGGTCTTTTGCGTCGGTTATTAAACAACCGACGCCTAAAACTCACCCTTTAGCGTCGGTCTTTACTTAACCGACGCCTAAAACCAACCTATAGCATCGCATAAACAACCGACGCCTAAAATCCAACCCTTTAGCGTCGGTCTTTAGTCAACTGACGCTTAAAAACCAACCCTTTAGCGTCGGTGTTTACTCAACCGACGCCTAAAATTGACAAATAAGCGTCGGTTATTACTCAACCGACGCAAAAGATCATTTATGTTGGGCCTGTAGCATCGGGCCTAGTAATGCCGACGCCTAAAGCTTTAAATAAAAATAATTTTTTTATATTTTGATCAAAAATCGACCCAGTGCTTAGAATCAAATCAGAGCCATTTCTTAAGCAAAACCTGCTTTCCTGAACGGCCGCCCCCAATTCCTCACAAACCTCTCTCGTTATCTTTAGTTGTTCTACTTAATTACCGATCAAAACCCTTGCCCTCTCTCCCTTGCTCTCTCTCTTGCTCTCCCTCTCCCTCTCCTTCTCCTGATCTCTCTCTCTCTCCCCTCTCTCTCTCTCTCTCTCTCGCTCTTTCTGTATATCTCCGTCTCTCTTTCGTTATTACGAGAGCCTTATAACAATAGGCACTACAGTGGTCTCGGTTTAGACTTGTAAAATTAGGGAAAGTGTTGGGTTTACTGCTGGGTTAGATTTGCTGCTGAGGAAGTGCTCGATTTGCTATAAACTCCGTCAATTTTTGTAATACACGCTCCATTTGCTGGGATTTCTTGCTTTCGATTGTAAGGCTCGATTATACTCTCTCTCTCTCTCTCTCTCCGTCTCTGTATATATGCATACATATACCTGTATATACACACCCTTTTTTCTCTATATCGCTAATTGTATCATTATATATATAATTTAAGCCTCGATTTGTTGTTGGGTTCTGTTTTCTTGGAGGATTGAAGAATAAAGATGCAATTTTGAATCTTTGATGGTTTACTGATAGTGAGATGTTTTAATAGTGGGGTGCATTTCATTTGATTTTTTCAGTTGGAACTTCTTGCTGAAGATGAAATGGTTGAGATTGTTCCGAATATGAGGATGGATCCTCTCAATTTGATATGTGTACTTTCCGATATTACACACTTGTACTCTTTTTTTATGTGCTAGTTTTGATGGATTTGTTGATGCATTTGTTTGTTCTCTTTCGTGATTGTAGGGGATTTTGGCCCTTTTTGTCCGCAAATCGCAACTCAGGTGCCTTTATGGCTAGCAGTGGCCTTGAAGAAGAGAGGGAAGTGTACGATAAGACTTCCTGATTGGATGTCAGTTGGTGAGTTTGCTCATTCACCTAAATTACCTACAGTTATTTTGCACATCGTATATAGCAACATAGAAAAAAGTGTAGAATTAAGAATTTAAATAAAACTAGATGTTGAGAATTCATGAGCCAAGTCTCATCTTCTAGGAATTAAGTTAGAAGTCTATAGATTGTGATTCTAATAGTATTAATCTGCCTAGTTCTTATTTGTGACTATATCATGTTGTAAATTTGACAGTAAAAAGAGATTTCTAGGGTTCAAGATCAGTTCATTCTCATTTCTTTGCACTTTCGTGATTGATAAAATCTATGTCAAAATGATTCTGACTGCTTTACTGCGAATCTTAGTGTATCAATTATTGTGTTTGCAAACACAAACAACGGCCAATGGTGCGGTAATGGTGCGGCGGCTGAAGTGGCAGCAACGACCAATGCAAGGGATATGATTGGGGAGATTGAGAATCGGTCCACACATTTGCTTGCAGTAAGTTTTTTTTATTGTTTTTGTTTTTTTACTGCATGATGGTTTGTGAAATGGACTGGACTTTGCTGTTAGGTAAAATCTTTATTGGTACCCCTAGAGAATAAGATAGTGTTTAGATTTGAAAATCTTGATGGGGTAAAGCAAAAAGTTGTGGATTTTACTGAAGAAAAAAGCTGGTGATTTTGACATTTCACTGATACATTATTGAAATTATTCTTGAAAAAAATCTTTGAGCTAAGATTTGGGTAAAGGATTTTACTATTGAAAAGATTTGTAAATCTTTGTAATTCTGTATGTGCATGATTGTGCCTTTTTTAAATAATATTTCAACTTGATTTGAACTTAGATTAGTGCACATAGATTAGTGTTTTTTATGTTAATTACATATTTTTCAATGCATTAGATTTTTAAGCACATTTTTGTGTTTAGGGGAATCAGGGAAGGGTGAGAATCGAAATCTAGACCTCATCTTGCATTAGTAGCAGTTTTGCCACTCCTGATTATCATGTTTGTGTTTTTTAATTACAGATTAAAACAGATGTAGAAACACAAGGTGATTTCATTAGGTTCTTGATCAAAGAAGTTGAGAATGCTGCTTTTACGGATATTCAAGATGTTCTGCCTTTTGTGAAATGGCTTGATGATGAGCTATCTTACTTGGTAATTTCTTAACTCGAATTATTGATCCACCAATTAAAATGGTTTTGAGACATGAACTTAACATAATTAAGAATGATACTTATTGGCAGGTTGATGAGAGAGCAGTGCTTAAGCATTTTGAATGGCCGGAGCAGAAAGCTGATACGCTTAGAGAAGCGGCATTTGGGTTTTCTGATCTCAAGAAGCTGGAATCTGAGGTGTCCTCTTTTAGAGACGATCCTCGACAACATTGTGCTCCAGCCCTTAAGAAAATGCAAGCCTTATTTGAAAAGTATGTTTACATGTTTCTAGAATGGTTGTTGATATTTGACTTGGTGTGCTATAATTTTCCAAATTAGTACTAACCTAGAGGATGGTTCTGATTGCAGATTAGAGCATGGAGTCTACAATCTATCAAGAATGAGAGAATCAGCTGCAAATCGATATAAGGGATTCCAAATTCCAATGGACTGGATGATGATGGATACTGGTTATGTTACTCAGGTAAAACTTTAACTTCCTAGTTTGATTATTTACAACACAATTGTTATGAAACTCTTATCCATTATATCCTCTTTATGGTCTCATTTCTTCCCAATTGTTGCCTTCAAATGTCAATTTTTTCTTACAAGATTAGCAGGTAAACACCAAAAAATTTATGGCTATGTTTTGTTGTTTCATTGAGGCGAGGCAAACATTAAAATCTTCTGGCTTCATTATGTCTCAATAAAACGAGAAGAATGTTTAATAATCGACATAATCACTTGAAACCAGAAATTGTTGTGCCATGAGTAGACCAATAATAATGTGTTAGAGACATTTTTGTGCGGTTCATTCAAACCATCATGAGCATATTAGCCCTTTCTTATTTTGCTCTCCAGACTGCATCTTTTTCTTAGGCGCTCCTCACTTTCCTTCTTGCTGCTTCATTATAATTGTTGCTTTTTCCTTTGAAAAAGTGCATCTGCCTTCTTTTGCATGCTGGTTCCTGAGTTTCACAGACAGGCACACCACATATGCCTCTTTATTCTTGCTTAATTGTGCTTTGATCTATAACAGTTTCATTCTCATATCCTGATTGATTTTAATGACTTTTTAGACCTGCTTGTTCTTCACTTATAAAAGCTTTAAATACGAAGAACCTAATACATTGCAGGAGTATGCCTACATCAGCTGCTCTTGATGTTGTAGCCAAGCATCTAAACTTGAAGTTCTTTGAAGTATTCATTGGTCAAATGTTGAATTTTTGTTATAGTCCTGCCCCCTCCCCATTTCTCTTCTGCCTCTAAATATTCAAATATAATTATAACAATCCCTATGTAAGGTGCCCACTGGATGGAAGTTTTTTGGCAACTTGATGTATGCTGGTATGTGTTCAGCATGTGGTATGTGTTCAGTTTGTGCTGGTATACGAGAGAAGGTGCCCATTTCTCTTTTGTGTTGTATATTTCTGATAAAATCTGTTTATAGCTAATTTAGGTACCAGATGTCATGCTTTCTGAATTAACTTAGCCTGTTCTTAGGTATATATACATAAGGAAAGATGTATTAGTGCTGTTCTTAGCTCTAGATAATAGTAGATGTCAGGGACCAGCTGCCTTAATACATAGTGCATTAGTGCTGGTTCAATAATTTCCATAAAATGCTCTTTTGCTTCCCTGCCTGTAGTCAATAGTCATTTGTCTTGGACTCCGTTTCTCTTGATATGTGACAATTATATCCCCTATTTAATTGGTGGGATTAGAGATGCACAAATTTTTTTTCGGACAGGGCATTATTCGGACTTTAAAAAGTCCGAGCTTTTTAAGAATAGGGTCGGGCTGGGCCAGGCCTTTTCAAAAATTGGGTCGGGTTGGGCCGGGCTTTCTCTAAAATATAAGTCCGTTTTAGGCCCACGGGCTTGGTCGGATCGAGCTTTTTTCTGATTTTTTTTAAAAATTTATATAATTTTTGTCTTTTTTTTTTTCAAAACTAAACTATCTATCTATTTCTATTTCTATTATCTATCTATTTCTATTTTATTATCAACTAGTCTATTAATTTTCTAGAGCTCTAGAGATGTACTATTATCTACTTGTGATGCTATAGCTTCAAAGTTCAGTCTGATACATGCTTCGTATATATACATTTTTAAGTTGAATTTGTGACACATTCAGTGCATTTCAGATACTACATCAACTACAAACTGATGAAAAAAAAAGTCAAACAATATGCCCGCCAGATTGAAGTCGTAGACATGTGCTCAAGGATTTCTCAAGAATGCTGGATGAACAGGTTAGATATAGTTTTAAGTTTACTCTTTCAAGTCCGAGCAGCACATTTGTAACTGATTCAACCACTTTTCATATATGAATTCCAGAATAGAAAGTCTTACAGGGAGACAAGTATCAAGCAGAAAAAGTCTAACTATCATTCAGATAAATAATTTGGAGAAAAATTTCTTGTTGATAGAATACATTTTCCAAAATATAGCAATATTTTTGGTTAAACGATGCTTTTTTTTATATATGCAAAGCTCCAAATAAAAAGGTTGTTATAGGCTACATTCAAGCTTTCTGTCCTTGTACAAGTTTGTTTACGATACACTTGGAAATATCAGAAATTAGGACTCACAGACTTGGTGAGTAATATCTGTGTAATGTGATCCCTAAGCTTCACCTTTTATAATTATCTTCAGTTTTCTGTTAATGCCTTCATGTTTTCACAAAATTTTTCTGAAAAACTCCTACAAAAAATGGTTATTGAATCTTCATCTTATCTATTTGTTTTTAAATTCTGTACAATGTCCTGATATGCTTTGCTCCACATTAACACATTTCGCCACTATGTTGGGTACTTGGATCTGTTTGATGTAAGAAAAAAATAGATTGTAATGTATAAATCCTCTATCTACTACTGGGAAAGGTTGTGCTCAAACCAGATACCCTTGTGTAATAGTCAACATCCTCTCAATTGCAACCTTGCTATAGGAACCCTGAACAATTGTAGCAAACACTTTAATTTAGTATAGGAATGAGATGTTTGAGATCCATTTGTTTTGCAGCAGTACACTTCTGATGCAATTAATACAATGCTATCTGATATTTCCTCAGCAATTTCTTTACTGGCGAATAGGAAAACAGGAGACCAGATCATGATACTCAACTTCAAGAGGTGCTACATGATTGTTTTTGTGTACCTATTAACTTGTGTTTTCTTCTGATGTAGAATTTATCCATATGCATTTTACTCTGATTCGGACTTTGTACACATTCATTTTATGAGGCGGATTTTATACGCATATTTTTTTTTGACTTCATATATATGTTTTCTCATCTTTGATCCCCAAAATCATTCGTTATGCGGAAACAATTTGAGGCTATTATGTGTTGTAGATCGAAATTGTGTGTAGCTGTTCGTTAATGTTATATGCTAGAGGTTAGTCAGTAGGATTTAGTTTCCTTGTTCTTTTCGCCTTTATAATACTCTCATTTGTATCATTAATCTTTTGTATATCTGTAATATCTGGTACGATTTTGACTAAATTGGCTTTATGGTTTTAGATTTCTTAATCGACTAGTGAGTACCCTGGAAGAAAAGAACCATGAAGTGAAGATGAAAGAGGCATTGAAGGATTTGGAAGTGAGACGCATAGAGCTTCAGAATTCCTTGTCTTCGTTTGAAATATTTTGTAATATTTTTTAGTATTTCTTTTTTGAATTCCCTTTTGTAGTTTGAAACTACTAGCTTTTTAGATAATAAATCTAATATTTGTTGGCATGGGATAATTGATTATAATCTGGTATTTGTTGGGGTGAGGCAAGGTTACTGAAATTGTGATTTAATTTTTTTTTTTTAAAAATTGACTTTAAGCGTCGGTTGTTTCAATGACCGACGCCTTTGATCTGACCTTTAGCGTCGGTTGTTTCAATAACTGACGCCTTCGACATGACTTTTAGCGTCGGTTGTGCCAATGACCTTGACATGACTTTTAGCGTCGGTTGTTTAAATGACCGACGCTTATAACAGACTTTTAGCGTCGGTTGTTTAAATGACCGACGCTTATAACAGACTTTTAGCGTCGGTCGTTTAAATGACCGACGCCTATAACAGACTTTTAGCGTCGGTTCTTTAACTGACCGACGCCTATAATTGACTTTCAGCGTCGCCATTTTGACCGACGCTATAGGCCTATACCTATAGTGTCGCCTTCATATACTACGCCCAATAACCGACGCCTAATGTCTATTTTGACCGACGCTAAAAGCCTATTCTGTACGTACTAGTGTATGTAGCTTTCATTTTATCCCCATCATGTACATAAGCGGCTGTTGCAGCTCCAACCACCTTTAAAGGTGGTTTAAGTATTAGTAAATGTCTAATATACATGGGCTGGTCCATTTCATTTGTTAAAGCCCAAATTAAATAGGACAATCTAGAACAATCTCCTCATTCATTCAGACATTTTGATTTTCTAGAATTTTTATTTCTTTTCTTATTATTAATTAAGATGTTCAATAATTTTCTTACATTTTGATTTTTTGAGAATTCTCACCAAATAAAGGGTATCTTTGATTTCGTTTTAAATTTGTTTGAATATGCAATTTCTCTCAACTGACTTGAATGTTTTTTCAATATCTTCTTATGTTCCAAAAAGCTCATTTAAGGTAGTAGTTACACTTTTGATTTACGAAAAAAAGTTGTAATTACATATTTTTATTAGCTCAAAATTGGGAGAGATTATTACATTTTTGTTTGATAAATTCATGATTGTTTAAGTAACACAAATTTAATTATTCTTTTTACAAAAAATTCACATGGGTACCATGGAAATAATCCCAAATAAAATAGCAAGATTGGAAGCAAACAATGCCCAAGTTGACTCAAACATGATTTGAACTCGAATCAAATTATTTGAGACTTGGAAACCAGGGATTAGCCATAAAATCTCACAAGGAAATTAACTTGTGAAAAAGCTAACAAGAGAAATATCCGAAAAAGGATACATCCTAATATTTACATATTTGAAATGAGTATATGCTGTTTCCTTCCCGAACTAAGAGAATTATTCGTGAGTGAATATGGTATATAAAATTATAAATCATTAGGTCAAAGATCCTTCCACAAGTCAACCTTAACCTAATTAAAGGCAGAGCCATGAACTCTAGCTCTTAAATGCTTAGCAACCGTGATAAGTTAAACATTATGTTTAGCTTATAGACATGTAAAGCAAAATAAACGCTTTCTGGCAAAAAAACTAGAATTATATTTACCAAAGGAAAGCTTTAGTATATATCGGGGATTTTTTGATGCTTTATAAATTCAAAATTATCTAAAGTCTGTTTGGGTGGATCATTAGTCTATTTTATGGACTATCAAGATCTAGGGCTGGATGAATCATTAATCCATTTAATCGACTATGAAGGTATAGAGTCTACCCGGATCTATCATTAGTACACTTAATGGAATATCAAGATTTAGAGTCCACGAGAATGGATCCTTAGTCCACTTAATTGACTATCGTGATCTACCGTCCATCCCAATACACTATAAGAAAAATGGGCATTTCCTACCACGCGATTGGTCGGTTTTGGCCATTTTTTGGTCGGAATTGGGGTCAAAACCGACCAAGTCGAATGGTAGGAATTGCTCCAGTCGCAATTGCTAATTGGTAGGAATTGCTAGTTTTTTCCCAAAAGGTCCCACATGCCATGTGGCTCGCCAGATGGGGTGCCACGTGGCGTGGGACCAAGACACGTCACATGACACATTACATGCCATGTCATCTGAAAAATGGACCCCAAATGTTGACGTGCCATCCACGTGTCAAGTGTGACCCATCCACGTCATTTCTGCCACATCATTTTTGACTTTCGTCAATGACCATTTCCGACCAACATTGGTAGGAAATTGGTATTTCCTACCAATTAATTCCTACCAATATTGGTAGGTTTTATAACAGAAGCCATGTAAATTGGTATTTCCTACCAATCAATTCCTACCAATGTTGTCCATTTCCTACCATCTATTTCATATACAAACAATTGCAGAATTCACTATCCAAAATCATTAAAATCAATCTAAACCTGTAATAACACTATAAATACATTACATATTCGACACAAACATTGAATCATAGGTAAAAACATCCAATCACATTCGCAAAAGTAGTACTAGTTCTTTACATATCCGACAAACAAATCAAATACCCAACAAAAGTAGTACTAACTCTCCGACAAGTTCAATACCATCTAGTTATCAACCACTACAAATCCATTCACAAATCGTACACTAACCCGTAATCCACCCCACCTATTCTCCAACTACTGCTACAATAAACTACTTACATAGTTCTTGAATTCGTAGATTTTCGTTCTAGCCTTTGCACAATACTCAGATCTTTTGTAGTTCTTTACAAGTATCCATGGATGCCGTTGCATATTCATCAAAGGATTACTATGTTCTTCATCTCCTATAATGAAGACAAGGGTAATTATGAGTGCAAGACTTGCAAAATGAATAAGATGGTATTTTTTTATTTTTTTATTTATTTTTTTTAACCGGGAACTACCCCACACACTTGTATGTGGGATTTCAAACCCGGGGAGATATATCGCTGAGCCCTACCACCCAGTACTCCCACGTAAATCCGAAGCTTTCGCTCCGAGGTAGGTTCGAACCCCTGACCTTGGCTGAACCAGGGAAAGGGGGTGTCCACTCAGCCAAAGCTTTGTAGACGAATAAGATGGTATTAGGAGTACTCTATTTAAGTTTTAGCACCAAGACAAGAAAAGTGTTCATGACTTTGATGTACACAAAATTGTATCATCATCACAACTGTATTTCCTTCATTTATCAACAATTAAAAATTTGAAACCAGTTACAACTTGCCTTAATGCGATACGCAACTTCCTTTTTTTCTTTTTATACTTAGGGTAAGGAATTCAATTTCTTTTACAAAAACACATGAACAGTACACAATGAAAAAAAATAAAAAGCACGCAAAGAAAGACAGGAAAAAAGAATCTTGCCTCCAGAACTTTACATAAGCCATTGCTCTGTTTGCATAAGCTAATCCAGTCGACAAGAATGCAATGCTCCTAAAGGAAAGTTATGTAACTAAAACAAGGATCGATACCTGTACAAGACCGTGTAAGGTTAGTGTGATGCAACACTAGTATTGCATTAACAAGAAACATATTGTGAGTTGCATAACACTAGCACAATTTTGTCACCACAATTTAGTGTGAAGCCAGCATGCTGAATAACAAAGCAATAACAAGAGATACCCCATTTAGTGAGTGACATAGACCTTCCTGCCCCAGAGATGCATATATTGTCACAACTGTGACATTGCATCTCAAACAACCCTGTTACAAGGCAAGAACCCTCTGTTATATATTAATCAAATATCCTTTACATGTCACAATGTGGTGAGTTATATAGGCCAAACAGGACTAGATATCTTGGAACAAACATATCAAATACAAAGATTTCACCAATAAAAAAGATTAACCCAGTTACATTACCTATGTATATATAGGAAAAAAAGGATAAAATGGGTTGACATACCTGCCCTTTTCTCGTAAAAAAATCCATTCCGGCAGAGAAAAGTACCCAATAGTCCGATGCATCTGGTATAAATGATGGTGTAAACAGGTATTGCAATAGTACTTGAAGCACTAAATTGAAGCTGGAGCCCTGATTAAAGCTGGTACCCTAATTGAAGTTGTAGCCCATCCAAATCGAAGCGCCAGATTAAGCTCGGAGCACTTAATGATGAAATCATAGGATTCCAATTGAAGCTAGAGAGAGAAAGAGGGAGAGAAAGGCGGAGAAAGAGATGGAGGGAGAGAGATATAGTAAGAGAGATGTAGAGAGGGAGAGAGATAGAATGAAAAAGAGAGGGGTAGACAATAATTGTCCTTAAAATTTTGAGAAGGGGGAGGCGGTAGAATTTGTCGCTTGAGATTTCATCCCAAATGTGTATTGTGTGCTGTCTTTCTCTTTTTTTTACACAAGTTTTTTAAAATTTCATTTTTGAAAATATTTTTTTTACAAAATTTGTTCATTTTAAACTTATTCAAAATATTCATCATTCACTCCTATTTAATTTAATATTTTCAGTCTAATAAATAAATTCATTTTTAAAAAGTTTTTTACTTTTTATGTAAAATGTTATTTATTGTAAATTATTTTTAATACATATAACTTCTTAAAAAGAATAAATCTTTTAAATATATAACTTTTTAGTTTTAAAATTATTGATATACATTACTTTACAAAAGAATACCATTCATTCCAATCCATACGTAGTATATGAGAAAATTTAAGAAAACTATATCATTAAAAAGTACATCTAATCTATTTTAAAATAATATATAAATTTATAATACTTATATATTTAGTGATATTCAAAAAATTTGAAAACATAAAAAAATTAATTTGGATAGTGAAATTAGTAGTCAGCTATTGATTTGACTAGTATACTAACTAGTACTTTGTCCCACATTGTTGTTTCTATTAGTCAGAAAAATAATTATCGACGATCCAACCGTACGGATATCAATATATATCTAATTTATTGATATTCCCAAAATTTTAAAGAATAAAAAATTAATTTGGATACTAAAATTAGTGGTCAACTATTTATTTGATATATATTGAAATCTTTACGGTTGGATCGTTCAAAAATATTTTTTAAAAAACAAAAACAATAATCCGTGACAAAGCACTAGTTACGAGTCATATTGAAAATAGTAGTGATCTACTAAGATTTCCAATCAAATTAATTTTTTATTTTCTGAAATTTTGGGAATATCATTATATTAGATATATATTGACATCCGGTTGGATCGTTCAAAATATTTTTTAAAAAAATAGAAACAATATTCCGTGACAAAGCACTAGTTACGAGTCATATTGAAAATAGTAGTGATCTACTAAGATTTCCAATCAAATTAATTTTTTATTTTCTGAAATTTGGGAATATCATTATATTAGATATATATTGACATCCGTACAGTTAGATCGTTCAAAACTATTTTTTAAAAAGTAGAAACAATAATCCGTGACAAAGCACTAGTTAGTAGTTCCATGATACAGCCTATCCACTCACTTGCCATGATACAGCCTGATTCTTTCTTTTTCATGATCCCAAACCATCTTACAATGTTTTCTTAAATACATGCTGAATTTTAAAGTTTCCTCAAAAATTTATAAAGATGGCTCCATTTTTTTAGCAATAAATTCATCAACTCTCCTCTTTCTCCCTCAAACAAACAAACATCTCATACAGTGCATTTGGGTTTTGTGTGTCACTCTCAGGCAAGAGTAGTACAACCACTAGCTAATTTCTCCATGAAAAGTTTTAACAAATCTAAATTACTAACCCTTGATATAAATTCAACATTTTATTTTCCAAACTTCTTAACAAACCTGGCAGTAAATTTGAATGTTCGTAGTCAAATTTATAAATTCGACTGTTTGCAATCAAATTTATAAATTCGACTGGTTACAGTCAAATTTATAAATTCGACTGTATTCGGTCGAGTTTATAAATTTGACTGGCTAGATTTTGATGGATCTTGACACTGTTTTGAGTTTTTACAAATCATTTTTCACCCAATTTGTTCATAAAAAACTAATATATTTATTGTTTGTTATAATTAAAAACAATTTTTTTAATTTTTTGATGTTTTTCCTACCAATACCAATATTGGTAGGTTTTGATGTGAGCGGGAAATTCAATTTTTTCATGAAATTTTTGGCGGAAATTCACTGATCAAAACCGACCAATATTGGTCGGTTTTGATCGAGCGGGAAATTCAACTTTTTCATGAATTTTTTGGCGGAAATTCACTGATCAAAACCTACCAAAATTGGTAAGAAATGCTCCTGAAAAAATAAAATTAATTTTCTTTTAAAATATGAGGGATTATGACATGGAAGGTGGGGTCCTTTCTTGGCCAAAATGTCACCAAAACCGACCAATATTGGTCGGTTTTGATCGAGCGGAAAATTCAATTTTTCACGAAATTTTTGGCGGAAATTCACTTATCAAAACCGACCAATATTGGTCGATTTTGATGGCGTGGGAAATTCAATGTTTTTTATCAACTTTTTGGTGGAAAATGATGTGGATTGTGGGGCCCAATTTACAGCCAAAACTGACCAAATGTGGATCAAAACCGACCAATACTAGTCGGTTTTGATTTCCAACCAAGAATTGGTAGGAATTGATGCTTACGTGTGCAAACTTTGGGCCCCACACACACCATTTCCGACCAATTTCGTGCTTGGTCGGAAATGCTCACTCATTTCCGACCAATTTTTTTTAGTACGTTTTGCTTGGTCGATTTTTGCCATTTTTCTTGTAGTGATAGATCATTAGTCCACTTAATGGACTACAAATATTTATATTCAATTTAGACAGATCATTAGCCTAATGGGCTTGGTCCTGACATCTTTATATACTTGTTCGTTTCACCGTCATGCCTACGTAAATTCTATAAAAATATGAATATTATTATAGAATGAATCTTGCCATGTAGAGCACTTTGTTGCTCGTGGACACGAATCCTAGAACTACTAAAATGAAGATCAACTCAAAAAGCGTATGAAGATACGAACCAGATAAGCTCGAAAAATGATAGAATCAGATCTTTATAATTATGAAAATGAAGTCAAAACGGGGAAACTTGATACGAACCCGATAAGCTCGAAAAGTCGATAAGGATACGATAAGCTCAAAAACTCTTTAAAAATCTGATAAACTCGAAAACTCAAAAGTCAATAAGAACTCGAAAATGTCAAAAAATCATTAAAAAACTGATCATGTCAAAAACTTGTTTAAAAACTTGATAAACTCGCGAGCTTGATAAAAGCTTAAACCTGGCTCGTATAGTAAACGAGTCGAGCTCGAACATAAACTTTATGCACGATAATTTTTTGGCTCGACTTGACTCGACTAAAAAAAAGAAGTTTGAACTCGAATTTGATAAGCACAAACTCGACTTGGCTCGAGCAGCATAAAAAATAGAGATTCACTTATCTTTGTTACTTTGTACTCGCTTAGAAAGTTATAGGAGAAAATTAAAAGCCAGAAGGAGACGGAGATTCAAGAAATACAAAAGCTCTAAGGTCAATTCTTTAATATCCGCCTGAAATTTAAAACTTATATTTTCTTGTTTGAAGTTATCATTTCTCCGTTCATTTAGAGTTTGATACAAAAACTAAAAAGTACAACAAGAATTGTGATTATATTCACCCCCTTTCTATAATCTAATTATCGATAATGCTCTGGAAAATAACAATTATCATGACTATAATTTGGGTAGACTTTTCTTTTTATTACTGAGTGTGAGTTTAAATTTTTTTAATGAGTTCAAAATTTATTGAATCCTGTAATTGTGTCCGAATTCGACACAAGTATTATTTGACTTGAGTTTAATCCAAGTTAACAATTTTACAAAGTTCGAGGAATTTTAAACAAATTGAAATTCAAAATTTTTATAAAACCTAATACATAACACAACATAATATTATCTACCAAATCATTCATATAATATTAATATATATATATTATCAAGTTGGAGTCGAGTTCGAGTAGAACTTGTTAAGAACACAAATCGACTCGAATTCGATGTCAATCTAATTCTTTCTTGAAACTCAAGCTCAACAATGGGTACGAACATAATAGAACCTATTTTATCAAGTCGAGTTTGAGTTTTCTTCAATTGAATTTGAGCCCTGAACGTTATCGTTATCGGTCATCGAGGAGATAATTTCCTATTTTCCAAATTTAGTTTTTCTACAAGCACAATAGTTTTAGTCGAAGATGTCGGAGAGATAATTCATTTAAGATAAATTCTCCATCATCAACTAAACCTAATTTTTGTTTTAAAAACTAAAATAAAAATGAAAATGATTGTTAGAATTTTAGTAATTAGGTACATGTGAGTAAATAATATCTCAGTATGTTTTCCACATATGTTGAGATAAAAAATGAATTTCTTGTATGTTTCCCTATATGCCCTAGTAACTCAAAATGCAGATCTATATTGACTACGGCAAATTACTTGTTGATATCCTAGATACCATGCGTACATAGAAACCTACTTGAATATCCTAGGCAAGACTAAGTTACAACAATACAAGTGCACCAGAAGAGGAAGAATAGTTGCAACAATAATATATTTACTGCTCAAATTTTATCACATGATTTCCCTTGTTATTGATGATGCAGCACAGTAAGTAGCAATAAAAGATCCAGCTTCAGGTGAGGCAGTTGTATATTTTGGAATAGGTGTTTGTCATTGCAAAAGTGTGATTTAAACATATACAATATCCTGTATAAATAGCACTTGCGCTATATAGCACCTTGTCCTGCATAATTTCATATTCATTATGTCCGTTTTACAAATTTCCTATGTCCAAGTCTATACTAGGTTGCAACAATACAAATTCAGTAAAAAGAATAGGACCACCAAAGAAAAGAATAGTTGCAATAGTAATATAGTGCTCCCTCCGTCCCTTAATGTTTTTCCTGTTTTGACTCGACACGTTTGTCAATGCACACTTTTGATATCGTTAATATCTTGAATTTCGTATTATTATTAAATATAAAAACTTCACTGTATTAAAGTACTCATAAATACGAATTCAACAAGATTACTCATGACTATATTTGATCTTATAGATTAGACGTAAATTAGTAATTTTTCTTATGAACAGTCCCGACATTTCAAACAAGAAAAACAAAAAGAGACAGAGGGAGTACTTCATATTAACTAAAGAAATTCCCTTGTTATACTCATGTCACATCATAATAGAAAAATAATATATATCCAATTACAGTATGCTAGAACAGGTGAAAGAGTTTAACATATCAAAAGTGTAGTGATCTTAGTTTCTCTAGGCACGAACGTCTTGAAAACTTCTTACTCTTTGAAAATCACAACCACAACTAAATATGAATTGAAATAAGAGATGATGAAACTATTCAGCGCTGATATTTGAAGCAAGTCAAAAGATTTGCAAGCAACCTGGCTTACACTCTAATGGCAAATCTTTTATTTTTGTACATCACTAAAGTTCTCTATAATTGTTTAAATCAGGTTAATAAAATTTGTCACCGAAAAGAAGCTAAAAAATACTCCTTTGTAGGCTACAAATAAATTAGGAAAGAATAAAAATGAATAAATTAATGTAAATAAGATGTACCACATATAAGCAACAAGTTAATTAATTGGTTGTACAATTAGTTGTCCAATTCCTATTTTTGTTGGTCAAATTTGACAGAAATTTATAAATATTACATAATGAAAAATATTTTAAAAAAATTATACCATTGTAAACAACTTCTAATCTATTTTAATATGTGATTTTCAATTTTTTAAAATAATAAACGAATTAATTTTAATATTCGATCAAAAGTTAGTCAATTTGACCACAGAAAAATAAATCTGGACAACTAAATAGGGACGGAGGGAGTACATTTTTTGAATTTAAATAAAGCATTATATCATTTTACCGAAGAAAGTTCCATGGAGTACTGTTTAAATTGTAGTATTGGAGTACCGGATCTTAACCGTCAATTTATTTTGTTTTAACTAAAATCAGAAGGGTAATTTTGTAAATTTATGTATGACAAAGATAGTGCAGTTTTATATAACGATAGATAAGTTGTGTAAAGGCGGGTGGCTCCTTTTTTTGAGGGATTGCAGTTGTGATGTTTTATTGGAATTGCAACGGATCACAGGCACCTTCTAGATACTACTTTTTATAGAAATCATACATTGCATTTTTTTGCCTCGTGTTTAATATTTTTTGTAGTTTGTATTCTGCATTAATATGACTCTTGCCGAAGGAGGTTCAGGTGATGTCTTTAATTCTGCATTTTTTGTCGTGAAAAAGTACTGTGGTGTGACATTGTTTTTTTATATTCTTTACTGCACTAATTGAATGGAGCAAATATTGTGCGGTATACAGTTATCTTCACCAGTGGAACCAGGCAGTCATTTTAATGTTGATGGAAGAAGGCCTATGTCATTCATATTTTATTTAGGGTTTGAAAGATCAACGCTCCAATTTTCAAGAATATGGCCGGAAAATATGAACACGGTCACCGAAAAATTCCAACAACCCCTCAACAATTAACAACACAACTACAGCTAAATCAATCCCAACACCATTGAAAACGAACCGGATCGTGAAAATCTGGCTAAGGAAAAAAAAATCGGCGAACATACAAACTTGCCCAGAAAAATTCAACAAAAATATACAACACAATACATACGCTAGTACATGCATACATACAAATAGAAATCACAACTGATGCTTACAAAATAAAATCCGGCCACTTAAGAATTTTCCGGTGAACCACAAAACTATGCAAAAAATTATGAATAAAATTCTATAAGCCTCTATATACAACAATCTATACTTTTATATAATCAAGATGGAGAAACAAGCAACAAAAATCGACTTTATAATCCAGCCGAAAATTAAACTTTACCAAATCCGCGATTTGATGGTGTGGATGGACAGAACACGGAGAGATAGAGATTTTGGTTATTTATACGCTCGATTTTGACCATGGAATCACCAGGAACAAAGACTTTGATTCTTGAAATTTCAAGAACTCAAGAAAAGAAAAGAAGAAAAAGAAAAGGGAAGAGAGAGTACGGGACAGAAAGAGATGAGGGGATGGGGTGTGTGCCTATTGGGGGGTGGGTGGGTAAATTAGGATAAAAACTTTAATTAAAATATGATTTGCAGGACTTTGCCTTTGATTGTTCCCCATTGCCATTAAAAAAGGTTTAATTCTGTCCACATGATCAATTTCAATCTAACGGTGATGATAGAGTACTCCAAGTACTCCAAATAATAAGTACTTTATACTTTATAAGCCAAACTCTGTATTTACCTTCTCTGCAATTTGGTCGCAGTACTTATTGGATATGTGTTAAGTAACCAGTTCTCCTAAAATCTCAAGGTGTTAAGGAAGGGAGGCGGTATTACTAGTATCATACCACATACTTAACAATATGTATCTGATTTTACATAATATTTACCGACCATTTGATACCAGGCTGACTATGGTGACAAAAAACCATGTGCAAAGCTCCATTTGCCAAGTACCCCCAATACCTCAGAGCAGGACAAAAAAAAATCTCTAATCTATCTCCAACAATGAAATTTTGAGCTACACAATGACATTTCATGTTTCCAACCAAAGGTTTAGATGGAAAATACGTTCAATCATTATATATATATAGAACAAACCCAAAATTTAAAACATACAATGTGCTGAAACTTAATCAATTTCAAGCAGCCATCTTGATTGTTCTAAAAAAATGATTAGTAATAACTTTCTAAACATATCACGAGACTAGTCACCATCAATTAATGATTCCTACACATAACCATCTATTACGTAGCCAAGAAGCATCCCAAATCACTCAGGCATCTAATTGCTCAACAACTATTGGCCAAACATAGCGTTATGGCTGCAGAGGTGGAACAAGGAGAATCCTAAATCAAGGTCGGATAATGAATAAAGTACATTAATAAAAAAAGAACAATAGTCATGATGGAAGAGGTGCTACTGGGTAATTGAAAAACCAGAGCATGTTTCTTGAGAGGTAGTTGTGGAGCAATTAGATGACCGAGTGATTTGGAGGCTGCTTGGCTGTGCGTTTGATGGTCATATGTCGGAATCATCAGCTGTCGAGCAAAAAGATGTAGATGATTTAATCTGGTTGGTAAAGATCAATGATCTCGTTAACAGACTCATGATTAAGCAATAAATATATATGTAACAACTTTTAAGCTTAAAAGGTGAGTCATTAGGCGTACAACCTAGAAGAAGATGATGGTGCAAAAACGATGGTCATTATTTTGATTTAGAGAGGTGAGGTCTGCTGTTAAAAATTGTTATGCTGTTAGAAAAATTGTTGGTAAAAAAAGTGCTGTTAGTAAAAAGCTGAAGACTGTTTGGTAATATTTTTTATATGTGCATGCTTTGATGTAAAAATATATTAAAAATAATGTTTTTGATGAGGTTTGATGTTGAAATTAGCTACTGCTTCTGAAAAACAACTTTTTTTCAAAAGCGTGGGGGACATGCTTTCTCTAAAATCAGCTTTTAGGCCAAAAGCACTTTTCAGAAAAGGAGCTTTTAAATTTTACCAAACACATTTTCAGCTGTTTTTCAGAAATAAGCTATTGTGCTGTCTGCACAGCAATCCCAAACACACCCTTAGATCGCAAAAACGGGCAGCCTTAAGAATACCTTGTACACTGATTTACGAGAATTACGAAATCGTCTTCTGATAGTCCACCTAATGGACTATCAAGATTTAGAATTTAGCCGGATGGATCATTAATCCACTTAATGGGTGATCAAGATTTAGAGTCCAATTAGATGAATGATTAGTTCACTATTAATGGATAATTAAGATCTAGAGTCCATCGGGACAGATCAATAATGCACTGAATGGACTATAAATTTTTCTTTTCTATTCAAATAGATTACTAGCCCAATGGGTCTAAACATCTTATGTACTGGTCTGTTCCACCTCCATGCCCATGCATGTTCTATACAAATATAAATATTAATATAGGAGAAATCTTGTTATCTAGAGCGTTTTCTTGCTTGCAAAGAATAGATCGGCATAGATCGGCAGTGAACAAACTAATCATAGAACTAGGTGTTCTTGATTTTTTATGAAAAAGAAACGTAGGCACCTCTACGGGGTTTTACATTTCATACACCGGCCTGGTGAAAATCTCTCACTCAAACTAAGCCCCCAAATCACAAAAATCTTATTCCATGCACTTGGTGAAAACCTCTCAAACTAAGCTCCCAAACCACAAAAAATCCTATTATAACATGCTCAATTCTACTTACAAATTTAATTTAAAGATTTTGAATATTAGTCTTAACATTTGGCGATGTAAAGAGATCTTAATTAACCATTAATACTCGAGAGGTGGAGGAACTACTCAGACCCATCTGGCCAAGAGGTGCCATTTAATGGAATTTTTAAAACTAAAATTCAAACCTGAGAATTTGTTTTTTTGAATCCAATTAATTTATTTTGAATATTCATGTTATTTTGAATATTATCATATTTTAATGTTTTTTTAAAAATTCAAAATGAATAGTACTAAAGTTTGATGAATTTTTAAAATCTAAAATGAATATCCAAGATTTCAAAAGATCACATTGAATACCATCCAATTTAAAAGAATCAACTTATCCTGTCCATAATATTAGAAGAGAACCAAATGCTCAAGAACTAATAATATAAACAAATATGTAATATAAAATAATTGTAATACAATCGATGCCATTTACAAGCTGGGTGAAACTAAACTCTCAACATAGGTATACACTTCAGGAGTTTGAAAACTTATATGTTGTTCAGGAGTGTTGGAGTTAATCTCAAACAATAAGTTTAAATAAGTTAATATGATTTATTTGCTTGATTTCATCAAATAATTTGTTGAGATCTTCTGCAAGTCTGCCAACGGTAGATGGACGTGGTCATCTAAATTTGTGGAGACATTGTAGGAGCAGTGAAAAATAAGTCTAGTAATTGAGTAATTTTAGGAGTTTTAGTTTTAGTCTTTCCTTGTATGTAGGTCACTCCTTGTTATTTTCATTCTATAAATTGTAACTTGTATCATGCAATTCAATACAAGCTGTTTTAGCACATATCTTTGTTTCTCTTGAGTTTCATATATACCATATATCAGTATATCAATTGTTTTATTTTCTACACTTGGTATCAAAGTAGGTGAGGTTGCTCCGCCACCGGCGGTGGTGAAGCCGCTGACGGTGGTGAAGCCACTGCTGGTGGAGGCGTGGTGACGGTGTTTTGGGGCGCTGCCGTGTTTACCTGGAGTCCCGGAGATTTTATCTTCGGAGGAGCCTGTTAATGCGGATGGCTCCTTGTTTGAGTTTTTGACGATGTATGGGTGTGTGGCTGCGCAAATGAAGGTGTTAGTGTCGGGTGTATTTGAAAAAGTGGGAGAGATCATCATGTGCAGTATGGGATGCATATGGTGTTCTCTTGCACTGCCCACGTTTGAGATTTGCTGTTGCCATGTTCTCGTTTGGAGAAGTGCAATGAGTTTCTGGGGGTGGCCATTGTGTCCTTTTGTGGTTTTTGTTTGTGCGTAGTTGGTGATGTTTTCTTTTGCTGGAGTAAGTTTAGGAGATGAGGATGTTACCGTCGTGGAGCGCAAGGAGACGTGACATTGAAAGATGAAAAATGAGTTGAAGTGCCAGACGGGCAAACAAAAGCCACACGGGCTCAGTGTAATAGCCATACGGGCTTAGTTCAATAGCCATACGGGCTCAGATTATTAGCCATACGGGCTCAGTCGAAATAGCCATACGGGCTCAGTCAAATTAGCCATGCGGGCTCAGTCGAATCAGCCATACGGGCTGGATGGATGCATCAGACATGTTTGAGATTATGGGGGAGATTGTTGGAGTTGATCTCAAACAATAAGTTTAAATAAGTTAATATGATTTATTTGCTTGATTTCGTCAAATAATTTGTTGAGATCTTCTGCAAGTCTGCCAACGGTAGATGGACGTGGTCATCTAAATTTGTGGAGACATTGTAGCAGCAGTGGAAAATAAGTCTAGTAATTGAGTAATTTTAGGAGTTTTAGTTTTAGTCTTTCCTTGTATGTAGGTCATTTCGTGTTATTTTCATTCTATAAATTGTAACTTGTATCATGCAATTCAATACAAGCTGTTTTAGCACATATCTTTGTTTCTCTTGAGTTTCATATATACTATATATCAGTATATCAATTGTTTTATTTTCTACACTTGGTATCAAAGTAGGTGAGGTTGCTCCGCCACCGGCGGTGGTGAAGCCGCTGACGGTGGTGAAGCCACTGCTGGTGGAGGCGTGGTGACGGTGTTCTGGGGCGCTGCCGTGTTTACCTGGAGTCCCGTAGATTTTATCTTCGGAGGAGCCTGTTAATGCGGATGGCTCCTTGTTTGAGTTTTTTACGATGTATGGGTGTGTGGCTGCGCAAATGAAGGTGTTAGTGTCGGGTGTATTTGAAAAAGTGGGAGAGATCATCATGTGCAGTATGGGATGCATATGGTGTTCTCTTGCACTGCCCACGTTTGAGATTTGTTGTTGCCATGTTCTCGTTTGGAGAAGTGCAATGAGTTTCTGGGGGTGGCCATTGTGTCCTTTTGTGGTTTTTGTTTTTGCGTAGTTGGTGATGTTTTCTTTTGCTGGAGTAAGTTTAGGAGATGAGGATGTTACCGTCGTGGAGCGTAAGGAGACGTGACATTGAAAGATGAAAAATGAGTTGAAGTGCCAGACGGGCAAACAATAGCCATACGAGCTCAGTGTAATAGCCATACGGGCTTAGTTCAATAGCCATACGGGCTCAGATTATTAGCCATACGGGCTCAGTCGAAATAGCCATACGGGCTCAGTCAAATTAGCCATGCGAGCTCAGTCGAATCAGCCATACGGGCTGGACGGATGCATCAGACATGTTTGAGATTATGGGGGAGATTGTTGGAGTTAATCTCAAACAATAAGTTTAAATAAGTTAATATGATTTATTTGCTTGATTTCGTCAAATAATTTGTTGAGATCTTCTGCAAGTCTGCCAACGGTAGATGGACGTGGTCATCTAAATTTGTGGAGACATTGTAGGAGCAGTGGAAAATAAGTCTAGTAATTGAGTAATTTTAGGAGTTTTAGTTTTAGTCTTTTCTTGTATGTAGGTCATTCCGTGTTATTTTCATTCTATAAATTGTAACTTGTATCATGCAATTCAATACAAGCTGTTTTAGCACATATCTTTGTTTCTCTTGAGTTTCATATATACCATATATCAGTATATTGTTTTATTTTCTACAAGCAGATCCCTGAATGTGCGATTCTTTGTGTTGTAGAGTACTATGGTTGAATCCAAATGAAGCATAATATCACCATTAACCGAAATGCAGATAGGTGTAATATGCCAGCACTATGTTAACCTATCCATATATGGGATGGTGAACAGTTTTATCCAAAAATCTTGATCATCACCAATATCTCTCATTACCCACAAATCAAGTCGGGCATCAACATACATATTACGGAGTACACAAAGCAATGGAACAAAGCACAGATGCTTCATCATTTATGCAGAATTGTTAATAAGAGTAAGAGCTTGTGGGCTACTTGGGTGAATGCAACTATGCTCAAAAGGCAAACTTTCTGGAATTTACAGATGCCAAATGACTGTTCCTGGATTATGCGTAATGTTCTCAAATTACGACCTACGGCCCTTCAATTCATTTCTTTCAAACTTGGAAATGGCATGGACACTTCACTTTGGTTTGATCCTTGGTGGGCTTCTAAGTGCTTAGCAACAAACAAGCATGATCCTATTATTTCTCAAGCAAATGCAGCTCATGACGATTCTGTGCATTCTCTAATTCATTCGGGAACATGGGAGCTTCCTCAGCCGTCGGACAGAATTCACCATCTCAACCCAGGCCTCGTACACTGGTTTCAAAACTTTACCTATCCTCCCTTTGACCTAAACGTTCGGGACTCTATTCTATGGAACGGATTACCTATCCGTAAATTAAAGACATGGCATATCTGGGACTCCGTAAGAGATTCTTCTCCTACGGTGGTTTGGAGTAGTTGTGTTTGGCATAGGCTGAAGGTGCTTAGGTTCACTCACCATGAGTGGGTTCTATGCCATGGTCGTCTCCCAACTATGCAGAGGCTATCTACATTTGGTCTTGATGTTTCTCAGTCTTGTCTTCTTTGCATAGGTGGCACCGAAACGGACACGCACCTATTCCTTCAGTGCACTTACACAACCTTCGTTCTATCCAAACTGGCAGGCCTGCTCAAGCTTAATTTCTCTGGTGCGACGTGGGTTGCACTGCTGCTTTCTTTGGAAGGAATTACTGACAACATTCAACGTCAACTTGCTCTTCTTGTGGCGCAGATCTTTGCATACCATGTTTGGAGAGAAAGAAATGCAAGGTTACACGATTCTGGCGTCTTGGGTCCAAACATGTTGCTCCAGGGTATTATGAGGGATCTTAAGGCAAGACTTCTGGGCTCCGAATGGTTCCTAAAAAATGCTAATCTAGATTTGTATAGGTGGTTATATATTTGATGTTCCTTAGTCCGTTAGTTCTCCTCGCTCCATTTTAGCCTGTTTAGATTGGTTGTAGTGTTTTCTCTCGGCCTTGGCTTAGAGCAAGGGTCAATCCCTTTCTTATTTATAAAATTTAATTTAGCAAAAAAAAAAAAGAGAAATAATAAATTTGGACCTTTGTCGGACAGGA
Source organism: Kitagawia praeruptora (assembly GCA_037693485.1). Classification (NCBI taxonomy): domain Eukaryota; kingdom Viridiplantae; phylum Streptophyta; class Magnoliopsida; order Apiales; family Apiaceae; genus Kitagawia; species Kitagawia praeruptora. Next base: position 13,916,362 of record CM075347.1, read on the forward strand.
AGCTTCATAGGGGGAGAGACAACCCAGTGTATAGCTCCATTTCCCAAGTACCCCCCGTGGGGCACAGTAGGAGAAACAAAATCTCCAATCAATCTCCAAGAATCAGATTTTGAGCTATAAACTGACATTTCATGTTTCCAATCAGTGGTAGACATGGCAAACACTTTAAAATCATCATTTAATCCATTATAGCAAAACCCATATGTTGTTTTCTTACATCCAGGAGAAATGGTATCAATTCTAGGTAGTTTTCTTGAGTTTCTAGTTGATGGGTTCCAAAAGGATATGTAATTGCCGTAACCTCTTAAACAAATCAACCCATTACAGTAACCTACTACACTGGTGATTCTATCTGAATAGTCAAGCTTAACCGCCTCAGTGACAGGCTCATTAAGCAGTGAATATAGAGAACAACTTTTTAGCTGAAGATCTGATTTAAAAGGCTTAGAGCTAAAAAGGAGGCGATGGTGAGTAAAATGGGGGTCATCAGTTGAGTTAGAAAGGTGAGTTTTGATAAAATGGGAACTTGATATTAGAGACTGCCATGACTTACAAACCGACTTACATCGGGAAAGGTCCTTCACTGACAGCCTTAGAAATAGGTTGTACATGATTTCTTGGGGAAGGAAAGGCATGGGGTTAGTGTTTGCGCTTTCATTGGATAACAACGGCTTGATTTTCTTAGATTTCATTTTCAAAAGCAATAGAAAGCTTGGTGGCGGAATGATGTCCGTAAAATGGATGGTCCTATTTATATTTATATGATGCGTTGCAAACCCTAATCCAAAACCCTAGTCTAGCAGGATTTTTTCTGAAATTGGATTTTTTTTTAAAAGAGCGGGATTTTTTTAAAAATTGGTTTGTCGTAGACCTGGCAAAATGGGTCTGGATCCGAAAAACCGAACCGAAATATGTGGAACCGAATCCGAAATTGGATCCGAAATAGATTATCCGAAATTATATCCGAAACCGAAACAATCCGAATCCGAACCGAAACCGGTTAAATTTAATCAAATCCGATAATGATCCAAAAACCGATTTGACCCGATCCGAAAATTAACCGAACCGGAAATTTAACTAAAAATTATCCGAAATACTGTATCCAATGATGACCATGCATCCGATTATAATCAGAACCGATCAAATCTGAATAAAAATTTACCCGAACCGAATATGACTTGAATCCGATGTAAATCCGAAACTAAAAATAACTGAATCAAAAAATATTCGATAAAATAATTTTATATAGATTAATATTTTCTTGACCTTTATTTGTTTAGTTTTGTCAATTTTTATATTTTCTGATTTGCTATATATTTATTATTGTCATTGAATATTGCTTACGATATTTTGTATATAATAATATTTTAATTCAATTTGCAAATATAAATTAATAAATTCTGCACATAATTAGCAAAAAAATAAATAAATAAATAAATTCTGCATATTCTGAACAGAAATTAAAGTGCATTCACTTATATAGAGCTTATTGAAGCGCTGTCTAAGTGAGTGCATTCACTTCCATAGCACTTATTGAAGCGTTATATAAGTGATATATCTAATTTTGACATATTCGGTCTTATTTAATAAATTTTGACACATGTATTTTTTTAAAAATATTTTTTATTTTTTGAAAATTTGGAAATATCACTAAATTTGATATATCTTGACATCCGAACGGTTGGATCGTCGAAAAATAATTTAAAAAAAAATAAAATTAACAATCAGTGACAAAATAATAGTCACGAGTATTAGTCAATTCGGTAGTTGACTACTAAGATCTCCAACCAAATTAATATTTTATTTTTTGAAAATTTGGGAATATCACTATATTAGATATATCTTGAGATCCGTACGTTTGGATCGTCGAGAAATAATTTTTAAAAAATAGAATCAACAATCCGTGACAAAGCACTAGTTACGAGTACTAGTCAATTCGGTAGTTGACTACTATGTTCTCAAACCAAATTAATTTTTTATTTTTTTGAAAATTTGGGAATTTCACTAGATTAGATATATCTTGAGATCCGTACGGTTGGATCGTCGAGAAATAATATTTAAAAAATAGAATCAACAATCCGTGACAAAACACTAGTTACGAGTACTAGTCAGTTCAGTAGTTGACTACTACGATCTCCAACCAAATTAATTTTTTATTTTTTGAAAATTTGAGAATATCGCTAGATTTGATATATCTTGAGATACGTAGGGTTGGATCGTCGAGAAATAATTTTAAAAAAATAGAATCAACAATCCGTGACAAAAAACTAGTTACGAGTACTAGTCAATTCGATGGTTGACTACTAAGATTTTAAACCAAATTAATTTTTAATTTTTTACAAATTTGAGAATATCCCTAAATTAGATATATCTTGAAATCCGTACGGTTGGATCGTCGAGATATATTTTTTAAAATTAGAATCAACAATCCGTGATAAAACACTAGTTACGAGTACTAGTCAATTAAGTAGTTGACTACTAAGATCTCCAACCAAATTAATTTTTTCTTTTTTGAAAATTTGGGAATATCACTAGATTAGATATATCTTGAGATCCGTACGGTTGGATCGTCGAGAAATAATCTTTAAAAAATAGAATCAACAATCCGTAACAAAGCACTAGCTACGAGTACTAGTCAATTCGGTAGTTGACTACTAAGATCTCAAACCAAATTAATTTTTCATTTCATGAAAATTTGGGAATGTCACTAGATTAGATATATCTTGAGATCCGTACGGTTGGATCGTCGAGAAATAATTTTTAAAAAATAGAATCAACAATCCGTGACAGAGCACTAGTTACGAGTACTAGTCAATCGATAGTTGACTACAAAAATCTCCAACCAAATTAATTTTTTAAAAATTTGTGAATATCACTAGATTAGATATATCTTGAGATTCGTACGGTTGGATCGTCGAGAAATAATTTTTAAAAAATAGAATCAACAATCCGTGACAAAGCACTAGTTACGAGCACTAGTCGATTCGGTAGTTGATTATTAAGATCTCCAAACAAATTAATTATTTATTTGTTGAAAATTTGGGAATATCACTAGATTAGATATATCTTGAGATCCGTACGGTTGGATCGTCGAGATATATTTTTTAAAAAATAGAATCAACAATCCGTGACAAAGAACTAGTTAAGAGTACTATTCAATTCGGTAGGTGACTACTAAGATCTCCAACCAAATTAATTTTTCATTTTTTGAAAATTTGGGAATATCACTAGATTAGATATATCTTGAGATTCGTACGGTTGGATCTTCGATAAATATTTTTTTAAAAATAGAATCAACAATCCGTGACAAAGCACTAGTTACGAGTACTAGTCAATTCGGTAGTTGACTACTTAGATCTCCAACCAAATTAATTTTTTATTTTTTTAAAATTTAGGAATATCACTAGACTAGATATATCTTGAGATCCGTATGGTTGGATCGTCGAGAAATAATTTTTTAAAAATAGAATCAACAATCAGTGACAAAGCACTAGTTACGAGTACTAGTCAATTCAATAGTTGACTACAAAAATCTCCAATAAAATTAATTTTTTATTTTTTAAAAATTTGGGAATATCACTAGATTAGATATATCTTGAGATCCGTACAGTTGGATCGTCGAGAAATAATTTTTAAAAAATAGAATCAACAATCCGTGACAAAGCACTAGTTACGAGTACTAGTCCATTCGGTAGTTGACTACTAAGATCTCCAACCAAATTAATTTTTTATTTTTTACAAATTATGGTATATCACTAAATTAGATATATCTTGAGATCTGTACGGTTGGATCGTCGAGATATATTTTTAAAACATAGAATCAACAATCCGTAACAAAGCACAAGTTACTAGTACTAGTCAATTCGGTAGTTGACCACTAAGATCTCCAACCAAATTAATTTTTTATTTTTTCAAAATTGGAATTATCACTAGATTTGATAAATCTTGAGATCCGTATGGTTGGATCATCGAGAAATAATTCTTAAAAATAGAATAACAATCCGTGACAAAACACTAGTTACGAGTATTAGTCAATTCGGTAGTTGACTACTAAGATCTCCAACCAAATTAATTTTTTATTTTATGAAAATTTGGGAATATTACTAGATTAGATATATCTTGAGATCCGTACGGTTGGATCTTCGAGAAATAATTTTTAAAAAATAGAATAACAATCCGTGACAAAACACTAGTTACGAGTACTAGTCAATTCGGTAGTTGACTACTAAGATTTATAACCGAATTAATTTTTAAAAATTTGCGAATATCACTAAATTAGATATATTTTGACATCCGACAGTTGGATCGTCGAGAAATATTTTTTTTAAAACGAAACAAAAAGCCGTAACAAAGCACTAGTTACTAGTACTAGTCAATTTAGTTGTTCATTGCTAAGATCTCAAGCCAAAATAATTTTTTGGTTTTTGGAAAATTTGGGTACATAAAAAAATTAGATATATCTCGACAATCCGATCTGAAACGAATGTTCCTACATCCAAATAAAATTCGATCCGAACAGTAAAAATCCGAAAGAGAACCGAACCCAATTTGATCCGATCTTAATCCAAAATTTATCCGATTTTAATCCGAATTTTACCTGAACCGAATCAGATCCGATCCGAACCGAACAGGCTCTAAATAGTACCTTAACCGAAAGTGGATCCGAACCGAATCAGATCCGATCCGAACCGAACAGGCTCTAAATAGTATCTTAACCGAAAGTGAATCCGATCCGAAGCAGATCCGAACCGAAACCGATCCGTTTACCCGATTTGCCAGGTCTAGTTTGTCGTATATATTATTAGCAGCTTATCGATATAATTATTTTTGGCACAATTTTTAAAATTTTTATTTCTAAATAAAATTTTGTACATAAGAATTTTGTTTTTCAAAATAATTGTTAGGTAAAATTTAACAATGTATAATATTATTTAGAATTATGTAAATAATTTTTTTCATTCCTTCTCCTTTTATAAATATTTTTTATCCTATTTTTATACCAAAATTCAATTGTTTTTTAGTTAATATTATTTATTTTTACTAAATATTGATGGTTTTTACTTAAATTTTATCCCATTTTGTTTGACCGCATTTCAATACCTTTGAACGGGGTACTTAAAAATGATATTTTTTTTTTTGTTTTGTACAAAGCTGTTAATTATAGATCTTTATACAAATCAAAAATTAAAAAATGTATTTCACAAATACCAAGTTCAAGTACATTAAAATGCGTAAAAAGCGAGACCATACTTTATAAAATGGAAGTAGTATCTAATTTGTTTTTGCTGGACATTTGATTTAGGTTTGGCTTGTATATCCATAGACTATGGGGTGGAACATCCTATTCTATCTTAGATTACATGTCTTATCACCTAGGTGACTGATCCTATAATCTTAAATCCACAATCAAATATATATTGAACCCAATATTTAATGAAAAAAATTAATAATTTAATAGGGTAAAGAGTTTCTACCTGACACGGTAGAAAAATTCTCTACCTGTGCGGCTTCAAATTCATATTTTTAATAGTTTTTACGAAAATTCAACCGTACAGATTAAAAGATTACGCAAAAATTAGTGGGTATACAAAATTACATAGAAATTGATTTTATATATGATGCAATTTTCAATCAAAAAATGATATAAAATCTGAGCCGTTGTATTCATAGTGTAAACCATATATACAATACGATGTTAAATTAAATGTATTCTTAAAGGATAAAATTTATAAAATTTTGCGCACGTACTTATTTTTGCATAAAATTTTCATATGTACGATTAGAATTACAAAAAAAATGATAAATACATGATTTTAAGTCGCACAGGTAGAGAATTTTTCAACCGTGTCAGGTAGAAACTCTTTACCCAATTTAATATATATTATTTACTAATTTGTTTGGCCCAAATACTCTTATTTTAATTCAGTTAAATGTTACCATTACACATGGGCGAACTCAATGCCCTGACAAGCCCACAAATACACATACTCAATGCCCTGACAAGCCCACAAATACACATAACGGTTCTTTCAAACCATTTATAATATTCAAATCCACAACCGATGTGGGACAACTCCTAACAAATCTCAGGCTCGACACCTGCCGAATCTGTCACCATTCTGTGTGATCTGGCTCCCCCTTGAACCCTACTGGAAGCTCCTGGCTATGTGACTTCCCGTAGGCCCATGTATACCGGAAGCCCATATGCCTCCTCTTGAAGCCCATCCTCGAGTAGCCCACCTGTCTCTTCCTTGATCCATGCTGGAGCCCATCTAAGATTGTTATTGACCGTTGTAACCTGAAGCTCTCATACCATGCACTTGTTGGGCCGCAAGCGAACCATAACTCCACAACAGTATGAAATTGTCCGTTTTGGGCCGAGCCCGCACGTAACTCTCAAAAGGCCTCATACTAATAGAGATAAGTCGATAAATTTATTTTTGTCCGAGCAGAGTTATCTGGCTGCTTATAAACCGCAAGCGAACCATAACTCCACAATAGTATGAAATTGTCCGTTTTGGGCCGAGCCCGCACGTAACTCTCAAAAGGCCTCATACTAATAGAGTTATCTGGCTGCTTATAAACTATCTGCCACTCCCACAACCGATGTGGGCCAACTCCTAACAAAAACTTGTACAATTCAACCTTAACCTAAAGGCAAAAGAAATGAACACTCTTAAAGGCCTAGCAACTGTGATAAGTTAAATATGATACTAGAATTGCATTTACCAAACCATACCTTAATTACATAGAATTGTTGATACTTTATAAATTCAAAACAATCTAAAATCCAGTTGGTAAGAAATGAAGAGATCTTAAACAACAATTAATACTCGTGACGTGGGGGAACTACTTAGACCCATCTCCTCCAAAGGTCACATTCAATGGAATTTTTAAAATCTAAAATGAAAATCCAAGAGTTTAATTTTTTTTGAAATCCAGTTAAATACCACCAAATTTTAAAGTACTTTTCAAAAATGAGATTGAATACATGAGAATTTTAAGAATCCAAAAAAATTCTTTGAAATCCAGATTGAATACGTTCTCGCAGTTTTTCCCATATCCTTCAAAATCTCATGGATCTTAGATAATATTCAAAAAAGATAAAAGACACGAACAATAAATCCATCAAAATTCACCATTTTATTAAATACAAAAATATCCATGGAATTTTGAATATCAACAGATTTTAATGTATTTTTTAAAATTCAAATTGAATAGTACCAAAGTTTGATGGATTCATCATAGTAATCTTTCTTTTTGATTAATGTCCGTTCTCCACTATCCAGCCTTGATTTACGAGTCTCCTTGTTCCAGCTCTGCAGCCATATCACTATGTTTCCAAAATTGAATACATTAATTTTGTTTAGTAGTTGTGGAGGAATTAGATGCCTAAGTGATTTGGAGGCTGCTTGGCTGCGCATCTGATGGTCATGTGCACGAATAATCAGCTATCGAGCAATTACCTAGATGCAGATGATTTAATCTCGATTGTAAAGATAAATGGTCTCATTAACAGGCTTGGGTGTTGGCCCTATCTATCACAATTTGAAAGGAAATGGTCCCAAATATCACAGCTAAAAAACTTGGCCCCAAATATCACTCCAAAACATAGTATAAAATAGTGTTTTTATTTTTTATTTTTTTCTTCTTCTTAACGCTGATGCGTGTAGCGTTAGAAGAGATTGATTTTTTTTTTCTTGCTTGAAAACGCAAGTTTAGACTTTGTTTTCAAAAGTAAACGCCACTTTATGTGGTGTTATGTTTTTCTTTTATTTATTCAAGATGCTAATTCAAGTTGAGTTTGCAGTTCTGGTATTTCTAAAACGCTAAACTAAGTTGAGTTAAAGTACAAAACGCCAGTTTAAGTGGCGTTTGTTTTTTATTTTAATTTTTTGTTTTTTTCTCCTAAATATATACGGTTTATTCATTTTTCTTTATATTTATAGAATCCAAAATGGAAACGTTGAACCCTAAAAATTAATTGTTGAACCCCTTAAATATTTAATTAAAATTTTATTTTTAATATTTAAAATTTTTTATTTAAAAAATTTAATCCGACGGGCTGATTTTTAAACGCTAACGCGTTTAAAAATCAGGATAAGTTAGGGTTTAAGTACTAGGGTTTAGGGCCCTAAACCCTAAACTCTAAATCCTAAGTTCACGTACGGTTTTTTCGTCGTTTCAAATATTTCTAACACCCATAATGGAAATGTTGAATCCCAAAAGTTAATTATTGAACCCCTAAATTCAATTAAAATTGTATGAGAAAACAAAAAAAAATAATAATAAGACAACAAACACTTCTCTGTCTCGATGGTTATTAAAGTGTCGACGGTTATTCACTATCGGCTGGCAACGGAAAAAAATAGAAAAACACTCAAAATGTGACAACCCGGGTCAAATCCCGAGCCTTTTTCGAAAATCGGGTCGAGTCCCGATTTCGAATCGGAAATAAGCCAAAGTAAACTGGCCCAAATGCAACCAACTTGGATAATCCACAAGCCCACCACAGGCCCCCAAAATATCATGATTTTGTTGGTGAATTAGTAGTAATATTTTGCCTTATAAACTAAACAGAAGTCCCAAATCTCCTCGATGTGGGACTGGGGTGTTACACAAAACATCACATTAAGTAACGTTTTCCTTCAAAAACACCACATAAAGTAGCGTTTTTACCTCCCAAACGCTAATCTATCTAGCGTCTATATACAAAAAATAAAAGAAATTGCTGCTAACGCTAAACGCACTAGCGTTTTGTGGAAAAAAATAAAAAAATTCAAAAACGCTAAACGCTAAACGCAACTTGGTTTTGAAGTAATATTTGGGGCCATTTTTTTAGTTTGTGATATTTGAGACCATTTAGTTTAAAATTGTGATATTGGAGACCTTTTTTCCTCGTGATTAAGCAATAAGTTTATGGAACAACTTTTAAGCTTAAAACGTGAGTCATTATATAGGGTACAAACCTAGAAGAAAATGATGGTGAGAAAACTAGGGTCATTATTTCATTCAGAGAAGTGAGGTCTGACAAAATCGGAAATAAAGATTAGAGACAGTGATAACTTTCAAATTGACTTATAAGATCGCAAAAGATCCTCCACGGGCGGCCTTAAGAATACCTTGCACACTGATTTCTTCGGAAAGGAACGGGCCGGGATGGTGTTAGGGTTTCTTCTTCTCTCCGCCAGTTACCATTGAATTCACTTTCTAAGATCTCTTTCTCTAAGAAGCGGCTAAAATCCTAGCCCACAACATATTCATGGTATTTATATATCATACTCATATGATAAGAACACATGGTACCTTATATATTTTACTTTTTCTATTTAAATTTATTATAATTATAATTATAAAAATTACTATTATTAATATTATCATTGTTATTATCATACATTATTATTATTATTATTATTATTATTATTATTATTATTATTATTATTATTATTATTATTATTATTATTATTTATTGTTTTAAACAAATGTTAAGAATTTATCTTTTATCGTTAATACATATTATTTATTTTAATTTTACTATCTAAGTATATATACCAAAATATACTATATTAGCATTTTTTAACAAAGAAGAAGGTAGGAAGAACTAGGCTCCGTTATAAATTTGGAGAATATGTTACAAGTTAAATCATCTATTAACTTAAATTCATTAAATTTAATAAATTTTTTTTATCCATACAAACATACTTTTTGTCATTACATATAATAAGATTTTTTATTTGTTGTTCATGTTAATATGATAAGATTAATTGTAATATTAATGTTTCTCTCTTTTTTTCTTTAAAATTAGTTAAATGTGCATTATTAATTTATTGTTGTATATAAAATTATTTTGTAGTGCTTAAAAAACTTAAAAAAGTAATAAGAATTTTTGAGAACACAAGATGTATGGTCAGGGCTCCGCTGGTTTTAATTAAACTAAAATAATTACTAGCTAAAAGTTTACATTTACACTAATGGTTAATATATAATACTACTGCTAATAATTAATGTAAAATAAAATATAAACAAGTGAAATCGTAAAAAAAACAGTAATTGATTGAAATCGTATACAAGGAACAAGAGGATTTCATTATATTTACATATTGATTGGCTGCACATTACCCCTGGGTTACAATTTTTTTAACACCTCAATTTATCAAATCCTGATATGCTGGTTCAAGATTATGTTTGAGTCTTCCGGGTTTAATCCAAGAAAAAGAAAAAGTGCTCGCAATTGAGTTACAATTTTTGAAATGGTTTAGTAAATGTTCTACCCCACTCAATTACTTAAACTCAGCTGCTTGAGCTGAGTCCCAAATGACATGTCCCCAGTAATTCTAACCAGCACGAGTTTAACATCAATCATTTTACAAGTGCCTCCAAATTTGAGGGGTGGATTCAATATACCATCTGTGAGCCACAAATGAGTCAACTCCTAACAAGAAAACACAGAACAGGTAGTCAAAATTAAGCTTTTTTGACTGTCCCTGTGGCAATCGGGTTGTTGCTCAGCCACCACCTTCGACTTTATTTTGATGTATCATGAATAATCCTTAATGAAACCTACAAACAAAAAAATTTAAGAATTAGTATAGTAGGAATTTCAGAAATTGACAGATCCATTTTTTATTAATTAAATTACATGCGTGAGATCTGTGATGTATAATCTATGAACTTATATGTGTACCTTTTAGCAAAAGAACGACGAGATCGTCTTCTGATCCGCTCTCCCCATCATCTTCCCCGCTCAATTGGATTTGGTCGGCCATTTATCAAAATCTACGATCAGATCTGCTTTTCAAAATAGTCTAATTGATCCTTGATACCTTTATGAACTTGAGTTGGCTCCTCCGTTTGTTCAATCAAAATTATTTATGTAGCTTTCATTTCATCACCATCATATGCATAAGCGGCGGTTGCAGCTCCAACCACCTTTATATATATATATATACTAGCCTATAACCCGTGCGATGCACGGTTGCTTGTAAACCTGTTTAATTATATTTCATTAAAATTTTAAGTTGTATATATGTTTTTATTATTAAAATATTTTTTGAATTTTATAAATTTCATGAAAATAAATGTTATTCTAATTACGTATTTTAATTATTACTAAAAAAGAGTACCAAACCAAATATACCTTATTTCGCTTATAATAGTATAGTATAGATAGATATATAAAAATATTATATAAAAGTAGTTTTTTTTAACATTTTAAATTTTTTTATCTTAATATTTTTATTTGATTGTTTATAATTTTAATATTTGCTAATTAATTAGTAATAATATAAATTATAAAAGATAATAAAATATGATTATTGGTTTTTGATATAACTGATAGTCTTTTTTTTAATATAAAACAGACCATTATATCTTTCAAAACTCCAAAATTTCGAAACGATCTTTTCTAATAATTAATTATTATTTAATTTTTTTGTGACAAAATTAATTTTAATGCTGATTACAAAAATTGTGCACTGTAACAGACAAACTACTTGACGTCTTGACGACTTGTTTGCTGTAGAAAGGAATCTCGTGGGCTTTGCCGTGTGCGTGTGTATTTTTTTTTTTGAATTTTATTAATAATAGAGATTTAACCAAATCAAAAGAGTGACCAAAAAAAGAGTACCAAAAAAAAGTGACCAAAAAAAGAGTACCAAACCAAATATACCCTTATTTTATTAAAATTTTAAGTTGTATATATGTTTTTATTAATAAAATATTTTTTGAATTTTATAAATTTCATGAAAATAAAAGTTATTCTAATTAAGTATTTTAATTATTACTAAAAAAGAGTACCAAACCAAATATACCATATTTTGGTTATAATAGTATATTATAGATATATAAAAATATTATAAAAGTAGATTTTTTTTTACATTTTAAATATTTTTATCTTAATATTTTTATTTGATTGTTTATAATTTTAATATTTGCTAATTAATTAGTAATAATATAAATTATAAAAGATAATAAAATGTGATTATTGGTTTTTGATATAAGTGATAGTCTTTTTTTTTAATATAAAACAGACCATTATATCTTTCAAAACTCCAAAATTTCGAAACGATCTTTTCTAATAATTAATTATTTTTTAATTTTTTTTGTGACAAAATTAATTTTAATGCTGATTACAAAAATTGTGCACTGTAAAAGACAAACTACTTGACGACTTGTTTGCTGTAGAAAGGACTCTCGTGGGCTTTGCCGTGTGCGTGTGTGTTTTTTTTTTGAATTTTATTAATAATAGAGATTTAACCAAATCAAAAGAGTGACAAAAAAAAGAGTACCAAAAAAGAATGACCAAAAAAAAGAGTACCAAACCAAATATACCCTATTTTACTTATAATAGTATAGTATAGATATATTAGTAAATGTCTAATATACATGGGCTGGTCCATTTTATTTGTTAAAGCCCAAATTAAATAGAACAATCTAGAACAATCTCCTCTTTCATTCATACATTTTGGTTTTCTAGAATTCTTTTTTTTTCTTATTATTAATTAAAATGTTGAATATTATCTTACATTTTGATAGGCCTACAATCCACACATCATTACAGCCTAAATTTTGGAGTAATTCACTAAATTACTAAGGTAGGAAGAGCTAGGCGTTATAAATTTGGAGAATATGTTACAAGTTAAATCCTCTAAATTAAATTCATTAAATTCAATTAATATTTTTTTTAAAACCAAAGCCAATATCATTAAATCAAACGAGAGTCATACAAAATTGTCTCCAACACAGAACATGGAGGAGAATCAAAATCATTGTAGCTATTAAGCTCACACTACTTTTCAAAATAGTCTAATTGATCCTTGATACTTATGAACTTGAGTTGGCTCCTCCGTTTGTTCAATCAAAATTATTTATGTAGCTTTCATTTCATCACCATCATATGCATAAGGGGCGGTTGCAGCTCCAACCACCTATATATATATATATATATATATATATATATATATATATATATATATATATATATATATATATATATATATAGCTTTGTAGTGTTTAAGTGTTAGTAAATGTCTAATATACATGGGCTGGTCCATTTTATTTGTTAAAGCCCAAATTAAATAGAACAATCTAGAACAATCTCCTCTTTCATTCATACATTTTGGTTTTCTAGATTTCTTTTTCTTTTCTTATTATTAATTAAAATGTTGAATATTATCTTACATTTTGATAGGCCTACAATCCACACATCATTACAGCCTAAGATTTGGAGTAATTCACGAAATTACTAAGGTAGGAAGAGCTAGGCGTTGTTATAAATTTGGAGAATATGTTACAAGTTAAATCCTCTAAATTAAATTCATTAAATTCAATTAATATTTTTTTTAAAACCAAAGCCAATATCATTAAATCAAACGAGAGTCATACAAAAGTGTCTCCAACACAGAACATGGAGGAGAATCAAAATCATTGTAGCTATTAAGCTCACAAGATAATCTAGCCATCAAATGGGCTACTTTGTTAGCTAGCTTTCTAATATGGCCTAATCTAACATTGCTCTTTTCCATCAGCAATTGATGAGAAGCTTCTAAAATAGTACCAACCTCAAACTGATATACTCTTCTTTGTTTCACCGCTTCGACCACTAGCAAAGAATCAGACTCCACCAGCACATTGTGATTTCCTGCAGGAATCCATGACAGAGTTTAAAACAAACCCACTACTTCACCTTCAAACACCGACACCCTTCCTGGAAATCTCATAACTCTGCCCCGTAGAAACTGACCATTACAGTCCCGTAAAACCATGCCAATAGTTTACGAATTAGAACCTGGGAACACAGATGCATCCACATTTAACTTAAGATGGCCTGCCATCGGACATTGCCACTGATTTGTGTGCTCCAATCTGTTCGATTTACTTTTACCACCAGACAAAGCTTTGACCTGCTGCACAGCCTCCTTCCATTCCTGAATGTGGTTGCTACTCAATTGGACCGCATATTTTGGGAGAATCAGCCTACCTTCCCACATCAACTTATTCCTCGAAAACCAGATACTCCAGAGCACAGTTGCTACACTGGTAAGAAACTCTTGCGTACTCGAAACAAAAGTTGACAGGAGCTAGAAACAATTCCTAACAATCTTCCCAATCTTCCACTTCACAAATCTCGGGCTCGACACCTGCCGAATCTGTCACCATTGTGTGCGATCTGCCTCCCCCTTGAACCCTACTGGAAGCTCCTGGCTATCTGACTTCCCCTAGGCCCATGTATACTGGAAGCCCATCTGCCTCCTCTTGAAGCCCATCCTCGGGTAGCCTACCTGTCTCTTTCTTGATCCATACTGGAGCCCATCTGAGATTGTTATTGACCGTTATAACCTGAAGCTCTAATACCAACTGTCCATTTTGGGTCGAGCCTGCACGTATTTGTTTTTAGGTCTCTCTCAAAAGGCCTTATACTAATGGAGTTATCTGGCTGCTTATAAACTAGCTATCTGTCCCTCCCACAACCGATGTGGGCCAACTCCTAACAAAAACTTGTACAATTCAACCTTAACCTAAAGGCAAAAGAAATGAACACTCTTAAAGGCCTATCAACTGTAATAAGTTAAATATGATACTAGAATTGTATTTACCAAACCAGACCTTAATTACATAGAATTGTTGATACTTTATAAATTCAAAACTATCTAAAATCTGGTTGGTAAGACATGAAGAGATCTTAAACAACCATTAATACTCGTGAGGTGGGGGAACTACTCAGACCCATCTCCTCCAAAGGTGACATTCAATGGAATATTTAAAATCTAAAATGAAAATCCAAGAGTTTAAATTTTTTTGAAATCCAGTTAAATACCACCAAATTTTAAAGTACTTTTCAAAAATGAGATTGAATACATGAGAATTTTAAGAATCCAAAAAAATTCTTTGAAATCCAGATTGAATACATCCCCGCAGTTTTTCCCAAATCCTTCAAAATCTTATGGATCTTAGACAATATTCAAAAACGATAAAAGACACGAACAATAAATCCATCAAAATTCACCATTTTATTAAATACAAAAATATCCATGGAATTTTGAATATCAACAGATTTTAATGTATTTTTTTAAAATTCAAATTGAATAGTACCAAAGTTTGATGGATTCATCATAGTAATCTTTCTTTTTGATTAATGTCCTTTCTCCACTATCCAGCCTTGATTTACGAGTCTCCTTGTTCCAGCTCTGCAGCCATATCACTATGTTCCCAAAATTGAATACATTAATTTTGTTTAGTAGTTGTGGAGTAATTTGATGCCCAAGTGATTTGGAGGCTGCTTGGCTGCGCATCTGATGGTCATGTGCAGCTATCGAGCAATTACCTAGCTAGATACAGATGATTTAATCTGGATTGTAAAGATCAATGGTCTCATTAACAGCTTATGATTGGGTGTTGATCCTATCTATCACAATCTGAAAGGAAATGGTCCCAAATATCACAGCTCAAAAACTTGGCCCCAAATATCACTCCAAAACATAGTATAAAACAGCATTTTTATTTTATATTTTTTTCTTCTTCTTAACGTTGATGCGTGTAGCGTTAGAAGAGATTGATTTTTTTTTGTTTTCTTGCTTGAAGACACAAGTTTAGACTTTGTTTTCAAAAGTAAACGCCACTTTATGTAGTGTTATGTTTTTTTTTTTATTCAAGACGCTAATTCAAGTTGAGTTTGCAGTTCTGGTACTTCTAAAACGCTAAACTAAGTTGAGTTAAAGTACAAAACGCCACAAAACGCCACTTTAAGTGGCGTTTGTTTTTTTATTTTTATTTTTTGCTTTTTTCTCCTAAATATATACGGTTTAATCATTTTTCTGAATATTTCTAAAAGCTAAAATGGAAATGTTGAATCCCAAAAATTAATTGTTGAACCCCTTAAATATTTAATTAAAATTGTATTTTTAATATTTAAAATTTTTAATTTAAAAAATTGAATCCGACGGTTTTTTCGTCGTTTCAAATATTTCTAAAACCAATAATGGAAACGTGAATCCCAAAAGTTAATTGTTGAACCCCTAAATTCAATTAAAATTGTATGAGAAAACAAAATAATAATAATAATAATAATAATAATAATAATAATAATAATAATAATAATAATAATAATAATAATAATAATAATAATAAGACAACAAACACTTCTTTGTCTCGATGGTTATTAAAGTGTCGACGGTTATTTACTATCGGCTGGCAATGGAAAAAAATAGAAAAACACTCAAAACATCACATTAAGTAGCGTTTTCCTTCCAAAATACCACATAAAGTAGCGTTTTTACCTCCCAAACGCTAATCTATCTAGCGTCTATATACAAAAAAGAAAAGAAATTGCTGCTAACGCTAAACACACTAGCGTTTTGTGGAAAAAAATAAAAAAATTCGAAAACGCTATAAACGCAACTTGGTTTTGAAGTAATATTTGGGGTCATTTTTTTAGGTTGTGATATTTGAGACCATTTAGTTTCCTAGAAGAAAATGATGGTGAGAAAACTAGGGTCATTATTTCAATTAGAGAAGTGAGGTCTGACAAAATCGGAAATAAAGATTAGAGACAGTGAAAACTTTCAAATTTATATCCTATATATAATAAGCATAAGGTGGATATTTGGTTCTCAGTACTACCGCGAAATAAATATTGACCGTTAGATCTAAACTTTAATTAAGGGTCTAGATTATATTCTTTTAATTTTAATACTTAAACACTTATAACTTAAGCAGACTTCAAAAAAAAAAGGAAAAAAGAACCACGCAAAAGTCCTATCCCAATTAGTAACCAACACATAACTCCATATATACTACTCCCTCCATCTCATTTTATGTGTCATGTTTGACTTTTTTATAGTCAAATTGACACGATTTGACCGATAATTAAAAATTATTTCCTTAAAATTTCAAAAAACTGAAAAATGCATTTTAAAGTAAATTAAAAATACTTTTCAATGATATAATTTGTATTACTTTTTTCAATTATATAGCATATGTAATTTCCGGTCAAACTTTTGTAAAATTGACTACAAAAAAGTCAAACAGGACACATATGGAGGGAGTAATAATTTTTTTTTTGTAAAACAATTTATATTCTTGAATATTAATTTATTCATAAATTTTATTATAATAGAGGAATATTATTCAAATTATATAATCTTTAAAAATCTTAATATTTGTGTGACTAATGATTCCAAAAAAAATTTAAATTGGATTCTTATTAATATTATATAAAAGAATAAACCTTATAAATATTAGAGGGATGTAATTCAAAAATATAAGTTGGTCACTGATTTAACATAGTAATTTCAAAAAAACCATTCATAAATACGAAATTAAAATCCAAATTTTAAATTTATTTAAGAGATGCATATCATTATATTATCATCTTTTGACATGTATAAAATATTGTATTAAGATCTTCATATAGAATTTTATAATTTTTTCTATTTTATATAAATCTAAAAGAATAACTTACATGTATTATTATGGTGCTATCTTAAATTTCGTGTTTTGCACGAGTAATTTTTAACAATTTTTAGATTTTAGACTTATATTTATTTTGTTATAAGTATTTTAAGTATTACAAATTTTTATAATAATTAAACATGTTAAAATAAGTTTTAAAAATAAAAAAGTAGTTAGGTCCAATAAAAAATAAGCATAAGGTGGATATTTGATTTTCAGTACTACCGCGAAATAAATAGTGACCGTTAGATCTAAACTTTAATTAAGGGTCTATATTATATTCTATTAATTTTAATACTTAAACACTTATAACTTAAGCGGACTTCAAAAGAAAAGAAAAAAAAACCATGCAGAAGTCCTATCCCAATTAGTAACGAATACATAACTCCATATATACTAATAATCTTTTTTTTGTAAAACAATTTATTTTCTTCAATATAAATTTATTCACAAATTTTATTATAATAGAGGAATATTATTCAAATAATATAATCTTTAAAAATCTTAATATTTGTGTGACTAATGATTCCAAAAAAAATTTAAATTGGATTCTTATTAATATAATATAAAAGAATAAACCTTATATATATTAGAGGGATATAATTCAAAAATATAAGTTGGACAACAAAATACAGAACTATAACTGATTTAACATAGTAATTTCAAAAAAACCATTTACAAATACGAAATTAAAATCCAAATTTTAAATTTATTCAAGAGATGCATATCATTATATTATCATCCTTTGACATGTATAAAATATTGTATTAAGATCTTGATATAGAATTTTATATTTTTTTCTATTTTATATAAATCTACAAGAATAACTTACATGTATTATTATGGTGCTATCTTAAATTTCGTGTTTCGCACGAGTAATTTTTAACAATTTTTAGATTTTAGACTTATATTTATTTTGTTATAAGTATTTTAAGTATTACAAATTTTTATAATAATTAAACATGTTAAAATAAGTTTTAAAAATAAAAAAGTAGTTAGGTCCATTAAAATAAAATTTTACTCCCTCTGTCCCCCTTGGTTCTTTACTTGGGGGACGTAATTCTGGCACAGATTTTAAGGTGCAATTTGCGGATAGTTTCATAACTTATTTTTTAAATTTTCTTTTTTTGTATAAAAATAGAATTGTTCTATTTTTATACAAAAAAAGAAAATTTAAAAAATAAGTTATGGATTAGGAGCCTTAAAATGCGTGTCGAGCAGTGAAAAAGAAATGTAAAGAAATAGGAGGGACAGAGGGAGTAATATTTAGGCCCTTTCTGAAAGTAGGCATGTTTATGTTAGGAGAGTTTTTACAAAAAAAACTAAACATACATATTTGTTTAAGTTAAAATATATATATTTTTTCTAATAGTAGAATAGTGAAATAATTATACTTATTAAAATATTAAATTATAAAGATTTTAATACATATTTGTATAAATAAGTGGGCCAAAATACACAAATTTAAAATTAGGTAACAATGTAAGAGTACCAAAAAAAAATAGATACATTAATGTATAATAAGTAGGCCGAAATATTAAATCAAAATTTAAGTATCTGAAGTAAAAAAAACCCATATTTTTTTTAATTTCAATTCGATCTAAAAAATCAAATAATATATCCCAATTAAAGAAGTCAATTATTGTTTTAAACAAATAACTTGGTTTTATGAAACAAAATTCAGGGTCAAGTTCTATGGAGTACAGTTTAATTGGAGTACGTTGGAGTACATATACGTTCTGCACTCAAAATATTTTAAAATTTATTGTTTTGCAAACCTTATTATATGAATATCATAATTTCATTGATAATTTTGAAAATCATGTATATTTTGCAATATGTTCATCTTGAAAATCCTTTATGTTTTGCAATCAGAACATATATGTTTTGCAACCCAAATGTGTTTTGCAGAACAATTCATTTTGCAATATTTTGTTAGCAAAACATACAAAATTTTCAAGATTCTCGACGAAATAATGATGTTCATGTAATAAGATTTGCAAAATAATAAATTTTAAAATATTTTGAGTGCAGAACGTATGTGTACTCCAACGTACTCCAATTAAACTGTACTCCATAGAACTTTTCTCAACAAAATTCACCTAACAGACGAAATTATATGTAATGTCATTATTTTTTAAAAAGTGGCCAACATCGACCAACGTATTTAATATATATATATATTAATTTTAGTAAATGAATATATTAATATGAATTTGAGATTAAGTATATTGTGAATAGTATGTACGTGGAATAATTAATTAGAGTTAATGAGAAATGGGATATAATCCTAACCATCTATTATTTTATTCAGGAACTTAATGTAAGCCATTTAATTATACAAATTTTTATTTTATAACACCAGCTAATCTACCCATATCCACGTCCTCAACATACTTGCACCACCATCTTCAACCATAACTGGCTACCACTTGGATTACAGTCTCCCATAAGCCAAAAATCACCACAACCAATACAATAATCACCACAGTCAAGCCAAATCAATACAGTCAAAAAATAATAACCATAAAAAATCAACAAAATCACCAGACGAGAACCACGTTCTACCACCACCTCCAATCACCATTTTCGACCACCACATCTGAATATCACCAATATCATACCAAAATCACACGCTTTAAATAATAATAATCAAAATCACCACTTAATTCATGTTTTTTTTTTTTTTTTTTTTTTTTTTTTTTTTGCTAAACTGTGTATATTAAAGAAAAGCAAACGGGATTAACCCATGCTCCAAGACAGACCAAGGAGGTGGCAATGGATAACAAAACAAAAAACTACAAGACACCAACACATACAGGAAACCGAATCAAATATCTAGCCAACTGCTGAATGAATGAATACGAGGACGGTTAAGGAACCAGGGGGAAGATGATAATCGACACTTGATGTCCGTAAGAATCCCTGTGAACAACGTTGTTGGATAAAACATGCCTTTGTTGTGAGCTCTGCGGTTTCGTTCCCTCCATATATGGTAGGTATAGACCTGAATAGTTAGAAGGGCCACATGTCTAAGAGTTAAATTCTGTATTTTAAGCCAAGAGTGAATCAGTTCGAGCCAGGTGTTTCCCTGAATGCGAAGCCCAAGCAAGGATCCCAACTGTTCTAAGACATGAATGCTATACGTGCAATGCATAAGGAGGTGATCAAGTGTTTCATGTCCTCCAACACACAGATAACAGCAGTCGATAACCTCTAAGCCAAAAGCAGCAAGACGATGCAGAGTGCTAAGTCTTCCATGACAGACTAACCAGAGGTGGTGTGCGTACCTGGGAATGGTGAGACTGTGCCAAACACCCTTATGCCAGGATACAGTGTTCATTTTATTACGAATTGATTCCCATATATGTCTGATCTTAACCTTGGAGATAGGACGCCCGTCCCACAGAAAGACATCTGGTTTAGTAAGATCGAAAGGGGGTGGGATAAAGGTAGCCAACCAATTGATCAGGACCGGACTGGTGTGATGCAGTCTGCTATTTGGAGCAGGCAAAATCCATGAACCAGTAGCAATGATATCATGAACAACAGCATTGTGTGAAGAAGTTACCTGATAGATGATGGAGTCATTGTTATGGGTAGCAAGGCAACGAGAGTCCCACCAAGGATCGAACCAGAGGGAGATTCTTTGACCATTACCAATACTGTAGGAGAAAAATTGCCGAGCCAGAGGTCTTAATTGAAGAATTCTTCTCCAAATCCACGAGCAATCACTCGGGATTTCCATGGACCAAAATTTCTGACCTTTAAGAGCAGTAGCATTAATCCAGCGAGGCCATAATGCAGAAGACCCGTTAACAATTTTGCAAAGGTGGAGTAAAAGCTGGGCCTTATTCCACTCTTTCATATTTTTCAAACCCAAACCCCCTTCCTCCTTGGGCAAACACAAAGTCGTCCAGCTCACTTTACTCCCACCTTTAGAAGTCAAATTACCTTTCCACAGAAATCTGGTAAACATTTTTTGCAAGGTATTGTGCACCATCATAGGAAGCATGAAATGGTTAGTCCAAAAGGATTGCATAGAGAATAAAACAGACCTTAATAGCTGCACTCTTCCAGCGAGAGAAAGAAAGAAATTCGTCCAAGCCATGATCCGGGAAGTAATCTTATCTACCAAAGGCATGCAGTCGTTTACACTTAGTTGAGAAGATATTAGAGGCACACCTAGGAATTTGACAGGAATTGTTCCATGAGGGATGTCAAAAGTACTATTGAACCAGGAAACAAGGCTAGGATCGCAATTGCAAAGGAACACGGTGCTTTTATTCAGACTAGGCTTTAGACCACTCAAATTTGAGAATCTGGTTAGAGAATCCATGGTATGCTTGATTGAGTTTTGGTCCCCATTCGAGAAGAGCAAGACATCGTCAGCAAAAAATAGATGGCTAAGGCCTAGGTCCTTACACTTCCAGTGGTGCTTATAATTAGGAGGCTTTGCATCTAGAATATAAGAAAAAATATTCATAGCAATGGTGAACAGATAAGGGGACAAAGGGCAACCTTGGCGAATACCTTTTTTCCCTTTGAAATACCCTTGCAACGAGCCGTTGATTTTCACTGAATATCGAGGACTTGAAATGCAAGCAAAAATCCATTTAATGAATCTTAGAGGCAGCTTGAGTTTGTGCAGGGCAACCATGAGGAAGTTCCAATCTAAGGAATCAAAAGCTTTGTGTAAATCAATCTTTAAAGCGCATTTTGGCTTCCCTGAATCTCGATTATAGCCCCTGAAGAGCTCCTGGGCCATAAGAATATTATCCGAGATATTTCTGCCTTTAATGAACGCAGATTGAGATGGGTTAATCACTGTAGGAAGCACAGTTTTTAGCCTATTCGCAATAATCTTGGAAATACATTTGTATGCAATGGTGCACAAGGAGATAGGCCGAAAATCCTTTATATGGGTAGGAGAGTCCACTTTAGGAATGAGAGCAATGGACGTTAAATTGACAGCTGGGTTCATGTCACAAGAAACAAAGAAGTATCTGATTGCATCACAAAAGGTTGAACCAATAATATCCCAAGTAGCCAGAAAAAATTCTAAAGTGAAGCCATCCGGTCCAGGAGCCTTATTACATTTTAACGATTTCAGAGTGTTGTAAATCAGATCGTCTGAGATGTTTGCTAGAAGAGTAGTGCATTGGATGTCTGTAACCGAATTGCAATTTATGTCGACCATATTTTCCAGGAAAATTTGAGCCTGAGGAGTAACCAGGGGTTCCAAAAAAGTAGTTCTTTGGTTAGGCAGTTGGTGCATGACAGGAGTTCCAAGGGTTTCTTTAAAAAAATCTACAGCAATCTTGGAAACTTTTTCCAGCCCAAAATGAATCTCGCCTGAATCGTTTGTTAAAGCCAAGATTTTATTGCGGTTCCAATTTGACTTTATTTGATTGAAGAAGAAACTATTGTTTCCATCACCCTGATTTAACCATTTAACTCTTGATTTTTGTAACAGCAAAGCCTCCTCCTCCAGAATGCATTTTTCCAGGTTTTGAAGAGCCAAATCTTCCTCTTGAAGCAGTAACGGACTATTCGGACTGTTGATGAGCTTTAATTGCAAGTTGTGAAGAGTTTCCCGAGCATTTGTGAGAGTCGAATGCACATTGCCATGGCTTTTATTAAGCTCTACCAAAGCTGTCTTGACAATTTTCATTTTCTTACAAAAAACAGTCATTGGATCACCAATAAAAGGTTCCGACCAGGCCTTTTGGATGACATCAAGAAAACCTGGAATGTTAGTCATAAAGTTGAAAAATTGGAAAGCTTTCAAACTTTGACTCTCCTTGATTGGATTGACAAATAAAAGAGGATTGTGATCCATCAAGCTGCGCTCTTTAACAAGTACCTGGCCTTCCGGAAAAGCAGAAAACCAGGCAGCGTTCGCAAGCATACGATCCAACCGTTTTAGAATAAAACAATCAGGTTGTTTCCGCTTATTAGACCAGGTGAAAAAGTGACCATGAGTTCTGATGTGACCAAGGGAAGAGTCATTAACACAAGACCTAAAGGCTTGCATGTCAGTAGTCCAATGTTCACGTCCGCCCAATACCTCATTGATTTGGAGAATTGAGTTGAAATCTCCTGTAACACACCATGGGAGGACCATAGTCGAACTTAAATTCCTCAAATTAGACCAGAGGGCCACCCTTTCAGGAGGGGTGTTTAGAGCGTACACGAAGGTGATATAGAATTCTATTTGTTTCTCTAAAAAACAGACTTTGCAGGTGATCTGCTGATCAGATTTGGAAAGACAATTAACTGACCAAATGGACGAGTTCCAACCAACCCATAAACGACCATTATAATGATGTTCATAGTTGTGAAGCCAAGACCAATCTTTTTTGATTTTTGAAGCCACAGAACGAGCATTGTGTTCTTTGACTTTAGTTTCAATACAACACATAAGCGAAATATTATTGGTAGCAATAAAATGCAAGAGCTCCGTTTGATGGGTGCTTTTATTCAAGCCTCGAACATTCCAAGAGGCAAAATTCATTGATATTTAGGATTAATGACAGGATTACCTGCCTGTCGAAGACTTCTCTTGTTGATAACTGGAATGAAACCATCCTCGTCAGTTGACTTATTTTTCAAATTTGAAGGCCTTGCAGGTGCTTTCCTGGTAGATTCCTGGTGAGATGATTTAATGGTGGATGTTGAGGCCCAGGCATGCTGCTGTTCTGTTGACCTCAAGTCTATAATAAACCCAGGATCCTTACGAGTTTTGTTCCATTTCCTTTTAGCGACAATATTTTCCGAATTAGCTTCCTCGTTGGTTTGCAGAAGCTCAACTCCATCATCACATTCAAGCAAAGTTTGGAAAGTGTTATCGAGAGCTATAGGGCGAACAAACTCCCCTAGTTCAACATCCCCTGTAGCAGCACCATTTTCAATTTGGAGGTTTTCTGTTTCCATGTTATCACCTCTGTTTGTTGCATCCCAATCCTGTATATTAAGAATATCGTCTTCCTCCTGAACCACTGGACACCCAAAAAGGGTCCCGACCGTGTAAGGAACCATTGCATTTTCAATCCCAACAGTTGCATTTGCGGTTTCAGTCGATGTCTGTTGTTCAGAAGTCCTATTTCGTTGATTGGTTTTTGGTTTTTTCGCCTTCCTTTCTGGGTTGTTGTTACAACGAGATAGAGAATGACCGAAGGCATTACATAGACTACACGAATATGGTAATTCACCATACTGAATTTCTATTTTCACCTCATCATTTGAATTAGGCATAGGAAGTCGAACAAAATCCGGTCTTGGAGCGGAGTAAGCTAACTCGACTTGAACACCTGCGAATTTCAACGGTTCAAACTTAGCTGTTAGGGCATCAAATTTCAGAGGTTTTCCAACCGTGCTGGCTATTGAGCTTAATCCTTCCTTGAACCAAAAGATGTCTGGGACGTCAACAAGACGTATCCAACACGGAACCTTGTCAATAATATTGCGCTTAAATTGGTTGCCTTCAGTCCAAGGTTTAAGGAACATTGTTTTTCCCCCTATCTGGACAGTGTTTAAGCTCAAGGCTCTATTTTTTTCCTCTAGGGTACTAAACCTGAATGTATAATAGCCCTTGGAATTGTAATAAACGCCTGTCAGACCCCTATTTTTCCAAAATCTCTGAGCTTGTTCTCGAATATACTTGAATGTAAAGGACCCCCCAATGAAGTACCCAATTAAACTGGTATCCCATTGTTTCTGCGCTTTTACAAAGAATTCATCTGAGAAACGGACTGTAGCAGTTCCATCCTCATTGTAACTAATATTAGCCTCTCCAACAGTGGGTTCAGTATTAACAATGTTTTTAACTACAATGTTGCTCCAAGTGGTTACCTTTGGAGGTTGAGCTTCTTGAGTCTTGACTACATCAGCTCCTCCTGTATTCTTGATGGTGGTATCGTTTTTCTCTTGAACAATATTCGCTGCCTTCATTGGAGAACAATGTGATCCATGACTAGAGATTTCAGCTTCAGGTCCGGTAGAAAACCGAACAGATTCATCATTTAAAATAGCGTTGGTTTGCTCTCTCATTCGTGCCTGGGCTGCAGGAGATAATGGTTCTCCCATTAATTCTGTCGAATTGAATGTTTCAGAATCAAAGTGTAACTGGTGTCGTTGAACCTGAGTAGGAGGGGCATAGTTGTGTCCTAAAAAAGTTGAAAACTCTTCAGAGTCCATTGAAGCTGAATTCTCTGAGTTTCGAGAGCCCATCGAAAACTTGGACAGCACAGATCGGCCAAATGATGACCAGATCTGAAAGGAGAGAGCGAGATGATGAAGAATATGTAGAAAGGAGAGCAGGAGGAGAAGAGGATGGAGCTGGGTTGGACGGTCAACGATGATAAATAGGGTGGTTGCCGGTGGACAAAAGAGAAAAAAGTTGAAAAAAGTGTTTAGTTAAGTGGTGTTTTTTGGAGAGAGAACAGAGCATTTTTCCTAATCAGCAATCTCAGGATTCGTGCAGGCACACTTCAGTACTGTCGACTCGATCCACTTAATTCATGTTAGAGTTGATCGAATCTGAATTTACTCTTCGTTAGAGTTAATCGTACCATCATGAAAATACAATTTAAATTTCAAAGAGATATTTATATATGTACATCAACCCATGGGTGTATGTATCTAGAAAGATAGAGATTAAAAATTTATAAAGAATATGAGAAAGTGTAAATATAGGAGAAAGAAACGGGTGATCGTAAATTGATGGTGATAGTAACTGGAGTTTGACGGTTAGAGAGAGGGAAAGAAAGAGGGGTGGGCGAGAAAGGAAAAATATATGGGTGAGGGATAGGTAGGTGGGAAAGTGGGTGAAGTACTCATCAATATATACTAAATTACTCAGTTTACCCAAGTTAAACCTTACTATAACCATACACTAATTTTACTAATCATGCCCTTTGGTTAACTTATTCAACAACTGCCCAATTCATGTTAAAAAGGTTAAAAATGTCTTTAAACATATCAAAATGGGTTAAACCCATGACCCAAACTACTTGCTATTTGTAGAAAAACCCGATCATAGCATATACAGACATTATAAATTGTAATACACAAACTGCACGTATATATACAAACTGCACAATCTGATTTCGATAATATCAAAATTTCAATTTACAGGCGTTAATTCATTTTCTAATGGGTATGTAACCTCAAATTTCAATTTTTCTTCCTATCTCTAATTTTGATGTTTTCAAGTGTTTTGTCATTCTGTGGATAATCATGTTGTGTTGTGTTGTGTTGTGCTCGAATGTTTTGATGTGAATACAAATTCAAATTTAGAATTGCAATTTACAGTTTCTCAAAAACTCTTACTCACATGTTTCTCCCTTGGTTACAAATCAATTATCTTATCGGAGTTATCGGACATAAGAAGGATCGTCAAAATTTGAAAAGGTATATACCATTTACTACCACACCAAATTGTATAAATTTTTAAGGTTCTAGGAGTGTGGTTTCTTACTGAATTTGTTGCTCATAATTTAAATATATAGCTTTTTAGTGAAAGTAAAGGGTAGACAATTAAAATTCTGATGTTGATAGCTCCAACTTGGCACAATGAACTGTATTAATCTATAAGGTTCTAGCGGTTGTTCGATATACGGTTACAAACCTATGAAAGTGTAGTTTATCACAAAATTTGCGGTTCATAATTTAAACCTTTCTACAATGAGATATACCTTTTTCAAGACTAGACACATAGATCATAACTTAGTTCTTATTGCAGGTTATGATATTGACATGGCATCACCTAATTCTTCTTCTAAAGATATTGATTCGAGTCGTAAGCGGGATCTGAGCCTAGGACCGTCTAACTCAGGGGATGAAAAAAAGCGTGGTTTGTATTGTTTTTTGCCTCATATAAGTATTACAATTCATTTTTATTTGTATTGGTTAAGGTTTAACATAACATTATAAGGAAAAACCTGATGATTGCTCCAATTTGGCACAATTAAATGATTTAATATATAAGGTTCTATCTGATGTTAGATATACTGTTACAAAGTTATGGAGCTGTAGTTTGTTTCAAACTTTGTGGTTCATATTTTGAAAAATTCTGATGCTAATAGTTCCAACTTGACTCAATTAACTGTTTTAATCTATAAGGTTATAGGTAACGTTCGATATACCGTTATAAACCTATGGAAGTGTAGTGTATTACAAAATTTGCATATCATGATTTAAACCTTTCTACAATGAGATATAGCTTTTTTCATGTAAGTAGATGGTAGAAAAGAAAAATTCTGATGCTAATAGTTCCAACTTGACTCAATTAACTGTTTTGATCTATAAGGTTATAGGTAAAGTTCGATATACCGTTATAAACCTATGGAAGTGTAGTGTATTACAAAATTTGTGATTCATGATTTGAACCTTTCTACAATGAGATATAGCTTTTTTCATGTAAGTAGACGGTAGACAAGAAAAATTCTGATGCTGATAGCTCCAACTTGACTCAATTAACTGATTTAATCCATAAAGTTCTAGCTAATGTTCGATATACCGTTACAAACCTATGGAAGTGTAGTGTATCACAAAATTTGCGGTTCATGATTTGAACCTTTCTACAATGAGATATAGCTTTTTCCATGTAAGTAGACGGTAGAAAAGAAAAATTCTGATGCTGATAGCTCCTACTTGACTCAATTAACTGTTTTAATCTATAAGGTTATAGGTAACGTTCGATATACCGTTATAAACCTATGGAAGTGTAGTGTATTACAAAATTTGCGGTTCATGATTTGAACCTTTCTACAATGAGATATAGCTTTTTTCATGTAAGTAGACCGTAGACAAGAAAAATTCTGATGCTGATAGCTCCAACTTGACTCAATTAACTGATTTAATCCATAAAGTTCTAGCTAATGTTCGATATACCGTTACAAACCTATGGAAGTGTAGTGTATCACAAAATTTGCGGTTCATGATTTGAACCTTTCTACAATGAGATATAGCTTTTTCCATGTAAGTAGACGGTAGAAAAGAAAAATTCTGATGCTGATAGCTCCTACTTGACTCAATTAATTGTTTTAATCTATAAGGTTATAGGTAACGTTCGATATACAGTTATAAACCTATGGAAGTGTAGTGTATTACAAAATTTGCAGTTCATGATTTGAACCTTTCTACAATGAGATATAGCTTTTTTCATGTAAGTAGATGGTAGAAAAGAAAAATTCTGATGCTAATAGTTCCAACTTGACTCAATTAACTGTTTTGATCTATAAGGTTATAGGTAACGTTCGATATACCGTTATAAACCTATGGAAGTGTAGTGTATTACAAAATTTGCGGTTCATGATTTGAACCTTTCTACAATGAGATATAGCTTTTTTCATGTAAGTAGATGGTAGAAAAGAAAAATTCTGATGCTAATAGTTCCAACTTGACTCAATTAACTGTTTTGATCTATAAGGTTATAAGTTTATTACTTTAACTAAATTGAACTTTATTATTGTGCTTATGTTTGCACGATTAATGAGTTGATCATATCTAGCATGGAGTTTACCTTTTCAAGCTTTAAGCAACTTATACTATTATCTATTCGGAATGGCATCACATGTTTTGTGCCAATTTCAACAAATATGTAACTAGATTTAATACTTGGAACTCTCAGTTTAATGAGCTTTGGTTAATTTACTAATTTTAGTTTTAAAAGTGAAGGTTTGCATTGTCAAGAGAGGATATTTCTGCATTTCTTTCCGATGCATTAAATATGGATTAATGTAGGAGAATGGTGAACTTTGAACCATTTTAGACAAAAGTATCATATATTGACAGTTTACACATGCAATTTATCTACCAAGATCAATAGTATATAAGACTCTGTGGATGTGTGAATGCCTTATATTTATGATTACGAAATTGCCTCTTTTGCTGAACTAATTGAAAGCTTAAAATTGATGTATTGAAAATAAAAAATACTTGGCTTTAAAGTCATAAATATAAATGTGAATCTATTTATATTGGGATAGAAAAACAATGCCACCATATTTTAAGATTAAGCGTGTAATTTTATTTTATTTTGGCTAGCTTAATTTCTTGGACTTTGTCTTTTTTAATGAATCAGGTAATAGAAAAACAAGTATGAGAAATAAAAAAAATATTTAGTGATATTAAAATTTGGTAAATTGTATAATTTATAAAGTTACAAGATATATAATTAAAAAAGATGAATAGAGTCATAGCAAATGGAGCACACATCCTTCACCTTCACCGAACTTTAAAGCCGTTGAATGCACGTAGTTATCATTTCTGTTTTAAAAGAAAAATGCTATCTGTATACTTTTTGTTTTATAAAAAATTTTAACAATAATTTTTTTAATTCATCTTTTTAATGAAATTTTTTATACTAAACCTAGGAATATAATTTATTAATTTCTCATCTAAAAAATGATAATTTTGAATAAAAAAATCAATCCCGTGTGCCGAGCACGGGCATAAATACTTGTTTAAATGAATAACTGAGATTAAAAATAATTTAAAAATTGAGTGGACAAGATTTGATGTATATATACATGGAAGGTATGTGCTCAACCGTATTGATTATATACAAATCAACAGTATTGATTATATACAAATTATAAAGGAGAAAATACGTTTAAATATGATATGTTTATGTATAATTTTATATATAGCTATGTTGCACTTGATTACATAGTTAAAGTAGTCAAGAAATACTGAGATGAAAACAAATGAGTTAGAGAAGCCTGTAAATTTGACTCTTTCTCGAAAAAATTATAGAGTTAAAGATAAATCATATTAATATAGATAGGTTGAATAAAAGAATAATAATTAAGCAATAAATTACATCTATTTAATATGAGTTAACATACAAATATACTTAACAACAACTGAAAATTCATTGAAGCCATTGATAGAAAAGGGAAAATGTAAAAATGCTCTCTTCTCTCTCCTCTAAAACAGGCCACCCAACCCCCTTTTTTAAGCCCATCGGAATACTACTATTTTCTCGTAGTTGACCAATCTTTTCACCACTGTCTACTGCCTCAATTGCTACACGCTCTACATATTTCAAATCTCCTCACTCGCCTTTACCACATCTTGGTACCTTTACTCTGATCTGTGAAGTTTCCTTTTCCCGATGGGTTCTCGAAACTCGGAACATTCGGGTTCCATGGATTCCGAAGAGTTTGCTATGTTCATTGGTCGTGACTATGTTGTCACAGTCCCGGCTCCTCAACATTTGCACTTTGAGATGGATGGCTCACCTCAACATATCATTGGCCCGGACCTAGAAATCTCCAGTAATGGTTCTCAATCATCCCCACCTGAGGTAACATCTCAAAAACCAACCATCTCTTTTGCTACTCTAGAAGAAAATGGTATTAATATGGTGACAAATATGGAGAAGGGTGAAAACAGCAATGTTAATGAAACACAAGAAACACAAACTAAAAAGAAAGTCACTTGGAGTAATGTTGTGTCGAAAAATGTTGTGACAAATGAACCGATTGTTGGAGATGCTGCTATATCTTACAATGATGATGGGACGGCCACGGTTAAATTCTCTAATGAATTCTTTGTTAAAGCACAGAAGAAATGAGAGACTAGCATTATTGGGTTCTTTATTGGAGGTTCATTTGCTTTCAAATTTATTCGAGAACAAGCGTTAAGGTTCTGGAAAAACTGTGGATTAACTGGTGTTTACTATAACATGAAGGGCTACTATACTTTTAGGTTTAGCACCCTTGAAGAAAAGAAAAAAGCTCTGAGTTTGAACTCTATTCAAATCGGAGGCAAGACCCTGTTTTTGAGACCATGGAGTGCAGGCATGAATTTTAAACGCAATATCATAGATAAAGTTCCGTGCTGGATCAAACTTGTGGATGTATCAGAAATATTGTGGTTCAAAGAAGGTCTTATTGCTATTGCTAGCGCAGTGGGTATGCCTCTTAAGTTCAATGCTGTTACTGCTCGCTTTGAGCCACTCAAATTTGCTGGGGTTCAAGTGGAACTAGCGTATTCAGCTGCCAGACCTGACTTTGTTCGAGTCCCACTGCCAAGCTCCAATGAAGAGGTTACGATTGAGATTCAATATGGTGAATTGCCATACTCTTGTAGCCTTTGTTGTGCATTTGGCCATTCCTTGTCAAGATGCTTCGCCAACCCAGATCGTGTGGTCAAAAAGCCTAGGACTTCAAAAGCATCTAGTACATCAGACACAAAACCACCCTCTTCTGTACCGGAAGGTGCAGATACTGCTATTGTGCCATACACTATTGGCAAATTTTTTGGTTGCCCAGTTGTTAGAGATGAAGATGAGGTTATGCAGAACCAAGTTAATACAGATCAAGATTTAGATGATTTTGATAGAGTGCAAGAAAGAAAAATGGAAGCAGAACATGAGAATGATGTCGAGGATGGAGAGATAGGGGATTCGAGTGAACCTATTTTAGGAGACCTTGCTAACCCTATCCAAGTTGACAATGCATTTCAAACCTTGGCTAACTGTGATGAAGACGCAGAACAACCACAGCAAATAGTCACCAATGGAGATGAACAATCTAATTATGAGGAAGTGAACGGTGAACCTACAAAAGGAAACGAAGTCTTAAGCCTAATGTTGAAAAAAACACCAGTTTTGTTATTGCTCTTGGAACAATTATTCAACACCAAGCTCTAGCTACAACGGTAAATGACCCTGATAAAGAAGCATTAAATAATATGCCCACTAAATTGGGAAGTCAGTCTATGCCTAGAATACACAACTCCAGAAAGAATATCGCAGATGCTGATGGGTTTGTCCCTGTTTTTACCAAGAGAAGCCTTCGACTGGCAGGTAAACCAGTCAACTCCCCTAAACATCAATGAATTTTGCCTCTTGGAATGTTCGAGGCTTGAATAAAAGCACTCATCAGAAGGAGATCCAGGATTTTATTTCTAGCAATCATATTTCGTTTATGTGCTGTATAGAAACTAAAGTTAAAGAGCATAATGCTTGCTCTGTTGCTGCTAAAATCAGTCGAGGTTGGTCGTGGCTCTATAATTATGAGCATCATTTTAATGGCCGTTTATGGGTGGGTTGGAATCCCTCATTGTGGTCAATTAATTGTATCTCCAAGTCTGCCCAGCAAATGACTTGCAATGTCTGTTTTCTTGAAAAACAGATTCATTTTTGTGTCACCTTTGTGTATGTTTTTAATACGCCTCTTCAAAGACTTGCTCTTTGGTCTGACTTAAAAAATCTGAGCTCGTCTATGGTCCTTCCTTGGTGTGTTACGGGAGACTTCAATTCTATTCTTCAAATCAGCGAGGTTTCTGGAGGTCGTGAACATTGGACGCCTGATATGCAGGCTTTCAAATCTTGTGTTAATGATAGCTCCCTTGGTCATATTAGAACTCATGGGGACTTTTTTACTTGGACTAACAAACGGAAAAGACCAGATGTTCTTATTTTGAAACGCTTGGATCGCATGTTAGCCAATGCGTCATGGTTTTCCACCTTTCCAGAAGGTATTGTCTTTGTAAAAGAGCGAAGGCTAATGGATCATAACCCTCTCCTTTTTGTTACTCCTATGCAGCTGGATAGAGCCACTAAAGCATTTCAATTTTTCAACTTTATGATTGAAATTCCTGGTTTTCTTGAAGTGGTTAAAAGGGCTTGGACTGATAATTATTTGGGTGATCCAATGACCATTTTCTGCAAGAAGATGAAAAACGTAAAGCAAGCTTTGGTTGCTCTTAACAAGAATCATGGTAATGTGCACTCGAATGTTACTATTGCTCGTGATTCTCTGCACAGTATACAGGTTAGGCTTAGAGATGATCCCTTCAATTCATCTTTAATTACAGATGAAGATGCTTCTCTTAAACACCTGGAAAAATGCATTATTGAAGAGGAAGGGTTACTTTTACAAAAATCAAGAGTGAAATGGCTTTCGCAGGGTGATGGTAACACTAGTTTCTTCTTTAATCAGGTCAAGTCGAATTGGAATCACAATAAAATTCTAGCTTTATCGAACGATGCCGGCGAGACTCAATATGGTTTGACATTGGTCTCAAACCTTGCTGTTCAGTATTACAAGGATACTCTTGGGACTCCAGTTTTGCTGCAGCTGCAACCTCTCTC
This sequence comes from Kitagawia praeruptora, assembly GCA_037693485.1. NCBI lineage: Eukaryota > Viridiplantae > Streptophyta > Magnoliopsida > Apiales > Apiaceae > Kitagawia > Kitagawia praeruptora. Next base: position 13,949,921 of record CM075347.1, read on the forward strand.
TCCTGTGCCCCAAGTTATTACAGAACCCTTGGTAACCCCTAAAGCTCAAATTTTTTTGAACCATATGGCTGATATCAATTGCCCCACTGTTAACGAAAATCAATGGGCCTCTCTGTTAGCGCCTATCTCTGATGATTTAATTTTTAAGACTCTTAAATCTTTGAAGTGTAATAAAGCCCCGGGACCTGATGGGTTCACTACTGAGTTCTACTTGGCTACATGGGATATTGTTGGAGCCTCCTTCTGTGCAGCAATAAAACATTTCTTTGCTTCTTGTGATATGAACCCAGGGATCAATTCTACTTCCATTGCCCTAATTCCAAAGGTGAGTACTCCTACGCATATTAAGGATTTTCGTCCTATCTCATTGTGCACCATTGCGTACAAATGCATTTCAAAGATTCTTTCGGCCAGGCTTAAAAAGGTGTTCCCTGCAGTGATAAACTCGGCCCAATATGCTTTTGTTAAAGGGCGTAACATCTCTGACAACATTCTTTTGGCGCAGGAGCTTTTTCGTGGTTATACTAGGGAAACAGGCATTCCAAAATGTGCTCTCAAAATTGACCTGCATAAAGCATTTGACTCCCTTGATTGGAATTTTTTAATGGCTGCTTTGCATAAGCTAGGGCTGTCTTTTAGGTTTATTAAGTGGGTGTTTGTGTGTATCTCTACTCCCAGGTATTCTGTGAAAATAAATGGGTCTCTGCAAGGTTATTTTCGAGGTGCAAAAGGTGTCCGTCAAGGTGATCCAATGTCTCCTTACCTTTTCACTATTGCTATGAATATTTTCTCCTGCATTCTTGATGCCAAGCCTCCTAATTACAAACACCACTGGAAGTGTAAAGATATTGGTCTTAATCACATGTTCTTTGCCGATGATGTTTTACTATTTTCGAATGGAGACCAAGCCTCTATCAAGCACACCATGGATTCTCTGAATAGGTTTTCTTCTCTTAGTGGGTTAAAACCAAGTATTACCAAGAGTACTGTCTACCTTTGCAACTGTGATAACCACTTGGTCTCCTGGTTCAACTCAACATTTGGCATTCCCCATGGGACAATCCCAGTCAAGTTCCTAGGCGTGCCGCTCATTTCTTCGCATCTCAGTGTGAATGATTGCATCCCCCTTGTAGACAAAATTACTGCTCATATTTTGGTCTGGACTAACATCTTTCTATCTCTTGCTGGTAGAGCCCAACTTATAAGGTCTGTCTTGTTCTCTATGCAATCCTTCTGGACTAATCACTTCATGTTGCCTGTCACTGTGCACAATAATCTGCAACAACTGTTCACCCGTTTCCTTTGGAAGGGATCTTCACTTTCGAAAGGTGGTAACAAAGTTAGCTGGTCGACGTTGTGTCTGCCTAAAGAAGAAGGTGGCCTTGGCCTTAAAAGCATGAAGGAGTGGAACAAGGCGCAACTTCTCTTTCATTTATGCAAAATTGTTAACAAGGCGGACACTCTTTGGCCACGTTGGATTAATGCAACTGCTCTCAAACATCACAGATTCTGGACTATGGACATCCCGTCTGACTGATCCTGGATTTGGAGACGTATTCTGCAGTTAAGACCCCTGGCTCGTCATTTTTTGTCCTACAAAATTGGGAATGGGCAGAGTATTTCTCTGTGGTCTGATCCGTGGTGGAATATGAAGTGCTTAGCTGCATCGAAGCAAGACTCAATCATTTCTCAAGCTTCTTCTTCGCATAATGCAGTCCTCCATGATCTCATTGCTACGGGGAATTGGAACCTGCCTACTCCTAATAACAGGCATCACCACTTTAGTCCTGTGCTCATGAGTTGGTTAGCTAACTTTAACTATCCTTCTTTTGATCTAAGCAAACCTGATGTTATTATTTGGGATGGGAAAACTGTTTGTAAAATTAAAATTTGGAACATCTGGGATAGTCTTCGCCATAGAATGCCTACTGTTTCTTGGCACAAAGGTGTTTGGCATAGACTTGCCGTGCCCAGGTATGCTCATCATTTATGGTTAGTATGCCATGGGAGAATTAATACTCTTCGGAGGCTTGCTTCTTTTGGTTTAGAGGTGCTTGATCATTGCTATTTATGTGTGGGAGGGAGGGAGACTCTTGACCATCTGTTCTTATCTTGCTCGTACAGTGATCAGATTTTAACTCAGTTAGGAACATTACTTGGTTTGCCCTATCAGTGTACCTATTGGATCCAGTTACTCCACTCCTGGCTCAAGATTCATGATCCGATTTTACGTCACTTGGCTTTACTTGCTCTTCAGGTCTTTACTTATCACTTATGGAAGGAGCGTAACTGTAGAGCTCATGACAAAGGCCATCTCCCACCTGCAAAGCTGCTAAATGGAATTCTTCAGGACATTAAGGCTGGTTTGTCATCCTCACCTTGGTTTCTTAAAAAAGCTTGTAACATAGCGTATAATACCTGGCTTAATTTCTGATAGGTTGTTCAACCCTTGTTGGTCATGGTATGGTTTGATCATGTAGTCTGGATTGATCATTGTTAGTTATCTCTATGTCTTTTCATAGGGCTCGGGTTAACCCCTTGTAATTCTTTTTTCTTTAATATATGAAGCTTAGCAAAAAAAAAATATATACTTAACTAAAATTGTTCAATCAAATATATTTAATTATTAGATAATCTTAAAATAAAATCATAAAATTTTTCAATTATTATAAACTAAAATTTAATAATAAAATAATATTTTATTACAAAAACAAAACATATTAAAAAATATTAAAAGTAACCGTGCGTAGCACGGGTCATAGGCTAGTTGACTTATAAGATCGCAAAAGATCCTCCACGGGCGGCCTTAAGAATACCTTGCACACTGATTTCTTCCGAGAGGAACGGGCCGGGATGGTGTTAGGATTTCTTCTTCTCTCCGTCAGTTACCATTGAATTCACTTTCTAAGATCTCTTTCTCTAAGAAGCGGCTAAAATCCTAGCCCACAACATATTCATGGTATTTATATATCATACTAATATGATAAGAACACATGGTACCTTTATATATTTTACTTTTTCTATTTAAATTTATTATAATTATAATTATAATAATTACTATTATTAATATTATCATTGTTATTATCATACATTATTATTAGGGAAATGCTAACAATGGCCCAAAGGCTATCGTTAAGCATTAAATATTCTCATCTTTTCAACATTAACTTTAGTTATTTAATTATTTTTTAGTTTTTCAATGCTCTTTCACAACATCAATTCAATTTTCTAAGTAATAATATATAGTGGACCCCCTGCATTCACATTAATTTCCACTAATAAAAAAAATTTCAAATTGTAAATAATTATATTGAAATTCGTGCAAACTTGATGTACTAAGTGCAAATTTGACATTTTAAATGCATTTATCCACTTGCATTAATGCTTAACCATAGCCCTCCCTTAGGGCTATGTTTAGCATTACCCTTATTATTATTATTATTATTATTATTATTATTATTATTATTATTATTATTATTATTTATTGTTTTAAACAAATGTTAAGAATTTATCTTTTATCGTTAATACATATTATTTATTTTATTTTACTATCTAAGTATATATACCAAAATATACTATATTAGCATTTTTTAACAAAGAAGAAGGTAGGAAGAACTAGGCTCCATTATAAATTTGGAGAATATGTTACAAGTTAAATCATCTAACTTAAATTCATTAAATTCAATAATTGTTTTTTATCCATACAAACATACTTTTTGTCATTACATATAATAAGATTTTTTATTTGTTGTTCATGTTAATATGATAAGATTAACTGTAGTATTAATGTTTCTCTCTTTTTTTCTTTAAAATTAGTTAAATGTGCATTATTAATTTATTGTTGTATATAAAATTATTTTGTAGTGCTTAAAAAACTTAAAAAAGTAATAAGAATTTTTGAGAACACATGATGTATGGTCAGTGCTCCGCTGGTTTTAATTAAACTAAAATAATTACTAGCTAAAAGTTTACATTTACACTAATGGTTAATATATAATACTACTGCTAATAATTGATGTAAAATAAAATATAAACAAGTGAAATCGTAAAAAAAACAGTAATTGATTGAAATAATTTTTCACAGTAACGTATACAAGGAACAAGAGGATTTCATTATATTTACATATTGATTGGCTGCACATTACCCCTGGGTTACAATTTTTTTAACACCTCAATTTATCAAATCCTGATATGCTGGTTCAAGATTATGTTTGAGTCTTCTGGGTTTAATCCAAGAAAAATAAAAAGTGCTCGCAATTGAGTTACAATTTTTGAAATGGTTTAGTAAATGTTCTACCCCACTCAATTACTTAAACTCAGCTGCTTGAGCTGAGTCCCAAATGACATGTCCCCAGTAATTCGAACCAGCACGAGTTTAACATCAATCATTTTACAAGTGCCTCCAAATTTGAGGGGTGGATTCAATATACCATCTGTGAGCTACAAATGAGTCAACTCCGAAAAAGAAAACACAGAAGGGGTAGTCAAAATTAAGCTTTTTTGACTGTCCCTGTGGCAATCGGGTTGTTGCTCAGCCACCAACTTCGACTTTATTTTGATGTATCATGAATAATCCTTAATGAAACCTACAAACAAAAAAATTTAAGAATTAATATAGTAGGGATTTCAGAAATTGACAGATCCATTTTTTATTAATTAAATTACATGCGTGAGATCTGTGATGTATAATCTATGAACTTATATGTGTACCTTTTAGCACAAGAACGATGAGATCGTCTTCTGATCCGCTCTCCCCATCATCTTCCCCGCTCAATTGGATTTGGTCGGCCATTTATCAAAATCTACGATCAGATCTGCTATTCAAAATAGTCTAATTGATCTTTGATACTTATGAACTTGAGTTGGCTCCTCCGTTTGTTCAATCAAAATTATTTATGTAGCTTTCATTTCATCACCATCATATGCATAAGCGACGGTTGCAGCTCCAACCACCTTTATATATATATATATATATATATATATAGAGCTTTGTAGGGTTTAAGTGTTAGTAAATGTCTAATATACATGGGCTGGTCTATTTTATTTGTTAAAGCCCAAATTAAATAGAACAATCTTGAACAATCTCCTCTTTCATTCATACATTTTGGTTTTCTAGAATTTTTTTTCTTTTCTTATTATTAATTAAAATGTTGAATATTATCTTACATTTTGATAGGCCTACAATCCACACATCATTACAGCCTAAGATTTGGAGTAATTCACGAAATTACTAAGGTAGGAAGAGCTAGGCGTTGTTATAAATTTGGAGAATATGTTACAAGTTAAATCCTCTAAATTAAATTCATTAAATTCAATTAATATTTTTTTTAAAACCAAAGCCAATATCATTAAATCAAACGAGAGTCATACAAAAGTGTCTCCAACACAGAACATGGAGGAGAATCAAAATCATTGTAGCTATTAAGCTCACAAGATAATCTAGCCATCAAATGGGCTACTTTGTTAGCTAGCTTTCTAATATGGCCTATTCTAACATTGCTCTTTTCCATCAGCAATTGATGAGAAGCTTCTAAAATAGTACCAACCTCAAACTGATATACTCTTCTTTGTTTCACCGCTTCGACCACTAGCAAAGAATCAGACTCCACCAGCACATTGTGATTTCCTGCAGGAATCCATGACAGAGCTTAAAACAAACCCACTACTTCAGCTTCAAACACCGACACCCTTCCTGGAAATCTCATAACTCTGCCCCGTAGAAACTGACCATTACAGTCCCGTAAAACCATGCCAATATTTTACGAATTAGAACCTGGGAACACAGATGCATCCACATTTAACTTAAGATGGCCTGCCATCGGACATTGCCACTGATTTGTGTGCTCCAATCTGCTCGATTTACTTTTACCACCAGACGAAGCTCTGACCTGCTGCACAGCCTCCTTCCATTCCTGAATGTGGTTGCTACTCAATTGGACCGCATATTTTGGGAGGATCACCCTACCTTCCCACACCAACTTATTCCTTGCAAACCAGATACTCCAGAGCACAGTTGCTACACTGGTAAGAAACTCCTGCGTACTCGAAACAAAAGTTGACAGGAGCTAGAAACAATTCCTAACAATCTTCCCAATCTTCCCCTTCACAAATCTCGGGCTCGACACCTGCCGAATCTGTCACCATTGTGTGCGATCTGCCTCCCCCTTGAACCCTACTGGAAGCTCCTGGCTATCTGACTTCCCCTAGGCCCATGTATACTGGAAGCCCATTTGCCTCCTCTTGAAGCCCATCCTCGGGTAGCCCACCTGTCTCTTTCTTGATCCATACTGGGTTTTGGGCCGAGCCCGCACGTATTTGTTTTTAGGTCACTCTCAAAAGGCCTTATACTAATGGAGTTATCTGGCTGCTTATAAACTAGCTATCTGTCCCTCCCACAACCGATGTGGGCCAACTCCTAACAAAAACTTGTACAATTCAACCTTAACCTAAAGGCTAAAGAAATGAACACTCTTAAAGGCCTATCAACTGTAATAAGTTAAATATGATACTAGAATTGTATTTACCAAACCAGACCTTAATTACAAAGAATTGTTGATACTTTATAAATTCAAAACTATCTAAAATCCGGTTGGTAAGACATGAAGAGATCTTAAACAACCATTAATACTCGTGAGGTGGGGGAACTACTCAGACCCATCTCCTCCAAAGGTGACATTCAATGGAATATTTAAAATCTAAAATGAAAATCCAAGAGTTTAAATTTTTTTGAAATCCAGTTAAATACCAACAAATTTTAAAGTACTTTTCAAAAATGAGATTGAATACATGAGAATTTTAAGAATCCAAAATTTTTTTTTGAAATCCAGATTGAATACATCCCCGCAGTTTTTCCCAAATCCTTCAAAATCTCATGGATCTTAGACAATATTCAAAAAAGATAAAAGACACGAACAATAAATCCATCAAAATTCACCATTTTATTAAATACAAAAATATCCATGGAATTTTGAATATCAACATATTTTAATGTATTTTTTTAAAATTCAAATTGAATAGTACCAAAGTTTGATGGATTCATCATAGTAATCTTTCTTTTTGATTAATGTCCTTTCTCCACTATCCAGCCTTGATTTACGAGTCTCCTTGTTCCAGCTCTGCAGCCATATCACTATGTTCCCAAAATTGAATACATTAATTTTGTTTAGTAGTTGTGGAGCAATTAGATGCCCAAGTGATTTGGAGGCTGCTTGGCTGCGCATTTGATGGTCATGTGCAGCTATCGAGCAATTACCTAGCTAGATGCAGATGATTTAATCTGGATTGTAAAGATCAATGGTCGCATTAACAGGCTTATGATTGGGTGTTGACCCTATCTATCACAATCTGAAAGGAAATGGTCCCAAATATCATAGCTCAAAAACTTGGCCCCAAATATCACTCCAAAACATAGTATAAAACATCGTTTTTATTTTTTATTTTTTTCTTCTTCTTAACATTGATGCGTGTAGCGTTAGAAGAGATTGATTTTTTTTTTTTCTTGCTTGAAGACACAAGTTTAGACTTTGTTTTCAAAAGTAAACGCCACTTTATGTGGTGTTATGTTTTTTTTTTATTCAAGACGCTAATTCAAGTTGAGTTTGCAGTTCTGGTACTTCTAAAACGCTAAACTAAGTCCAGTTAAAGTACAAAATGCCACTTTAAGTGGCGTTTGTTTTTTTATTTTTATTTTTTGCTTTTTTCTCCTAAATATATACGGTTTAATCATTTTTCTGAATATTTCTAAAAGCTAAAATGCAAATGTTGAATCCCAAAAATTAATTGTTGAACCCCTTAAACATTTAATTAAAATTGTATTTTTAATATTTAAAATTTTTAATTTAAAAAATTGAATCCGACGGCCTGATTTTTAAACGCTTCAGGATAAGTTAGGGTTTAAGTATTAGGGTTTAGGGCCCTAAACCCTAAGTTCGCATACGGTTTTTTCGTCGTTTTGAATATTTCTAAAACCTATAATGGAAACGTGAATCCCAAAAGTTAATTGTTGAACCCCTAAATTCAATTAAAATTGTATGAGAAAACAAAATAATAATAATAATAATAATAATAATAATAATAATAATAATAAGACAACAAACACTTCTTTGTCTCGATGGTTATTAAAGTGTCGACGGTTATTTACTATCGGCTGGCAATGGAAAAAAATAGAAAAACACTCAAAACATCACATTAAGTAGCGTTTTCCTTCCAAAATACCACATAAAGTAGCGTTTTTACCTCCCAAACGCTAATCTATCTAGCGTCTATATACAAAAAAGAAAAGAAATTGCTGCTAACGCTAAACGCACTAGCGTTTTGTGGAAAAAAATAAAAAAATTCGAAAACGCTAAACGCAACTTGGTTTTGAAGTAATATTTGGGGTCATTTTTTTAGGTTGTGATATTTGAGACCATTTAGTTTAAAATTGTGATATTGGCGACCTTTTTTCCTCATGATTAAGCAGTAAATTTATGGAACAACTTTTAAGCTTAAAAGGTGAGTCATTATATAGGGTACAAACCTAGAAGAAAATGATGGTGAGAAAACTAGGGTCATTATTTCAATTAGAGAAGTGAGGTCTGACAAAATCGGAAATAAAGATTAGAGACAGTGAAAACTTTCAAATTTATATCCTATATATAATAATAAGCATAAGGTGGATATTTGGTTCTCAGTACTACCGCGAAATAAATATTGACCGTTAGATCTAAACTTTTAATTAAGGGTCTAGATTATATTTTTTTAATTTTAATACTAAAACACTTATAACTTAAGCGGACTTTAAAAAAAAAAAAAAAAAGAACCACGCAGAAGTCCTATCCCAATTAGTAACGAACACATAACTCCATATATACTAATAATCTTTTTTTTGTAAAACAATTTATATTCTTGAATATTAATTTATTCATAAATTTTATTATAATAGAGGAATATTATTCAAATTATATAATCTTTAAAAATCTTAATATTTGTGTGACTAATGATTCCAAAAAAAATTTAAATTGGATTCTTATTAATATTATATAAAAGAATAAACCTTATAAATATTAGAGGGATATAATTCAAAAATATAAGTTGGTCACTGATTTAACATAGTAATTTCCAAAAAACCATTCACAAATACGAAATTAAAATCCAAATTTTAAATTTATTCAAGAGATGCATATCATTATATTATCATCCTTTGACATGTATAAAATATTGTATTAAGATCTTGATATAGAATTTTATAATTTTTTCTATTTTATATAAATCTAAAAGAATAACTTACATGTATTATTATGGTGCTATCTTAAATTTCGTGTTTTGCACGAGTAATTTTTAACAATTTTTAGATTTTAGACTTATATTTATTTTGTTATAAGTATTTTAAGTATTACAAATTTTTATAATAATTAAACATGTTAAAATAAGTTTTAAAAACAAAAAAGTAGTTAGGTCCATTAAAAAATAAGCATAAGGTGGATATTTGATTTTCAGTACTACCGCGAAATAAATAGTGACCGTTATATCTAAACTTTAATTAAGGGTCTATGTTATATTGGCTCCGCAAAGTAAGAGGTCAATTCTACAGTCGGCAGGTGTAAAGTGGAGACAATTCAAAACTAAATTAAACATAGAGTTTGTAAAGCCATATATTGGACAGAAGAAAAAGCTGACGAAGCCTCCAAAAAAGTATGCATTTGTTGGTAAGGAGGCTTGGAAGGGATTTGTTGCAGCGAGGACCACTAATGATTTTGGGGTCTGTTTTACATGTGTTAAATATAATATATATATTATTGTAAACTGTTAGGCTAAACCTCTGTGATCCATATGATTACATTAATAAAAAAATTAATATTATTTGTATGCAAGTACTTAGTAAAAAACAAAGTAAGAGAGTGAGGAAGCGAAAATATCCGCACAGATCATCGAGGAAAGGATATGTTGGTTTAGAAGAAGAAGAAGTATGACTTATTATTTTTATTTTTTTTGTAATTTTTATTTGTGTTGAATGTCTTGTAATGTTCCATTATTTGTTTGAACAGGTAAAATCAGGGCGTATGGAGCCTGAAGAGATACCTGATCGAGCAATTATGTGGAAAATTGCCCGTATGCCACCGCTGGGCGAAGAGATTGATGAAGAGCTGGCAGAGAGATTTAAAAGAATTGTAAGTTTTTAATCTTTTCACTTTTTATTTGTAAAATACTCTGTATTAATGGACATCGTACACAAGCATGCTCTGTATATGTATTATACTCTTTATTAATTTTAGTTTTTTTTACTAGGATGATTTGTTGGAAAAGAAGAATAAGGGTGAGTTCAAGCCATCTGGAAGTGAAGATGTGCTTTCCGTAGCACTGGAAACTCCTGAGCATTCAGGTAGGGTTCGGGGAGTTGGAAGCTTCGTAACTCCATCAACCTACTTCAATCTGCCAAAAGAGAAAAAGACCAGAATTACAAAAGCAGAGTTTGAGAAAACAAAGAACGAGTTTATGTCGCAGATTGCCGAGCTGAAGGCTGAGCTGAGGGCAGTGGTGGCTGGTACATCCAATCATCACTCACCGATTTTCTCTAACAAATCAAGTTGTCCAGATGAAAAAGGAGAAAAAGAACAGCTTGATGAAGAAAAGAAAAAAAAGTGTAAACCTAAATCTGCAAAACTATTGGTGGTGAACGAGGACAAGGAATACGAGAATGACGATTGTGTTGCTATTGGTCCTGTTGACCCTTCTTCACATGGAAATAAGGTAAAAATTAGTGTATACATGGATGTCTCTCAATGTTGTTTAATTTGTGGATGTCTCGCAATACTTATTAATTGACCTTTAATTACTTGTAAATTTAGAGTCCGCAAAAATGTGAGTTGGCCGTGGACAACATTGAGAACAAGGTAGCATTTGGTATGGTTTTCTCCGAGGGAGACATGTGTAACTCAGTACATGGAGTGCCTCTGCAATCGAGACATGCTCGTGTCTCAGTGGACGGAATTATCAAGGAAGACGCCTTGGTTCCAGTTCCGGTACCTGATGAAATAGAGACGGTTCGCCAAGCTGTTGGCTCTCTTTTAGCATGGCCTAAAGACTTGATCATCTACACTAATGTAAGTACTGTTATGGTTTTATGATAGCTAATAAAGAGTAGTTTGACGGAATTGCATCTACTTGTTATCATTTCTTTACTTTTTGTGTTTCTTAACCCATTGTTCATTTGTAGAAAATTCAAAAGGAAGTAGTAACTAAGGCAAGGAAGCAAAATAATGAGCTGAATGAGTTTCAGAAAGTGTATGCGATGATGAAGAGTGTCAAGCCAAATAAAAATGTGCCTCGACAGTTCATGTTGCTGCATATGCATGCGGTAACAATTTTGAAACAAAATTCAGAGTCCATTCAGATTGAATGTGATGGTGAGGTGTTTGGTAGGGAAAAAACTATATTTTTATTGCATGAGAATGTAATGGCGCTGTTGGAGTTTAATATGATTGGCCAGGCTATAATATCGACCTATATGGCGTAAGTTCGTTCCTCTTTTCTGAATCGTTTATCATATTTTCTATATTTCTGTAAGGATATTTTTATGCAAAATGTATTATAAAAATGTGTAGGTATTTGCATACCGAAAGAAATGGACATGTATGCATTTATTGATCCAGCAGCCTCACATAAACTCGATGATAATTTTAAAGCTTATGTTGTTCAAAGGATGAAATCTGGACCTTCTCGCATATTCCTCATGCCTCATAACCAAAAGTAAGTGAATTGTTTATATGCAGTTAATTAAGACTTATTATAATATATAGTTGGATCTGTTCGTATTTATTTTAAATTTTCATGACTTTGATTTATTTATAATTAAACAGTTATCATTGGATTTTGATCATGATTTGGGAATCTGAAATTTTCATTCTCAATCCATTGTCTCACCCACCACATTTTCCAGAACTAGAAGAATCCTTAGTGTGGTAATTATATTTCTACATTTCAATAACTAGAATGTAGCTTTCATTCTTAATTTATTGAGGTTGTAGTGAAATTTCACGGGTTTGACTCTGCTACTAATTTTCTTCCACAGAGCAGTTAGATCTTATAATGCTCAAACAGGACGGGCCCTCAAAAAACCCATAGTTAAAAATCTTGCCGTAAGTCTTTTGCACACTTTGTTTTTACTAAGTTCTTTGCTGTTAATTTGTTTTCTTTAGCGACTAATCGGTACTTATTATTATTAAAATAGGGATGTCCTAAACAACCGGGTGGTACTGAATGCGGTTATGTTGTCATGCGTTATATGAAAGATATTTTCGAAGACAAGGAAATGAAATACATTGCAAAGGTATATATGCTTTAATTTATGGGCTGACTCAATATGGTTGTTTAAGTACAAATTTAGCATATTGAGTTGTACTTTAAAACCATATTATTTTATATATTGCTAAGGTATATATATGCTTGGTTTCTGTGTGAATTTTATATATTTGATCCTCTGTAAATTTTATAAAATTGTCGGAGGAATTAAAAATCATGAAATCTTTTGTAATATTATCTTTATAATACAGTTTAGTTTTTAAAATGGTTGGGTGGATTAATTTGGATATTTCGGTATTTTAAAATGATTTTAAGAGTTTTATTGCATTTAAAGGATCAAAACTTTGAAAATTCATATTTAAATTCATTTTTATCCGAAAAATATTTTAAAAATATGCGGGTGTTCGTAATTTTATATTCTTTATTTTAAAAATGAGAAGTTTATTTTTTCGAATATTTTAGTTAATTGCGAATTATTAAGTCGATTATTGGTATTAAAGCGAATAAGTAGTATTATTAGTAGAATAGTAGTTGTATTTAGTTTTGGGCCAAGCCCATTTGAAAGAGGAGCAGCTGGAGAGTTCTGGAAACGGGAGTGAAGAATAGAAAGAAATAGAAGAAAGAATGGGAGAGAAAGAAGAGAGATTGGGGAGCAATTATATATATATGTATGTATATATCGCGTGTGTAAGTGTGTGTGGGCCGGGTTATGAACAGCAAAGAGCGGGAAGAGGGAGTAAGGTCGAGAGATTGAAGGGGGAAAAGAGGAAGAAGGGGTGACGGGAGGTGGCTCGACGACGGCGACTGGAGCCGCGGTGGTGGCCGGCGGCGAGGGAGGTAGAGAGAAGGGAGGTGGAGGGTGGAGCTGGTGTGCTGCATGGTGGTGGCAGCGGGGTATGTTGTTGCCGCGAGAGAGAGAGAGAGAGAGAGAGAGGGGGGGAGGGAGAGTGGGAGAGAGACTTTTGGAAATTATCCGAAAAGGTATAATATTCTTACTCATTTATTTACTTAGTTTCATTTTCGATGTAATTGTTTAATTCTCATGTTAGATAATTATTAGAGTATTGTAATTTAATTAGTTTAAATTATGAATATTGTTTTAATTTTGTGGATGATTCGGAAGAGTCTCAGTTAATTAATAGTGAGACTAATTGTGATTTCGATATTATGTTTTGTGATTGTGAGTATTAGCTATTAATTATTATTTGTGGTATAGTGTTGAACTTATTTGAGATTGTTAGTTGTTAAGTGTAATTATTATGGGTCGGATAATGTTTGAAGTTTATATGTTTTTACTAGTTATAATTGTTCGTGTGCTAAATGTTATAATTAGTCGAGTCGAAGTATTTATTGAATTTCATATTTTTCAAACTAGTGGAAGGTGAAATTATATGTGGTTAAATGATTGTTAGTACTGATTATTAATTGCTGTATAATGTTGGAATTTAAATGAGATTGCTAGTTGTAAATGGTTTATGTGGAATAACTGTAGTAGTCGAGTATATACTGGTAAATGCTAATGTGCTAAGAGTTTGTGGAGTTACTAAGTAATGTCTATGTGTTAAATGTTAGAATTTTATAATAATTAGAATTGTGCTAGGGGTTATGAGAAGATCACAAGTTTTTAAATGTCAATATTTAAAGGACTTGTGTAATTCTTTTCGACTAATCCCTAGGGCTTACGAATATCCATGATTAGCTATCACGAGTATAATTAATATACTTGAGTGATGCGATCATTGATATAGCGTAAGTAATAGTTAGTGCTAGGGGTTGTTCCCTTGGGCTTACGAACATCAATGATTGATTGTCACGTGTATCATTAAAATGCGTGAGAAATACGATCATTGGTGTAGCGTAAGTAGTAGTGTAATGTAAATCATTATGTGCTAGGTGCCGCATGTCTGGGCGGGTACTTTTCTTATTTGTTTATTTTTATGTTGCTGCAAGTTGAGGCAGCTTTATTTTTGCTAAAGCAGGGTTGAATTGTATTTGAGGGGCTGTGCCCATAGTCCGATAAACGAATACCTCATGCCGAAATTTTCTAAAAATCCCTTGCAAATCTATTTAAAAACTATTTAATCTACTTGATTTGGTGATTTGAAAGTATATGGTGATTTTCGAGAGTCGAGGTAAATATTATAGTTGATGTGAATTGCTGTGAAGTGAGTATTTGACTTAGTGGTTGTCTTGAATCTATATTATGAATGTGATTAAGTATGTTTGTATATGTTATACAAGTAAGCGTTATAGGACGCGTATGGGTAGAGTAAGGTAAAACAATAAGATTTTGCTTAGTTGGATACTAAAATAGCATTTGACCTTGTAAAGGTTCGAATAGGAAACCTGGTCAAGAGCAGTGCGTGAGAAAATGGAAAGACGAACAAAGGGACAAATATCAAAGCCAACGGGTGAATTAATGTAAAGTGGCGAGTTACGAAGTAGAGATGGAAATTGAGTCGAGAATCAATGTTAGGATCGAGAACTCCATGAATCGAGGCAAGTGTTTTTGCTAATCACTTATTGTTCAAGTGATGCAATTTAATTTACTTGTAGTATATGATGATTTGGCCAAGTATAAATGGCGGATGACATATACTTTTTCAAATAGTGTGATGCTGTTTATCTCCCCTACTTATGATTCAAACATCCGAGTTACAAAGAATCTAATAAATAACCTTTCTCATTCATTTCCTTATCCCTGGAATGCCATTTCTCCTATTTTCGTCGAAAGTATTTAAGAATTTCTGAACCAAAGAAAACCCAAGATTTTAAACTCTTATTAAAGCCTGCTAACGAAACTCTTGATTCTAGCATATTTTCACAAAAAGACCCCATTTAGAAAAATGTTTTCTTTAAAAATGTTTTGAACTTTTCCATATTGGAACCGTTTTATAAACAAATGTTTAAGCTACTTTATCTGTTTATGGAAACTCAAATTTTACAATGCACCTAGAGTCTGACCATATCTTCGCTTTAACGTAGAATTTTGAGGGTCGAAAATCTTATTGCAATGTATATCTGTTATGTGCTCAAGTGAAATCTCTCTCTTGATAAGTTAATGTCAATAATTTCGGTCATTCATATTTTTCCTGTTGATATTTATTTGGATTGTATTCTTTATATTCTCCACCCCACTTAATACCGAACTTGTCGGTATTTACTTAAGATCTTGATTAATCGGTATCACCCTAAACAGTTGTATCGAACTTGTCGATACCGTTGGAGATTGTTGTTATATATATTTACCGCCCTTTTTATCGTGTCGAACTTGTCGACACTTATTGATCTTGAATCTTACATTGACTCTTGAATTATGAGTTATTATGGAACGTGAGTTTCCAGTTGCTTGGTTGACGAGGGTTGTCGATTGTTCCGACACCTAGTGCAGTTGATTTAGAATTGGAAATGTTTTTAAAATGTGGACCGTGAAGGTCAGATTGTTTTTAAAATGTGGACCGTGAAGGTCGGACCGTAAAGGTCAGAAATAGTTAAGGCCAATGTGTGCCATGGATCCAATTAAGGACATTGCTGTGTGCGTTTGTCCGGGGTTAGTGCTGACTGATCAGCAGCCTAACCTTAGTGTTTTTTTTTTAAATAAATAGAAATTCCAATTCTAATTTAAACTTTGAGATTGAGATGTTCAGTTCTTGACTCCTTGAAAGTCTGTTTTAATAATACCTTGACATCAGAATTCTTGTCAGTTCTATTTCTTGATGCACCTTATAAATGGTGAATTGTTGGCCCTTGTGGCAGTCTAAAAATTGATCTCACTGATTCTTTCTAATAATGAGATGAAACTCCTTTTGTTTATCAGAGTTTTCAACATTTATTTTAAAATTGCTATCACTATTGCACTTGCTGAGCATTGTTGGCTCACTCTTGTTTCTGTTTATTTCTCCAGTTGCTAGAGATGATCAGAGGAACTAGTGATCAGTTGGTATTGCTCTATAGGCAGTGAAAGGAAACATTCGGGTTACAGACTCTCATTGGTTAGTGGTTGGGAACTAGTCAAGGTTGAATATCTAGTTAGACGGTGACCTTATTTATTCACAGAAAATGTATATTATTTTATTCGGATTCGGGTTGTAATAGTTAATTAGTAGTTGTTTCATACTGTGACCTATGAGCGGTCTTGGTTAGTTAGAATTTATTTTCTTTATGATTTTGTCAATATTATGTGGTGAGCAGATTTGGATACAGTTGAATTAGTTTTGTTGATTTGGACAGGTGGTTAGTCATATTTATGAATACATCATGTCAAAATTTTCTGAAATTTCCCTGTAAAAATATTTAATTACTTATAAAAAGTCTGTGTACTAGTATAGTTAAGTGAGGGTGTTACAAGTTGGTATCAGAGCTACAGGTCACAGTCACTGAAACAATTAGGTGGGAATTTGGGATATAGTAATAGAAAGGTTAGAGTGTGTGTATAAGATAGATGTAGGGTAGAACGACTTAGAATAAGGGTCGCGAAAGGATACTTCGGCAAGCGTTGCGACGTTGAACGGTCTTTTGGCATATCGCGCGAGTAGAAGTTCGAATCGTTTACGGATCGAGTTATTAGCAATACAGCGAACCCGAAGCGGCATAAGCTAAGTGGGCAACTGGAGCTATCAGTCCGGGGACGTTATCTCGAGATTTTTTTGGCGTAGGATTAGGACATTCTACGACATTAGTTTCGATGTAAACGTTTCGGAGATAGTACGAGAAGGTTAAGAATGCGAAGTGAGAAGCGATTATTAGCGAGAAGTGGAAGTTAAGCGTAGCTGTGCGCCCTTAATTGTCGATTCCGTTCAGTTTATTGTCCAGAGAAATTTCCTATTCTTTCTTTGAATTGTCGTAAATTAATTCCCGGTTAGCATCGTTGCTGAGGCATTCGTTGCGCAGTGACGGTTCAAAAATCGAAGATGAATTGAGATCTTCTTATTTATTCAACTCATTATTATCAGGCCGGTTTGGCAGCTAAGTATAGTAGTGCTTAGTCGACAAGAGTGTGATTGAATAATTAAGAATTTCTTAAATGTTTACCTAATCAGTAGTTGATGCTCCAGTTGAAAATTTTAATACCCATCAATTGATGATGAGTTTCGTACATCAAATTTATTCGAATTCAATTCCATTCTTTTAGAAAGATTTATGTTTCCAGATGATACTTGATCCATCTTTACAGAAAGATTTTTGAAACTCTTGAATCCTTTCCATTATCATGAATACTTGATTTTCTCTGTTCCAGCTGAGATGAACAACCTATGCAGATAGGGAATTCAGGGACATTTTATCTTTGTGATAGAAGTCCAGTGGGATGCCACTGATTGTGTTTGTCACGAAGTACTAAGGACTGGCCATCCTTATGTACTATGGTGGTTAACCAAGTGACAAATGCAACCTGAAAATAGTTCAAAGATCATATTGATCTCTCGGTTGAATTCCTTTCTAAAAGTTTTGTCAAATAAACTCAGCATATATTCATATTGATATCCCCTTCCATTTCGTTGACCTCCTTTGTCGGAGATGTGATGATTTCAAAGTTTTTAAGGATAACGTGATACGAAGTTAGACGCGACGACGCCTTAAGTGATTTAACTACAATGGTGTTGATGAAGAACTGGTTAGGTAAGTTCAAGAATTTGGTGGATTAGACGGATGTGTTATGTCAAATGGGAATAAGTACTGGTTCGAGAAATCATGAACAAGAATTGAGGCTAATGAGAGACGGATAAATGGAAAAAGGGCAGTGAATAAGAGCCCATGGTTGTAGATATGGTTAAAGGGCGAAAAGAGGATGGAAATGGAGATATAGGGGGTAAGTTGTACAATGCCGAAGGAAGATGATTTGTAAACATCTTTGTATGGCAGAAGTAGTAAATGGAACGTCATAAGATTGTGAATGTTTTAAATCAGTCGTTAGACCTAAGATTTTAGAATCAAGAAGGCTAACTTGAATAAATCAGGGTGAAGTGCAACAGAATGGTTTGTAAGAATTAACAATACGAATCAGGACTGAATGAGGAGTAAGGTGAATATGTGGAATAAATAACTTATGCAAGCCAGTGTAGAAAGTCAGGATTACCAAGGATGGTGGAAAGTTGACCAAGATGGAATAAAATGTCAATAAGGAGGAAGACAGAGTAACCAGAAAGTTTCCAGAAGTGACTAAAGGGAAGACATATAAAATTTAGTTAAGAAAAGAATGTGAAATCCCGGAGTTGTTGAGTTAGAAGAGAAAGGGCACTGTAGCTGCCTATAGAAAGAGAATTAGCAGAAATTAACGAGATTCCATGATCAGAAAATAAGATTTCGGGAGTAGAATCCCTAGAGATTTTATCATGATAAATGTGGGAAGTGGTGGCTGTAACCAGAAGGGTAGTGTGGTAACAAGAAGCAGAGTCAGAAGTTAAAAGCTATGTGTTATGCGCCGGGAAAGATGGGGATTTTTACCAGAACTGGTATCATATCAATTTTGATGGAATTTATAAAGAGAGTGACAGGATCGCTTTTATGATTATTAAGAATCTATAAATGCAATATAATTATGAAGAAAGATAGCAAGAAATAGATTGGGATAACGGTAATAAGAGTTGAGGATGAATCAGGATTGGATTTATTTACTAATAATGAAGTGCGAACAAATTGCAAGGATAAGAAATGAGACGTTGATATTCTTGAGATGTAAAAGCGGAGTTCTGAGGCCGAAGGCAGGCATAAAAATCATAACGATTAAGCAAATCAAGAAGTTATATCAAGGGAATGAAATTGTTTTGTATAAGAAGCATATTCCAATGAATAAGATTTCAAACGACATTCGGACGAAGAATTTAATATGATCGTGGATCACATAACAAGATGATCAAAGATTCAGGGAGCGTATATAAATCAATTGAGAGTGATTTTAAGAGTTTACAAGAAAAGGAAGAAAAATTTGCATAAGAGTGATTTTTAGTGTGAATTTCGACTATCCTGATTTTGGTAGTTAATGAGAGTGGTGTCAAATGTTGAAGTCGTAAGATGTAGAGTCAAATTCGAGGACTCGCTAAGTATGCAAAGTTATGATTTGGAAGGAATTCTGAGGGTGCAAGGTAGTGAAGTCGTAGGCAAGTTTTAAAAATGTTGTACTATAAGGAATTAGGTCGAAGCCAAGGTCATGGTTTGCTGCTAATTGATTTTTTTTAAATGTTTTCTCTTAAAAAGGATTTTTCTAAAATATCTTTTAAAAAAAGGATTCTCAGTTGGTTCACATGGTTTTTAAATTGTTTTAAATCAACAAAATATTGAAGGCTTTCTTTCAAATGTCTTAGCAAACCGATGTTGTAAGAAGGTAGAATTGAGTATTAAACCGAATGGTGATTGGCGTGAATGCCATGCTATAAGAGTTGGTCGTGTTGTTCGCGTTCAAATTGCGATTGGGAATAGATGATAAGGCTAAAATTTTAAATCAGTTACTCAGTAAAACAGTGAGATGAAGAATGGATAGGAGTTTTCTGATTATTCCCTTCTCGAGTAACATTGCACGTGAAAGATGAGTAAGAATGATTGAGATTTCTTAATATTCTTTATCTCGGAGCTTTATTTGAGGAAGATTCGTTTTAGAAGACGTAAATAAGTGGAAGATGCATGTTGATAAGCGGGAGGAGTTGGAAATCGTTGAAGAAGTGTTTCGTGGTTAGTATCGAGTGAAGTTGTGATGGCAGAAGAATTGGTAATAAATGGGATATTTTAATCTTATGGTTATATTAAGAGAAGTCACAATCAAGGTGACAAGTGTGTTAGTTATCCAAAGCTGAAAATGATAGAGGCTATGTTCTTCAAAAGACTTAGCAAACCAGAATATTTTATAAGAAGTGAGAATCGAGTTGTTAATTGAATTATGCTTGATGTGTTTTTAAGGACGTACGTGTTTGGGTATAGTAATCGATTGCAAGGATGTAACTGAGAATGGACGGTACGATGCTTAGGTTTCCAAATTGGGTACTCGGTATAATAGGGGACCAAAAACAAGAAGAAACTTTTTGATTATTCCCATCTCGATCGACATAGTACTTGATAGCGGAATGGAAGCGATCAGAGAATTTCTGTAAATTCTTTCTCGGAGTTCTATTTAAAATCGTGTGGTTATAAGTAAAGCGTGGGAATGATACCAAGCGTAAATCGTGGTAAATTTAGGCAAAATGCACGGCAATATTATTGCGAAAGAATTTCGTGGCAGTATAGTTTTGACGCAGAGTATAGTTCATCATGCGAATAAGTTATACTGATGGTCGGGGGAAGATTTTCGTTCCCGTGAGTTAAGCGTTAAAGTAAATGGACTCGGAAGTCGAAGTTAAAGTTATTTCGGAATTGGAGGGCTCGCAGAATGAGCATATTAATGATTAAGTTAGTATGATGGAATCCTAGAGTTGAAGAGACAACCTGGGAAGTGGAAGTAAGATGTTTGAGAGAATTGTTGATTGTGTCATTAGCGTTGATTCTGAGGACAGAATCCTATTAAGGGGGGAAGGATATAACGCCTTAGAAATTTCGAATTTTTTTTTAAATTATTTATTTATTATAAATTATAAATTAAATTATGTGAATATTGTGGTAAAGGTGAAAAATATGTGAAGTTGTGTTTGTGTGTTTATATGATGATTTGTGTGAGCTGTGATGGTCAGTATATTTTTATTTGTATTTTTGAGGACTTAAAAATATTTAAATCATGCATTTTTGATCCTCTGTAAATTTTATAAAATTGTCGGAGGAATTAAAAATCATGAAATCTTTTGTAATATTATCTTTATAATACAGTTTAGTTTTTAAAATGGTTGGGTGGATTAATTTGGATATTTCGGTATTTTAAAATGATTTTAAGAGTTTTATTGCATTTAAAGGATCAAAACTTTGAAAATTCATATTTAAATTCATTTTTATCCGAAAAATATTTTAAAAATATGCGGGTGTTCGTAATTTTATATTCTTAATTTTGAAAATGAGAAGTTTATTTTTCGAATATTTTAGTTAATTGCGAATTATTAAGTCGATTATTGGTATTAAAGCGAATAAGTAGTATTATTAGTAGAATAGTAGTTGTATTTAGTTTTGGGCCAAGCCCAATTGAAAGAGGAGCAGCTGGAGAGTTCTGGAAACGGGAGTGAAGAATAGAAAGAAATAGAAGAAAGAATGGGAGAGAAAGAAGAGAGATTGGGGAGCAATTATATATATATGTATATATATATCGCGTGTGTAAGTGTGTGTGGGCGGGGTTATGAGCAGCAAAGAGCGGGAAGAGGGAGTAAGGTCGAGAGATTGAAGGGGGAAAAGAGGAAGAAGGGGTGACGGGAGGTGGCTCGACGACGGCGACCGGAGCCGCGGTGGTGGCCGGTGGCGAGGGAGGTAGAGAGAAGGGAGGTGGAGGGTGGAGCTGGTGTGCTGCGTGGTGGTGGCAGCGGGGTATGTTGTTGCCGCGAGAGAGAGAGAGAGAGAGAGGGAGGGAGAGTGGGAGAGAGACTTTTGGAAATTATCCGAAAAGGTATAATATTCTTTGATAGAGTATATTTTTATATATATTTTAGATGATTTTATTCTCATATTTATTATGTTTTGCATTGATTTGGATTTTTATTTAATAGATTTTATTGTTTTATTGTAGGAAATAGAGATTTCATAACTTGGAAGGATTTGGAGCAAAAAGAGCTATTTTGGAGATAAAATAGGAGAAAATTCGTAATATTGGGCTACACGGGCTGTTCTACACTGTTTTGGCCATATCTTGAGTTCCAGAAGTCTGTTTGAGGCCCGTAAGCTGTCCACGCGAAGCTTGTGGAATTTTCTTTAATTCAGAGGTGGTCCAGTAAGCAAAATCCAACTGGAAGAGCCCAGAAACAGAGGAGTAAATAAAGTGACGAATTTTAATTAAGGAATCCTATTCAGTTATGGAATCCTACTTGTAATTGATTTAGAGTATTAAAATACTTTTATTGGGCAAGACTTTTAGAGCCTATATAAACACATCTAGGGTATTATTTTATGGGGAGATACATACGTGCTCCTACTCTGAGGAGCTAGGGTTTTGGAGAGGAGACCATGAATTTCATTCTTGTGACAGGATTGATGATTGCAGGTTTTCTTATCTGAATTTCTTCTCAATTCTTATTAGTTTAATTATGTTTTCTTGTTTTACTAGTTGTTTTACTTGTTTAATTATTAGCGAGTAGTTATCTCTAGGGCTTAAAGGGAAGCCATGTTTGCACTAATATTGGCATGATTTTCATAGTGGTTTGATTGGTTATGGTTAATTCTGATTGATATGTTTTAATCATTAATTTGTGTAATTGGCCAATATCATGGATTAATTATATGCAAATAGGGGTATGGATCGAGAGATTTACTTACTAGAGGCACACATACGATTAGCAAAATTGAATTTGAGTGCGGAAGCATCATTGGATTTCTGAGAGCGTTAATTCTTGGAAGAGATTAACTTGACTCTAATTACCTGATTGATTGAATTACTAAAAGTGGTTAATTGTGTTGAATGTTTCGAGAGTGTTAATGCTTGAAAGAGATTAACATACTCTAGTTATAGGATCACATTGATTGCTTTAGCTTAAGAGCCAATTGTGTAAGCATGGTGGACCTGATTGCCCTAGGTTTTAAATAATTTGTTAATCATCTATTTACTTAGTGTTAATTTAGTTTAATTTGCTAGTTAGTTAATATTCTCCAATAATCGTTTGTCCCTGAAACAATTAGCGATAACTGAAAAGGAATTAGTAGAACCTGTCTCCTTGTGGATTCGACCCGCTTGCCATCTGTACTAGCAATAGACACCGTGCGCTTGCGGTTAGACATAATTTAACATATCAAGTTTTTGGCGCCGCTGCCGGGGAGACAGCGAGTTTCTGTTGATTTTAATTTAGTTGTTTAGATTGTTTCCATTGTCTCATTGGAACTTTAGTTCCAATTGAGGCAGATTTTACTACGTTTTCTTGGCTTTGTTGAGTGTCTACAGGTTTGCAATGGGTGAAGTTGATACTTTTGCACTACTCTCTTCCATGTTGGAGGCACGCACTCAAGAAATTGCCTCATTCAACCCTACAGAGCCCATTATGCGTCCAATGAGTATCAATGAGATGTCACAAGTGGCCCCTAAAACTTACAACTTCTGTCCAATTTGTGGTGTCCAGGGTCATTATGGTTTGGAATGTTATTACAATGTCTACAATTCTCAGAGTGCTCAGTTGGGACAAATGAATTCTTTTGAAGAAGGATATGGGTACAATCAGTATTCAAACACTTTTGATCAAGAATGTGTGAATCAGCCAGATTTCTACTACCAGGACAATGGTGCTCAAAATTTTTCATATCATAATCAGCAACAGTTTGAGCAACAATATTATCAGTCATATGAGCAGCCGCCACAGCAAGAATATCAATATCCTCCTCTACAAGAAGATCTACATGTTTCTCAATCCAGCGTAGATGTGCAAGCTGATCAGACAAATGAGATGTGGGATATCTTGAATAAACTGCTAAAGAGTTCTGAAGAACAAGCCGAGAAGATCAAAGGATTAGAAACTCAAAGTTTGGCAATTGAATCTCAAATTGCAAAGTTGGCTAACTCTTCTACTACAGTGCAGCTCGACTATTTACCATCATCATCTATCCAATCCGAAGAGGACCTGACTGCTATCAATCTCACAAGCGATCAGGAATATGATAGTTTCTCCATGTATGTTGATGATGAGGCCATTGATAAAGAGAAGGAGTATGCCACCGATGACGAGATCAATGATGTTGCTGCTACCGAGAACAATGTGACTGATGATGAGGCTACAAAGGAAAGCAATACAGAGATGGTTGTTGTTTCTCTTCCACAACTTGTGCCTAAGCTACCATGTATTGATAAATTTGCTCTCGATCTAGCCTCTACTTACAAGGCTTCTTTGCTCAAGACTACTTATTACAAGGTTGACATGATGATAGTTGTCCAAGATGATATTTCTCAAATTCTGGTTGAGGATCCATACAAAGTGGCTCATACGTTTCAAGCTCGGGAAGAGGGAAAAGATGGAAGTGTCTTATTAGCCAATGATGTGATAAGCCAAGATGTCCGAATGACTCCAGTGAAAGTGAGGAGTGGAGAAAAGCCACCACCAGAACCTCCACCTTATGTCAAGGGAGTTCAATATTTTCGTGGTGTCGAATTTTATCGCTGTTTTATCACAAAGTTTTCCAAAACTGCACAAGCACTCTCTCTATTGCTTATTAATGACATATTTTATTTTACTGATGCTTGTTTGGAGACTTTTTGCAGGATAAAGACAACCACTAACACTCTTGATACTTTTTGTGATGGCGAGTTTATGATCGAGAAAGTGGATATTACGCCTTTATCGGAGTATTTCTGAGGACGTCAAGCTATTGACGTTAAAGAAGCGCTGCTTGGGAGGCAACCCATGATTTTTATAAGGTTAGTAGGGTTTTTATTTCATTTTCTTACTAAAAAAAATTTTGTGTTGTATGTGTTCTCTTAAAAAAAAAAAAAAAAAAAAAAAATTTTGTTGTTTTTTTCAAAAAAAAAAAAAAAAAAAAAAATTGAACAGTTCGAGCAGGCTGCGCCCCAGTAACGCAGCTTGCGCCTGCGTTACTGCATTGGCCGCAGTCTGCCCCCCAGTTGCGCAATCTGCTCTTGCGTTAAGAGTAGTATTTTTACCCTGTAACGCAGCCTGCTGCTGCGTTACTGACCATTCCGCGCGCTGAGCCCCTGTAACGCAGCCTGCTGCTGCGTTACTGCCCCCTTCTGCCCAGAATTTTTGTTTATTTTCCCCGAAAATTGTTGTTTTGCAACACAAAAACACACCCAAACCTATTCTAATTTTTATTCTATCAATTCTTAAATCCTATATCTATCCTACAACAAATCCATATCATCCTAAATCTCTCCTACACATTAAATTTTTAAATCTCATCTCTCCATCATCTTATATTTATACCCACCTATCCATAACAAATCCAATTCCTTTTCTATTTCTTTAAATCTCTAAAAATTCAATTCTAAAGAGGAATTAATTGCAAGTTCACCTCTTCGATTCGTATTGGGTAAATCTTTTTCTCTAATATTATTTTTTTTACGAATTTGTGTTCTTGTAAATTGGGATTTTGTATTATTTTTGGAATTTGGGCTATTTTGGTGTGATATTGCTTGGAAATTATTGGTTGAGCTTCTTGTGAGTTGGGAGAGATGGTGCTAGTGTTGGGAAATTGCTACAAACAGGGGATTTTTGCCTAACAAGCATGTTGAGTTGCGATGGGGAAGGATATGGATGGCGCGCCTTGTAGAAATTAAATTTGAGCAAGCACATACTTCTTCAATATTTTCAAAGGCCACTTCATGCTTATGCACTAGGGGAGTATTCTACACCTTTCTTTGTATATTTATTATATTTATTTTTTTTCTTTATTTTTATTTTTTTTTTCTTTTGTATAGTTGTTCATTGAGGACAATGAACCGCTTAAGTGTGGGGAGGTGTTCTCAACGTAGTGTATTACTGTGTATGTTTAAAAAAAAAAAAAAAAAAAAAAATTAAAAAAATTAAAAATACCAAAAATAATTCTAGCCATGCAATTTGATTAGTTGTTGTATTTTGCTTGATACACCCATGCATGCGTGGAATTCTTGTGTTCTTGACGCTTTTGTATGAGAAGTGACGTGCTTTGTTCTTGTGCACACACTTACACTAGCAAGTTGAAGCTGGTAGACTTAATTGGATGTTGTAAGTGATTAGAATGACATGAATATGTGCAAGATGACTTGGTTTTCATGCTTTGAGTACAAGTAGGTGCGTTAGAGAGTCTTGTTACCTGGGATTGATTATGTTTTGTCACACCAAGTGAGTTTTGAGCCTATATGCATATCTTTTGCATGATTTTTCGTTTGCTTGAGTGTCCACATGTTGTTTACATTGCTAGCACTTACTTGAGATCTTTCTTGAAATGCATGACATTACTTGATGATGAGATGATAAAGGCACTTAGGTTTAACCTTGTATTTCCCATATTTCCACACCTTTTATACATGATCAATTAGTTAACCCTTTGAGCTTAATCCTATTCTTTCGGTGACACACCACATTACTTGCCATTATCTTTTTTATTCTATTGGCCTTACATTGAATTTGAACCTAAATTGTCAAAGGCTAGTATCGTGCTTAAGGGAGTAATAAGGTGTTCATAAAAGGGGGGTTATTGATGATCATACTTTTGGGGAATATTAATTTTGGGTTGATGCTTGCTAGTCAAAATTCATAAAAATATCTATGGATCATTGTGTTTATTCTTTAGCTCTCAAGAAAAAAAAAAAAAAAGGAAAAAAAATAGAAAAAAAAAAGAAAAAAAACAGAAAAAAAACAGAAAAAAAGAAAAAAAGAAAAAAAAATGAATAAATTTGAGAGCATTCTTATGTTTGCATGATCCTTCTTCATTCGACTAGTCAAGTTATTATGTAAGGGTTATTGAAAAATCCAAGTGTGGGGAAGTATTTGTTTTAATAGAAAGGGAATGGAATGAATGATTATTGTTGGGTACTAGCTTTTGACATTAACCTGTTTTAGCTTTACTTGACATACCTTGTCCCTAGCCCACGCTACAACCCGAATAAAGACCTTTTGATTGTCATCAGTGATGTATGTTGTGTTGAGAGTGAGATTGATTGCGAGTGTCAAGTTGTGTTTATGATTTTGTTGGAATTGAGTGATACACTTAACCTTGTTCTTGAGTGAATATTCGTTTTTGAGTGAAAGGTGAGTTATTACTTGTTTTGGCATAGGAGATCCCAGGTTTAGACTTAAAGATGTGTTTCTTGTGGGCTTAGCATGATTACCAACGATTTTTACACTTGACATGAATTTTTATGACCTTCTGCATGTTGGTTGAGTAGACTACGTGAATACTTGCACTTTCGACACCAAGACATTGTATGTTTGCTTTGATTCTTAAGTTGATGTGGCATGAGAGGACTTGTGTGTGTGGTGTTGTGTTAGCATTGATCTTTTGCATGGTTGGATGAATTTTGTGGGTACATTCACTATAAACCCTCACGAGACAACACTCGTCCTACTAGGGCTGCCTAGGGGTTTAACGGCTTGTTGCATATGCTCAATGCAATCGTGTCATCTACGAAAGTGATGTTTGTTAGGACTTAGTTTTTATTTCACTTATTTGCCCGAGGACGTGCAAATGCTAAGTGTGGGGATGTTTGATAGAGTATATTTTTATATATATTTTAGATGATTTTATTCTCATATTTATTATGTTTTGCATTGATTTGGATTTTTATTTAATAGATTTTATTGTTTTATTGTAGGAAATAAAGATTTCATAACTTGGAAGGATTTGGAGCAAAAAGAGCTATTTTGGAGATAAAATAGGAGAAAATTCGTAATATTGGGCTACACGGGCTGTTCTACACTGTTTTGGCCATATCTTGAGTTCCAGAAGTCTGTTTGAGGCCCGTAAGCTGTCCACGCGAAGCTTGTGGAATTTTCTTTAATTCAGAGGTGGTCCAGTAAGCAAAATCCAACTGGAAGAGCCCAGAAACAGAGGAGTAAATAAAGTGACGAATTTTAATTAAGGAATCCTATTCAGTTATGGAATCCTACTTGTAATTGATTTAGAGTATTAAAATACTTTTATTGGGCAAGACTTTTAGAGCCTATATAAACACATCTAGGGTATTATTTTATGGGGAGATACATACGTGCTCCTACTCTGAGGAGCTAGGGTTTTGGAGAGGAGACCATGAATTTCATTCTTGTGACAGGATTGATGATTGCAGGTTTTCTTATCTGAATTTCTTCTCAATTCTTATTAGTTTAATTATGTTTTCTTGTTTTACTAGTTGTTTTACTTGTTTAATTATTAGCGAGTAGTTATCTCTAGGGCTTAAAGGGAAGCCATGTTTGCACTAATATTGGCATGATTTTCATAGTGGTTTGATTGGTTATGGTTAATTCTGATTGATATGTTTTAATCATTAATTTGTGTAATTGGCCAATATCATGGATTAATTATATGCAAATAGGGGTATGGATCGAGAGATTTACTTACTAGAGGCACACATACGATTAGCAGAATTGAATTTGAGTGCGGAAGCATCATTGGATTTCTGAGAGCGTTAATTCTTGGAAGAGATTAACTTGACTCTAATTACCTGATTGATTGAATTACTAAAAGTGGTTAATTGTGTTGAATGTTTCGAGAGTGTTAATGCTTGAAAGAGATTAACATACTCTAGTTATAGGATCACATTGATTGCTTTAGCTTAAGAGCCAATTGTGTAAGCATGGTGGACCTGATTGCCCTAGGTTTTAAATAATTTGTTAATCATCTATTTACTTAGTGTTAATTTAGTTTAATTTGCTAGTTAGTTAATATTCTCCAATAATCGTTTGTCCCTGAAACAATTAGCGATAACTGAAAAGGAATTAGTAGAACCTGTCTCCTTGTGGATTCGACCCGCTTGCCATCTGTACTAGCAATAGACACCGTGCGCTTGCGGTTAGACATAATTTAACATATCATTCTTACTCATTTATTTATTTAGTTTCATTTTCGATGTAATTGTTTAATTCTCGTGTTAGATAATTATTAGAGTATTGTAATTTAATTAGTTTAAATTATGAATATTGTTTTAATTTTGTGGATGATTCGGAAGAGTCTCAGTTAATTAATTGTGAGACTAATTGTGATTTCGATATTATGTTTTGTGATTGTGAGTATTAGCTATTAATTATTATTTGTGGTATAGTGTTATGTTGTTGCCGCGAGAGAGAGAGAGAGAGGGAGGGAGAGTGGGAGAGAGACTTTTGGAAATTATCCGAAAAGGTATAATATTCTTACTCATTTATTTATTTAGTTTCATTTTCGATGTAATTGTTTAATTCTCGTGTTAGATAATTATTAGAGTATTGTAATTTAATTAGTTTAAATTATGAATATTGTTTTAATTTTGTGGATGATTCGGAAGAGTCTCAGTTAATTAATTATGAGACTAATTGTGATTTCGATATTATGTTTTGTGATTGTGAGTATTAGCTATTAATTATTATTTGTGGTATAGTGTTGAACTTATTTGAGATTGTTAGTTGTTAATTGTAATTATTATGGGTCGGATAATGTTTGAAGTTTATATGTTTTTACTAGTTATAATTGTTTGTGTGCTAAATGTTATAATTAGTCGAGTCGAAGTATTTATTGAATTTCATATTTTTCAAACTAGTGGAAGGTGAAATTATATGTGGTTAAATGATTGTTAGTACTGATTATTAATTGCTGTATAATGTTGGAATTTAAATGAGATTGCTAGTTGTAAATGGTTTATGTGGAATAACTATAGTAGTCGAGTATATACTGGTAAATGCTAATGTGCTAAGAGTTTGTGGAGTTACTAAGTAATGTCTATGTGTTAAATGTTAGAATTTTATAATAATTAGAATTGTGCTAGGGGTTATGAGAAGATCACAAGTTTTTAAATGTCAATATTTAAAGGACTTGTGTAATTCTTTTCGACTAATCCCTAGGGCTTACGAATATCCATGATTAGCTATCACGAGTATAATTAATATACTTGAGTGATGCGATCATTGATATAGCGTAAGTAATAGTTAGTGCTAGGGGTTGTTCCCTTGGGCTTACGAACATCAATGATTGATTGTCACGTGTATCATTAAAATGCGTGAGAAATACGATCATTGGTGTAGCGTAAGTAGTAGTGTAATGTAAATCATTATGTGCTAGGTGCCGCATGTCTGGGCGGGTACTTTTCTTATTTGTTTATTTTTATGTTGCTGCAAGTTGAGGCAGCTTTATTTTTGCTAAAGCAGGGTTGAATTGTATTTGAGGGGCCGTGCCCATAGTCCGATAAACGAATACCTCATGCCGAAATTTTCTAAAAATCCCCTGCAAATCTATTTAAAAACTATTTAATCTACTTGATTTGGTGATTTGAAAGTATATGGTGATTTTCGAGAGTCGAGGTAAATATTATAGTTGATGTGAATTGCTGTGAAGTGAGTATTTGACTTAGTGGTTGTCTTGAATCTATATTATGAATGTGATTAAGTATGTTTGTATATGTTATACAAGTAAGCGTTATAGGACGCGTATGGGTAGAGTAAGGTAAAACAATAAGATTTTGCTTAGTTGGATACTAAAATAGCATTTGACCTTGTAAAGGTTCGAATAGGAAACCTGGTCAAGAGCAGTGCGTGAGAAAATGGAAAGACGAACAAAGGGACAAATATCAAAGCCAACGGGTGAATTAATGTAAAGTGGCGAGTTACGAAGTAGAGATGGAAATTGAGTCGAGAATCAATGTTAGGATCGAGAACTCCATGAATCGAGGCAAGTGTTTTTGCTAATCACTTATTGTTCAAGTGATGCAATTTAATTTACTTGTAGTATGTGATGATTTGGCCAAGTATAAATGGCGGATGACATATACTTTTTCAAATAGCGTGATGCTGTTTATCTCCCCTACTTATGATTCAAACATCCGAGTTACAAAGAATCTAATAAATAACCTTTCTCATTCATTTCCTTATCCCTGGAATGCCATTTCTCCTATTTTCGTCGAAAGTATTTAATAATTTCTGAACCAAAGAAAACCCAAGATTTTAAACTCTTATTAAAGCCTGCTAACGAAACTCTTGATTCTAGCATATTTTCACAAAAAGACCCCATTTAGAAAAATGTTTTCTTTAAAAATGTTTTGAACTTTTCCATATTAGAACCGTTTTATAAACAAATGTTTAAGCTACTTTATCTGTTTATGGAAACTCAAATTTTACAATGCACCTAGAGTCTGACCATATCTTCGCTTTAACGTAGAATTTTGAGGGTCGAAAATCTTATTGCAATGTATATCTGTTATGTGCTCAAGTGAAATCTCTCTCTTGATAAGTTAATGTCAATAATTTCGGTCATTCATATTTTTCCTGTTGATATTTATTTGGATTGTATTCTTTATATTCTCCACCCCACTTAATACCGAACTTGTCGGTATTTACTAAAGATCTTGATTAATCGGTATCACCCTAAACAGTTGTATCGAACTTGTCGATACCGTTGGAGATTGTTGTTATATATATTTACCACCCTTTTTATCGTGTCGAACTTGTCGACACTTATTGATCTTGAATCTTACATTGACTCTTGAATTATGAGTTATTATGGAACGTGAGTTTCCAGTTGCTTGGTTGACGAGGGTTGTCGATTGTTCCGACACCTAGTGCAGTTGATTTAGAATTGGAAATGTTTTTAAAATGTGGACCGTGAAGGTCAGATTGTTTTTAAAATGTGGACCGTGAAGGTTGGACCGTGAAGGTCAGAAATAGTTAAGGCCAATGTGTGCCATGGATCCAATTAAGGACATTGCTGTGTGCGTTTGTCCGGGGTTAGTGCTGACTGATCAGCAGCCTAACCTTAGTGTTTTTTTTTAAATAAATAGAAATTCCAATTCTAATTTAAACTTTGAGATTGAGATGTTCAGTTCTTGACTCCTTGAAAGTCTGTTTTAATAATACCTTGACATCAGAATTCTTGTCAGTTCTATTTCTTGATGCACCTTATAAATGGTGAATTGTTGGCCCTTGTGGCAGTCTAAAAATTGATCTCACTGATTCTTTCTAATAATGAGATGAAACTCCTTTTGTTTATCAGAGTTTTCAACATTTATTTTAAAATTGCTATCACTATTGCACTTGCTAAGCATTTTTGGCTCACTCTTGTTTCTGTTTATTTCTCCAGTTGCTAGAGATGATCAGAGGAACTAGTGATCAGTTAGTATTGCTCTCTAGGCAGCGAAAGGAAACGTTTGGGTTACAGATTCTCATTGGTTAGTGGTTGGGAACTAGTCAAGGTTAAATATCTAGTTAGATGGTGACCTTATTTATTCACAGAAAATGTATATTATTTTATTCGGATTCGGGTTGTAATAGTTAATTAGTAGTTGTTTCATACTGTGACCTGTGAGCGGTCTTGGTTAGTTAGAATTTATTTTCTTTATGATTTTGTCAATATTATGTGGTGAGCAGATTTGGATACAGTTGAATTAGTTTTGTTGATTTGGACAGGTGGTTAGTCATATTTATGAATACATCATGTCAAAATTTTCTGAAATTTCCCTGTAAAAATATTTAATTACTTATAAAAAGTCTGTGTACAAGTATAGTTAAGTGAGGGTGTTACAGATACATCCAAAGATTCGTGTACTAGCTAGCTCTATGCCTTTATTTTATTTCATCATGTGAACCTGTGAACCTCCTGAACCTTTGTTTTGTCAGTTTAGTTTAGTTTTTGTGGTCGATCTGGGCAGGGGTTATATATATGTGGAAGGTGGACGATGTGATAGATACTCATTGACATCGGTTTAAAACCGATGTGAAAAGGCAGTGAACGATGTGATAGATACTCATTGACATCGGTTTAAAACCGATGTGAAAGGGTTTGGA
Organism: Kitagawia praeruptora; assembly: GCA_037693485.1. Taxonomy (NCBI): domain Eukaryota; kingdom Viridiplantae; phylum Streptophyta; class Magnoliopsida; order Apiales; family Apiaceae; genus Kitagawia; species Kitagawia praeruptora. The sequence continues at coordinate 13,982,686 of CM075347.1, forward strand.
CCTTTCTCTACACCCACAAAGACATCGGTTGAAAAAAGGCCAAACATCGGTTTTTAGCCGATGTCTATTGACCTGTTTCTAGTAGTGTGGCATTGTATCACAACTCATTCCGCCAGGTACACCTCAATGGAACAGAGTTTCAGAGAGGAGAAATCGTACCCTGTTAGACATGGTACGATCGATGATGAGTCATGCAGATCTTCCAATAAGTTTCTGGGGTTATGCTCTAGAAACAGCGGCTTTCACACTTAACCGTGTTCCAACCAAGAAGGTTCAAAAGACTCCATATGAGATATGGGAGGAGAAACGTTCAAGCATGAACTTTATGAAAGTTTGGGGATACAAGGCGTTTGTAAAACGTCAAGTATCTGACAAGCTTAGACCTAAATCCGAAGAGTGCAATTTTGTGGGATACCCTAAAGAAACAAAGGCGTATTATTTTTATAGTCCTTCTGAGCAGAAAGTGTTCATTGCTCGAGATGCTGTCTTCATGGAAAAGGATTTTGTTTCCAAAAGAGACAGTGGGAGAACTATAGATCTCGATGAAGATCGAGAACCACAAAATAGCATTGAACCTGAGGTGGAACAAGAGCATAATAATGATAATGCTCAAGAAACACAGGTTGTTCGTAGATCTGGTAGAATTCGCCATGAGCCAGAGAGATATGGATTTCTTTTGACTCAATGTGGGGATTTGATGCTCATAGATGAGGATGAGCCTCTCACATATCAAGATGCTATGAACAGTCCAGACTCTAAGAGATGGCATGAAGCCATGAAATCCGAGATGGATTCCATGTACGAAAACCAAGTTTGGGATTTGGTTGATCCACTTGAAGGGGTAAAACCCGTAGGGTGCAAGTGGGTTTTCAAGAAGAAAACTGACATGGAAGGAAATGTTCAGACCTATAAAGCAAGACTGGTTGCGAAAGGGTTCAAACAAATTCATGATATTGACTATGATGAAACTTTCTCACCAGTTGCCATGGTCAAGTCCATACGGATTTTGCTTGCAATTGCAGCATTCCATGATTACGAAATCTGGCAAATGGATGTCAAAACAGCTTTCCTTAATGGGAGCCTTGAAGAGGATGTGTACATGACACAACCTGAAGGTTTTGTCGATCCAAGGAATGTTGGCAAGGTATGTAAATTACGTCGATCCATTTATGGATTGAAGCAAGCCTCTAGGAGATGGAATATTCATTTTGATGAAACAGTCAAGGAGTATGGCATTATTCAAAATGAGGATGAACCTTGTGTTTACAAGAAGGTTAGTGGGAGCCATGTGGCATTCATAGTACTGTATGTTGATGACATACTACTAATGGGGAATGACATACCTTCTCTAAAGGCTGTTAAGACTTGGTTAGGGAGCAATTTCTCTATGAAAGACTTAGGAGAGGCAACCTACATTCTAGGAATGAGGATCTATAGAGATAGATCTAAAAGGATGATCGGTCTAAGTCAGAGTACATACATTGATAAGGTTTTGCATCGTTTTGGTATGCAAAATGCTAAAAGGGGATATGTCCCTGTGTCTCAAGGGATAACGATTTCTAAAGACCAATGTCCGAAATCATTAGATGAGAAGGACCACATGAATAAAGTTCCATATGCATCAACAATTGGATCTATCATGTATGCAATGGTATGTACTCGCCCCGATGTTTCGTATGCTTTGAGCATGACGAGCATACACCAGTCTAATCCAAGTGAAGGTCACTGGACGGCAATAAAGAATATTCTTAAGTACCTAAAAAGGACTAAAGATCCATTCTTGGTGTATGGAGGAGAGGAGAAACTGGTTGTAAAAGGTTACACCGATGTAGGTTTCCAAACATACAAGGATGATACTATATTACAGTCTGGTTTTGTGTTTTGTTTAAATTGAGGCACTGTAAGCTAGAAGAGTTTAAAGCAAGAAACAGTCGTTGATTCTACAATGGAGGCTGAGTACATTGCAGCTTGTGAAGCAGCAAAGGAAGATGTTTGGATTTGAAAATTCATTACTAAATAGGGAGTGGTTCCATCGATCGCAGATCCCATAGACTTGTACTGCGATAATAATGGGGCCATCGCACAGGCTAGAGAGCCTAGATCGCACTCCCGATCCAAACATATACTCAGAAGATATCACCTCATACGAGAGATTAATGAAAGGGGTGAAATACATATATGTAAAGTGCATACAAATGATAACATTGCAGACCCACTAACCAAAGGCATGTCGCAGCAGAAGCACGACGGTCACACTAGTTCCATGGGTATTAGATACATGGGTGATTGGCTCTAGTGCAAGTGGGAGATTGTTAGTGTAGGTGCCCTAGAGGCAATACATTGTTTCTTAAATAAACCTTATGTCATTTGATTATTAAATAAATGTATTTATTATGACTCTAATTACTGCGATATTTGTTAGCATAATAAATGTCCTTAGAATAATGATACACATTATATAGTTTAAGTTTACAACTTGAATTTGAGATTATATAATATATCATATTCTTAAAGGTCCCTAGTCGAGTATTATTATATAGGACAATAATAATACATAAATAGACTAGTATGTTGTTTGACTGATAACCACATCTCATTGGTTATAAGTATGGAGATACTAAAGTCAAAACATAGGTACATGTAAGGGTACATGGTACTGGACAGACCCACCGTGAGATTATTCATGTTAATAAAGTCATAAGAAAGACTCACAGTGATAATGGTGTAATGATCCTTTGACTTGAGATCATTATATTTCTATACGAGGATAATATACTTTGACTACATTAAAAGTTACCTTTGACCGGGTGATGATAAAAGTGGACATCGGGTATATTGTGAGTCGTATGAGAAATATGAATGATAGATAAAGGATTTAACCCTCCTATAATTAGGAGAGATATTATTGGCCTCTTGATTGAGTGAGACTATAAAATGCATGGCCGTGCTCAAATGATGATTTGTTTTAATAGTCTACTCATGGATCAAGTAAACCCGGATTAAATTATGAAGAGGATGACTATAAACATGCCTCGAGTTTAATCTATAATATTTGGTTAAATGGATTATATTACACGGAAACATTAATCACGAAAGGTTATCGAATCACGAATTAAATATTATTTAATTGGGTAGCAATGATGTATTACTAGATGCCGCTCATTGTTTATAATTTTATTGGAGAATAAAATTATTGCCAATTAAATAATAACCTACAAGGTCACACACATAGAACATTTAAAGGAAGAATTAATTTAAATTATGAATTTAAATTAATTAATGATAAGTTGGATTTTATTATATTAATTAAGTGGGACTTAATTAAGCTATAATAAAATACAAAGATAAATGAGATATGATTTTATGATTTTAATAATTGAGTGTGACTTAATTATTATTTAATTAAATAATAGGATTTGGTTCTATTATTTAATAAATCAATTTGGGCTAGGGTTTTGCCTTGGGCTTTTTGGCCTTACACTATCATATAAATATATGATAGGAGGCAAGATCGTGGGGAACCACAAAACCACAGCTTGACCGCATAACCTAAACCCTAAGATCTCATCTCTTTCATTGGAGGCTAGTACCTCTCTTCCGGACAAGAACGTAAGACGGTCTTGGGGTGTTCGTGTGGATACCGTAGAGGAGTTTTCGAAGAGGAAGCTCTGTGATTGCATCTCCATCGTTCTTAATACGTAAAGCTTTATTACAAGGTAAATATTTCTATCTACCATGATTATCCGGACATTATACATGGATCCGGGCTTGGTTTCGATTTTATTTTTACCGTTCTTTCGCTACGTTTTGATGATCGGAACCAACAATGGCATCAGAGCTACTTGTATAATGGGATAATCTGGTTAATTTGATGTATATGATGCATATCTTTATGTATAAGATTTACCAGAATGCGTATTCTTGACCTATCTGAGCATCACATAAGGCTTTATGTTTACCGGGCTATGTTTTAAACCTTTGTATGTCTCATAAAACGTTTTGATTAGTGTGTAGTCTGCTGTGATTTTTTTTTAATTGCTATCAGTCATGCTCTATGTGACATCCCATAATCCGGGGTACAGATTTGGGGCCACGAACCACAATCAACACAATATAAACCTGGACATAAGCCAATTATAAAATACAACACCCCTAATCCAAGACCGCATACAGGTTATGGCATGAAACAACTATCAAATTACATCTTTACAGTCCAATCTCTGAATAAAATTATTATACAAATTAATAACAACTAAATCCTTCTATTGAATCAGCTAACCAACCTATGACGAGCTCAAACCACTACCCGGCGAAACCAACAACTCAAACGTCACCTCTCGCTGGAACAGGAAAACTCATCAACACAAGGTCCACTAATCTCCTCTATTAACTGAAGAAAAATAAACAAGCAAGAGTGAGCCAACAATGCTCAGCAAGTGTAAACAGTGATAGCAATATCAAGAACAATATAGGTTCTGATCAACAAGAATAATCATCATACGGTACGAAAGAAATCAGCTGAAGAAATAAAATATTGTAACTCCCAGATGAGCCAACAGGACTCCGCTAAAATAAAATGCATCAACAATGAGAACTTATAAAAGTTCTGATAATTAAAGGTAATCATAATAGGATTCAAGGGAATCAGGTTTGAAGCAACTCAACCTCAATGTATGGATTAGAATTGGATTTTTATATATTTTAAAAAACAATAAGGTTAGGCTGCTGATCAGTCACGCACTAACCCCGGACAAACGCACACATCAATGTCCTTTAATGGATCCACGGCACACATTGGCCATAACATCTGACCACGAATCTGGTCTCCCCAAAGGGACATCTGTTGACCATTAAACTGGTCTCCCCGAAGGGACATCTAAAAAAAAAACATTCCAATTCTAAATCCAACGCACTAGGTGTCGGAACGATCGACCACCCTTAACACAACAACTAACTGGAAACTCACAATCACATCCTTAAACTCACTGATAACAGATCAGCCCAGTATAAGGAATTCCAATTATATAACGAACGCACTAGGGGTCGGAACAATCGATAACCCTTGCCATATCAATTAACTTGGAAACTCACGTTCCAGAATAATTCAAATTTCGAGAGTCAATGCAAAATTCATAATCAACAGGAGTCGACGAGTTCAACATGAGAAATGGGTAATAAATGAAGAACAACAATCTAAAAAGGTATCGACAAGTTCGATACGAATAATTGGGGTCATAACATCATTAAATAAATTGACAGAAGAATTTACTAGCAACATGATTAACAACAACTGAGGATATACGACAAAACAAGGATATAGTCAAGTGCTAAACATCTAATAATTTTCTCCAACATCTAGAAAAGTTTGGACTAAATTGGGTAAGTTAAGTGGTTCAAAATGAACATTTGTAAGATAAGTCCATGAAAATTAATTGTAAATCAATTTGAAGAAAACACCCTTAAAGAGGGTCCATCGGGTAAAATATGCTAAGATCAGAAATTATGCTAACATGCTTTTATAAGAATTTAAAATCTTGGATTCCCTCTGATTAGAACGTTTCTTAAACATTTTTTTGAGGAAAATAAAAGAAATGGCACTCCGCTGAGGAATCCGATAACATACTATGTTTATAAAATATCTTTGAGGAAAAAGGGTATTTGTAAGATCATTCGAAGATTTGCACTTGAGCTATAGGTGGACAATATAAACAATTGCACGTCATTTGAAGAAGGACGTCACTTTTGTAAACATAATTTGACCGACACAATTGATATATAATAGAACAGAATTGCATCACTTGAACAATAAGTGAGGAGCGATAACACTTGCCTCAATACATGAAGTTTCCACTTCCAATATCTTGATCCGTCACTCACTTTACAACAGCTTCTACTTCCTTGCACGTTGACCTCTTACTCGGCTCTACTTCCATCTTTCCTTCATAATTCGTGAATCTTCATGTCAACAAGCTCATCGGCTCCGATAAATATCTTCCTGCTCGAATAACCATTTACCCGTGCACTACTCTTGGTCGGGTCCCCTACTCGTACCTATTCAAGGTAAAGTACTACTTCAGTACACTTACAAACTTAACCAACTAACTATGTTCTATCCCACTACGTCCTACAACGCTTTACAACTTAACACACAGAGCACATAGCATGCATTGATCAACTAAACATTTAACACGTATATCATACCGACTTACAATAATTCTTATTAGATTACAGTAAAATTACGAACTAATCTTAACAAAAAATCAGTCAACACCTCCTTTAAAATATAAATTAATCCGTCGAAATACAACTGACCCAAAGCACTTAAGCAATCCTTCGCATCACATAATTTGCAATCATGCTAATGTACCTCATGCACACTGGCAATCCATAAACCCCGTACATAATGTATATACATTGTTTTCCAAGTACTCGACATTAACTATCAACATTTGGGTCAAAACATGTATGTCAATTCAAAGATTCAACTCGAACATGAATAAGGATGATTAAAATAGGAAATTCGAACCTAACGAATTTAAAATCATACGCTTGAATCCAATACGTAATTTAGTATCAAAATCACACCTTAAATCAAATAATCAAATAATGCCGGCTACAATTCACCTTTACCATACTCTTTATCAATCAAACCCGAAACCAAATAACTAAACTATTTACTTTCCACTCCCTCCCTTATCTCTCCTGCCTCCTTTCTCCCTCAACCTGCCACCATAACATGCCCGTACAAGCTCTTTGTTTTTGTCGAGACACCCCCTCATCAGCAGCTAATCATTCATACAATCATCTACAACCCGCACAACCTTTTTAACTTCCCTTCAAGCCATACAATCCATGATCAGACAATCCCCTTTCTCCCCTGTTCTCTCGGCTTTACCGCCCTACAACTCAACACACACCTTCGGTTTGTACACACCCACTGTAAACCATGCCCGAACACACACCACGTGCTCACACTCACCCAAACATACACACGCAACACTACCCTTCTCCACCTTCTTCAATCCCACAACCTCATTTTCCCCAATCACCCACACTGCAACATCAAACAATCCCTCAATTTACGCAAACACCCACGCAGCCATAATCAATCGCAGCACACACTCGTGACTCCATTCCCTCACGCAGCTACCATACGCATACATACACACACAGGCACCACAACATCGAGATGACAGGAGCAGGGGAGGGACAAACAATTAACAGAACCCAGCCTTTGATTCAAACCAACACCAAAGAACACATACACGATTTAAAACCAACTCAGCACGCACAGCAAATTTTCGAAGGCAAAAACAGGGGAGAGATGGGTTTTAGCAATTACAACCAACTAGGAGCAGGTCTTGCAGGAGGGAGGAAGACACAAGCACAGAACCGAGAGATATTTATGCAAGAGAGAGTGAGAGAGACGACCTTGAGAGAGATTAGAGAGATTTCGGTGGAAGAGATTGAGAGGAGGGAGATAGTCAAAAGGAGAGAAAAGGTCGAGATGTCTCTGGAAGGAAGGAGAGCCTGCTCTCTTATCCAAAACTCAGGGACATTTTTTTCATTTCCCAAAGCTGAAAACCTCTTTTAAAAATCAATTTTAAAAGCTTCTAAAATCGAAATTGACTGGAAAATTAGTGAAAAATAAAGCTTTTCATTTTTAAATATGGAGTACAAAATTACAAACACCCATATATTTTTAAAATATTTTTAGGATCAAAAATGAATTAAATATGATTTTTGCAAGTTTTGATCCTTTAAATACAATAAAAACTTTAAAATCATTTTAAAATACTTAAACACCCAAGATAATTCTTCCAGTAATTTTAAAAACTAAATAATGTCATAAAGATGATAACAGAAAAAAATTTCATGATTTCCAACAACTCCGATGATTTTATCAAAATCTTAGAAGATCAACAATGCATGATTTAAATACATTTAAATCCTCAAAAATATAAATAAAAATACACAGACTTACACGGCACACACAAATCAACATATACACACAGGAACACAATATCACATATATTGATCTTCTCACAAATAAATACATCATATAATATTCATTCAATATTAAATAAACATTTATAAATACGTGATTTTCTAGGGCGTTATATCCTTCCCCCCTTAATAGGATTCTGTCCTCAGAATCAATTCTAACAACACAAGTAACAGTACTTCTCAAACATCTCGCTCCAATTTCCTCAATTTGGGTCCTCAACTTTAGGACTCCCCCATATCAACTCATACTTCGATAAGCTCGTCCTGTAAGCCCTCAAACTGCACGATAAACTTAAACCTTACCCTCTCAAATTCCGTTAATTCGAAACATTTATTACTCTTAAACGAATGCCTGATCTACAGAAAATCGGGCATGACCTTTACGTATAATGGACTATGCCCCGCGTAATCACTTCAAATACCAGCCCAAACATCCACATACAATTCATCTCTATACTCCATTCATTCACAATCTTAATTTAATCATATATAATCCTAATACAAAATCTGCCTTGACTCGCAGTAAACACATAAATAAATAAATCTGCCTTAACTTGCAGTTAACAGGTAAATGAATAAATCCATGATACCTTGATTCTAATATGTCAGTCAAACCTCATATCATCTATTCTCGAAATCGAATACTACAATCAAACACATACGTCATTACATACACATCAAACATAATTCGGTTTATAACTCAATTCTCACTCTTATAAAAATGTTTTGGTCGGTTAAAACTTTTGAAATACAATCTCAAATATTTTATTGGTTTAAAACAAATTAAAAATCATTTTATCCTTGACATCTGCAGTCCTTGAAAACTAAAAACTCCATAACCTCGGCTTCGACATAAGCTACCACAAAAACAAATTATTGAAATACTTAGTTTGTAATACCGACCATCCCGGGGTCACAGCCCCCTCGATACCGACCACGAAGCAACTTTCCATTCAACACTTTTCAACAAACTCTGACTTTAACAACATGAAAATTCGACTTAAGATACGTCAAATCAATCGTACGCCTTCAACAATTAGCTCACGATCCTCGAAATCATCTAAACTTCACTATCCCGCGTCCTCTGAAATCAACTCCCGAATCATAGCTCTGCATACTCAACAAGGTCTCGAATTTGACTATGTGCTCTATAACTTCAATGTTTAACAATACTTAAATTAACCACAGAAATCACGACATTCCTCCATCCCTTGCACTTTGAAGTATTCCAAAACAAAATACACGTTCACCACTTGTCCTCTTGACTATTCAATTTTTATTATTATTTTTTTTTCCGTCATTCATTCATATTCTGGTTCGTCACCTTATCTTGGCACCTCTTAATTCCATGATAACTCATGCTGAAATAACACAGTATGAATCCTCTTCATTGTAGACTAGGCGTTAAAACTTCCACATCTAACTTCTCAACTCTTATAAACGTTCTTCACACTTCGCTGTCCATTCATAACCTTTTTGTTCTTTCTCTGGTAAAATTGATTACTACTGTAGCTATCCGGATAAAATCTTCGATAATCTTCAGTAGTCCCTAGTCATTCTCAAAAAAAACTTCCGACCTTTGCTGGCCTTTTGGGTTATTCCCACTTCATTACTGCTTCATCTTCACAAAATTCACTTTGATCCTTTTCATTTCTAACCACATGTCTTGAAATTAGGTTCCTTCTTATCCAAAATTTACATTAAAATTCTTGTGCAAAATCTTCTTCCTTTTCATGAAACTTCTTAAAGTCATTTTCGATTGATCTATATATGCTTCACAAGTCTTCGAACATCTCGAAATGTCACCAATGAACATGATTAAATTCTTCATCTGAATACTGTTTGAAATCTTATTAATTGTACCTATAAAGCAGTAAATGCTCTCGTTCAATCAAACACCCTCACCAAAATTCATCTTACCCATATCACTTCAAAATGCTGCTTCAAAAAATATCTTAGGGTTTCTATCTTTAGATGGTCTTAATCCATTCATATATCAACTTTAGACAAAACATCCACCTTAATAAAAACAAAGTTCCTCTTGACTACTGGTCAATGTGTATTCTAATTTATCTTCTTGCTATTGAGATACGATGAGTATTACTACTCCTACTCTTGCGAAGATCCTTTAATCAAATTGTTAACTCCAACATTTCCATTGATGTCATTCAATATTGAACTTCTTGAAACTACTTCTATTTGAAAATGAATAGCAAATAAACTCTTCATCCTCACATGGCGACAATCCGGGTAATCCATCAAATTATACATTCAAAGATTTTAATCACTGAAATCTGCTTCAATTTAACTGTCCTCTTTTTGATATATATATATATATATATATATATATATATATATATATATATATATATATATATATATATATATATATACTCCATAATCTTGGTATAACAATCTTCTGGTTTGCATGCTCGTTAAGACTTCTTTATCTGCTTTCGGCCTCACAGCACCACTTTACATCCCTTGAAAATCATAATATCACTTTCTTATCCTCACAATTTGCTCGTACTTCGTTGTTAGGAAATCAAACCAATCCTGAATCATAATTAACTCTTTTTACTGTCATCACAATCACATTCTTGCTAACTTCATTTATAATTATGTTGAATTTCTAGCTTCCTAGTAATTATTGAAAATAGTCTTGTTACTCGCATCATATGTTCCACTGAGACTGATATAATACAATCTCTGGCAGAAAGTCCTATCTTTCCAAGCTCATGGCACATAACTTTCACTTCTGACTCTGTCTTGTTACCACACTACTCTTTCTGATTACAGCCACAACTCTCTACATTTATCTCAACAAAATCTTCATATGCTTCTCTCTCGAAATCTTATCTTCTGACCATAGGGTCTCGTTAATCTCTGCTAATTCTCATTATGTGGGCAACTACACTGCCCCCGTTCTTCCTACTCGAAATCTTCTAAATTCTACATTCTTCCCTTAACTGAATTACACGTCTTCTGTTGAAATGCTTCTAGAATTTCATGGTTCACTATCTTCCTCTTCTACTCTTAATAATCACGACTCTTCAAATTGAGTCCACACCAGTCATTAACTCCAACATAATCATCTTACTTCTTATTCCAGTCTCATTTCCTTTTGATAGTTTTTACAAACAAATCTGTCCTACTTCATTCTGCTTTACTCAAACTATCCGTCATGGTTTCAAAAATCTTAAATTCAACAACGGGTTTCAAAATATTTAGAATCTTATAATATTCCATTTACTACCTCCAAAATTAAACAGGTGTCCAAGCAACCTTTCATTAACACTAACTGTCACCTACCAAACATCTTCATCATCATTCTCTTTTCAACCTTCAACAAAATTTGTAATCTTGTGCCCTTGATACATGCTCCTTTCTTTTTCTTAATTCTTAGTAATCTCGAATCTTGTACATGGGTTCTCAATCCAATAATTAATCCAATTTGATACTTAATCTCTGTTTTAACATCAACTTCTCAATCTTGCTTAATCAACTCTTCGTCACGTAATCACAGTTTTGACCACTTATGATGTCGTCGTGTCTATCTTCGCGGCTCTTCATCACTGGTAATCTAAAATCATCAAGGTTTTTCCGACAAGGAAATCAATAGAATGAATAGGTATCAATATGAATGTACACTGGATTTTGTTTGATTAAACTTTTTGTGAAGGGACTTAACCGAGAGATCAATATGATCTTTGAACTGTTATCAGGTTGTATTTGTCACTTAGGTCAACCGCCCTTGTACAAAAAGATGGCCAGTCTTTAGTACTTTCATGACAAACACAATCAGTGGCGTCCCACCAGACTTCTATCACAGAGATAAAATGTCCCTGAATCCCCTATATATATAGGTTGTTCATCTCGGTTTGAATAAAGAAGATCAAGTATTTAGGGAAAATAGAAAGAATTCACGAGTCTCCAAAAATTCTCATGTATAGAGTTGGACCCAATGTCCTATGAAATAAGGATATTTCTGAAGGAATATGATTAAATTCAAGTGAATCTGATATACAAAGCTCATCATCAATTGAAATACAGTTGATCATTAAAGGTATGCATCAACTATCAATTAAACAAACATTCAAGAAATTCATAATTATTCATAATCTCACTCTTGTCGGCTAAGCACTAATGTACCTAGCTGCCAAAACCGGCCTGACAATAATGAGTTGAATAAATAAGAAGATCTCAATTCATTCTCGATTTTAATCGTCACTACGCAACAAATGCTTCAGCGAAGATGCAAATCGTGAATTCGTTTATAACAATTCAGAGCAAGAACAAGAATTAATTCAATTACCCAATTAGGAAATCGATTTAAGAATTCAATCGAGATCAACGGCTAATAGCGTGTCGCTATGCCCTCGCTTCCAACTCATGCCAACAATTGCTTCCCACATATTGTTTCTAGTCTTCTCGCACTCTCGCTATAACGTTTACATCGTAGCTAAAGTCGTGGAAAAGTTCTAGAAGGTACGTGAAAGTATCGAGATAATGTCCTCCAAACTGGTAGCTCCAACTGCTCACTTAGCTCATGTGGCAGAGGGATTATCTGTCTCGCTCGATCACTAGTCTTCAAACAAATCGAACTCCTACTCGCGTGATATATCGAAAAAACGTACAACGTCGCAATATTCGTCACAATAAGCTAAGGCGAACCTTATCCTAAATCGTTCTCTCTAACATTCGTCTCACACACTCATACCCACCCATCCTATCTGTTTCAGTGACCATAACCTGTAGCTCTGATACCAACTGTGACATCCCATAATCCGGGGTACAGATTTGGGGCCACGAACCACAATCAACACAACATAAACCTTGACATAAGCCAATTATAAAATACAACACCCCTAATCCAAGACCGCATACAGGTTATGGCATGAAACAACTATCAAATTACATCTTTACAGTCCAATCTCTGAATAAAATTATTATACAAATTAATAACAACTAAATCCTTCTATTGAATCAGCTAACCAACCTCTGACGAGCTCAAACCACTACCCGGCGAAACCAACAACTCAAACGTCACCTCTCGCTGGAACAGGAAAACTCATCAACACAAGGTCCACTAATCTCCTCTATTAACTGAAGAAAAATAAACAAGCAAGAGTGAGCCAACAATGCTCAGCAAGTGTAAACAGTGATAGCAATATCAAGAACAATATAGGTTCTGATCAACAAGAATAATCATCATACGGTACGAAAGAAATCAGCTGAAGAAATAAAATATTGTAACTCCCAGATGAGCCAACAGGACTCCGCTAAAATAAAATGCATCAACAATGAGAACTGATAAAAGTTCTGATAATTAAAGGTAATCATAATAGGATTCAAGGGAATCAGGTTTGAAGCAACTCAACCTCAATGTATGGATTAGAATTGGATTTTTATATATTTTAAAAAACAATAAGGTTAGGCTGCTGATCAATCACGCACTAACCCCGGACAAACGCACACAGCAATGTCCTTTAATGGATCCACGGCACACATTGGCCGTAACATCTGACCACGAATCTGGTCTCCCCGAAGGGACATCTGTTGACCATTAAACTGGTCTCCCCGAAGGGACATCTAAAAAAAAACATTCCAATTCTAAATCCAACGCACTAGGTGTCGGAACGATCGACCACCCTTAACTCAACAACTAACTGGAAACTCACAATCACATCCTTAAACTCACTGATAACAGATCAGCCCAGTATAAGGAATTCCAATTATATAACGAACGCACTAGGGGTCGGAACAATCGATAACCCTTGCCATATCAATTAACTTGGAAACTCACGTTCCAGAATAATTCAAATTACGAGAGTCAATGCAAAATTCATAATCAACAGGAGTCGACGAGTTCGACATGAGAAATGGGTAATAAATGAAGAACAACAATCTAAAAAGGTATCGACAAGTTCGATACGAATAATTGGGGTCATAACATCATTAAATAAATTGACAGAAGAATTTACTAGCAACATGATTAACAACAACTGAGGATATACGACAAAACAAGGATATAGTCAAGTGCTAAACATCTAATAATTTTCTCCAACATCTAGAAAAGTTTGGACTAAATTGGGTAAGTTAAGTGGTTCAAAATGAACATTTGTAAGATAAGTCCATGATAATTAATTGTAAATCAATTTGAAGAAAACACCCTTAAAGAGGGTCCATCGGGTAAAATATGCTAAGATCAGAAATTATGCTAACATGCTTTTATAAGAATTTAAAATCTTGGATTCCCTCTGATTAGAACGTTTCTTAAACATTTTTTTGAGGAAAATAAAAGAAATGGCACTCCGCTGAGGAATCCGATAACATACTATGTTTATAAAATATCTTTGAGGAAAAAGGGTATTTGTAAGATCATTCGAAGATTTGCACTTCAGCTATAGGTGGACAATATAAACAATTGCACGTCATTTGAAGAAGGACGTCACTTTTGTAAACATAATTTGACCGACACAATTGATATATAATAGAACAGAATTGCATCACTTGAACAATAAGTGAGGAGCGATAACACTTGCCTCAATACATGAAGTTTCCACTTCCAATATCTTGATCCGTCACTCACTTTACAACAGCTTCTACTTCCTTGCACGTTGACCTCTTACTCGGCTTTACTTCCATCTTTCCTTCATAATTCGTGAATCTTCATGTCAACAAGCTCATCGGCTCCGATAAATATCTTCCTGCTCGAATAACCATTTACCCGTGCACTACTCTTGGTCGGGTCCCCTACTCGTACCTATTCAAGGTAAAGTACTACTTCAGTACACTTTCAAACTTAACCAACTAACTATGTTCTATCCCACTACGTCCTACAACGCTTTACAACTTAACACACAGAGCACATAGCATGCATTGATCAACTAAACATTTAACACGTATATCATACCGACTTACAATAATTCTTATTAGATTACAGTAAAATTACGAACTAATCTTAACAAAAAATCAGTCAACACCTCCTTTAAAATATAAATTAATCCATCGAAATACAACTGACCCAAAACACTTAAGCAATCCTTCGCATCACATAATTGGCAATCATGCTAATGTACCTCATGCACACTGGCAATCCATAAACCCCGTACATAATGTATATACATTGTTTTCCAAGTACTCGACATTAACTATCAACATTTGGGTCAAAACATGTATGTCAATTCAAAGATTCAACTCGAACATGAATAAGGATGATTAAACTAGGAAATTCGAACCTAACGAATTTAAAATCATACGCTTGAATCCAATACGTAATTTAGTATCAAAATCACACCTTAAATCAAATAATCAAATAATGCCGACTACAATTCACCTTTACCATACTCTTTTTCAATCAAACCCGAAACCAAATAACTAAACTATTTACTTTCCACTCCCTCCCTTATCTCTCCTGCCTCCTTTCTCCCTCAACCTGCCACCATAACATGCCCGTACAAGCTCTTTGTTTTTGTCGAGACACCCCCTCATCAGCAGCTAATCATTCATACAATCATCTACAACCCGCACAGCCTTTTTAACTTCCCTTCAAGCCATACAATCCATGATCAGACAATCCCCTTTCTCCCCTGTTCTCTCGGCTTTACCGCCCTACAACTCAACACACACCTTTGGTTTGTACACACCCACTGTAAACCACGCCCGAACACACACCACGTGCTCACACTCACCCAAACATACACACGCAACACTACCCTTCTCCACCTTCTTCAATCCCACAACCTCATTTTCCCCAATCACCCACACTGCAACATCAAACAATCCCTCAATTTACGCAAACACCCACGCAGCCATAATCAATCGCAGCACACACTCGTGACTCCATTCCCTCACGCAGCTACCATACGCATACATACACACACAGGCACCACAACATCGAGATGACAGGAGCAGGGGAGGGACAAACAATTAACAGAACCCAGCCTTTGATTCAAACCAACACCAAAGAACACATACACGATTTAAAACCAACTCAGCACGCACATCAAATTTTCGAAGGCAAAAACAGGGGAGAGATGGGTTTTAGCAATTACAACCAACTAGGAGCAGGTCTTGCAGGAGGGAGGAAGACACAAGCACAGAACCGAGAGATATTTATGCAAGAGAGAGTGAGAGAGACGACCTTGAGAGAGATTAGAGAGATTTCGGTGGAAGAGATTGAGAGAAGGGAGATAGTCAAAAGGAGAGACAAGGTCGAGATGTCTCTAGAAGGAAGGAGAGCCTGCTCTCTTATCCAAAACTCAGGGACATTTTTTTCATTTCCCAAAGCTGAAAACCTCTTTTAAAAATCAATTTTAAAAGCTTCTAAAATCGAAATTGACTGGAAAATTAGTGAAAAATAAAGCTTTTCATTTTTAAAATATGGAGTACAAAATTACAAACACCCATATATTTTTAAAATATTTTTAGGATCAAAAATGAATTAAATATGATTTTTGCAAGTTTTGATCCTTTAAATACAATAAAAACTTTAAAATCATTTTAAAATACTTAAACACCCAAGATAATTCTTCCAGTAATTTTAAAAACTAAATAATGTCATAAAGATGATAACAGAAAAAAATTTCATGATTTCCAACAACTCGGATGATTTTATCAAAATCTTAGAAGATCAACAATGCATGATTTAAATACATTTAAATCCTCAAAAATATAAATAAAAATACACAGACTTACACGGCACACACAAATCATCATATACACACAGGAACACAATATCACATATATTGATCTTCTCACAAATAAATACATCATATAATATTCATTCAATATTAAATAAACATTTATAAATACATGATTTTCTAGGGCGTTATACTCTATATGTATAAGATACAGAGTCCATGACTCACATATGTGATGATAGTGATGTAGTTTATGTATAGGATACATACTACGAGTTGTACAGATCTGTTATGCTGGGTTTAATTGATATAATCTTGACCTATATTGATATGAAGATTGTATAAAACCTACAACGCTGAACACAATCTATATTATATAAATCGCAGCTGCCTGAGACAGTTTCTTCTGTGAAGACATGTTTACTGCTGTGTGTCTGTAATAATCACGTATCAAACCTGTTTACTCGCTAGAATCGTTCTTAGACGCAGCTGAATGGTCATGTTCTTTCTGAGGAGAAACCCTGGATACTATTGTGTGTGTTTTAGTCAGGGTTCTAAAAATCGGTAACTCGGGCCGAGTACTCGGCCGAGTATTCGTTTTGGACCCCTAAACCGATCCGAGTAGTGACTAATCGGACCAAAAACCGGTTTTTGCTATAACTCGGTCAAGACTCGGGTTGACTCCGAGTAATCGGGGTCAAACTCGGGTTTGACTAATTTTTTTTTTTTTTTTTGCTAAGTACTAAATTATAATTTTTATTGCCCAAATTAAAAGTCCTCTCTCTCAAAGATTCTATACATACACTTATATCACGTTTTAATATTATTAGTAATATTAATATTATTACTTGGACACATATACACTAAAATTAGAATAAATATTATTAGTAATATTAATATTATTACTTGTTAACAGGGTTGTAATAATATTATTAGTAAAATTAATATTATTGTTAAATTTTAAGTTTAACACATGTACACTAAAATTAGAATAAATACATATAAATTATGAGAAAAAAAAGTTAAAAAACAATATCCGATTAGTAGTCCGAGTACTCATTCCGAGTACTCGCCGAGTTTCCGATTACTCATTTTTCTGGACCAAAATCGAGTTGGTCCGATTTCCGATTTTTACAACCTTGGTTTTAGTTAATCACGTAATAAACGTGGCCTACAAAGCTTGACTCAGTCTGTGTTGCACGCTGGAATCGTTCCAAGTTGCAGCTGTTGAGACCG
This sequence comes from Kitagawia praeruptora, assembly GCA_037693485.1. Taxonomy (NCBI): domain Eukaryota; kingdom Viridiplantae; phylum Streptophyta; class Magnoliopsida; order Apiales; family Apiaceae; genus Kitagawia; species Kitagawia praeruptora. The sequence goes on from CM075347.1 coordinate 14,000,574, forward strand.
TTCTTTATGTGCAGCATGTGTATGTATTAATCATGTAATAAAACTGTTTTATCATAAGATTTGCCATGCTAATTTAAGGTGATATGAACGTTGCATATAGTGATATGAAGATTGTATAAACCTGCACGTAAGAACAGTCTGTATAAGTACTATCCCTGAACACTGCAGTAAGGACATGTATATGTACTACTCACGTTATTAAGGCTCTTGCTAGGGTTTCACAGTCACGTTATTTTCTAAGCCCAGCCTTGCATCACTGCTGTATATGTATGTAAACGCATCTGTTAATTTTTCCTGTGTTTAACCTGCTTTACATACCTACGATCACAACAAGGCTCCTGTAATTAAACTTGTTCCATTAAACTTGTTCCAGCCATGCTTTAATAATTTTATTGCCTACCTGTTGAATGCATCTGTTAAATAAAATCTGTTTATTTAAATGAGTTTTATTAATAAGTAATTTTGATTACTATATTAATTAATTTTATGCTTCAATAATAAGGTTTATCTTATGCTTTTTAAATTTAATTTTATTTAAAGTGTGTTAATTTATTATTTATGATTTGATCATATTTAATAAATGTTGTGTAATATTTTGATTATACAATATGCTTTTAAATTTAATTTTATTTAAAGTGTGTTAATTTATTATTGGATATTTACCAAAAATACTATGTTTAAAGTTTCTATTTGCAAATATACTATCTCTTTGAATTAATTGCAATTTTACTATAGTAAGTTTCAAAATTGCAAAAATACTACAAATTAGGTCAACCCTTCCCCCCATGTGCCTTCCATGTGAGTCAGTTTCACCAGTTGTGTCTTTTTTTTTTTTTTTTTATGGGATGCTATTTTGGTAGATTTGGATTTGGGTTGCATGGCCCGCAGGGGCAACCACTTTCAACTGAACATGCAACTAAATTACTCATTTCATGTTCCATTTTTCAAAAGTGATTTTCGACCTCATTTTTGGACTCTATATATATATAGAGTCCAAAAATGAGGTCGAAAATCACTTTTGAAAAATGGAACATGAAATGAGTAATTTAGTTGCATGTTCAGTTGAAAGTGGTTGCCCCTGCGGGCCATGCAACCCAAATCAGCAACTGAATGCAACCACATGCAACTTTTTTTTAAGGTGGGATGATTTTGGTGGATTTGGGTTGCAAGGCCCCGCCAGGGGCCATAATCAACTGAATGCAACCACATTCAACCAAATGCAACCCCACATGCAACTTTTTTTTTAAGGTGGGATGATTTTGGTGGATTTGGGTTGCAAGGCCCCGCCAGGGGCAATATTCAACCAAATGCAACCATATTCAACTTGTTGAAAGTGGTTGCCCCTGCGGGGCCATGCAACCCAAATCCACCAAAATAGAATCTCACCTTAAAAAAAAAGTTGCATTCAGTTGCTGATTTGGGTTGCAAGGCCCCGCCAGGGGCAATATTCAACCAAATGCAACCATATTCAACTTGTTGAAAGTGGTTGCCCCTGCGGGGCCATGCAACCCAAATCCACCAAAATAGAATCCCACCTTAAAAAAAAAAGTTGCATTCAGTTGCTGATTTGGGTTGCAAGGCCCCGCCAGGGGCAATATTCAACCAAATGCAACCATATTCAACTTGTTGAAAGTGGTTGCATTCAGTTGAAAGTGGTTGTCCCTGCGGGGCCATGCAACCCAAATCTACCAAAATAGAATCCCACCTTAAAAAAAAGTTGCATTCAGTTGCTGATTTGGGTTGCAAGGCCCCGCCAGGGGCAATATTCAACCAAATGCAACCATATTCAACTTGTTGAAAGTGGTTGCCCCTGCGGGGCCATGCAACCCAAATCCACCAAAATAGAATCCCACCTTAAAAAAAGTTGCATTCAGTTGCTGATTTGGGTTGCATTCAGTTGATGATTTGGGTTGCATGGCCCCGCAGGGGCAACCACTTTCAACTGAACATGCAACTAAATTACTGATTTCATGTTCCATTTTTCAAAAGTGATTTTCGACTTCATTTTTGGACTCTAATATATATATATATATATATATATTCAACTTGTTGAAAGTGGTTGCCCCTGCGGAGCCGTGCAGCCCAAATCCAAATCCACCAAAATAGCATCCCATCTTAAAAAAAAAAAAAACAAGGACACAGGCGGCTGTGAAAGAGGAGGGAAGGAGGGGGGAAGGGTTAGGGTTAGTATTTTTGCAATTTTGAAACTTAGTATAGTAAAATTGCAAATAGTTTAGTAAAATTGCAAATAGCTATTCTTAACAAAAGTAAATGTGCAAAAATTTACTTTTTTCTATTTATTTATGAAAAAAGCTCTTTATTATTTATGATTTGATCATATTTAATAAATGTTGTGTAATATTTTGATTATACAATATGCTTTTAAATTTAATTTTATTTAAAGTGTGTTAATTTATTATTTATGATTTGATCATATTTAATAAATGTTGTGTAATATTTTGATTATACAATATGTGATGCTTTTAATTGCTATGTGAGCATGATGCATGGTTATGGCCCCAAGACCTAGTTTTCAATTTATTTTATTAATTTTAATTTATGGTTTGTAATAATTAAATACGACTTGCATGTCGTTTTTCTTTTTGTAATTATTTTATCTCGAATGCAACTCGAGTTCTTTTGTAAAATGTTTCAAGAGGAGCTTGGAGGCAATCAAGGCAGCTTTGGAAGCGAAGCAAGAGATTTTGTAATAATTAGTTATTACCACCATAGATTGACCTTTATTTTTCCATTAGCTTGGAAAAATCGCATAGGATTGGGCCATAACCATAGCATATTAATTTAGGTGATGCACTTTACATATGATGCATGTATAGAGTAACAAATGTATGCATGTTTTAATTAGATTAATGATGTATGCATGTATTAGATACGTCACCCATGCCATGCTTGCACTAGTACAGAATAGGCTTTAAGCGTCGCACTTTTAGCGTCGGTTAAATGGAGAACCGTGGCCTATACTTACTTTAAGCGTCGGTTGCTACATTAACCGACGCTTAAAGTCATTTATGCTGGACTTTTTGCGTCGGTGATAAAATAACCGACGCCTAAAGTTGAACATTAAGCGTCGGTTTTTACTCAACCGACGCCTTAGGACTATCTTTAGCGTCGGTCATAACAACCGACGCCTAAAACTGTATCTTTAGCGTCGGTCTTTACTTAACCGACGCCTAAAACTGAACTTTTAGCGTCGGTCGAAAACAACCGACGCCTAAAACTGTACTTTAAGCGTCGGTCATTAGCAACCGATGCCTAAAACTGTACTTTAAGCGTCGGTCTTAATTTAACCGACGCCTAAACTAAATTTTTTTGTATAATTTTTAAAGAGCACGCGGGAGCAGAGCAGTTGATGTTTTTTCCCAAGTAGAAGTGATAAGAGACAGACAGACGATACGGGAATGTGGGAATATAATAAAAATAGGAAAAATGACAATTTTTGAAAATAAATTCATACACACCAAAGTACTCATACTCACTATTTGTGTGATGAATGTTACCTTATTTTCACTAATTTTCCATTTTTTTTTATTTTTTCCCCATTTTTAACTAGTTTGTCAAATAAATCAAAAAATTAAATAAAAATAGGAAAAATCACAATTTTTGAAAATAAATTCATACACACCAAAGTAGTCATACTCACTATTTGTGTGATGAATTTTAACATATTTTCACTAATTTTCCATTTTTTTTATTTTTCCACTTTTTTAACTAGTTTGTCAAATAAATCAAAAAATTAAATATATTAAACTTGTAGATCTAATTTTTGATCGATATTTGTCAATTTTTGAAATTTTATCCATCCAAATATACCATTTTAATTGTAATTGTACTAATTTAACTTTTTGAAAAAAAATTTGTAGCCACACACACCAGCTACAAATTCTAATATTCCCAGTATACCCTCATTCCACACCCACACTCCAAGTCAATAAACAAATACAAAAGGGGTCATTAAGTAATTTCACGTTCAATCCGACCCGTTTAGAATTACCCGTGTTCAATTATATACACAAAACCTAATCTCTTTTATTCTCCGCCGCTTCAAATCTATTTCTCTTCGCTTTCTCCTTTTTATAATTCTCTCAATTCGCTCTCAATTCTTCGATTAATCTTCAAATTAATCTACCTTCGTCGTCTCTTTCATCGTACCAAAGAGGTTCGACTCTCTCTCTCTCTGAATCCACGGGAGAGAAGCTGTTGGAGAGTTGTTGGAGTTTCGCTTGAGGTCCCGGAGTTACCATGGTTAGCCGGAGAAGACGACGCCTGAGTAGGGTTCGGAGGTCGAAGTACAAGTGCTTAGAGGGAGGATGATGATAAACTCCCTCTAAGAGTATAATCTTAGAGGGAGGATGATGATTAGAGCGTGGAGGGAGATCTGATCTGAATGCAAGCGAGCGTGCGTGTTGTTTGAAGAGGAAGGAGTGGAAGACAAAGGAATTATTATTTAGGGACGACACTGATCTCTGTATGTTTTTAAGTCTTTCGTTTACTAGCTTGCTAGTTTTGTTTTAAGCATGAAATTACGGTAAAGACATGACATGCCTATCGAATGTTCTTACCACATTTGAAGCTCACTTTTATTGTATGAATGATTTTATCTGTAGGTGAGCTGTGGCCATCAATTGTTTGGGGGCACTAAAAAGAGTTGAGGTACAGGGAAAGAGATCATTAAGATGCTTAGAGTAGCAACTGTCATAGAAGAAGAAGCCGATTTCTCCAACCCAAGAAATTATTTTTTGACATTGTGGACTAACCTGAGATGTACATCACTACAAGGTATATTTTTATCTTTAAGTTTTATTAAAATATCTTGAATGTAAACTATATGCATATCATTTTTTGGATTGTTTCTCTATGTTTTTTGCTAACTCAGTCATGTTGTCCGAACTCTTGATTCTTCAGTTCTATCTATTATTAGTGCAGAACTTTGGCTAGACTTGTAGTGATGAATATGTTACATTGAGGTTAAACACCTCTCTAATATCATAGTAAGGCGGAAAATGAATTCCTTTAACGCTTTCAAATGGCTGAGGCTAGGCTAAACCCGAACCTGAACGCCGTATGGGTTTAGAAGCAAAGAGATATTAATCTCTTTTATGATATAAACCCCAATTTTCAGCTCGATTATTCTTTAAAATGATTTAAGTGTAGTCATTGCAAGTTTTAGGGGTATTTTCAGCAGGTGGAGCTTCCTTGAATCTAGGATCAGGAGAGTACTCCTCGAATCGATTTAAAATACTTTGAATTACTAAGCAATACTGTTGATCACTAATGGAGGCAAAATTAATTTCACCCCACTTCTCAAAAGGAGCAACAGACATGATGTAGAGATGAAGGTCAGAGATAAAAGATGAAAATATGCTAATTTAGGGACCAAGGTTTATAAATATGAGATAAAAAATTAGGGTCCGTTTTACTGATATGACTATAGAAAATTAGGGATGCAATATCTTACTATGCAGAATTACAGATACTTCAATATATTATAAAAAAAATCTTTGTTGCTTTAATCCATTATAGATGTTGGTTGTAGTCAAATGTATATCAGAGCATGTAACACTTTTTGGATTCTTTAATTTACACTAGTGAATTGGAACAATGACAAGTTTGAAGTTTAAATCTGTTATCTTACTATGGAGCTGCCTTGTTGTGTATAAATCCGGATTCATGATGATATATTAAATAGATTGCAGGAGTTCTTTTAAAATGGAAATACTTATATGATTCTTTCTATGATAAGCTTCTAAAATGCTAAAGCTTCCCTCAGCTTAGAACATTTGAATTTATGTAGTGTAACTTGATCCTTTAAGCTGTTACTTGCATAAATAGATCAATAATAGGCGTTTCCTTGTTAAAAATGATTAAATACATAACTATTCACAGATACGTGAGAGTTGTAGTTAACATAAAATGACACCTTGGACAATGTATCAGCATATGGTTGCACCATGTTATAGTGCTTTTTTGGTGTAAACAATGTAACATGTTTAGTATGAGGAATCTGGCTTTATTTCCACTTGTATCCATCAAGCTCTAGTCTAATACAGGTTGAGGTTTCAAGTCTAGTGGAATCATTGTGTGTGAAATCATTTAAATATATGCAATCAGACATTACCAAACAAAAAATGTTTCTATGGGAGCTATTTTTGCTTGTGAATATCTATTAGTTTATTATGATCTCCCTCTAAGAGTTTATTATGATAAACTCTCTGCTTGGGAATCAAAAAGTGCTTCCTGATCCGGCTATCGAAGATCCGAAAACAGTTGTACAGGTAGTACTGGAGTACTGATTTAGATACTTTGAATTGGTTTAGTTTTGGAATAATGTTGATAAGTATGTTTTCCTTGTTAAACTATTGTTTCTCTGTCAGATAGGATTTACAAGAACTGCTTATGACAGTTGACATATGCTGTCTCTTTTTCACATATGCTGTCTCTTTTACAAGAAGCACATGTTTAAGATTAATGTAAAAGTTTAAGGTTGCCCTGACAGTTGACATATGCTGTCTCTTTTTCAGGTAACAAAATTGCTTAAAGGCATTGACCAATTATAGTAGCATGGCTATGCATGCTTCTTTCAACAATCAAGAACTCAAACTGTACTGTAACTATCAAAAGTCATGTATAACAGACAAGTACTCTGTATGATGTATATACACACAAACATTCTAGCTATTTAGTGTTTTCTGTATCAATTTAGGGTTCTTCTTATTTGGATCAATTCAGGTATGTATATTCAGGCATCTTTGGACTTAATAATTGAGGTTTTATATGTCTTGCCTTTTAATTTTGTGAAACTGATCTTTTCCTTCAAATGCTCAGAACTAGAACTTGCAGCATGTATTTTCTTACACTACTTACATTGTTATCACTGTTACTTTTTCAGCTAGAAACTATTGGTTTGGCTGCAGATGAGAATCCATTTGGCATTGTACTTGGTGGAATCTTGTAAATTCTCTCTTTTCCAAAATGTAAGTGTTGTTTCTGGCTTCAGAGGACAAGCTATGTGTACCATTGTTGCAGTCATGGGAGGAAAAATGTTATCTGAGTTTTTTTTTGTGTATTCAGGCTACTGAAGAACTTAGAGAAATTAGATCAGTTTGTGTACTTTGTAATCAGTATTGACTTGTAAAATGTAGAGTAGTCTTATATATTGTTTATTAATTAGATTTCATTCTTGATTATGCATCATGTATAGATTGATTTTGTATATAATTTGGTGTTTATTAATTAGATCTCATTCTTGATTTTGTATCATGTATTATGTTTCTGAAAATGTATTGTTTCATAATAGAATTGCAATTTTTATTTTTTTTTAAAAAAAATTGACTTTAAGTGTCGGTTGTTTAAATGACCGACGCCTATAATCAGACTTGAAGCGTCGGTTATTTAAATGACCGACGCCTATAACAGACTTTAAGTGTCGGTTGTTTAAATGACCGATGCCTATAACCAGACTTTAAGCGTCGGTTGCTTAAATGACTGACGCTTATAACAGACTTTAAGCGTCGGTTGTTTAAATGACCGATGCCTAAAACAGACTTTAAGCGTCGGTTATTTAAATAACCGACGCTATTAGTACATTATATGCGTCGCCCAATTAACCGACGCCATAGGCCTATACCTATAGCGTCGCCTTCATATACTACGCCAAATAACCGACGCCTAAAGGCTATTTTGACCGACGCTAAAAGCCTATTCTGTACTAGTGTTGCCATGCTAAACAAGATAAAATCTATAACGATTCGAGATTTTAAAATGAACAAACGATCATGAGATTTCTGTGTTTATGAAACACGGAATTAAATACGAATTTTCAATTATTTAGATATGGGGAGATTTTGTCAAAAACGGGTTTTACCTGTAAGGAAGTTGGGTATTAAGTGAGGCCACTTGTGGCTCCTCCAACAACCTGGAAATCAAACTATTGATGAATATTGATTTGAAGTATTTAATTCAAGGAAAAATTGGGAATCTCTTTATGATGGGATCATGGTCGTTTTAATTTTGAAACCCCTTAACAAAATATTAAGTTTTAATCGGATGCTTTCCAATGAATGAACACTCATCGAATCCTAGATTGATAAGGGGAATGACTGCCAGTGGCAGGGGACTCCTGTCTATCGTGGTGAGATGTGACGAATATAAGCGGTTATATTCGACCGTTGTATCATTGGGTTTAACTTAACTGAGTCGTCATAATAAGGTGATATAATTGACAAATGTTGTCTACCTAAATAATCATGTTTTAAGGACTACAAGTGGTTGACTTAGGATATGACGAAATATGGATCTTGGCTCACTAGAAAGATTTATGCGATATTCTTTCCGATTTAATAGTAAGGGCTATTAATTTGATAAAAATAGTGGGAGATATATTATGAATATATCATAATCATTTGAACATAATAATGATAACTCAGACAATCTAATGTTTATTATGTGCTTTTAACGTTGTAGATACTGAATAATGACAAACAACACAAACTCTCTATTCGTTCGATCAATCCTTGAGAAGGATAGATTGAAGGAGGATCTGAAGAAGAAGAAGGCTCAACAAGCTTTTACTTCAGGAATATATGTTATAGAAGTCAATCTGTCTACTTCTACATCTTGGGTATTGGATACTGGATGTGCTTCTCACATTTGTATAAATGTGAAGGAACTGCATAGAAGTAGGACTTTGGCTAAGGGAGAAGTGGACCTACGAGTAGGCAATGGAGCAAGAGTTGCTGCTTTAGCCGTAGGAACTTATTATCTATCTTTACCCTCTGGGCTTGTTTTAGAACTTGAAGACTGTTATTACGTGCCTTCGATTCGCAGAAACATTATTTATGTTTCTTGTTTGGACAAGAAAGGTTTTTCGTTTATAATAAAGAACAATAGTTGCTCTTTTGCTTTAAATGATTTAACCTATGGTGTTGCGCGTTTATTTAATGGTTTATATGTTCTTGATTTAGATAATCCGGTCTGTAACATAGAAAACAAACGACTTAAAGTTAATGACTCAAATCAAACATACCTCTGGCATTGTCGTCTAGGTCATATAAATGAGAAACGCATATCCAAATTACATAAGGATGGATAATTGGATAAGTTTGATTTTGAATCATACGAAAAATGCGAATCTTGTTTGCTTGGTAAGATGACTAAAGCCCCTTTTATTGGTAAGGGTCAAAGGGCCACTGAACGTTTGGAGCTAATACATAGTGATGTATGTGGCCCAATGCGTGTGATGGCTAGAGGAGGCTACTACTACTTCATAACATTTACTGATGACTTCAGTAGATATGGATATGTGTATCTTATGAAGAATAAATCCGATTCTTTTGAAAAATTCAAAGAATACAAGGCTGAAGTAGAGAAGCAAATAGGCGGAGGTGCAAGTATTAAAATCTTACGATCCGATCGTGGGGGTGAATACTTAAGCACCGAATTTAAAGAGTATTTAAAAGAGTGTGGCATTGTATCACAACTCACTCCGCCAGGTACACCTCAATGGAACAGAGTTTCAGAGAGGAGAAATCGTACCCTGTTAAACATGGTACGATCGATGATGAGTCATGCAGATCTTCCAATAAGTTTCTGGGGTTATGCTCTAGAAACAGCGGCTTTCACACTTAACCGTGTTCCAACCAAGAAGGTTCAAAAGACTCCATATGAGATATAGGAGGAGAAACGGTCAAGCATGAACTTTATGAAAGTTTGGGGATGCAAGGCGTTTGTAAAATGTCAAGTATCTGACAAGCTTGGACCTAAATCCGAAGAGTGAAATTTTGTGGGATACCCTAAAGAAACAAAGGCGTATTATATTTATAGTCCTTCTGAGCAGAAAGTGTTCATTGCTCGAGATGCTGTCTTCATGGAAAAGGATTTTGTTTCCAAAAGAGACAGTGGGAGAACTATAGATCTCGATGAAGATCGAGAACCACAAAATAGCATTGAACCTGAGGTGGAACAAGAGCAGAATAATGATAATGCTCAAGAAACACAGGTTGTTCGTAGATCTGGTAGAATTCGCCATGAGCCAGAGAGATATGGATTTCTTTTGACTCAATGTGGGGATTTGATGCTCATAGATGAGGATGAGCCTCTCACATATCAAGATGCTATGAACAGTCCAGACTCTAAGAGATGGCATGAAGCCATGAAATCCGAGATGGATTCCATGTACGAAAACCAAGTTTGGGATTTGGTTGATCCACCTGAAGGGGTAAAACCCGTAGGGTGCAAGTGGGTTTTCAAGAAGAAAACTGACATGGAAGGAAATGTTCAGGCCTATAAAGCAAGACTGGTTGCGAAAGGGTTCAAACAAATTCATGATATTGACTATGATGAAACTTTCTCACCAGTTGTCATGGTCAAGTCCATACGGATTTTGCTTGCAATTGCAGCATTCCATGATTACGAAATCTGGCAAATGGATGTCAAAACAGCTTTCCTTAATGGGAGCCTTGAAGAGGATGTGTACATGACACAACCTAAAGGTTTTGTCGATCCAAGGAATGTTGGCAAGGTATGTAAATTACGTCGATCCATTTATGGATTGAAGCAAGCCTCTAGGAGATGGAATATTCGTTTTGATGAAACAGTCAAGGAGTATGGCTTTATTCAAAATGAGGATGAACCTTGTGTTTACAAGAAGGTTAGTGGGAGCCATGTGGCATTCATAGTACTGTATGTTGATGACATACTACTAATGGGGAATGACATACCTTCTGTAAAGGCTGTTAAGACTTGGTTAGGGAACATAATAAATGTCCTTAGAATAATGATACACATTATATAGTTTAAGTTTACAACTTGAATTTGAGATTATATAATATATCATATTCTTAAAGGTCCCTAGTCGAGTATTATTATATAGGACAATAATAATACATAAATAGACTAGTATGTTGTTTGACTGATAACCACATCTCATTGGTTATAAGTATGGAGATACTAAAGTCAAAACATAGGTACATGTAAGGGTACATGGTACTGGGCAGACCCACCGTGAGATTCTTCATGTTAATAAAGTCATAAGAAAGACTCACAGTGATAATGGTGTAATGATCCTTTGACTTGAGATCATTATATTTCTATACGAGGATAATATACTTTGACTACATTAAAAGTTACCTTTGACCGGGTGATGATAAAAGTGGACATCGGGTATATTGTGAGTCGTATGAGAAATATGAATGATAGATAAAGGATTTAACCCTCCTATAATTAGGAGAGATATTATTGGCCTCTTGATTGAGTGAGACTATAAAATGCATGGTCGTGCTCAAATGATGATTTGTTTTAATAGTCTACTCATGGATCAAGTAAACCCGGATTAAATTATGAAGAGGATGACTATAAACATGCCTCGAGTTTAATCTATAATATTTGGTTAAATGGATTATATTACACGGAAACATTAATCACGAAAGGTTATCGAATCACGAATTAAATATTATTTAATTGGGTAGCAATGATGTATTACTAGATGCCGCTCATTGTTTATAATTTTATTGGAGAATAAAATTATTGCCAATTAAATAATAACCTACAGGGTCACACACATAGAACATTTAAAGGAAGAATTAATTTAAATTATGAATTTAAATTAATTAATGATAAGTTGGATTTTATTATATTAATTAAGTGGGACTTAATTAAGCTATAATAAAATACAAAGATAAATGAGATATGATTTTATGATTTTAATAATTGAGTGTGACTTAATTATTATTTAATTGAATAATAGGATTTGGTTCTATTATTTAATAAATCAATTTGGACTAGGGTTTTGGCTTGGGCTTTTTGGCCTTACACTATCATATAAATATATGATAGGAGGCAAGATCGTGGGGAACGACAAAACCACAGCTTGGCCGCATAACCTAAACCCTAAGATCTCATCTCTTTCATTGGAGGCTAGTACCTCTCTTCCGGACAAGAACGTAAGACGGTCTTGGGGTGTTCGTGTGGATACCGTAGAGGAGTTTTCGAAGAGGAAGCTCTGTGATTGCATCTCCATCGTTCTTAATACGTAAAGCTTTATTACAAGGTAAATGTTTCTATCTACCATGATTATCCGGACATTATACATGGATCCGGGCTTGGTTTCGATTTTATTTTTACCGTTCTTTCGCTGCGTTTTGATGATCGGAACCAACATATCGAAATTATAAAGTGTATTATTCCAAAAGTTTATCATTTTTATAAATAGGAAAAATATTTTTTAGGTCAAACTTGAATAGGAAATGATAGAATCAGATCTTTATAATTATGGAAATGAAGTCAAAACGGGGAAGCTTGATACGAACCGGATAAGCTCGAAAAGTCGATAAGGATACGATAAGCTCAAAAACTCTTTAAAATCTGATAAACTCGAAAACTCAAAAGTCAATAAGAACTCGAAAATGTCAAAAATTCATTAAAAAACTGATCATCTCGAAAACTTGTTTAAAAACTTGATAAACTCGAAAGCTTGATAAAAGCTTAAACCTGGCTCGTATAGTAAACGAGTCGAGCTCGAACATAAACTTTATGCATGATAATTTTTTGGCTCGACTTGATTCGACTAAAAAAAAGAAGTTTGAACTCGAATTTGATAAGCACAAACTCGACTTGGCTCGAGCAGCATAAAAAAGAGAGATTCACTTATCTTTGTTACTTTGTACTCGCTTAGAAAGTTATAGGAGAATAATAAAAGCCAGAAGGAGACGGAGAAAATACTGAAAATAGCAACTGTGCAGGTTTACCCGATTATTCAAGAAATACAAAAGCTCTAAGGTCAATTCTTTAATATCCGCCTGAAATTTAAAACTTATGTTTTCTTGTTTTAAATTATCATTTCTCCGTTCATTTAAAGTTTGATACAAAAATTAAAAAGTACAACAAGAATTGAGATTATATTCACCCCCTTTCTATAATCTAATTATCGATAATACTGGAAAATAACAATTATCATGACTATAATTTGGGTAGACTTTTCTTTTTTTTACTGAGTGTGAGTTTAAATTTTTTTAGTGAGTTCAAAATTTATTGAATCCAGTAATTGTGTTCGAATTCGACACAAGTATTAAATGACTTGAGTTTAAGCCAAGTTAACAATTTTACAAAGTTCGAGGAATTTTGAACAAATTGAAATTCAAAATTTTTATAAAACCTAATACATAACACAACATAATATTATCTACCAAATCATTCATATAATATTAATATATATTATCAAGTTGGAGTCGAGTTCGAGTAGAACTTGTTAAGAACACAAATCGACTCGAATTCCATGTCAATCTAATTCTTTCTTGAAACTCAAGCTCAACAATGGGTACGAACATAATAGAACCTATTTTATCAAGTCGAGTTTGAGTTTTCTTCAATTGAATTTGAGCCCTGAACGTTATCGTTATCGGTCATCGAGGAGATAATATCCTATTTTCCAAATTTAGTTTTTCTACAAGCACAATAGTTTTAGTCGAAGATGTCGGAGAGATAATTCATTTAAGATAAATTCTCCATCATCAACTAAACCTAATTTTTGTTTTAAAAACTAAAATGAAAATGAAAATGATTGTTAGAATTTTAGTAACTAGGTACATGTGAGTAAATAATATCTCAGTATGTTTTCCACATATGTTGAGATAAAAAATGAATTTCTTGTATGTTTCCCTATATGCCCTAGTAACTCAAAATGCAGATCTTTATTGACTACGACAAATTACTTACGTGTTGATATCCTAGATACCATGCGTACATAGAAACCTACTTGAATATCCTAGTCAAGACTAAGTTACAACAATACAAGTGCACCAGAAAAGAAAGAATAGTTGCAACAATAATATATTTACTGCTCAAATTTTATTACATGATTTCCCTTGTTATTGATGATGCAGCACAGTAAGTAGCAATAAAAGATCCAACTTCAGGTGAGGCAGTTGTATATTTTGGAATAGGTGTTTGTCATTGCAAAAGTGTGATTTAAACATATACAATATCCTGTATAAATAGCACTTGCACTATATAGCACCTTGTCCTGCATAATTTCATATTCATTATGTCCGTTTTACAAATTTCCTATGTCCAAGTCTATACTAGGTTGCAACAATACAAATTCAGTAAAAAGAATATAGGACCACCAAAGAAAAGAATAGTTGCAATAGTAATATAGTACTCCCTCCGTCCCTTAATGTTTTTCCTGTTTTGACTGGACACGTTTGCCAATGCACACTTTTGATCGTTAATATCTTGAATTTCGTATTAGTATTAAATATAAAAACTTCACTGTATTAAAGTACTCATAAATACGAATTCAACAAGATCACTCATGACTATATTTGATCTTATAGATTAGACGTAAATTAGTAATATCGTATTGTAGCCGTGATCGGGCGAAGTGCGGTGTCATTGGAGGACGGTATTGCCGATCGGATAGTTGATCGCCCCGCCGAGATACCGAAAGGATGGAAGACCAGTTATTCTTTTATCATGATTCATCAGAGTTTCACAGAAAGAGTCATTTCGAGTATTCTATTTTCGAGACGAGTTTTGAGTCAATTGTCGGATTTCTGATATCTTAACTATTTCTTAAATTTCGAGTATTTCTTTCGGTATATACTACTATATTTATGTACCGAGCAAGGAGAGAATTTGCTGAGCACCATAGTTGCTCACTCTCGCTTTACAACCTTTGTTCAGCTGTCAAGAAAGAGAGATGCGTGACGTCCAGCCAGGGATCCAGAGGCAAGGGAAAAGCTCCATGCTATACTGACAAGGACTAGAATGACCAGCTGGGACCTTTTATCTTTTCTACCTTTATAGACTCTTGCAAGATATTATTCTGAGATGTAACAATCGTATTGTAATAAAGTGTGAAACCGATCTTGGATTTGTGGAATGGGACAGCTCCGTTCCGTTGTAATAAATATTTTATTATTATTTAACTAACGTGTGTTGCAGGATGCTGAGACTTAATGTGGCGACCCGGGTCCCCGGATAGGGCGGATTAGGGGGCGTCACAAATAGCCTTTTAGTTTACAACTTTCAGGGAATCACCTAATGAATCATGTTTGAAGTACGGGATTAGAAACAAACATTAAACAAAAATCCAGAATGGTCCCTTGTGCATTATCATAACGCTACATGTTCATGATGTTCATTAATTAGTGGAAGGTGAAATGTTTGTATGTCATTGTTTGCCTTTTCACATAATTTTCTTAAATTACGTTTTCCATCAATGTTTTCCAATCGATAAAGATAATTAGGATCTATATTCACAATGAGAACCGGGGTAACCAAACACTACAAGAAAAACGATAACATTGGTTGCTTGTAATCATTTTGACCGATTACAGGGTGATCTTGGTCGATTTTGTGGTCATAACCGAACAATTTTCTTATTCGAAAAGAATCCCGTCAAAAATGTTGAAATCGATCGTTCATAATCGTCATAAACGATCGGAAAGTGGGTCGTTTATGAAAGTTTTTGAACTACATCAAATTTGATCCCACAAAATGACGTGATAACCACTTGGCAAACGTGAGTCAGCTCCATATCACATAACCGACTAGGACTTTTGTCGGTAATATTGATCCATGGCACGACCAGGGCATGGTTCCACTTTTGCCACTTCTACATCCGACATCCGATCCATGTGGCATTTACGTGACATGCACGTTGCACCAATGACTCTTTTAATCGATTTGGTCGGATAATATATTTGGTTAATTTTACATAGAGCCAAATTAACCAATAATTTATAACTTTACTTCCAATCATCTTAACCGACCAATATGTAGAAGAACATGGTCGCTTACGTGTGTCATTACAAAAATGTCGCTTATATAAATTATATGTATAATTTTTTAGGGTTGATTTTCTGGTAAGGTATGGTTCTGTGGAGTATCAATACATTCTCTGTCAATCTATATTCAAAAGCTAAAACACAATCATCGAACCAACTCAAATCTATAATTACAAACCAAGAATATTAAATTTAAAACAAAATAACAGTATGACACTACAACAAACATGGGCATTTACGATGAAAATTTTGCATTAACTACGTCGTTAATGGTCTAATCACGATGAAATTTTTCCGTCATTTTTGGTCAAATAGAAAGTTCATATTTTTGTCACAAAATAAAATTTCGTCATAAGTTTTAGAAGCAAATCCCACTCTCTGCAATAAAATATTGAAGTAACTTATGACGAAGAAGACCGTCATTTTCTGGTTAGTTACGATAGAAAGTACGTCGTAACTTATAAGGGACCAACCAAAAATAAAATACTAAACCAATGTATAATGGATTTTTTCATCTTACGTTGGCATTGTTTGGTGGAGTCACAAGATTTTGATTGGGACCTACGTACGGTACAACACTGAATTATTAAAAAAATTAAAAAATTGATAAATTACTACATTATCACGGAATTGGAATGATGAACATTCGCCATAAGTTCGTTATTCCAGAAAAACTATAGGGAACACTACAAGGAATTTCGATTCAGACAACGGATTTCATCCGTAGTCTGATACTGACCATCCCCGTTGTCTATCGGAGTGTCGTCTGTTACGCGCCTCAGACAACGGGTCGAAATGTTGTGTGTTAGAGCGAGGGACAACGACTTCATCTCTAGACGTCGTTGTCTGATAGCCAGAAACAACAACAGTCGATTTAGAAACCGTTGTTGTTGGGGATGCTATACAATAGTTTTAATTGAATACACACTTGTCTGAAAGGAAATCACACAATAGTTTTAATTGAATGCACACTTGTCTAAAAGGAAATCACACAATGGTGTTTAAATTTGGTCTATTGTCTGATTATGTTTTTAACAAGGGTTTCTTCAGACATGTCTATTGTCTAATACCTGGATCATACAATGGTTTTTTAAATTTGGTCTATTGTCTGATTATGTTTTTAACAAGGGTTTCTTCAGACATGTCTATTGTCAAATACCTGGATCATACAATGGTTTTTTTTAATTTGGTCTATTGTCTGATTATGTTTTTACCAAGGGTTTTTTTAGACATGTCTATTGTGTAATAGTTGGATCATACAATGGTTTTTTAATTTTGGTCTATTGTCTCATTATGATTTCAACAATGGTATGAATCATCCAAAACATCATTTTTATTTGATTCACATTATGGTTTAATTTAAACTATTTTCCCATTTTTATTCATAAATATTGATTTACCAAAACAAAATTACAAAATCAGAACATTTACAAAAAATCCAAATTTTACCAAAATTACAAATACACAACTTGTCCACAAAACTAAAATAAAAGGACAAAATTCAAAGCCCTATCACTATCATACTAGAGCCAAATATTTCAAGGCAGTGTCTGCAATGAGCAAATTGAAGCTAGTGTGTTAACTTTTATCATAATATAAACTAACATACATGTTAATTCTACTTCCATATCAGCAATTGCAGTAACAAACTCTTTAAAACCAAGGAATTCTTGTCGCATGGTGCCCGAACCTGCATTGCAGTAACAAACTCGTTAAAACCAAGGAATCCTTTAGGTAGTAACAAATTATCTAGAAGTCCCTACAGTCACAATTCAAGAGTTGTTAAGTACATAATGGACTTTACCATGCCAAATGAAAAAAATGTTAAAATAGAACCACTAAACAGGTCATAACTAGGGTCTTACCAGGACAGTATCAAGACCAACATGCTTTATGAGGGTTAATGAGGGTTAATGAGGGTTAATGCTTTAACTAGGGTTAATGAGCATGCTTGCTAGGACTTTATGAGGGTTAACGCTAATAAAAGAATAAGAATTTCAACTCCTAAATGTGAATCTTACAGTTTTATGAGGGTTAATGTTGCCAATCTTGAGAGCTTTCTCAATGGCATGTTCAGATGGCTTGCATACGATTGGCGTCTTTGGCAATACTGAAGTGGAAGCATCAGGCTGTGAAAAATGTTTGACAATGTCAAAAATTTCATGTTTGCAAGTAGCTATACCGGATGAATGATGATTTTGAACCGGTGAACTGAATGTCATCCTAGTCATCAGAGGCTGCGCTAGCTCTTGTAAATTGGGTTCAGAGTCTCAAAGCAGATGATCCCTTCACAATCTTCCAATCCCAGTTTGCCAAGTGCTTTCACAGCATGAGCCTTGTCCGCATTTGTGAAGATCTAATACACGCATCAAAATGTAAAAGTAGAATCAGTAAACCATGTACCATATCCACAGTAATCATGGTTAGATTTTATATATTCAGTTCACTTGTGATACTTACAACTTTACGGATAGGAAGACTTAGCAAAATGCTTCTCAGAACAGGATCAGGCTTAAGATTTTCATAAGGTAATCTTCCATGAACATAGTTGAAAAATTGCACAAAAGAGTTAGACACACAAAAAATATTTAAATCTATGAGATGCGTTTAGTGAATGACAATAATAGGGTTCAAGACTGCATTCTCACATGTGGTACTCATCGTAATCAAAATCATAGCCTATAGCCTGCACATATAAAATTTCAGCACTTATTGTTAGAAAGAAAAGAAAAATATGTACATGAAACAAAATTTAATTGTCTGAATAAATACTAAACAAGAATATATTTTCGAAACCATACCCTAAGACCTGCCATAGTTGTGCCATAATTCTTATACAGCAAGTTACCCAATTCTGCAATTTTGCTCCTATCAATTGATAGGAGCAGCTAAATCACCACTGTATTCTACTAGTGAACCACTTCCACTTGCTGCATAAGAACAATTAATCAATATGCAAGTTCCAAGAAAATATGTTGTACTAGATCAATAGGGAAATATATATGAAACCTCTCTGCTCTAGCCTTCCTCTTATTATCCTCGGACTTCTTTACGGTATCAGACTCCGGTAAACCAGGTCCAGTCCCAAACCTGTAAAACCATAAGTCCAGTTTTCCTTGTCAAATATATAGCTCGCCAGAAGAACATCAACTACAACGTGAAATGCCAATAAAATAGCTTATAGCACACCAGAAGCCATCTTATAATCATTGAACAGTATAACAAACACGGTTAGAGTATAATAACATTAATACATCAAGTCTACCATTTATGAAACTTAATATAAAACTAAAACAGGAAGCTCAAAAGCGAAGGCAAGTTATATACAAAATCGTTTTAATAACCACATACAGTATAACTGAGCTAACATTACACCTGTCACAGGTTCACTAACAAAACAGATAAAGTAACACTTTCATACAATCAATAATCAATACATATACAATTTATATCTAACATCCTGTTAATAATTATATCACACACACACACACTATAATCAGAAAAACAAGGAGAAACGAGACCTAACAGAGCTTCAGTAACATAACTAAATCAATTAATAGCCTCAGGACCGAATAATTTATTAAATTTATTGCAATTATAAATTTATCCAGCTGAATACTATATCAATTAGTATTAATTTACCGACGAGGATACTACTTTATCAATTATTAATTTATCGACTAGGTTATTACTTTATCGAGTATTAATTTATCGAGATTATTCATTTATCGAGATTCTACTGGACAAGTAATATAATTATACCTCTCAGCACGTGAATTACGTTTCTCCTATTCTTATACAGCAAGTTACCCAATTCTGCAATTTTGCTCCTATCAATTGATAGGAGCAGCTAAATCACCACTGTATTCTACTAGTGAACCATATACATGATTAACAAAAATCAACTAATCCAAGATTCACTAGCAAGAAAAGTACATGGTCTTGGTGAACAGGCTTATGTTTCACTGCAAGTATAGAATATAACGAAATCTCTATATATTAACAACTCCATATGCTCCAATTTGATAGGAGCAGGTACACAAAATTATTGTCATATGTATAGTCACAAACATAAGCTTGGAAAAAATAGAATAACAATAGCATAAAACAGAGAATACCATACCAGCAGGGTGTCCCCACAAAAGTTTCAACTCAGCATCCAATTGTTCCTCTCATAAGGACGACGGGGCTTCTTAAAAGTCTTCCAATCTAAAACCAAGAAAAAAAACACAAAGTTACTAGATATATATAGTCATATAACAGTATAAACGTAGTAACAAATAACAAAACACATACTTATAACTGTGCATTCATATCGAAAATGAGGTTAATACCTCCAAATTGAAACCCGAAATCCACTAAACAAGTACCAAACCGAAGCCCCAACTTGAAGAAGACAAAATCTCAAACCGAAGCCCTAATCAATTGGGAAGCCAAATACATACAAAGAATTTGATTGAAGAAAATTAAAGAAGAATGAGAGAGTTAAGAGGGAGAACCTTTGTATGCAATCTAATTGCATAAAGCCACATAATTAAAACTTAATTAAAGATCTATATAGAGACTATAGATGATTACAAACAAAACTCGGAAGTTGAATTTTACAGAAGAAGAGAGAAGGCCTGCTAGGGTTTTGAGATTTGATGCTAGGGAAGGGTATAAAGTGAGGCGGAGAGTGCTATACATGGTGAAGAATGAGGGGGAATGAGGGTCTTCAGATGTGAAATTTTTGTTAAGGGGGAAACAAATTATTAGCAAAGGGGGGAATGAGGGGCTCAACCGGGGGGAATGAAATAAATGAAATTTGTTGGCTAAGGGGGAATTTAGGTTTAGCGAAATTTCAAGAAACCAAGGAGGGAAAGAGGATGAGGGAAATTTGGGCAAGGGGGAAATTGTGCGCTATTAACATTTTCAGTTTTTAATGTGCTGTTTCACTCCATTTTTTAATTTTTTTTTAAATATTTTGGTAAAAATTCTAATTTTATCAAAAATTTATTTGATTTCAATTTTATAATTTTAAATTTTACATATTTATATGTACTCGTTTTAGTGTTGGGAAAAAATAATCAAAAAATTAAAAGGTCGGGTTTATGAGATTTTAACAAAAACGTAGTAAAAGTGCTACTTCTTGTAACGGGGCACGATCCAGATTCACTGAATATTTTTTTTTGAATGATTTATTCGACAATCGAACCGTACGAATGTTAATAAATATTCACTAAATGATTTCATTTTAGTGTTGGGAAAAAATAATCAAAAAATAAAAAAGTTAAGATATAAAAATAAAAAAGTTAAGATATAAAAATAAAAAAGTTAAGATATAAAAATAAAAATATTGTTTCTATTTTTTAAAAACTATTTCTCGACGATCCAACTGCATGGATCTTAAGATATATCTAATATATTGATATTCCCAAATTGTCAAAAAATAAAAAATTAATTTGGTTGGAGATCTTAGTAGATCACTAGTATATTGACCAGTACCCTTAACTCGTGCTTTGTCACTGATTATTGTTTCTATTTTTTAAAACTATTTCTCGACGATCCAGCCGTACGGATGTTAAGATATATCTAATATACTGATATTCCCAAATTTTCAATAAATAAAAATTAATTTGATTGGAGATCCTAGTAGATTAATACTATATTGACTAGTATTCTTAACTAGTGCTTTATCACGGATTGTTGTTTCTATTTTTCTAAAAATATTTCTCGACAATCCAACTTTACGGATGTCAAGATATATCTAATATAATGATATTCACAAATTTTCAAAAAATAAAAAATTAATTTGGTTTGTAAAATTTAATATTTAATAAACGAAGTGGTCTTGATAAACGAAGTGATTATTTGTCAAATACCGTTGTCTCGAGTGATACCAGACAACTGTTTCGGATAAATTATCTGTTGTCTGATAACAGACAACGGTATTTTAACAAATACAGTTGTAATGTGAAGCTTCAGACAACGGTATGTTGTAAAGATACCGTTGTCTGACAGTGGTTATGTTTTTTTTGAACATAAATATAAATTAACATAATAAATTTGAAAATTTTTAATAATATATTCAGTCACATTTCTCGACGATCCAATGGTACGGATGTCAAAATATATCTAATATATTGATATTCCAAAAATTTTCTAAAAATAAAAAATTGATTTGGTTAGAGATCTTAGTAGATCACTAGTATATTGACTAGTACCCATAACTAGTGCTTTGTCACGGATTGTTGTTTCTATTTTTCTAAAAATATTTCTTGACAATCCAACTTTACGGATGTCAAGATATATCTAATATAATGATATTCACAAATTTTCAAAAAATAAAAAATTAATTTGGTTTGTAAAATTTAATATTTAATAAACGAAGTGGTCTTGCTAAACGAAGTGATTATTTGTCAAATACCGTTGTCTCGAGTGATACCAGACAACTGTTTCGGACAAATTATCCGTTGTCTGATAACAGACAACGGTATTTTAACAAATACAGTTGTAATGTGAAGCTTCAGACAACGGTATGTTGTAAAGATACCGTTGTCTGACAGTGGTTATGTTTTTTTTGAACATAAATATAAATTAACATAATAAATTTGAATTTTTTTAATAATATATTCAGTCACATTTCTCGACGATCCAATGGTACGGATGTCAAAATATATCTAATATATTGATATTCCAAAAATTTTCTAAAAGTAAAAAATTGATTTGGTTAGAGATCTTAGTAGATCACTAGTATATTGACTAGTACCCTTAACTAGTGCTTTGTCACGGATTGTTGTTTCTATTTTTCTAAAAATATTTCTCGACAATCCAACTTTACGGATGTCAAGATATATCTAATATAATGATATTCACAAATTTTTAAAAAATAAAAAATTAATTTGGTTTGTAAAATTTAATATTAAAATCCGGCAAGAATTTGCAATTTCTGGCGAGCAACGACAGCTCTGATGATCTTCCTTAGCACACCAAATCGACACGAACATGTTCCACAGTCACTGGGCATCCTACAAAGTACTACAACCATAACAAACCCATAAACGATCAAATCCAAGCAAAACCAGGCGAGCTAGACATGGATTCCGGCCAACTTCGATTCTAAACCAAACTCAACGTTTAATAACTCAAAACAAAGCTGAGAGCCTGAGAACATCAGCAAACTAACCCCCATAACCACATATACGAAAAATCATTGAATAATCAAATTTAACTTCGAGTTAATATCCGAAAATTATGAAATTATGAACCAATCATATTCGAATATACACACACACATAAACATGTAGTACAGATCATGAGATTCAATTTGATTACTCATATGAAGGATTTGAATTTCAGAATCACCTTCAAAAGGCTGTTTGATCTTCAAGAACTATTTCTAAAAATGTTGTGCTTAATATCACACAACATTTTTTATAACAAAACTGTTGTCTGATTTTTTCATTGTTTCCCACCAAATCTAATTCAATTTTTTCATTTCCCACCAAATTCAATTCAAATTATTTCATTATTTCCCACCAAATTCAATTCAAAATTTTCTGTAGTTCAGATAACGGTTTCTTGAAAATACGTTGTCTGATAAAATCATTCAGACAACACAATTATAAATCGTTGTCTGAGCCAACTCGTTTGCACAACAGAATTGAAAAAACACTTGTCTATTTAAATCAGACAAACAACGGTAATTAAAACATTGTCTGAAGTCTTTTCAGACAACAGCTTAAAAAACACCATAAAAAAAACACTTGTCTGCTTCAGTTTGTTAGACAACAGAATTAAATTATCAAAACCCCGTTGTCTGAAGGCTGGATCAGACGATGTTTTTAAAAAAAAAAAAAAAACTCTTGTCTGTTGATTTTGAACAACACTTTTTCCACTTTACGTTGTCTGATAAGTGTTGTCTGATGCTGTTTTTTTTGTAGTGGAAGGTCGTGTAAGCTTCTCACGGAGAAAATAGTTCAAGAACTACTGAATAGTTGTCACACCATTATCCTAAACAAACAAACTAATACAAGGGAACCTAATCAAAAATTCTTCACCACCAATATACAATGAACGAAATCAAAGAATTAAAAATAAACAAACACCAAACTCTTTAGTAACTTCTTCCATGCACTTCCAACCTTTTGTAGAGATGATCGCATAATTCCCTTCAAAGTGTCTTCAATGTATCATCATATGTACTGCCAAAAAAAAAATACATCTTATGTTAACTCTACAAATAATTTCAAATTGGTATATAATTGACTACATTCGAGATACATTATAAGAAATTATCAAATAATTAGATGAATCTATGAAAACGGCTATTTGTGTAACAAGTGGTGAAGGGAAGAATAGTAGGAAGGGGTGAAGGGGAAAAGGGGAATGAGAAAGATAAGAAAAAACATGGCATTGGAAAGATCAAATGAAAACTTTCTACCAAAAATACAAGTCCATATCATTTACGATGGAAATCGGTAATGAGTTTTGGTGGTGCAATTTTGATTTTCATCAAAAAAAAAAAAATCCCGCACAAAAACAAAAAATTGAATAATTTGTTGGTCAATTTTGTCCGAGAAAATTTTTGAGTTTTTAGTTGTTCACTCAAATTTTCATATAAATTATGACCAAGTTTTCACAAAACTAATTTCTTATTATTTTTTTTTTGAAAATCACAACAAAGATATTGAAAATAATTTTTTTACATTTCTTACATTTTTTTGGAAATTCACAACAAAGATATTGAAAATAAATTTTTTACATTTTCTTGAACGTCTAACAATTTTTTTTAAAATTTTTTTGAGAATCACAAAGAATATTGAAAATAATCCAAAATAAGATATGATGGAACTACCCAGTGCCAATACTGCTAGTATTTCAAAACATTCGTAAGCGACATAACATACACCATCATCATGTGACAAATCTTTTATTTTTGGACTACTCTAAAATTCTCCAAAATTTCTCACCCAAAAAAAAATTGTAGGCCCGATAAAGGTAAGTAAGATGTAACTTACGCACAAAAGCATAAAGTTTGTTGTACGATACAAGTTTTGAATCTAAGTGCAGATTGATTTGATTTGTGAGTACTGCTTTAGTCTTTCCATATGTGGGATGCTGAACGTTCATCTAAGACTCTTCAGCATCATATTTATTCACTACCCAAAAATCAACTCGGGAATCTTGATACATTTTACAAAGTACAAAAAGGCTTTCACCAAATTTAGTCATAGTCTAGTTGTACCGCGTTACTTATAACAATGTTTCTGTTTCTGTATCAACAGAAACAAAATTTACCAAACTTCTGATACCAAGCTGACTATAGTGGCAAACAACCCTGTGTAAAACTCCATTTGCCAAGTACCCCCATACCTCACAGTAGCAGAAGAAAAATTTTCAATCAGTCTCCAACAGTTAGAGTTTGAGCTATACACTGACACTTCATGTTTCCAATCATAGGTAGAGGTGGAAAATACTTTGGATTCATCATAACAAAACCCAAATATAATTTATAAGATACAGTGTGCCAAAATTTAATCAATTTCAAGGAGTCCTTTTGATTATCTAGTGGTTCGGTTACAAAAGATTGGATATATAGTAATCAACAGATTAGTCACCACCAGCTAATGATTCGTGCAGATGACCATCAGTTGCGCAGCCAAGCAGCATCCCAAATCACTCGGGCATCTAATTTCTTGACAACTACTGAACCATATGTCTTCAATTGTTGGAACATAGCACTATGGCTGCAGAGATGGAATAAGGAGACTCCTATATCAAGCCTTGATTTATAAGTCTTGATATACCAGTCTCCTTGTTCCGGCTCTGCAGCCATATAGCTATGCTTCCACAATTGAAGACTATGGCTCAGTAGTTGTCCAGCAATTAGATGCCGAGTAATTTGGTTGCTTCTTGGCTGCGCATCTAATGGTCATGTGCAGGAATCATCAGAAATCACTAACTACCCCATGCAGATGATTTCATATGGATATTAAAGCTCAATGGTCTCATAAACAGGGTCATGATTAAGCAGTGAATATATAAAGCAAACTTTCAAGCTGAAAAAGTGAGTGAACACATCTTTTAAGCGTACAACCGAGAAGGAGATGATGGTGATTAAAATGAGGATTGCTACTTGATTTAGAGAGGTAAGGTCTGAAAAATCGGAAATTAAAAACTAGAGACAACCATATAACTTACAAATTGACTTGGATCTCAAAATTAGATCCTCCGCGGGATGGTGTTAGGGTTTCTTCTTCTATCAGCTACCATTGAATTCACTTTCTTTGATCTCAATTCGTTGAAAGGATTAGAAGCTGCGGAATGATGGCGATAATAACAATGTCAGGTCCTTTTTTCATTTCCTGCGGCTGCTTGTTAAAAAAACCCTAGCCACCAGATGTTAGTTGTATTTATATACCCTACTCATACAAATGTACACAAGGTACCTCTATATTATTTTAATTTTTTTATTTATAATTTTATATTTTGTCTTCTTAATTGTATTTTAATTTTTTCTCTACGACATTATTAATTTTATTTAGTATGATGAATATAATTAAAATTATTATTACTACTATCAAATAATTATTATTATTATATATTGTTAATCTCCTTACTTGAATTTTTTTTAAATTGCATTCATTTAAATAAAATTATTATATTATTATTACTGAAATAGAAGTAGTTTCAATTTTTTAATTTTGAAAATATAATTATCATTATTTTTTATCTTTAATTTTAAGAGAAAAAGTGTATATATGTTTTTCTTAATTTTAAGTAATATATTTAAGTACAAAGTAAACAACGACAAACAGATAAAATAAATAATAGTGGTCAGAGCCCTTAGCTCAACAATTTTTTATAATAGCCTTTTAGTTTACAACTTTCTGGGAATCACCTAATGAATCATGTTTGAAGTACGGGATTAGAAACAAACATTAAACAAAAACCCAGAATGATCCCTTGTGCATTATCATAACGCTACATGTTCATGATGTTCATTAATTAGTGGAAGGTGAAATGTTTGTATGTCATTGTTTGCCTTTTCACATAATTTTCTTAAAATACGTTTTCCATTAATGTTTTCCAATCGATAAAGATAATTAGGATCTATATTCACAATGAGAACCGGGGTAACCAAACACTACAAGAAAAACGATAACATTGGTTGCTTGTAATCATTTTGACCGATTACAGGGTGATCTCTGTCGATTTTGTGGTCATAACCGAACAATTTTCTTAGTCGAAAAGAATCTCGTCAAAAATGTTGAAATCGATCGTTCATAATTGTCATAAACGATCGAAAAGTGGGTCGTTTATGAAAGTTTTTGAACTACATCAAATTTGATCCCACAAAATGACGTGATAACCACTTGGCAAATGTGAGTCAGCTCCATATCACATAACCGACTAGGACTTTGGTCGGTAATATTGATCCATGGCACGGCCACGGCATGGTTCCACTTTTGCCACTTCTACATCCGACATCCGATCCATGTGGCATTTACGTGACATGCACGTTGCACCAATGACTCTTTTAATCAATTTGGTCGGATAATATATTTGGTTAATTTTACATAGAGCCAAATTAACCAATAATTTACAACTTTACTTCCAATCATCTTAACCGACCAATATGTAGAAGAACATGGTCGCTTACGTGTGTCATTACAAAAATGTCGCTTATATAAATTATATGTATAATTTTTTAGGGTTGATTTTCTGGTAAGGTATGGTTCTGTGGAGTATCAATACATTCTCTGTCAATCTATATTCTGTCAATCTATATTCAAAAGCTAAAACACAATCATCGAACCAACTCAAATCTATAATTACAAACCAAGAATATTAAATTTAAAACAAAATAACAGTATGACACTACAACAAACATGGGCATTTACGATGGAAATTTTGCATTAACTACGTCGTTAATGGTCTAATCACGATGAAATTTTTCCGTCATTTTTGGTCAAATAGAAAGTTCAGATTTTTGTCACAAAATAAAATTTCGTCATAAGTTTTAGAAGCAAATCCCACTCTCTGCAATAAAATATTGAAGTAACTTATGACGAAGAAGACCGTCATTTTCTGGTTAGTTACGATAGAAAGTACGTCGTAACTTATAAGGGACCAACCAAAAATAAAATACTAAACCAATGTATAATGGATTTTTTCATCTTACGTTGGCATTGTTTGGTGGAGTCACAAGATTTTGATTGGGACCTACGTACGGTACAACACTGAATTATTAAAAAAATTAAAAAAATGATAAATTACTACATTATCACGGAATTGGAATGATGAACATTCGCCATAAGTTCGTTATTCCAGAAAAACTATAGGGAAGGTCGTGGAGGCTTCTCACAGAGAAAATAGTTCAAGAACTACTGAATAGTTGTCACACCATTATCCTAAACAAACAAACTAATACAAGGGAACCTAATCAAAAATTCTTCACCACCAATATACAATGAACGAAATCAAAGAATTAAAAATAAACAAACACCAAACTCTTTAGTAACTTCTTCCATGCACTTCCAACCTTTTGTAGAGATGATCGCATAATTCCCTTCAAAGTGTCTTCAATGTATCATCATATGTACTGCCAAAAAAATACATCTTATGTTAACTCTACAAATAATTTCAAATTGGTATATAATTGACTACATTGAAGATACATTATAAGAAATTATCAAATAATTAGATGAATCTATGAAAACGGCTATTTGTGTAACAAGTGGTGAAGGGAAGAATAGTAGGAAGGGGTGAAGGGGAAAAGGGGAATGAGAAAGATAAGAAAAAACATGGCATTGGAAAGATCAAATGAAAACTTTCTACCAAAAATTCAAGTCCATATCATTTACGATGGAAATCGGTAATGAGTTTTGGTGGTGCAATTTTGATTTTCATCAAAAAAAAATCCCGCACAAAAACAAAAAATTGAATAATTTGTTGGTCAATTTTGTCCGAGAAAATTTATGAGTTTTTAGCTGTTCACTCAAATTTTCATGTAAATTATGAACAAGTTTTCACAAAACTAATTTCTTATTATTTTTTTTTTGAAAATCACAACAAAGATATTGAAAATAAATTTTTTACATTTCTTACATTTTTTTGGAAATTCACAACAAAGATATTGAAAATAAATTTTTTACATTTTCTTGAACGTCTAACAATTTTTTTAAAATTTTTTTGAGAATCACAAGGAATATTGAAAATAATCCAAAATAAGATATGATGGAACTACCCAGTGCCAATACTGCTAGTATTTCAAAACATTGGTAAGCGACATAACATACACCATCATCATGTGACAAATCTTTTATTTTTGGACTACTCTAAAATTCTCCAAAATTTCTCACCCAAAAAAAAATTATAGGCCCTATAAAGGTAAATAAGATGTAACTTAGGCACAAAAGCATAAAGTTTGTTGTACGATACAAGTTTTGAATCTAAGTGCAGATTGATTTGATTTGTGAGTACTGCTTTAGTCTTTCCATATGTGGGATGCTGAACGTTCATCTAAGACTCTTCAGCATCATATTTATTCACTACCCAAAAATCAACTCGGGAATCTTGATACATTTTACAAAGTACAAAAAGGCTTTCACCAAATTTAGTCATAGTCTAGTCACTACAAGAAAACAATGCTAAATGTGACCAAATAAATTCGACCGCGGCTAAATATGACCGAATTCGGTCGACCATTTTTGGCCCGGCTAAATATGACCGAATTCGGTCGAATTTAGCAGCGGTCAAATTTATTCGGTCGAATTTAGTACCAAATGTGACCGATTTTTTTTTGGTCGAATTTAGTAGCTACTGAATTTGACCGATTTCTTTTCAGTCGAATTTAGTAGCTACTAAATTTGACCGATTTTTTTTCAGTCGAATTTAGTAGCTACTAAATTTGACCGATTTTTTTTCGACCGAATTCGGTCATATTTAGTAGGGGAGCGGGAAAATTGCAGACCAATTTTTTCCGAAATGTTGCCGAAATTTGTTCAAATTTATAAATATGACCGAATTCGGTAAAATATTAAATTTGACCAAATTTGGTCCAATTTACCCTCATTAAATTAAACCAAATTCGGTCGAATTTAATAATTTTGACCAAATTCGGTTGAATTTATTATTTTCAGAAATTGAAAATATATTATTAAATATTTAAATGTTTGTACACATCATGAACAAATATTTATAAATACTAGGATAACGTTATTTATATGTATAAATTGATTTTGTTCATAAAAAATATTCATATGATAGGAGAAAGTTAAATTTTTATTTAGTAGATTTTTTAAATAAATTAAATAAGTATCTAATTAGTTTGAAAAATTATTATTAATTATTTAAATGTTTGTACACATCATTAAAAAATATTTATAAATACAAGGATAACATTATTCATATGTATAAATTTAGTTGAGTGTGAAAAATATTCATATGATAGGAGAAAGATAAATTTTTATTTAGTAGATTTTTAACTAAATTAAATAAGTATCTAATTAGTTTGAAAAAATATTATAAAATATTTAAATGTTTGTACTCAGCATTCAAAAATATTTATAAATACAAGGATAACATTATTCATATGTATAAATTTAGTTTTGTGTAAAAAATATTCATATGATAGGAGCAAGTTGAATTTTTATTTAGTAGATTGTCTAAATAAATTAAATAAGTATCTAATTAGTTTGAAAAAATATTAAAAAAATTATGAGGGTATTGGAAATACATACGGTATATAAAGTAATTTTTTTAACAAAAAATAAAGAACAAGTTCGACCAAATTTGGTGAATGTAATAAATGTGCTTCGTCCCAGATTGATGTTTCTATTTTTTTAAAAAATATTTCTCGACGATCCAACCGTACGAATATCAAGATATATCTAATTTAGTGATATTCCCAAATTTTAAAAAAATAAAAAATTAATTTGGTTCGAGATCTTAGTAGATCACTACTATTCAAACTAGTACTAGTAACTAGTGTTTTGTCACTGATTGTTGTTTCTATTTTTTAAAAAATATTTCTCGACGATCCAACCGTACGGATGTCAAGATATATCTAATTTAGCGATATTCCCAAATTTTCAAAAAATAAAAAAATAATTTGGTTTGAGATCTTAGTAGATCACTACTATTCTAACTAGTACTAGTAATTAGTGCTTTATCACGGATTGTTGTCTCTATTTTTTAAAAAATATTTCTCGACGATCCAACCGTACGGATGTCAAGATATATATAATTTAGTGATATTCCCAAATTTTCAAAAAATAAAAAATTATTTTGGTTGGAGATCTTAGTCGATCACTACTATTCTAACTAGTACTAGTAACTAGTGCTTTATCACGGATTGTTCTCTCTATTTTTTAAAAAATGTTTCTCGATAATCCAACCGTATGGATGTCAACATATATATAATTTAGGGATATTCCCAAATTTTCAAAAAATAAAAAATTATTTTGGTTGGAGATCTTAGTAGATCACTACTATTCTAACTAGTACTAGTAACTAGTGCTTTTTCACAGATTGTTGTCTCTATTTTTTAAAAAATATTTCTCGACGATCCAACTGTACGGATGTCAAGATATATATAATTTAGTGATATTCCCAAATTTTCAAAAAATAAAAAATTATTTTGGTTGGACATCTTAGTCGATCACTACTATTCTAACTAGTACTAGTAACGAATGCTTTGTCACGGATTGTTATCTCTATTTTTTTAAAAATATTTCTCGACGATCCAACTGTACGGATGTCAAGATATATATAATTTAGTAATATTCCCAAATTTTTAAAAATTAAAAAATTATTTTGGTTGGAGATCTTAGTAGATCACTACTATTCTAATTGGTACTAGTAACTAGTGATTTGTCACGGATTGTTGTCTCTATTTTTTAAAAAATGTTTCTCGACGATCCAACCATACGGATGTCCAGATCTATCCTTTCTAATGTTATTGCCAAAATTTCAGAAAAAAATAAATTAATTTGGTTCGGTAATTTAACGGTCAACTAGTAATTTGACTAGAACCCCTAAACAGGGTTTCGTCAGGGTTTAGTGTTTCAATTTTTTTAAAAATATTTCTTGATGACCTAACCGTATTGTGGTCAAGATCCATCATTTCTAATGTTATTGCCAAAATTTCAGGAAAAAATAAATTAATTTGATTTGGTAATTTAAAAGTCAACTAGTAATTTGACTAGAACTCCTAAATAGGGTTTCGTCAAGGTTTAGTGTTTCAATTTTTTTAAAAATATTTCTCGATGACCCAACCACATGGTGGTCGAAATCCATCCTTTTAAATGTTATTGCCAAAATTTCAGAAAAAAATAAATTAATTTGGTTTTATAATTTAAGAGTCAACTAATTTGGAAAATAAATTAAAAATAAAATAAAAATAGAAAATAAATCCAAAATTCAATTTAAAATTTATGCATATCAAAGTAGTCATACTCACTATTTGTGAGATGAATCTTACCCTACCTTCACTAATCTTCCATTTTTTTTAATTTTTCCCCATTTTTTAACTAGTTTGTAAAATAAATTAAAAAATTAAATAAAAATAGAAAAAGTGTCTATTTTTTAACATAAAATTTGGTTGTATGACTACGTGGGTGATTATAAATTCTGGAATTTTTTTTTTCTATTTTATTTAATTTTTTAGCCTTTATTCCAATTTTTATTAATTTTTTAAATTAATCAATTCAACTGAATTTTGACCACATATTAATTCGACCGAATTCGGTCAAGTTTAGCCGAGCTCCTAATTTCAACTATATTTGGTCGAATTTAGCTCCTAAATTCGACCATATTTGGTCAAATTTAGCCGTGTTATCATTATATTTGAATTTCTCAGTCATCGTCTACGTGGCTATCTCTCATTGGTCAATTTAGTATCACATGTATTGATGAGTCAAGCAATCTAGGCCCTGAAATAAAACTAATCCTAACCATACATTTTACTAACATACATATATATAATATATATACACACATAAAACTAAAACCCACCCCCCCCAACAATCTGATCTACTGAACTCCCCACCCCCCTCCACCCGCCCCCCAACCCCTGACGCCTGCCCCCCCCATCAATTTATTTTTATTTTTCTATTTTTTTATGTTCTTGAGTTTTCAAGAATCAAACCAACATTTGGAGGCGTTATCGGTGTCCGATTTCAACGCTCTTATAGTCGAATTGAAGCCCTCATCATCCTCTATCCAAAAACATGATCAGATTTTGGTGGGGTATAACTTATGAATTTCTCCTATTTTTTTAATTAAATTCGAATTACCTATTAAAATTATGAATTTTTGTAAATGTGTTTGGTTGCTGATTTTGATGTTACCATTGTGTAGAGTATGTTTTTCTAGTCAATTTCATATATTATATGTTGAATTTAGAGTTCAATAACGTATAGAATTCGAAGTTTTATTTTCGTGTTCTTCGTGTTCTTGAGGATCGAAGCACTTCTGGAAGTGTTATTGAACTCCAATTTTGATGTTCTAGTTACCAGATGAATCCCACATGATGTTCATGATGTTCAATTCTTGAGCAGCAGATTCTGCTGCTTTTTTTAAAAAAATTAGTGCACGTTAAATACGATCGAATTTGGTCACATTTAGTATAAAAATATGACTATATTTGGTCGAATTTAGTGTAATATATTCGACCAAATTCGGTCGAATTTAGTACACTTTGGGCGCCAAAATTTAAAATTTTGAATTTTTCGCCAAAATTTGAATTTTTCAAAATTTTGGAAATTTTGGTCGAATTTATAATTTGACCAAAATTGGTCGAATTTAATACTACTAATTTTGACCAAATTTGGTCGAATTTATCCTAAATTTGACCGCACTAATCGGTAATATTTATCCTAAATTCGACCGAATTACTAAATTTGACCAGCGCAAATATGACCAACAGAAATTCGGTCATATTTAGCTAAATTGACCGAACTCGGTCGAATTTAGCTAAATATGACCGAATTTTTTCGGTCATATTTAGCCGTTTTTCTTGTAGTGAGTTGTACCGCGTTACTTATAACAATGTTTCTGTTTCTGTATCAACAGAAACAAAATTTACCAAACTTCTGATACCAAGCTGACTATAGTGGCAAACAACCCTGTGTAAAACTCCATTTGCCAAGTACCCCCATACCTCACAGTAGCAGAAGAAAAATTTTCAATCAGTCTCCAACAATTAGAGTTTGAGCTATACACTGACACTTCATGTTTCCAATCATAGGTAGAGGTGGAAAATACTTTAGATTCATCATAACAAAACCCAAATATAATTTATAAGATACAGTGTGCCAAAATTTAATCAATTTCAAGGAGTCCTTTTGATTATCTAGTGGTTCGGTTACAAAAGATTGGATATATAGTAATCAACAGATTAGTCACCACCAGCTAATGATTCGTGCAGATGACCATCAGTTGCGCAGCCAAGCAGCATCCCAAATCACTCGGGCATCTAATTTCTTGACAACTACTGAACCATATGTCTTCAATTGTTGGAACATAGCACTATGGCTGCAGAGATGGAATAAGGAGACTCCTATATCAAGCCTTGATTTATAAGTCTTGATATACCAGTCTCCTTGTTCCGGCTCTGCAGCCATATAGCTATGCTTCCACAATTGAAGACTATGGCTCAGTAGTTGTCCAGCAATTAGATGCCGAGTAATTTGGTTGCTTCTTGGCTGCGCATCTAATGGTCATGTGCAGGAATCATCAGAAATCACTAACTACCCCATGCAGATGATTTCATATGGATATTAAAGCTCAATGGTCTCATAAACAGGGTCATGATTAAGCAGTGAATATATAAAGCAAACTTTCAAGCTGAAAAAGTGAGTGAACACATCTTTTAAGCGTACAACCGAGAAGGAGATGATGGTGATTAAAATGAGGATTGCTACTTGATTTAGAGAGGTAAGGTCTGAAAAATCGGAAATTAAAAACTAGAGACAACCATATAACTTACAAATTGACTTGGATCTCAAAATTAGATCCTCCGCGGGATGGTGTTAGGGTTTCTTCTTCTATCAGCTACCATTGAATTCACTTTCTTTGATCTCAATTCGTTGAAAGGATTAGAAGCTGCGGAATGATGGCGATAATAACAATGTCAGGTCCTTTTTTCATTTCCTGCGGCTGCTTGTTAAAAAAACCCTAGCCACCAGATGTTAGTTGTATTTATATACCCTACTCATACAAATGTACACAAGGTACCTCTATATTATTTTAATTTTTTTATTTATAATTTTATATTTTGTCTTCTTAATTGTATTTTAATTTTTTCTCTACGACATTATTAATTTTATTTAGTATGATGAATATAATTAAAATTATTATTACTACTATCAAATAATTATTATTATTATATATTGTTAATCTCCTTACTTGAATTTTTTTTAAATTGCATTCATTTAAATAAAATTATTATATTATTATTACTGAAATAGAAGTAGTTTCAATTTTTTAATTTTGAAAATATAATTATCATTATTTTTTATCTTTAATTTTAAGAGAAAAAGTGTATATATGTTTTTCTTAATTTTAAGTAATATATTTAAGTACAAAGTAAACAACGACAAACAGATAAAATAAATAATAGTGGTCAGAGCCCTTAGCTCAACAATTTTTTATAATAGCCTTTTAGTTTACAACTTTCTGGGAATCACCTAATGAATCATGTTTGAAGTACGGGATTAGAAACAAACATTAAACAAAAACCCAGAATGATCCCTTGTGCATTATCATAACGCTACATGTTCATGATGTTCATTAATTAGTGGAAGGTGAAATGTTTGTATGTCATTGTTTGCCTTTTCACATAATTTTCTTAAAATACGTTTTCCATCAATGTTTTCCAATCGATAAAGATAATTAGGATCTATATTCACAATGAGAACCGGGGTAACCAAACACTACAAGAAAAACGATAACATTGGTTGCTTGTAATCATTTTGACCGATTACAGGGTGATCTCTGTCGATTTTGTGGTCATAACCGAACAATTTTCTTAGTCGAAAAGAATCTCGTCAAAAATGTTGAAATCGATCGTTCATAATTGTCATAAACGATCGAAAAGTGGGTCGTTTATGAAAGTTTTTGAACTACATCAAATTTGATCCCACAAAATGACGTGATAACCACTTGGCAAATGTGAGTCAGCTCCATATCACATAACCGACTAGGACTTTGGTCGGTAATATTGATCCATGGCACGGCCAGGGCATGGTTCCACTTTTGCCACTTCTACATCCGACATCCGATCCATGTGGCATTTACGTGACATGCACGTTGCACCAATGACTCTTTTAATCAATTTGGTCGGATAATATATTTGGTTAATTTTACATAGAGCCAAATTAACCAATAATTTACAACTTTACTTCCAATCATCTTAACCGACCAATATGTAGAAGAACATGGTCGCTTATGTGTGTCATTACAAAAATGTCGCTTATATAAATTATATGTATAATTTTTTAGGGTTGATTTTCTGGTAAGGTATGGTTCTGTGGAGTATCAATACATTCTCTGTCAATCTATATTCTGTCAATCTATATTCAAAAGCTAAAACACAATCATCGAACCAACTCAAATCTATAATTACAAACCAAGAATATTAAATTTAAAACAAAATAACAGTATGACACTACAACAAACATGGGCATTTACGATGGAAATTTTGCATTAACTACGTCGTTAATGGTCTAATCACGATGAAATTTTTCCGTCATTTTTGGTCAAATAGAAAGTTCAGATTTTTGTCACAAAATAAAATTTCGTCATAAGTTTTAGAAGCAAATCCCACTCTCTGCAATAAAATATTGAAGTAACTTATGACGAAGAAGACCGTCATTTTCTGGTTAGTTACGATAGAAAGTACGTCGTAACTTATAAGGGACCAACCAAAAATAAAATACTAAACCAATGTATAATGGATTTTTTCATCTTACGTTGGCATTGTTTGGTGGAGTCACAAGATTTTGATTGGGACCTACGTACGGTACAACACTGAATTATTAAAAAAATTAAAAAAATGATAAATTACTACATTATCACGGAATTGGAATGATGAACATTCGCCATAAGTTCGTTATTCCAGAAAAACTATAGGGAAGGTCGTGGAGGCTTCTCACAGAGAAAATAGTTCAAGAACTACTGAATAGTTGTCACACCATTATCCTAAACAAACAAACTAATACAAGGGAACCTAATCAAAAATTCTTCACCACCAATATACAATGAACGAAATCAAAGAATTAAAAATAAACAAACACCAAACTCTTTAGTAACTTCTTCCATGCACTTCCAACCTTTTGTAGAGATGATCGCATAATTCCCTTCAAAGTGTCTTCAATGTATCATCATATGTACTGCCAAAAAAATACATCTTATGTTAACTCTACAAATAATTTCAAATTGGTATATAATTGACTACATTGAAGATACATTATAAGAAATTATCAAATAATTAGATGAATCTATGAAAACGGCTATTTGTGTAACAAGTGGTGAAGGGAAGAATAGTAGGAAGGGGTGAAGGGGAAAAGGGGAATGAGAAAGATAAGAAAAAACATGGCATTGGAAAGATCAAATGAAAACTTTCTACCAAAAATTCAAGTCCATATCATTTACGATGGAAATCGGTAATGAGTTTTGGTGGTGCAATTTTGATTTTCATCAAAAAAAAATCCCGCACAAAAACAAAAAATTGAATAATTTGTTGGTCAATTTTGTCCGAGAAAATTTATGAGTTTTTAGCTGTTCACTCAAATTTTCATGTAAATTATGAACAAGTTTTCACAAAACTAATTTCTTATTATTTTTTTTTTGAAAATCACAACAAAGATATTGAAAATAAATTTTTTACATTTCTTACATTTTTTTGGAAATTCACAACAAAGATATTGAAAATAAATTTTTTACATTTTCTTGAACGTCTAACAATTTTTTTAAAATTTTTTTGAGAATCACAAGGAATATTGAAAATAATCCAAAATAAGATATGATGGAACTACCCAGTGCCAATACTGCTAGTATTTCAAAACATTGGTAAGCGACATAACATACACCATCATCATGTGACAAATCTTTTATTTTTGGACTACTCTAAAATTCTCCAAAATTTCTCACCCAAAAAAAAATTATAGGCCCTATAAAGGTAAATAAGATGTAACTTAGGCACAAAAGCATAAAGTTTGTTGTACGATACAAGTTTTGAATCTAAGTGCAGATTGATTTGATTTGTGAGTACTGCTTTAGTCTTTCCATATGTGGGATGCTGAACGTTCATCTAAGACTCTTCAGCATCATATTTATTCACTACCCAAAAATCAACTCGGGAATCTTGATACATTTTACAAAGTACAAAAAGGCTTTCACCAAATTTAGTCATAGTCTAGTCACTACAAGAAAACAATGCTAAATGTGACCAAATAAATTCGACCGCGGCTAAATATGACCGAATTCGGTCGACCATTTTTGGCCCGGCTAAATATGACCGAATTCGGTCGAATTTAGCAGCGGTCGAATTTATTCGGTCGAATTTAGTACCAAATGTGACCGATTTTTTTTTGGTCGAATTTTGTAGCTACTGAATTTGACCGATTTCTTTTCAGTCGAATTTAGTAGCTACTAAATTTGACCGATTTTTTTTCAGTCGAATTTAGTAGCTACTAAATTTGACCGATTTTTTTTCGACCGAATTCGGTCATATTTAGTAGGGGAGCGGGAAAATTGCAGACCAATTTTTTCCGAAATGTTGCCGAAATTTGTTCAAATTTATAAATATGACCGAATTCGGTAAAATATTAAATTTGACCAAATTTGGTCCAATTTACCCTCATTAAATTAAACCAAATTCGGTCGAATTTAATAATTTTGACCAAATTCGGTTGAATTTATTATTTTCAGAAATTGAAAATATATTATTAAATATTTAAATGTTTGTACACATCATGAACAAATATTTATAAATACTAGGATAACGTTATTTATATGTATAAATTGATTTTGTTCATAAAAAATATTCATATGATAGGAGAAAGTTAAATTTTTATTTAGTAGATTTTTTAAATAAATTAAATAAGTATCTAATTAGTTTGAAAAATTATTATTAATTATTTAAATGTTTGTACACATCATTAAAAAATATTTATAAATACAAGGATAACATTATTCATATGTATAAATTTAGTTGAGTGTGAAAAATATTCATATGATAGGAGAAAGATAAATTTTTATTTAGTAGATTTTTAACTAAATTAAATAAGTATCTAATTAGTTTGAAAAAATATTATAAAATATTTAAATGTTTGTACTCAGCATTCAAAAATATTTATAAATACAAGGATAACATTATTCATATGTATAAATTTAGTTTTGTGTAAAAAATATTCATATGATAGGAGCAAGTTGAATTTTTATTTAGTAGATTGTCTAAATAAATTAAATAAGTATCTAATTAGTTTGAAAAAATATTAAAAAAATTATGAGGGTATTGGAAATACATACGGTATATAAAGTAATTTTTTTAACAAAAAATAAAGAACAAGTTCGACCAAATTTGGTGAATGTAATAAATGTGCTTCGTCCCAGATTGATGTTTCTATTTTTTTAAAAAATATTTCTCGACGATCCAACCGTACGAATATCAAGATATATCTAATTTAGTGATATTCCCAAATTTTAAAAAAATAAAAAATTAATTTGGTTCGAGATCTTAGTAGATCACTACTATTCAAACTAGTACTAGTAACTAGTGTTTTGTCACTGATTGTTGTTTCTATTTTTTAAAAAATATTTCTCGACGATCCAACCGTACGGATGTCAAGATATATCTAATTTAGCGATATTCCCAAATTTTCAAAAAATAAAAAAATAATTTGGTTTGAGATCTTAGTAGATCACTACTATTCTAACTAGTACTAGTAATTAGTGCTTTATCACGGATTGTTGTCTCTATTTTTTAAAAAATATTTCTCGACGATCCAACCGTACGGATGTCGAGATATATATAATTTAGTGATATTCCCAAATTTTCAAAAAATAAAAAATTATTTTGGTTGGAGATCTTAGTCGATCACTACTATTCTAACTAGTACTAGTAACTAGTGCTTTGTCACGGATTGTTCTCTCTATTTTTTAAAAAATGTTTCTCGATAATCCAACCGTATGGATGTCAACATATATATAATTTAGGGATATTCCCAAATTTTCAAAAAATAAAAAATTATTTTGGTTGGAGATCTTAGTAGATCACTACTATTCTAACTAGTACTAGTAACTAGTGCTTTTTCACAGATTGTTGTCTCTATTTTTTAAAAAAAATTTCTCGACGATCCAACTGTACGGATGTCAAGATATATATAATTTAGTGATATTCCCAAATTTTCAAAAAATAAAAAATTATTTTGGTTGGACATCTTAGTCGATCACTACTATTCTAACTAGTACTAGTAACGAATGCTTTGTCACG
Organism: Kitagawia praeruptora; assembly: GCA_037693485.1. Taxonomy (NCBI): domain Eukaryota; kingdom Viridiplantae; phylum Streptophyta; class Magnoliopsida; order Apiales; family Apiaceae; genus Kitagawia; species Kitagawia praeruptora. Next base: position 14,040,861 of record CM075347.1, read on the forward strand.
GATTGTTATCTCTATTTTTAAAAAAATATTTCTCGACGATCCAACCGTACGGATGTCAAGATATATATAATTTAGTAATATTCCCAAATTTTTAAAAATTAAAAAATTATTTTGGTTGGAGATCTTAGTAGATCACTACTATTCTAATTGGTACTAGTAACTAGTGATTTGTCACGGATTGTTGTCTCTATTTTTTAAAAAATGTTTCTCGACGATCCAACCATACGGATGTCCAGATCTATCCTTTCTAATGTTATTGCCAAAATTTCAGAAAAAAATAAATTAATTTGGTTCGGTAATTTAACGGTCAACTAGTAATTTGACTAGAACCCCTAAACAGGGTTTCGTCAGGGTTTAGTGTTTCAATTTTTTTAAAAATATTTCTTGATGACCTAACCGTATTGTGGTCAAGATCCATCATTTCTAATGTTATTGCCAAAATTTCAGGAAAAAATAAATTAATTTGATTTGGTAATTTAAAAGTCAACTAGTAATTTGACTAGAACTCCTAAATAGGGTTTCGTCAAGGTTTAGTGTTTCAATTTTTTTAAAAATATTTCTCGATGACCCAACCACATGGTGGTCGAAATCCATCCTTTTAAATGTTATTGCCAAAATTTCAGAAAAAAATAAATTAATTTGGTTTTATAATTTAAGAGTCAACTAATTTGGAAAATAAATTAAAAATAAAATAAAAATAGAAAATAAATCCAAAATTCAATTTAAAATTTATGCATATCAAAGTAGTCATACTCACTATTTGTGAGATGAATCTTACCCTACCTTCACTAATCTTCCATTTTTTTTAATTTTTCCCCATTTTTTAACTAGTTTGTAAAATAAATTAAAAAATTAAATTAAAATAGAAAAAGTGTCTATTTTTTAACATAAAATTTGGTTGTATGACTACGTGGGTGATTATAAATTCTGGAATTTTTTTTTTCTATTTTATTTAATTTTTTAGCCTTTATTCCAATTTTTATTAATTTTTTAAATTAATCAATTCAACTGAATTTTGACCACATATTAATTCGACCGAATTCGGTCAAGTTTAGCCGAGCTCCTAATTTCAACTATATTTGGTCGAATTTAGCTCCTAAATTCGACCATATTTGGTCAAATTTAGCCGTGTTATCATTATATTTGAATTTCTCAGTCATCGTCTACGTGGCTATCTCTCATTGGTCAATTTAGTATCACATGTATTGATGAGTCAAGCAATCTAGGCCCTGAAATAAAACTAATCCTAACCATACATTTTACTAACATACATATATATAATATATATACACACATAAAACTAAAACCCACCCCCCCCAACAATCTGATCTACTGAACTCCCCACCCCCCTCCACCCGCCCCCCAACCCCTGACGCCTGCCCCCCCCCCCCCCCGCCCCCATCAATTTATTTTTATTTTTCTATTTTTTTATGTTCTTGAGTTTTCAAGAATCAAACCAACATTTGGAGGCGTTATCGGTGTCCGATTTCAACGCTCTTATAGTCGAATTGAAGCCCTCATCATCCTCTATCCAAAAACATGATCAGATTTTGGTGGGGTATAACTTATGAATTTCTCCTATTTTTTTAATTAAATTCGAATTACCTATTAAAATTATGAATTTTTGTAAATGTGTTTGGTTGCTGATTTTGATGTTACCATTGTGTAGAGTATGTTTTTCTAGTCAATTTCATATATTATATGTTGAATTTAGAGTTCAATAACGTATAGAATTCGAAGTTTTATTTTCGTGTTCTTCGTGTTCTTGAGGATCGAAGCACTTCTGGAAGTGTTATTGAACTCCAATTTTGATGTTCTAGTTACCAGAATGAATCCCACATGATGTTCATGATGTTCAATTCTTGAGCAGCAGATTCTGCTGCTTTTTTTAAAAAAATTAGTGCACGTTAAATACGATCGAATTTGGTCACATTTAGTATAAAAATATGACTATATTTGGTCGAATTTAGTGTAATATATTCGACCAAATTCGGTCGAATTTAGTACACTTTGGGCGCCAAAATTTAAAATTTTGAATTTTTCGCCAAAATTTGAATTTTTCAAAATTTTGGAAATTTTGGTCGAATTTATAATTTGACCAAAATTGGTCGAATTTAATACTACTAATTTTGACCAAATTTGGTCGAATTTATCCTAAATTTGACCGCACTAATCGGTAATATTTATCCTAAATTCGACCGAATTACTAAATTTGACCAGCGCAAATATGACCAACAGAAATTCGGTCATATTTAGCTAAATTGACCGAACTCGGTCGAATTTAGCTAAATATGACCGAATTTTTTCGGTCATATTTAGCCGTTTTTCTTGTAGTGAGTTGTACCGCGTTACTTATAACAATGTTTCTGTTTCTGTATCAACAGAAACAAAATTTACCAAACTTCTGATACCAAGCTGACTATAGTGGCAAACAACCCTGTGTAAAACTCCATTTGCCAAGTACCCCCATACCTCACAGTAGCAGAAGAAAAATTTTCAATCAGTCTCCAACAATTAGAGTTTGAGCTATACACTGACACTTCATGTTTCCAATCATAGGTAGAGGTGGAAAATACTTTAGATTCATCATAACAAAACCCAAATATAATTTATAAGATACAGTGTGCCAAAATTTAATCAATTTCAAGGAGTCCTTTTGATTATCTAGTGGTTCGGTTACAAAAGATTGGATATATAGTAATCAACAGATTAGTCACCACCAGCTAATGATTCGTGCAGATGACCATCAGTTGCGCAGCCAAGCAGCATCCCAAATCACTCGGGCATCTAATTTCTTGACAACTACTGAACCATATGTCTTCAATTGTTGGAACATAGCACTATGGCTGCAGAGATGGAATAAGGAGACTCCTATATCAAGCCTTGATTTATAAGTCTTGATATACCAGTCTCCTTGTTCCGGCTCTGCAGCCATATAGCTATGCTTCCACAATTGAAGACTATGGCTCAGTAGTTGTCCAGCAATTAGATGCCGAGTAATTTGGTTGCTTCTTGGCTGCGCATCTAATGGTCATGTGCAGGAATCATCAGAAATCACTAACTACCCCATGCAGATGATTTCATATGGATATTAAAGCTCAATGGTCTCATAAACAGGGTCATGATTAAGCAGTGAATATATAAAGCAAACTTTCAAGCTGAAAAAGTGAGTGAACACATCTTTTAAGCGTACAACCGAGAAGGAGATGATGGTGATTAAAATGAGGATTGCTACTTGATTTAGAGAGGTAAGGTCTGAAAAATCGGAAATTAAAAACTAGAGACAACCATATAACTTACAAATTGACTTGGATCTCAAAATTAGATCCTCCGCGGGATGGTGTTAGGGTTTCTTCTTCTATCAGCTACCATTGAATTCACTTTCTTTGATCTCAATTCGTTGAAAGGATTAGAAGCTGCGGAATGATGGCGATAATAACAATGTCAGGTCCTTTTTTCATTTCCTGCGGCTGCTTGTTAAAAAAACCCTAGCCACCAGATGTTAGTTGTATTTATATACCCTACTCATACAAATGTACACAAGGTACCTCTATATTATTTTAATTTTTTTATTTATAATTTTATATTTTGTCTTCTTAATTGTATTTTAATTTTTTCTCTACGACATTATTAATTTTATTTAGTATGATGAATATAATTAAAATTATTATTACTACTATCAAATAATTATTATTATTATATATTGTTAATCTCCTTACTTGAATTTTTTTTAAATTGCATTCATTTAAATAAAATTATTATATTATTATTACTGAAATAGAAGTAGTTTCAATTTTTTAATTTTGAAAATATAATTATCATTATTTTTTATCTGTAATTTTAAGAGAAAAAGTGTATATATGTTTTTCTTAATTTTAAGTAATATATTTAAGTACAAAGTAAACAACGACAAACAGATAAAATAAATAATAGTGGTCAGAGCCCTTAGCTCAACAATTTTTTATAATAGCCTTTTAGTTTACAACTTTCTGGGAATCACCTAATGAATCATGTTTGAAGTACGGGATTAGAAACAAACATTAAACAAAAACCCAGAATGATCCCTTGTGCATTATCATAACGCTACATGTTCATGATGTTCATTAATTAGTGGAAGGTGAAATGTTTGTATGTCATTGTTTGCCTTTTCACATAATTTTCTTAAAATACGTTTTCCATCAATGTTTTCCAATCGATAAAGATAATTAGGATCTATATTCACAATGAGAACCGGGGTAACCAAACACTACAAGAAAAACGATAACATTGGTTGCTTGTAATCATTTTGACCGATTACAGGGTGATCTCTGTCGATTTTGTGGTCATAACCGAACAATTTTCTTAGTCGAAAAGAATCTCGTCAAAAATGTTGAAATCGATCGTTCATAATTGTCATAAACGATCGAAAAGTGGGTCGTTTATGAAAGTTTTTGAACTACATCAAATTTGATCCCACAAAATGACGTGATAACCACTTGGCAAATGTGAGTCAGCTCCATATCACATAACCGACTAGGACTTTGGTCGGTAATATTGATCCATGGCACGGCCAGGGCATGGTTCCACTTTTGCCACTTCTACATCCGACATCCGATCCATGTGGCATTTACGTGACATGCACGTTGCACCAATGACTCTTTTAATCAATTTGGTCGGATAATATATTTGGTTAATTTTACATAGAGCCAAATTAACCAATAATTTACAACTTTACTTCCAATCATCTTAACCGACCAATATGTAGAAGAACATGGTCGCTTATGTGTGTCATTACAAAAATGTCGCTTATATAAATTATATGTATAATTTTTTAGGGTTGATTTTCTGGTAAGGTATGGTTCTGTGGAGTATCAATACATTCTCTGTCAATCTATATTCTGTCAATCTATATTCAAAAGCTAAAACACAATCATCGAACCAACTCAAATCTATAATTACAAACCAAGAATATTAAATTTAAAACAAAATAACAGTATGACACTACAACAAACATGGGCATTTACGATGGAAATTTTGCATTAACTACGTCGTTAATGGTCTAATCACGATGAAATTTTTCCGTCATTTTTGGTCAAATAGAAAGTTCAGATTTTTGTCACAAAATAAAATTTCGTCATAAGTTTTAGAAGCAAATCCCACTCTCTGCAATAAAATATTGAAGTAACTTATGACGAAGAAGACCGTCATTTTCTGGTTAGTTACGATAGAAAGTACGTCGTAACTTATAAGGGACCAACCAAAAATAAAATACTAAACCAATGTATAATGGATTTTTTCATCTTACGTTGGCATTGTTTGGTGGAGTCACAAGATTTTGATTGGGACCTACGTACGGTACAACACTGAATTATTAAAAAAATTAAAAAAATGATAAATTACTACATTATCACGGAATTGGAATGATGAACATTCGCCATAAGTTCGTTATTCCAGAAAAACTATAGGGAAGGTCGTGGAGGCTTCTCACGGAGAAAATAGTTCAAGAACTACTGAATAGTTGTCACACCATTATCCTAAACAAACAAACTAATACAAGGGAACCTAATCAAAAATTCTTCACCACCAATATACAATGAACGAAATCAAAGAATTAAAAATAAACAAACACCAAACTCTTTAGTAACTTCTTCCATGCACTTCCAACCTTTTGTAGAGATGATCGCATAATTCCCTTCAAAGTGTCTTCAATGTATCATCATATGTACTGCCAAAAAAATACATCTTATGTTAACTCTACAAATAATTTCAAATTGGTATATAATTGACTACATTGAAGATACATTATAAGAAATTATCAAATAATTAGATGAATCTATGAAAACGGCTATTTGTGTAACAAGTGGTGAAGGGAAGAATAGTAGGAAGGGGTGAAGGGGAAAAGGGGAATGAGAAAGATAAGAAAAAACATGGCATTGGAAAGATCAAATGAAAACTTTCTACCAAAAATTCAAGTCCATATCATTTACGATGGAAATCGGTAATGAGTTTTGGTGGTGCAATTTTGATTTTCATCAAAAAAAAATCCCGCACAAAAACAAAAAATTGAATAATTTGTTGGTCAATTTTGTCCGAGAAAATTTATGAGTTTTTAGCTGTTCACTCAAATTTTCATGTAAATTATGAACAAGTTTTCACAAAACTAATTTCTTATTATTTTTTTTTTGAAAATCACAACAAAGATATTGAAAATAAATTTTTTACATTTCTTACATTTTTTTGGAAATTCACAACAAAGATATTGAAAATAAATTTTTTACATTTTCTTGAACGTCTAACAATTTTTTTAAAATTTTTTTGAGAATCACAAGGAATATTGAAAATAATCCGAAATAAGATATGATGGAACTACCCAGTGCCAATACTGCTAGTATTTCAAAACATTGGTAAGCGACATAACATACACCATCATCATGTGACAAATCTTTTATTTTTGGACTACTCTAAAATTCTCCAAAATTTCTCACCCAAAAAAAAATTATAGGCCCTATAAAGGTAAATAAGATGTAACTTAGGCACAAAAGCATAAAGTTTGTTGTACGATACAAGTTTTGAATCTAAGTGCAGATTGATTTGATTTGTGAGTACTGCTTTAGTCTTTCCATATGTGGGATGCTGAACGTTCATCTAAGACTCTTCAGCATCATATTTATTCACTACCCAAAAATCAACTCGGGAATCTTGATACATTTTACAAAGTACAAAAAGGCTTTCACCAAATTTAGTCATAGTCTAGTCACTACAAGAAAACAATGCTAAATGTGACCAAATAAATTCGACCGCGGCTAAATATGACCGAATTCGGTCGACCATTTTTGGCCCGGCTAAATATGACCGAATTCGGTCGAATTTAGCAGCGGTCGAATTTATTCGGTCGAATTTAGTACCAAATGTGACCGATTTTTTTTTGGTCGAATTTAGTAGCTACTGAATTTGACCGATTTCTTTTCAGTCGAATTTAGTAGCTACTAAATTTGACCGATTTTTTTTCAGTCGAATTTAGTAGCTACTAAATTTGACCGATTTTTTTTCGACCGAATTCGGTCATATTTAGTAGGGGAGCGGGAAAACTGCAGACCAATTTTTTCCGAAATGTTGCCGAAATTTGTTCAAATTTATAAATATGACCGAATTCGGTAAAATATTAAATTTGACCAAATTTGGTCCAATTTACCCTCATTAAATTAAACCAAATTCGGTCGAATTTAATAATTTTGACCAAATTCGGTTGAATTTATTATTTTCAGAAATTGAAAATATATTATTAAATATTTAAATGTTTGTACACATCATGAACAAATATTTATAAATACTAGGATAACGTTATTTATATGTATAAATTGATTTTGTTCATAAAAAATATTCATATGATAGGAGAAAGTTAAATTTTTATTTAGTAGATTTTTTAAATAAATTAAATAAGTATCTAATTAGTTTGAAAAATTATTATTAATTATTTAAATGTTTGTACACATCATTAAAAAATATTTATAAATACAAGGATAACATTATTCATATGTATAAATTTAGTTGAGTGTGAAAAATATTCATATGATAGGAGAAAGATAAATTTTTATTTAGTAGATTTTTAACTAAATTAAATAAGTATCTAATTAGTTTGAAAAAATATTATAAAATATTTAAATGTTTGTACTCAGCATTCAAAAATATTTATAAATACAAGGATAACATTATTCATATGTATAAATTTAGTTTTGTGTAAAAAATATTCATATGATAGGAGCAAGTTGAATTTTTATTTAGTAGATTGTCTAAATAAATTAAATAAGTATCTAATTAGTTTGAAAAAATATTAAAAAAATTATGAGGGTATTGGAAATACATACGGTATATAAAGTAATTTTTTTAACAAAAAATAAAGAACAAGTTCGACCAAATTTGGTGAATGTAATAAATGTGCTTCGTCCCAGATTGATGTTTCTATTTTTTTAAAAAATATTTCTCGACGATCCAACCGTACGAATATCAAGATATATCTAATTTAGTGATATTCCCAAATTTTAAAAAAATAAAAAATTAATTTGGTTCGAGATCTTAGTAGATCACTACTATTCAAACTAGTACTAGTAACTAGTGTTTTGTCACTGATTGTTGTTTCTATTTTTTAAAAAATATTTCTCGACGATCCAACCGTACGGATGTCAAGATATATCTAATTTAGCGATATTCCCAAATTTTCAAAAAATAAAAAAATAATTTGGTTTGAGATCTTAGTAGATCACTACTATTCTAACTAGTACTAGTAATTAGTGCTTTATCACGGATTGTTGTCTCTATTTTTTTAAAAATATTTCTCGACGATCCAACCGTACGGATGTCAAGATATATATAATTTAGTGATATTCCCAAATTTTCAAAAAATAAAAAATTATTTTGGTTGGAGATCTTAGTCGATCACTACTATTCTAACTAGTACTAGTAACTAGTGCTTTGTCACGGATTGTTCTCTCTATTTTTTAAAAAATGTTTCTCGATAATCCAACCGTATGGATGTCAACATATATATAATTTAGGGATATTCCCAAATTTTCAAAAAATAAAAAATTATTTTGGTTGGAGATCTTAGTAGATCACTACTATTCTAACTAGTACTAGTAACTAGTGCTTTTTCACAGATTGTTGTCTCTATTTTTTAAAAAAAAATTCTCGACGATCCAACTGTACGGATGTCAAGATATATATAATTTAGTGATATTCCCAAATTTTCAAAAAATAAAAAATTATTTTGGTTGGACATCTTAGTCGATCACTACTATTCTAACTAGTACTAGTAACGAATGCTTTGTCACGGATTGTTATCTCTATTTTTAAAAAAATATTTCTCGACGATCCAACCGTACGGATGTCAAGATATATATAATTTAGTAATATTCCCAAATTTTTAAAAATTAAAAAATTATTTTGGTTGGAGATCTTAGTAGATCACTACTATTCTAATTGGTACTAGTAACTAGTGATTTGTCACGGATTGTTGTCTCTATTTTTTAAAAAATGTTTCTCGACGATCCAACCATACGGATGTCCAGATCTATCCTTTCTAATGTTATTGCCAAAATTTCAGAAAAAAATAAATTAATTTGGTTCGGTAATTTAACGGTCAACTAGTAATTTGACTAGAACCCCTAAACAGGGTTTCGTCAGGGTTTAGTGTTTCAATTTTTTTAAAAATATTTCTTGATGACCTAACCGTATTGTGGTCAAGATCCATCATTTCTAATGTTATTGCCAAAATTTCAGGAAAAAATAAATTAATTTGATTTGGTAATTTAAAAGTCAATTAGTAATTTGACTAGAACTCCTAAATAGGGTTTCGTCAAGGTTTAGTGTTTCAATTTTTTTAAAAATATTTCTCGATGACCCAACCACATGGTGGTCGAAATCCATCCTTTTAAATGTTATTGCCAAAATTTCAGAAAAAAATAAATTAATTTGGTTTTATAATTTAAGAGTCAACTAATTTGGAAAATAAATTAAAAATAAAATAAAAATAGAAAATAAATCCAAAATTCAATTTAAAATTTATGCATATCAAAGTAGTCATACTCACTATTTGTGAGATGAATCTTACCCTACCTTCACTAATCTTCCATTTTTTTTAATTTTTCCCCATTTTTTAACTAGTTTGTAAAATAAATTAAAAAATTAAATTAAAATAGAAAAAGTGTCTATTTTTTAACATAAAATTTGGTTGTATGACTACGTGGGTGATTATAAATTCTGGAATTTTTTTTTTCTATTTTATTTAATTTTTTAGCCTTTATTCCAATTTTTATTAATTTTTTAAATTAATCAATTCAACTGAATTTTGACCACATATTAATTCGACCGAATTCGGTCAAGTTTAGCCGAGCTCCTAATTTCAACTATATTTGGTCGAATTTAGCTCCTAAATTCGACCATATTTGGTCAAATTTAGCCGTGTTATCATTATATTTGAATTTCTCAGTCATCGTCTACGTGGCTATCTCTCATTGGTCAATTTAGTATCACATGTATTGATGAGTCAAGCAATCTAGGCCCTGAAATAAAACTAATCCTAACCATACATTTTACTAACATACATATATATAATATATATACACACATAAAACTAAAACCCACCCCCCCCAACAATCTGATCTACTGAACTCCCCACCCCCCTCCACCCGCCCCCCAACCCCTGACGCCTGCCCCCCCCCCCCCCCCCATCAATTTATTTTTATTTTTCTATTTTTTTATGTTCTTGAGTTTTCAAGAATCAAACCAACATTTGGAGGCGTTATCGGTGTCCGATTTCAACGCTCTTATAGTCGAATTGAAGCCCTCATCATCCTCTATCCAAAAACATGATCAGATTTTGGTGGGGTATAACTTATGAATTTCTCCTATTTTTTTAATTAAATTCGAATTACCTATTAAAATTATGAATTTTTGTAAATGTGTTTGGTTGCTGATTTTGATGTTACCATTGTGTAGAGTATGTTTTTCTAGTCAATTTCATATATTATATGTTGAATTTAGAGTTCAATAACGTATAGAATTCGAAGTTTTATTTTCGTGTTCTTCGTGTTCTTGAGGATCGAAGCACTTCTGGAAGTGTTATTGAACTCCAATTTTGATGTTCTAGTTACCAGAATGAATCCCACATGATGTTCATGATGTTCAATTCTTGAGCAGCAGATTCTGCTGCTTTTTTTAAAAAAATTAGTGCACGTTAAATACGATCGAATTTGGTCACATTTAGTATAAAAATATGACTATATTTGGTCGAATTTAGTGTAATATATTCGACCAAATTCGGTCGAATTTAGTACACTTTGGGCGCCAAAATTTAAAATTTTGAATTTTTCGCCAAAATTTGAATTTTTCAAAATTTTGGAAATTTTGGTCGAATTTATAATTTGACCAAAATTGGTCGAATTTAATACTACTAATTTTGACCAAATTTGGTCGAATTTATCCTAAATTTGACCGCACTAATCGGTAATATTTATCCTAAATTCGACCGAATTACTAAATTTGACCAGCGCAAATATGACCAACAGAAATTCGGTCATATTTAGCTAAATTGACCGAACTCGGTCGAATTTAGCTAAATATGACCGAATTTTTTCGGTCATATTTAGCCGTTTTTCTTGTAGTAAGTTGTACCGCGTTACTTATAACAATGTTTCTGTTTCTGTATCAACAGAAACAAAATTTACCAAACTTCTGATACCAAGCTGACTATAGTGGCAAACAACCCTGTGTAAAACTCCATTTGCCAAGTACCCCCATACCTCACAGTAGCAGAAGAAAAATTTTCAATCAGTCTCCAACAATTAGAGTTTGAGCTATACACTGACACTTCATGTTTCCAATCATAGGTAGAGGTGGAAAATACTTTAGATTCATCATAACAAAACCCAAATATAATTTATAAGATACAGTGTGCCAAAATTTAATCAATTTCAAGGAGTCCTTTTGATTATCTAGTGGTTCGGTTACAAAAGATTGGATATATAGTAATCAACAGATTAGTCACCACCAGCTAATGATTCGTGCAGATGACCATCAGTTGCGCAGCCAAGCAGCATCCCAAATCACTCGGGCATCTAATTTCTTGACAACTACTGAACCATATGTCTTCAATTGTTGGAACATAGCACTATGGCTGCAGAGATGGAATAAGGAGACTCCTATATCAAGCCTTGATTTATAAGTCTTGATATACCAGTCTCCTTGTTCCGGCTCTGCAGCCATATAGCTATGCTTCCACAATTGAAGACTATGGCTCAGTAGTTGTCCAGCAATTAGATGCCGAGTAATTTGGTTGCTTCTTGGCTGCGCATCTAATGGTCATGTGCAGGAATCATCAGAAATCACTAACTACCCCATGCAGATGATTTCATATGGATATTAAAGCTCAATGGTCTCATAAACAGGGTCATGATTAAGCAGTGAATATATAAAGCAAACTTTCAAGCTGAAAAAGTGAGTGAACACATCTTTTAAGCGTACAACCGAGAAGGAGATGATGGTGATTAAAATGAGGATTGCTACTTGATTTAGAGAGGTAAGGTCTGAAAAATCGGAAATTAAAAACTAGAGACAACCATATAACTTACAAATTGACTTGGATCTCAAAATTAGATCCTCCGCGGGATGGTGTTAGGGTTTCTTCTTCTATCAGCTACCATTGAATTCACTTTCTTTGATCTCAATTCGTTGAAAGGATTAGAAGCTGCGGAATGATGGCGATAATAACAATGTCAGGTCCTTTTTTCATTTCCTGCGGCTGCTTTTTAAAAAAACCCTAGCCACCAGATGTTAGTTGTATTTATATACCCTACTCATACAAATGTACACAAGGTACCTCTATATTATTTTAATTTTTTTATTTATAATTTTATATTTTGTCTTCTTAATTGTATTTTAATTTTTTCTCTACGACATTATTAATTTTATTTAGTATGATGAATATAATTAAAATTATTATTACTACTATCAAATAATTATTATTATTATATATTGTTAATCTCCTTACTTGAATTTTTTTTAAATTGCATTCATTTAAATAAAATTATTATATTATTATTACTGAAATAGAAGTAGTTTCAATTTTTTAATTTTGAAAATATAATTATCATTATTTTTTATCTTTAATTTTAAGAGAAAAAGTGTATATATGTTTTTCTTAATTTTAAGTAATATATTTAAGTACAAAGTAAACAACGACAAACAGATAAAATAAATAATAGTGGTCAGAGCCCTTAGCTCAACAATTTTTTATAATAGCCTTTTAGTTTACAACTTTCTGGGAATCACCTAATGAATCATGTTTGAAGTACGGGATTAGAAACAAACATTAAACAAAAACCCAGAATGATCCCTTGTGCATTATCATAACGCTACATGTTCATGATGTTCATTAATTAGTGGAAGGTGAAATGTTTGTATGTCATTGTTTGCCTTTTCACATAATTTTCTTAAAATACGTTTTCCATCAATGTTTTCCAATCGATAAAGATAATTAGGATCTATATTCACAATGAGAACCGGGGTAACCAAACACTACAAGAAAAACGATAACATTGGTTGCTTGTAATCATTTTGACCGATTACAGGGTGATCTCTGTCGATTTTGTGGTCATAACCGAACAATTTTCTTAGTCGAAAAGAATCTCGTCAAAAATGTTGAAATCGATCGTTCATAATTGTCATAAACGATCGAAAAGTGGGTCGTTTATGAAAGTTTTTGAACTACATCAAATTTGATCCCACAAAATGACGTGATAACCACTTGGCAAATGTGAGTCAGCTCCATATCACATAACCGACTAGGACTTTGGTCGGTAATATTGATCCATGGCACGGCCAGGGCATGGTTCCACTTTTGCCACTTCTACATCCGACATCCGATCCATGTGGCATTTACGTGACATGCACGTTGCACCAATGACTCTTTTAATCAATTTGGTCGGATAATATATTTGGTTAATTTTACATAGAGCCAAATTAACCAATAATTTACAACTTTACTTCCAATCATCTTAACCGACCAATATGTAGAAGAACATGGTCGCTTATGTGTGTCATTACAAAAATGTCGCTTATATAAATTATATGTATAATTTTTTAGGGTTGATTTTCTGGTAAGGTATGGTTCTGTGGAGTATGAATACATTCTCTGTCAATCTATATTCTGTCAATCTATATTCAAAAGCTAAAACACAATCATCGAACCAACTCAAATCTATAATTACAAACCAAGAATATTAAATTTAAAACAAAATAACAGTATGACACTACAACAAACATGGGCATTTACGATGGAAATTTTGCATTAACTACGTCGTTAATGGTCTAATCACGATGAAATTTTTCCGTCATTTTTGGTCAAATAGAAAGTTCAGATTTTTGTCACAAAATAAAATTTCGTCATAAGTTTTAGAAGCAAATCCCACTCTCTGCAATAAAATATTGAAGTAACTTATGACGAAGAAGACCGTCATTTTCTGGTTAGTTACGATAGAAAGTACGTCGTAACTTATAAGGGACCAACCAAAAATAAAATACTAAACCAATGTATAATGGATTTTTTCATCTTACGTTGGCATTGTTTGGTGGAGTCACAAGATTTTGATTGGGACCTACGTACGGTACAACACTGAATTATTAAAAAAATTAAAAAAATGATAAATTACTACATTATCACGGAATTGGAATGATGAACATTCGCCATAAGTTCGTTATTCCAGAAAAACTATAGGGAAGGTCGTGGAGGCTTCTCACGGAGAAAATAGTTCAAGAACTACTGAATAGTTGTCACACCATTATCCTAAACAAACAAACTAATACAAGGGAACCTAATCAAAAATTCTTCACCACCAATATACAATGAACGAAATCAAAGAATTAAAAATAAACAAACACCAAACTCTTTAGTAACTTCTTCCATGCACTTCCAACCTTTTGTAGAGATGATCGCATAATTCCCTTCAAAGTGTCTTCAATGTATCATCATATGTACTGCCAAAAAAATACATCTTATGTTAACTCTACAAATAATTTCAAATTGGTATATAATTGACTACATTGAAGATACATTATAAGAAATTATCAAATAATTAGATGAATCTATGAAAACGGCTATTTGTGTAACAAGTGGTGAAGGGAAGAATAGTAGGAAGGGGTGAAGGGGAAAAGGGGAATGAGAAAGATAAGAAAAAACATGGCATTGGAAAGATCAAATGAAAACTTTCTACCAAAAATTCAAGTCCATATCATTTACGATGGAAATCGGTAATGAGTTTTGGTGGTGCAATTTTGATTTTCATCAAAAAAAAATCCCGCACAAAAACAAAAAATTGAATAATTTGTTGGTCAATTTTGTCCGAGAAAATTTATGAGTTTTTAGCTGTTCACTCAAATTTTCATGTAAATTATGAACAAGTTTTCACAAAACTAATTTCTTATTATTTTTTTTTTGAAAATCACAACAAAGATATTGAAAATAATTTTTTTACATTTCTTACATTTTTTTGGAAATTCACAACAAGGATATTGAAAATAAATTTTTTACATTTTCTTGAACGTCTAACAATTTTTTTAAAATTTTTTTGAGAATCACAAGGAATATTGAAAATAATCCAAAATAAGATATGATGGAACTACCCAGTGCCAATACTGCTAGTATTTCAAAACATTGGTAAGCGACATAACATACACCATCATCATGTGACAAATCTTTTATTTTTGGACTACTCTAAAATTCTCCAAAATTTCTCACCCAAAAAAAAATTATAGGCCCTATAAAGGTAAATAAGATGTAACTTAGGCACAAAAGCATAAAGTTTGTTGTACGATACAAGTTTTGAATCTAAGTGCAGATTGATTTGATTTGTGAGTACTGCTTTAGTCTTTCCATATGTGGGATGCTGAACGTTCATCTAAGACTCTTCAGCATCATATTTATTCACTACCCAAAAATCAACTCGGGAATCTTGATACATTTTACAAAGTACAAAAAGGCTTTCACCAAATTTAGTCATAGTCTAGTCACTACAAGAAAACAATGCTAAATGTGACCAAATAAATTCGACCGCGGCTAAATATGACCGAATTCGGTCGACCATTTTTGGCCCGGCTAAATATGACCGAATTCGGTCGAATTTAGCAGCGGTCGAATTTATTCGGTCGAATTTAGTACCAAATGTGACCGATTTTTTTTTGGTCGAATTTAGTAGCTACTGAATTTGACCGATTTCTTTTCAGTCGAATGTAGTAGCTACTAAATTTGACCGATTTTTTTTCAGTCGAATTTAGTAGCTACTAAATTTGACCGATTTTTTTTCGACCGAATTCGGTCATATTTAGTAGGGGAGCGGGAAAATTGCCAACCAATTTTTTCCGAAATGTTGCCGAAATTTGTTCAAATTTATAAATATGATCGAATTCGGTAAAATATTAAATTTGACCAAATTTGGTCCAATTTACCCTCATTAAATTAAACCAAATTCGGTCGAATTTAATAATTTTGACCAAATTCGGTTGAATTTATTATTTTCAGAAATTGAAAATATATTATTAAATATTTAAATGTTTGTACACATCATGAACAAATATTTATAAATACTAGGATAACGTTATTTATATGTATAAATTGATTTTGTTCGTAAAAAATATTCATATGATAGGAGAAAGTTAAATTTTTATATAGTAGATTTTTTAAATAAATTAAATAAGTATCTAATTAGTTTGAAAAATTATTATTAATTATTTAAATGTTTCTACACATCATTAAAAAATATTTATAAATACAAGGATAACATTATTCATATGTATAAATTTAGTTGAGTGTGAAAAATATTCATATGATAGGAGAAAGATAAATTTTTATTTAGTAGATTTTTAACTAAATTAAATAAGTATCTAATTAGTTTGAAAAAATATTATAAAATATTTAAATGTTTGTACTCAGCATTCAAAAATATTTATAAATACAAGGATAACATTATTCATATGTATAAATTTAGTTTTGTGTAAAAAATATTCATATGATAGGAGCAAGTTGAATTTTTATTTAGTAGATTGTCTAAATAAATTAAATAAGTATCTAATTAGTTTGAAAAAATATTAAAAAAATTATGAGAGTATTGGAAATACATACGGTATATAAAGTAATTTTTTTAACAAAAAATAAAGAACAAGTTCGACCAAATTTGGTGAATGTAATAAATGTGCTTCGTCCCAGATTGATGTTTCTATTTTTTTAAAAAATATTTCTCGACGATCCAACCGTACGAATATCAAGATATATCTAATTTAGTGATATTCCCAAATTTTAAAAAAATAAAAAATTAATTTGGTTCGAGATCTTAGTAGATCACTACTATTCAAACTAGTACTAGTAACTAGTGTTTTGTCACTGATTGTTGTTTCTATTTTTTAAAAAATATTTCTCGACGATCCAACCGTACGGATGTCAAGATATATCTAATTTAGCGATATTCCCAAATTTTCAAAAAATAAAAAAATAATTTGGTTTGAGATCTTAGTAGATCACTACTATTCTAACTAGTACTAGTAATTAGTGCTTTATCACGGATTGTTGTCTCTATTTTTTAAAAAATATTTCTCGACGATCCAACCGTACGGATGTCAAGATATATATAATTTAGTGATATTCCCAAATTTTCAAAAAATAAAAAATTATTTTGGTTGGAGATCTTAGTCGATCACTACTATTCTAACTAGTACTAGTAACTAGTGCTTTGTCACGGATTGTTCTCTCTATTTTTTAAAAAATGTTTCTCGATGATCCAACCGTATGGATGTCAACATTTATATAATTTAGGGATATTCCCAAATTTTCAAAAAATAAAAAATTATTTTGGTTGGAGATCTTAGTAGATCACTACTATTCTAACTAGTACTTGTAACTAGTGCTTTTTCACAGATTGTTGTCTCTATTTTTTAAAAAATATTTCTCGACGATCCAACTGTACGGATGTCAAGATATATATAATTTAGTGATATTCCCAAATTTTCAAAAAATAAAAAATTATTTTGGTTGGAGATCTTAGTCGATCACTACTATTCTAACTAGTACTAGTAACGAATGCTTTGTCACGGATTGTTATCTCTATTTTTTAAAAAATATTTCTCGACGATCCAACTGTACGGATGTCAAGATATATATAATTTAGTAATATTCTCAAATTTTTAAAAAATAAAAAATTATTTTGGTTGGAGATCTTAGTAGATCACTACTATTCTAATTGGTACTAGTAACTAGTGATTTGTCACGGATTGTTGTCTCTATTTTTTAAAAAATGTTTCTCGACGATCCAACCATACGGATGTCCAGATCTATCCTTTCTAATGTTATTGCCAAAATTTCAGAAAAAAATAAATTAATTTGGTTCGGTAATTTAACGGTCAACTAGTAATTTGACTAGAACCCCTAAACAGGGTTTCGTCAGGGTTTAGTGTTTCAATTTTTTTAAAAATATTTCTTGATGACCCAACCATATTGTGGTCAAGATCCATCATTTCTAATGTTATTGCCAAAATTTCAGAAAAAAATAAATTAATTTGATTTGGTAATTTAAAAGTCAACTAGTAATTTGACTAGAACTCCTAAATAGGGTTTCGTCAAGGTTTAGTGTTTCAATTTTTTTAAAAATATTTCTCGATGACCCAACCACATGGTGGTCGAAATCCATCCTTTTAAATGTTATTGCCAAAATTTCAGAAAAAAATAAATTAATTTGGTTTTATAATTTAAGAGTCAACTAATTTGGAAAATAAATTAAAAATAAAATAAAAATAGAAAATAAATCCAAAATTCAATTTAAAATTTATGCATATCAAAGTAGTCATACTCACTATTTGTGAGATGAATCTTACCCTACCTTCACTAATCTTCCATTTTTTTTTAATTTTTCCCCATTTTTTAACTAGTTTGTAAAATAAATTAAAAAATTAAATAAAAATAGAAAAAGTGTCTATTTTTTAACATATAATTTGGTTGTATGACTACGTGGGTGATTATAAATTCTGGAATTTTTTTTTTCTATTTTATTTAATTTTTTAGCCTTTATTCCAATTTTTATTAATTTTTTAAATTAATCAATTCAACTGAATTTTGACCACATATTAATTCGACCGAATTCGGTCGAGTTTAGCCGAGCTCCTAATTTCAACTATATTTGGTCGAATTTAGCTCCTAAATTCGACAATATTTGGTCAAATTTAGCCGTGTTATCATTATATTTGAATTTCTCAGTCATCGTCTACGTGGCTATCTCTCATTGGTCAATTTAGTATCACATGGATTGATGAGTCAAGCAATCTAGGCCCTGAAATAAAACTAATCCTAGCCATACATTTCACTAACATACATATATATAATATATATACACACATAAAACTAAAACCCACCCCCCCCAACAATCTGATCTACTGAACTCCCCACCCCCCTCCACCCGCCCCCCAACCCCTGACGCCTGCCCCCCCCCCCCCATCAATTTATTTTTATTTTTCTATTTTTTTATGTTCTTGAGTTTTCAAGAATCAAACCAACATTTGGAGGCGTTATCGGTGTCCGATTTCAACGCTCTTATAGTCGAATTGATGCCCTCATCATCCTCTATCCAAAAACATGATCAGATTTTGGTGGGGTATAACTTATGAATTTCTCCTATTTTTTTAATTAAATTCGAATTACCTATTAAAATTATGAATTTTTGTAAATGTGTTTGGTTTTCGTGTTCTTCGTGTTCTTGAGGATCGAAGCACTTCTGGAAGTGTTATTGAACTCCAATTTTGATGTTCTAGTTACCAGAATGAATCCCACATGATGTTCATGATGTTCAATTCTTGAGCAGCAAATTCTGCTGCTTTTTTTAAAAAAATTAGTGCACGTTAAATACGATCGAATTTGGTCACATTTAGTATAAAAATACGACTATATTTGGTCGAATTTAGTGTAATATATTCGATCAAATTCGGTCGAATTTAGTACACTTTGGGCGCCAAAATTTAAATTTTTGAATTTTTCGCCAAAATTTGAATTTTTCAAAATTTTGGAAATTTTGGTCGAATTTATAATTTGACCAAAATTGGTCGAATTTAATACTATTTGACCAAATTTGGTCGAATTTATCCTAAATTTGACCGCACTAATCGGTAATATTTATCCTAAATTCGACCGAATTACTAAATTTGACCAGCGCAAATATGACCAACAGAAATTCGGTCATATTTAGCTAAATTGACCGAACTCGGTCGAATTTAGCTAAATATGACCGAATTTTTTCGGTCATATTTAGCCGTTTTTCTTGTAGTGAGTTGTACCGCGTTACTTATAACAATGTTTCTGTTTCTGTATCAACAGAAACAAAATTTACCAAACTTCTGATACCAAGCTGACTATAGTGGCAAACAACCCTGTGTAAAACTCCATTTGCCAAGTACCCCCATACCTCACAGTAGCAGAAGAAAAATTTTCAATCAGTCTCCAACAATTAGAGTTTGAGCTATACACTGACACTTCATGTTTCCAATCATAGGTAGAGGTGGAAAATACATTAGATTCATCATAACAAAACCCAAATATAATTTATAAGATACAGTGTGCCAAAATTTAATCAATTTCAAGGAGTCCTTTTGATTATCTAGTGGTTCGGTTACAAAAGATTGGATATATAGTAATCAACAGATTAGTCACCACCAGCTAATGATTCGTGCAGATGACCATCAGTTGCGCAGCCAAGCAGCATCCCAAATCACTCGGGCATCTAGTTTCTTGACAACTACTGAACCATATGTCTTCAATTGTTGAAACATAGCACTATAGCTGCAGAGATGGAATAAGGAGACTCCTATATCAAGCCTTGATTTATAAGTCTTGATATACGAGTCTCCTTGTTCCGGCTCTGCAGCCATATAGCTATGCTTCCACAATTGAAGACTATGGCTCAGTAGTTGTCCAGCAATTAGATGCCGAGTAATTTGGTTGCTTCTTGGCTGCGCATCTAATGGTCATGTGCAGGAATCATCAGAAATCACTAACTACCCCATGCAGATGATTTCATATGGATATTAAAGCTCAATGGTCTCATAAACAGGGTCATGATTAAGCAGTGAATATATAAAGCAAACTTTCAAGCTGAAAAAGTGAGTGAACACATCTTTAATTTAAGCGTACAACCGAGAAGGAGATGATGGTGATTAAAATGAGGATTGCTACTTGATTTAGAGAGGTAAGGTCTGAAAAATAGGAAATTAAAAACTAGAGACAACCATATAACTTACAAATTGACTTGGATCTCAAAATTAGATCCTCGGCGGGATGGTGTTAGGGTTTCTTCTTCTATCAGCTACCATTGAATTCACTTTCTTTGATCTCAATTCGTTGAAAGGATTAGAAGCTGCGGAATGATGGCGATAATAACAATGTCAGGTCCTTTTTTCATTTCCTGCGGCTGCTTGTTAAAAAAACCCTAGCCACCTGATGTTAGTTGTATTTATATACCCTACTCATACAAATGTACACAAGGTACCTCTATATTATTTTAATTTTTTTATTTATAATTTTATATTTTGTCTTCTTAATTGTATTTTAATTTTTTCTCTAGGACATTATTAATTTTATTTAGTATGATGAATATAATTAAAATTATTATTACTACTATCAAATTATTATTATTATTATATATTGTTAATCTCCTTAACTTGAATTTTTTTTAAATTGCATTCATTTAAATAAAATTATTATATTATTATTACTGAAATAGAAGTAGTTTCAATTTTTTAATTTTGAAAATATAATTATCATTATATCATTATTTTTTATCTTTAAATTTAAGAGAAAAAGTGTATATATGTTTTTTTTAATTTTAAGTAATATATTTAAGTACAAAGTAAACAATGACAAACGGATAAAATAAATAATAGTGGTCAGAGCCCTTAGCTCAACAATTTTTTATAATAGCCTTTTAGTTTACAACTTTCTGGGAATCACCTAATGAATCATGTTTGAAGTACGGGATTAGAAACAAACATTAAACAAAAACCCAGAATGATCCCTTGTGCATTATCATAACGCTACATGTTCATGATGTTCATTAATTAGTGGAAGGTGAAATGTTTGTATGTCATTGTTTGCCTTTTCACATAATTTTCTTAAAATACGTTTTCCATCAATGTTTTCCAATCGATAAAGATAATTAAGATCTATATTCACAATGAGAACCCGGGTAACCAAACACTACAAGAAAAACGATAACATTGGTTGCTTGTAATCATTTTGACTGATTACAGGGTGATCTCCATCGATTATGTGGTCATAACTGAACAATTTTCTTAGTCGAAAAGAATCCTGTCAAAAATGTTGAAATCAATCGTTCATAATCGTCATAAACGATCGGAAAGTGGGTCGTTTATGAAAGTTTTTGAACTTCATCAAATTTGATCCCACAAAATGACATGATAACCACTTGGCAAATGTGAATTATCTCCATATCACATAACCGACTAGGACTTTGGTCGGTAATATTGATCCATGGCACGGCCTTGGCATGGTTCCACTTTCTCCACTTTTACATCCGACATCCGATCCATGTGGCATTTACGTGACATTCACGTTGCACCAATGACTTTTTTAATCAATTTGGTCGGATAATATATTTGGTTAATTTACATAGAGCCAAATAACCAATAATTTACAACTTTACTTCCAATCATCTTAACCGACCAATATGTAGAAAAGCATGGTTGCTTACGTGTGTCATTACAAATATATCGCTTATATAAATTATATGTATCATTTTTTAGGGTTGATTTTCTGCTTTGGTATGGTTCTGTAGAGTATCAATACATTCTCTGTCAATCTGTATTCAAAAGCTAAAACACAATAATGGAACCAACTTAAATCTATAATTACAAACCAAGAATATTAAATTTAAAACAAAATAATAGTATGACACTACAACAAACATGGGCATTTACGATGGAAATTTTGCATTAACTACGTCGTTAATGGTCTAATCACGATGAAATTTTTCCGTAATTTTTGGTCAAACAGAAAGTTCAGATTTTTGTCACAAAGTAAAATTTCGTCATAAGTTTTAGAAGCAAATCCCACTCTCTGCAATAAAATATTGAAGTAACTTACGACGAAGAAGACCGTCATTTTCTGGTTAGTTACAATAGAATGTACGTCGTAACTTATAAGGGACCAACCAACAATAAAATACTCAACCAATGTATGATGGATTTTTTCGTCTTACATTGGCATTTTTTGGTGGAGTCACAAGATATTGATTGGGACCTACGTGTGGTACAACACTGAATTATTAAAAAAATTAAAAAAATGATATATTACTACATTATCACGGAATTGGAATGATGAACATTCGCCATAAGTTCGTTATTCCAGAAAATACAACCTGCTATTTTTTTAAAATTCGGCATCCAAAATTAAATCCTAACCTAAAATTCAATCAACCACATTACTAACCATAGCAAAATATAAAATGTTACATATAAAATACTTTTATCGCAGTTTACATAAATTAAGCCACAAATTCATAATTGCCCACATCCAAAAGTTAAACCATCCCACAAATACTTACATCTGTCATGCAACCATCAAAAAGTCAAATTGTGTTTACAAACACAACTTCGATTATCTTACATCCATCATCCATGTCAAATTCACAAACATTAAAATTTAGCCTTGATACACAAACATTGAAATTCAGTCCTTAATAAGAGGATCGCAACTAAAGACAATATTATAAGGCCATATCACGATCTTTGACGGACGCAGTATTCTCACCACTGCCCCCCACGGCCCCACCATCATAAAAATCATCATTCTACTGGTGCCTTTCCCTACAATATAAATTTAAAAATTTATACATCAAGGTTTGCAAAAATTATAGGGAAGGTCGTGGAGGCTTCTCACGGATAAAATAGTTCAAGAACTACTGAATAGTTGTCACACCATTGTCCTAAACAAACAACTAATACAAGGGAACCTAATTAAAAATTCTTCACCACCAATATACAATGAACGAAATCAAAGAATCAAAAATAAACAAACACCAAATTCTTTAGTAACTTCTTCCATGCACTTTCCAACTTTTTTGTAGAGATGATCGCATAATTCCCTTCAAGTGTCTTCAATGTATGATCATATGTACTGCCAAAAAAATACATCTTATGTGAACTCTACAAATAATTTCAAATTGGTATATAATTGACTACATTGGAGATAAACTAAAAGAAATTATCATATAATTAGATGAAACTATGAAAACGGCTATTAGTGTAACAAGTGGTGAAGGAAAGAATAGTAGGAAGGGGTGTAGGGGAAAAGGGGAATGAGAAAGATAAGAAAAAACATGGCATTGGAAAGATCAAATGAAAACTTTCTACCAAAAATACAAGTCCATATCATTTACGATGGAAATCGGTAAGGGTGAAAAATCAAAATACCCACATTTTAATATCTCCTGCCCAAAATACCCACATGCGGAACTGTCCGCCCTTTTTACCCACGGACCGAGCATGTCTCACATGCCTGGAGTGTATACGCAAATCAGCAATGCGTATAGATGGTATACGCAAGTGACCACTGCGTGGTCTTTGTAATTTCCCATTCTGCAAACGTCAACAGTAACCTTGAACACGCATGTTGAACATGCGTGACTTAATATACGCATGTCCAACATGCGTATATCAAGTGACTGTTCATCGTCTTCGTCGACGTGCCGGAGCAAATTTTTTACCAAAACTTTGCCGGATCCGTTCACTCCTTACACAGATCGAACAGTCACGTTCTACATACCAAAACAATCCTCTTCTCACCCTCTACATGCCTGTACCAATCAATTTGTGTTTGTTTCGCCGGATTTGAAAGTCCCAAAACCAACTATTTTTTCCGATCTAATTACCCGGCATGGCTATACACGCCCCTGCGGGGCCAAAACTCGATAAATGAACCGGGGAAGTTGATCATCCAGGTCTGGGAATCATTTTAATAGCCTCAAAAAGACTGGAGGTAGCCTGGGCTGGGAGAACGACGATAGGCGATTTCGAGGGCGATTTCGAGCTCGCCTGAGCGTCGGTTGTGGTTGTGGAATAATGACGTGGCATGACGTCATCACGCATTCTGAGAATGCGTGACCTGCAATACGCAAGTACAACATGCGTATATCAATGTACGCATTCTAAGGATGAGTATACCGTGGTTAGAAAGGGCGGACTGTCCCGCATAATGGTATTTTGGTGAGAGAGAGTAGGAAATTGTGGTAGTTTGGGCATTTTCTCAATCGGTAATGAGTTTTGGTGGTGCAATTTTGCTTTTCATCAAAAAAAATCCCGCACAAATACAAAAAATTGAATAATTTGTTGGTCAATTTTGTCCCAGAAAATTTATGAGTTTTTAGCGCTTCACTTAAATTTTCATGTAAATTATTACCAAGTTTTC
This sequence comes from Kitagawia praeruptora, assembly GCA_037693485.1. Lineage (NCBI taxonomy): Eukaryota > Viridiplantae > Streptophyta > Magnoliopsida > Apiales > Apiaceae > Kitagawia > Kitagawia praeruptora. Next base: position 14,065,843 of record CM075347.1, read on the forward strand.
ACAAAACTAATTTCTTATTATTTTTTTTTGAAAATCACAACAAAGATATTGAAAATAAATTTTTTACATTTTTTTGGAAATTCACAACAAAGATATTGAAAATAAATTTTTTACATTTTCTTGAACGTCTAACAATTTTTTTAAAATTTTTTTGAGAATCACAAGGAATATTGAAAATAATCCGAAATAAGAGATGATGGAACTACCCCGTGCCAATACTGCTAGTATTTCAAAACATTGGTAAGCGACATAACACCATCATCATGTGACAAATCTTTTATTTTTGGACTACTCTAAAATTCTCCAAAATTTCTCACCCAAAAAAAAATTATAGGCCCGATAAAGGTAAATAAGATGTAACTTACGCACAAAAGCATAAAGTTTCAACTTAAATGTTTGGTATGTAATTCTCCAACGGGAGGTGCAAGATTGACGAGAAAAATGCTCTGTTTTTTTCTCTCTAAAAAACTTAGCCCACCTAAACTCTTTTTAACATCTTTCATCGGAAAACTTCTTAAACCTCACCGTTGACCGCCCATTCCAGCATTTACTCTTTCTATTCCTGCTATTTTTGTTACATTTTCTTGCTTCTCTTAAACTCCTTCTCCAGATCTCGTCCTTTTAAGCCTCGATCTGGGTACCTGGTTTTCAGATGGGTTCTCGAAACTCGGAAAATTCAGGCTCCATGGATTTTGAGGAATTTTCTGCTTTTATAGGCCACAACTATGCAGGCCCTGCTCCTATCTTGCAACATCAAATGCGATTTGACAATGACCCTGGGAACTCGACAGGTTTTATGGGAGAACTATTACCTCTTGCAGCTCAGGCACGTATGAGGGACCAAACGAATTTTATCTTGAATGAAGGTTCCATTCGGAATACTACAGGACCGGATATGGATTCTAGCAATGGTTCTCAACAATCCCCCCCTGAAGTCAACTCTCAAAAACAGGTTCCAACCAATGTTAAGTTGCATAGTGATCCTAATGCTATGAACTATGAACAGGGTGATATGAGTAAAATTAAGGAAACGCAGCAAGGCTTAACCACTTGGAGCAATATCGTAGCGAAGAATGTTGATAATACTGAACCACAAACTGGGGATGCTTCCATTAGCTATAACGAGGATGGCTCAGCTACGGTAAGATTTTCAAATGAATTTTTTAATAAGGCACAAAAACAATGGGAAACAAGCTTAATTGGGTATTTTATTGGTGGTTCTTTTACCTTTAAATATATTCGTGAGCAAGCGCATAGATACTGGAAAAATCGTGGCTTGACAGGTGTGTATTACAACTCTAAGGGCTATTACACCTTTAGATTTGCTACTTTGGAAGACAAAAATAGAGCTTTGAGCCTGAATACGGTACAAATAGGAGGCAAAACAATGTTCCTCAAACCCTGGATTGAGGGTTCTAAATTCAAACGTAATATTATTGAAAAGGTACCATGTTGGATTCGTCTAGTTGATGTTCCAGAAATCTTGTGGTTTAAGGAAGGATTAACCTCAATTGCTAGTACGGTTGGAAAGCCTATGAAATTCGATGCTATCACATCCAAATTTGAGCCTTTGAAATACGCGGGCATCCAAGTGGAGTTGGCCTACTCTGCTCCGAGACCGGATTATGTTCGAGTTCCTTTGCCCGACTCTAAAGACGAGGTGAAAATAGAGATTCTGTATGGTGAATTACCCTATTCTTGTAGCCTCTGTAAGGCGTTTGGACACTCTCTTTCTCGATGCTTCAATAATCCGGAAAGAGTGGTGAAAAAACAAAGAACCACACAAGGTGCCTCAAACACAAGAGAGGATACAAGAACATCTACTTCAACTGATATTGAAGGCCTTGCCTTGGTCCCTTTCTCTACTCCAGTGCTATTTGAACAGGAGGAACCTCACAATATTCGGGAACTGGAAGCCACACAGGGTACTTCTGAATTGGAAAATGACCAGTTATTCATTGAAAATGGAGATGCTACAGGGGATCTGAATGATGTGGAGTTAGGGGAGATTATACCTCCAATTGTTTTAGGAAATTCTTTTCAGTCATTGACTGATTGCGAGATGGAAATTGACCCACTCAATGTCAATGAGGAAGAAAATGCGAAGCACACTCCTGTTAAAAGGAAGTGGAATAATCCTAACACTAATTCAGGCTTTGTAATTGATCTACCCATTGATCAACATCAGCCTTTGACTTTGTCAACAACCACCCTTGCCAAAAATGATACTACTCCAATCCATGAACCCACTAAGCAAGCTAGCCAGAAACTGTCCAGTTTGAATAAGAATAATGCCGATGCTGATGGATTTGTGCCTGTTATTACCAAGAAAAGTCTTCGATTGGCAAATAAGTCAGTCAAATCTCTTAACCGTAAATGAATTTCGCATCTTGGAACGTTCGGGGTCTGAATAAAAGCACCATCAAAGTGAGCTTGTGCATTTTATTTCCTCCAATAAAATCTCGTTTATGTGTTGTATCGAGACAAAAGTTAAAGAGCATAATTCTAGCTCTGTTGCATCAAAAATTAATAGAGGTTGGTCTTGGATTTATAACTATGACCATCACGTTAATGGCCGCATATGGGTGGGATGGAATCCGTCTTTGTGGTCTGTTGACTGCATTTCTAAGTCTGATCAGCATATTACATGCAAAGTCTGCTTCCTAGAAAAACAAATCAACTTCTGTGTAACATTTGTGTACGCTCTAAACACTCCGCTTGAAAGGGTTGCTTTGTGGTCTGCTTTAAAGGATCTGAGTTCGATGATTGTTCTTCCATGGTGCGTCACGGGGGATTTCAACTCTATTCTTCAAATTAATGAGGTCTCTGGGGGTCGTGAGCATTGGACGCCGGATATGCAAGCTTTTAGGGATTGTGTAAATGATTCTTCTCTTGGTCATATTAGAACTCTCGGAGATTTTTTCACTTGGACCAATAAAAGGAAAAGACCAGATTCCTTAATTCTTAAACGCTTGGATCGCATGCTTGCTAATGCAGCATGGTTTTCAACTTTTTCAGAAGGACAGGTTTTTGTTAAGGAGCGCGGGCTAATGGATCATAACCCCCTTCTATTTGTCAATCCACTGCACCTGGATCGTGGTTCAAGGGCATTTCAGTTTTTTAATTTCATGAAAGAGATCCCTGGTTTTCTTGACGTGGTTCAAACGGCCTGGTCTGATACAATTCATGGAGATCCAATGAAAATTTTTTGTCAGAATATGAAAAATGTGAAGAAGGCGCTGGTGGAGCTTAATAAGAATCATGGGAATGTGCATTCTAATGTCACTCTTGCTCGTGACTCCCTTCATAATATTCAGACTCAGCTCAGAAATAATCCCACTAGTATCTCATTGCTTCAAAATGAAGAAATAGCTCTCAAGCATCTTGAAAATTCTATTCTCGAAGAAGAGGCCTTACTGCTCCAAAAATCAAGAGTCAAATGGCTCTCTCATGGTGATGGAAACACAAAATTCTTCTATAATCAGGTCAAATCGAACTGGAATCGTAATAAAATTCTTGCTCTCTCGAATGATGCTGGTGAGCTTCATTATGGTCTGAATCATGTCTCGAAGATTGCTGTTGATTATTTCAGGGATACTCTTGGGTCTCCGGTCGTTCGGCAGTGGCAAGATGAAAACCCTATTCATCAAACTTCTGTTGAACCTTTGGTAACTCCTACAGCTCAACCTCACTTCAATCACATGGCTGATATCAACTGCCCCACCATAAATGAGAATCAGTATGCCCCTCTTTTAGCTAACATCACAGATGATCTAATCTTTAAAACTCTTAAGTCTTTGAAGTGCAATAAAACTCCGGGGCCTGATGGTTTTACTCTCGAGTTTTACTTAACCACTTGGGATATTGTGGGAACTAGCTTCTGTGCAGCAATTAAGCATTTTTTTGCCTCTTGTGATATGAATCCAGCGGTTAATTCCACTTCTCTTGCTTTAATTCCAAAGGTGGCTGCCCCAACTCATATTACAGACTTTCGTCCAATCTCCTTGTGCACAATTGTTTACAAATGCATTTAAAAAATTCTTGCAAACAGGATTAAAATGGTGCTCCCTACTGCCATAAACACAGCTCAATCAGCTTTTATTAAAGGTCGTAATATCTCTGACAACATTTTGATGGCGCAAGAGCTGTTTCGTGGCTACAATCGAGAAACGGGCAAGTCAAAATGTGCTCTAAAAATCGACCTTCACAAAGCTTTTGACTCTCTGGACTGGAATTTTTTGGTGGCTGCATTGCATAAACTTGGTCTTCCATTTAGATTCATCAAATGGATTTATGTTTGTATCTCTACCCCTAAGTATTCGGTGAAAATAAATGGGTCTTTGCAAGGTTATTTTAGAGGAGCTAAAGGTATCCGTCAGGGTTGTCCTCTGTCCCCTTATCTATTCGCTATTGCTATGAATGTTTTCTCTAGCATTCTTGACTCTAAGCCTACTACCTACAAACATCACTGGAAGTGTAAAGACTTGGGTCTCAGCCACCTTTTCTTTGCGGACGATGTCTTATTATTCTCGAATGGAGATCAAGCTTCTATCAAGCACACTATGGATTCTTTGGAGAAATTCTCAAGTCTTAGTGGTCTGCGGCCTAGCATGACTAAAAGTTCGGTGTTTTTTTGTAACTGTGATGACACTCTGGTCTCCTGGTTTAACACTAATTTTGGCATTCCTCACGGCACAATTCCTGTCAAGTTTTTAGGAGTTCCCCTGATTTCTTCGCAACTCTGTGTGAATGACTGCATGCCTCTGGTTGATAAAATTTCCGCCCGAATCATGGCTTGGACGAATCATTTCCTTTCTCTCGCAGGGAGAGCTCAACTCATAAGGTCGGTATTGTTTCCTATGCAATCTTACTGGACTAACTACTTTATGTTGCCTGCTACAGTTCACAACATTTTGCAGAAATTATTTACTCGATTCCTTTGGAAAGGTTCTACTACTTCCAAAGGGGGGAACAAAGTGAGTTGGCTGACTTTGTGTCTTCCCAAAGAGGAAGGAGGCCTGGGATTTAAAAATACGAAGGAATGGAACAAGGCTCAACTCCTTCTTCACTTGTGCAAAATTATCAACAAATCTGACTCTTTATGGCCGCGATGGATCAATGCAACAGCCCTTAAGCATCAAAAATTCTGGACTATGGATATACCTTCAGACTGCTCCTGGATTTGGAGGAGAATTTTACAGCTCAGACCTTTGGCTCGTCAATTCTTGTCTTACAGGATCGGTGATGGGCAGAAAATTTCTATTTGGTTCGACCCATGGTGGAACTCCTGTTGTTTGGCTACTTACAAGAATGATCCTATTATTTCTCAGGCCTCTTCTACGCACCACGCTGTCATTCATGAGTTGATTGCTTCCGGGGCATGGACCTTACCTCGTCCTAACAGCAGACACCATCATATTAGTCCAGTACTTGATAACTGGCTGGCCAATTTCAATGACCCTGCTTTCGACTTAACCAAAACAGATGTAATTACCTGGGAAGATCGTCCTATTGGTAAAACAAAAATAGTTCACATCTGGGATTCAATTCGTCACAATGTGCCCACAGTTTCTTGGTATAAAGTAGTTTGGCATAAACTGGCAGTTTCTAGATACTCTCATCACCTTTGGCTGGTATGTCATGGAAGACTTAGCACCCTTCAACGACTTGATTCTTTCGGTCTGCAAGTCAATGAATGCTGCTACCTCTGTGTGGGTGGCCTTGAATCTCTTGATCACCTTTTCTTGCACTGCCCGTATACAGATCATATCTTAGCTAAGTTGGGGAATTCTCTAAACCTGCCTTACCAAGCCACCTCCTGGCTAGAGTTGCTGACCTCCTGGCTCAACATCCAGGATCCTCTTCTTCGTCACCTAGGATTACTTTCTCTTCAAATAGTTGCATATCATCTATGGAGGGAGCGCAACTCCAGAGCACACAACAAGGGTCTTCTTTTTCCTGAAAAGCTGAGTACGGGTATCCTTACAGACATTAAAACGAGAGTTTCTAACTCCTCTTGGTTTCTCAAACGAGCATCTACCAATTCTTTTAGTAGTTGGATCATTACTTGATCTTCTGTTCTCTTTTCATAGATTTCTCCTTTTAGACATCTCTATGGTTTGTCATAGAGCATGGGTAAACCCCTTGTAATCTTTTCTTTTTTTTATATATATCCAATTTAGCAAAAAAAAAAAAAAAAGCATAAAGTTTGTTGTACGATACAAGTTTTGAATCTAAGTGCAGATTGATTTGATTTGTGAGTACTGCTTTAGTCTTTCCATATGTGGGATGCTGAACGTTCATCTAAGACTCTTCAGCATCATATTTATTCACTACCCAAAAATCAACTCGGGAATCTTGATACATTTTACAAAGTACAAAAAGGCTTTCACCAAATTTAGTCATAGTCTAGTTGTACCGCGTTACTTATAACAATGTTTCTGTTTCTGTATCAACAGAAACAAAATTTACCAAACTTCTGATACCAAGCTAGCTGACTATATATAGTGGCAAACAACCCTGTGTAAAACTCCATTTGCCAAGTACCCCCATACCTAGCAGAAGAAAAATTTTCAATCAGTATCCAACAATTAGAGTTTGAGTTATATATACACTGACACTTCATGTTTCCAATCATAGGTAGAGGTGGAAAATACTTTAGATTCATCATAACAAAACCCAAATATAATTTATAAGATACAGTGTGCCAAAATTTAATCAATTTCAAGGAGTCCTTTTGATTATCTAGTTGTTCGGTTACAAAAGATTGGATATATAGTAATCAACAGATTAGTCACCACCAGCTAATGATTCGTGCAGATGACCATCAGTTGCGCAGCCAAGCAGCATCCCAAATCACTCGGGCATCTAATTTCTTGACAACTACTGAACCATATGTCTTCAATTGTTGAAACATAGCACTATGGCTGCAGAGATGGAATAAGGAGACTCCTATATCAAGCCTTGATTTATAAGTCTTGATATACGAGTCTCCTTGTTCCGGCTCTGCAGCCATATAGCTATGCTTCCACAATTGAAGACTATGGCTCAGTAGTTGTCCAGCAATTAGATGCCGAGTAATTTGGTTGCTTCTTGGCTGCGCATCTAATGGTCATGTGCAGGAATCATCAGAAATCACTAACTACCCCATGCAGATGATTTCATATGGATATTAAAGCTCAATGGTCTCATAAACAGGGTCATGATTAAGCAGTGAATATATAAAGCAAACTTTCAAGCTGAAAAAGTGAGTGAACACATCTTTAATTTAAGCGTACAACCGAGAAGGAGATGATGGTGATTAAAATGAGGATTGCTACTTGATTTAGAGAGGTAAGGTCTGAAAAATAGGAAATTAAAAACTAGAGACAACCATATAACTTACAAATTGACTTGGATCTCAAAATTAGATCCTCCGCGGGATGGTGTTAGGGTTTCTTCTTCTATCAGCTACCATTGAATTCACTTTCTTTGATCTCAATTCGTTGAAAGGATTAGAAGCTGCGGAATGATGGCGATAATAACAATGTCAGGTCCTTTTTTCATTTCCTGCGGCTGCTTGTTAAAAAAACCCTAGCCACCATATGTTAGTTGTATTTATATACCCTACTCATACAAATGTACACAAGGTACCTCTATATTATTTTAATTTTTTCTCTACGACATTATTAATTTTATTTAGTATGATGAATATAATTAAAATTATTATTACTACTATCAAATTATTATTATTATTATTATATATTGTTAATCTCCTTACTTGAATTTTTTTTAAATTGCATTCATTTAAATAAAATTATTATATTATTATTACTGAAATAGAAGTAGTTTCAATTTTTTAATTTTGAAAATATAATTATCATTATATCATTATTTTTTATCTTTAATTTTAAGAGAAAAAGTGTATATATGTTTTTTTTAATTTTAAGTAATATATTTAAGTACAAAGTAAACAATGACAAACGGATAAAATAAATAATAGTGGTCAGAACCCTTAGCTCAACAATTTTTTATAATAGCCTCTTAGTTTACAACTTTCTGGGAATCACCTAATGAATCATGTTTGAAGTACGGGATTAGAAACAAACATTAAACAAAAACCCATCAGAATGATCCCTTGTGCATTATCATAACGCTACATGTTCATGATGTTCATTAATTGGTGGAAGGTGAAATGTTTGTATGTCATTGTTTGCCTTTTCACATAATTTTCTTAAAATACGTTTTCCATCAATGTTTTCCAATCGATAAAGATAATTAGGATCTATATTCACAATGAGAACCGGGGTAACCAAACACTACAAGAAAAACGATAACATTGGTTGCTTGTAATCATTTTGACCGATTACAGGGTGATCTCGGTCGATTTTGTGGTCATAACCGAACAATTTTCTTAGTCGAAAAGAATCCCGTCAAAAATGTTGAAATCAATCGTTCATAATCGTCATAAACGATCGGAAAGTGGGTCGTTTATGAAAGTTTTTGAACTTCGTCAAATTTGATCCCACAAAATGACGTGATAACCACTTGGCAAATGTGAATCATCTCCATATCACATAACCGACTAGGACTTTGGTCGGTAATATTGATCCATGGCACGGCCTTGGCATGGTTCCACTTTCGCCACTTTTACATCCGACATCCGATCCATGTGGCATTTACGTGACATTCACGTTGCACCAATGACTCTTTTAATCAATTTGGTCGGATAATATATTTGGTTAATTTACATAGAGCCAAATAACCAATAATTTACAACTTTACTTCCAATCATCTTAACCGACCAATATGTAGAAAAGCATGGTCGCTTACGTGTGTCATTACAAATATGTCGCTTATATAAATTATATGTATCATTTTTTAGGGTTGATTTTCTCTTTGGTATGGTTCTGTAGAGTATCAATACATTCTCTGTCAATCTATATTCAAAAGCTAAAACACAATAATGGAACCAACTTAAATCTATAATTACAAACCAAGAATATTAAATTTAAAACAAAATAACAGTATGACACTACAACAAACATGGGCATTTACGATGGAAATTTTGCATTAACTACGTCGTTAATGGTCTAATCACGATGAAATTTTTCCGTAATTTTTGGTCAAACAGAAAGTTCAGATTTTTGTCACAAACTAAAATTTCGTCATAAGTTTTAGAAGCAAATCCCACTCTCTGCAAGAAAATATTGAAGTAACTTACGATGAAGAAGACCGTCATTTTCTGGTTAGTTACAATAGAATGTACGTCGTAACTTATAAGGGACCAACCAACAATAAAATACTCAACCAATGTATGATGGATTTTTTCGTCTTACATTGGCATTTTTTGTTGGAGTCACAAGATATTGATTGGGACCTACGTGCGGTACAACACTGAATTATTAAAAAAATTAAAAAAATGATAAATTACTACATTATCACGGAATTGGAATGATGAACATTCGTCATAAGTTCGTTATTCCAGAAAATACAACCTGCTATTTTTTAAAATTCGCATCCAAAATTAAATCCTAACCTAAAATTCAATCAACCACATTACTAACCATAGCAAAATATAAAATGTTACATATAAAATACTTCTATCGCAGTTTACATAAATTAAGCCACAAATTCATAATTGCCCACATCCAAGAGTTAAACCATCCCACAAATACTTACATCTGTCATGCAACCATCAAAAAGTCAAATTGTGTTTACAAACACAACTTCGATTATCTTACATCCATCATCCATGTCAAATTCACAAACATTAAAATTTAGCTTTAATACACAAACATTGAAATTCAGTCCTTAATAAGAGGATCGCAACTAAAGACAATATTATAAGGCCATATCACGATCTTTGACGGACGCAGTATTCTCACCACCACCCCCCACGGCCCCACCATCATAAAAATCATCATTCTACTGGTGCCTTTCCCTACAATATAAATTTAAAAATTTATACATCAAGGTTTGCAAAAATTATAGGGAAGGTCGTGGAGGCTTCTCACGAATAAAATATTTCAAGAACTACTGAATAGTTGTCACACCATTATCCTAAACAAACAACTAATACAAGGGAACCTAATTAAAAATTCTTCACCACCAATATACAATGAACGAAATCAAAGAATTAAAAATAAACAAACACCAAATTCTTTAGTAACTTCTTCCATGCACTTCCAACTTTTTTGTAGAGATGATCGCATAATTCCCTTCTAGTGTCTTCAATGTATGATCATATGTACTGCCAAAAAAAATACATCTTATGTGAACTCTACAAATAATTTCAAATTGGTATATAATTGACTACATTGGAGATAAATTAAAAGAAATTATCATATAATTAGATGAATCTATGAAAACGGCTATTAGTGTAACAAGTGGTGAAGGAAAGAATAGTAGGAAGGGGTGTAGGGGAAAAGGGGAATGAGAAAGATAAGAAAAAACATGGCATTGGAAAGATCAAATGAAAACTTTCTACCAAAAATACAAGTCCATATCATTTACGATGGAAATCGGTAATGAGTTTTGGTGGTGCAATTTTTATTTTCATCAAAAAAAAAAAATCCCGCACAAATACAAAAAATTGAATAATTTGTTGGTCAATTTTGTCCGAGAAAATTTATGAGTTTTTAGCGCTTCACTTAAATTTTCATGTAAATTATGACCAAGTTTTCACAAAACTAATTTCTTATTATTTTTTTTTGAAAATCACAACAAAGATTTTGAAAATAAATTTTTTACATTTCTTACATTTTTTTGGAAATTCACAACAAAGATATTGAAAATAAATTTTTTACATTTTCTTGAACGTCTAACAATTTTTTTTAAATTTTTTTGAGAATCACAAGGAATATTTAAAATAATCGGAAATAAGAGATGATGGAACTACCCAGTGCCAATACTGCTAGTATTTCAAAACATTGGTAAGCGACATAACATACACCATCATCATGTGACAAATCTTTTATTTTTGGACTACTCTAAAATTCTCCAAAATTTCTCACCCAAAAAAAAATTATAGGCCCGATAAAGGTAAATAAGATGTAACTTACGCACAAAAGCATAAAAGCATAAAGTTTGTTGTACGATACAAGTTTTGAATCTAAGTGGAGATTGATTTGATTTGTGAGTACTGCTTTAGTCTTTCCATATGTGGGATGCTGAACGTTCATCTAAGACTCTTCAGCATCATATTTATTCACTACCCAAAAATCAACTCGGGAATCTTGATACATTTTACAAAGTACAAAAAGGCTTTCACCAAATTTAGTCATAGTCTAGTTGTACCGCGTTACTTATAACAATGTTTCTGTTTCTGTATCAACAGAAACAAAATTTACCAAACTTCTGATACCAAGCTGACTATATATAGTGGCAAACAACCCTGTGTAAAACTCCATTTGCCAAGTACCCCCATACCTCACAGTAGCAGAAGAAAAATTTTCAATCAGTCTCCAACAATTAGAGTTTGAGCTATATATACACTGACACTTCATGTTTCCAATCATAGGTAGAGGTGGAAAATACTTTAGATTCATCATAACAAAACGCAAATATAATTTATAAGATACAGTGTGCCAAAATTTAATCAATTTCAAGGAGTCCTTTTGATTATCTAGTGGTTCGGTTACAAAAGATTGGATATATAGTAATCAACAGATTAGTCACCACCAGCTAATGATTCGTGCAGATGACCATCAGTTGCGCAGCCAAGCACCATCCCAAATCACTCGGGCATCTAATTTCTTGACAACTACTGAACCATATGTCTTCAATTGTTGAAACATAGCACTATGGCTGCAGAGATGGAATAAGGAGACTCCTATATCAAGCCTAGATTTATAAGTCTTGATATACGAGTCTCCTTGTTCCGGCTCTGCAGCCATATAGCTATGCTTCCACAATTGAAGACTATGGCTCAGTAGTTGTCCAGCAATTAGATGCCGAGTAATTTGGTTGCTTCTTGGCTGCGCATCTAATGGTCATGTGCAGGAATCATCAGAAATCACTAACGCTAATGAATCATCTAATTGGCTGCCCAACAATTTTTTATAATAGCCTTTTAGTTTACAACTTTCAGGGAATCACCTAATGAATCATGTTTGAAGTACGGGATTAGAAACAAACATTAAACAAAAACCCGGAATGATCCCTTGTTCATTATCATAACGCTACATGTTCATGATGTTCATTAATTAGTGGAAGGTGAAATGTTTGTACGTCATTGTTTGCCTTTTCACATAATTTTCTTAAAATACGTTTTCCATCAATGTTTTCCAATCGATAAAGATAATAAGGATCTATATTCACAATGAGAACCGGGGTAACCAAACACTACAAGAAAAACGATAACATTGGTTGCTTGTAATCATTTTGACCGATTACAAGGTGATCTCCGTCAATTATGTGGTCATAACCGAACAATTTTCTTAGTCGAAAAGAATCCCGTCAAAATCAATCGTTCATAATCGTCATAAACGATCGGAAAGTGGGTCGTTTATGAAAGTTTTTGAACTTCATCAAATTTGATCCCACAAAATGACGTGATAACCACTTGGCAAATGTGAATCATCTCCATATCACATAACCGACTAGGACTTTGGTCGGTAATATTGATCCATGGCACGGCCAGGGCATGGTTCCACTTTTGTCACTTTTACATCCGACATCCGATCCATGTGGCATTTACGTGACATTCACGTTGCACCAATGACTCTTTTAATCAATTTGGTCGGATAATATATTTGGTTAATTTTACATAGAGCCAAATAACCAATAATTTACAACTTTACTTCCAATCATCTTAACCGACCAATATGTAGAAAAACATGGTCGCTTACATGTGTCATTACAAATATGTCACTTATATAAATTATATGTATCATTTTTTAGGGTTGATTTTCTGCTTTGGTATGGTTCTGTAGAGTATCAATACATTCTCTATCAATCTATATTCAAAAGCTAAAACACAATCATGGAACCAACTTAAATCTATAATTACAAACCAAGAATATTAAATTTAAAACAAAATAACAGTATGACACTACAACAAACATGGGCATTTACCACTACAACAAATTTGGCCTTTACCTACTAATTTTAAATGTAGGTAAAAGCATTCTATTTGTAGGTAATAACTTTGTATCTACCAATGTATTATTGGTAGCGATTGGTAGGTAAAAGTTGGTAAAGAATGACTATTTACCTACACATGTTACTATTGGTAGATAAAAATTAAAAGGACCCCACTTTATTAACTAATTAATGTTGAGTAATCAGCTGATGTGTTGTTGATTTGCGTGGCATTGTGCCAAGTAAGCAATCCATATGGCACATCAAGAGTGGTACACTTGGCACCCTACAAGTGGTCCATTCATTATTTTATAATTGGTTATCCATTTGGCAGCACAAGAAAGGTTCTTCTGACCGACAATTATGGTATTCAAATGGTCAGTAAATATTATTAATATTATTGGTAGTTAAACAAACTTTATTTCATTTGCCAACAATTTTAAATTAAAATTAAATGAATTGAAAAAAGTTAAAATTATTTTCATAAAGTTGTTAGCCAAAAGAGCCGTTACATTAAATTAGTATCTTAATGTACATCATAGTTGGTTACACAATATTACAAAAGAATTGATACCTAAATTTTACAAAAGAATTTTATTAATTCTACACTCCTTGGTTGAATGGCAAAAACAAGTCTCCACATTGCATTCACTTCACAATATTGTACAACGGATCCATAAATAAATCAACAAGCCAGTAGTCATTGATTTTCACCGAAACGGAGTCGTAACCATCTTCAACTACAAAATAGGTATACAGAAAACAAGTTAACTAAAATTCAAGCATGAAACCAAATAAACGGAAAATAATGCAAGCAACTAAAAAAGGGATATAATTGTTTATCCTCTAGATTTTACTATAAAGGCAATGCTAGACACTCATTGAATTACCTTATAATTCGACATCAAATTAAAATTTTAATTTTGAAATACCAAAAAAAGTTAAACAAACCCCTGACATAATTAGAAAAAACAAGTTACCTACTACTACTACATTTACAACAATACTTTAGCAGTGGAGAGGAATTCTCCATTTACAAATGAAAGAAGCATACGGCAAAAAAAATTATATTCTAAGATCAAATAGGCAATTTATGATTACTAAAATCACAAAATAGAAGTCGTATCCTACAATATTTGTAGAAAAACAATTTATGATTACTATCGGGAGAAGTGCTTATATAACAGAGATGGATGACAATTAACATATACAAGACATACTATAAAATGAAAAAACAAGATGAAATGATAAATTTTCAAATAACAAGCTGAATCCAAAACAAAAGGTTAGATCTTGAGTAAGATTTCAACGTCAAAAAAAGCAAAAAAAGAAGAAGATGTACCTTTCAATTATGAGACATGGCTATAAGCTAATTGTTGTACATGTAAGCCTAAGTGTCCAAATTTAGATCAAAATTCTGCAATAACAAAACTTTCAACTTAATAAACAGAAAATAAGAACAATAAGACATGAAAGAATTAAGAAAAATATACCTTGTATCTTTGTAGAGGTTTTTACGTTGATACAGTTATATAATGGTATACTAGTGGCTCTGACTCTGGAGCTACGCATATAAGTAAATTTTTCCTGTCGTGTGCAAATTTTGCAGTTTGCAAGTCCATATCCTCATCTTAAGGTATCCGGCTTTTATGCACGGGAAATAATCGGATCATGCTAAGGCGGGTAATCAAATTTTTACCACGTCTAAGGGTGTATTTCAATCAAAAATGTTAAGCGGGGTTCGTTTGGGGTTCGTTTCCGCCTTTTATTTTGAAATGATTTTGCCAACTAATATTTCCTTTAATATTTTAACCTTTTTCAGTAAATATATTAAATATTGGGAAATAAATTAAAATTTAATCAATTAACTTTTACAACTAAAATACGTTATCTTTTCTATTTTTTTCAGTAAAACCTATTTGAGTACATATATTTAAGTCAAATAAAATAATAAAATTATAATAATTGATAACTATCCGATTACATTTTTCAGCTAAAACATGTCATTTTTTCAATACTTTCAAACTGAAATCCATCCTTTTCCTAAAAATATCACAGACAACATATATATAATTATTATCAGATCATATCATTTAAAATTTTAAGGCTACAAAATCATGTCTTTAAATTTTTAATACAAATTAAAAAAAAGTTTCCATTATATTATAAAATATCTGTGTATCGCACAGATTTTAAGCTAATTATTATTAAACCTACTAAGGAAGGAATATGATTTGAAAATTGCCTCTATTTTTAAAAAAATATAAAAAAGAAAAATCTCTCCCAAATCCATATATACTTGTGGGCTATGGAATTGAGTATTCAAAGTCAAATTAAGTCAATTTTCAACGATAATTAATAATTAATGTTAGACTTACGGACGAGTGTTATGAGATATTTTTAGTTTCGATTCTCACTTATCTAGATATTTATTTAAAATAAATACTAATTTACTATTAAAGTTAATTTTTAATATATAATCAATCATCATTATGAAAAATATTTGATTTATTATTAAAGTTAATTTTTAAATTGTTTGATTTTTAATGAGTAATGTTAATTTAAATTGTTTGACACTCAACCTCTACCACTTTGAAGAATCTATATTTCAATATATAATTAAGAATTTAAGATAAAGAATTTTATTACATATCCGACATCTTCCCTTTCCTCATCCGACATCATTTTAAAGCTTAATTATAATTCAAGATATAATATATTTATTAATTTTAAGAATACATATAAATTATATAAATTTGTATAAATTATATATTTATTTATTTGAATAATCGGTTCGGTTCGATTTTGACCTATAACCGGAACCGAAACCGAAAGTCTCGATTTTTAAAAATAAAAATCGCAACTACCAATTCGATTTCGATTCAATTTTGATCGATTTCGATTTTAATTCGATTTTTTGCTTACACACACGTTTAATGTCTGCTACGTCCTCATAAAATATCATTAAGAAGTTCTTAAAAACAGAGGAGTCCCTTCAAAAAACAGGGGAGTCCTTCATGCATCCAATTCTTTTAAACTTTTCGAATGGTGCTTAATATGATTCTTTTTGTTCAATATTTCATTAAATTATAAATGTTGTACTAAAATTTCATTAAATTAAATTAAAAATGTTGTACTAAAATTAAATTAAATTTCATTAATATTTCTTTAGGCTAATAGTTCTAAAATAACTAAGCTACATAATATTTCATTAAATTAAAAATGTTGTACTAAAATTTAGATTAAACTACATGTATTTTAGAGATATATTATTCCATATTTTAAGTTTTATTTTAAAACACTATTTTACATTATTTAAATTATATATCAAATAACATTAAACATATTTTTGTTTAAATACCATAAAGAAAAATAATTAAATTTTCAACTGCTAACTCGTCAACATATATAATAAAAAATTGACAGAATAGAATGTCCCTAATGTATGATACAAAAGGAAGACAATAGTTCGAAAAAAGACAATCATCTGAAACAGGGAAAAAAAGAGCTTTACAATAATATAAATATAATTACGATTTTATTTTTTAAAGATGTAACGGAACAATAAACTATGATATTAGCGTAAAAGTTTGTGAATTCCACGTAGGATGACATTTGACAGTTGAGCATGCATTTAATTTTCAAAAAAAAAAGGAGTGGCGGTTAATGTTTTCAACGAATATTGGAAATTTTCTCACGTTTATAAGTAATGCTCTTTTAACTGCAGTCTCCAAGTACTATAACTGATCACGACATCACGTATTTGTGTAGTTCACCCACCAATAAATTTTACAAATATCTAGTGGTAAGTAAAGAGTAACTTTTACCTATACATGTAAAATTAGTAGATAATATATTAGTAGGTAAAAGTCAAATTTCTTGTAGTGACGATGGAAATTTTTCATTAACTACGTCGTTAATGGTCTAATTGAAAGGCATATGATGTAGCCTATTTGTATTTCGAGGATACAACTCAACTTAAACAAGATTGTAATAATAGTGAATAGTATATAGACTGTCATAAGGAATCTCAGATTGTATTATCTGTCAGAAGAAAAAGATTAATGACAATCTAAAGACTTGAGGAATTGCTACATTGAAAGAAGCTCAGTCATCTGATCAAGCCTCAGTGTAGCATTCAAAGTGATGGATTTAATTTTATAGGACAGAGATTTCTACAAGTGACAAAGAAATAGTTTCAGTACGAATGTATTTGAAGAAAGTTGAAAGAAGAAAAAGACCACAGCTTAAAGTCAAAATGAAGAACTAAAGTTGAAGTTAGTCCTTCATGAACCAGACAGTACATCGAGCGTCAACAATTATTCATTTCAGTGGTTTAAAGTGAAGGTTAGACTATTTAAATGAATTATGTTAATTCTCTTTTAATTAATTTAAAGTATTTAGTTAATTTAATTAATAAATTAATTCTTGAAGAATTAATTTATTTATTAAGTTAATTATTAAATTAATTAATTTAGAATTAATATAGATTGTTTAAAGACAATGGTTTTAATTGTTAGAAAGACTTTACTAAGTTCAAGTAATAGTCTGTATAAAGAATAGTCTGTATACAGCTAGTCTGTATAAATAATAGTATATAAAGCTTAGTCTGTATAACTTAGAACAGTTGTATGACTACCAGAGTGGTAGTCATACCGGTAGTCATACTGTTCTGGTGATAGTTTGTATAAGCCTTGGATAGTCCTACAAGTCTATTTGATAGTCTGTATAAGGATAGTCTGTATAACAGATAGTCTGTATAAGGATAGTCTGTATAACAGGTAGTCTGTAAAGGATAGTCCTGCAGTTCAAGTGATAGTCTGTAAAGCACGATAGTACTACCGGTAGTCATACAGCTCAACTGGATAGTCTGTATACTTGGTTAAAGGCAACAGGAGCACGGCAGATTGAATATAAAGACACAGACTCACAGACAGAAGCATAACAGATATACACGGACAAGCAAGAAAGACACAGAAGACTCAATATTACATCTCTCTCATCTTTCAAGCTCAAACCAAGCAATTAAATTGCCATAAATTCTTGAGTTCTTTGTATCAAAAATTGTATCCATTGGAACTTAATTATTTGTGATTCTTGTACTACTAGTGAATTAAGTTTCCTAGTTCATAAATTGATATCTTGATTTTTATTAGCTAAATTAGAAAAGTTCATGTCGAATTTTCTAATTAGTTATTAATTACTTGATAATCATTTGTACTGAAATTGTAACACCCATCAAGTTAATATATTGCTATATTCAACTTGAAAATTGTTTCAATTTATTCCGCACAAAATTTGTCTAAGTCAAAATTTTTCAAAGGACAAATTTCGAGAAAATGGTATAGATTGTATTCAACCCCCCCTTCTACAATCTTATCGGACCTAACAATTGGTATCAGAGCCTATTGATTGATACACAAATCAAGATCCTATTTTTATTCAATCAAAAATTTATCTCAAATTTTTAACTCACTTAAAAATTCATCATGTCTTCAAAAGCCATTGTTAAGATTCCCATATTTAATAAGGATAATTATGATATGTGGAAAAATAAAATGAAGTTGTTTCTTGATGTTACAAATCCAAGATATTTGTGGGTTTTGAAAAATGGACCAATAATTCCTTTGCAACATGATGCTGAATCAGTTACAAATGGAGTTGTTACAAAACCTGCTAAATCCTATGCAAAGGACTCTAAGAACTATAATCCTGAGGAAAAAGAGGAAGCTGGATTGGACAAAAATTTGAGACTCATTCTAATAGATTCCCTGGATGCTGTAATGTATAGCCATATGATGAATTATAAAACTGCTAAGCACATCTGGGAAACTATTGAGACTATTAATGAAGCAACTGATGAAGTCAGGGAAAACAGACTTCAAATTTTGACCTCAGAATATGAACACTTTAGAGCTAGCCCTAATGAAGGCATTCAGGAAGTGTTCGAAAGGTATAACAAAATAATCAACAACTTGCAAGTTCATGGCAAGCAGTATACACAAAAATAGATCAACATGAAGTTTTTGCTGACTATGCCTACTCACTTAGAGCATAGAATAACTGCCATCAGAGAATGTAGAGATTTAAATAAGATTGTTCTTGAAAGGCTGTTTGGTGTTCTGAAAACGTATGAGTTGGAACAAGTACAGCATAAGGAGTTCTCTGGCAAAGGCAGAGTGGCAAGTTCTTCTACAGCCCTAGTAGTTGAGGTTCCTAAGGAAGTGGAAGCTAAAGTTGTTTAACCTAACAGCTCCAACAATGAACAAACTGAAGTGGAACATGGACAGACACCAGCCACTCGGGATGGTGGAGAATTCTATTCACTGGAAGAGCTAGATCAATTGGAAGATGAATCCATGACAATGATGGTGAGGCAGTTCAGTAACTTCAGATTCAGAAGAAATCCCAAGTTCAGGTTTAAGTCTAATAACAGATTTCAGAGAGGAGGTTCTTCTTCCTCTAGTAACAGGGGAGGATACAAAACTGGAACAGTTGATAGAAGCAAGATCCGTTGCTTCAACTGTAATGAATTGGGACACTTTGCTACTGAGTGTCAGAAACCTAAGCAAGCACAGAAAAAAGATTATGCTTCTGAAAAGAAGAAGACTGGAAGAGCTTATGTAGCTGCTGATAAAAGTTGGGATGACACAGATAGCGAATATGAAGAATATGGAAACTTTGCGCTGGTGGCAAATGCTGATACATCAACTCGTTATACCATACCGGTAATTCTTACTGACACTCAGTTAATTCATAGCTTACGTAATTGCTTGACTAATGCACAAAATGGATACGAAAGAATAAGTCTATTAAACACTAAACTTGAAAATGAAGTGTTAGAATTAAAAAAGGTGCATGTTAATCAAGATCAGCATATAGAAGAAATAGCACGACTTAATTTCAAAGAAAAGTCTCTTGGAGAATACATGGTAAAACAAGTTGCTAAGATTGCTGAATAAGAAACGAGGATTACAGAACTTGAAACACAGATTAGAGCCTGTTATAATTCTGTTAAAGTTTCTAAAGAGTTTTTCAACAAACAAGCTATAGAACGAACTGTAGGAATAGGGTTTGGTTACAAAGAAGCTGTTGGTTCTTTGGGCAATCATTCTACTAATCCCATTCCTGCTAAAGAAAGAGGTATACCATATGTACTCAAAGATGTTGAAAAACTTATGTTTAAAACCTCTGTTGCTGAACCACCAAATATGTATTCAATTGTGATTCAAGAAGAAATGAGAAATGAGGACAGTGTTAATGGCATAGTCATTGATAATGAAAAATCTGTTAAGGCACGTACAACCGAAAATGTTAAATCTAATAAAGTTGTTTCTATGAAACCAGTTAAGTTTGTTAAGTCAACCAGTTCGTCTAAAACTAGGTCATGTAGTAATAAGTTGAAGCAGAACAATGACATGTTTGACATGCATATCATGCCTATTATTGATTCTTCTCATAAAGCATGTGGTGTTGTCAATTGTATGTCTTGTGCTTTTAATGTCATATCTGCTTACTTTAATGGTAATCATGCATGTGTTGATAGGATTGCCCCTCGACAACATATGAACAGAAACACAAATGTTAGATCAAAGACTGCTAGTCCTCCTAATGTTAGGAGAGAGACATTTGCACCTAAGCCTAAACAAAGTTTTACTAAGGCTGTTTACAAGGTCAAATGTCCAGTACATGAAACAAGTGTTATTGCTGGTAAACAAACATGGATACCCAAAATGAAACAAAAGATTGTCAAATCTGTTTATAGGGTAAAATGCTTGTTGATTAATGGTAAAATTGGTGTCAAGGTTAAAAATGTTGTTTTTCCTGATAAAGGCCAATTCTTTAAGTATTCTGGACCCAATCAAATTTGGGTTCTGAAGAAAGTTTAATCCGGTTGTCATTGCAGGGTGTTGAGCAGGTTGAACGAGTAACCTGGATCTTGGACAGTAGATGTTCAAGGCATATGACTGGTGATAGAACCCTGCTGACAAATGTGGTGGAGAAGGTCGGCCCAGTAGTTACCTTTGGAGATAACAGCAAAGGTAGAACTGATGGATATGGCAGACTTGAAGCTGGAAATGTTATCATTGATGAAGTCTCTTTTGTGAAAGGACTTGAGCACAATTTGCTCAATGTCAGTCAATTCTGTGACAAAGGATATGAAGTTTATTTCAACAAGAAGAATTGTATAATTTCACACAAGAGACATGAAAAGCCACAACTAACAGGAGTTAGAAAAGGCAATCTGTACGTAGCCAATATGAACTCAGGAAGCACTGAAGAAATTACTTGCTTCTATACTAAAGCATCTAATGATGAGAGTTGGCTATGGCACAAGAAACTTTCTCATCTAAATTTCAAGACAATGAATTCTCTAGTTAAAAGAGAGTTGGTGAGAGGTTTGCCTTCAATGGAATTCACTCAAGAAGGACTTTGTGATGCATGTCAAAAAGGCAAGCTAAAAAGGGCAACTCACAGGAGCACTGACACATCTTCAATAACTGAACCTTTACAATTACTTCATATGGATTTGTTTGCTCCAGTTAATGTGATGTCAATATCAAAGAAATGATATGCTCTTGTGATTGTTGATGATTTTTCAAAATACACATGGGTCCTATTTCTGAATTCTAAAGATGAAACTCCACACCTAGTGATTGATCACATCAAGTTAATTGAGCTGGATTCTACGTATCCAGTGAGAGCCATAAGGTCAGATAATGTAACTGAATTCAAGAATGCAGTTCTGAATGATTTCTGCACTGAGAAGGGTATAACCAGACAGTACTCAGCTCCAAGAACTCCTCAGCAAAATGGGGTAGTGGAAAGAAAGAATAGAACCTTGGTTGAAGCTGCACGTACTATGTTAAGTGAATCAAGGCTTCCATTGTACTTTTGGGCTGAAGCTGTCAACACTGCATGCTATACCCAGAATCGAACTCTTATCAACAAAGACTTGATGAAGACGCCCTATGAAGCTATGATTGAAAAGAAACCAACACTCAAATACTTTCATGTATTTGGAGAAAAATGCTTTGTACTTAAAGAAGGAGATGATCAAGGTGGAAAATTCGAGGCCAAAGCACATGAAGCAATTTTTATTGGTTATACAGGAAGAGCTTACAGGGTGTACGTGATTGATCAACAGAAAATGAATAAAAGTGTCAATGTAACATTTGATGACACTAAACTCCCTAGTATCCAAACTGAGGATTCATCTTAAAAGCTATCTTTTAATGACATGACAGATCCAGATTCAGATGATGACAATCCACTTGATGTTTTTGCTGATGCTAATGACAACAATGATAATAATGATGATGATCAGGATAATGGTGGTGAAAACAATGATAATACTGGAGATACACCTGACACTCTTGAATAATCATCTAGTCAACCTGGCAACAACTCAGGGGGAGATAATGAAGGATAACTAGTCATACTCAACATCACAATGAAGAACAAGGCGAATCATCAAGATTAAATCTTCCAAGATAAACAGTTTGGAATAGAGCTCATCCTTTTGAGCTGATTATTGGTGATCCAGATGTTGGAGTCAAAACTAGAAGTGCTACTCAAAATCAATGTAACTATTCAGGGTTTCTATCTGAAATGGAACCTAAGAAAACTGAGGAAGCTTTTTCTGATCCTGATTGGCTGATTGCTATGCAAGATGAACTCAATCAATTCAAACAACAAGAAGTATGGAAGCTGGTACCCAGACCCAAAGACAGGAAAGTGGTTGACACAAGGTGGGTATTCAGAAATAAGCTAGATGAAGATGGGACAGTAACAAGAAATAAAGCAAGACTGGTAGCAAAGGGTTATTCACAAGCTGAAGGCATTGATTATGATGAAGCCTACGCTCCAGTGGCAAGACTTGAGTCTATCAGAATATTCTTGGCATTCGCAGCATTCTCAAACTTTAATGTTTATCAAATGGATGTCAAGAGTGCTTTTCTAAATGGTAAGTTAGATGAAGAGGTATATGTAGAACAGCCCCCTGGCTTTGAAGATCCAGAATTCATGGATTATGTCTACTTTCTCTTCAAAGCAATTTATGGTCTCAAGCAAGCACCAAGGAAATGGTATGACACTCTCTCTGAATTTTTACTTGAAAATGGTTTTGTTAGAGGTGTCATAAACAAAACTCTCTTCACAAAGAAACATAAAAATGATACAATATTAGTCCAAATCTATGTGGATGATATAATATTCGGGTCTACTAATGATCTTCTTTGCAAGAAATTTGCTAAGTTAATGCAGGGTAAATTTGAAATGAGCATGATGGGTGAACTGAAGTTATTTCTTGGATTGCAAGTATGTCAAAGGATAGATGGAATATTTATCTGTCAATCCAAGTATGTCAGAGAGCTCCTCAAGAAATATCAAATGGAGGACTCGTCTTCAGCAAGAACAACATCATCTACAGCTGTTAAATTTGGAGCATGTGAAAATTCTGCTAAGGTAGATATCACAAGCTACAGAGGTATGATAGGCTCATTACTTTACCTTACTGCAAGTAGACCAGATATTATGTATGCTACGTGCTTGTGTGCAAGGTTCCAATCGGATCCTAGAGATGTTCATCTCATTGTTGTTAAAAGAATCTTCAGATATCTTAAGGGTACGCCTAACTTAGGCATCTGGTACCCTAAAGATTCTGGTTTTAATCTTGTTGGATATACAGATTCAGATTATGCAGGAAGTGTTGTAGATAAGAAAAGCACCTCTGGGAGTTGTCAATTCCTAGGTGGCAAGTTAGTCTCCTGGTACAGCAAGAAGCAACAAACAGTTTCCAACTCAACAGCTGAAGCTGAATATATAGCTGCTGGAAGCTGTTGTGCTCAGATCTTGTGGATTAGGAATCAGCTACGAGACTATGGTTTTGTACTTGACAGGATTCCTATCCTGTGTGACAATACCAGTGCCATAGCAATCTCCAACAATCATGTGCAGCACACGAGAACAAAGCACATTGACATCAGGTATCATTTTATTCGAGAGCATGTCATGAATGGTACCGTGGAATTACATTTTGTACCCACGGAAGAACAAACAGCAGATATTTTTACTAAATCTCTTGACGAATCCACATTCACCAGAATTGTTGGTGAATTGGGTATGTTAAATAGTCCTAGTAATTAAACTAGTTAATATCTGAGGTTTGCTCTTTAATAATTTATAAGTGATTACTTTGTTAATATTTGTTATTAAAATCACTTGTATAATTATTTTATCAACTTATATTCTTGCTTGTTAATTCTCAAATCATTGTCATTATCTTCTTAATATATTCCTACTTACTTCTTTTAATTTTAGAATATTTTTATTTTCTCTAAAAATATTTTTCTCACATTTTACAAGTTGAAATTAGTGAGAAATCTATTTTTGTTGAAAATTACTTTTGAATATTTGTGTTGATTTAATAAGTCATATTTTCTCTTTAAATGATTTTCTATAAGAAAAGTATTTTATTAAGAAAATATATAGATTTATTAATTTACTACAAATATTCCTGTAAATAGTTAATAGTTTATTAATTGGTTTGTAGTGTTTGTCCTTTTGTCATTAATGTTTGATTTCGTAAAAAGGAAAACATATGGTATTTTTAGTATTTTCTTATTTTCTATTTAGCTTTTTTTAAGTAGTTATGTTGTTGTAAATATTTTTGTAAATTATTTTCTTTTATTTCTAATATTCTGTAAATATTATTAATACAGTTATTTTGAATAGTAAAAAAAATCGTATTTTCTTTTCTTTTTAGTTTTTATTTTATATAATTATTATGTATATTATTTCTTATTTTTGTATATTATTTTTCATGTGTATATAATTATTATGTATATTATTTCTTATTTTTGTATAGTTTTTTCAGTTTAGTCACTCTATTTTCAAAACTTACAAATAGGTCCATGTAATTGGTTCTTTTGTACTTCTTCTGTTTAACACACACATATCATGCTATTTTAACTTCTAATCTTTGTTGTGTTGTTGTTGTTATTAACAGAATTTCTTATATAGGACCATTGTTGGTATCAAAATGGTATATGTCAATTCAATTGTTTAGGAACTAACGTTTGATTTTCAGTTTCTAACAATTGGAAGACAAGACCTAACAAGTGTTAACAAGTGGTAATTGTTGGTATCTAACATACAGGATCTAAAACATGATAAAATAGTTTTGTTTGTATTGGTTTAAACATTAACATATATTAATTCGATTAATATCTATTAATTGGATTTTTGTCTTTGTTTTTGTTTAGTAAAACCAGCTCAAGATCTCTTTAACTTTCTAACTCAAAATCTCTTTCTATAGTTGTGATTGCTTATATGTTAAACCTTTTGAAATCACAACTGTACATCATTTCTCTTAAGATAAAATGCAATATTTTCTTAGAAAACTTTTCAATGTTAAAAATGCATTCTATCTCTATATTGCTCATATTCTGTGATGCAGGTTCATCTACATGAAATATTGTTTTCTCACATGATTAGTCATGAGGTTCTATACCCAATAACTTTTATCCCAGACTACAGTCAAACTCAAACACATTCTATCTTACACCCTAAAAGGAAGTTACTTATCACACTAAAGGTCACCAGGGACTAACTGCACTTGATGCAACAAATAAGGATGTGTGGGATATTCAGTTGGAGAGTCACTACCTTATACACTAACCAAAATATTTCATTTGCACAAAGTGAGAATGCACACACTAAGGATGAATTGACGGAAACCTGTAATCCAACCATTTTACGGTTAGGATTATATGTAACACCCCAGTCCCACATCGAGGAGATTTGGGATTTCTGTTCAGTTTATAAGGCAAAGTACTACTACTAATTGCACCAACAAATCATGATCTTTTGGGGGCCTGTGGTGGGCTTGTGGAATACCCAAGTTGGCTGCATTTGGGATAGTTTACTTTGGCTTATTTCGGATTCGTAATCGGGACTCGACCCGATTTTCGAAAAAGGCTCGGGATTTGACCCGGGTTGTCACATATGGTATCAGAGCCGACTCTCGAAAGCTTGATTCGTCAAGTTGCCGGAGGTGGGGACACGAAGGCTGGTGGTATTATCCCACAATGGACAGAGGTTCGGAGGTGGGGACACGAAGCCAGCCGGTATTATCCCACAATGGCTAGGGAGGAACGATCTTGGAACCTATGGGATATCCGTTCAGGCCTGACGAGGACGTCAGGAGTTTAAGTGGGGGAGTTTGTAACACCCCAGTCCCACATCGAGGAGATTTGGGGCTTTAGTTCAGTTTATAAGGTAAAGTACTACTACTAAGTGCACCAACAAATCATGATCTTTTGGGGGCCTGTGGTGGGCTTGTGGATTACCCAAGTTGGCGGCATTTGGGCCAGTTTGCTTTGGCTTATTTCGGATTCTGAATCGGGACTCGACCCGGTTTTCGAAAAAGGCTCGGGATTTGACCCGGGTTGTCACATATGGTATCAGAGCCGACTCTCGAAAGCTTGATTCATCAAGTTGCCGGAGGTGGGGACACGAAGGCTGGTGGTATTATCCCACAATGGACAGAGGTCCGGAGGTGGGGACACGAAGCCAGCCGGTATTATCCCACAATGGCTAGAGAGGAACGATCCGGAACCTATGGGATATCCGTTCAGGCCTGACGAGGACGTCAGGAGTTTAAGTGGGGGAGTTTGTAACACCCCAGTCCCACATCGAGGAGATTTGGGATTTCTGTTCAGTTTATAAGGCAAAGTACTACTACTAATTGCACCAACAAATCATGATCTTTTGGGGGCCTGTGGTGGGCTTGTGGAATACCCAAGTTGGCTGCATTTGGGATAGTTTACTTTGGCTTATTTCGGATTCGTAATCGGGACTCGACCCGATTTTCGAAAAAGGCTCGGGATTTGACCCGGGTTGTCACATTATAAGTTAAAGGTTCTTTAATGAACTAAGTGTCCTCATAGACATAAGAAGGAAATCTTGATCTCAATGTTAAATTTCTAGATCATTGTTTACCTTCTCAAAATTCAAATCTGAAAATCTTAAAAAGGGAAAATTAGCAACTTGTAGATTATGACTAAGATTCGTCTGACGAGTCTAACGAGGATTTGGGATTTGCAAGCTCCCATTTCACCACCACTGACCTCTCTTGAAGGGGCTAAGGTGATTTTTCCTTGCAGGTACACTAAAGGATGTTGGAGCTATGAGTGACATGAGTGATACACCAGTGAGCAAGAGTGTAAACACAGAGAGAAGTGAGACACTCAACACAAATGAGTGGAGAGAAGAGTGAAACACTTGTGAGGTACACTAAACACTATCACACACTCACAGTGAGGAAGAAAATGAAACTTCCTTTCTAGCAAAGAACTCTATAATTGGTACAACTACTTTGTCAACTAGTTGATTGGAGGATTCCTCAACTAAGTGGGAGAAGTAAAGGGGTACAAGAAAAAGGAGAGTAGGTTAGAAAGGGGGAGCATTTACAGACTGTGCTTAGGAGGATAAGCAAGTCAAGTTACTAAGGGGGAGCCTTAGTTGGAAAAGTAAGGGAAGATTCAGTTGAAAAGAAAGTGGAGATATAAGGAGAAGTTTCATCACAATACTATTCTATCAGTCTTTCAATGTACTATGTATAAAGGCTAAGTAAAGGAGTAGTAGATTTCCCAGAAGTTATGGAAATGGTATTGATTCACCATTGTCTACATAGTAGGAACAGTTGTTTTTCTTTAGTGAGAAAAGTTGTGTCGGAGAAGGGAAGTGTTTGTAAATCAAGAACTGCTGATAATCACCAATGTAAGATGTGAAGGATTATCAGGCAGAGATATGAAGAATCAGAAATGAAGATGAGTTATCTATTGAAGATCAGTTCAGTGCTAGAGGAACAATCATCTATAATTTCATCAACTGAGGATTCTGGAATTGTTAAATTCAAACCAGAGAAATTTTTTAATGTACTATTTGCTAAGCTCCTAGATGCTTAATCTTTTTCTTGTTTAAGTGAGTTAGTTGAGTTATCCTCTAGGTATTTGCTTGTTATTGTTTAACAAACAAATAGGGGGAGATTGAAAGGCATATGATGTAGCCTATTTGTATTTCGAGGATACAACTCAACTTAAACAAGATTGTAATAGTGAATAGTATATAGACTGTCACAAGAAATCTCAGATTGTATTATCTGTCAGAAGAAAAAGATCAAGGACAATCTACAGACATGAGGAATTGCTACATTGAAAGAAGCTCAGTCATCTCATCAAGCCTCAGTGTAACATTCAAAGTGATGGATTTAATTTTATAGGACAGAGATTTCTACAAGTGACAAAGAAACAGTTTCAGTACGAATGTATTTGAAGAAAGTTGAAAGAAGAAAAAGACCACAGCTTAAAGTCAAAATGAAGAACTGAAGTTGAAGTTAGTCGTTCATGAACCAAACAGTACATCGAGCGTCAACAATTATTCAGTGAAGGTTCTTTATTTATTTCAGTGGTTTAAAGTGAAGGTTAGACTATTTAAATGAATTATGTTAATTCTCTTTTAATTAATTTAAAGTATTTAGTTAATTTAATTAATAAATTAATTCTTGAAGAATTAATTTATTTATTAAGTTAATTATTATATTAATTAATTTAGAATTAATATAGATTGTTTAAAGACTATGGTTTTAATTGTTAGAAAGACTTTACTAAGTCCAAGTAATAGTCTGTATAAAGAATAGTCTATATACAGCTAGTCTGTATAAATAATAGTCTATAAAGCTTAGTCTGTATAACTTAGAACAGTTGTATGACTACCAGAGTGGTAGTCATACCGGTAGTCATACTGTTCTGGTGATAGTCTGTATAAGCCTTGGATAGTCCTACAAGTCTATTTGATAGTCTGTATAAGGATAGTCTGTATAACAGATAGTCTGTATAAGGATAGTTTGTATAACAGGTAGTCTGTAAAGGATAGTCCTACAGTTCAAGTGATAGTCTGTAAAGCACGATAGTACTACCGGTAGTCATACAGCTCAACTGGATAGTCTGTATACTTGGTTAAAGGCAGCAGGAGCACGGCAGATTGAATATAAAGACACAGACTCACAGACAGAAGCATAACAGATATACACGGACAAGAAAGACACAGAAGACTCAATATTACATCTCTCTCATCTTTCAAGCTCAAACCAAGCAATTAAATTGCCATAAATTCTTGAGTTCTTTGTATCAAAAATTGTATCCATTGGAACTTAATTATTTGTGATTCTTGTACAACTAGTGAATTAAGTTTCCTAGTTCATAACTTGATATCTTGATTTTTATTAGCTAAATTAGAAAAGTTCATGTCGAATTTTCTAATTAGTTATTAATTACTTGATAATCATTTGTACTGAAATTGTAACACCCATCAAGTTAATATATTGCTATATTCAACTTGAAAATTGTTTCAATTTATTCCGCACAAAATTTGTCTAAGTCAAAATTTTTTCAAAGGACAAATTTTGAGAAAATGGTATAGATTGTATTCAACCCCCCCCCTCTACAATCTTATCGGACCTAACACTAATCACGATGAAATTTTTCCGTAATTTTTGGTCAAACAGAAAGTTCAAATTTTTGTCACAAAGGAAAATTTCTTCATAAGTTTTAGAAGCAAATCCCACTCTCTGCAATAAAATATTGAAGTAACTTATGACGAAGAAGACCGTCATTTTCTGGTTAGTTACGATAGAATGTACGTCGTAACTTATAAGGGACCAACCAACAATAAAATACTCAACCAATGTATGATGGATTTTTTCGTCTTATATTGGCATTTTTTGGTGGAGTCACAAGATATTGATTGGGACCTACGTGCGGTACAACACTGAATTATTAAAAAAATTAAAAAAATGATAAATTACTACATTATCACGGAATTGGAATGATGAACATTCGCCATAAGTTCGTTATTCCATAAAATACAACCTGTTATTTTTTAAAATTTGGCTTCCAAAATTAAATCATAACCTAAAATTCAATCAACCTCATTACTAACCATAGCAAATTATAAAATGTCACATATAAAATACTTCTATCGCAGTTTTCATAAATTAAGCCACAAATTCATAATTGCCCACATCCAAAAGTTAAACCATCCCACAAATACTTACATTTGTCATGCAACCATCAAAAAGTCAAATTGTGTTTACAAAAACAACTTCGATTATCTTACATCCATCATCCATGTCAAATTCACAAACAATAAAATTTAGCCTTAATACACAAACATTGAAATTCAGTCCTTAATAAGAGGATCGCAACTAAAGACAATATTATAAGGCCATATCACGATCTTTGACGGACGCAGTATTCTCACCACTGCCCCCCACGGCCCCACCATTATAAAAATCATCATTCTACTGGTGCCTTTCCCTACAATATAAATTTAAAAATTTATACATCAAGGTTTGCAAAAATTATAGGGAAGGTCGTGGAGGCTTCTCACGAATAAAATAGTTCAAGAACTACTGAATAGTTGTCACACCATTATCCTAAACAAACAACTAATACAAGGGAACCTAATTAAAAATTCTTCACCACCAATATACAATGAACGAAATCAAAGAATTAAAAATAAACAAACACCAAACTCTTTAGTAACTTCTTCCATGCACTTCCAACTTTTTGTAGAGATGATCGCATAATTCCCATCAAGTGTCTTCAATGTATGATCATTTGTACTGCAAAAAAAAATACATCTTATGTGAACTCTACAAATAATTTCAAATTGGTATATAATTGACTACATTGGAGATAAATTAAAAGAAATTATCATATAATTAGATGAATCTATGAAAACGGCTATTAGTGTAACAAGTGGTGAAGGAAAGAAAAGGGGTGTTGGGGAAAAGGGGAATGAGAAAGATAAGAAAAAACATGGCATTGGAAAGATCAAATGAAAACTTTCTACCAAAAATACAAGTCCATATCATTTACGATGGAATCGGTAATGAGTTTTGGTGGAGCAATTTTGGTTTTCATCAAAAAAAAAATCCCGCACAAATACAAAAAATTGAATAATTTGTTGGTCAATTTTGTCCGAGAAAATTAATGAGTTTTTAGCGCTTCACTCAAATTTTCATGTAAATTATGACCAAGTTTTCACAAAACTAATTTCTTATTATTTTTTTTTTGAAAATCACAACAAAGATATTGAAAATAAATTTTTTACATTTCTTACATTTTTTTGGAAATGCACAACAAAGATATTGAAAATAAATTTTTTACATTTTTCTAACAATTTTTTTAAAATTTTTTTGAGAATCACAAGGAATATTGAAAATAATCCCAAATAAGAGATGATGGAACTACCCAGTGCCAATACTGCTTGTATTTCAAAACATTCGTAAGCGACATAACATACACCATCATAACATACACATTCGTAAATAAGATGTAACTTATGCACAAAAGCATAAAGTTTGTTGTACTATACAAGTTTTGAATCTAAGTGCAGATTGATTTGATTTGTGAGTACTGCTTTAGTCTTTCCATATGTGGGATGCTGAACGTTCATCTAAGACTCTTCAGCATCATATTTATTCACTACCCAAAAATCAACTCGGGAATCTTGATACATTTTACAAAGTACAAAAAGGCTTTCACCAAATTTTGTCATAGTCTAGTTGTACCGCGTTACTTATAACAATGTTTCTGTTTCTGTATCAACATAAACAAAATTTACCAAACTTCTGATACCAAGCTGACTATAGTGGCAAACAACCCTGTGTAAAACTCCATTTGCCAAGTACCCCCATACCTCACAGTAGCAGAAGAAAAATTTTCAATCAGTCTCCAACAATTAGAGTTTGAGCTATACACTGACACTTCATGTTTCCAATCATAGGTAGAGGTGGAAAATACTTTAGATTCATCATAACAAAACCCAAATATAATTTATAAGATACAGTGTGCCAAAATTTAATCAATTTCAAGGAGTCCTTTTGATTATCTAGTGGTTCGGTTACAAAATATTGGATATATAGTAATCAATAGATTAGTCACCACCAGCTAATGATTCGTGCAGATGACCATCAGTTGCGCAGCCAAGCAGCATCCTAAATCACTCGGGCATCTAATTTCTTGACAACTACTGAACCATATGTCTTCAATTGTTGAAACATAGCACTATGGCTGCAGAGATGGAATAAGGAGACTCCTATATCAAGCCTTGATTTATAAGTCTTGATATACGAGTCTCCTTGTTCCGGCTCTGCAGCCATATAGCTATGCTTCCACAATTGAAGACTATGGCTCAGTAGTTGTCCAGCAATTAGATGCCGAGTAATTTGGTTGCTTCTTGGCTGCGCATCTAATGGTCATGTGCAGGAATCATCAGAAATCACTAACTACCCCATGCAGATGATTTCATATGGATATTAAAGCTCAATGGTCTCATAAACAGGGTCATGATTAAGCAGTGAATATATAAAGCAAACTTTCAAGCTGAAAAAGTGAGTGAACACATCTTTTAAGCGTACAACCGAGAAGGAGATGATGGTGATTAAAATGAGGATTGCTACTTGATTTAGAGAGGTAAGGTCTGAAAAATCGGAAATTAAAAACTAGAGACAACCATATAACTTACAAATTGACTTGGATCTCAAAATTAGATCCTCCGCGGGATGGTGTTAGGGTTTCTTCTTCTATCAGCTACCATTGAATTCACTTTCTTTGATCTCAATTCGTTGAAAGGATTAGAAGCTGAGGAATGATGGCGATAATAACAATGTCAGGTCCTTTTTTCATTTCCTGCGGCTGCTTTTTAAAAAAACCCTAGCCACCAGATGTTAGTTGTATTTATATACCCTACTCATACAAATGTACACAAGGTACCTCTATATTATTTTAATTTTTTTATTTATAATTTTATATTTTGTCTTCTTAATTGTATTTTAATTTTTTTCTCTACGACATTATTAATTTTATTTAGTATGATGAATATAATTAAAATTATTATTACTACTATCAAATAATCATTATTATTATATATTGTTAATCTCCTTACTTGAATTTTTTTTAAATTGCATTCATTTAAATAAAATTATTATATTATTATTACTGAAATAGAAGTAGTTTCAATTTTTTAATTTTGAAAATATAATTATCATTATTTTTTATCTTTAATTTTAAGAGAAAAAGTGTATATATGTTTTTCTTAATTTTAAGTAATATATTTAAGTACAAAGTAAACAATGACAAACTGATAAAATAAATAATAGTGGTCAGAGCCCTTAGCTCAACAATTTTTTATAATAGCCTTTTAGTTTACAACTTTCTGGGAATCACCTAATGAATCATGTTTGAAGTACGGGATTAGAAACAAACATTAAACAAAAACCCAGAATGATCCCTTGTGCATTATCATAACCCTACATGTTCATGATGTTCATTAATTAGTGGAAGGTGAAATGTTTGTATGTCATTGTTTGCCTTTTCACATAATTTTCTTAAAATACGTTTTCCATCAATGTTTTCCAATCGATAAAGATAATTAGGATCTATATTCACAATGAGAACCCGAGTAACCAAACACTACAAGAAAAATGATAACATTGGTTGCTTGTAATCATTTTGACCGATTACAGGGTGATCTCGGTCGATTTTGTGGTCATAACCGAACAATTTTCTTAGTCAAAAAGAATCCCGTCAAAAATGTTGAAATCGATCGTTCATAATCGTCATAAACGATCGAAAAGTGGGTCGTTTATGAAAGTTTTTGAACTACATCAAATTTGATCCCACAAAATGACGTGATAACCACTTGGCAAATGTGAGTCAGCTCCATATCACATAACCGACTAGGACTTTGGTCGGTAATATTGATCCATGGCACGGCCAGGGCATGGTTCCACTTTTGCCACTTCTACATCCGACATCCGATCCATGTGGCATTTATGTGACATGCACGTTGCACCAATGACTCTTTTAATCAATTTGGTCGGATAATATATTTGGTTAATTTTACATAGAGCCAAATTAACCAATAATTTACAACTTTACTTCCAATCATCTTAACCGAGCAATATGTAGAAGAACATGGTCGCTTACGTGTGTCATTACAAAAATGTCGCTTATATAAATTATATGTATAATTTTTTAGGGTTCATTTTCTGGTAAGGTATGGTTCTGTGGAGTATCAATACATTCTCTGTCAATCTATATTCAAAAGCTAAAACACAATCATCGAACCAACTCAAATCTATAATTACAAACCAAGAATGTTAAATTTAAAACAAAATAACAGTATGACACTACAACAAACATGGGCATTTACGATGGAAATTTTGCATTAACTACGTCGTTAATGGTCTAATCACGATGAAATTTTTCCATCATTTTTGGTCAAATAGAAAGTTCAGATTTTTGTCACAAAATAAAATTTCGTCATAAGTTTTAGAAGCAAATCCCACTCTCTGCAATAAATTACGTCGTAACTTATAAGGGACCAACCAAAAATAAAATACTAAACCAATGTATAATGGAGTTTTTCGTCTTACGTTGGCATTTTTTGGTGGAGTCACAAGATTTTGATTGGACCTACGTGCGGTAAAACACTGAATTATTAAAAAAATTAAAAAAATGATAAATTACTACATTATCACGGAATTGGAATGATGAACATTCGCCATAAGTTCGTTATTCCAGAAAAACTATAGGGAAGGTCGTGGAGGCTTCTCACGGAGAAAATAGTTCAAGAACTACTGAATAGTTATCACACCATTATCCTAAACAAACAAACTAATACAAGGGAACCTAATCAAAAATTCTTCACCACCAATATACAATGAACGAAATCAAAGAATTAAAAATAAACAAACACCAAACTCTTTAGTAACTTCTTCCATGCACTTCCAACCTTTTGTACAGATGATCGCATAATTCCCTTCAAAGTGTCTTCCATGTATCATCATATGTACTGCCAAAAAAAATACATCTTATGTTAACTCTACAAATAATTTCAAATTGGTATATAATTGACTACATTGGAGACACATTATAAGAAATTATCAAATAATTAGATGAATCTATGAAAACGGCTATTTGTGTAACAAGTGGTGAAGGGAAGAATAGTAGGAAGGGGTGAAGGGGAAAAGGGGAATGAGAAAGATAAGAAAAAACATGGCATTGGAAAGATCAAATGAAAACTTTCTACCAAAAATACAAGGCCATATCATTTACGATGGAAATCGGTAATGAGTTTTGGTGGTGCAATTTTGATTTTCATCAAAATAAAAAATCCCGCACAAAAACAAAAAATTGAATAATTTGTTGGTCAATTTTGTCCGAGAAAATTTATGAGTTTTTAGCTGTTCACTCAAATTTTCATGTAAATTATGAACAAGTTTTCACAAAACTAATTTCTTATTATTTTTTTTTTTTGAAAATCACAACAAAGATATTGAAAATAAATTTTTTACATTTCTTACATTTTTTTGGAAATTCACAACAAAGATATTGAAAATAATTTTTTTACATTTTCTTGAACGTCTAACAATATTTTTTAAAATTTTTTTGAGAATCACAAGGAATATTGAAAATAATCCAAAATAAGATATAATAGAACTACCCAGTGCCAATACTGCTAGTATTTCAAAACATTCGTAAGCGACATAACATACACCATCATCATGTGACAAATCTTTTATTTTTGGACTACTCTAAAATTCTCCAAAATTTCTCACCCAAAAAAAAATTATAGGCCCGATAAAGGTAAATAAGATGTAACTTACGCACAAAAGCATAAAGTTTGTTGTACGATACAAGTTTTGAATCTAAGTGCAGATTGATTTGATTTGTGAGTACTGCTTTAGTCTTTCCATATGTGGGATGCTGAACGTTCATCTAAGACTCTTCAGCATCATATTTATTCACTACCCAAAAATCAACTCGGGAATCTTGATACATTTTACAAAGTACAAAAAGGCTTTCACCAAATTTAGTCATAATCTAGTCACTACAAGAAAACAAGGCTAAATGTGACCAAATAAATTCGACCGCGGCTAAATATGACCGAATTCGGTCGACCATTTTTGGCCCGGCTAAATATGACCGAATTCGGTCGAATTTAGCAGCAGTCGAATTTATTCGGTCGAATTTAGTACCAAATGTGACCGATTTTTTTTCGGTCGAATTTAGTAGCTACTGAATTTGACCGATTTCTTTTCAGTCGAATTTAGTAGCTACTAAATTTGACCGATTTTTTTCAGTCGAATTTAGTAGCTACTAAATTTGACCGATTTTTTTTTCGACCGAATTCGATCATATTTAGTAGGGGAGCGGGAATATTGCAGACCAATTTTTTCCGAAATGTT
Source organism: Kitagawia praeruptora (assembly GCA_037693485.1). NCBI lineage: Eukaryota > Viridiplantae > Streptophyta > Magnoliopsida > Apiales > Apiaceae > Kitagawia > Kitagawia praeruptora. Next base: position 14,102,228 of record CM075347.1, read on the forward strand.
GTCGAAATTTGGTCAAATCTATAAATATGACCGAATTCGGTAAAATATTAAATTCGACCAAATTTGGTCGAATTTACCCGCATTAAATTCAACCAAATTCGGTTGAATTTAATAATTGTGACCAAATTCGGTTGAATTTATTATTTTCAGAAATTGAAAATATATTATTAAATATTTAAATGTTTGTACACATCATGAACAAATATTTATAAATACAAGGATAACGTTATTTATATGTATAAATTTATTTTGTTCGTAAAAAATATTCATATAATAGGAGAAAGTTAAATTTTTATTTAGTAGATTTTTTAAATAAATTAAATAAGTATCTAATTAGCTTGAAAATTTATTATTAATTATTTAAATGTTTGTACACATCATTAAAAAATATTAATAAATACAAGGATAACATTATTCATATGTATAAATTTAGTTGAGTGTGAAAAATATTCATATGATAGGAGAAAGATAAATTTTTATTTAGTATATTTTTAACTAAATTAAATAAGTATCTAATTAGATTGAAAAAATATTATTAAATATTTAAATGTTTGTACTCAGCATTCAAAAATATTTATAAATACAAGGATAACATTATTCATATGTATAAATTTAGTTTTGTGTAAAAAATATTCATATGATAGGAGTAAGTTGAATTTTTATTTAGTAGATTGTCTAAATAAATTAAATAAGTATCTAATTAGTTTGAAAAAATATTAAAAAAATTATGAGGGTATTGGAAATACAAACGGTATATAAAGTAATTTTTTTAACAAAAAATAAAGAACAAGTTCGACCAAATTTGGTCAATTGTAATAAATGTGCTTCGTCCCAGATTGATGTTTCTATTTTTTTAAAAAATATTTCTCGACGATCCAACCGTACGGATGTCAAGATATATCTAATTTAGTGATATTCCCAAATTTTAAAAAAATAAAAAATTAATTTTTTTCGAGATCTTAGTAGATCACTACTATTCTAACTAGTACTAGTAACTAGTGCTTCGTCCCAGATTGATGTTTCTATTTTTTAAAAAATATTTCTCGACGATCCAACCGTACGGATGTCAAGATATATCTAATTTAGTGATATTCCCAAATTTTCAAAAAAAAAAAAAATTGGTTCGAGATCTTAGTAGATCACTGCTATTCTAACTAGTACTAGTAACTAGTGCTTTGTCACGGATTGTTGTCTCTATTTTTTAAAAAATATTTCTCGACGATCCAACCGTACGGATGTCAAGATATATATAATTTAGTGATATTCCCAAAATTTCAAAAAATAAAAAATTAATTTGGTTCGAGATCTTAGTCAATCACTACTATTCTAACTGGTACTAGTAACTAGTGCTTTGTAACGGATTGTTGTCTCTATTTTTTAAAAAATATTTCTCGACGATCCAACCGTACGGATGTCAATATATATATAATTTAGGGATATTCCCAAATTTTCAAAAAATAAAAAATTAATTTGGTTCGAGATCTTAGTAGATCACTACTATTCTAACTGGTACTAGTAACTAGTGCTTTGTCACAGATTGTTGTCTCTATTTTTTAAAAAATATTTCTCGATGATCCAACTGTACAGATGTCAAGATATATATAATTTAGTGATATTCCCAAATTTTCAAAAAATTAAAAATTATTTTGGTCGGAGATCTTAGTCGATCACAACTATTCTAACTAGTACTAGTAACTAATGCTTTGTCACGGATTGTTATCTCTATTTTTTAAAAAATGTTTCTCGACGATCCAACTGTATGGATGTCAAGATATATATAATCTAGTGATATTCCCAAATTTTCAAAAAATAAAAAATTATTTTGTTTGGAGATCTTAGTCGATCACTACTATTCTAACTAGTACTAGTAACTAATGCTTTGTCACAGATTGTTATCTCTATTTTTTAAAAAAATGTTTCTCGACGATCCAACCGTACGGATGTCAAGATATATATAATTTAGTGATATTCCCAAATTTTCAAAAATTAAAAAATTATTTTGGTTGGAGATCTTAGTAGATCACTACTATTCTAATTGGTACTAGTAACTAGTGATTTGTCACGGATTGTTGTCTCTATTTTTTAAAAAATGTTTCTCGACGATCCTACCGTACGGATGTCCAGATCTATCCTTTCTAATGTTATTACCAAAATTTCAGAAAAAAATAAATTTATTTGGTTCGGTAATTTAACGGTCAACTAGTAATTTGACTAGAACCCCTAAACAGGGTTTCGTCAGGGTTTATTGTTTCGATTTTTTTAAAAATATTTCTTGATGACCCAACCGTATTGTGGTCAAGATCCATCATTTCTAATGTTATTGCCAAAATTTCAGAAAAAAATAAATTAATTTGGTTTGGTAATTTAAAAGTCAACTAGTAATTTGACTAGAACTCCTAAATAGGGTTTCGTCAAGGTTTAGTGTTTCAATTTTTTTAAAAATATTTCTCGATGACCCAACCACATGGTGGTCGAAATCCATCCTTTTAAATGTTATTGCCAAAATTTCAGAAAAAAATAAATTAATTTGGTTTGATAATTTAAGAGTCAACTAATTTGGAAAATAAATTAAAAATAAATAAAAATAGAAAATAAATCCAAAATTCAATTTAAAATTTATGCATACCAAAGTAGTCATACTCACTATTTGTGAGATGAATATTACCCTACCTTCACTAATCTTCCATTTTTTTTAATTTTTCCCCATTTTTTAACAAGTTTGTAAAATAAATTAAAAAATTAAATAAAAATAGAAAAAGTGTCTATTTTTGAACATAAAATTTGGTTGTATGACTACGTGGGTGATTATAAATTCTGGGAAAAAAATGCTTTTTTTTTCTATTTTATTTAATTTTTTGGCCTTTATTCCATTTTTATAAATTTTTTAAATTAATCAATTCAACTTAATTTTGACCAAATATTAATTCGACCGAATTCGGTCGAGTTTAGCCGAGCTCCTAATTTCAACTATATTTGGTCGAATTTAACTCCTAAATTCGACCATATTTGGTCAAATTTAGCCGTGTTATCATTATATTTGAATTTCTCAATCATCGTCTACGTGGTTATCTCTCATTGGTCAATTTAGTATCACATGGATTGATGAGTCAAGCAATCTAGTCCCTTAAATAAAACTAATCCTAGCCATACATTTTATTAACATACATATATATAATATATATACACACATAAAACTAAAACCCACCCCCCCCAACAATCTGATCTACTGAACTCCCCCCCCCCCTCCACCCGCCCCCCAACCCCTGACGCCTGCCCCCCACCCCCACCCCCACCCCCACCCCCGGCTGCCCCCCCGCCCCCATCAATTTATTTTTATTTTTCTGTTTTTTTGTGTTCTTGAGTTTTCAAGAATCAAACCAACATTTGGAGGCGTTATCGGTGTCCGATTTCAACGCTCTTATAGTCGAATCGAAGCCCTCATCATCCTCTATCCAAAAACATGATCAGATTTTGGTGGGGTATAATTTATGAATTTCTCCTATTTTTTTAAATAAATTCGAATTACCTATTAAAATTATGAATTTTTGTAAACGTGTTTGGTTGCTGATTTTGATGTTACCATTGTGTAGAGTATGTTTTTCTAGTCAATTTCATATATTATATGTTGAATTTCGAGTTCAATATCGTATAGAATTCGAGGTTTGATTTTCATGTTCTTCGTGTTCTTGAGGATCGAAGCACTTCTGGAAGTGTTATTGAACTCCAATTTTGATGTTCTAATTACCAGAATGAATCCCACATGATGTTCATGATGTTCAATTCTTGAGCAGCAGATTCTGCTGCTTTTTTTAAAAAAATTAGTGCACGTTAAATACGATCGAATTTGGTCACATTTAGTATAAAAATACGACTATATTTGGTCGAATTTAGTGTAATAAATTCGACCAAATTCGGTCGAATTTAGTACACTTTGGGCGCCAAAATTTAAAATTCTGAATTTTTCGCCAAAATTTGAATTTTTCAAAATTTTGGTCGAATTTATAATTTGACCAAAATTGGTCGAATTTAATACTACTAATTTTGACCAAATTTGGTCGAATTTATCCTAAATTTGACCGCACTAATCGGTCAAATTTATCTTAAATATGACCGAATTATTCAGTCAAATTTATCCTAAATTCGACCTAATTACTAAATTTGACCAGCGCAAATATGACCAACAGAAATTCGGTCATATTTAGCCGTTTTTCTTGTAGTGAGTTGTACCGCGTTACTTATAACAATGTTTCTGCTTCTGTATCAACAGAAACAAAATTTACCACACTTCTGATACCAAGCTGACTATAGTGGCAAACAACCCTGTGTAAAACTCCATTTGCCAAGTACCCCCATACTGTTGGGATTATTTCCTAATCTAAACATATCCTTATTTATCTTATTAATAACCAACGTATCAATTTGTGATCGTTGACATAGCTTTGGTTGTTGAGTGTGTTTAGGCAAATAAAGTGGAGCTAAGCTAGGACATGATTGTCTAGCTCATAGTTCGTTAGCCTATTTATTCTTCATTCTGTAATACTTATCAAGACAATTCGATTGCATAGTTTTCCATATTAGCAAATCGTGTTCTTTGTATCTTTCATTTTCTCTGTTTATTTCTATCATCTGGTATCAGAGCATACAGGAGATGGAGTCAAGCAAGTCTAAAGAAGCATCTATTGGTCTAAGCATCCCTACGCTGACGAAATCAAACTATACCACTTGGGCTATAAAGATGCGCGTCTTTATGCAAGCACACACAGTATGGGAGGCAATAGAGCCTAAAGATCCGAAAGCAACATGTGATGAGAAGACAGACAAGCGTGCACTGGCTATGATCTATCAAGGAATACCCGATGACATGCTGTTGGTAGTTGCGGAGAAGAAAACATCCAAGGAGGCTTGGGACTCGATCAAAACAATGTGCCAGGGTGTGGATAAAGTGAAAAAAGCAAAGGCCCAGACTCTGAGAAGAGAGTTTGAGTCATTACAGATGAAAGACACAGAGCCACTTGACGATTTCTGTATGAGACTAAACGGTTTGGTCACAAACATCAGGGCATTAGGAGAAAAAATCGAAGAGGCATACGTCGTTAAAAAGTTATTGAGGGTTGTTCCAACCAAGTTCTTGTAAATTGCTTCGACCATTGAACAATTTGGGAACCTGGATTCAATGTCAGTAGAGGAAGTGGTTGGATCTCTTCGTGCATACGAAGAACGTCTGCAAGGATCTGCAGAAAAAGGCGAGGAACAGCAACTTTTGATGACGGAGGAAGAGTGGAAAAAGGAGGAGAACTCTGATGGTAAGCTAATGCTTACCAAAGAAGAATGGCGAAAGAGGTCAGGGAAGAATTCATCACAGGGTGGAAGAGACTATCGAACGAGAGACTATCGACCTGTTCGAGATAGGAGTCAAATAAGATGCTATACTTGTGGAGGTTTTGGACACTTTGCTGTCGAGTGTCGCAAGCAAGGAAGAAACAAGCAACCAAAGGAAGAAGTGAACTTGACACAATTGTCAGATAACGAACCTGCTTTGTTGATGGCAATTTGTGACAAAGGTGTGAAAGAGGTAATTGCTTTGACAGAAGATGGAGGAACGAATAATGAGAAAGACATTGAGGAACACACCTGGTACCTTGACAACGGTGCCAGTAACCATATGACAGGTCGAAGAGACAAGTTCGAGAAACTGGACAGGACAGTGAGGGGTGAAGTGAAATTTGGAGATGGCTCGCTGGTAAAGATCGAGGGAAAGGGATCTATCCGGATTGCATGTAAAAATGGAGAGACCAGGATTCTAGATGGTGTCTACTTTATTCCCACTTTGAGAAGCAATATCATTAGCCTTGGTCAGCTCTCTGAGGAAGGAAATAGGGTTGTGCTAGATGGTGAGCATCTTTGGATTTATGAAAGCTGTGGTCGACTATTAATGCAGGTCAGGAGATCCAAAAATAGATTATATAAAGTCTATATCGAAAAGGCACCACAAACTTGTCTTCTAACAAAGAGCGAAGAAAAGGCTTGGTTATGGCATCAACGCCTTGGCCATGTCAATTTCAAGGCATTGCATCTCATGTCAAAGCATCAAATGGCATATGGACTCCCTCCTATTGATCAAATGAGTGAACTTTGTAGCGGATGCCTCATGTCTAAGCAAATACGTAAGTCATTTCCAACTCAAGCGAATTTAATTTAGAAAACTAAATTGGAACTGATACATCTAGACTTGTGTGGACCTTTATCTCCTCCTACTCCAATGGGTAATCGTTATTTCATGCTACTAGTTGATGATTATACACGTATGATGTGGGTATATGTACTCAAAACAAAAGATGAGGCACTGACATGTTTTAAGAAATTTAAGTTGCTTGTTGAGAATGGTAAAGAACAGGGCATTCAGGTGTTAAGAACGGATCGTGGTGGAGAGTTCTGTTCCAAGGATTTTCAGACATTTTGTGATAATCACGGAATAATGAGACATTTCACAGCACCCTACACACCACAACAAAATGGTGTCGTAGAGCGCCGTAATCGCACAGTTGCTGCAATGGCCAGAAGTATGCTAAGTGAACGAAAAATGCCAGAAAAATACTGGGGAGAGGCTGTACGCTATGCTGTTTATGTACTAAACAAGTTGCCAACTCGATCAATGTCTGTGGTCACACCATATGAAGCTTGGTTTGAGAGAAAACCGAGTGTCGACTATCTAAAAATCTTTGGCTGCATAGCTTACATGAAAGTGCCTGCTCCACTCACAAAGAAGCTTGACAACATGAGTATGAAGCTTGTCCACATCGGTCGAGAACCAGGCACAAAAGCCTACAGGTTGTTTGACCCCATCACTGGTAGTGTACACATAAGCAGAGATGTTGCCTTTGAAAAAAGAAAAGGCTGGAATTGGGAGATTGATACAAACACTGCAAGTTCTTCAACAAACCAGTGGGAGATTGATTTTTCGAGTGACCAAGAGCAGATTTCTATTGAAGAAACACCAGAAACTCCACAAACTCCACAAACTCCACGGACACCTGTGTCCATTCAGACAACAGAGAGCAGTGATTCAAAGTCCAATGCTACCAGTGATAGCAGTGAGCAACCCAGAAAATATCGAACTCTTGCTGATATTTATGCTAATTCAACCGTAGTGGAGCTCGAAGAGGAATTGTTTCTGATGGGAATTGATGAACCTGTTTGCTTTGAACAAGTAATTGCAGATGACGTCTGGAAAGAAGCAATGGAAAAGGAAATAAGTTCCATTGAGAAGAATAAAACATGGAAGCTCACAACATTACCCAAAGGACATAAAGCCATTGATTTAAAATGGGTGTTCAAGGTGAAAAAAGATCAGAATGGTGAGATAACTAAACACAAGGCGCGTCTTGTAGCAAAGGGATATGTACAACGGCATGGGGTGGACTTTGACGAAGTGTTTGCACCTGTGACAAGGCTGGAAACAGTTCGATTACTCCTTGCACTAGCAGCCAAAAATGACTGGGAGGTACACCACCTCGACGTCAAATCTGCGTTCTTAAATGGCATCTTACTTGAAGAGGTCTATGTACGTCAACCAAAAGGTTTTGCCAAGAAAGGGGAGGAAGATAAAGTATACAGACTTTTGAAAGCCTTGTATAGGTTACGTCAAGCACCTAGGGCTTGGTACTCACGCCTTAATCAGTATCTTCTGCAACTTGGTTTTGACAAGTGTCCCTTCGAACAAGCTGTTTACACGAAGAGGTATGGTACAGATTTTTTGATCATTGGTGTTTATGTTGATGACTTACTTGTCACAGGTACGAGTCTGTCACACATTATCAAATTCAAGGGGGAAATGAGCAAGGAATTAGACATGTCTGACATGGGCAAGCTATCTTACTACTTGGGACTAGAAGTAACACAAGGCAATGAGTTTATTGAAATCAAGCAATCGAGTTATGCTAAGAAAGTACTCGAGAAGGCAGGTCTAGCAGAGTGCAATGCTGTTAAGTTTCCTATGGATCACAACATACAGATTCATGCGGATGAAACAGGGAAAACAGTGAATTCAACTCAGTACAAGAGCATAGTTGGTGGGCTAAGGTACCTGGTGCACACACGCCCAGACATTGCTTATGCGGTTGGCATTGTTAGCCGTTACATGGAGAGACCAACTGAGCTACATCTAAGTGCAGTAAAGAGAATCTGTCGCTATGTTAAAGGGACAATGCACTATGGCTTGCTGTATACCAAAGGACAGGGAAACTATATCCTATCTGGGTTCTCAGATAGTGATTTAGCTGGATGTTTGGACGATAGAAAGAGTACAGGTGGGATGGCGTTCTACCTTGATGAGAATCTGGTTACGTGGGTGTCACAAAAACAACGCTGTGTCGCATTGTCTTCGTGCGAAGCAGAGTTCATGGCCGCTACTGCAGCGGCATGTCAAGCTATTTGGTTTCAACGAGTTCTAAGCTGTGTTGCAGACATAAAACCTGGACCAGTTACACTCTATGTCGATAATAGATCAGCTGTTAACCTTGCTCGGAATCCAGTATTCCATGGGAGAAGTAAGCACATCGATTTGAGGTATCATTTCATTCGTGATTGTGTTGAAAAGGGCTTGATCATTATAAAGCATGTTGGCACTAACGAGCAACGTGCTGACATCTTAACAAAAGCAATGGCAGCAGCAAAGTTTGAAAAGATGAGAGACTTGTTGGGAGTAAAGAAGCTCAGTGATGTTTAGATTAAGGGGGAGTATGTTGGGATTATTTCCTAATCTAAACATATCCTTATTTATCTTATTAATAACCAACGTATCAATTTGTGATCGTTGACATAGCTTTGGTTGTTGAGTGTGTTTAGGCAAATAAAGTGGAGCTAAGCTAGGACATGATTGTCTAGCTCATAGTTCGTTAGCCTATTTATTCTTCATTCTGTAATACTTATCAAGACAATTCGATTGCATAGTTTTCCATATTAGCAAATCGTGTTCTTTGTATCTTTCATTTTCTCTGTTTATTTCTATCACATACCTCACAGTAGCAGAAGAAAAATTTTCAATCAGTCTCCAACAATTAGAGTTTGAGCTATACACTGACACTTCATGTTTCCAATCATAGGTAGAGGTGGAAAATACTTTAGATTCATCATAACAAAACCCAAATATAATTTATAAGATACAGTGTGCCAAAATTTAATCAATTTCAAGGAGTCCTTTTGATTATCTAGTGGTTCGGTTACAAAAGATTGGATATATAGTAATCAACAGATTAGTCACCACCAGCTAATGATTCGTGCAGATGACCATCAGTTGCGCAGCCAAGCAGCATCCCAAATCACTCGGGCATCTAGTTTCTTGACAACTACTGAACCATATGTCTTCAATTGTTGAAACATAGCACTATGGCTGCAGAGATGGAATAAGGAGACTCCTATATCAAGCCTTGATTTATAAGTCTTGATATACGAGTCTCCTTGTTCCGGCTCTGCAGCCATATAGCTATGCTTCCACAATTGAAGACTATGGCTCAGTAGTTGTCCAGCAATTAGATGCCCAGTAATTTGGTTGCTTCTTGGCTGCGCATCTAATGGTCATGTGCAGGAATCATCAGAAATCACTAACTACCCCATGCAGATGATTTCATATGGATATTAAAGCTCAATGGTCTCATAAACAGGGTCATGATTAAGCAGTGAATATATAAAGCAAACTTTCAAGCTGAAAAAGTGAGTGAACACATCTTTTAAGCGTACAACCGAGAAGGAGATGATGGTGATTAAAATGAAGATTTCTACTTGATTTAGAGAGGTAAGGTCTGAAAAATAGGAAATTAAAAACTAGAGACAACCATATAACTTACAAATTGACTTGGATCTCAAAATTAGATCCTCCGCGGGATGGTGTTAGGGTTTCTTCTTCTATCAGCTACCATTTAATTCACTTTCTTTGATCTCAATTCGTTGAAAGGATTAGAAGCTGCGGAATGATGGCGATAATAACAATGTCAGGTCCTTTTTTCATTTCCTGCGGCTGCTTGTTAAAAAAACCCTAGCCACCAGATGTTAGTTGTATTTATATACCCTACTCATACAAATGTACACAAGGTACCTCTATATTATATTTATTTTTTTATTTAGAATTTTATATTTTGACTTCTTAATTGTATTTTAATTTTTTCTCTACGACATTATTAATTTTATTTAGTATGATGAATATAATTAAAATTATTATTACTACTATAAAATTATTATTATTATTATATATTGTTAATCTCCTTACTTGAATTTTTTTTAAATTGCATTCATTTAAATAAAATTATTATATTATTATTACTGAAATAGAAGTAGTTTCAATTTTTTAATTTTGAAAATATAATTATCATTATATCATTATTTTTTATCTTTAATTTTAAGAGAAAAAGTGTATATATGTTTTTTTTTAATTTTAAGTAATATATTTAAGTACAAAGTAAACAATGACAAACCGATAAAATAAATAATAGTGGTCAGAGCCCTTAGCTCAACAATTTTTTATAATAGCCTTTTAGTTTACAACTTTCTGGGAATCACCTAATGAATCATGTTTGAAGTACGGGATTAGAAACAAACATTAAACAAAAACCCAGAATGATCCCTTGTGCATTATCATAACGCTACATGTTCATGATGTTCATTAATTAGTGGAAGGTGAAATGTTTGTATGTCATTGTTTGCCTTTTCACAAAATTTTCTTAAAATACGTTTTCCATCAATGTTTTCCAATCGATAAAGATAATTAAGATCTATTTTCACAATGAGAACCCGGGTAACCAAACACTACAAGAAAAACGATAACATTGGTTGCTTGTAATCATTTTGACTGATTACAGGGTGATCTCCATCGATTATGTGGTCATAACCGAACAATTTTCTTAGTCGAAAAGAATCCTGTCAAAAATGTTGAAATTAATCGTTCATAATCGTCATAAACGATCGGAAAGTGGGTCGTTTATGAAAGTTTTTGAACTTCATCAAATTTGATCCCACAAAATAACATGATAACCACTTGGCAAATGTGAATTATCTCCATATCACATAACCGACTAGGACTTTGGTCGGTAATATTGATCCATGGCACGGCCTTGGCATGGTTCCACTTTCGCCACTTTTACATCCGACATCCGATCCATGTGGCATTTACGTGACATTCACGTTGCACCAATGACTTTTTTAATCAATTTGGTCGGATAATATATTTGGTTAATTTACAACTTTACTTCCAATCATCTTAACCGACCAATATGTAGAAAAGCATGGTCGCTTACGTGTGTCATTACAAATATGTCGCTTATATAAATTATATGTATCATTTTTTAGGGTTGATTTTCTGCTTTGGTATGGTTCTGTAGAGTATCAATACATTCTCTGTCAATCTATATTCAAAAGCTAAAACACAATAATGGAACCAACTTAAATCTATAATTACAAACCAAGAATATTAAATTTAAAACAAAATAACAGTATGACACTACAACAAACATGGGCATTTACGATGGAAATTTTGCATTAACTACGTCGTTAATGGTCTAATCACGATGAAATTTTTCCGTAATTTTTGGTCAAACAGAAAGTTCAGATTTTTGTCACAAAGTAAAATTTCGTCATAAGTTTTAGAAGCAAATCCCACTCTCTGCAATAAAATATTGAAGTAACTTACGACGAAGAAGACCGTCATTTTCTGGTTAGTTACAATAGAATGTACATCGTAACTTATAAGGGACCAACCAACAATAAAATACTCAACCAATGTATGATGGATTTTTTCGTCTTACATTGGCATTTTTTGGTGGAGTCACAAGATATTGATTGGGACCTACGTGCGGTACAACACTGAATTATTAAAAAAATTAAAAAAAATGATAAATTACTACATTATCACGGAATTGGAATGATGAACATTCGCCATAAGTTCGTTATTCCAGAAAATACAACCTGCTATTTTTTAAAATTCGGCATCCAAAATTAAATCCTAACCTAAAATTCAATCAACCACATTACTAACCATAGCAAAATATAAAATGTTACAAATAAAATACTTCTATCACAATTTACATAAATTAAGCCACAAATTCATAATTGCCCACATCCAAAAGTTAAACCATCCCACAAATACTTACATCTGTCATGCAACCATCAAAAAGTCAAATTGTGTTTACAAACACAACTTCGATTATCTTACATCCATCATCCATGTCAAATTCACAAACATTAAAATTTAGCCTTAATACACAAACATTGAAATTCAGTCCTTAATAAGAGGATCGCAACTAAAGACAATATTATAAGGCCACATCACGATCTTTGACGGACGCAGTATTCTCACCACTGCCCCCCACGGCCCCACCATCATAAAAATCATCATTCTACTGGTGCCTTTCCCTACAATATAAATTTAAAAATTTATACATCAAGGTTTGCAAAAATTATAGGGAAGGTCGTGGAGGCTTCTCACGGATAAAATAGTTCAAGAACTACTGAATAGTTGTCACACCATTATCCAAAACAAACAACTAATACAAGGGAACCTAATTAAAAATTCTTCACCACCAATATACAATGAACGAAATCAAAGAATCAAAAATAAACAAACACCAAATTCTTTAGTAACTTCTTCCATGCACTTTCCAACTTTTTTGTAGAGATGATCGCATAATTCCCTTCAAGTGTCTTCAATGTATGATCATATGTACCGCCAAAAAAAATACATCTTATGTGAACTCTACAAATAATTTCAAATTGGTATATAATTGACTACATTGGAGATAAATTAAAAGAAATTATCATATAATTAGATGAATCTATGAAAACGGCTATTAGTGTAACAAGTGGTGAAGGAAAGAATAGTAGGAAGGGGTGTAGGGGAAAAGGGGAATGAGAAAGATAAGAAAAAACATGGCATTGGAAAGATCAAATGAAAACTTTCTACCAAAAATACAAGTCCATATCATTTACGATGGAAATCGGTAATGAGTTTTGGTGGTGTAATTTTGATTTTCATCAAAAAAAAATCCCGCACAAATACAAAAAATTGAATAATTTGTTGGTCAATTTTTTCCGAGAAAATTTATGAGTTTTTAGCGCTTCACTTAAATTTTCATGTAAATTATGACCAAGTTTTCACAAAACTAATTTCTTATTATTTTTTTTTTGAAAATCACAACAAAGATATTGAAAATAAATTTTTTACATTTCTTACATTTTTTTGGAAATTCACAACAAAGATATTGAAAATAAATTTTTTACATTTTCTTGAACGTCTAACAATTTTTTAAAATTTTTTTTGAGAATCACAAGGAATATTGAAAATAATCCAAAATAAGAGATGATGGAACTACCCAGTGCCAATACTGCTAGTATTTCAAAACATTCGTAAGCGACATAACACCATCATCATGTGACAAATCTTTTATTTTTGGACTACTCTAAAATTCTCCAAAATTTCTCACCCAAAAAAAAAATTATAGGCCCGATAAAGGTAAATAAGATGTAACTTACGCACAAAAGCATAAAGTTTGTTGTACGATACAAGTTTTGAATCTAAGTGCAGATTGATTTGATTTGTGAGTACTGCTTTAGTCTTTCCATATGTGGGATGCTGAACGTTCATCTAAGACTCTTCAGCATCATATTTATTCACTACCCAAAAATCAACTCGGGAATCTTGATACATTTTACAAACACTAGTACAAAATTGATCTTTTACGTCGCCTCTTATACTTCGGTTGTTGCCAAACGCGACGTATAAAGCAATTATATACGTCGGTTGTTGCAAAAGGCGACGTATAAGGTCATATTATACGTCGGTTCAAGTAAAAGCCGACGTATAAGTTCATATTATACGTCGGTTAAGGAAAAGGCGACGTATATAATGCTACTTTATACGTCGGTTGAGTAAAAGGCGACGTATATAATACTACTTTATACGTCGGTTGAGAAAAGGCAACGTATATAACGCTATTATATACGTCGGTTGAGGAGAATACGACATATATAATGATATTACGTCGGTTAAGAAAAAAGACGACGTATATATGATGACATTAAAACCGACGTATAAAACAATTATATAACCGACGTATAAAATTATTCTTCTCAATAAAACTAATTTTCCCCAATTCACTAATCAAACACCACCAGCTCTATTCTTCCCCAATTCCCCAATTCTCTCTCTCCCCCTCGCTCCCTCTCCCTCTCTCAGTCTCCATCTCTCCGTCTCCCCCTCCCCCTCTCTATGAGTTTGCAGAGATACACTTAATCATAGTTTATGTACACACCCACATATATACGCTTTTAAAAATACGACATGTGTGTATATTTCAGATAGCACCCAACTCCAACCCCTTCTTCTCCACCCCACCCCACCGCCACATCACCGACCACCCCACCCCGACCATCTCCGACCACCTCCTTCTCCATCTCCGACCAAAATCCTGATTTACAACCCTCCACCTCCTCTCCTCTTTCGATTTGGGCCAACCTTCTGTTGGTATTGGCGGCGTCGACCACGTCTTATTGGTGTTGAAATCAACAAACAGGTCCATTTTTTACTCTCCTCTGCTTATTTTTATCTTTGATGTTATGTTTTCGTATGTATTCTTTTCATTTTTTGGGTTTTCTTTTTATGTGGTGTAGATATAGTTTGTCTATATACGGTATTTGTTAGATAATTGTAGTTATAGTTGAGAATTTGGTGAAGATTTGTGTTAATGGTTTAGCTGATTATTGATTTATTTGTTTCCTGGAATGTAATGGGAGACTTATGTGTTCATTTATTTGGTTTAGCTGAATTTGGTGTGTATTTTTATGTGATTTGTGCTTTGAGATTGGTCATTTATTGGGTGATTGCTTTATACAATTTCTAGTATTATTTGACTCTGTATTAGGCAAATGATAGGTGGATTATGTAGTAAAGTTACTGTTATTAGTCATCATTTGCATTTATTGTACGCCAACTCTTTGGGCTAACAATCTCTATTTACTTGTGTGTTCTGATTCTTGTAAAACTAGGCTTCATTAATATATTCGGATTTACATAAATTTTAACTGAGCCTTATTCTAGCTGTAGTTAAAATTACTTGGAGTACTGATTGAGTTATGATTTAATAATGCTAAGTCGCTACTTCTTGTTAATTTTTTATTGCACTCCAGTTACAACTTGGCAGATGGAAATCTTTGCTTTGGATATCATTATTGTTCAAAACTAATCACTGCAAATTTTACCTCATATAAACCATAACCCCCTTTGAGGATACACTACTACTAAACCCAAATGTTAACCACCACATTGCATAATAAAAATTGTTAGCTGTAATGCAAACTGCCATTATATGTTAGCAGGAGCTCTAGATATTGGCTTGACTTTATTGATTTGGAATTATGGCAAGTGATGGTCACTGGAAGGTAAATATTTGATGTTCTGCTTCACGTTAGTACTAGAGTTGCAAGGATTATCAACGTTAGTAAATGCTACTATGGGGATTTTGATAGTTATATGGTTTTCGTTGATATATTGTTTTCTTTTGTAGTATATGATTCTGATTGCTATAAAACTAGTCACTGCCTTGAAGCTTCCAAATTTGGTAGAAATGTTTAATTTAATACTAGAGGTAACATTCCTCAAAACAGTTAATCGCATTCCACCAGATTGAATGCTTTTTTTCTCATTTTGATCAAAATGTTCCTTCATTATCTCCTTTTACAGGAAAGACTATATAAAGAAAGTATGGAGACTTTAGTACTCCCCCATGCAGCCTTGAAGTGTGATACTTCATTTGAAGCAGTTGTGTCTGGCAAAACATCTATTCTACCTGAAAGTAGTGGAACCTGCAATTACAACATCATCAGAAAAGTGCCCAACAAGCTCCTTTGCAAAAAACAACACTACGAGAGCCTGTTAAAGCTGGCAAGGCAAAAACTGATGAGAAGCAAACTACAAAAATAGAAAGTAAAAGCTCATTAAATAATTTGGCAGAGTCAAAAAGTTCTGGGGACATCAAGAATGGTGCACAGACTAGTAAGGCAGAAGAGGGTCATCGTCCTTGTATAAAAAAGATGATTTAAACGTGTTTGTTATTCTTGTTTAAGTTGATTCTTGAGTATTATTTCTTGTAAATATGGTTTTTGGTTGTATGAAACATTGTTATAGTAGGTGTATACATTGTTCAGCAGGCTTACGAGAATGGGTACAGAAAAATAGAAAATTTATTTTTTTTAAAATTTTTTTGACAATATACGTCGGTTCTTATATATAACCGACGTAAGGTCATTTTTGTACTAGTAACATTATACGTCGGTTTTTGAACATTATACGTCGGGTTTTTTCTACATTATACGTCGCCTTTTTCTACATTATACGTCGGTTGTTCACCGACATATATTTAGACTTTATACGTCGGTTAAATAATCGACGTAAAATACTCGTGGCTTTATACGTCGCCCCTCTATACGTCGCCATTTAACCGACGTATAAGACCTATTTAACCGACGTAAAAAGTCAATTTTGTACTAGTGAAAGTACAAAAAGGCTTTCACCAAATTTAGTCATAGTCTAGTTGTACCGCGTTACTTATAACAATGTTTCTGTTTCTGTATCAACAGAAACAAAATTTACCAAACTTCTGATACCAAGCTGACTATAGTGGCAAACAACCCTGTGTAAAACTCCATTTGCCAAGTACCCCCATACCTCACAGTACCAGAAGAAAAATTTTCAATCAGTCTCCAACAATTAGAGTTTGAGTTATATATACACTGACACTTCATGTTTCCAATCATAGGTAGAGGTGGAAAATACTTTAGATTCATCATAACAAAACCCAAATATAATTTATAAGATACAGTGTGCCAAAATTTAATCAATTTCAAGGAGTCCTTTTGATTATCTAGTTGTTCGGTTACAAAAGATTGGATATATAGTAATCAACAGATTAGTCACAACCAGCTAATGATTCGTGCAAATGACCATCAGTTGCGCAGCCAAGCAGCATCCCAAATCACTCGGGCATCTAATTTCTTGACAACTACTGAACCATATGTCTTCAATTGTTGAAACATAGCACTATGGCTGCAGAGATGGAATAAGGAGACTCCTATATCAAGCCTTGATTTATAAGTCTTGATATACGAGTCTCCTTGTTCCGGCTCTGCAGCCATATAGCTATGCTTCCACAATTGAAGACTATGGCTCAGTAGTTGTCCAGCAATTAGATGCCGAGTAATTTGGTTGCTTCCTGGCTGCGAATCTAATGGTCATGTGCAGGAATCATTGTTGGAATTAATTTAAATTTGGGTCATGTTTGAATAAACTCAGCTGTACTTAAGCCCATGGGCCTTGAAACAGCAGAGACTTAGTCATAGAAGTTGTTTCAGAAATTATAGGGTTGTTGAGATTGGATAGATTTGCTAGGTTGGTTGTTGCTTGATTTTAGGAGTTTATAATTTTATTTTCTATATATTTGCATGTAATCTGTGCAAGCTAGTAAGTGAATAAAATCCTTATTTTCAGTATTTACAAACTGTGTTCTATTCTGTGTGTGTGTGTGTGTGTAAGGTTATAAGCTCAGATTCTACATTTTGGTATCAGAGCTTGGAACTACAGAATGGACACAGGAAAGGTCAATGGATCGAGTAATGGGTCGAACAAGGGAGGATCGTATGGGCTAACCTACCCCATGCTGGCCAAAAGTAATTATTCTGTTTGGGCATTGAAGATGAAGGTCTTTATGCAGGCACAGGGGGTGTGGAACGCTCTAGAACCAAGTGATGAAAAGGCAGTGATTGACGAGAAAACGGACAAGATCGCTTTGGCAATGATTTACCAAGGCATACCTGAGGAAATGTTATTGTCAATCTCTGAGAAGAAGACGGCAAAAGAGGGATGGGAAGCTCTCAAGATCATGTGTCAAGGGGCTGATCATGTGAAAAAAGTTAGAGTTCAGACACTGAAGTCTGAGTTTGAGTCTCTACGCATGGATGATAACGATCAACTCGATGATTTCTATATGAAACTGAATGGGTTGGTGTCCAACATTCGGTCTCTAGGAGAAGAGATGAAAGAAGCCTATGTTGTCAAGAAGCTGCTTCGTGCTGTTCCTTCGAGATTTCTTCAAATCGCTTCAACGATGGAACAGTTTGGGAATTTGGAAACAATGTCTGTTGAAGAAGTGATTGGATCCCTCCAAGCTCATGAGGAGAGATTAAAAGGTCATAATTAAAATACTGGAGGTGGTAAATTGCTACTGACAGAGGAGGAATGGTCCAAGCGGGAAAAGAATGATGAAAAGTTGTTACTCACTCGAGAGGATTGGTTGAAGAAAAAAGACAATTCTGATGGACAGTCGAGTTTCAAAGGACGAGGTGGACGTGGTTACCAGAACACGGGGGGCTCACAGGGTGCTAGTCGTGATAGAAGCACTGTGAGATGCTTCAACTGCAACATAATGGGACATTACGCTGTAGAGTGTAAGAGGCCACGTCGAGAAAGGAATCGAAGACATGAGGCAAATCTGGTTCAAATAAAGGATGATGAACCTGCGTTGTTGTTGACTGAACTCGAGGAGAACAAAAACAAGATGGTGTTGTTAAATGAAGAAAATGTTGTACCAAGACTGGAGGGAGAGAAAAAGGAGAGGAAGTTTACACAATTGTGGTACTTAGATAATGGGGCAAGTAACCATATGACAGGGGATAAAACAAAATTTTCTAAGCTCGATGAAAGTGTCATAGGAGAGGTAAAATTCGGTGATGGGTCAACTGTATGCATTAAGGGGAAGGGTTCAATTTCGTTCAAGTGCAAAACTGGTGAAGAAAGGGTGTTTGACAATGTGTTTTACATCCCAATACTGTGCAACAATATTTTAAGTCTGGGGCAGATGTCAGAACAAGGAAACAAAGTAATATTACATGGTGAATTATTGTGGGTGTATGACAATGATGGGAAGTTGTTGATGAGAGTGCAGAGATCAGCAAATCGCTTGTACAAGATTTTTCTTGAAGAAAAACATGATACTCCCTCCGTCCCTTTTGATTCTTAACATTTCACTTTTTCAAAACTTTCTGGCACGCATTTTAAGGTGCATTTTAAGGATAGTTAAATAACTTTTTTTAAAAATTTTCTTTTTCTGTATAAAAATTTAAACATTAAATTTTTATACAGAAAAAGAAAATTTTTAAAAAAAGTTATTTAACTATCCTTAAAATGCACCTTAAAATGCGTGCCAGAAAGTTTTGAAAAAGTGAAATGTTAAGAATCAAAAGGGACGGAGGGAGTACTTGTTTACTCACAAAGACAGAAGAGGAAACCTGGTTGTGGCATGCTCGCCTAGGGCACGTAAACTTTAATGCAATGAACCTTATGGAGAAAAATGATATGGTTGTGGGTCTACCAAGGATGATACAGCCCAAAGAAACTTGCAAGGGCTGTCTGATGTCTAAGCAAGCAAGAGCCCTCTTTCCTTCCAAGTCGAGCTATGCATCAAAGCAGATACTGGAATTGGTGCACGGTGACATATGTGGGCCGATCTCTCCACCAACACCATCTGGAAAGAGGTATTTCCTTCTCTTAGTTGATGATTTCAGTCGAATGATGTGGACTTATTTCTTGTCAAGCAAAGATGAAGCATTTGAATCGTTTAAAAAATTTAAAATGTTGGTTGAGAATGGAACTGAGAAGAGGATCAAAGTGCTACGAACTGACAGGGGGGGTGAATTTTGCTCCTCCCAGTTCACAAACTTTTGTGAAGACGCTGGAATTATGAGACATTTTACTGCTCCGTATTCCCCACAACAGAATAGAGTGGTGGAACGACGAAACAGGACTGTTGTAGCAATGGCAAGGAGTTTCTTAAAAGAGAAACATGTACCACCGGAGTTTTGGGGTGAAGCTGTACGACACTCGGTGTATGTGCTCAACAGGTTGCCAACACGAGCCCTCTCTTCGTCCACACCATATGAAGCGTGGTATAGAACGAAGCCTGATATCAGTCACATTAAATTTTTTGGCTGTTGTGCATTCATGAAAGTGCCAAGTGCTCACACAAATAAGTTAGATGATCGTGGCAAGTATGTAGTGTACCTTGGAAGGGAGGCTGGCACAAAAGCATGTCGTCTGTATGATCCAGAAGAAAAGAAAGTGTGGGTGAGCAGAGACGTAGTATTTGTGGAGTCAAAATCATGGGAATGGGATAACAAGACTCAAGACACAGAAGACGGTGGGAAGAATGTGCATATACAGTTCACGGTGGAACAAATGGATGAAAGTGATACAGAGGAAACTACTACGCCTACTCACACAACTGAGCCTTCATACTCTAGTGGAGACAGTGATGGAGAATCAAGTCAAAACAGTATGTCAAGTCTGGGAGAATCAAGTCAGAGCACCACTTCAAGTCAAAGCAGTACGCCAAGGCGTTACAGGTCTTTAAGAGATATCTATGACAATACAGAAGAAATAGAGCTTGAGGAAGAGTTGTTACTCTTGTGTGTCGAAGAGCCAACTGCATATAGTCAAGCATCTAGAGAGAAGGCCTGGAATGATCCCATAAAAAGTGAAATAGAGGCTATCGAAAAAACAAAACTTGGAAACTTGTAGAGCTACCAGAAGGCCACAAACCAATTGGTTTGAAATGGGTATATAAGCTGAAAAGAAATACAGAGGGTGACATTGTGAAGTATAAGGCGAGGCTTGTCACAAAAGGATATGTGCAAAAGCAGGGTATAGACTATGAGGAGGTTTTCGCACCAGTCACACGTTTGGAAACTGTAAGACTACTGTTGGCACTAGCAGCGAAAAATGGGTGGAAAGTTCATCACCTATATGTTAAATCAGCCTTTCTGAATGGTGATCTACAAGAAGAGGTTTATGTATTACAACCAGAAGGCTTCGTGAAGAAGGGGAAGGAGCAGCTTGTGTACAAACTGGCAAAGGCACTCTATGGGCTTCGTCAAGCTCCATGGGCCTGGTATGCCAAGTTAAATATGTGTTTGGAGACTATGGGTTTTACCAAGTGCCCATACGAGCATGCAGTATACACAAGGCGTGTGAAGGATGAAATGTTGTTAATTGGAGTATACGTGGACGATCTTCTAATCACTGGTACAAGCACTGCACTCATTCAGCAATTTAAGGAGCAAATGAGCAAGAAGTTTGATATGAGTGATCTTGGAAAACTCTCTCATTATCTTGGAATAGAGGTGTTTCAGATGAGGGATTGCATAGAGCTGAAACAAACGTCATATGCAAAGAAAGTTCTTGAGAGAAGTGGTATGGCAGAGTGCAAGCCTACGAAGTATCCAATGGAACCTACTCTATAGCTACATAAAGATGTAAACGGGAAGGAAGTGGACTCGACCGAGTATAAAAGTGTTGTTGGAGGTCTGCGTTATCTGGTGCATACACGACCAGACATATCATATGTTGTTGGGATTGTGAGTCGTTACATAGAACGGCCTACTGTCATGCACTGGAATGCTGTGAAACGAATTCTTCGTTACGTGAAAGGGACCTTGAGCTATGGATTTGTGTATACAAGAGGAAGTAATAACAACATTTTATCAGGATATTCTGACAGTGATTTGGCAGGACAAGTTGATGATAGGAGAAGTACAGGAGGGATGGCATTCTATCCTGTGAAGCGGAATTTATGGCTGCTACAGCAGCAGCATGCCAAGGTATATGGCTGCGGAATTTGCTGAGTAAATTGACTGAGGAGAGTTTAGGTCCTGTGGTTCTCTACGTGGACAACAAGTCTGCAATAGATCTGGCGAAAAACCCAGTGTTCCATGGTAGGAGTAAACATATTGATATCCGATATCACTTTATTCGTGAGTGTGTTGAACGGGGTGAGGTGTGGTGATCAAGCACATTAGAACTGGTGATCAACGTGTAGATGTTTTGACAAAAGCTATGGCCACAGTGAAGTTCGAGAGGTTGCGTGCTTTGCTGGGAATCAAGAATCTGCAGAACCAAATTTAAAATTAAGGGGGTGTTTGTTGGAATTAATTTAAATTTGGGTCATGTTTGAATAAACTCAGCTGTACTTAAGCCCATGGGCCTTGAAACAGCAGAGACTTAGTCATAGAAGTTGTTTCAGTAATTATAGGGTTGTTGAGATTGGATAGATTTGCTAGGTTGGTTGTTGCTTGATTTTAGGAGTTTATGATTTTATTTTCTATATATTTGCATGTAATCTGTTCAAGCTAGTAAGTGAATAAAATCCTTGTTTTCAGTATTTACAAACTGTGTTCTATTCTCTGTGTGTGTGTGTAAGGTTATAAGCTCAGATTCTACAATCATCAGATATCACTAACTACCCCATGCAGATGATTTCATATGGATATTAAAGCTCAATGGTCTCATAAACAGGGTCATGATTAAGCAGTGAATATATAAAGCAAACTTTCAAGCTGAAAAAGTGAGTGAACACATCTTTTAAGCGTACAACCGAGAAGGAGATGATGGTGATTAAAATGAGGATTGCTACTTGATTTAGAGAGGTAAGGTCTGAAAAATCGGAAATTAAAAACTAGAGACAACCATATAACTTACAAATTGACTTGGATCTCAAAATTAGATCCTCCGCGGGATGGTGTTAGGGTTTCTTCTTCTATCAGCTACCATTGAATTCACTTTCTTTGATCTCAATTCGTTGAAAGGATTAGAAGCTGCGGAATGATGGCGATATAACAATGTCAGGTCCTTTTTTCATTTCCTGCGGCTGCTTGTTAAAAAAACCCTAGCCACCAGATGTTAGTTGTATTTATATACCCTACTCATACAAATGTACACAAGGTACCTCTATATTATTTTAATTTTTTCTCTACGACATTATTAATTTTATTTAGTATGATGAATATAATTAAAATTATTATTACTACTATCAAATTATTATTATTATTATATATTGTTAATCTCCTTACTTGAATTTTTTTTAAATTGCATTCATTTAAATAAAATTATTATATTATTATTACTGAAATAGAAGTAGTTTCAATTTTTTAATTTTGAAAATATAATTATCATTATATCATTATTTTTTATCTTTAATTTTAAGAGAAAAAGTGTATATATGTTTTTTTTTAATTTTAAGTAATATATTTAAGTACAAAGTAAACAATGACAAACCGATAAAATAAATAATAGTGGTCAGAACCCTTAGCTCAACAATTTTTTATAATAGCCTCTTAGTTTACAACTTTCTGGGAATCACCTAATGAATCATGTTTGAAGTACGGGATTAGAAACAAACATTAAACAAAAAACCCAGAATGATCCCTTGTGCATTATCATAACGCTACATGTTCATGATGTTCATTAATTAGTGGAAGGTGAAATGTTTGTATGTCATTGTTTGCCTTTTCACATAATTTTCTTAAAATACGTTTTCCATCAATGTTTTCCAATCGATAAAGATAATTAGGATCTATATTCACAATGAGAACCGGGGTAACCAAACACTACAAGAAAAACGATAACATTGGTTGCTTGTAATCATTTTGACCGATTACAGGGTGATCTCGGTCGATTTTGTGGTCATAACCGAACAATTTTCTTAGTCGAAAAGAATCCCGTCAAAAATGTTGAAATCAATCGTTCATAATCGTCATAAACGATCGGAAAGTGGGTCGTTTATGAAAGTTTTTGAACTTCGTCAAATTTGATCCCACAAAATGACGTGATAACCACTTGGCAAATGTGAATCATCTCCATATCACATAACCGACTAGGACTTTGGTCGGTAATATTGATCCATGGCACGGCCTTGGCATGGTTCCACTTTCGCCACTTTTACATCCGACATCCGATCCATGTGGCATTTACGTGACATTCACGTTGCACCAATGACTCTTTTAATCAATTTGGTCGGATAATATATTTGGTTAATTTACATAGAGTCAAATAACCAATAATTTACAACTTTACTTCCAATCATCTTAACCGACCAATATGTAGAAAAGCATGGTCGCTTACGTGTGTCATTACAAATATGTCGCTTATATAAATTATATGTATCATTTTTTAGGGTTGATTTTCTGCTTTGGTATGGTTCTGTAGAGTATCAATACATTCTCTGTCAATCTATATTCAAAAGCTAAAACACAATAATGGAACCAACTTAAATCTATAATTACAAACCAAGAATATTAAATTTAAAACAAAATAACAGTAGCATTTACGATGGAAATTTTGCATTAACTACGTCGTTAATGGTCTAATCACGATGAAATTTTTCCGTAATTTTTGGTCGAACAAAAAGTTCAGATTTTTGTCACAAAGTAAAATTTCGTCATAAGTTTTAGAAGCAAATCCCACTCTCTGCAATAAAATATTGAAGTAACTTATGACAAAGAAGACCGTCATTTTCTGGTTAGTTACGATAGAATGTACGTCGTAACTTATAAGGGACCAACCAACAATAAAATACTCAACCAATGTATGATGGATTTTTTCGTCTTACATTGGCATTTTTGTAATATCCGGGATTTTCGTAATAAATTTTTCATGTATTTTAATTTTTATGATGAATAAAATTATATTTAAAATATTCCAGTCGAATGTTTTGCCTGTGTTAAATATTTAATTTATTCGTTATGTGACTTGAAATAAATATGATATGGTATTTTATGTGTTTTATGTAAATTATGTGCAATTTGCTCATCTTGCATTTAAATATTTTTATTTCAGTGTTTATCAAAATAATTGCCTGAAAATCATTCCGGGAGTTTTAAAAATCAAATTTATATTTACTTGTGCCAGAAATATTATTTTGGTGATTTTTGAAAATAGTTAAATTTTTGATTTTTTTTTATTGTAAAAAAAAAATTATACCTTAAAGTATATTTGGAAATTTATTAGAAATTATTTTGGTAATTTAAATATATCACATACTATGTTTGGGGGTATTAAGGTGTATGGTCGGTCAGTAAAGGCTGAAAGTTTATTTCACGCGTGTTGTGTTTTTCCCGGTTGGTACCTAACAACTTTTGATTTCCATACCTTTGATTTTAATATTTTTGACCAGCCATTCTTTTGGACAAAAAAAAAAAAAAATATCTTTATCACTTTAAAATCTCCCCCACCCGGTACCCCCACCCCACTCCTGTATTCCCCATTTCCTTTCTTCTTTTTTTTTTTTTCCATCTTTTATCACAGGCAGAGTCTTTTCCTCAATCTCTCTCTTTCTCCCATAGCTGTATACTTATGTATAGCTCAAATTCATAACTCAAAAATTCATAACTCAAAAACCGTTCAGCCAAAATTCAATATTTTTATATATAAATGATCTGCTCTTCAATACCTACGTTCGGAGATAAGTATTGATAAGTTCCGAGAAGAAAATTTTCTGGGTGGATTTTCTTTTTGGCTGTAGAAGCAGAGTTAATTTGGAGATTCTGAGCAATCCAGGAAGCCTTTCAGTGCATGCTAGTTTATGTATATTAATTTTGAAATTTTCTGAACATTTTTTTCCGCTAGAAAAAAAAAACTCTCAGGATGACAAGAATTGATTTTTGGTAAGAATTTTGAGATTCTAATTTGACATTAGCATATATTGTGGCATGTTAGTTTACATACATTAATTTCAGATTTTTAGGAGGTTGTTTTGACTTCCCAGAAAGTTCCTTGTTGGTCTATGTTTAGGCTGTTAAAGTGATTATCTGATTTTTGAATGGTTCCGGTTCATTTCATAGAATTTTGGTGTTGATTGTGTTGCAGCCATATCATTGGTTTCGTGTGGTTGTTTCAAAATGCCGAGGGACATTTGGTTTTCTGCAGTTTTGGGTTAAGTTGTGTTGGGGAATTGGGTGATAACTTGGATTTTTCTGAAGTCGTGTGATCACTTTCAGATTGAAGTTATTTGTGGTTCACCCAAATAATTCAATCGGATAAAATCAGAAAATCTGCAAGAAGAGAGAATGAATTTTGCTGTGTATTTCAAAATGAACCTCTTTTTAAAATGATCAATGCCACACCTATTTATAGATGTCAACAGATGTATCTTTTGCCAATAGACACACCTCAAGATGTGTCTTTTCCAATAGACACATCTCATTTCCAACAGTCATGTCCAATGCCAATAGACACACCTCAAGGTGTGTCTTTTCCAATAGACACACCTCATCTGATGCCAATAGACATGTCCCATAAGCAATAATTCTGAAATCATAACGAACTCGAACAGAGCATGCACTCCACATTCTCCTGACTTGTTCGATGTAGCATTACGATTACATTGATCAACTAGCCAATCCAATTACACTAAAATATCCAACAATCCTCCCCCATTTTAGCGTAATCCATGATTAACTAAACAAAATCACAACAAACGACAAACTTATGCATAAATGAAATATCGTGACGATTGAATTTCACATTAGTATATTACACATTCCAAATATTCGAATATCAAGGTATCACTATGGATTGAACCTTGGTTATTCATAGTGAATACATGAAGATAATATACACATAAATTTACATTCTCAAATGTTCTTACTTGACACTATCTTTTACTAGCCTAGTGTCCTAATCCTTCATAAGCATATCAAAGCCAAGTCCTAGCTTCTTGAAGCGGCTAAACTTCATGCTCATATAGGTAGTTCTTTTATTCTCGCACCTGCATATGCAATTTTTCAAAAGAACTATTAAGAAGACAAACTTCAACCTCCTTAACTTGCAGGGCTGAACACATACCTTGGGATGATGCTTTAATGTGTTCCAATCTCTAAATGTTAAGCTTTCCACATTGAATTCAGCACCTAATGTCATATTAGATGGGAATTGGGTATCTCAACATGAGAGGTTATTCGATGGACTTTAATCCCATCCCCACAGCCGATTTGTGCACAAGATCTCTACTCAACCCTTTGGTTAGATGATCGGCTAAATTATGTTGAGTTCTTATAAACTCCACTGATATAACACCATGCGTGATTAGCTCACGAATCATGCTGTGTCTAACACCTAAGTGTCTAGACTTGCCTTTGAACACTTGTCTATAAGCATTAGACAAGGCAGATTCACTATCACACCTGATAGATATAGGAGATATCGGTTTAGACCACAATGGAATCTCGTAAATCAGATTTCTTAGCCATTCAGCTTCTTTACCAGCCGCTGATAATGCCACAAATTCAGATTCCATCGTTGAATCAGTAATGCAACTTTGTTTCTTTGATGCCCAAGAAATAGCACCTCCCCCAAGAAGGAATACCCATCCACTTGTGGAAGAATGATCCTCCTTATTGGAAATCCAACTTGCATCTGAATGACCTTCAATAACCGAAGGAAATCCAGTATATGTCAAACCATAATCCATGGTTCCTTTCAAGTATTTGAACACTCGGCTTAAGGCTTGCCAATGATGTGTGCTTGGCTTGCTAGTATACCTACTAAGCTTTCCAACAGCATAGGCAATATCTGGCCTAGTGCTTATCATGGCATACATGAGACTACCAATAGCCCTTGAGTATTCAAGTTGAGATACTGCAACACCTGTATTAGGTAGGAGTTTAATACTAGGATCAAGAGGAGTGCTAACAGGAGAACAATCCTTAAAGTTAAATCTTTTAAGAATCTTCTCAATATAATGAGATTGAGAAATTGAAATGTCATTGTTCTCTCGCTTGATCCTTATACCAAGAATCACCTCAGCCTCCCCCATGTCTTTCATATCAAAATTAGATGACAAGAACTTCTTGGTTTTATCCACTTGATTTTCGTCAGTCCCAAAAATCAACATGTCATCCACATATAAACAAATTATAACTCCTTTACCAGAAGCATCAAATTTGCTATATACACACTTGTCTGCTTGGTTAAGAAAATAACCGTTAGACAAGACCACAGTATCAAATTTATCATGCCAATCCTTTGGTGCTTGTTTCAGACCATAAATTGATTTCTTCAATTTACACACCTTGTTCTCACAACCAGGCATAACAAACCCTTCGGGTTGTTTCATATAAATCTCTTCATCTAATTCACCATTCAAGAATGCAGTTTTCACATCCATTTGGTGAATGACAAGGTTGTGTATAGCAGCAAGTGCTATTAACAACCTAATAGTGGAGGTTCTAGCAACAGGAGCATAAGTATCAAAATAGTCAATCCCTTCTTTTTGTCTAAAACCTTGGATCACCAATCTGGCTTTAAACTTATCTATGGTACCGTCCACCTTCATTTTCCTTTTGAAGATCCATCTATTTCCCAATGCTTTACAGCCAGGGGGCAGATCACTCAATTCCCAAGTATTATTATTCATGATAGAATCCATTTCATCTTGGATAGCTTCTTTCCAGAATGCAATATCCCTAGATTTCATAGCTTCGCTAAAAGTATTTGGATCCTCCTCAATAAGAAAACAATATTGGTATTGATATTCAATTTCATCTCTAGAGCCTTCTACTAGATAAAGATGAAAATCATCTCCAAAAGTCTTTGCCTTTCTAGCTCTAGTGCTTCTCCTTGGTTCAGACGGTCCATTCACATCTTCAGTAGAAACCGAGTTCCTACTAGAAGAAATCTGAAGCATGTCCCTTGGTCTAGGTATAGATGTAAATCTATTTTCATCAAAAATAGCATCTCTTGACTCGATAATCGAGTTCACAGATACATAGTCATTAGATTCTAACACATAGAATCTATATGCTATAGAATGCTCAGCATAACCAACAAATATGCAATCTATACCTCGTTCACCCAAGTTTCTTCTTTTGGGTTCAGTGAGTCTTACAACTGCTCTACATCCCCAAACTCTCAGAAAACTCAATTTTGGTGACTCTTTATACCAAAGTTCATAAGGGGTAATCTTATTCCTCTTACTAGGAATTCGATTCAATAAGTAACAGGCTGTCAACATAGCCTCACCCCAAAATCCCTCACTCAAACCCGAGTAGGATAACAAGGAATTAACCATTTCTTTCAAAGTCCTATTCTTTCGCTCTGCCACACCATTTTGCTGTGGTGTATAAGGAGCCGTGGTTTGATGTATTATACCAGTAGATTGAAAATAAACCGGATCATAATACTCACCTCCTCTATCAGTACGTAGATTTTTAATCATGGTACTCTGATGTAGCTCTACTTCTTCTTTAAAAATTTTAAAGAAGTCAAGAGCTTCATCCTTAGCATGCAATAAATATACATAGCAATATCTAGTAGCATCATCAATAAAAGTAACTACATACTTTTTATTTCCTAATGATGGTGTAGAATGGAAATCACACAAATCACTATGTATTAATTCTAAAAATTCAGACACCCTATTAACCTCCTTAAAGGGCTTTCTTGTTATCTTTGTCAACATGCATGTTTTGCATTTTTCATTGTCTAAATCAATAGCAGGTATGAGACTCATTTTAGACATATCCTTTATTCTTTTGTAATGTACATGTCCTAGTCTAGCATGCCATAATTCTGGTTTGTTCAAATTATTGCTAGTACTAGTAGAAGCCATGCAAGCAGATTCATCAATAAATGGAGTATTAACATTCAACATAAACATGCCATTACACAAATAGCCAAAGCCAACAAAAGAGCCATGTTTTGACAATATATATTTGTCACTTTCATAAACTTGTTTATATCCACAATTGTTCAATACAACACCAGACAAGAGATTCTTACGAATCCCAGGAACATACAACACTTTATTTAATAATATACATTTGCCAGAAGTAAAAACTATCTTGACATTTCCTAGTCCTTTGATCGGTTCAGTTGCAACATTTCCCATCTTTAAGATAGATCCATCTTCGATTGGTTGAAAGTCTATGAACCAACGAAGATCTTTGCATACATGACTCGTTGCTCCTGAATCAATCCACCAAGCAACATTGTCATCCTGCACATAAAATGCCTCAGATATTAGTGACACATAATTCTGACTAGAATTACAATTTTGCATTAAAATCTGACCTTGTTGCAATTCTGGATCCTTGGATCCACTTGGACCAGCATTTTGCATTTCTTGCTTGCCTTTACTAACCCGACAATCCTTCTTGAAATGTCCAGGTTTGCCACACTTCCAACATGCCATCTTAGGCTTTTTGTTGGAAGAATTGTTGTTGTTTACTTTAAACTTTCGTTTATCACCCTTGCCATACTTAGAATTCTTTGAGGATCCACCATCTTCAACCATATTCACAGAAGAGTTACTGACTTGGTTCTTGCCCTTAGGATTATTCTCAATTTCTTGAGTCCTCAAAGCCTCTTCAATTCTGAAGTGACTTCCAAGTTGAACCAGAGTCATATCCTCTTTGTTATGTTTCAAGGAGTGTTTAAAATCCTTCCATGATGGTGGTAGTTTGTCTATAACACCAGAAACTGAGATAGATTCATCCATCTTCAGATTGTGTTGGGCAAACTGTCCCAGAATTCTCAACAATTCATTGTATTGTTCCATCACAGGTCTAGAATCGACCATTTTGTAATTCATAAAATTACTGACCAGAAACTTCTTACTAGAAGCATCTTCTGCCATGTATTTGGATTCAAGAGAATCCCACAATTCTTTTGCTGACTCAACATTTTGATATACATCGAAAAGGGAATCAGACATACCGTTTAAGATGTGACCGCGGCAGATGTAATCAGCGTTTTCCCATTTGCAACGCCTCCTTGTTTGTTCAGCGGTTTCATCCTCAACCACTTCTGGAATGGGGGTACTCAGAACATATACAACCTTCAGCGTTGTCAATAGAAAATGCATCTTCTTTTGCCATCTTCTAAAATCTTGACCCTCAAACTTGTCCAACTTTGCAAACTTGCTTGTCATGTCTCTTGCAGATTCTGAGTTTGCCATCTTCAGAAAATAGATAACTTCAATCTTTGTTGGGGAATTGGGTGATAACTTGGATTTTTCTGAAGTCGTGTGATCACTTTCAGATTGAAGTTATTTGTGGTTCACCCAAATAATTCAATCGGATAAAATCAGAAAATCTGCAAGAAGAGAGAATGAATTTTGCTGTGTATTTCAAAATGAACCTCTTTTTAAAATGATCAATGCCACACCTATTTATAGATGTCAACAGATGTATCTTTTGCCAATAGACACACCTCAAGATGTGTCTTTTCCAATAGACACATCTCATTTCCAGCAGTCTTGTCCAATGCCAATAGACACACCTCAAGGTGTGTCTTTTCCAATAGACACACCTCATCTGATGCCAATAGACATGTCCCATAAGCAATAATTCTGAAATCATAACGAACTCGAACAGAGCATGCACTCCACATTCTCCTGACTTGTTCGATGTAGCATTACGATTACATTGATCAACTAGCCAATCCAATTACACTAAAATATCCAACAAGTTGTGCGTGGTATAGTTTTGTGTTGTGCTAAATGATTTAGATTAGTAACACAGAGTGGTGTGATAAATGAAACGATGTTGGTGTAGTTGAAGTTGTTCTGTGTACAGGTATTTTAAGAGTGTGATTATGGGTTAAATAACAAGTTGATGCTAAAATGTAATACTAGTGTAGAGAGGTAGGAGAGTGAATCTTATGTGTTCTTCTGTGATTTTTGCATGAGTTCTGTGATTTTTGCATGAGTTATGGTCTTGCTGGAAATTGTTGCATATGTTTCTGAACCTGTGTTGCTCAATATACTTTCCAGTTACTATCATTCTGTTTGTACAACAGTTTTGAGCAAATGATGATTTTTAGAAACTCTTTTATAATTCCAAAATTAATTTTATTGGAAAAGATAATTAATCATTGTGATTAATTAATGTTTTGTTTGATTATCTATTTTATATAATTAATTAATCAATTTGATTAATTAATTATTTATGTAATTATTTACTTTATTCATTTAAATATTTATTTATTTGTTTGTATACCTTATATACCTTATTAATTGTTTTATATAAAATAATAATAATAATAATAATAAAAATTGAATTTTTAAATCTCATTTAATATAATTAATTTTAATTTAAAATTAATTACTATAGTTGCACAATTAATTTAATTGTTAATTGAATAATTATATTAATTGGTTTTAAATTAATTGTTTAAAAGGGATTTAAAATGATTTGTTTTGAGATAAAATATCTAATTAAATATAATTGGTGGATTTATTTAATCTAACTAATTGATTACTTTAAGTGATTGACAAATCTTGTTAAATACTTATTAATCGAATTTAATTGCATTTAATTAAGATAGATTAGTAAAAAAAAAATGTTTTAATTACTTATGTGCCAAAATATTTTTACGAAAAGATGTTAGAGTTCAATTATGTGTTAATTGTTAAAATGTGTGGATAGATATGAAAACATGTTTAACATGATTTTTACTTAGCTGCTTATCTAACTACTATCTACAAGTTAATTACGAATGGGTAGATTTTAGGAATCGAGTTGTCACTTTTATTAGTTAATGCAACTAATCGGGCCACTAATGTGGTACTAATTTCATATATTTTAGGATTTCATAGTACACAGATATCGGATTTAGACGCTCGGACTTATTAGGACGCGCTTCCTTCCCGTTCAATACCTCTACTTCTATCCAGGCAAGTACTATCATACTTCACTTATCATTCAAGTGACATTTTTTTTTTTGAAATTAATATGCAAGTGGTTCATCCGTACTTGTAATTTCACAAGTATTTTTCGGAAATTCTTATCAGTTTCATAATTGTTCTGTTTCTATATTGTGCAAGTATTCTAACCTTAATCTTGCTTTACATTTCTTATATTACCTGAATTGTTCTATACCATGTTTTTGAACAGAAGTTGTTATACTTTGGATTACCCTGATTTTTTTTTATAACATAATATGCCTGAACCAGTGAATGCACCCTTAATTTCCCTGAATAACTAAAATGTTGGAACTGATGCCTTGCAACTTATTGATATGATATTTTTTCATTGGAAACCTTTTTAATTGGAATGTGTATTGACCGAGGCGCCGGTCCCCTTTATTTATTTTAGGCCATGTGTGCCTATGGATCCAAAGTGTGAGAACCTTGTGTAAGCATGGTTCGGTGCTATTCCGTGGCTGATCACCAGTTATAGCACGTAGCGTCTTATCGTGAATTCCAATTTATTTGATATCATTTATAAATTGTGAACTATCCCTGATATATATTGGCATCTTCTTTTATATCACTGTTGTTTCATTTACATATTGCACTTGCTGAGCATTGTTTGGCTCACTCCCTTGCTTAACCTAACCCTTTCAGTTAAGTCAGAAGATGGGACATCTGTTCCGCGCTATCAGTGAGAGAGTTCTTCTTCAGAACTAGTAATGACCCTCCAGCTAGATGGTGATGCATAATATCTGGTTTGAAATAATAAATAAGTTATCCGGTTGAAGTTTAAATTTGTATAAGACTTTTAAAACTTATCTAGATTATTTGGCTAGTATTGGGATTTCCTCTGGAAGTTATTGTAATACATTAGACTTAATATTATCGTGTGGTTTTAGTGTTGTCTTCATACTATAACCTGTTAGCGATCCATAGCTTGTGGGCGGGATTTTCTATTTGCTTAGAATGTATGTTCAGGTTCATTTATATGTATGTTGTTTGGTGGCACCCGGGATTTGGGGGCGTCACAGGTTGGTATCAGAGCTACAGGTTAAAGTCACTGAAACAACGTAGGACAACGGACATAAGATGGGAGTAATAAGATAACCTGAGATAGGACTTGTAGAACTCACATACGATGTAAGATTTGGTCATAGGGTAAATCAGCGCTAGCGTTAGGCTATATTTTGTTACGTTTGTATTATTACGTCCGTCTGTTCGGTTGATGGACTTGTTCTCATCCTTATCATAATTATACAAAATTGACTCGAGATGGGATTAATAAGTCTGTTGTAGTTGGTGGAGCCATCATCTTCCTTTTTCTAATGACAACTTGTACTACCTGACTATTCATTTTCGTCCTTGGACTACCTATTATACTCGTTTCCTTATCACATCTGGCATCTATATATATCTTGTTTTACAGTTTTATATTGCTTTATCTTATGCAACCTAACCGTTCATTTCATAAAACTGCTTGAATAAACTGCTTATCTCTTAGCAGAATCATGCCTCCCAAGAATCCTCGCGGCCGACCCCGTAGAGAAAATCCACTGGGTCAGGGAGATCCTAATCCCACTATGGCCCAAATGTTTGAACTTTTACTCCAGCAAAATGCTACATTAGCCCAACAACAACAGCTGCTTCAACAGCAACTCCAACAACGCCAACCACAACAACAACAACCACCTCCTGCACAAAATATTGTAACTTTCAAATCCTTCCAAGCAGTCAAACCACCAGAATTTCATGGCTCAACCGATCCTACAGAGGCTAGAGTATGGCTAAAAGAGATAGAGAAGGCGTTCGTTTTGGTCAAAGTTGATGAAAATCAGAAGACGGACTTTGCTAGTTACTTTCTCAAAAGTGAGGCAAACTATTGGTGGGAATCTGCGAAAGCATTGGAGCATGGTGATTTGGTTTCGTGGGAGAGATTCACTGAATTATTTTTGGGAAAATATTTCCCCAAGTACATGCAAGGCCAGATGGAGCTAAAATTCCTGGAGCTTAAACAAGAAAACCTAAGTGTGTCAGAATATGAAAGGAAGTTCATAGAATTATCAAGGTTTGTACCCGAGTATGTTGATTCAGACGAAAAGAGGGCTAAGAGATTTCAGCAAGGACTCAAACCATGGATCCGTAGTAGGGTGGCACTATTTGAGTTAAACACATATGTTGGTGTAGTGCAGAAAGCGCTTGTGGCTGAGGGCGAAAGTGAACATTCACTGAAAGAAAGGGAAAATAATAAAAGGAAATTTAGTGCTCAAGAAGGAAGTCAAGGGCAAGGAAGTTCTCAAAACAAGGTAGAAAAGAAGCTAGGATTTCAACAGAATCGATGAATGAGTTTCAGGAAGCAAGAGGGTGGTAGTGCAGCTCAAGGAAACCGTCAGCAGAACTTTAATCAACCCAGGCTGCCGAGACCTCCAGTGCAAGAATGCAAGATCTGTGGAAAGAAACACGGTGGAGTGTGTAACAAGACTAATGTGGTGTGTTATCGTTGTAATCAGAAAGGGCATTTTGCTAATGAGTGTTCCAACCCGAGGCTAAACATAACTTGCTATAAATGTGGGAAACCGGGACATGTCTCCAGAGAATGCAAGACTCCTGTTCAAAGCAGCAACTTGATGAGGTTGACAGCACCTCCTCCTCTACCAGTCTATCAAGCTCCAGCAAGGACTTTCAATTTAAAAATGAAGGATGCTGTTCAGGACCCTGATGTAGTGGCAGGTATGCTTCTTGTAAATGCCATTTCTGCTAAATCTTTAATTGATTCAGGAGCTACCAAGTCGTTTATTTCTCAAGAATTTGCAAATAAATTGAACTGTGAAACACAACCGTTAGAAGAGGCCCTAACTATTGTAATAGCTAACCAGGACCGAGTGGTTGTAACCCAAGTTTGTCCCCATTGCGAGATAGTTATCTCCGGACACCTCTTCTATGTTAACTTGATACCTTTCAACTTAGGAGATTTTGATATAATCCTAGGAATGGATTGGTTGTCAGAGCACGAAGCACAAATTGATTGCAGAAAGAAGGAAGTGATTTTACGATCTCCTAATGGTGACAAAATAGTGTTCAAAGGACAGAGGCAGACCAAGATGT
Source organism: Kitagawia praeruptora (assembly GCA_037693485.1). Taxonomy (NCBI): domain Eukaryota; kingdom Viridiplantae; phylum Streptophyta; class Magnoliopsida; order Apiales; family Apiaceae; genus Kitagawia; species Kitagawia praeruptora. Next base: position 14,137,885 of record CM075347.1, read on the forward strand.
TTCTTACTATCACTAAAGCAAAAAGGCTGATGCGTCAAGGCTGTGAAACATATCTTGTACACGTGGTGGATACTGGTAAAGAAGCACAAAAGATAGAAGAGATTCCTGTAGTTAATAAATTTCCAGATGTATTTCCTGACGAACTCCCCGGTTTACCTCCCGACAGGCAGATCGAATTCGCAATTGATTTAGCACCTGGCACAGAACCTGTATCTAAAGCACCTTATAGAATGGCCCCAACGGAGATGAAAGAATTAGCAATCCAGTTACAAGAGCTCTTGGAGAAGGGAGTGATTAGACCCAGTGTATCCCCTTGGGGTGCACCGGTACTGTTCGTGAAGAAGAAGGACGGAAGTATGAGATTTTGTATTGACTATCGGGAATTGAACAAACTGACAATTAAGAACAGGTATCCTCTTCCAAGAATAGATGACCTGTTTGACCAACTGAAAGGAGCGACATGTTTTTCAAAGATTGATTTAAGGTCCGGATATCACCAACTGAAGATCAAGCCTGAAGATATACCGAAGACAGCATTTAGAACGAGATATGGACATTATGAATTCTTAGTAATGGCTTTTGGGTTGACTAATGCACCTGCAGCTTTCATGGATTTGATGAATAGAGTTTTCAAGAAATATCTGGACAAGTTCGTGATCGTGTTCATAGACGACATCTTGATATACTCTAATTCAGAGGAAGAGCATGTTGATCATTTAAGGATAGCTTTGGAAACGTTACGGAAGGAGAAGTTATATGCCAAATTCTCTAAGTGCGAATTTTGGATGAAAAAAGTGCAATTCCTTGGGCACATAGTTAGCAGCGAAGGAATAAGGGTGGATCCAGCCAAAATTGAAGCAGTGATGAATTGGGAAAGACCAAGGACGCCGACAGAGGTAAGAAGTTTTATGGGACTGGCAGGTTATTACAGGAGATTTGTCAAAGATTTTTCAAAAATAGCTACCCCTCTAACAAAGCTTACAAGAAAGAATCAGAAGTTTGAATGGGACGATAAATGTGAGGAGAGTTTTCAGGAGTTAAAACAAAGGTTGATAACTGCCCCAGTTTTGGCATTACCGGATGATCAAGGGAACTTTGTGATTTATAGCGATGCCTCTCATAAAGGATTGGGATGTGTATTAATGCAGCATGGCAAAGTGATTGCATATGCTTCTAGGCAACTCAAACCTCATGAACAGAATTATCCTACCCATGACTTAGAATTGGCTGCCGTGGTTTTTGCGTTAAAGATTTGGCGACATTATCTGTATGGAGAAAAGTGTGAGATCTTCACAGACCACAAGAGTTTAAAATACATTTTCACTCAGAAGGAGTTAAACATGAGACAAAGGAGATGGTTGGAGCTAATAAAGGATTATGAATGTACCATCAATTACCATCCAGGCAAGGCAAATGTAGTGGCCGATGCATTGAGTAGGAAAGAAAGATTGAACATGCTGACTATGACAAAGGAGTTATCCAATGAATTAGAAAGGTTGGAGATTGATGTTCGTGTTCTAAATTCTAGTCAGGATATGGTGTATGCCATTATATTTCAACCGGAACTGCTAGAAAAGATTCAAAGGTGTCAAGAAGAAGTGATGAACCAGGGAATGGAAACTCTAACAGGAGAAGAAATATGTACGGAGAGAGACGATAAGGGTATCCTAAGATTTTCTTCGAGAATTTGGGTACCTAATATGCTAGAATTAAAAAATGAGATTTTGCACGATGCACATAATTCTAGATACTCTATTCATCCAGGGAGTACTAAAATGTATCAGGATTTAAAGAAGAATTTTTGGTGGCCAGACATGAAGAGGGAAATTGCGGAATATGTCAGTAAATGTTATACGTGTCAAAGGGTTAAAGCTGAACATCAGAGACCGAGTGGACTATTGCAACCTTTGGAGATTCCTGAATGGAAGTGGGAACATATTGCGATGGATTTCATTGTGGGACTACCAAGGACTAAAGCGAATCATGATGCTATATGGGTTATTATCGACAGAATGACAAAGTCCGCACATTTCCTCCCTATCAACGAAAGGTTTTCACTCGACAAGTTGGTTCATCTATATCTGAAGGAAATTGTGGTACGTCATGGAGTTCCTGTATCCATAGTATCTGACAGAGATCCTCGATTTAATTCAAGATTCTGGAGACAGTTTCAAGAGTGTCTAGGGACCAAGCTGAATATGAGTACTGCCTATCATCCCCAGACTGACGGTCAGAGCGAAAGAACTATTCAGACGATCGAAGACATGCTTAGAGTGTGTGCATTGGATTTTAAAGGCAGTTGGGACGAACATCTTCCATTAGTGGAGTTTTCTTACAACAACAGCTATCATGCAAGCATTGGTATGCCACCTTACGAGGCTCTGTATGGACGACGATGTAGATCACCAGTGTATTGGGAAGAAGTTGGTGAACGTAAAATATTGGGACCAGAATTGATCCAGCAGACAAAAGAAATTATTGAGCTCATTCAGAAAAGATTGGTCGCAGCACAAAATCGACAGAGAAAGTATGCTGATCAAACCAGAAAGGACATTGATTTTGAAGTAGGAGAACCAGTATTGCTGAAAGTGTCACCATGGAAAGGTTTAATGCGATTTGGCAAAAAGGGAAAGCTTAGTCCGAGATTCGTAGGACCGTTTGAGATTCTGAAGCGAGTTGGGAAAGTTGCGTATGAGCTGGCATTACTGCCACATATGCAACACATTCATAATGTGTTCCATGTATCTATGCTTAAGAAATTCAACCCCGATGCTAAGTACATCATAGAATATGAGCCGATAGAGATTCAACCAGACTTGTCTTATGTTGAGCAACCAGTTGAAATTTTGAATCGTAAAGAGAAAGTGCTTAGAAATAAGACTATCGTTATTGTAAAAGTTTTGTGGAGGAACCCTAAGGTTGAAGAATCAACCTGGGAACTTGAAAGCGAAATGCTTGAAAAGTATCCTCATTTATTTACTTAGGCGATTCTGAGGACAGAATCATTTTAAGGGGGGAAGGATGTAATATCCGGGATTTTCGTAATAAATTTTTCATGTATTTTAATTTTTATGATGAATAAAATTATATTTAAAATATTCCAGTCGAATGTTTTGCCTGTGTTAAATATTTAATTTATTCGTTATGTGACTTGAAATAAATATGATATGGTATTTTATGTGTTCTATGTAAATTATGTGCAATTTGCTCATCTTGCATTTAAATATTTTTATTTCAGTGTTTATCAAAATAATTGCCTGAAAATCATTCCGGGAGTTTTAAAAATCAAATTTATATTTACTTGTGCCAGAAATATTATTTTGGTGATTTTTGAAAATAGTTAAATTTTTGATTTTTTTTTATTGTAAAAAAAAAATTATACCTTAAAGTATATTTGGAAATTTATTAGAAATTATTTTGGTAATTTAAATATATCACATACTATGTTTGGGGGTATTAAGGTGTATGGTCGGTCAGTAAAGGCTGAAAGTTTATTTCACGCGTGTTGTGTTTTTCCCGGTCGGTACCTAACAACTTTTGATTTCCATACCTTTGATTTTAATATTTTTGACCAGCCATTCTTTTGGACAAAAAAAAAAAAAATATCTTTATCACTTTAAAATCTCCCCCACCCGGTACCCCCACCCCACTCCTGTATTCCCCATTTCCTTTCTTCTTTTTTTTTTTTTTTTTCCATCTTTTATCACAGGCAGAGTCTTTTCCTCAATCTCTCTCTTTCTCCCATAGCTGTATACTTATGTATAGCTCAAATTCATAACTCAAAAATTCATAACTCAAAAACCGTTCAGCCAAAATTCAATATTTTTATATATAAATGATCTGCTCTTCAATACCTACGTTCGGAGATAAGTATTGATAAGTTCCGAGAAGAAAATTTTCTGGGTGGATTTTCTTTTTGGCTGTAGAAGCAGAGTTAATTTGGAGATTCTGAGCAATCCAGGAAGCCTTTCAGTGCATGCTAGTTATGTATATTAATTTTGAAATTTTCTGAACATTTTTTTCCGCTAGAAAAAAAAAACTCTCGGGATGACAAGAATTGATTTTTGGTAAGAATTTTGAGATTCTAATTTGACATTAGCATATATTGTGGCATGTTAGTTTACATACATTAATTTCAGATTTTTAGGAGGTTGTTTTGACTTCCCAGAAAGTTCCTTGTTGGTCTATGTTTAGGCTGTTAAAGTGATTATCTGATTTTTGAATGGTTCCGGTTCATTTCATAGAATTTTGGTGTTGATTGTGTTGCAGCCATATCATTGGTTTCGTGTGGTTGTTTCAAAATGCCGAGGGACATTTGGTTTTCTGCAGTTTTGGGTTAAGTTGTGCGTGGTATAGTTTTGTGTTGTGCTAAATGATTTAGATTAGTAACACAGAGTGGTGTGATAAATGAAACGATGTTGGTGTAGTTGAAGTTGTTCTGTGTACAGGTATTTTAAGAGTGTGATTATGGGTTAAATAACAAGTTGATGCTAAAATGTAATACTAGTGTAGAGAGGTAGGAGAGTGAATCTTATGTGTTCTTCTGTGATTTTTGCATGAGTTCTGTGATTTTTGCATGAGTTATGGTCTTGCTGGAAATTGTTGCATATGTTTCTGAACCTGTGTTGCTCAATATACTTTCCAGTTACTATCATTCTGTTTGTACAACTGTTTTGAGCAAATGATGATTTTTAGAAACTCTTTTATAATTCCAAAATTAATTTTATTGGAAAAGATAATTAATCATTGTGATTAATTAATGTTTTGTTTGATTATCTATTTTATATAATTAATTAATCAATTTGATTAATTAATTATTTATGTAATTATTTACTTTATTCATTTAAATATTTATTTATTTGTTTGTATACCTTATATACCTTATTAATTGTTTTATATAAAATAATAATAATAATAATAATAAAAATTGAATTTTTAAATCTCATTTAATATAATTAATTTTAATTTAAAATTAATTACTATAGTTGCACAATTAATTTAATTGTTAATTGAATAATTATATTAATTGGTTTTAAATTAATTGTTTAAAAGGGATTTAAAATGATTTGTTTTGAGATAAAATATCTAATTAAATATAATTGGTGGATTTATTTAATCTAACTAATTGATTACTTTAAGTGATTGACAAATCTTGTTAAATACTTATTAATCGAATTTAATTGCATTTAATTAAGATAGATTAGTAAAAAAAAAATGTTTTAATTACTTATGTGCCAAAATATTTTTACGAAAAGATGTTAGAGTTCAATTATGTGTTAATTGTTAAAATGTGTGGATAGATATGAAAACATGTTTAACATGATTTTTACTTAGCTGCTTATCTAACTACTATCTACAAGTTAATTACGAATGGGTAGATTTTAGGAATCGAGTTGTCACTTTTATTAGTTAATGCAACTAATCGGGCCACTAATGTGGTACTAATTTCATATATTTTAGGATTTCATAGTACACAGATATCGGATTTAGACGCTCGGACCTTCCCGTTCAATACCTCTACTTCTATCCAGGCAAGTACTATCATACTTCACTTATCATTCAAGTGACATTTTTTTTTTTGAAATTAATATGCAAGTGGTTCATCCGTACTTGTAATTTCACAAGTATTTTTCGGAAATTCTTATCAGTTTCATAATTGTTCTGTTTCTATATTGTGCAAGTATTCTAACCTTAATCTTGCTTTACATTTCTTATATTACCTGAATTGTTCTATACCATGTTTTTGAACAGAAGTTGTTATACTTTGGATTACCCTGATTTTTTTTTATAACATAATATGCCTGAACCAGTGAATGCACCCTTAATTTCCCTGAATAACTAAAATGTTGGAACTGATGCCTTGCAACTTATTGATATGATATTCTTTCATTGGAAACCTTTTTAATTGGAATGTGTATTGACCGAGGCGCCGGTCCCCTTTATTTATTTTAGGCCATGTGTGCCTATGGATCCAAAGTGTGAGAACCTTGTGTAAGCATGGTTCGGTGCTATTCCGTGGCTGATCACCAGTTATAGCACGTAGCGTCTTATCGTGAATTCCAATTTATTTGATATCATTTATAAATTGTGAACTATCCCTGATATATATTGGCATCTTCTTTTATATCACTGTTGTTTCATTTACATATTGCACTTGCTGAGCATTGTTTGGCTCACTCCCTTGCTTAACCTAACCCTTTCAGTTAAGTCAGAAGATGGGACATCTGTTCCGCGCTATCAGTGAGAGAGTTCTTCTTCAGAACTAGTAATGACCCTCCAGCTAGATGGTGATGCATAATATCTGGTTTGAAATAATAAATAAGTTATCCGGTTGAAGTTTAAATTTGTATAAGACTTTTAAAACTTATCTAGATTATTTGGCTAGTATTGGGATTTCCTCTGGAAGTTATTGTAATACATTAGACTTAATATTATCGTGTGGTTTTAGTGTTGTCTTCATACTATAACCTGATAGCGATCCATAGCTTGTGGGCGGGATTTTCTATTTGCTTAGAATGTATGTTCAGGTTCATTTATATGTATGTTGTTTGGTGGCACCCGGGATTTGGGGGCGTCACAATTTTTTGGTGGAGTCACAAGATATTGATTGGGACCTACGTGCGGTACAACACTGAATTATTAAAAAAATGATAAATTACTACATTATCACGGAATTGGAATGATGAACATTCGCCATAAGTTCGTTATTCCATAAAATACAACCTGTTATTTTTTAAAATTCGGCATCCAAAATTAAATCATAACCTAAAATTCAATCAACCACATTACTAACCGTAGCAAATTATAAAATGTTACATATAAAATACTTCTATCGCAGTTTTCATAAATTAAGCCACAAATTCATAATTGCCCACATCCAAAAGTTAAACCATCCCACAAATACTTACATCTGTCATGCAACCATCAAAAAGTCAAATTGTGTTTACAAACACAACTTCGATTATCTTACATCCATCATCCATGTCAAATTCACAAACATTAAAATTTAGCCTTAATACACAAACATTGAAATTCGGTCCTTAATAAGAGGATCGCAACTAAAGACAATATTATAAGGCCATATCACGATCTTTGACGGACGCATTATTTTCACCACTGCCCCCCACGGCCCCACCATCATAAAAATCATCATTCTACTGGTGCCTTTCCCTACAATATAAATTTTAAAATTTATACATCAAGGTTTGCAAAAATTATAGGGAAGGTCGTGGAGGCTTCTCATGGATAAAATAGTTCAAGAACTACTGAATAGTTGTCACACCATTATCCTAAACAAACAACTATTACAAGGGAACCTAATTAAAAATTCTTCACCACCAATATACAATGAACGAAATCAAAGAATTAAAAATAAACAAACACCAAACTCTTTAGTAACTTCTTCCATGCACATCCAACTTTTTGTAGAGATGATCGCATAATTCCCTTCAAGTGTCTTCAATGTATGATCATATGTACTGCAAAAAAAAATACATCTTATGTGAACTCTACAAATAATTTCAAATTGGTATATAATTGACTACATTGGAGATAAATTAAAAGAAATTATCATATAATTAGATGAATCTATGAAAACGGCTATTAGTGTAACAAGTGGTGAAGGAAAGAAAAGGGGGTGTTGGGGAAAAGGGGAATGAGAAAGATAAGAAAAAACATGGCATTGGAAAGATCAAATGAAAACTTTCTACCAAAAATACAAGTCCATATCATTTACGATGGAATCGGTAATGAGTTTTGGTGGAGCAATTTTGGTTTTCATCAAAAAAAAAATCCGGCACAAATACAAAAAATTGAATAATTTGTTGGTCAATTTTGTCCGAGAAAATTTATGAGTTTTTAGCACTTCACTCAAATTTTCATGTAAATTATGACCAAGTTTTCACAAAACTAATTTCTTATTATTTTTTTTTTGAAAATCACAACAAAGATATTGAAAATTAATTTTTTACATTTCTTACATTTTTTTGGAAATGCACAACAAAGATATTGAAAATAAATTTTTTACATTTTCTTGAACGTCTAACAATTTTTTTAAAATTTTTTTGAGAATCACAAGGAATATTGAAAATAATCCGAAATAAGAGATGATGGAACTACCCAGTGCCAATACTGCTTGTATTTCAAAACATTCGTAAGCGACATAACATACACCATCATCATGTGACAAATCTTTTATTTTTGGACTACTCTAAAATTCTCCAAAATTTTTCACCCAAAAAAAAAATTTAAAAGCCCGATAAATGTAAATAAGATGTAACTTATGCACAAAAGCATAAAGTTTGTTGTACTATACAAGTTTTGAATCTAAGTGCAGATTGATTTGATTTGTGAGTACTGCTTTAGTCTTTCCATATGTGGGATGCTGAACGTTCATCTAAGACTCTTCAGCATCATATTTATTCACTACCCAAAAATCAACTCGGGAATCTTGATACATTTTACAAAGTACAAAAAGACTTTCACCAAATTTTGTCATAGTCTAGTTGTACCGCGTTACTTATAACAATGTTTCTGTTTCTGTATCAACAGAAACAAAATTTACCAAACTTCTGATACCAAGCTGACTATAGTGGCAAACAACCCTGTGTAAAACTCCATTTGCCAAGTACCCCCATACCTCACAGTAGCAGAAGAAAAATTTTCAATCAGTCTCCAACAATTAGAGTTTGAGCTATACACTGACACTTCATGTTTCCAATCATAGGTAGAGGTGGAAAATACTTTAGATTCATCATAACAAAACCCAAATATAATTTATAAGATACAGTGTGCCAAAATTTAATCAATTTCAAGGAGTCCTTTTGATTATCTAGTGGTTCGGTTACAAAAGATTGGATATATAGTAATCAACAGATTAGTCACCACCAGCTAATGAATTCGTGCAGATGACCATCAGTTGCGCAGCCAAGCAGCATCCCAAATCACTCGGGCATCTAATTTCTTGACAACTACTGAACCATATGTCTTCAATTGTTGAAACATAGCACTATGGCTGCAGAGATGGAATAAGGAGACTCCTATATCAAGCCTTGATTTATAAGTCTTGATATACGAGTCTCCTTGTTCCGGCTCTGCAGCCATATAGCTATGCTTCCACAATTGAAGACTATGGCTCAGTAGTTGTCCAGCAATTAGATGCGGAGCAATTTGGTTGCTTCTTGGCTGCGCATCTAATGGTCATGAGCAGGAATCATCAAAAATCACTAACTACCCCATGCAGATGATTTCATATGGATATTAAAGCTCAATGGTCTCATAAACAGGGTCATGATTAAGCAGTGAATATATAAAGCAAACTTTCAAGCTGAAAAAGTGAGTGAACACATCTTTTAAGCGTACAACCGAGAAGGAGATGATGGTGATTAAAATGAGGATTGCTACTTGATTTAGAGAGGTAAGGTCTGAAAAATCGGAAATTAAAAACTAGAGACAACCATATAACTTACAAATTGACTTGGATCTCAAAATTAGATCCTCCGCGGGATGGTGTTAGGGTTTCTTCTTCTATCAGCTACCATTGAATTCACTTTCTTTGATCTCAATTCGTTGAAAGGATTAGAAGCTGAGGAATGATGGCGATAATAACAATGTCAGGTCCTTTTTTCATTTCCTGCGGCTGCTTTTTAAAAAAACCCTAGCCACCAGATGTTAGTTGTATTTATATACCCTACTCATACAAATGTACACAAGGTACCTCTATATTATTTTAATTTTTTTATTTATAATTTTATATTTTGTCTTCTTAATTGTATTTTAATTTTTTCTCTACGACATTATTAATTTTATTTAGTATGATGAATATAATTAAAATTATTATTACTACTATCAAATAATAATTATTATTATATATTGTTAATCTCCTCACTTGAAATTTTTTTTAATTGCATTCATTTAAATAAAATTATTATATTATTATTACTGAAATAGAAGTAGTTTCAATTTTTTAATTTTGAAAATATAATTATCATTATATCATTATTTTTTATCTTTAATTTTTAAGAGAAAAAGTGTATATATGTTTTTTTTAATTTTAAGTAATATATTTAAGTACAAAGTAAACAATGACAAACGGATAAAATAAATAATAGTGGTCAGAGCCCTTAGCTCGACAATTTTTTATAATAGCCTTTTAGTTTACAACTTTCAGGGAATCACCTAATGAATCATGTTTGGAGTACAGGATTAGAAACAAACATTAAAAAAAACCCAGAATGATCCCTTGTGCATTATCATAACGCTACATGTTCAAGATGTTCATTAATTAGTGGAAGGTGAAATGTTTGTATGTTATTGTTTGCCTTTTCACATAATTTTCTTAAAATACGTTTTCCATCAATGTTTTCCAATCCATAAAGATAATTAGGATCTATATTCACAATGAGAACCGGGGTAACCAAACACTACAAGAAAAACGATAACATTGGTTGCTTGTAATCATTTTGACCGATTACACAGGGTGATCTCCGTCGATTATGTGGTCATAACCGAACAATTTTCTTAGTCGAAAAGAATCCCGTCAAAAATGTTGAAATCAATCGTTCATAATCATCATAAACGATCGGAAAGTGGGTCGTTTATGAAAGTTTTTGAACTTCATCAAATTTGATCCCACAAAATGACGTGATAACCACTGCAAATGTGAATCATCTCCATATCACATAACCGACTAGGACTTTGGTCGGTAATATTGATCCATGGCACGGCCTTGGCATGGTTCCACTTTCGCCACTTTTACATCCGACATCCGATCCATGTGGCATTTACGTGACATTCACGTTGCACCAATGACTCTTTTAATCAATTTGGTCGGATAATATATTTGGTTAATTTACATAGAGTCAAATAACCAATAATTTACAACTTTACTTCCAATCATCTTAACCGACCAATATGTAGAAAAACATGGTCGCTTACGTGTGTCATTACAAATATGTCGCTTATATAAATTATATGTATCATTTTTTAGGGTTGATTGTCTGCTTTGGTATGGTTCTGTAGAGTATCAATACATTCTTTGTCAATCTATATTCAAAAGCTAAAACACAATCATGGAACCAACTTAAATCTATAATTACAAACGAAGAATATTAAATTTAAAACAAAATAACAGTATGACACTACAACAAACATGGACATTTACGATGGAAATTTTGCATTAACTTGATCTAATCACGATGAAATTTTTCCGTAATTTTTGGTCAAACAGAAAGTTCATATTTTTGTCACAAAGTAAAATTTCGTCATAAGTTTTAGAAGCAAATCCCACTCTCTGCAATAAAATATTGAAGTAACTTACGATGAAGAAGACCGTCATTTTCTGGTTAGTTACGATAGAATGTACGTCGTAACTTATAAGGGACCAACCAACAATAAAATACTCAACCAATGTATGATGGATTTTTTCGTCTTACATTGGCATTTTTTGGTGGAGTCACAAGATATTGATTGGGACCTACGTGAGGTACAACACTGATTTATTAAAAAAATTAAAAAAAATGATAAATTACTACATTATCACAGAATTGGAATGATGAACATTCGTCGTAAGTTCGTTATTCCAGAAAATACAACCTGCTATTTTTTAAAATTCGACATCCAAAATTAAATCATAACCTAAAATTCAATCAACCACATTACTAACCGTAGCAAATTATAAAATGTTACATATAAAATACTTCTATCGCAGTTTACATAAATTAAGCCACAAATTCATAATTGCCCATATCCAAAAGTTAAACCATCCCACAAATACTTACATCTGTCGTGCAACCATCAAAAAGTCAAATTGTGTTTACAAACACAACTTCGATTATCTTACATCCATCATCCATGTCAAATTCACAAACATTAAAATTTTGCCTTAATACACAAACATTGAAATTCAGTCCTTAATAAGAGGATCGCAACTAAAGACAATATTATAAGGCCATATCACGATCTTTGACGGACGCAGTATTCTCACCACCGCCCCCCACGGCCCCACCATCATAAAAATCATCATTCTACTGGTGCCTTTCCCTACAATATAAATTTAAAAATTTATACATCAAGGTTTGCAAAAATTATAGGGAAGGTCGTGGAGGCTTCTCACGGATAAAATAATTCAAGAACTACTGAATAGTTGTCACACCATTATCATAAACAAACAACTAATACAAGGGAACCTAATTAAAAATTCTTCACCACCAATATACAATGAACGAAATCAAAGAATTAAAAATAAACAAACACCAAACTCTTTAGTAACTTCTTCCATGCACTTCCAACTTTTTGTAGAGATGATCGCATAATTCCCTTCAAGTGTCTTCGATGTATGATCATATGTACTGCCAAAAAAAAATACATCTTATGTGAACTCTACAAATAATTTCAAATTGGCATATAATTGACTACATTGGAGATAAATTAAAAGAAATTATCATATAATTAGATGAATCTATGAAAGCCGCTATTTGTGTAACAAGTGGTGAAGGAAAGAATAGTAGGAAGGGGTGTTGGGGAAAAGGGGAATGAGAAAGATAAGAAAAAACATGGCATCCGAAAGATAAAAAGAAAACTTTCTACCAAAAATACAAGTCCATATCATTTGGAAATCGGTAATGAGTTTTGGAGGTGCAATTTTGATTTTCATTAAAAAAAAAAAATCCCGCACAAATACAAAAAATTGAACAATTTGTTGGTCAATTTTGTCCGAGAAAATTTATGAGCTTTTAGCGGTTCACTCAAATTTTCATGTAAATTATGGGGTAAAATGGCTTAATGATAACTGAACTTAGCCCCAACTTGTAACTGGGTAACTGAACTCAAAAACCATGCAATTACATAACTTAATAAATTAAAACTTGCCACTAAACAAAAGTAAACTTGCAACTTGGCAACTGAATAAAATAAACTTGCAACGGGGGGCTGAACAAAATTGAGACTGAGAGTAAGCAAAATAAACTGATTGAGAGAGGAGAGAGACTGAGATTCAGTTCATTTTTTTATTTTAAGAAAATATTTGTTTTATTATTTTTATATATAAAAAAAATTAAGATTTTAAAATAAAAAATTTAATATGAATTTTATAAAAAAATTGAATTTTTAATTGTATCCTTATATATAATAAGTTTAAGAGGGATCTTATCCATAATAAGAAGGGTATTTTGATAATCAAAACGAAATATAAGTAGATTTTAAAAAAATTGAATAGATTTTCAACGTAAAAAAACGGTCAATTTCTTCTCTCTTTTGTTTTTGCATAGTTTTAATTGGAAAATAATTGTTAAGTTATCACTAAATTAAGGAATATTTTTCTAATTTCATGTGACTTGTAAAATTGTCCAAATTAAATTTTAATAATTCAAGATAGAGCACAAAATTAAATTGAATGTGTAAAATCTTATATATATTAATTTTTTACCAACAATTTGATTTGTAAATTAATAAATATAAAAATTTTAAAAAATATACAATTAGAGATATTAGAAAAGGAGCCGTGCATTGCACGGGTTATAAGCTAGTAAATTAAAAAAGATTAAGATTTAAAATTTTTGTTTTCTAGTTTTTTTATATAAATAAAAAATTAAAATTTTAAAATAAAAAACTGAATTTTTTGTTCAGGGCCCAATTGTAAGTTTATTTTTGTTCAATACCCCATTTGCAAGTTTTTATTAATCTAGTAATGTAAATACAAGTTACGGATAAGTTCAGTTATGTAAGTTGCAAGTTCAGTTTTTATTCTGTTAGTTAGGTTAACGACAGTTACCTAAATGCAAGTTTTATTTTATTGAGTTATGTAAATGCAAGGTTTTTGAAAGGCATATGATGTAGCCTATTTGTATTTCGAGATACAACTCAACTTAAACAAGATTGTAATAGTAAATAGTATATAGACTGTCATAAGGAATCTCAGATTGTATTATCTATCAAGAGAAAAAGATCAAGGTCAATCTACAGACTTGAAGAATTATTGCATTGAAAGAAGCTCAGTCATCTGATCAAGCCTCAGTGAAGTATTCGTTAAAGAAGTGGATTCGTTTAAAGTGACAGAGATTTCAACAGTGACAGAGACAGTACAGAAGATTAAAGAGAGAGAGGAGAAAAGAAAATGAACCAGATTTTAAAGTCAATATATGAAGAACAGTCATTGCGGTTAGTCACTCATGAACCAGACAGTACATCGAGTGTCAACATTAAACAGTGTTTGTTTATCATTAACTTCAGTGGTTCAAGCTATCAAGACTGGTATGTGAGAAAATCATTGTGCAAGCAACATGAGTGCTAAATTCAGTAACCACAATGATTTTATTATCAAGTGAACTGGCTACGAGGAAAAAGAATTATCATAAAGAAATTCTAGGTGATATATTCTTAATGCTGAAACCCCGGTTAGAATTGTTGTATTTTTTGCTAAGCAAGAGGAGTCCGGTTTCACATTCTCAAGAGACCGTAGCTTACACCTGGACGGGTTATGAGAAAATAGAATTATCACAAAGAAATACAAAGTGATATATTCTTAAAGCTGGAACCCCGGTTGGAATTGATATATATTTTGTTAAGCAAAAGGAGTCCAGTTCCAGACGCTCAAGTAACCGCAGTTTAGAGTTTAAGGATTATTTCATATTAATAAATATTTTATTTATTTAGAAAATTATATTTATAAATATCTAATAATATTAGATATTTATTTTTATAATTTCTGAATTAAAATAATTATTTATTAATTAAAGATTATAAGCTGTGCGGGTTAAAAAGCAATTCTAGGAGCTGTCTATAATAAGACAAAATAGGCCCCGGTTTTTGTGATTGAATTAGAAGGTCATCCCTTCATTTATTTTGAAAAGAAAAAGTGGCCAGGTTTAGGATTGTCTTGGCAAGGTTAAATTGATTGTCTTGGCAGTACAAAGCTGATTGTCTTGGTAGTTCAGGATTGTCTTGGCGATTGTCTTGGCAGTACAAAGCTGATTGTCTTGGTAGTTCAGGATTGTCTTGGCGATTGTCTTGGTAGTACAATGCTGATTGTCTTGGTTGAACGAGTAACCTGGATCTTGGACAGTGGATGTTCAAGGCATATGACTGGTGACAGAACCCTGCTGACAAATGTGGTGGAGAAGGCTGGCCCAGTAGTTACCTTTGGAGATAACAACAAAGGTAGAACTGATGGATATGGCAGACTTGAAGCTGGAAATGTTATCATTGATGAAGTCTCTTTTGTGAAAGGACTTGAGCACAATTTGCTCAGTGTTAGTCAATTCTGTGACAAAGGATATGAAGTTTATTTCAACAAGAAGAATTGTCTAATTTCACATAAGAGACATGAAAAGCCACAACTGACAGGAGTTAGAAAAGGCAATCTGTACGTAGCCAATATGAACTCATGAAGCACTGAAGAAATCACTTGCTTCTACACTAAAGCATCTAATAATGAGAGTTGGCTATGGCACAAGAAACTTTCTCATCTAAATTTCAAGACAATGAATTCTCTAGTTAAAAGAGAGTTGGTGAGAGGTTTGCCTTCAATGGAATTCACTCAAGAAGGACTATGTGATGCATGTCAAAAAGGCAAGCTTAAAAGGGCAACTCACAGGAGGACTGATATATCTTCAATAACTGAACCTTTACAATTACTTCATATGGATTTATTTTGTCCAGTTAATGTGATGTCAATATCAAAGAAAAGATATGCTCTTGTGATTGTTGATGATTTTTCAAAATACACATGGGTCCTATTTCTGAATTCTAAAGATGAAACTCCACAGCTAGTGATTGATCACACCAAGTTGATTGAGCTGGATTCTAAGTATCCAGTAAGAGCAATAAGGTCAGATAATGGAACTTAATTCAAGAATGCAGTTCTAAATGATTTTTGCACTGAGAAGGGTATAACCAGACAATATTCAGCACCAAGAACTCCTCAGCAAAATGGAGTAGTGGAAAGAAAGAACAGAACCTTGATTGAAGCTGCACGTACTATGTTAAGTGAATCAAGGCTTCCATTGTACTTTTGGGCTGAAGTTGTTAACACTGCATGCTATACCCAGAATCGAACTCTTATCAACAAATACTTGATGAAGACACCCTATGAAGCTATAACTGAAAAGAAACCAACACTCAAATACTTTCATGTATTTGGAGCAAAATGTTTTGTGCTTAAAGAAGGAGATGATCAAGGTGGAAAATTTGTGGCCAAAGCACATGAAGCAATTTTCGTTGGTTATACAAGAAGAGCTTATAAGGTGTATGTAATTGATCAACAGAAGATGATGGAAAGTGTCAATGTAACATTTGATGACACTAAACTCCCTAATATCCAATCTGAGGATTCATCTGAAAAGCTATCTTTTGATGATATGATAGATCCAGATTCAGATGATGACAATCCACCTGATGTTTTTGCTGATGCTACTAACAACAATGATAATGGTGATGATGATGATGATCAGGGTATATGGTGGTAAAAACAATGATAATAATGAAGATACACCTGACACTCCTGGACATTCATCTAATCAACCTGGCAACAACTCAGGGGAAGATAATGAAGGATCAACTAGTCATACACAACATCACAATGAAGAACAAGGCGAATCATCAAGATCTAATCTTCCCAGACAGACTGTTTGGAATAGAGCTCATCCTTTTGAGCTGATTATTGGTGATCCAGATGTTGGTGTCAAAACTAGAAGTGCTACTCAAAATCAATGTAACTATTCAGGGTTTCTATCTGAAATGGAACCTAAGAAAACTGAGGAAGCTCTTTCTGATCCTGATTGGGTGATTGCTATGCAAGATGAACTCAATCAATTCAAACAACAAGAAGTATGGAAGCTGCTACCCAGACCCAAAGACAAGAAAGTGGTTGACACAAGGTGGGTATTCAGAAACAAGCTAGATGAAGATGGTACAGTGACGAGAAATAAAGAAAGACTGGTAGCAAAGGGTTATTCACAAGCTGAAGGTATTGATTATGATGAGACCTATGCTCCAGTGGCAAGACTTGAGGCTATTAGAATATTCTTGGCATTCGCAGCATTCTCAAACTTTAAGGTTTATCAAATGGATGTCAAGAGTGCTTTTCTGAATGGTAAGCTAGATGAAGAGGTGTATGTAGAACAGCCCCCTGGCTTTAAAGATCCAGAATTCATGGATTATGTCTACTTTCTCTTCAAGGCAATTTATGGTCTCAAGCAAGCACCAAGGAAATGGTATGATACTCTATCTGAATTCTTACTTGAAAATGGTTTTGTTAGAGGTGTCATAGACAAAACTCTCTTCATAAAGAAACATAAGAATGATACAATATTAGTTCAAATCTATGTGGACGATATAATATTCGGGTCTACTAATGATCTTCTTTGCAAGAAATTTGCTAAGTTAATGCAGGGTAAATTTGAAATGAGCATGCACTAGTAGAAAAATGGTCTTTTACGTCGGTCAAATTGGCCTTTTACGTCGGCTAATTGGCGACGTATGGAGGGGCGTCGTATAAAGTCACCACTATTTTACGTCGGTTAAAAAGGCGACGTATAAAGTCTACATATACGTCGCTAAAAAGCCGACGTAAAATGTCCTAATACTGACGTATAATACCTTGAAAAACCGACGTATAATCTCGAAAAAGACCGACGTATAATGTCCAAAAAGAACCGACGTATAATGTCAAAAAAGACCGACGTATAATGTCAAAAAAGGACCGTCGTATAATGTCAATAAGAACCGACGTATAAAGTCCAAAAAGAACCGACGTATAAAGTCAAAAAAGCCGACGTATATAAGTTAAAACCGACGTATATTGTCTATTAAAAAATGACATTTTTACCCTGTCTATATCTATATATACACCAGAATTCCTATTATTCAAACCAAAAAATAAAATAAAATTTGCAATCCAAATTTCTCAACAAAATGATTAATTAAATTAAAATAATTATTATTACATTCTTGAAAATACATCCACAATATTTACAAATTCTTAATCCAAGTAACCATGTCATACATCTAATTCAACACAATTCAACACATGTACATCATAAATATCATAAATCCAAAACATAATATCCATTTTCCGATTGCTACAAGGTTCATATCATACTCTGTCTTTCCAGCACCTACAAAAATTACGTGTTTGAACTTGTTAGCACAAAGTACATATGAAATTTATTCACAAGTAAAAATTCTTGAGTACATTTTTTATTTAAACACGAAGAAATTTTTTGAACTTAAAGAGTCATGTAAAGCATGGATCTGCTAAAGTAGAATAAATTGTTTTTTCCCCTTAAATCTACTACTTTGGTTACATTCTGAGCAAAGGATTGCCAAGGCCAAGTCACAGGCATAATTATACAAAAATTAGAGCAACAATAAAGCCCATAATTTAATACTACAAACACTTATGATTACTGAATCAGACTACAGTTTATAAAGATTAGGAAAAGCCATCTTAGAAATATTTAAAATCTACAGTTTATTAAACTTATCACATAGGCCTTCACTTTCATGCTTGAATCAGTATTTACACATATCACTAGCAAGTAAAAACTGCATTTTCTACAATATCACCTCCTTAAGGTGAAACCATAAAAGTCTCATGAATCTTGATCATGAATAACATAGGGGTTGACATCAGAATTTTACTCCATATTAATTTCTCAAAAATTGATACATTTACCTGGAAGCACCCTTTCCAATAGAAATTGTAAATGGACAGTTACTACTATATAAATATAAAGAGAGGTGTTTAAATTTTTGGAGAAAGTTTGAAGCTCACATCAATTGAATAAGCTTTTTGACAAGTTATTGAATAACCTTTTTTTTGACAATGATCAGGAGATAAAATGTATTGAGAGAACTAACTACTAAGGATTGAAGTGAATGTTAGGGATGTGACTGTTCTAATTTGGGGCTAATGTCCTGAGAGGCTGAGAGAGAGATTGTGTGTGTATTTTGTAAGTTAACATGTTTATTATATTAAAGTAAAGTTTTATATACGTCGGCCCTTTTAACGATGACGTTTATGACATATTCTTATACGTCGGATTTTCAAACACTGACGTATTAATATATGATATAATTATATACGTCGCCCTTTCCTCGACTGACGTTTATAATAGCATTATATACGTCGCCCTTTCCTCGACTGACGTTTATAGTAGTATTATATACGTCGCATTTTCTCAACCGACGTATAAAGTAGCATTATATACGTCGTCTTTTACTCAACCGACGTATAATGTAGCATTATATACGTCGCCTTTTCCTTAACCGACGTATAAGATGACTTTATACGTCGGCTTTTTCTCGAACCGACGTATATAACTGCTTTATACGTCGCCTATAGGCGGAACCGACGTATATAACTGCTTTATACGTCGCCTTTGGCCGGAACCGACGTATAAGAGGCGACGTAAAAGATCAATTTTGTACTAGTGATGATGGGTGAGCTGAAGTTCTTTCTTGGATTGCAAGTAAGTCAAAGGACAGATTGGATATTTATCTGTCAATCCAATTATGTAAAAGAGCTTCTCAAGAAATATCAAATGCAGGACTCATCTTCAGCAAGAACACCATCATCTACAGCTGTTAAATTTGGAGCATGTGAAAATTCTGCTAAGGTAGATATCACAAGCTACAGAGGTATGATAGGCTCATTACTTTACCTTACTGCAAGTAGACCAGATATTATGTATGCTACGTGCTTGTGTGCAAGGTTCCAATCGGATCCTAGAGATGTTCATCTCATTGTTGTTAAAAGAATCTTGAGATATCTTAAGGGTACGCCTAACTTAGGCATCTGGTACCCTAAAGATTCTGGTTTTAATCTTATTGGATATACAGATTCAGATTATGCAGGAAGTGTTGTAGACAGAAAAAGCACATCTGGGAGTTGTCAATTCCTAGGTGGCAAGTTGGTTTCCTGGTACAGTAAGAAACAGCAAACAGTTTCCAACTCTATAGCCGAAGCTGAATACATAGCTGCTGGGAGCTGTTGCGCTCAGATCTTGTGGATCAGAAATCAGCTACGAGATTATGGTTTTATACTTGACAGGATTCCTATCCTGTGTGACAATACAAGTGCCATAGCAATCTCCAACAATCATGTGCAGCACACTAGGACAAAGCACATCGATATCAGGTATCATTTTATTCGAGAGCATGTCATGAATGGTACCGTGGAGTTACATTTTGTACCCACGGAAGAACAAACAGCAGATATTTTTACTAAGTCTCTTGATAAATCCACATTCACCAGAATTGTTGGTGAATTGGGTATGTTAAATAGTCCTAGTAATTAAACTAGTTAATATCTGAGGTTTACTCTTTAATAATTTATAAGTGATTACTTTGTTAATATTTGTTATTAAAATCACTTGTATAATTATTTTATCAACTTATCTTCTTGCTTGTTAATTCTCAAATCATTGTCATTTTCTTCTTAATATATTCCTACTTACTTCTTTTAATTTTAGAATATTTTTATATTCTCTAAAAATATTTTTCTCAAATTTTACAAGTTGAAATTAGTGAGAAATCTATTTTTGTTGAAAATTACTTTTGAATATTTGTGTTGATTTAATAAGTCATATTTTCTCTTTAAATGATTTTCTATAAGAAAGTTATTTTATTAAGAAAATATATAGATTTATTAATTTACTAAAAATATTTATGTAAATAGTTAATAGTTTATTAAATGGTTTGTAGTGTTTGTCCTTTTGTTATTAATGTTTGATTTCGTAAAAAGGATAACCTATGGTATTTTTAGTATTTTCTTATTATCTATTTAGCTGTTTTTAAGTAGTTATATTGTTGTAAATATTTTTACAAATTATTTTATTTTATTTTTAATATTCTGTAAATATTATTAATACAGTTATTTTTGAATAAAAAATAATAAAAAATATTTAAAAAATATTTAAAAAAATATTTAAAAAAAATCGTAATTTTCTTTTCTTTTTAGTTTTTATTTAATATTATTATTATGTATATTATTTCTTATTTTGTATATTATTTTTCATGTGTATATAAATAGTTTGTATAGTTTTTCAGTTTGGTCACTATACTTTCAAAACTTACAAACAGGTTCCTGTATTTGGTTCTTTTGTACTTCTTTTGTTTAACACACACATATCATGCTGTTTTAACTTCTAATCTTTGTTGTGTTGTTGTTATTAACAGAATTTCTTATATAGGACCATTGTTGGTATCAAAATGGTATATGTCAATTCAATTGTTTAGGAACTAACGTTTGATTTTCAGGTTCTAACAATTGGAAGACAAGACCTAACAAGTGTTAACAAGTGGTAACAGTTGGTATTTAATATACAGGATCTAAAACATGATAAAATAGTTTTGTTTGTAATGGTTTAAACATTAACATACATTAATTCGATTAATATTTATTAATTGGATTGTTGCCTTTGTTTTTGTTTAGTAAAACCGGCTCAAGATCTCTTTAATTTCCTAACTCAAAATCTCTTTCTACAGTTGTGATTGCTTATCTGGTAAATCTTTTTAAATCACAACTGTATATCATTCTATCTCTATTGCTCATATTCTGTGATGCAGGTTCATCTAATTGGAGTTTTGTTTTCTCACATGATTAGTCATGAGGTTGTAAACCCAACAACTTTTATCTCAGACTATAGTCAAACTTAAACACATTCTATATTACCCCCTAAAAGGAAGTAACCTATCAGACTAAAGGTCACCAAGGAGTAACTGCACCTGATGCAGCAAATAAGGATGTGTGGGATATTCAGTTGGAGAGTCACTACCTTATACACTAACCAAAATATTTCATATGCACAAAGTGAGAATGCACACACTAAGGATGAATTGACTGAAACCTATAATCCAACCATTTGACGGTTAGGATTATAAGTTAAAGGTTCTTTAATGAACCAAGTGTCTTCACAGACATTAGAAGGGAATCTTGATCTCAATGCTAAATTTATAGATCATTGTTTACCTTCTCAGAATTCAAATCTGAAAACCCTATAAAGGGAAAATTAGCAACTTGTAGATTATGACTCAGATTCGTCTGACGAGTCCAACGAGGATTTGGGATTTGCGAACTCCCATTGCACCACCACTGACCTCTCTTGAAGGGGCTAGGGTGATTTTTCCTTGCAGGTACACTAAAGGATGTTGGAGCTATGAGTGATATGAGTGATACACTAGTGAGCAAGAGTGTAAACACAGAGAGAAGTGAGACACTCAACACAAATGAGTGGAGAGAAGAGTGAAACACTTGTGAGGTACACTAAACACTATCACACACTCACAGTGAGGAAGAAAATTAAACTTCATTTCTAACAAAGAACTCTATAATTGGTACAACTACTTTGTCAACTAGTTGATTGGAGGATTCCTCAACTAAGGGGGAGAAGTAAAGGGGTACAAGAAAAAGGAGAGTAGGTTAGAAAGAGGGATCATTTACAGACTGTGCTTTGGAAGAGAAGCAAGTCAAGTTACTAAGGGGGAGCCTTAGATGGAAAAGTAAGGGGAGATTCAGTTGAGAAGAAAGGGGAGATATAAGGAGAAGATTACATCACAATACTATTCTATTAGTCTTTCAATGTACTATGTATAAAGGCTAAGTAAAGGAGTAGTAGATTTCCCAGAAGTTATAGAAATGGTATTGATTCACCATTGTCTACATAGTAGGAACAGTTGTTTTTCTTAAGTGAGAAAAGCTGTGTCAGAGAAGGGAAGTGATTGTAAATCAAGAACTGCTGATAATCACAAATGTAAGATGTGAAGGATTATCAGGCAGAGATATGAAGAATCAGAAATGAAGATGAGTTATCTATTGAAGATCAGTTCAGTGCTAGAGGAACAATCATCTATCATTTCATCAAATGAAGATTCTGGAATTGTTATACTTAAACCAGAGAAATTTTTTTTTGTATTATTTACTAAGTTCTTTAATGCTTTATCTTTTTCTTGTTTAATTGAGTTAGTTGAGTTATCCTCCAGGTATTTGCTTGTTATTGTCTAACAAACAAATAGGGGGAGATTGAAAGGCATATGATGTAGCCTATTTGTATTTCGAGGATACAACTCAACTTAAACAAGATTGTAATAGTAAATGGTATATAGACTGTCACAAGGAATCTCAGATTGTATTATCTGTCAGAAGAAAAAGATCAAGGTCAATCTACAGACTTGAAGAATTACTGCATTGAAAGAAGCTCAGTCATTTGATCAAGCCTCAGTAAAGTATTCGTTAAAGAAGTGGATTCGTTTAAAGTGACAGAGATTTCAACAGTGACAGAGACAGTACAGAAGATTAAAGAGAGAGAGGAGAAAAGAAAATGAACCAGATTTTAAAGTCAATATATGAAGAACAGTCATTGCGGTTAGTCATTCATGAACCAGACAGTACATCGAGTGTCAACATTAAACAGTGTTTGTTTATCATTAACTTCAGTGGTTCAAGCTATCAAGACTGGTATGTGAGAAAATCATTGTGCAAGCAACAGGAGTGCTAAATTCAGTAACCACAATGATTTTATTATCAAGTGAACTGGCTACGAGGAAAAAGAATTATCATAAAGAAATTCTAGGTGATATATTCTTAATGCTGAAACCCCGGTTAGAATTGTTGTATTTTTTGCTAAGCAAAAGGAGTCAGGTTTCACATCCTCAAGAGACCGTAGCTTACACCTGGACGGGTTATGAGAAAATAGAATTATCACAAAGAAATACAAAGTGATATATTCTTAAAGCTGGAACCCCGGTTGGAATTGATATATTTTTTGTTAAGCAAAAGGAGTCCAGTTCCAGACGCTCAGGTAACCGCAGTTTAGAGTTTAAGGATAATTTTATATTAATAAATATTTTATTTATTTAGAAAATTATATTTATAAATATCTAATAATATTAGATATTTATTTTTATAATTTTTGAATTAAAATAATTATTTATTAATTAAAGATTATAAGTTGTGCGGGTTAAAAAGCAATTCTAGGAGCTGTCTATAATAAGACAAAATAGGCCCCGGTTTTTGTGATTGAATTAGAAGGTCATCACGTCATTTATTTTGAAAAGAAAAAGTGGCCAGGTTCAGGATTGTCTTGGCAAGGTTAAATTGATTATCTTGGCAGTACAAAGCTGATTGTCTTGGTAGTTCAGGATTGTCTTGGCGATTGTCTTGGCAGTACAAAGCTGATTGTCTTGGTAGTTCAGGATTGTCTTGGCGATTGTCTTGGTAGTACAAAGCTGATTGTCTTGGAAGAACAGATTGTCTTGGCGATTGTCTTGGCAATACAAATCGGATTGTCTTGAAAGAACAGATTGTCTTGGAGATTGTCTTTCATGTGTTAATCAAAAGCAAAAGAAGGCGGTGGATTTGTTTGATATAAAGATCAACACAGGCGGCTCATTTTAACACAACACAATATAATATCTAAAAACACACCCAGCTACTTCTCTCTCTCTCAAACAGCTCAAGAACACAAGAAGATAGAAAAATTCAAAGAAAATCAAAAGCTTACAGTTTGTAATATTTAATCCGTTCAAGCTTGATCATTTGTATCTCTTGTACTACTAGCGAGTTTTTACTCCTAGCACTTATCTTGATTTTTATTAACAAATCTAGAAAAGTTCATGTCGAATTTTCTAATTTGTTTTTATCAACTTGATAATTAATCTGTACTGAAATTGTAACACCCATCAAGTTAATATATTGTTATATTCAACTTGAAATTTGTTTCAATTTATTCCGCAAAAATTTGTCTAAACTAAATTTTATTTAAAGGATAAATTTCGATAAACTGGTATAGATTGTATTCAACCCCCTTCTACAATCTTATCGGACCTAACAGTTTTTGAGTTTAGTTACCCAGTTGCAAGTTGGGGCGGAGTTCAGTTATGATTAAGCCATTTTACCCGTAAATTATGACCAAGTTTTCACAAAACAATTACCACACAAATCTAAATTCTTTTTTTTTTTTGAAAATCACAACAAAGATATTGAAAATAAATTTTTTACATTTCTTACATTTTTTTTGGAAATTCACAACAAAGATATTGAAAATAAATTTTTTACATTTTCTTGAACGTCTAACAATTTTTTTTAAAATTTTTTTGAGAATCACAAAGAATATTGAAAATAATCCGAAATAAGAGATGATGGAACTACCCAGTGCCAATATTGCTAGTATTTCAAAACTTTCCTAAGCGACATAACAATATAACATACACCATCATGTGACAAATCTTTTATTTTTGGACTACTCTAAAATTCTTTAAAATTTCTCACCCAAAAAAAAAAAATTATAGGCCGGATAAAGGTAAATAAGATGTAACTTATGCACAAAAGCATAAAGTTTGTTGTACCATACAAGTTTTGAATCTAAGTGCAGATTTGATTTGTGAGTACTGCTTTAGTCTTTCCATATGTGGGATGCTGAACGTTCATCTAAGACTCTTCCGCATCATATTTATTCACTACCCAAAAATCAACTCGGGAATCTTGATACATTTTACAAAGTACAAAAAGGCTTTCACCAAATTTTGTCATAGTCTAGTTGTACCGCGTTACTTATAACAATGTTTCTGTTTCTGTATCAACAGAAACAAAATTTACCAAACTTCTGATACCAAGCTGACTATAGTGGCAAACAACCCTGTGTAAAACTCCATTTGCCAAGTACCCCCATACCTCACAGTAGCAGAAGAAAAATTTTCAATCAGTCTCCAACAATTAGAGTTTGAG
This sequence comes from Kitagawia praeruptora, assembly GCA_037693485.1. Lineage (NCBI taxonomy): Eukaryota > Viridiplantae > Streptophyta > Magnoliopsida > Apiales > Apiaceae > Kitagawia > Kitagawia praeruptora. Next base: position 14,163,605 of record CM075347.1, read on the forward strand.
CTATACACTGACACTTCATGTTTCCAATCATAGGTAGAGGTGGAAAATACTTTAGATTCATCATAACAAAACCCAAATATAATTTATAAGATACAGTGTGCCAAAATTTAATCAATTTCAAGGAGTCCTTTTGATTATCTAGTGGTTCGGTTACAAAAGATTGGATATATAGTAATCAACAGATTAGTCACCACCAGCTAATGAATTCATGCAGATGACCATCAGTTGCGCAGCCAAGCAGCATCCCAAATCACTCGGGCATCTAATTTCTTGACAACTACTGAACCATATGTCTTCAATTGTTGAAACATAGCACTATGGCTGCAGAGATGGTATAAGGAGACTCCTATATCAAGCCTTGATTTATAAGTCTTGATATACGAGTCTCCTTGTTCCGGCTCTGCAGCCATATAGCTATGCTTCCACAATTGAAGACTATGGCTCAGTAGTTGTCCAGCAATTAGATGCCGAGTAATTTGGTTGCTTCTTGGCTGCGCATCTAATGGTCATGTGCAGGAATCATCAGAAATCACTAACTACCCCATGCAGATGATTTCATATGGATATTAAAGCTCAATGGTCTCATAAACAGGGTCATGATTAAGCAGTGAATATATAAAGCAAACTTTCAAGCTGAAAAAGTGAGTGAACACATCTTTTAAGCGTACAACCGAGAAGGAGATGATGGTGATTAAAATGAGGATTGCTACTTGATTTAGAGAGGTAAGGTCTGAAAAATCGGAAATTAAAAACTAGAGACAACCATATAACTTACAAATTGACTTGGATCTCAAAATTAGATCCTCCGCGGGATGGTGTTAGGGTTTCTTCTTCTATCAGCTACCATTGAATTCACTTTCTTTGATCTCAATTCGTTGAAAGGATTAGAAGCTGCGGAATGATGGCGATAATAACAATGTCAGGTCCTTTTTTCATTTCCTGCGGCTGCTTGTTAAAAAAACCCTAGCCACCAGATGTTAGTTGTATTTATATACCCTACTCATACAAATGTACACAAGGTACCTCTATATTATTTTAATTTTTTTATTTATAATTTTATATTTTGTCTTCTTAATTGTATTTTAATTTTTTCTCTACGACATTATTAATTTTATTTATTATGATGAATATAATTAAAATTATTATTACTACTATCAAATAATTATTATTATTATTATATATTGTTAATCTCCTCACTTGAATTTTTTTAATTGCATTCATTTAAATAAAATTATTATATTATTATTACTGAAATAGAAGTAGTTTCAATTTTTTAATTTTGAAAATATAATTATCATTATATCATTATTTTTTATCTTTAATTTTTAAGAGAAAAAGTGTATATATTTTTTTTTAATTTTAAGTAATATATTTAAGTACAAAGTAAACAATGACAAACGGATTAAATAAATAATAGTGGTCAGAGCCCTTAGCTCGACAATTTTTATAATAGCCTTTTAGTTTACAACTTTCAGGGAATCACCTAATGAATCATGTTTGGAGTACGGGATTAGAAACAAACATTAACAAAAACCCAGAATGATCCCTTGTGCATTATCATAAGGCTACATGTTCATGATGTTTATTAATTAGTGGAAGGTGAAATGTTTGTATGTTATTGTTTGCCTTTTCACATAATTTTCTTAAAATACATTTTCCATCAATGTTTTCCAATCCATAAAGATAATTAGGATCTATATTCACAATGAGAACCGGGGTAACCAAACACTACAAGAAAAACGATAACATTGGTTGCTTGTAATCATTTTGACCGATTACAGGGTGATCTCCGTCGATTATGTGGTCATAACCGAACAATTTTCTTAGTCGAAAAGAATCCCGTCAAAAATGTTGAAATCAATCGTTCATAATCGTCATAAACGATCGGAAAGTGGGTCGTTTATGAAAGTTTTTGAACTTCATCAAATTTGATCCCACAAAATGACGTGATAACCACTTGGCAAATGTGAATCATCTCCATATCACATAACGACTAGGACTTTGGTCGGTAATATTGATCCATGGCACGGCCAGGGCATGGTTCCACTTTTGCCACTTTTACATCCGACATCCGATCCATGTGGCATTTACGTGACATTCACGTTGCACCATTGATTCTTTTAATCAATTTGATCGGATAATATATTTGGTTAATTTTACATAGAGCCAAATAACCAATAATTTACAACTTTACTTCCAATCATCTTAACCGACCAATATGTAGAAAAACATGGTCGCTTACGTGTATCATAACAAATATGTCGCTTATATAAATTATATGTATCAACTTTTAGGGTTGATTTTCTACTTTGGTATGGTTCTGTAGAGTATCAATACATTCTCTGTCAATCTATATTCAAAAGCTAAAACACAATCATGGAACCAACTTAAATCTATAATTACAAACCAAGAATATTAAATTTAAAACAAAATAACAGTATGACACTACAACAAACATGGGCATTTACGATGGAAATTTTGCATTAACTACGTCGTTAGTGGTCTAATCACGATGAAATTTTTCCGTAATTTTTGATCAAACAGAAAGTTCATATTTTTGTCACAAAGTAAAATTTCGTCATAAGTTTTAGAAGCAAATCCCACTCTCTGCAATAAAATATTGAAGTAACTTACGACGAAGAAGACCGTCATTTTCTGGTTAGTTACGATAGAATGTACGTCGTAACTTATAAGGGATCAACCAACAATAAAATACTCAACCAATGTATGATGGATTTTTTCGTCTTACATTGGCATTTTTTGGTGGAGTCACAAGATATTGATTGGGACCTACGTGAGGTACAACACTGAATTATTAAAAAAATTAAAAAAATGATAAATTACTACATTATCACAGAATTGGAATGATGAACATTCGCCATAAGTTCGTTATTCCAGAAAATACAACCTGCTATTTTTTAAAATTCGACATCCAAAATTAAATCATAACCTAAAATTCAATCAACCACATTACTAACCGTAGCAAATTATAAAATGTTACATATAAAATACTTCTATCGCAGTTTACATAAATTAAGCCACAAATTCATAATTGCCCATATCCAAAAGTTAAACCATCCCACAAATACTTACATCTGTCATGCAACCATCAAAAAGTCAAATTGTGTTTACAAACACAACTTCGATTATCTTACATCCATCATCCATATCAAATTCACAAACATTAAAATTTTGCCTTAATACACAAACATTGAAATTCAGTCCTTAATAAGAGGATCGCAACTAAAGACAATATTATAAGGCCATATCACGATATTTGACGGACGCGGTATTCTCACCACTGCCCCCCACGGCCCCACCATCATAAAAATCATCATTCTACTGGTGTCTTTCCCTACAATATAAATTTAAAAATTTATACATCAAGGTTTGCAAAAATTATAGGGAAGGTCGTGGAGGCTTCTCACGGATAAAATAGTTCAAGAACTACTGAATAGTTGTCACACCATTATCATAAACAAACAACTAATACAAGGGAACCTAATTAAAAATTCTTCACCACCAATATACAATGAACGAAATCAAAGAATTAAAAATAAACAAACACCAAACTCTTTAGTAACTTCTTCCATGCACTTCCAACTTTTTGTAGAGATGATCGCATAATTCCCTTCAAGTGTCTTCGATGTATGATCATATATACTGCCAAAAAAAATACATCTTATGTGAACTCTACAAATAATTTCAAATTGGTATATAATTGACTACATTGGAGATAAATTAAAAGAAATTATCATATAATTAGATGAATCTAGGAAAGCGGCTATTTGTGTAACAAGTGGTGAAGGAAAGAATAGTAGGAAGGGGTGTTGGGGAAAAGGGGAATGAGAAAGATAAGAAAAAACATGGCATCGGAAAGATAAAAAGAAAACTTTCTACCAAAAATACAAGTCCATATCATTTGGAAATCGGTAATGAGTTTTGGAGGTGCAATTTTGATTTTCATTAAAAAAAAAAAATCCCGCACAAATACAAAAAATTGAACAATTTGTTGGTCAATTTTGTCCGAGAAAATTTATGAGCTTTTAGCGGTTCACTCAAATTTTCATGTAAATTATGGGGTAAAATGGCTTAATCATAACTGAACTCAGCCCCAACTTGTAACTGGGTAACAAACTCAAAAACCTTGCAATTACATAACTTAATAAATTAAAACTTGCAACTTGGGCACTAAACAAAAGTAAAATTGCAACTTGGCAACTGAATAAAATAAACTTGCAACGGGGGCACTGAACAAAATTGAGACTGAGAGTAAGCAAAATAAAGTGATTGAGAGAGGAGAGAGACTGAGATTCAGTTCATTTTTTTATTTTAAGAAAATATTTGTTTTATAATTTTTATATATAAAAAAATTAAGATTTTAAAATAAAAAATTTAATATGAATTTTATAAAAAATCGAATTTTTAATTGTATCCTTATATATAATAAGTGTAAGAGGGATCTTATCCATAATAAGAAGGGTATTTTGATAATCAAAACGAAATATAAGTAGATTTTAAAAAAATTGAATAGATTTTCAACGTAAAAAAACGGTCAATTTCTTATCTCTTTTGTTTTTGCATAGTTTTAATTGGAAAATAATTGTTAAGTTATCACTAAATTAATGAATATTTTGCTAATTTCCTGTGACTTGTAAAATTGTCCAAATTAAATTTTAATAATTCAAGATAGAGCACAAATATTAAATTGAATGTGTAAAATCTTATATTTATTAATTTTTTACCAACAATTTGATGTGTAAATTAATAAATTTAAAAATTTAAAAAATATATAATTAGAGATATTAGAAAAGGAGCCGTGCATTGCACGGGTTATAAGCTAGTAAATTAAAAAAGATTAAGATTTAAAATTTTTGTTTTCTAGTTTTTTTATATAAATAAAAAATAAAAATTTTAAAATAAAAAACTAAATTTTTTGTTCAGGGCCCAATTGTAAGTTTATTTTTGTTCAATACCCCATTTGCAAGTTTTTATTAATCTAGTAATGTAAATACAAGTTACCGATAAGTTCAGTTATGTAAGTTGCAAGTTCAGTTTTTATTCTGTTAGTTAGGTTAACAACAGTTACCTAAATGCAAGTTTTATTTTATTGAGTTATGTAAATGCAAGGTTTTTGAAAGGCATATGATGTAGCCTATTTGTATTTCGAGGATACAACTCAACTTAAACAAGATTGTAATAGTAAATAGTATATAGACTGTCACAAGGAATCTCAGATTGTATTATCTGTTAGAAGAAAAAGATCAAGGTCAATCTACAGACTTGAAGAATTACTGCATTGAAAGAAGCTCAGTCATCTGATCAAGCCTCAGTGAAGTATTCGTTAAAGAAGTGGATTCGTTTAAAGTGACAGAGATTTTAACAGTGACAGAGACAGTACAGAAGATTAAAGAGAGAGGAGAAAAGAAAATGAACCAGATTTTAAAGTCAATATATGAAAAACAGTCATTGCGGTTAGTCACTCATGAACCAGACAGTACATCGAGTGTCAACATTAAACAGTGTTTGTTTATCATTAACTTCAGTGGTTCAAGCTATCAAGACTGGTTTGTGAGAAAATCATTGTGCAAGCAACAGGAGTGCTAAATTCAGTAACCACAATGATTTTATTATCAAGTGAACAGGCTACGAGGAAAAAGAATTATCATAAAGAAATTCTAGGTGATATATTCTTAATGCTGAAACCCCGGTTAGAATTGTTGTATTTTTTGCTAAGCAAAAGGAGTCAGGTTTCACATTCTCAAGAGACCGTAGCTTACACCTGGACGGGTTATGAGAAAATAGAATTATCACAAAGAAATACAAAGTGATATATTCTTAAAGCTGGAACCCCGGTTGGAATTGATATATTTTTTGTTAAGCAAAAGGAGTCCAGTTCCAGACGCTCAGGTAACCGCAGTTTAGAGTTTAAGGATAATTTTATATTAATAAATATTTTATTTATTTAGAAAATTATATTTATAAATATCTAATAATATTAGATATTTATTTTTATAATTTCTGAATTAAAATAATTATTTATTAATTAAAGATTATAAGTTGTGCGGGTTAAAAAGCAATTCTAGGAGCTGTCTATAATAAGACAAAATAGGCCCCGGTTTTTGTGATTGAATTAGAAGGTCATCACGTCATTTATTTTGAAAAGAAAAAGTGGCCAGGTTCAGGATTGTCTTGGCAAGGTTAAATTGATTGTCTTGGCAGTACAAAGCTGATTGTCTTGGTAGTTCAGGATTGTCTTGGCGATTGTCTTGGCAGTACAAAGCTGATTGTCTTGGTAGTTCAGGATTGTCTTGGCGATTGTCTTGGTAGTACAAAGCTGATTGTCTTGGAAGAACAGATTGTCTTGGCGATTGTCTTGGTAGTACAAATCGGATTGTCTTGGAAGAACAGATTGTCTTGGAGATTGTCTTTCATGTGTTAATCAAAAGCAAAAGAAGGCAGTGGATTTGTTTGATATAAAGATCAACACAGGCGGCTCATTTTAACACAACACAATATAACATCTAAAAACACACCCAGCGACTTCTCTCTCTCTCAAACAGCTCAAGAACACAAGAAGATAGAAAAATTCACAGAAAGTCAAAAGCTTACAGTTTGTAATATTTAATCCGTTCAAGCTTGATCATTTGTATCTCTTGTACTACTAGCAAGTTTTTACTCCTAGCACTTATCTTGATTTTTATTAACAAATCTAGAAAAGTTCATGTCGAATTTTCTAATTTGTTTTTATCAACTTGATAATTAATCTGTACTGAAATTGTAACACCCATCAAGTTAATATATTGTTATATTCAACTTGAAATTTGTTTCAATTTATTCCGCAAAAATTTGTCTAAACTAAATTTTATTTAAAGGACAAATTTCGATAAATTGGTATAGATTGTATTCAACCCCCCCTTCTACAATCTTATCGGACCTAACAATTGGCATCAGAGCCTATTGATTGATACACAAATCAAGATCCTATTTTTATTCATTCAAAAATCTATCTCGAATTTTTAACTCACTTAAAAATTCATCATGTCTTCAAAAGCCATTGTTAAGATTCCCATATTTAATAAGGATAATTATGATATGTGGAAAAATAAAATTGAGTTGTTTCTAGATGTTACAAATCCCAAATATTTGGATGTTCTGAAAAATGGACCTAAAATTCCTATGGTTCATGAAGAACAAGTTGTTACTGATGGAGTTGTAACAATACCTGCTAAATCCTATCCAAAGGACCCTAAGAACTTTACTGCTGAAGAAAAAGAGGAATCTGGACTGGACAAAAATTTGAGACTAATTCTAATAGATTCCCTGGATGCTGTAATGTATAGCCATGTGATGATCTGTAAAACTGCTAAGCATATCTGGGAAACTATTGAGACTATTAATGAAGGGACTAATGAAGTCAGGGAAAACAGACTTCAAATTTTGACCTCTGAATATGAACACTTTAGAGCTGGTCCTAATGAAGGCATTCAGGAAGTGTTCGAAAGGTATAACAAAATAATCAACAACTTGCAAGTTCATGGCAAGCAATATACCCAGAAGGAAATCAATATGAAGTTTTTACTGACTATGCCTACTCACCTAGAGCATAGAATTACTGCCATTAGAGAATCTAGAGATTTAAATAAGATCGCTCTTGAAAAGCTGTTTGGTGTTCTGAAAACGTATGAATTAGAACAAGTACAGCAGAAGGAGTTCTCTGGCAAAGGGAGAGTGGCAAGTTCTTCTACAGCTTTGGTAGTTGAGGTTCCTAAGGAAGTGGAAGCTAAAGTTGTTCAATCTAAAAGCTCCAACAAGGAACAAACTGAAGTGGAACATGGACAGACACCAGCCACTCAGGATGGTGGAGAATTCTATTCACTGGAAGAGCTAGATCAATTGGAAGATGAATCCATGGCAATGATGGTGAGGCAATTCAGTAACTTCAGATTCAGGCGAAATCCAAAGTTCAGGTTTAAGTCTAATAGCAGATTCCAAAGAGGAGGTTCTTCATCCTCTAGTAACAGGGGAGGATACAAAACTGGAACTGTTGACAGAAGCAAGATTCGTTGCTTTAATTGTAATGAATTGGGACACTTTGCTACTGAGTGTCAGAAACCTAAGCAAGCACAGAAAAAGGACTATGCTTCTGAAAAGAAGAAAACTGGAAGAGCTTATGTAGCTGCCGGTAAAAGCTGGGATGACACAGATAGCGAAGACGAAGAATATGGAAACTTTGCGCTGGTGGCAAATGCTGAAACATCAACTCGTTATACTACACCGGTAATTCTTACTCACGCTGAGTTGATTCATATCTTATATAGTTCCATGGGTTGTGCACAGAAAACAATTGAAAGAATAACTCTATTAAACACTAAACTTGAAAATGAAGTGTTAGAGTTAAAAAAGGTGCCTGATAATCAAGATCAACAAATAAAAGAAATAGCTCGACTTAACTACAGAGAAAAGTCGATATCAGAATACATGCATAAACAAATTGCTAAAGTTGCTGAACTTGAAACTAAGATAAAGGAACAGAATGTCAAATTATCTGCTTGTTTTAATTCTTTGAAAATTTCTAAAGAGTTATTCAATAAACAAGCTGTAGAACAAACCGTAGGAATAGGGTTTGGCTACAACGAAGCTGTTGGAATGTTAGGCATAAATTCCCGTAATCCTGTTAGTGCTAAAGAAAGGGGAATACCACATGTGCTTAAGAATGTTGAAGATCCACTCTTTAAGAAGTCTGTTGCAGAGCCTCTGGATATGACTTCTCTTGTTATTCAAGAGGAGATGCGTACTGAGGACAGTGCTAATGGAATAGTCATTGATAATGAAAAATCTGTTAAGGCACTTACAACCAAAAATGTTAAATCTAATAAGGTTGTTTCTATGAAACCAGTGAAGTTTGTTCCCAGTTCATCTAAAATTGAGTTAGATGATAATAAATTGAAACAGAACAATAACATGTCTGACATGCATATCATGCCTATTATTGATTCTTCTCATAAAGCATGTGGTGTTGTCAATTGTATGTCTTGTGCTTTTAATGTGATGTCTGCTTACTTTAATGGTAATCATGCATGTGCTAATAAGACTACTCCCCCGACAACATATGAACAGAAACAAAAGTGTCAGATCAAAGACTGCTAGTCCTCCTCATGTCAGGAGAGAGACATTTGTACCTAAGCCTAAACAAAGTTTTACTAAGGCTGTTTATAAGGTCAAATGTCCAGTCAATGAAACAAGTGTTATTGTTGCTAAACAAACATGGATACCTAAAATGAAACAAAAGATTGTCAAATCTGTTTATAGGGTAAAATGTTTATTGACTAATGGTAAAATTGGTGTTAAGGTGAAAAATGATGTTTTGCCTGACAAAGGCCAATTCTTTAAGTATTCTGGACCCAATCAAATTTGGGTTACGAAGAAGGTTTAATCCGTTTGTCATTGCAGGGTGTTGAGCAGGTTGAACGAGTAACCTGGATCTTGGACAGTGGATGTTCAAGGCATATGACTGGTGACAGAACCCTGCTGACAAATATGGTGGAGAAGGCTGGCCCAGTAGTTACCTTTGGAGATAACAACAAAGGTAGAACTGATGGATATGGCAGACTTGAAACTGGAAATGTTATCATTGATGAAGTCTCTTTTGTGAAAGGACTTGAGCACAATTTGCTCAGTGTTAGTCAATTCTGTGACAAAGGATATGAAGTTTATTTCAACAAGAAGAATTGTCTAATTTCACACAAGAGACATGAAAAGCCACAACTGACAGGAGTTAGAAAAGGCAATCTGTACGTAGCCAATATGAACTCAGGAAGCACTGAAGAAATCACTTGCTTCTACACTAAAGCATCTAATAATGAGAGTTGGCTATGGCACAAGAAACTTTCTCATCTAAATTTCAAGACAATGAATTCTCTAGTTAAAAGAGAGTTGGTGAGAGGTTTGCCTTCAATGGAATTCACTCAAGAAGGACTATGTGATGCATGTCAAAAAGGCAAGCTTAAAAGGGCAACTCACAGGAGCACTGATATATCTTCAATAACTGAACCTTTACAATTACTTCATATGGATTTATTTTGTCCAGTTAATGTGATGTCAATATCAAAGAAAAGATATGCTCTTGTGATTGTTGATGATTTTTCAAAATACACATGGGTCCTATTTCTGAATTCTAAAGATGAAACTCCACAGCTAGTGATTGATCACATCAAGTTGATTGAGCTGGATTCTAAGTATCCAGTAAGAGCAATAAGGTCAGATAATGGAACTTAATTCAAGAATGCAGTTCTAAATGATTTTTGCACTGAGAAGGGTATAACCAGACAATATTCAGCACCAAGAACTCCTCAGCAAAATGGAGTAGTGGAAAGAAAGAACAGAACCTTGATTGAAGCTGCACGTACTATGTTAAGTGAATCAAGGCTTCCATTGTACTTTTGGGCTGAAGTTGTTAACACTGCATGCTATACCCAGAATCGAACTCTTATCAACAAAGACTTGATGAAGACACCCTATGAAGCTATGACTGAAAAGAAATCAACACTCAAATACTTTCATGTATTTGGAGCAAAATGTTTTGTGCTTAAAGAAGGAGATGATCAAGGTGGAAAATTTGAGGCCAAAGCACATGAAGCAATTTTCGTTGGTTATACAAGAAGAGCTTATAAGGTGTATGTAATTGATCAACAGAAGATGATGGAAAGTGTCAATGTAACATTTGATGACACTAAACTCCCTAATATCCAATCTGAGGATTCATCTGAAAAGCTATCTTTTGATGATATGATAGATCCAGATTCAGATGATGACAATCCACCTGATGTTTTTGCTGATGCTACTAACAACAATGATAATGGTGATGATGATGATGATCAGGGTAATGGTGGTGAAAACAATGATAATAATGAAGATACACCTGACACTCCTGGACATTCATCTAATCAACCTGGCAACAACTCAGGGGAAGATAATGAAGGATCAACTAGTCATACACAACATCACAATGAAGAACAAGGCGAATCATCAAGATCTAATCTTCCCAGACAGACTGTTTGGAATAGAGCTCATCCTTTTGAGCTGATTATTGGTGATCCAGATGTTGGTGTCAAAACTAGAAGTGCTACTCAAAATCAATGTAACTATTCAGGGTTTCTATCTGAAATGGAACCTAAGAAAACTGAGGAAGCTCTTTCTGATCCTGATTGGGTGATTACTATGCAAGATGAACTCAATCAATTCAAACAACAAGAAGTATGGAAGCTGGTACCCAGACCCAAAGACAAGAAAGTGGTTGACACAAGGTGGGTATTCAGAAACAAGCTAGATGAAGATGGTATAGTGACGGGAAATAAAGAAAGACTGGTAGCAAAGGGTTATTCACAAGCTGAAGGTATTGATTATGATGAGACCTATGCTCCAGTGGCAAGACTTGAGGCTATTAGAATATTCTTGGCATTCGCAGCATTCTCAAACTTTAAGGTTTATCAAATGGATGTCAAGAGTGCTTTTCTGAATGGTAAGCTAGATGAAGAGGTGTATGTAGAACAACCCCCTGGCTTTGAAGATCCAGAATTCATGGATTATGTCTACTTTCTCTTCAAGGCAATTTATGGTCTCAAGCAAGCACCAAGGAAATGGTATGATACTCTATCTGAATTCTTACTTGAAAATGGTTTTGTTAGAGGTGTCATAGACAAAACTCTCTTCATAAAGAAACATAAGAATGATACAATATTAGTTCAAATCTATGTGGACGATATAATATTCGGGTCTACTAATGATCTTCTTTGCAAGAAATTTGCTAAGTTAATGCAGGGTAAATTTGAAATGAGCATGATGGGTGAGCTGAAGTTCTTTCTTGGATTGCAAGTAAGTCAAAGGACAGATTGGATATTTATCTGTCAATCCAATTATGTCAAAGAGCTTCTCAAGAAATATCAAATGGAGGACTCATCTTCAGCAAGAACACCATCATCTACAGCTGTTAAATTTGGAGCATGTGAAAATTCTGCTAAGGTAGATATCACAAGCTACAGAGGTATGATAGGCTCATTACTTTACCTTACTGCAAGTAGACCAGATATTATGTATGCTACGTGCTTGTGTGCAAGGTTCCAATCGGATCCTAGAGATGTTCATCTCATTGTTGTTAAAAGAATCTTGAGATATCTTAAGGGTACGCCTAACTTAGGCATCTGGTACCCTAAAGATTCTGGTTTTAATCTTATTGGATATACAGATTCAGATTATGCAGGAAGTGTTGTAGACAGAAAAAGCACATCTGGGAGTTGTCAATTCCTAGGTGGCAGGTTGGTTTCCTGGTATAGTAAGAAACAGCAAACAGTTTCCAACTCTATAGCCGAAGCTGAATACATAGCTGCTGGGAGCTGTTGCGCTCAGATCTTGTGGATCAGAAATCAGCTACGAGATTATGGTTTTATACTTGACAGGATTCCTATCCTGTGTGACAATACAAGTGCCATAGCAATCTCCAACAATCCTGTGCAGCACACTAGGACAAAGCACATCGATATCAGGTATCATTTTATTCGAGAGCATGTCATGAATGGTACCGTGGAGTTACATTTTGTACCCACGGAAGAACAAACAGCAGATATTTTTACTAAGTCTCTTGATGAATCCACATTCACCAGAATTGTTGGTGAATTGTGTATGTTAAATAGTCCTAGTAATTAAACTAGTTAATATCTGAGGTTTACTCTTTAATAATTTATAAGTGATTACTTTGTTAATATTTGTTATTAAAATCACTTGTATAATTATTTTATCAACTTATCTTCTTGCTTGTTAATTCTCAAATCATTGTCATTTTCTTCTTAATATATTCCTACTTACTTGATATGGGCTAAAAGTAAGCCCTAAAGACACATTTAATGTGGCATTAATTAGACCCGGAATGGTCCAAACGTGGGGCCCACCAGATGGGCCAAATCCCTATTTATAATATTAATTTCGTAATTAATATTAGGGGTAATAAACAGCTCAGCAAATAAGAGTCAAACAAGGATATTACTCTTGCCTGACTTAGCCTCCAAGATACATATTCCAACATGGAAACTGACTCCTACAAGGAAGGGGTCTAGAACCTTCCTCAAGGCGGTGGCTTGCCCACCAAGTCACCTACTCATACCATAATTCCTAGGCTTCTCTGCCTATATAAAGGGTCTGACCCCTCATTCTCAGAACTACGTTTTATTGGCTTGATTCTCTAATACAGAGATACGTAGGCATTCTGTGAGGACCGTTTAGTCTCGAACGCAGAAGCAGCCATAAGAGCACGAAGCTCCCGAACCCTAGCCGACATAATCATAACCTAGTTTTTATTCCACAACATTTGGCGCCGTCTGTGGGAAAAAGACATCAACCATGGTAACTACACGAAGAACAGCACCAAGCTCTACCGAGGCTTTACCAATTAGCTCTGCTCCGCCCACCACGGATCCGGTGCCCCCAACGACTTGAACGATCGTTCAACATCAAGTTTCTCAACCCCTAGGGATGACTTCCCATGTTGAGAGTATGCTACCTCCAATCGTCCACACAAATCCAGGGACTAATCCCCTTCAGATGGTGGTTTCTCCCTTGGTTATAGATCCTCCACAAGGGGTCCAGATCCACACTACGGATCTCCCCGTGAATACCGACCCGATGTATGGGCTGCCTAACTACCCTCCTACTCAAGGAGTTGGATCAAGTGGTCATGCCCTGCATATCCAAGATCGAGAGTATCGTGACTACTCTGGTCCCTATACTGATGAATCGTCTTCTGATGATGAATATCGTGAAGAAGCCCCAAGAAGGCGACGTGCTAGCAGAGAACCCCGGAGGAGTCATCAAACTGTCTATGATGGACCCCCGTCTACAACTGCGGAAAGAATCAAGGCTTATGAAGCCGAGATTTTAAGATTAAAGGAAGATATGGCAAGAGAACAAGCTAGGTCAAATCAGACTCAACCTCCTCCAACATCAGGACCGATTCCCTTTATAGATTTGGAGAGGCCTTCAAGAAGGCAAAGAAGGGCTGATGCCCCAACTGGAAAAACAATAAGGGTGGAAACCCCTAAGAGCAACCCCAAGGATCTGATGCCACTTGGGGATCCTGATGATCCCACACCCCCGTTTACTGAGGAGGTGATGAATGCTCGTATCTCAAAGAAGTTCAAGATGCCGACAATTAAGGCTTATGATGGAACGGGTGATCCCGCAAACCATGTTAGGACGTTCTCAAATGCACTGCTGTTGCAGCCTGCAAGCGACGCCTTGAAGTGTAGGGCGTTCCCTCAAACCCTGTCGGGCATGGCTCAAAGATGGTATAGCCGCCTACCTACGAATTCGATTGGCTCTTTTAAGGAGTTGAGCGCCGCTTTTGTCAGCCAATTCATTAGCGGGAGAGTTCATGAGAAAAGTTCTGCATCCCTTATGTATGTGGTACAAGGGAAGAACGAAAATCTGAGAGACTACCTTAAGAGGTTCACCAAGGAGACTTTGAACATCACTGATCTGGAGAATAAGGTGGCCATGGTAGCCCTGGAACACGGAACCACTGATCTATTCTTTAAAAGGTCATTGGCGAAGCATCCTCCTGAAAACATGGCTGAGCTCCAACGAAGGGCTGACAAGTACATTAAAGCTGAAGATAGCATGAAGAAAGAAGCCACAGTAAGTGAGGGAGGAGGTAACAACGACTTCAAGAAGCGAAAGCAAGACCAGGAGTATGATGACCTGGAGTATGATGCTAGGGACAAGTATCCCCGAACTAGCGAGGACTCCGACTATGCCCCTAAGAAGAACCGAAGAAGAGTTTGGGACCAAGGTTCAACGACTATGCAAGATTGAATGCTCCTAGGAGTCAGATCTTGTTAGATATTGAGAAAGACAAAGATTTTCGATGGCCGAAGCCACTTAGGGGTGATCCCGCAAAGAGAAACAAGGGTCAGTACTGTAGATTCCACCGCGATGTGGGGCATGATACAGATGATTGCAAGCAACTCGAAGATGAGATCGAGTTCTTGATCCGTAGAGGGAAATTGAGCAACTTCACTAAGGGTGAAGATCGTGTTAATCAAATTAGAGATTATAACAGAAGGGATGACGATCAAGATCGTAACCCACAGCCCCGAGGGCCAATAATCAACATGATCTCAGGAGGCCCTACTACAGCCGGCACAACAAGGAATTCTCGGAAGGCTTATGCCAGAGAAGTGATACACATAGTGGGAGAGGCCCCGAAGCGGGCTAGGACTGAAATCACACTTGGTTTTGATGATTCTGATCTTGAAGGGGTGAAGTTCCCCCATGACGACCCGTTGGTCATAACTCCTGTAATTGGAAACTCAGAAGTGAAGCGAGTCTTGATAGATAATGGAGCTTCCGTTGACGTTCTATTTCATGATGCATTTATGAAGATGGGTTACAATGATTCTCAGTTGACCCCCAATAACATGCCTATATATGGATTTAATGGAGTAGGATCTAAAGTTGAAGGGACTATTCAATTGCCTATGACTATTGGACAGGAGCCCAAGAAGGCCACTCAGATGTTGAACTTCCTGGTAATCAAGGCGGTTTCAACGTACAACGCTATCCTTGGAAGGGCTGGACTTCATGCATTCAAGGCTGTTGCCTCAACTTATCATATGAAGATCAAGTTCCCAACCCAGAATGGTGTTGGAGAACATAAAGGCAATCAAAAGATGGCACGAAGCTGTTATGTAGCCGCGTTAAGGCCTGACGGAGTCGGGGGGCAGGTCCTTCCGATTGAAGACATGGACATCTGCAGTGATAAGGAACACAAAGAAAGTCCAGAAGAGGACATCACACATAAGCCTCGAACAGCCATCAAGGCTAAGGCGTCAACTGACTTCGTGGTTGAAAGTAACATTGGCAACCAAGAAGTCGGGGGCAAGAGATAGTACCCCAAGAAGAAAGTGAACTTCAGAAGAAGAATGAGGAGACTAGAAGGAGTAGTAGGTGCTCTATTTTGATGGAGCATCAAAAACAAAATCAAGCCATGCAGGCCTAGTCTTGCAAAGTTGGACTTAGCTTCATATTTATCTAGTAGAAGTAGAAATAAGGTTCGATGAAACCATGCAGAGCATGTCGCTCTGAGTAGGACAGTAGTACTCTATATAAAGGTTGAACCCATTTATGTTATTAATGCAAGTTTGCTTTTCGTTCTATGATTCTATTTATGTACCAAGCACCTGATGCATGTGTGTAAGTCAAAGATGACCAAGTACCGAAAATAAAAGAATATACAAATGGAAGCAAACAAACGCATAAATAAAACTCTGAAGGGTCGAGAGTTAGGTTACAGCACAACCAAATAAGTGTTTCAATTCCTTGAAGGATCCGGGATAAAAGACATCTGGCAATCAAAGCCATGCAAGGCTGTGGAGGCTAAAGACTAGCCACTTTTTAATGTTTTCAAAAATGACTTGGATGGAGAATCTAAGGTAGAAGACCAATAGAGAACCTTAAACAATGATCAAGAAGTTCAAGCAAACTCTCGTTTTAAAGAGTTTAAAAGGCGAGAAGCCCACATGATTGTTTAATTGGAAATCTAAATCGAGGAATCAACCTTGAATCCTTGACCTAGAATCAAGAAAAACAAAAAAAAATGATGGAACCAAGACAAACGTTGAAGTCCTGATGGACCACCCGTTGAAGAAACATATTGCATAGCCCGAAAGCCAATTGAAGGAACCCCTTGAAGGGCAAGTTGACAGCATTCTTACAAGAGAACAATGATGTGTTTGCTTGGACAGTAGCTGATATGCCAGGGATTGATCCCCAGCTCATAACTCACAAATTGAATGTCGATCCTAAACGAACGACATTAAAGCAGAAGAAGAGAAATTTCGCTCCAGAAAGGCAAGAGGCCATTAAACAAGAAGTTGGCATGCTCTTATAAGCTGGGTTTATTGAAGAGATTCAGTTCCTCAAGTGGTTGGCTAACCCTGTGATGGTCAAGAAGGCAAATGGGAAGTGGAGAATGTGTATAGACTTCACTGACTTGCATGATGTATGTCCTAAGGATTGTTTCCCTCTACCAAGGATAGATACGTTGATAGATGCCACAGTTGGGCACGAGATGCTGAGTTTCATGGATGGTTTCAGTGGATATAACCAGATCAATATGCATAAGGACGACATCCCTAAGGTATCTTTCATAACCGACTTTGGTGTTTTCTATTATCTTCCTATGGCATTTGTGCTAAAGAATACAGGAGCTACTTACCAATGATTGGTGAATAAAATATTTGCCCATTTAATTGGAAAAACCATGGAGGTCTATATTGATGATATGTTAGTCAAGAGCCTATTCACGGCAGATCATATTAAACACCTCGGAGATGCATTTGAAGTGCTGAGGCACCACAAGATGATGTTGAATCCAGCCAAGTGTGCCTTTGGCATTGGATCTGGGAAGTTTTTAGGACTGATGGTTTCAAAAAGAGGCATTGAGGCCAACCATGACAAGATCAAGGAGATCTTATACATGAAGCCACCACGCTCTATAAGAGATGTGTAGAAGTTGACAGGCCGATTTGCGGCCTTGGGGAGATTCATCTCCAAATCTGGTGATAAATGTTTGTCGTTCTTTCAAGCATTGAAGAAAGTGAAAAATTTTGAGTGGACACCTTAGAGCCAGGAGGTCTTTAAACAATTGAAGAAGTACATGGCCGAAGCCCCGTTGTTGGCTAAACTAGTCCCGGAGAGACTCTCTACCTATACTTGGCAGTATCTGAGCAAGCACTGAGTACCGTTCTCGTTCGAGAAGAAAGCAAGGTTCAGAAACCCATCTACTACGTAAGCAAGGTGTTTCATGGGGCTGAGTTAAATTACTCTACCATCGAGAAGTTTGCCTTGGCATTGATAACGGCCTCGAGGAAGCTACGACCGTACTTCCAGGCGCACAAAATTGAAGTCCGGACGGACCAGCAGCTGAGGAACATATTGCATACCCTAAGGCCAGTGGAAGGCTAATCAAGTGGGCCATAGAACTTGGAGAGTTTGATATCAAGTATAAGCCTCGGACAGCCGTCAAGGCTCAGGCATTGGCTGACTTCGTGGTTGAATGCACCATTAACAACCAAGAAGTCGGGGGGCAGGAGATAGTAACCACCCCTGAAAGTGGAGATAAAGATGAAGAACTTGTAGCTGATCAGAAGGGATATTGGGTGTTCTATTTTGATGGAGCATCAAAAACAAAATCTAGTGGTGCAGGATTAGAAATCTAATGAGGGTCATGAACCTCAAGGTCTGCGGAGACTCAAGGCTTGTAGTATCACAAGTGAATGGCGAGTTTGAGGCCAAGGATGAAACCATGGCAAAGTATCTAAAGATTGTAAAGGGTGTTATAACCCAATTTGAGGACTGCTATGTGGAGCACATTCCAAGAAATGAAAATGTTAAGGCTGATGCCCCGGGAGGTCTATGTTGTCATCCCGTACCTAAAATGTCTAAGGCCCCAAGAGGCAAAGGAAGCACTGGAGGAAGTTCATGGAGGGATCTGTGGGCAACACTTGGGGGGCAGAGCCCTAGCTCCCAAGATCACACGACTGGGATTCTATTGGCCAGAGATGTTGGCCGATGCGCAGAATTATGTCAAGAAGTGTGACAGATGTCAAAAGCACGCTCCAATTGTAAGGCAGCCGCCTGAGATGTTAACTTCGATCAATTCTCCCATCTCGTTTGCAATGTGGGGAATGGACATACTAGGTCCTTTCCCTATGGCTTCGGCACAAAGGAAGTTTATGATAGTGGCCATCGACTACTTCACTAAGTGGATTGAGGCTAAGCCCTTAGCCAAGATAACCACCAAACAAATTTCCCAGTTCTTTTGGGAGAGCATCATCTGCAGATAGGGAATCCCCCGAATCCTTGTGACGGATAATGGGACAAAATTCAACAATGAAGAGTTTAAGAAGTACTGCAAGGAGAATGTTATTGAACTTCGCTTTTCTTCAGTAGCTCACCCTGAGGCTAATGGACAAGCTGAGGTAGCAAATTGAATTATCCTTGATGGACTGAAGAAGAGGGTCGGACGATCAAGAAACACTTAGGTGGATGAGTTGCTGCCTATACTTTGGGTATACCACACCACCTACGAAGTGATAACTGAAGCAACCCCGTTTTTGCTGGCTTATGGAGCCAAGGCAGTTGTGCCCCCTAGAGATTACACATGCATCGCCAAGAGTGGAAGCATATGATCACGAGACCAATGAAAAAGGCGTGAGGCTCGCCCTCGATCTGATTGACGAGGTTAGGGATGAAGCGAATGCTAGAAACGCAGAGCGTCAGAAGAAAGCATCTTTCCACTGCGACCAAAGGGTTAAGGAGAAGTTCTTTCGACAAGACAACTTGACTCTAATGAAGATAGAGGCCTCCAGAGTTGGCCAGAAGGGAAGACTATCCCCCAATTGGGAAGGGTCGTATCGAGTCAGGAAGACACCAGGACGAGGATTCTACAGGTTGGAAATCTGGGGTGATGAACACATTCCAAGATTAAGGAATGAATCCTTGAACTTCAAATCTCAACACAACATTAATTAAGCCTCGATGGCCAACAAGGCTGTCTGCCTCCAATCGAGCTTGTCGTTTGAGTTTAAGGACTCGAACCAAGAGTTGTCAATCAAGTTGAGACCTAAGAAAGGTTATATGAGCATAAGAAAATAAGGTTGGAAACCTAGAATCAAGCTAAAGGGTTGAAAACCAACAAAGGCATACCAGGCCTAAAGCCAAGTGCTAAGGAGCAAGTGAACTACCTGAATGATCAACCGAGAAGGAAGACCTCCTCCATGAGAAACAAAGATGAGGTAAGAACTAAAGAACTTCATCACAAGGATGAGAGTCAAGGGTTGATGATAACCAACAACCATGAATGAACTCAAGGTTCAAGACCAAGCTCCGAGGAGGGCGTCAGCCGACCAAGACTGATTTTCAGTCCTACACGGACTGTTGACACTGTTTGGGCCATATCTTGAGCTCCGGGTATCAGATTTGGACGATCTTACTGTCCACGCGAAGATCTCTGAGTTTTCTATAGTCTTGGAGACCCCGGCCGACCAGGTCTTGGCCGACCAGCTCCTTTTAAGGGGGTCCAGCTGACCAAGACTGATTTTCAGTCCTACACGGACTGTTGACGCTGTTTGGGCCATATCTTGAGCTCCGGGTATCAGATTTGGACGATCTTACTGTCCACGCGAAGATCTCTGAGTTTTCTATAGTCTTGGAGACCCCGGCCGACCAGGTCCCGGCCGACCAGCTCCTTTTTAGGAGGTCCAGCCGACCAGCTCCTGAACCTGGATCCGGCCGGTCTAGGTTCAGTACTTGGTCCTGGATCCCAACCTTTTCAGCAAGTGTTTTCAGACATAAATCTCAAGATTAGCCAAGATTAGCCATTAAGGCCAAGGTTAGCCATGAAGTCACGAATGACCAAACTGACGACCCAAGATCAAGGTCAAGATCCTTGATCCTGAAGATAACAAAGTCATGAATGGCCAAAATGATGGTTTAAGATTCAGATCAAGGTTTTTGATCCTCTAGATCATGAATGATTTTCACGTCCGGGTTAACTAGCTATCCGAGAAGCGACCGTGACGCACTAGAGGCTCAGCCGACCAGGTCCCGGAAGACCAGGTCCCGGCCGACCAGCCCATTTTAAGGAGGCTCAGCCGACCAGGTCCCGGAAGATCAGGTCCCGGCCGACCAGCCCATTTTAAGGTGGCTCAGCCGACCAGGTCTCGGAAGACCAGGTCCCGGCCGACCAGGTTGTTTTGAGGGGGTTCAGCCGATCAGCTTCTGAACCTGGATCCCCCCGGTTCAGGTTCAGTTCTTGGTCCTGGATCCCAACTTTTTCAGCAAATGATTTCGGACATGGTTCTCGACTTTTTTAGCGAATCTCGGATGATTATCAATGTTAAAGAGAGGCCAAGGTTAGCCATGAAGGCCAAGATGAGTCATGAAGGCCAAAGTTAGCCATGAAGTCACAAACGACCAAACTGACGATTCATAATCAAGATCAAGATTCTGGATCCTTAGGACCATGGATGGTTTCTGATCCTAGATCCACACTCTCTTTTAAAATCAAAAAGGAGTCTAGGTTCAAGTTTTTTTAGGCCAACTACTGACTAGTTAGCCCTAGAAGAGGAATTTCAGCCGACCAGGTCCCGGAGGACCAGGTCCCGGCCGACCAGCTCCCCTGGAGGAGGGCCAGCCGACCAGCTTCTGGCCGACCAGGTCCCGGCCGACCAGGTCATTTTCAGGGGGTCCAGCCGACCAGCTTCTGAACCTGGATCCCCCCGGTCCAGGTTCAGTTCTTGGTCCTGGATCCCGACTTTTTCAGTGAACTTTGAATAATTTTCAAACCTAAATCTCGACTTTTTCAGCGAATCTCGGATGATTGTTAATGATAAAAAGAGGTCGAGATTAGCACCGTTTAGTGCCTGTTAGCACAGATTAGTGCCAATTAGCACCGTTTAGTGCTGTTTAAGCATTGTTTAGTGCCTTTTGGCACAGATTAGTGCCGGTTAGCACCGTTTAGTGTTGTTTAAGCACTGTTTAGTGCCTGTTAGCACAGATGAGTGCCGGTTAGCACTGTTTAGCGCCGATTAGTGCCGTTAGTGCCATTTTATGCCATTTAACATTGTTTAACGCTGTTTAAACGTTGTTTGAGGCTAATTAGCGCTGTGTAGTGCCGTTTAACACTGATTAGTGTCGTTCAACATCGTCGTAAATGCGTCGATCGCTCCACGCTTTACATCAAGATGATATTGTTGAAAATGCTCGCTCAAGAGTAATAAACCCTGACCCGAGTCTCGAATAAGGCCGTTATAACTTCCAGGAAAACCTGATCAGTTTTCCTAGAAGTTGGGGGGCAAATGATATGGGCTAAAAGTAAGCCCTAAAGACACATTTAATGTGGCATTAATTAGACCCGGAATGGTCCAAACGTGGGGCCCACCAGATGGGCCCAATCCCTATTTATAATATTAATTTCGTAATTAATATTAGGGGTAATAAACAGCTCAGCAAATAAGAGTCAAACAAGGATATTACTCTTGCCTGACTTAGCCTCCAAGATACATATTCCAACATGGAAACTGACTCCTACAAGGAAGGGGTCTAGAACCTTCCTCAAGGCGGTGGCTTGCCCACCAAGTCACCTACTCATACCATAATTCCTAGGCTTCTCAGCCTATATAAAGGGTCTGACCCCTCATTCTCAGAACTACGTTTTATTGGCTTGATTCTCTAATACAGAGATACGTAGGCATTCTGTGAGGACCGTTTAGTCTCGAACGCAGAAGCAGCCATAAGAGCACGAAGCTCCCGAACCCTAGCCGACATAATCATAACCTAGTTTTTATTCCACAACATTACTTCTTTTAATTTTTTAGAATATTTTTATTTTCTCTAAAAATATTTTTCTCAAATTTTACAAGTTGAAATTAGTGAGAAATCTATTTTTGTTGAAAATTACTATTGAATATTTGTGTTGATTTAATAAGTCATATTTTCTCTTTAAATGATTTTCTATAAGAAAGTTATTTTATTAAGAAAATATATAGATTTATTAATTTACTAAAAATATTTATGTAAATAGTTAATAGTTTATTAAATGGTTTGTAGTGTTTGTCCTTTTGTTATTAATGTTTGATTTCGTAAAAAGGATAACCTATGGTATTTTTAGTATTTTCTTATTTTCTATTTAGCTGTTTTTAAGTAGTTATATTGTTGTAAATATTTTTACAAATTATTTTCTTTTATTTTTAATATTCTGTAAATATTATTAATACAGTTATTTTTGAATAAAAAATAATAAAAAATATTTAAAAAATATTTTTAAAAAATCGTAATTTTCTTTTCTTTTTAGTTTTTATTTAATATTATTATTATGTATATTATTTCTTATTTTGTATATTATTTTTCATGTGTATATAAATAGTTTGTATAGTTTTTCAGTTTGGTCACTATACTTTCAAAACTTACAAACAGGTTCCTGTATTTGGTTCTTTTGTACTTCTTTTGTTTAACACACACATATCATGCTGTTTTAACTTCTAATCTTTGTTGTGTTGTTGTTATTAACAGAATTTCTTATATAGGACCATTGTTGGTATCAAAATGGTATATGTCAATTCAATTGTTTAGGAACTAACGTTTGATTTTCAGGTTCTAACAATTGGAAGACAAGACCTAACAAGTGTTAACAAGTGGTAACAGTTGGTATTTAATATACAGGATCTAAAACATGATAAAATAGTTTTGTTTGTAATGGTTTAAACATTAACATACATTAATTCGATTAATATTTATTAATTGGATTGTTGCCTTTGTTTTTGTTTAGTAAAACCGGCTCAAGATCTCTTTAATTTCCTAACTCAAAATCTCTTTCTACAGTTGTGATTGCTTATCTGGTAAATCTTTTTAAATCACAACTGTATATCATTCTATCTCTATTGCTCATATTCTGTGATGCAGGTTCATCTAATTGGAGTTTTGTTTTCTCACATGATTAGTCATGAGGTTGTAAACCCAACAACTTTTATCTCAGACTATAGTCAAACTTAAACACATTCTATATTACCCCCTAAAAGGAAGTAACCTATCAGACTAAAGGTCACCAAGGAGTAACTGCACCTGATGCAGCAAATAAGGATGTGTGGGATATTCAGTTGGAGAGTCACTACCTTATACACTAACCAAAATATTTCATATGCACAAAGTGAGAATGCACACACTAAGGATGAATTGACTGAAACCTATAATCCAACCATTTGACGGTTAGGATTATAAGTTAAAGGTTCTTTAATGAACCAAGTGTCTTCACAGACATTAGAAGGGAATCTTGATCTCAATGCTAAATTTATAGATCATTGTTTACCTTCTCAGAATTCAAATCTGAAAACCCTATAAAGGGAAAATTAGCAACTTGTAGATTATGACTCAGATTCGTCTGACGAGTCCAACGAGGATTTGGGATTTGCGAACTCCCATTGCACCACCACTGACCTCTCTTGAAGGGGCTAGGGTGATTTTTCCTTGCAGGTACACTAAAGGATGTTGGAGCTATGAGTGATATGAGTGATACACTAGTGAGCAAGAGTGTAAACACAGAGAGAAGTGAGACACTCAACACAAATGAGTGGAGAGAAGAGTGAAACACTTGTGAGGTACACTAAACACTATCACACACTCACAGTGAGGAAGAAAATTAAACTTCATTTCTAACAAAGAACTCTATAATTGGTACAACTACTTTGTCAACTAGTTGATTGGAGGATTCCTCAACTAAGGGGGAGAAGTAAAGGGGTACAAGAAAAAGGAGAGTAGGTTAGAAAGGGGGATCATTTACAGACTGTGCTTTGGAAGAGAAGCAAGTCAAGTTACTAAGGGGGAGCCTTAGATGGAAAAGTAAGGGGAGATTCAGTTGAGAAGAAAGGGGAGATATAAGGAGAAGATTACATCACAATACTATTCTATTAGTCTTTCAATGTACTATGTATAAAGGCTAAGTAAAGGAGTAGTAGATTTCCCAGAAGTTATAGAAATGGTATTGATTCACCATTGTCTACATAGTAGGAACAGTTGTTTTTCTTAAGTGAGAAAAGCTGTGTCAGAGAAGGGAAGTGATTGTAAATCAAGAACTGCTGATAATCACAAATGTAAGATGTGAAGGATTATCAGGCAGAGATATGAAGAATCAGAAATGAAGATGAGTTATCTATTGAAGATCAGTTCAGTGCTAGAGGAACAATCATCTATCATTTCATCAAATGAAGATTCTGGAATTGTTATACTTAAACCAGAGAAATTTTTTTTTGTATTATTTACTAAGTTCTTTAATGCTTTATCTTTTTCTTGTTTAATTGAGTTAGTTGAGTTATCCTCCAGGTATTTGCTTGTTATTGTCTAACAAACAAATAGGGGGAGATTGAAAGGCGTATGATGTAGCCTATTTGTATTTCGAGGATACAACTCAACTTAAACAAGATTGTAATAGTAAATGGTATATAGACTGTCACAAGGAATCTCAGATTGTATTATCTGTCAGAAGAAAAAGATCAAGGTCAATCTACAGACTTGAAGAATTACTGCATTGAAAGAAGCTCAGTCATTTGATCAAGCCTCAGTAAAGTATTCGTTAAAGAAGTGGATTCGTTTAAAGTGACAGAGATTTCAACAGTGACAGAGACAGTACAGAAGATTAAAGAGAGAGAGGAGAAAAGAAAATGAACCAGATTTTAAAGTCAATATATGAAGAACAGTCATTGCGGTTAGTCATTCATGAACCAGACAGTACATCGAGTGTCAACATTAAACAGTGTTTGTTTATCATTAACTTCAGTGGTTCAAGCTATCAAGACTGGTATATGAGAAAATCATTGTGCAAGCAACAGGAGTGCTAAATTCAGTAACCACAATGATTTTATTATCAAGTGAACTGGCTACGAGGAAAAAGAATTATCATAAAGAAATTCTAGGTGATATATTCTTAATGCTGAAACCCCGGTTAGAATTGTTGTATTTTTTGCTAAGCAAAAGGAGTCAGGTTTCACATCCTCAAGAGACCGTAGCTTACACCTGGACGGGTTATGAGAAAATAGAATTATCACAAAGAAATACAAAGTGATATATTCTTAAAGCTGGAACCCCGGTTGGAATTGATATATTTTTTGTTAAGCAAAAGGAGTCCAGTTCCAGACGCTCAGGTAACCGCAGTTTAGAGTTTAAGGATAATTTTATATTAATAAATATTTTATTTATTTAGAAAATTATATTTATAAATATCTAATAATATTAGATATTTATTTTTATAATTTTTGAATTAAAATAATTATTTATTAATTAAAGATTATAAGTTGTGCGGGTTAAAAAGCAATTCTAGGAGCTGTCTATAATAAGACAAAATAGGCCCCGGTTTTTGTGATTGAATTAGAAGGTCATCACGTCATTTATTTTGAAAAGAAAAAGTGGCCAGGTTCAGGATTGTCTTGGCAAGGTTAAATTGATTATCTTGGCAGTACAAAGCTGATTGTCTTGGTAGTTCAGGATTGTCTTGGCGATTGTCTTGGCAGTACAAAGCTGATTGTCTTGGTAGTTCAGGATTGTCTTGGCGATTGTCTTGGTAGTACAAAGCTGATTGTCTTGGAAGAACAGATTGTCTTGGCGATTGTCTTGGCAATACAAATCGGATTGTCTTGAAAGAACAGATTGTCTTGGAGATTGTCTTTCATGTGTTAATCAAAAGCAAAAGAAGGCGGTGGATTTGTTTGATATAAAGATCAACACAGGCGGCTCATTTTAACACAACACAATATAATATCTAAAAACACACCCAGCTACTTCTCTCTCTCTCAAACAGCTCAAGAACACAAGAAGATAGAAAAATTCAAAGAAAATCAAAAGCTTACAGTTTGTAATATTTAATCCGTTCAAGCTTGATCATTTGTATCTCTTGTACTACTAGCGAGTTTTTACTCCTAGCACTTATCTTGATTTTTATTAACAAATCTAGAAAAGTTCATGTCGAATTTTCTAATTTGTTTTTATCAACTTGATAATTAATCTGTACTGAAATTGTAACACCCATCAAGTTAATATATTGTTATATTCAACTTGAAATTTGTTTCAATTTATTCCGCAAAAATTTGTCTAAACTAAATTTTATTTAAAGGATAAATTTCGATAAACTGGTATAGATTGTATTCAACCCCCTTCTACAATCTTATCGGACCTAACAGTTTTTGAGTTTAGTTACCCAGTTGCAAGTTGGGGCGGAGTTCAGTTATGATTAAGCCATTTTACCCGTAAATTATGACCAAGTTTTCACAAAACAATTACCACACAAATCTAAATTCTTTTTTTTTTGAAAATCACAACAAAGATATTGAAAATAAATTTTTTACATTTCTTACATTTTTTTTGGAAATTCACAACAAAGATATTGAAAATAAATTTTTTTACATTTTCTTGAACGTCTAACAATTTTTTTTAAAATTTTTTTGAGAATCACAAAGAATATTGAAAATAATCCGAAATAAGAGATGATGGAACTACCCAGTGCCAATATTGCTAGTATTTCAAAACTTTCCTAAGCGACATAACAATATAACATACACCATCATGTGACAAATCTTTTATTTTTGGACTACTCTAAAATTCTTTAAAATTTCTCACCCAAAAAAAAAAAATTATAGGCCGGATAAAGGTAAATAAGATGTAACTTATGCACAAAAGCATAAAGTTTGTTGTACCATACAAGTTTTGAATCTAAGTGCAGATTTGATTTGTGAGTACTGCTTTAGTCTTTCCATATGTGGGATGCTGAACGTTCATCTAAGACTCTTCCGCATCATATTTATTCACTACCCAAAAATCAACTCGGGAATCTTGATACATTTTACAAAGTACAAAAAGGCTTTCACCAAATTTTGTCATAGTCTAGTTGTACCGCGTTACTTATAACAATGTTTCTGTTTCTGTATCAACAGAAACAAAATTTACCAAACTTCTGATACCAAGCTGACTATAGTGGCAAACAACCCTGTGTAAAACTCCATTTGCCAAGTACCCCCATACCTCACAGTAGCAGAAGAAAAATTTTCAATCAGTCTCCAACAATTAGAGTTTGAGCTATACACTGACACTTCATGTTTCCAATCATAGGTAGAGGTGGAAAATACTTTAGATTCATCATAACAAAACCCAAATATAATTTATAAGATACAGTGTGCCAAAATTTAATCAATTTCAAGGAGTCCTTTTGATTATCTAGTGGTTCGGTTACAAAAGATTGGATATATAGTAATCAACAGATTAGTCACCACCAGCTAATGAATTCATGCAGATGACCATCAGTTGCGCAGCCAAGCAGCATCCCAAATCACTCGGGCATCTAATTTCACAACTACTGAACCATATGTCTTCAATTGTTGAAACATAGCACTATGGCTGCAGAGATGGTATAAGGAGACTCCTATATCAAGCCTTGATTTATAAGTCTTGATATACGAGTCTCCTTGTTCCGGCTCTGCAGCCATATAGCTATGCTTCCACAATTGAAGACTATGGCTCAGTAGTTGTCCAGCAATTAGATGCCGAGTAATTTGGTTGCTTCTTGGCTGCGCATCTAATGGTCATGTGCAGGAATCATCAGAAATCACTAACTACCCCATGCAGATGATTTCATATGGATATTAAAGCTCAATGGTCTCATAAACAGGGTCATGATTAAGCAGTGAATATATAAAGCAAACTTTCAAGCTGAAAAAGTGAGTGAACACATCTTTTAAGCGTACAACCGAGAAGGAGATGATGGTGATTAAAATGAGGATTGCTACTTGATTTAGAGAGGTAAGGTCTGAAAAATCGGAAATTAAAAACTAGAGACAACCATATAACTTACAAATTGACTTGGATCTCAAAATTAGATCCTCCGCGGGATGGTGTTAGGGTTTCTTCTTCTATCAGCTACCATTGAATTCACTTTCTTTGATCTCAATTCGTTGAAAGGATTAGAAGCTGCGGAATGATGGCGATAATAACAATGTCAGGTCCTTTTTTCATTTCCTGCGGCTGCTTGTTAAAAAAACCCTAGCCACCAGATGTTAGTTGTATTTATATACCCTACTCATACAAATGTACACAAGGTACCTCTATATTATTTTAATTTTTTTATTTATAATTTTATATTTTGTCTTCTTAATTGTATTTTAATTTTTTCTCTACGACATTATTAATTTTATTTAGTATGATGAATATAATTAAAATTATTATTACTACTATCAAATAATTATTATTATTATTATATATTGTTAATCTCCTCACTTGAATTTTTTTAATTGCATTCATTTAAATAAAATTATTATATTATTATTACTGAAATAGAAGTAGTTTCAATTTTTTTAATTTTGAAAATATAATTATCATTATATCATTATTTTTTATCTTTAATTTTTAAGAGAAAAAGTGTATATATTTTTTTTAATTTTAAGTAATATATTTAAGTACAAAGTAAACAATGACAAACGGATAAAATAAATAATAGTGGTCAGAGCCCTTAGCTCGACAATTTTTATAATAGCCTTTTAGTTTACAACTTTCAGGGAATCACCTAATGAATCATGTTTGGAGTACGGGATTAGAAACAAACATTAACAAAAACCCAGAATGATCCCTTGTGCATTATCATAACGCTACATGTTCATGATGTTTATTAATTAGTGGAAGGTGAAATGTTTGTATGTTATTGTTTGCCTTTTCACATAATTTTCTTAAAATACGTTTTCCATCAATGTTTTCCAATCCATAAAGATAATTAGGATCTATATTCACAATGAGAACCGGGGTAACCAAACACTACAAGAAAAACGATAACATTGGTTGCTTGTAATCATTTTGACCGATTACAGGGTGATCTCCGTCGATTATGTGGTCATAACCGAACAATTTTCTTAGTCGAAAAGAATCCCGTCAAAAATGTTGAAATCAATCGTTCATAATCGTCGTAAACGATCGGAAAGTGGGTCGTTTATGAAAGTTTTTGAACTTCATCAAATTTGATCCCACAAAATGACGTGATAACCACTTGGCAAATGTGAATCATCTCCATATCACATAACCGACTAGGACTTTGGTCGGTAATATTGATCCATGGCACGGCCAGGGCATGGTTCCACTTTTGCCACTTTTACATCCGACATCCGATCCATGTGGCATTTACGTGACATTCACGTTGCACCATTGATTCTTTTAATCAATTTGGTCGGATAATATATTTGGTTAATTTTACATAGAGCCAAATAACCAATAATTTACAACTTTACTTCCAATCATCTTAACCGACCAATATGTAGAAAAACATGGTCGCTTACGTGTATCATTACAAATATGTCGCTTATATAAATTATATGTATCAACTTTTAGGGTTGATTTTCTACTACTTTGGTATGGTTCTGTAGAGTATCAATACATTCTCTGTCAATCTATATTCAAAAGCTAAAACACAATCATGGAACCAACTTAAATCTATAATTACAAACCAAGAATATTAAATTTAAAACAAAATAACAGTATGACACTACAACAAACATGGGCATTTACGATGGAAATTTTGCATTAACTACGTCGTTAGTGGTCTAATCACGATGAAATTTTTCCGTAATTTTTGATCAAACAGAAAGTTCATATTTTTGTCACAAAGTAAAATTTCGTCATAAGTTTTAGAAGCAAATCCCACTCTCTGCAATAAAATATTGAAGTAACTTACGACGAAGAAGACCGTCATTTTCTGGTTAGTTACGATAGAATGTGCGTCGTAACTTATAAGGGATCAACCAACAATAAAATACTCAACCAATGTATGATGGATTTTTTCGTCTTACATTGGCATTTTTTGGTGGAGTCACAAGATATTGATTGGGACCTACGTGAGGTACAACACTGAATTATTAAAAAAATTAAAAAAATGATAAATTACTACATTATCACAGAATTGGAATGATGAACATTCGCCATAAGTTCGTTATTCCAGAAAATACAACCTGCTATTTTTTAAAATTCGACATCCAAAATTAAATCATAACCTAAAATTCAATCAACCACATTACTAACCGTAGCAAATTATAAAATGTTACATATAAAATACTTCTATCGCAGTTTACATAAATTAAGCCATAAATTCATAATTGCCCATATCCAAAAGTTAAACCATCCCACAAATACTTACATCTGTCATGCAACCATCAAAAAGTCAAATTGTGTTTACAAACACAACTTCGATTATCTTACATCCATCATCCATATCAAATTCACAAACATTAAAATTTTGCCTTAATACACAAACATTGAAATTCAGTCCTTAATAAGAGGATCGCAACTAAAGACAATATTATAAGGCCATATCACGATATTTGACGGACGCGGTATTCTCACCACTGCCCCCCACGGCCCCACCATCATAAAAATCATCATTCTACTGGTGCCTTTCCCTACAATATAAATTTAAAAATTTATACATCAAGGTTTGCAAAAATTATAGGGAAGGTCGTGGAGGCTTCTCACGGATAAAATAGTTCAAGAACTACTGAATAGTTGTCACACCATTATCATAAACAAACAACTAATACAAGGGAACCTAATTAAAAATTCTTCACCACCAATATACAATGAACGAAATCAAAGAATTAAAAATAAACAAACACCAAACTCTTTAGTAACTTCTTCCATGCACTTCCAACTTTTTGTAGAGATGATCGCATAATTCCCTTCAAGTGTCTTCGATGTATGATCATATATACTGCCAAAAAAATACATCTTATGTGAACTCTACAAATAATTTCAAATTGGTATATAATTGACTACATTGGAGATAAATTAAAAGAAATTATCATATAATTAGATGAATCTAGGAAAGCGGCTATTTGTGTAACAAGTGGTGAAGGAAAGAATAGTAGGAAGGGGTGTTGGGGAAAAGGGGAATGAGAAAGATAAGAAAAAACATGGCATCGGAAAGATAAAAAGAAAACTTTCTACCAAAAATACAAGTCCATATCATTTGGAAATCGGTAATGAGTTTTGAAGGGGCTAGGGTGATTTTTCCTTGCAGGTACACTAAAGGATGTTGGAGCTATGAGTGATATGAGTGATACACTAGTGAGCAAGAGTGTAAACACAGAGAGAAGTGAGACACTCAACACAAATGAGTGGAGAGAAGAGTGAAACACTTGTGAGGTACACTAAACACTATCACACACTCACAGTGAGGAAGAAAATTAAACTTCATTTCTAACAAAGAACTCTATAATTGGTACAACTACTTTGTCAACTAGTTGATTGGAGGATTCCTCAACTAAGGGGGAGAAGTAAAGGGGTACAAGAAAAAGGAGAGTAGGTTAGAAAGGGGGATCAAAACTTGCAACTTGGGCACTAAACAAAAGTAAACTTGCAACTTGGCAACTGAATAAAATAAACTTGCAACGGGGGCACTGAACAAAATTGAGACTGAGAGTAAGCAAAATAAAGTGATTGAGAGAGGAGAGAGACTGAGATTCAGTTCATTTTTTTATTTTAAGAAAATATTTGTTTTATAATTTTTATATATAAAAAAATTAAGATTTTAAAATAAAAAATTTAATATGAATTTTATAAAAAAATCGAATTTTTAATTGTATCCTTATATATAATAAGTGTAAGAGGGATCTTATCCATAATAAGAAGGGTATTTTGATAATCAAAACGAAATATAAGTAGATTTTAAAAAAATTGAATAGATTTTCAACGTAAAAAAACGGTCAATTTCTTATCTCTTTTGTTTTTGCATAGTTTTAATTGGAAAATAATTGTTAAGTTATCACTAAATTAATGAATATTTTGCTAATTTCATGTGACTTGTAAAATTGTCCAAATTAAATTTTAATAATTCAAGATAGAGCACAAATATTAAATTGAATGTGTAAAATCTTATATTTATTAATTTTTTACCAACAATTTGATGTGTAAATTAATAAATTTAAAAATTTTAAAAAATATATAATTAGAGATATTAGAAAAGGAGCCGTGCATTGCACGGGTTATAAGCTAGTAAATTAAAAAAGATTAAGATTTAAAATTTTTGTTTTCTAGTTTTTTTATATAAATAAAAAATAAAAATTTTAAAATAAAAAACTAAATTTTTTGTTCAGGGCCCAATTGTAAGTTTATTTTTGTTCAATACCTCATTTGCAAGTTTTTATTAATCTAGTAATGTAAATACAAGTTACGGATAAGTTCAGTTATGTAAGTTGCAAGTTTAGTTTTTATTCTGTTAGTTAGGTTAACGACAGTTACCTAAATGCAAGTTTTATTTTATTGAGTTATGTAAATGCAAGGTTTTTGAAAGGCATATGATGTAGCCTATTTGTATTTCGAGGATACAACTCAACTTAAACAAGATTGTAATAGTAAATAGTATATAGACTGTCACAAGGAATCTCAGATTGTATTATCTGTCAGAAGAAAAAGATCAAGGTCAATATACAGACTTGAAGAATTACTGCATTGAAAGAAGCTCAGTCATTTGATCTAGCCTCAGTGAAGTATTCGTTAAAGAAGTGGATTCGTTTAAAGTGACAGAGATTTTAACAGTGACAGAGACAGTACAGAAGATTAAAGAGAGAGAGGAGAAAAGAAAATGAACCAGATTTTAAAGTCAATATATGAAAAACAGTTATTGCGGTTAGTCACTCATGAACCAGACAGTACATCGAGTGTCAACATTAAACAGTGTTTGTTTATCATTAACTTCAGTGGTTCAAGCTATCAAGACTGGTATGTGAGAAAATCATTGTGCAAGCAACAGGAGTGCTAAATTCAGTAACCACAATGATTTTATTATCAAGTGAACTGGCTACGAGGAAAAAGAATTATCATAAAGAAATTCTAGGTGATATATTCTTAATGCTGAAACCCCGGTTAGAATTGTTGTATTTTTTGCTAAGCAAAAGGAGTCAGGTTTCACATTCTCAAGAGACCGTAGCTTACACCTAGACGGGTTATGAGAAAATAGAATTATCACAAAGAAATACAAAGTGATATATTCTTAAAGCTGGAACCCCGGTTGGAATTGATATATTTTTTGTTAAGCAAAAGGAGTCCAGTTCCAGACGCTCAGGTAACCGCAGTTTAGAGTTTAAGGATAATTTTATATTAATAAATATTTTATTTATTTAGAAAATTATATTTATAAATATCTAATAATATTAGATATTTATTTTTATAATTTCTGAATTAAAATAATTATTTATTAATTAAAGATTATAAGTTGTGCGGGTTAAAAAGCAATTCTAGGAGCTGTCTATAATAAGACAAAATAGGCCCCGGTTTTTGTGATTGAATTAGAAGGTCATCACGTCATTTATTTTGAAAAGAAAAAGTGGCCAGGTTCAGGATTGTCTTGGCAAGGTTAAATTGATTGTCTTGGTAGTACAAAGCTGATTGTCTTGATAGTTCAGGATTGTCTTGGTGATTGTCTTGGCAGTACAAAGCTGATTGTCTTGGTAGTTCAGGATTGTCTTGGCGATTGTCTTGGTAGTACAAAGCTGATTGTCTTGGAAGAACAGATTGTCTTGGCGACTGTCTTGGCAGTACAAATCGGATTGTCTTGGAAGAACAGATTGTCTTGGAGATTGTCTTTCATGTGTTAATCAAAAGCAAAAGAAGGCAGTGGATTTGTTTGATATAAATATCAACACAGGCGGCTCATTTTAACACAACACAATATAACATCTAAAAACACACCCAGCGACTTCTCTCTCTCTCAAACAGCTCAAGAACACAAGAAGATAGAAAAATTCACAGAAAGTCAAAATCTTACAGTTTGTAATATTTAATCCGTTCAAGCTTGATCATTTGTATCTCTTGTACTACTAGCAAGTTTTTACTCCTAGCACTTATCTTGATTTTTATTAACAAATCTAGAAAAGTTCATGTCGAATTTTCTAATTTGTTTTTATCAACTTGATAATTAATCTGTACTGAAATTGTAACACCCATCAAGTTAATATATTGTTATATTCAACTTGAAATTTGTTTCAATTTATTCCGCAAAAATTTGTCTAAACTAAATTTTATTTAAAGGACAAATTTCGATAAATTGGTATAGATTGTATTCAACCCCCCCTTCTACCATCTTATCGGACCTGACAATTGGCATCAGAGCCTATTGATTGATACACAAATCAAGATCCTATTTTTATTCAATCAAAAATCTATCTCGAATTTTTAACTCACTTAAAAATTCATCATGTCTTCAAAATCCATTGTTAAGATTCCCATATTTAATAAGGATAATTATGATATGTGGAAAAATAAAATGGAGTTGTTTCTAGATGTTACAAATCCCAAATATTTGGATGTTCTGAAAAATGGACCTAAAATTCCTATGGTTCATGAAGAACAAGTTGTTACTGATGGAGTTGTAACAATACCTGCTAAATCCTATCCAAAGGACCCTAAGAACTTTACTGCTGAAGAAAAAGAGGAATCTGGACTGGACAAAAATTTGAGACTAATTCTAATAGATTCCCTGGATGCTGTAATGTATAGCCATGTGATGAACTGTAAAACTGCTAAGCATATCTGGGAAACTATTGAGACTATTAATGAAGGGACTAATGAAGTCAGGGAAAACAGACTTCAAATTTTGACCTCTGAATATGAACACTTTAGAGCTGGTCCTAATGAAGGCATTCAGGAAGTGTTCGAAAGGTATAACAAAATAATCAACAACTTGCAAGTTCATGGCAAGCAATATACCCAGAAGGAAATCAACATGAAGTTTTTACTGACTATGCCTACTCACCTAGAGCATAGAATTACTGCCATTAGAGAATCTAGAGATTTAAATAAGATCGCTCTTGAAAGGCTGTTTGGTGTTCTGAAAACGTATGAATTAGAACAAGTACAGCAGAAGGAGTTCTCTGGCAAAGGGAGAGTGGCAAGTTCTTCTACAGCTTTGGTAGTTGAGGTTCCTAAGGAAGTGGAAGCTAAAGTTGTTCAATCTAAAAGCTCCAACAAGGAACAAACTGAAGTGGAACATGGACAGACACCAGCCACTCAGGATGGTGGAGAATTCTATTCACTGGAAGAGCTAGATCAATTGGAAGATGAATCCATGGCAATGATGGTGAGGCAATTCAGTAACTTCAGATTCAGGCGAAATCCAAAGTTCAGGTTTAAGTCTAATAGCAGATTCCAAAGAGGAGGTTCTTCATCCTCTAGTAACAGGGGAGGATACAAAATTGGAAATGTTGACAGAAGCAAGATTCGTTGCCTTAATTGTAATGAATTGGGACACTTTGCTACTGAGTGTCAGAAACCCAAGCAAGCACAGAAAAAGGACTATGCTTCTGAAAAGAAGAAAACTGGAAGAGATTATGTAGCTGCCGGTAAAAGCTGGGATGACACAGATAGCGAAGACGAAGAATATGGAAACTTTGCGCTGGTGGCAAATGCTGAAACATCAACTCGTTATACTACACCGGTAATTCTTACTGACGCTGAGTTGATTCATATCTTATATAGTTCCATGGGTTGTGCACAGAAAACAATTGAAAGAATAACTCTATTAAACACTAAACTTGAAAATGAAGTGTTAGAGTTAAAAAAGGTGCCTGATAATCAAGATCAACAAATAAAAGAAATAGCTCGACTTAACTACAGAGAAAAGTCGATATCAGAATACATGCATAAACAAATTGCTAAAGTTGATGAACTTGAAACTAAGATAAAGGAACAGAATGTCAAATTATCTGCTTGTTTTAATTCTTTGAAAATTTCTAAAGAGTTATTCAATAAACAAGCTGTAGAACAAACCGTAGGAATAGGGTTTGGCTACAACGAAGCTGTTGGAATGTTAGGCATAAATTCCCGTAATCCTGTTAGTGCTAAAGAAAGGGGAATACCACATGTGCTTAAGAATGTTGAAGATCCACTCTTTAAGAAGTCTGTTGCAGAGCCTCTGGATATGACTTCTCTTGTTATTCAAGAGGAGATGCGTACTGAGGACAGTGCTAATGGAATAGTCATTGATAATGAAAAATCTGTTAAGGCACTTACAACCAAAAATGTTAAATCTAATAAGGTTGTTTCTATGAAACCAGTGAAGTTTGTTCCCAGTTCATCTAAAATTGAGTTAGATGATAATAAATTGAAACAGAACAATAACATGTCTGACATGCATATCATGCCTATTATTGATTCTTCTCATAAAGCATGTGGTGTTGTCAATTGTATGTCTTGTGCTTTTAATGTGATGTCTGCTTACTTTAATGGTAATCATGCATGTGCTAATAAGACTACTCCCCCGACAACATATGAACAGAAACAAAAGTGTCAGATCAAAGACTGCTAGTCCTCCTCATGTCAGGAGAGAGACATTTGTACCTAAGCCTAAACAAAGTTTTACTAAGGCTGTTTATAAGGTCAAATGTCCAGTCAATGAAACAAGTGTTATTGTTGCTAAACAAACATGGATACCTAAAATGAAACAAAAGATTGTCAAATCTGTTTATAGGGTAAAATGTTTATTGACTAATGGTAAAATTGGTGTTAAGGTGAAAAATGATGTTTTGCCTGACAAAGGCCAATTCTTTAAGTATTCTGGACCCAATCAAATTTGGGTTACGAAGAAGGTTTAATCCGTTTGTCATTGCAGGGTGTTGAGCAGGTTGAACGAGTAACCTAGATCTTGGACAGTGGATGTTCAAGGCATATGACTGGTGACAGAACCCTGCTGACAAATATGGTGGAGAAGGCTGGCCCAGTAGTTACCTTTGGAGATAACAACAAAGGTAGAACTGATGGATATGGCTGACTTGAAACTGGAAATGTTATCATTGATGAAGTCTCTTTTGTGAAAGGACTTGAGCACAATTTGCTCAGTGTTAGTCAATTCTGTGACAAAGGATATGAAGTTTATTTCAACAAGAAGAATTGTCTAATTTCACACAAGAGACATGAAAAGCCACAACTGACAGGAGTTAGAAAAGGCAATCTGTACGTAGCCAATATGAACTCAGGAAGCACTGAAGAAATCACTTGCTTCTACACTAAAGCATCTAATAATGAGAGTTGGCTATGGCACAAGAAACTTTCTCATCTAAATTTCAAGACAATGAATTCTCTAGTTAAAAGAGAGTTGGTGAGAGGTTTGCCTTCAATGGAATTCACTCAAGAAGGACTATGTGATGCATGTCAAAAAGGCAAGCTTAAAAGGGCAACTCACAGGAGCACTGATATATCTTCAATAACTGAACCTTTACAATTACTTCATATGGATTTATTTTGTCCAGTTAATGTGATGTCAATATCAAAGAAAAGATATGCTCTTGTGATTGTTGATGATTTTTCAAAATACACATGGGTCCTATTTCTGAATTCTAAAGATGAAACTCCACAGCTAGTGATTGATCACATCAAGTTGATTGAGCTGGATTCTAAGTATCCAGTAAGAGCAATAAGGTCAGATAATGGAACTTAATTCAAGAATGCAGTTCTAAATGATTTTTGCACTGAGAAGGGTATAACCAGACAATATTCAGCACCAAGAACTCCTCAGCAAAATGGAGTAGTGGAAAGAAAGAACAGAACCTTGATTGAAGCTGCACGTACTATGTTAAGTGAATCAAGGCTTCCATTGTACTTTTGGGCTGAAGTTGTTAACACTGCATGCTATACCCAGAATCGAACTCTTATCAACAAAGACTTGATGAAGACACCCTATGAAGCTATGACTGAAAAGAAATCAACACTCAAATACTTTCATGTATTTGGAGCAAAATGTTTTGTGCTTAAAGAAGGAGATGATCAAGGTGGAAAATTTGAGGCCAAAGCACATGAAGCAATTTTCGTTGGTTATACAAGAAGAGCTTATAAGGTGTATGTAATTGATCAACAGAAGATGATGGAAAGTGTCAATGTAACATTTGATGACACTAAACTCCCTAATATCCAATCTGAGGATTCATCTGAAAAGCTATCTTTTGATGATATGATAGATCCAGATTCAGATGATGACAATCCACCTGATGTTTTTGCTGATGCTACTAACAACAATGATAATGGTGATGATGATGATGATCAGGGTAATGGTGGTGAAAACAATGATAATAATGAAGATACACCTGACACTCCTGGACATTCATCTAATCAACCTGGCAACAACTCAGGGGAAGATAATGAAGGATCAACTAGTCATACACAACATCACAATGAAGAACAAGGCGAATCATCAAGATCTAATCTTCCCAGACAGACTGTTTGGAATAGAGCTCATCCTTTTGAGCTGATTATTGGTGATCCAGATGTTGGTGTCAAAACTAGAAGTGCTACTCAAAATCAATGTAACTATTCAGGGTTTCTATCTGAAATGGAACCTAAGAAAACTGAGGAAGCTCTTTCTGATCCTGATTGGGTGATTGCTATGCAAGATGAACTCAATCAATTCAAACAACAAGAAGTATGGAAGCTGGTACCCAGACCCAAAGACAGGAAAGTGGTTGACACAAGGTGGGTATTCAGAAACAAGCTAGATGAAGATGGTATAGTGACGAGAAATAAAGAAAGACTGGTAGCAAAGGGTTATTCACAAGCTGAAGGTATTGATTATGATGAGACCTATGCTCCAGTGGCAAGACTTGAGGCTATTAGAATATTCTTGGCATTCGCAGCATTCTCAAACTTTAAGGTTTATCAAATGGATGTCAAGAGTGCTTTTCTGAATGGTAAGCTAGATGAAGAGGTGTATGTAGAACAGCCCCCTGGCTTTGAAGATCCAGAATTCATGGATTATGTCTACTTTCTCTTCAAGGCAATTTATGGTCTCAAGCAAGCACCAAGGAAATGGTATGATACTCTATCTGAATTCTTACTTGAAAATGGTTTTGTTAGAGGTGTCATAGACAAAACTCTCTTCATAAAGAAACATAAGAATGATACAATATTAGTTCAAATCTATGTGGACGATATAATATTCGGGTCTACTAATGATCTTCTTTGCAAGAAATTTGCTAAGTTAATGCAGGGTAAATTTGAAATGAGCATGATGGGTGAGCTGAAGTTCTTTCTTGGATTGCAAGTAAGTCAAAGGACAGATTGGATATTTATCTGTCAATCCAATTATGTCAAAGAGCTTCTCAAGAAATATCAAATGGAGGACTCATCTTCAGCAAGAACACCATCATCTACAGCTGTTAAATTTGGAGCATGTGAAAATTCTGCTAAGGTAGATATCACAAGCTACAGAGGTATGATAGGCTCATTACTTTACCTTACTGCAAGTAGACCAGATATTATGTATGCTACGTGCTTGTGTGCAAGGTTCCAATCGGATCCTAGAGATGTTCATCTCATTGCTGTTAAAAGA
This sequence comes from Kitagawia praeruptora, assembly GCA_037693485.1. Lineage (NCBI taxonomy): Eukaryota > Viridiplantae > Streptophyta > Magnoliopsida > Apiales > Apiaceae > Kitagawia > Kitagawia praeruptora. The sequence continues at coordinate 14,203,542 of CM075347.1, forward strand.
ATCTTGAGATATCTTAAGGGTACGCCTAACTTAGGCATCTGGTACCCTAAAGATTCTGGTTTTAATCTTATTGAATATACAGATTCAGATTATGCAGGAAGTGTTGTAGACAGAAAAAGCACATCTGGGAGTTGTCAATTCCTAGGTGGCAGGTTGGTTTCCTGGTACAGTAAGAAATAGCAAACAGTTTCCAACTCTACAGCCGAAGCTGAATACATAGCTGCTGGGAGTTGTTGCGCTCAGATCTTGTGGATCAGAAATCAGCTACGAGATTATGGTTTTATACTTGACAGGATTCCTATCCTGTGTGACAATACAAGTGTCATAGCAATCTCCAACAATCCTGTGCAGCACACTAGGACAAAGCACATCGATATCAGGTATCATTTTATTCGAGAGCATGTCATGAATGGTACCGTGGAGTTACATTTTGTACCCACGGAAGAACAAACAGCAGATATTTTTACTAAGTCTCTTGATGAATCCATATTCACCAGAATTGTTGGTGAATTGGGTATGTTAAATAGTCCTAGTAATTAAACTAGTTAATATCTGAGGTTTACTCTTTAATAATTTATAAGTGATTACTTTGTTAATATTTGTTATTAAAATCACTTGTATAATTATTTTATCAACTTATCTTCTTGCTTGTTAATTCTCAAATCATTGTCATTTTCTTCTTAATATATTCCTACTTACTTCTTTTAATTTTACAATATTTTTATTTTCTCTAAAAATATTTTTCGTTGCCACCTATAGCGTCGCCACCTATAGCGTCGGTTATTGACCTATTGCGTCGCATTTTACCTATTGCGTCGGTTTTTTGCATTAACCGACGCTATAGGCCTATTGCCAGAAGTTTTGGCGTTGGTTGTTTGCATCATCCGACGCTATAGGTAGAGCCTATAGTGTCGCCCCTTAAAAGGGCGACGCTATAGGTATACCTATAGCGTCGCCCTTAAAATGCCGACGCTATAGGCTATACCTATAGCGTCGCCCCCTAAAATGCCGACGCTATAGGTATAACCTATAGCATCGCCCCTCAAAAGGGCGACGCTATAGGTATAGCTTATAGCGTCGCCCTTTAAAATGCCGACGCTATAGGTGTAACTCAAAAATAACAATTTAGCGTCGCACCTATAACGTCGGTTGTTTGAATTAACCGACGCTATAGGTTCAAAAATAAAAAAAAACTAAATATTTTGGGCCATACATCACAATTTTGGCCAAAAAAACTGGCGGGCTTCCAAAATTAAAAGCCGGTTTCTAAATTGTTTTACCGGGCTTGATAAAAATGAAAAAACATAACACAAACAGAAAAACACACACAGACCCTAAATCGAAGATTTCAGCAAGGGGCTAAGTAGTATTCTTATCATTCTCAAAACCTAAATCGAAGAACTCACCTTAATTGAAGAAACTCGACGTAGGAATAACATCGACTTCATCAAATTATCTTCAGCTCTGTAAGTTCTCATTTAGTCGACGTAATTACTCACAGCATCTCAAAAATGTTTGCTTCAATTGAGAGTTGATTTGAATTAGCCAGCTTGTCACTACTCTGAGCTTTTCATTTTAAATTTCATCTCTGAGTTCTTATTTGCTTAATTGAAGGTATTACAATTTCAACACACGTGGATGTACAAATATGTGAGATTTGGCTTTCGTTTATGAGTTTATATTAACTATACAAATGAGTCTCTCCAACGAATATGTGAGATTTGGCTTTCGTTTATGAGACATTTTGTTGATTTCTGATTTGTCAACTGATTTTGTGATTTTGTGTTTATGAGTCTTCTGGGTTTTGTTGCTAACCTTCAGCTGTTCAACGGATTTCAGAGCCTTTTAATATGGTTGGCTTGTTTATAGGTATTGTTTTCTTGTTCTCAGACACCTAATCTTTGACCTTAGATACGAATATTTAAAAATCGATAATTTCTTAGCTGCAGCCAAAGTTTTCTTAGCTTCAGTAAGACTTGTTAACTTTACTGCTAAGTTTACTTTATTTTTTCTACTCATGAATGTTTTTTTAAGCTATACTACCAAGCTGTTAATCTATTATGTCTGTAAGTGGGATAAGTACAATGAAGTTGTTTTAAATAATATGCTAATTATAAGAGATAAGTACAATGAGTTGTTTTAAAAATTTGTTCTCGGAATTCCCCAGGAAGCTAAATGTCATTTGTAATCATTGGCCTTAAGTTTGTATATGTAGTCCATCTTGACTCCTTATAGTTCGGTAGCTTACTGTCCGGGATATGACTTGTTGTTTTCCTCGTAATCTGGTCTTAGGATGAATAAACATGTATACACTGATTGTAGTTTTATTGAACTCTAATATGTTAGTTAATATCATGTGCAGGGTAAAAAGGTGAAAGTTCCAACATTCCTAGTCCCAGCTACCCAGAAGGTTTGTTCTGCTTTTGACATTCTGTTTCCTTGTATATTGTGCAAGTCAAATGTATCATGATTTAAATTGGTTACTCAAATCATGTTTAGGTCTGGATAGACGTGTGTATCCTTCCAGTTCCAGAGTCTGTTGGGAAGACTTGTTCTCAAATATTCGAAGAAATATCCTGTGATACACCTGCTAGTCCTAATTGTGGTGCTTGTTTGGGTGGTCCAAGAGACACTTATGCACGCATGAATGAGGCGCAGGCAAGTTCCATCTTTTCTTATCTTAGACATGAACTAAAACATCTGACCCAGCTAATTCTGATATCTGTCTTAATCTTTTGAGCTCTTACATGGCTCCTTACCTTTAATGTTTTAATGCCTATGGAGCTACTGACCTGTTTCGCTGACAAAAGGGTGACTAGTTTCTGTTCTTAGGTATTGACATGCAAGTACAAATATTTGGTGTTCAATACTTCAGTGTCTTGTACGAAAAACTTAAAGATTGGTTTCTGAAGCTGGTGGGAAAATGATCACAAGCTTCCTAATTAAAACTAAAAGGCCTACCAGCTTCTTTACTAGATTCTCATATAATCTTTTCTTGATTTTGTCTTCCTGCAGGATCAAATCCAAGCTCTAATGGAACTGTGTCTGGAGAGGCTAACATCAATTTAAATTTTATTTCCAATGTTATCATGAGAGACATGAAAAGCATCATGTTGTGTTATCATGAGGTACGGTCTCAGTAGTCTTTCTATGATATGTGTAGTTCTTTAAGTCGAAGACCTCAAGGCATTAACAGAACTGGTGAATTTCGTGTAAAAGCCTGGAAAGTATAAAATAACACCTTTATTGATTAATGTGTTTCATTGCCCTTTGCTTATTGCAAAATTGTTCTGTAGTTAGTCAAAAGAAATAGAATTGTAGAACTGATTTAAAAATTATTCTGGAGCAGAGCTTACGATTCTGATTATAAATTGTTAACTGTAATATGCGTTGTAGTTGCTCATCATTAGAGACAGATTGATTATAAATTATTCTTAAGCATAAATTGTTAATTTATGATTATAAATTAACAATTGTTAATTGTTAATTTGTTCTCAGAATTCCCCTGGAAGCTAAATGTCATTTGTAATCATTGGCCTTAAGTTTGTATATGTAGTCCATCTTGACTCCTTATAGTTCGGTAGCTTACTGTCTGGGACATGACTTGTTGTTTTCCTCGTAATCTGGTCTTAAGATGAATAAACATGGATTTGGATTGTTTGTGACAACTTCTTTGAAGGTTTCAAATCATTTTTATAATTTGGCAGTAGTAACATCTTATTCTTCAAGACCTGTCTCAGTTTCTACCATTAGAGTTTAGTCAATGCAAACAGGCTTTGTTGTTTATTAAAATGAGATCTCTTATTGCACTTTCATTGTGTAGGTACCAGGGCAGAATATATGGGCTGAATCTTATTCTGAATCTGTGACAAGTAGAATCCTTTTTGTTATGGTACTCAAAGGTTAATTGACATTTACTTTTATATTGTATATATGATTTGTATATCAACTTTGAACGTGTTGTATATGGTAATGGCACATTAAAAAGTATCTGTATATTTAAGATTTCATATACTTTGTACAACATGGTCTTAAAAGTAGCCCTATGTTGTGCATATATGGAACACCAAGTTTCATTTTTTTGATGATTACAATAATCTTATCCAGATCACTGTGTGTGGATACTATTTTTTAGGCCTCCTTTTGACTGAATGTAATTCAACTTTTCTTTTTGGTACATAAACCTGAACTTAATATTTATTTATCTTCTGGTACAAGTTTGCCCAGACTTGTTTTTTTTCTACATCTTGTTGATTGTATGTTAGCTTATAAAGCTTTAAAATTATAATAAAGATTTTATATTTTGCTTATAGTCTTTTACTTTTTGCAGGATCGATGTGATCGCTTCAATCTTTGAGGGACAATCTCGCAATTTACGGTAAATAGGCAGAGAATGGTATACTAATATGGGAGGTCGGAGAGGTCAGAGCACTGTGAATCTAATGAGTTTTTCATGTAAGGTTGAATTACTCTGGCTGTTGCTTCACTGTGTTTTAATTTCCTATCCAGCTGCTGCTGTTGCAAATTAGTTCAATTTTTATTTCTTGTTGTAAAGTTAACATTCTTGCTGTTTTAATTGCCTATCATACTGCCTGGTCGGAATTATATGCAATGGAAATCTGTACTTGGACCTTCCAGATGTACCAACTAAAGCACCAGTTGCATCGGAGATGGTTGAAATGAAAGCTGGGGATCCTTCTTCAGCTGGCATTTCTTCAGCAAGTAAAGGTTATATTGATGGGATGCTGCTTGCTGCTTGTAACCAATCATTTTGTGATTTATGAATCATTCAGAATTAGCCAAAAAATTGAGTATTACTAAGTTTATTTCATTTTGATTGGTTTTTGTAATATTTTTGTTGTATTGAATGATTTTTGTAATATTTTGGTTGTATTGAATGGTTTGTTTTGTAATGGGATTAAAATAGTGTTTAGACTTGTTTGGTGTTCTTGGATTATATTTTGTAATGGTGAAATTCCAATTTTGAAATTATTTTTTTTTTAAAAAAATTGACCTATATCGTCGGTCATTTGAAAGGGCGATGCTATAGGCTTTTTTTTAAAAAATATTAACCTATAGCGTCGGTCATTTGTAAGGGCGACGCTATAAGCTATACCTATAGCGTCGGTCATTTGAAAGGGCGACGCTATAGGTTTTTTTTTAAAAAAAAAATTAACCTATAGCGTCGGTCATTTGAAAGGGCGACGCTATAAGCAATACCTATAGCGTCGGTCATTTAAATGACCGACGCCTAAAGTAGTATTCAGCGTCGCCATTTTAACCGACGCTATAGGCCTATACCTATAATGTCCCCTGCATATACTACGCCAAACAACCGACGCTATAGGTCTATATAGGCGACGCTATAGGTCCAGTCTGTACTAGTGGATGGAAAAGTAAGGGGAGATTCAGTTGAGAAGAAAGGGGAGATATAAGGAGAAGATTACATCACAATACTATTCTATTAGTCTTTCAATGTACTATGTATAAAGGCTAAGTAAAGGAGTAGTAGATTTCCCAGAAGTTATAGAAATGGTATTTATTCACCATTGTCTACATAGTAGGAACAGTTGTTTTTCTTAAGTGAGAAAAGCTGTGTCAGAGAAGGGAATTGATTGTAAATCAAGAACTGCTGATAATCACAAATGTAAAATATGAAGGATTATCAGGCAGAGATATGAAGAATCAGAAATGAAGATGAGTTATCTATTGAAGATCAGTTCAGTGCTAGAGGAACAATCATCTATCATTTCATCAAATGAAGATTCTGGAATTGTTATACTTAAACCAGAGAAATTTTTTTTTGTATTATTTACTAAGTTCTTTAATGCTTTATCTTTTTCTTGTTTAATTGAGTTAGTTGAGTTATCCTCTAGGTATTTGCTTGTTATTGTCTAACAAACAAATAGGGGGAGATTGAAAGGCATATGATGTAGCCTATTTGTATTTCGAGGATACAACTCAACTTAAACAAGATTGTAATAGTAAATAGTATATAGACTGTCACAAGGAATCTCAGATTGTATTATCTGTCAGAAGAAAAAGATCAAAGTCAATCTACAGACTTGAAGAATTACTGCATTGAAAGAAACTCAGTCATCTGATCAAGCCTCAGTGAAGTATTCGTTAAAGAAGTGGATTCGTTTAAAGTAACAGAGATTTCAACAGTGACAGAGACAGTACAGAAGATTAAAGAGAGAGAGGAGAAAAGAAAATGAACCAGATTTTAAAGTCAATATATGAAGAACAGTCATTGCGGTTAGTCACTCATGAACCAGACAGTACATCGAGTGTCAACATTAAACAGTGTTTGTTTATCATTAACTTCAGTGGTTCAAGCTATCAAGACTGGTATGTGAGAAAATCATTGTGCAAGCAACAGGAGTGCTAAATTCAGTAACCACAATGATTTTATTATCAAGTGAACTGGCTACGAGGAAAAAGAATCATCATAAAGAAATTCTAGGTGATATATTCTTAATGCTGAAACCCCGGTTAGAATTGTTGTATTTTTTGCTAAGCAAAAGGAGTCCGGTTTCACATCCTCAAGAGACCGTAGCTTACACCTTTTTGGGTTATGAGAAAATAGAATTATCACAAAGAAATACAAAGTGATATATTCTTAAAGCTGGAACCCCGGTTGGAATTGATATATTTTTTGTTAAGCAAAAGGAGTCCAGTTTCAGACGCTCAGGTAACCGCAGTTTAGTGTTTAAGGATAATTTTATATTAATAAATATTTTATTTATTAAGAAAATTATATTTATAAATATCTAATAATATTAGATATTTATTTTTATAATTTCTGAATTAAAATAATTATTTATTAATTAAAGATTATAAGCTGTGCGGGTTAAAAAGCAATTCTAGGAGCTATCCATAATAAGACAAAATAGGCCCCGGTTTTTGTGATTGAATTAGAAGGTCATCACGTCATTTATTTTGAAAAGAAAAAGTGGTCAGGTTCAGGATTGTCTTGGCAAGGTTAAATTGATTGTCTTGGCAGTACAAAGCTGATTGTCTTGGTAGTTCAGGATTGTCTTGGCGATTGTCTTGGTAGTTCAGGATTGTCTTGGCGATTGTCTTGGCAGTACAAAGCTGATTGTCTTGGTAGTTCAGGATTGTCTTGGCGATTGTCTTGGCAGTACAAAGCTGATTGTCTTGGAAGAACAGATTGTCTTGGCGATTGTCTTGGCAGTACAAATCGGATTGTCTTGGAAGAACAGATTGTCTTGGAGATTGTCTTTCATGTGTTAATCAAAAGCAAAAGAAGGCAGTGGATTTGTTTGATATAAAGATCAACACAGGAGGCTCATTTTAACACAACACAATATAATATCTAAAAACACACCCAGCTACTTCTCTCTCTCTCAAACAGCTCAAGAACACAAGAAGATAGAAAAATTCACAGAAAATCAAAAGCTTACAGTTTGTAATATTTAATCCATTCAAGCTTGATCATTTGTATCTCTTGTACTACTAGCGAGTTTTTACTCTTAGCACTTATCTTGATTTTTATTAACAAATCTAGAAAAGTTCATGTCGAATTTTCTAATTTGTTTTTATCAACTTGATAATTAATCTGTACTGAAATTGTAACACCCATCAAGTTAATATATTGTTATATTCAACTTGAAATTTGTTTCAATTTATTCCGCAAAAATTTGTCTAAACGAAATTTTATTTAAAGGACAAATTTCGATAAATTGGTATAGATTGTATTTAACCCCCCCTTCTACAATCTTATCGGACCTAACAGTTTTTGAGTTTAGTTACCAAGTTGCAAGTTGGGGCTGAGTTCAGTTATGATTAAGCCATTTTACCCGTAAATTATGACCAAGTTTTCACAAAACAATTACCACACAAATCTAAATTCTTTTTTTTATTTTGAAAATCACAACAAAGATATTGAAAATAAATTTTTTACATTTCTTACATTTTTTTGGAAATTCACAACAAAGATATTGAAAATAAATTTTTTACAGTTTCTTGAACGTCTAACAATTTTTTTTAAAATTTTTTTGAGAATCACAAAGAATGTTGAAAATAATCCGAAATAAGAGATGATGGAACTACCCAGTGCCAATATTGCTAGTATTTCAAAACTTTCCTAAGCGACATAACAATATAACATACACCATCATGTGACAAATCTTTTATTTTTGGACTACTCTAAAATTCTTTATAATTTCTCACCCAAAAAAAAAAATTATAGGCCCGATAAAGGTAAATAAGATGTAACTTATGCACAAAAGCATAAAGTTTGTTGTACCATACAAGTTTTGAATCTAAGTGCAGATTTGATTTGTGAGTACTGCATGCTTTAGTCTTTCCATATGTGCACTACAAGAAAAAAGGCTAAATTCGACCAAAAAAATTTGGTCGAATTCGGCTAAATTCGATCGAAATCGGTTGAATTTAGCTAAATTTGACCGAATTACTTTTGGTCGATTTTGAGGGAGTCGAAAATAGTATTCAGTCGAATTTAGAAGGCTAAATTCGACTGAAATTGGTTGAAATTAGTATGCTAAATTCGATTGAAACTGGTTGAACGTAGTATGCTAAATTCAACTGAAATTGGTTGAAATTAGCACTTCAGGCGCCAAATTTAAAAATTTTGAAAATTTCAAATTTTTGGTGAAAATTTCAAACTTTTTTAAATTTGGAGCCTGAAATCCTAAATTCAACCAAATTTGGTCGAATTTAATATGCTAAATTCGACCAAATTTGGTCAAAATTAAAATGCTAAATTCAACCGAATCTACTTAATTCGACCAAATTCAGTTGAATTTTCTATACTAAATTCGACCAAATTCGGTCGAATTTAATGTGCACCAATTTTTTAAAAAAACAGCAGAATCTGCTGCTCAAGAATTGAACATCATGTGGGATTCATTCGGTAACTAGAACATCAAAATTGGAGTTCAATAACACTTCCGGAAGTGCTTCGATCCTCAATAACACGAAGAACACGAAAATCAAAATTCGATTTCTATACGTTATTGAACTCGAAATTCAACATATAATATATGAAATTGACTAGAAAAACATACTCTACACGATGGTAACATCAAAATCAGCAACTAAACACGTTTACAAAAATTCATAATTTTTATAAATAAATTCGAATTTAATAAAAAAAATAGGAGAAATTCATAAATTATAGCCCACCAAAATCTGGTCATGTTTTTGGATAGAGGATGATGAGGGCTTCGATTCGACTAAAAGAGCGTTGAAATCGGACACAAATAACGCCTCCAAATGTTGGTTCGATTCTTGAAAACTCAAGAACATAAAAAACAGAAAAATAAAAAAAAAACTCACGGGGGAAGGGGCAGCAGCGCCAGGGGGGAGGTGTGTGGGGGGGGTAGGCGTGTGTGGGGGGGTGGAGGATGGGGGGAGGGCAGTAGAGATTGGGGTGGGGGAGGGTTTTATGTGTGTGTATATATTATATAAGTATGTTTTTAAAATGTATGGTTAGGATTAGTTTTTTTTAAGGGTTTAGATTGCTTGACTCATCAATCCAAGTGATACTAAATTGACCAATGCGAGATAGCCACGTAGACGATGACTGAGAAAATCAAATATAATGATAACACGGCTAAATTCGACCAAATACGGTCGAATTTAGTACTAAATTGGACAAAATATAGTTGAAATTAGGAGCTCGACTAAAATCAACCGAATTCGATCGAATTTAATATTTTGGTTAAAATTCAGTTGAATTGATTAAATTAATAAAATTGGATATTTTTCCATTTTCATTTTATTTTTTAATTTATTTTTCAAATTAGTTGACCGTTAAATTACCAAATTAAATTAATTTTTTATTTTTTGAAAATTTGGGAATATCATTAAATTAGATATATCTTGACATCCGTACGGTTGGATCGTCGAGAAGTATTTTTAAAAAAAATAGAAACAACAATCCTTGATAAATCACTAGTTACTACTACTAGTTAGAATAGTAGTGATCTACTAAGATCTCGAACCAAATTAATTTTTTATTTTTTGAAAATTTGGGAATATCACTAAATTAGATATATCTTGACATCCGTATGGTTGGATCGTCGAGAAGTATTTTTTAAAAAATAGAAACAACAATCCGTGACAAAGCACTAGTTACTATTACTAGTAAGAATAGTAGTGATCTACTAAGATCTCGAACCAAATCAATTTTTTATTTTTTGAAAATTTGGGAATATCACTAAATTAGATATATCTTGACATCCGTACGGTTGGATCGTCGAGAAGTATTTTTTAAAAAATAGAAACAACAATCCGTGACGAAGCACTAGTTACTAGTACTAGTAAGAATAGTAGTGATCTACTAAGATCTCGAACCAAACTAATTTTTTATTTTTTGAAAATTTGGGAATATCACTAAATTAGATATATCTTGACATCCGTACGGTTGGATCGTCGAGAAGTATTTTTTAAAAAATAGAAACAACAATCCGTGACGAAGCACTAGTTACTAGTACTAGTAAGAATAGTAGTGATCTACTAAGATCTCGAACCAAATTAATTTTTTATTTTTTGAAAATTTGGGAATATCACTAAATTAGATATATCTTGACATCCGTACGGTTGGATCGTCGAGAAGTATTTTTTAAAAAATAGAAACAACAATCCGTGACGAAGCACTAGTTACTATTACTAGTAAGAATGGTAGTGATCTACTAAGATCTCGAACCAAATTAATTTTTTATTTTTTGAAAATTTGGGAATATCACTAAATTAGATATATCTTGACATCTGTACGGTTGGATCGTCGAGAAGTATTTTTTAAAAAATAGAAACAACAATCCGTGACGAAGCACTAGTTACTATTACTAGTAAGAATAGTAGCGATCTACTAAGATCTTGAACCAAATTAATTTTTTATTTTTTGAAAATTTGGGAATATCACTAAATTAGATATATCTTGACATCCGTACGGTTGGATCGTCGAGAAGTATTTTTTAAAAAATAGAAACAACAATCCGTGACAAAGCACTAGTTACTACTACTAGTAAGAATAGTAGTGATCTACTAAGATCTCGAACCAAATTAATTTTTTATTTTTTGAAAATTTGGGAATATTACTAAATTAGATATATCTTGACATCCGTACGGTTGGATCGTCGAGAAGTATTTTTTAAAAAATAAAAACAACAATCCGTGACAAAGCACTAGTTACTATTACTAGTAAGAATAGTAGTGATCTACTAAGATCTCGAACCAAATCAATTTTTTATTTTTTGAAAATTTGGGAATATCACTAAATTAGATATATCTTGACATCTGTACCGTTGGATCGTCGAGAAGTATTTTTTAAAAAATAGAAACAACAATCCGTGACGAAGCACTAGTTACTATTACTAGTAAGAATAGTAGTGATCTACTAAGATCTTGAACCAAATTAATTTTTTATTTTTTGAAAATTTGGGAATATCACTAAATTAGATATATCTTGACATCCGTACGGTTGGATCGTCGAGAAGTATTTTTTAAAAAATAGAAACAACAATCCGTGACAAAGCACTAGTTACTACTACTAGTAAGAATAGTAGTGATCTACTAAGATCTCGAACCAAATTAATTTTTTATTTTTTGAAAATTTGGGAATATTACTAAATTAGATATATCTTGACATCCGTACGGTTGGATCGTCGAGAAGTATTTTTTAAAAAATAGAAACAACAATCCGTGACAAAGCACTAGTTACTATTACTAGTAAGAATAGTAGTGATCTACTAAGATCTCGAACCAAATCAATTTTTTATTTTTTGAAAATTTGGGAATATCACTAAATTAGATATATCTTGACATCCGTACGGTTGGATCGTCGAGAAGTATTTTTTAAAAAATAGAAACAACAATCCGTGATGAAGCACTAGTTACTAGTACTAGTAAGAATAGTAGTGATCTACTAAGATCTCGAACCAAATTAATTTTTTATTTTTTGAAAATTTGGGAATATCACTAAATTAGATATATCTTGACATCCGTACGGTTGGATCGTCGAGAAGTATTTTTTAAAAAATAGAAACAACAATCCGTGACGAAGCACTAGTTACTATTACTAGTAAGAATAGTAGTGATCTACTAAGATCTTGAACCAAATTAATTTTTTATTTTTTGAAAATTTGGGAATATCACTAAATTAGATATATCTTGACATCCGTACGGTTGGATCGTCGAGAAGTATTTTTTAAAAAATAGAAACAACAATCCGTGACAAAGCACTAGTTACTACTAATAGTAAGAATAGTAGTGATCTACTAAGATCTCGAACCAAATTAATTTTTTATTTTTTGAAAATTTGGGAATATCACTAAATTAGATATATCTTGACATCCGTACGGTTGGATCGTCGAGAAGTATTTTTTAAAAAATAGAAACAACAATCCGTGACAAAGCACTAGTTACTACTAATAGTAAGAATAGTAGTGATCTACTAAGATCTCGAACCAAATTAATTTTTTATTTTTTGAAAATTTGGGAATATCACTAAATTAGATATATCTTGACATCCGTACGGTTGGATCGTCGAGAAGTATTTTTTAAAAAATAGAAACAACAATCCGTGAAAAAATTGAAACACTAAACCCTGACGAAACCCTGTTTAGGGGTTATAGTCAAAGTACTAGTTGACCGTTAAATTACCAACACAGAAATACAACACAGAAACTCTACTTTCAAGCCCAACTTGACTACAGATATTTTTAAATACCGGAAAATCATTTTTAGATTTTTAGAAACTTTTCTAGAAATTTCTAGAATTCTAGAGAATCATTTCTGCATTTTTAAACAAATTTCTACTATTTTTAAATCATTGACAACTATTAAATGAATAAATAAATGAATTAAATAACCTCAATTAATTAATTAAAATCATTTAACAATCAATTAATAAAATTATTTAATAAATGTTCATATTTATTAAATAATTAAATCAATTAATCATTATTTGAAATTAATTAAATTAATTTAAAGCATTTAACTCATATTTAGTTTTTATATTAAGTAAAATATACAAATAAATAAATAAAAGTGATTTCCTTAAGTTTAAACACTTAAATAATAAATTAAAAATATTTCTGAATTTAAAGTGCTAAATTCGACCGAATTCGGTTGAATTTAGCCGTGTGGTTGAAGAAATTGGCGGGAATTTTCCCTCCTTTTTTTGGCATTACTAAATTCGACCGTTTTCGGTTAAAGTGCTAAATTAGACTAAATTCGGTTGAAATGCTAAATTCGATCGGCTACTAAATTCGACCGATTTTAGTTGAATTTAGCCGTGTGGTTGGAGAAATTGGCGGGAAATTTCCCTCCTTTTTTTGACGGCTACTAAATTCGACCGATTTCGGTAAAGTGCTAAATTCGACCAAATACGGTCGAATGTAGTACACTAAATTCGACCGAACAAATTCGACCAGAGATAAAATTCGACCGTAATCAGTTGAAATTAGCCGGTACACTAAATTCGACCGAAATCGGTCGAATTTAGCCGCGGTCGAATTTATTCGGTCGAATTTAGTCTTACTTTCTTGTAGTGGTGGGATGCTGAACGTTCATCTAAGACTCTTCAGCATCATATTTATTCACTACCCAAAAAATATCAACTCGGGAATCTTGATACATTTTACAAAGTACAAAAAGGCTTTCACCAAATTTAATCATAGTCTAGTTGTACCGCGTTACTTATAACAATGTTTCTGTTTCTGTATCAACAGAAACCAAATTTACCAAACTTCTGATACCAAGCTGACTATAGTGGCAAACAACCCTGTGTAAAACTCCATTTGCCAAGTACCCCCATACCTCACAGTAGCAGAAGAAAAATTTTCAATCAGTCTCCAACAATTAGAGTTTGAGCTATACACTGACACTTCATGTTTCCAATCATAGATAGAGGTGGAAAATACTTTAGATTCATCATAACAAAACCCAAATATAATTTATAAGATACAATGTGCCAAAATTTAATCAATTTCAAGGAGTCTTTTTGATTATCTAGTGGTTCGGTTCCAAAAGATTGGATATATAGTAATCAACAGATTTGTCACCACCAGCTAATGATTCGTGCTGATGACCATCAGTTGCGCAGCCAAGCAGCATCCCAAATCACTCGGGCATCTAATTTCTTGACAACTACTGAACCATATGTCTTCATTTGTTGAAACATAGCACTATGGCTGCAGAGATGGAATAAGGAGACTCATATATCAAGCCTTGATTTATAAGTCTTGATATACGAGTCTCCTTGTTCCGGATCTGCAGCCATATAGCTATGCTTCCACAATTGAAGACTATGGCTCAGTAGTTGTCCAGCAATTAGATGCCGAGTGATTTGGTTGCTTCTTGGCTGCGCATCTAATGGTCATGTGCAGGAATCATCAGATATCACTAACTACCCCATGCAGATGATTTCATATGGATATTAAAGCTCAATGGTCTCATAAACAGGGTCATGATTAAGCAGTGAATATATAAAGCAAACTTTCAAGCTGAAAAAGTGAGTCAAGACATCTTTTAAGCATACAACCGAGAAGGAGATGATGGTGATTAAAATGAGGATTGCTACTTGATTTAGAGAGGTAAGGTCTGAAAAATGGGAAATTAAAAATTAGAGACAACCATATAACTTACAAATTGACTTGGATCTCAAAATTAGATCCTCCGCGGGATGGTGTTAGGGTTTCTTCTTCTATCAGCTACCATTGAATTCACTTTCTTTGATCTCAATTCGTTGAAAGGATTAGAAGCGGCGGAATGATGGGATAATAACAATGTCAGGTCCTTTTTTCATTTCCTGCGGCTGCTTGTTAAAAAAACCCTAGCCACCGGATGTTAGTTGTATTTACAATCTGTAATCCATCAGATTGTTTAGATAGCTCCGTCTATGGCCTGTCATAGATCATGGATTAATCCCTTTTTTTTTCTCGCTTGTTTCTAATATATATTTGATTTAGCAAAAAAAAAATGTACACAAGGTACCACTATACTATTTCAATTTTTTATTTATAATTTTATATTTTGTCTTCTTAATTGTATTTTAATTTTTTTTCTCTACGACATTATTAATTTTATTTAGTATGATGAATATAATTAAAATTAAAATTATTATTACTACTGTCAAATTATTATTATTATTATTATTACTTGAATTTTTTTTAAATTGCATTCATTTAAATAAAATTATTATATTATTATTACTGAAATAGAAGTAGTTTCAATTTTTTAATTTTGAAAATATAATTATCATTATATCATTATTTTTTATCTTTAATTTTTAAGAGAAAAAGTGTATATATATATTTTTTTTAATTTTAAGTAATGTAATTAAGTACAAAGTAAACAATGACAAACGATAAAATGAATAATAGTTGCCAGAGCCCTTAGCTCAACATTTTTTTATAATAACCTTCTAGTTTACAACTTTCAGGGAATCACCTAATGAATCATGTTTGAAGTACGGGATTAGAAACAAACATTAAACAAAAACCGAGAATGGTCCCTTGTGCATTATCATGTTGTTACAGTGTTCATGATGTTCATTAATTAGTGGAAGGTGAAATGTTTGTATATTAGTGTTTTCCTTTTCACATAATATTCTTAAAATATGTTTTTCATCAATGTTTTTTAATCGATAAATATAATTAGGATCTATGTTCATAATGAGAAACGGGTAACCAAACACTACAAGAAAAATGATAATAATGATTACTTGTAATCATTTTGACCGATTACAGGGTGGTCTTGGTCAATTATGGGGTCATAACCAATCAATTTGCTTAGTCGGAAAGAATCCCGTCAAAATTGTCGAAATCGATCGTTCATAATCATCATAAACGAGGGTCGTGAAAGTTTTTAAACTTCATCAAATTTGATCCTGCAAAATGACGTGATAACCACTTGGCAAGTGTGAGTTATCTCCATATCACATAATCGACTAGGACTTTGGTCGGTAATATTTATTGATCCTTGGCACCAGAGCATGGTTCCACTTTTGCCACTTCATCCATGTAGCATTCACGTGACATTCACATAATGTGGCACCAATGACTAGGAGATAAAATGATCACTTTTAATCAATTTGGTCGGATAGTATATTTGGTTACGTTTATATAGAGCCAATTTAAGAAATAATTTACAATTTTACTTCCAATCATTGTAATCAGTCAATGTGCAGAAGAACATGGTCACTTACGTGTGTCATTATAGATATGTCGCTTATATAAATAATATTAAGTAATGTGTATCATTTTTCAGGGTTGATTTTCTGCACCTGGACGCTTATATAAATCTAAATGAGCATGTTGCAACCAGTTTCCGTCAGCGTATCCGTTCGGTCGGACCTGCAAATGAAGAAGAATGCGAGGGTGTGGCCCCCCGATTCACCTCCGGTGTGAAAATAAGTTAACTGGTTTTTTGTAGAGTAAGTTGAAAACGTAGAGTGTTTGTACTGTGTAAAATTGTGTGTAAGTGATTGAATGAACCTGACTTTAACATATTCTCCAGGCGGTTACCCGAAGAGTGGGCGTCGTGTGCCGACGTGTCCCACGTTCGCAGGAGGATGAACGGTATGACCGTTGTTGATATCATGGCTGGATGAATATGGGCTTCCAATCGGGCTCGAGGTGCTGTATTATTGGTTCGGCCCATTAAGAAGACGGGCCTCTAACATGTCCCTGGGCTTCATTCGGAGTTATCCTCAGGACGGAGGCCAAAGCCTAGGCCCATCTTCGGAGTCCGCTCTTCGGACGTCTTATTCAGATAATAAGGACGATGGACAAGGTTGAAACGTTTCCTTGGAAGCCGTGTCCCCTTGTGGTTAACAGCTGTCTAATCTCGAGATTCACGCTTCAATCCCCGCCGTTGAATATGAAACGGCTCTGTCCAAACGTCACATTTCTGTATATAACCCTTCTAAACCCATTCATTCCCACTTTTACGCCTACCAATTAAACAAAACATCAGAGCCAAAATCTTTGTTTCTCAGAGCTTTTCGCAAACAACGATTGGAAACGTCGATTCATCGCCGGTCATCTTCTCTTCCCCGACTCCGGTGGACATCTACATTCAAGCAATTTATCCTCGAGAACTCAGCCTCGTCAAGAATCTTCAAACAAGTAAGTAACATTTCCCTTCTCGCTTCTTTACCATAACTGTTCTGCACTTCATATATTCGTGTATGTATTTATACGTATGTACGCATAAATTTGCCTGTGATTCTCAAATATTCGATGTACATGCCTGCAAGTAGTTAGGTGGCCTCTGATGTACCATTTTATCCTTTAATTGTCTCTCCCTATGATTACGGAACTGGTCTGGAGAATGGTCTGAGCAAGAACTTCCTTCGGGATTTTTGAGCCTTGAGAACACTCTTTGGACCATTCCGATCGCTCAGAACTCTCTTAGGAACCTTCTAATTTCCCGTAGATTTAGGCTTTCGGATCCCTTCGTTCTAGGCTGTAGGTGTCCCGACCGATCCTGCCTCACTGTACTCGGCCTTTCTCTCCTTTTGAATTCCTTTTTCTTTATCCGAGTACAGGGCTAACCGTCTTTTCATTTCCGAATGCAGGGACATGGATCGGTCGACCGAAGGTGCCGGTCCTTTGGAGGTGTCACCATTTAGCGACGTCGAGGTATATCCCGCGGCGAATTTCCGGTCGCACCTGACCGAGGAAAAAATAGAAGACTTCCATTCCAAATACCTTGTAGAGAGGAATGTCTGGTATTTCTTCACACCTAGGAAGAAAGACCGTATCTGGCACAATCCTGAGGTTCCACCCCTCTACGGCGGAAGCGTGGCCACCGGCATATCCGAGATGGCTTTCAAATGCGGCTTTCGGTTGCCGATGCTGCCGATACTGAAGAAATTGCTGAAGCAACTCGGGATCGCCGTAGGGCAGTTGGATCCGAACAGCTTTTTCCACATAAATGCCTTCCAAGCTCGATGCTTAGCTAAGAGTATGACTCCTAGGACAACCCTGTTCTGGCATCATTATGAGCTCCGAAGGAATTCTAAAAGCAACGGCTTCTACACCATAGCTCGCCGAATCGGTAAGGCCGATTGGGCTCAAACCAATTCCAACAATAGGGGAGCCCATGAGAGGTGGGCTTTCATCTCGGGCCCGAAGATGGAGAAATATGGCCGCTGGCAGGATCTGGACCCGTCGAGGTTGCAGTATCCCGAAATGTTGGAGGCGGACAAACATGATTATCGTCTTCTTTGTGAACTCGATATGAAAAGGGTTCCCTTATCGGACGGAAGGGATAACGACTGGTTGGTCGCCCTTTGGGGTAGTGGTAACATTTATCTTTACCTTATTCCTTTCCATCCGAGTGCTTCCTTTACTGTATTTTTATTTCCCGTTGCCCATGTTTAACACTATTATTTTTGTGCAGTGTCTTCTCTTCAGCATATCATTGAGCTCAAACGCAAGAAGGCAGCTCAACTTTCAATAGCTGCTACAGCCGAAGCCGATGCTGCTGCTCAATCGGCCGGCAAAGAGTTGGAGTCGGCTCCCGATCAAGGGAAGAGAGTCAAAACTCCATTGGTTTCTTCTCCTCCTCGGGATCAGGGGGATGGTGTCGTCCAGGTCACCTCAACCGACTCCCGAAAGAGATTCCGGTCGGGAAATGCCGATCCGAAGGTGTATTCTCCTCCATGGGGAGTCATCGAGACTGATCAGATCATTGTCCCCGCTCCACAACTGTCCACTATTGTGGGCCCCGACCTCTGCCGGGGTCTCATTCTTCCAGCCGATAGGCCCACGTTTGCCAAGGCGAACGACCTTGAGGCTTGTACTGAGATGTTGGCTCTGCTCTCCATGGTAAGCTTTTTCTTCTTCGGTAATTTTCTCTTCTACTTGTCTTCAATGTTTAATTCTTTTCCCTTGTTTGTTTCTAGGGGGTTTCCTGGTCAGCCGTTGTGGCCGAACGGATGGAGGGGATACAGAACAAACTGGAGGCGGCCAACCAAGTAGAAGTTCGGGCGGTCAAGGCTGAAGAAGACCTCCGGAGTACCACCACTGACTTGGAGAGGGTCACCGGCCAGGCTAACTCCTTGAAGGCCGAGAATGATTCCTTAAAGGAAAGGTTGCAGGAGATGGACGCCTTGAGGGCTAGGGTTGACTGGAGGAACAAACAGCTCAAACTTACAAGGAAAAATGTTCGGAAGCTGAAGAAGACTCTGGAGCTGACCGAAGAAAGATGCTATCAGATGGGATATGACGGCGCTGTGCTGAAGGCACATTCGCTAGGCTTCGATCATACTCAACTGATAGATCTTTCACTCGGGATGACGGATCCGGTTGGTCGGGAGGAGTCTGATCAACCTTTAGAGGTTTCTTCGGGCGAAGATGAATCTCTTTCCGACGAACCTCCAGCTGACGAAGCCTTGTAATTTTGTAGATTTTCAATACCTTTAAAATTGTAATGTTTAACTTTGCCTTCGGGCTCTCTATTCGTGCCTTCGGGCTTGTAATACTTTACTTTGCCTTCGGGCTTGTTTATTTAAATTTGCCTTAGCATAATATTCTTTTTTATGCGTCGTCGGCTTCGGCCTTAAATTGGCTTTTGCCTTTGTTCATGCATCTTTAGCTTTGATTTGGCTTTAGCATAATTTTCTCTTTTACGCATCTTCGGCTTCAATTGGCCTTAGCATAATTTTTTCTTGTTCTTATGCGTCTTCGGCTTTATTTTGCCTTGGCATAATTATTCATATGTTTGTGCATCTTCGGCTTCGGCCTAGCATTTATGTGCATTTTTTGTCGTAACCTAGCTGTCCCCCAGTATTTAAGAGGTTTTGTAAATAATTAAGGTCTCATTCGGTCGGCTGAAAAATATTTCTTCCCGGCCTTAATTAATGTCAAAGCAACTTGAATACTAAGACAATTTGATGAGGGGTCAAATTTCATTCGGTCGGCCCCGAATTTGGATTTGCCAAGTATTTGTAGTTTAAAACGCAATGTACTTGAACACTACCAATAAGTTAAAGGGCGCATGTTTTATACGGTCGGCCCCAAACATGGGTCTATTAAGCTTGATATTGCGTACTTAGCTTTTTGGCTTTAAATGTACTTAGCCTAACGATAACGGATAAAAATTGGAGCAAAACAATCTTTTCATTAATCATGCGACTCTTACAGATTACGGATTATAGATTGATGCTATCATATAGAATTCAGAATAAAGTTGCATAAAACAAAATTCTGAAGTGAAAAGCAATAAAATTTGTCCAGTAAGCTTACTGGTAAAAACGGCGAAGGCGAGCGGCATGCCAGGTGTTTTTGATTGGGCTACCGTCCGGATGAGCCAATTTGTAGGTGCCCGGTCGAGCCACTTCAATTACCACGTATGGACCTTCCCAGTTGGGCATAAGTTTGCCCTTTTTGGCTGGCATGGATGTGGCTAACTCCCGAAGTACTAAGTCCCCGACTTGGAACGATCTCTTCTTCACCCCCGAATCATAGTACTGAGCTGCCTGCAGTTGGTACCTTAAGTTTCTTTGATGGGCAGCCTCTCTTTCTTCTTCCAGCAAGTCCGCATTTGCTCGGAGTCCGAACTCATTTGTCTCCACGTTAAACACTTCTGTTCGGTAAGACTCTAAACCAACTTCAACAGGTAGAAGGGCGTCAGTCCCGAAGGCCAGTTTGAAGGGCGTTTGCCCGGTTGAAGATCTTGTAGTAGTTCGGTAAGCCCATAGGACCCATGGTAGTTCTTCGGCCCAAAGTCCCTTAGCTTCCCCTAGCCTTTTCTTGATTCCATCAAAAATGATTTTGTTGGCCGCCTCGATCGCCCCATTTCCCTGGGGATGCCCTACCGAACTGAACTTCTGTTTTATCCCGAATTGAGCCAGGAATTTTCTGAACTTGCTCCCAATGAATTGAGTACCGTTATCGGACACACACACCATAGGTATGCCAAACCTCAAGATGACCTGTTCCAGCATGAATTTCTTCGCGGCCTCTTCGGTAATGGCCGAAAGGGGTTTTGCTTCTATCCACTTAGTCATATAGTCGATTGCCACAATACAGTACTTCGCTTGCTTAGTGCTGGTGGGTAGGATCCCCACAATATCAACCGCCCACATAGCAAATGGAATCGGGTTAAGAACTGAGGACATTTCTTCGGGTGGTTGTTTTGGTATTGTGTTGAAAAGTTGGCACTGTCTACACTTCTTGGCATGTTCGGATGCATCTTCTTTCATCTTTGGCCAGAAAAACCCTTGCCTGAGAATTTTGAAGGCTAACGATCTTCCAGCCAAATGTTCTCCACAAATCCCTTCGTGAACCGTCTCCAAAGCAAGCTGTTGTTCATCTTTGTCTAAACACCTAAGTAATGGCTGGCTTGCCGATCGTCTGAACAAACGGCCCCCGACCAGAGTATAATTCCCCGACCGATACTTCACCTTCTGTGCTTCCCTTCGGTCAAGTGGTAGGGTGCCTTTTTCCAAGAATGCCCTGATGGGAGTCATCCAATTGACCCCTTGATGAATTTCCATGCACTGCTTCTTGTCTATCGAAGGCGTCTTTAATTCGGTCAGATAGATGGACCCATTTTGGTTCTGGGTCTCTGCCGAAGCTAGCCTTGAGAGGGCGTCTGCCCGACTGTTGTTTTTTCTAGCCACTTGAGTTAACTCGAAAGTTTCAAACAGCAAAGATTGTTCACGTACCTTAAGGGCGTATGCCTTGGTTCGGGGATCCTTTTGCCCATACTCTCCTGAGAACTGTTTTACCACCAACATGGAATCACTGAACGCCCTAATGTGCTTAACTTCCAGATTTCTTGCCAAATCTAGCTGTAACACCCCCAGATCCGGGGTCAGGGATCTGGTCGTTACGGTCTCAATTTCCATCCACACAACCAACATAAACTTAAATTACAATCTTGTGACCCGAAACAACAACACAAAACACACCCGTTATAGTCCCAGAGATGCAATCAGAGTAATTAACCAATTTTATTAATCACCATTTGAGTTCTTGCAATCCAAAAGAATTACAGATTAACTATTACAACTCTTTGCCATCCATTTACCTGTGTCATAAATAAATATATCTGATAAACCGAAAACTGACAGTCTAGCCTACTGGTTGCTTCTACCTCAGCAATGCCGTCTATGACATTAGTGGGCAACCCTATGACTGCTGTCCCTGCATGCACCAAGTGCTCCTTGTGCTGGCCATCAGATTTAGCTGTTGTTGTGATATAATAATAAAGCAAGGGTGAGCAATAGCCCACCAAAATAATATATATAACTGGATAACCATATATGACAGTTCAACATATCTTTGAAACCATATGCCATGCATTAACGAACATGATGCCAGTATAATTTATAAGATGAAGTTACAAGGTAACTCAACAGATATATATTTCGTGGAAGTATATGCTATGCCAAAATAAGCAAGATAGCATCATTTTCATAAAAATAGGAACTTGCAGAATGATATTGCAATTCCAGTTTGAAATACTTTTCAACTCTGCCAACTATGATGGTGTTGCAGAAAATTTCCAACATTGAGTGATGAACTAATACTGGAGTTTGACGCGCCAGGAGACATAGCATATACACGATGATCAGTCGCATGTTATGCTCCCCACCTCTTGTTTACTACATGTAGAAGGAAGCACCGACGGATTTACTTGTCTACCGCCCTCTGGAACCCCCCGGCCAACGGTTGGGCCATTTGCTGGACCGGCGCCACTGGGTCACTTACGCATCTCCTAGTTCATTTCACATCCATAACTTTGAAACGTGAAGTTCCTCCCCCTTTCCCCAAGTATATTACTTGTTGATAGGACTCCACAAAGTAGTCGTATCTAGTTGGAAAGGAAAAATCACCAATATTTCCCAAGCTGATGCTTGTTAATGGATATAAACTTGTTCCATCAATTCTTACCCCTCGAGCGTTGAGGAGGTAACCAAACAGACTCATATCGATGCTTGAAAGAATCAAGATGTGAGTGACAAGATAGTTTTAGCAAGTATAGGACCGGGCAGTCCAATAAATAACATCTCTCAAGTGAGGTCCCCTTATATCTGTTTGGAAGTTGAGCGAGTATTTAAATCTTCTTTAAGATAGATTTAAATGAAAATAAAGTTTGGGAACCTCCCCTTGATAAGAATAGTCATAAAATACTCCGAAATATTTTACACCTTATCTGAAGGTGATAGATAATCTTTGAATAATATGAATCATCATAAAGAGAATTTAAAAGAATTTACATAAATATTCCAAGAATATTTATTAAATCAATAATAATTAAGGACTATTTTTAAATCATAATATTACTCGTAAGTAATCCTCGAATGAGTATATAAAATTATTTATTAAATAAATCTCTTCTTAAATGAATATTCAAAATAATATTCATTAAATAAATAAAACTTCCAATGAATATTCAAGATGATATTCGTTAAATAGATAAACTCAAATAAATATTTAAAATAATGATCATTAAGTAAATCAAACCTTAAATGAATATTTGATAATAATATTCATTAAATAAATAGTATTCTAAATGAATATCCCATTAATATTCATTTAGTAATCAAAACTTTAAAGAAATATTCAAAATAATATTCCTTAAGTAATTAGAACTTCAATTGAATATTTTAAAATAATATTCATTAAGTAAATAAAACCATAAATGAATATCCAAATAATATTCATTTAATAAATACTTTCTAAATGAATATCCAAATTATATTCATTTAGTAATCAATACTCTCAAGGAATATTTGAAATAATGTTCCTTAAGTAATTAGTATTTCAAAGGAATATCTTAAAGTAATATTCATTGAATAGATAAAACCATAAATGAATATTCGAAAGTAATATTCATTTAATAAACAATATTCTAAATGAGTCTTGAAATAATATTCATGAAATAATCAAACTCTAAATGAATATTCGAAATAATATTCATTTAATATTTCTCGACTGAGATAATACTCAAATAACATTTCTCGAAAGATTTCCAAGTAATTAATACTTTATGGAAATATAATTAATATTTAATAATAACATTCCTCAAAAGGAATACTAATCTGTCGTTGGAATCCCTCCGGGTTTCCAAGACTACATCTATATCTCAAAATACCGACTCCCGGTCTACATTTAAAGAATGAATATCACATGCCCTTCACTAAGGGTCTTAACCAAAAATCCGGCTTATACTGATATATCGTATCTAGTCTATAAGCCAATATCAATTCAGGGAACAAGTATTGCAATATAACTTGAAAGTATGCATGCATGCTATGGCATATATATATAACAGAATCAATTCATATATATATTATCACAACAACAGCCTTCAAGAAGGTTGAAAACTTGCCTGGTAATCGGGTGTGGGTCGAGGTAGCGTGTCCTGGGTCTACTCGGTGATCTATAAACAATTAGGATATTTGAGATTAATCACTTAACACTATTTAAAAATGTTAAGTATAAACTTAACTAAGTCGAAACATGCTTTCCAGTTGTCTCGTTACACACCCTTTAACGAAACTCTTTTTATCACCGATACGATCCGATATTTGTTCGTTACGAAGACATGTCATCATACTTACATTTAGTGTATACGTAAGCCATATAAGTTCTAAGGTCGAAAGATTATACCTCGAGATTTATCGATCGTTTTCTAAGTGGTTTTGTAAAATTATAACCAAATATCCTTTTTAGGGGTTTGTTCGTACTTGACCTTTATTCGAACATTTTTATAAAATCGGAAAACGATCCATTTGACATGCGGTTTCTCCTCACACCTTCCTTTTTATCCCTAGTATTTAATTACCTCGATTCGCAACTGAATTAACTACGTTAAGGGAATCCAATTTTTATTACGAACTCGCATTTACGGTTTCGAACCACTTTTAGTAAATCGGCCATAATTCCTAAACCGTAAATCCATTTTACATGAGCTTTATGTCAAAACGAAGCTTATAACATTATCTAGATTATCATGGCAGAAAACGAATCTAAACAGTGGGTTAGAGCTACTGTGATGCACGGTTTTCTAGGTGTTAACGAAAATCGGGCATTACGACGGCTATAATTCGGATATTCCAAAAATCGTAACATCAAAACCAAGCCACACCGAGCGTACCATACATCTCATAATCATATTATCCATCTTACAAGTCCAACATCCACTGACCTTAACAACATACCCATCAAATTACTTAGATCAACTCAAATCACTAACTAATCATGCTTATAATCATGCTAACACCCTAACTACACTAAATCATCAAGAACATGCATAGTCTCAAAGTAAGATCTAGGGTTTCATGTGGTTATACCTTCCTTGGAGTGAGTACTAGCCTTGATAAACCTTGTTTAGTCCTTAGAACTCCTTAACCAAGCTTAAACTATCAAGAAACATCAAGAATATACTTAGAGATTTTCGGAGTTTCTATAATGCAGTGG
This sequence comes from Kitagawia praeruptora, assembly GCA_037693485.1. Taxonomy (NCBI): domain Eukaryota; kingdom Viridiplantae; phylum Streptophyta; class Magnoliopsida; order Apiales; family Apiaceae; genus Kitagawia; species Kitagawia praeruptora. The sequence goes on from CM075347.1 coordinate 14,228,975, forward strand.
AAAGATCATGAAAAACGAGGGCCTTACCGAGATTTTCTGATCACGACTTCTAAAGGAGAGTTGTAGATCATCTAACCAGCTTTCCAACAAGCTAAAGAACACCAAAATCGATTGAGTAATGAAGGAGATACGTCCGATTGAAAATCGTCCCAGAAACTGTCAAGCACCAGGACAGTTTGCTTCTTCAACTTGGGGAGGAGATTTGACTAGGCTACACCCATTAGATTGTCATGAAAATTTGAGCGAATCTTTCCCATGGAGTGGAGAGGTTTGGGTTAAAATTTGGTGATTTTATCATGGATAGATATGGAGATATTAATTTTTCTTTGAAGGTTGTTCTTGCTGAGCAGTTTGTGAGGATGAGAGAAAATGGAGTTTGCTTGACTTGTCTCTTGAACAATAATGCATAAAGTGATTTGCTTTGGATAATATCTCATCCAAGTTGCTTTAATAAAGGTGTGATGCAATGGATGATGAAATTGGAGAGACATGTGTTGTGGTTTTAGTGGTAGGATGATAAAGAGATGCTAATTACTTGGTTTGTTTCTAAGTGTTCTAGTTAGTAATGTAACTAGCTTGGTTACTAGATATTTATCTCTAGCACATGCATGCATCTTACTCATCCACTAGCACATACATGTATTTTAATTCTCTGCTTGCTCTTTTGTCCGTTTATTATCCCATTTCAATAATCGTTCGGAGGAATATCTCAAATATTTCTCGTTAAGGTTTTACCGGAAACCTTTTTAATATTTATACTAATATCTTTAATCCTCCTTCATAATCCTTGAATTTAAATTCCTCAATTCTCTTAAATAAATCCTTAAATCCTTCAGTGTCCATGAAAATCTCGAAGAAAATAAAAGTGCTATTTTTCAGAATCTGATATCGTTTACATACACTTATTTCGTCCACTGATCATCGATACGAACTCAGAAATCCATTCTGAATACTTCTATATAGTGTCGTCTAATAATATTCCAACTTCCACCAAAAATACTATTCACGTATGGAAACACTATTCACGTATGGAAACACTATTCACGTATGGACTTAATCCAAATAAGAAAAGTTTTAATTCTACCAAAAATTTGGGGTTCTTACAGTCTCCCCTCCTTAAAAGGATTCCGTCCCGGAATCAAGTAGAATCGAAGGCTACCTATCTGTCATTTCACTTTCCAGTTCCCTGATTGATCTTTAATCATTCCAATCCTTTTACAGCACATCCCACTAGTGCTACAATACTCCCTTTATCCTTGTTCACTAACTTTGCTATTTCTCGTACAACACATTATCCGAGTTATGCTTTTACCTAGTCGTATACTATTACCCTTATCGGTATCTGTAGTGACTTTGGTATCACTATCGCGCTGTGAATTCGGAGATAACCTTACTCGTACTATGCATTTCCTAATCGCTTTAATCTTCACAATCTCGATCAATATATAGAAATAAAAGAATTTATTGAGAGATCACTGTGATCAATGAACATTTGTTATATTGCATAGTTAGTACAGTAGGTGGCCAGCCTTTAGTACTTGGCAAGCAATTAAACAAGTTATGGTATTCCACTTAGACTTCTATCACACAGACAGATAGTCCCGTAGCAGTACCTCCCCTCCTTAAAGGGTTGTTCTTCTCAATTCATAAATAAGATGAATAAGAGAGAAGAAAAGAAAAAAGAATTTTAAAGAATTATAGAAAATTCTCAGGATTGCAAAATATCATACTTAGAATTTTACCTCTGAACAATAGAGGTTCATCAGAGAAGAGAAATAATCGCAATCGTATCAAATACTACTTTATCATATTCTCACGTGTCAACATATCCTCGCTGCTCTGTCCATCATCCTACGAACCTATTCTCTTGTTCAATCTTAGCCACTCACTTTTGGGAGTCCTTCCACCTTTCCGGTTAAATCTTAGATTTCTCGCTTGACGTCGTTGTTACTAACGTTCCACGCCACGCTACTAGCTCTTTTACATTCGTGATACCATCAATATCAGGTGGTCATTCCGAGAGTTCGTTAGAGGACCCATTCATCAATCTATTCATAACATTCCTTGCTTCACGCTCCATAATTACTTTCCAATCTTTTCTTTATCAATCACATCCGTCTTATTGTCTGACTCCTATTCACCTCTGTTATTTACCTCCACTGTTATCTCATTAACAAGACGTCCTTTGTACTTGGCACCTTCTTATTGGTATCCCGTCACATTTACTCAATAATCATCACATTCTAGGGGTTAAACTTTCCTCTGTTCAACCATCTAAATTCTCACATCATTCCAAGTTTAAACCATCCAAAATAAATCTTGCCGATTTCTCCAACTTAGATCCAATATAATCTATTTCTGCCAAACTTGTCTCTCCACGTCTCATTAATCGTTCCCATGGGGATACTTTTAGCCTCATAAATCTCCAATCTCATATTTTGTATCTTTTGCGCAGAATTACACCATCATGACTTGCTTGTCATTCATTAATACGCCATTTAGCCTATCAATAGCAGCCCTATTTTATTATTTTTTTTGCGTTGTCATCTAATTCCTTAGAAGAATCACCACTATATTAATGTAGTTCATTGTCGAATTACCATCGGGTGTCGTTTATGTAGTGCCTTAATAACTAATCATAAGGGTTTCACGATTGTCAGATCAAAATTCTTTAGGAAGACAAAATACTCATTATTTCTTATCCGTAAGGAATACCTCCTGAACTTAATGTAGATATTACGTGAAGCAGATAAAATTTGCCGAAGAGTTTCAAGCATCGCAGCTATGACAGGTTGATGAAATTATTAATCATATATCTTCAGTAGAAGACTGGAAACTTAACGATTCTCTTAATCAGTTTCGTATCATGGTTCTGGTTTACCTCAAATTAGGACCTCCTAATGTAGGTAATATGCTTAAGACGATATCAGGAATCGAATATTTACTTAGACTATTCTTATGGTTGATTCTTGTACAATCATCAGAGGGAATATAAATTCCTCTATCACATTATGACCTTCAAGGTTCATCTCTATATCCTTCTGTTTCTTTGGTATGAGCATTTGTAATTACTCCTCTATACTTAAAGTGTCGGCCACCACATTGGCCTTTCCTGGTAACAATAATTTCTTGCAATCAATGTTTCCTGGATCTATTCTAACTAAATTTTTTTTTCTACCTTATTCCCATCACTGTTGGGTGAAAGTATGCTTCCTTAGACTCTGCTGAAGGAGAAAATATACATCAGTCTTTTCCATAAGTCATTGCTTCCACCTTTCGGTGTGAACATTATCACAGTTACTCCCAAACATACCTAAGATATTTCTTTTCTTAGTCCTTTCTTGTTTTAGAACAATCTCAACCTTCATTGGTTCAATCCATTCCTGCTCATGGTTTCATACATGCCCCACTTGGCATTATTATGTCATATATTTCCTACCAAATTTCCACTTCGAATCTCAGAATATTACCTTTTTCCTTATAAGATTTCTTTGGTCATCCTCATCATTCCTCCTGTATTTGCTAGGTACAGGGTATCTCACAGTATCATTGATCAATCCTACAACAATTCTGCCTATGTACTATTCGAGACTCCTTTTAACATTTCTGTACATGTTATTGTTTCCTTGGTCGATTCAACTTATATCATCTGGATTCACAATGTCTTTATTAGGGGTAATGCTATCCTTTGTGCATTCCCAGGGTTCGTCTTAATTTATGGATACTCTATCCTCAATCCTATTTCCATGAAATACTTACATCCTTTAAGTGACAATCAACCATATATCCTTAATAAGGGTCTCTTTCAATCATTCTTATTTTGATAATCTATCTGTAGCTTAATGCTCACTTTTTCTCTCAAATGAACGTTAGTCTTCATGACCTTCCAAAAGACAACATATGTCTATCTGCTCTTCTTACAGGATTTGGTAATAGTAGCGAGGATGTTCTGGAGGATATTGGTCGTATTCAACGTGAATCTCTCAGTACTTGTCACACTTCTTAAAGATACTAAGTTTCAGATAACAATTATGCATCATACTGCATTGTCTTTAACAATCTTCATAAACCTTCATTAATCACTTTCCTCAGTCATAATACATCCATAGTATCCATAAAATTCCATCATCATGTATCCCACTTCGCTTTATTTCTATTTCTAGTTTATAAGCTGGTCAATCATATATTCCTGAATCACTTCACTATTTATCAAAAGTTCTCACGGTCGGTGCTTGGTTAGAAGCAACCCCGCTTTGCCCTCACATCGTTGGTCTAGTCACTTTATAATCCTTTGTGACATGACCCCAACTAGCCACACTAAATAAGTGAATTTAGGGGTTAGCTAATAGCATTACTTTTCTAGCAATTGCTTCCTTCGTCCATAGCAAAGATAATTATCTGGGATAGGTTACGCTTATCCATATGCTTTTTCCGCGTATTCCTAGATGTATTTGTTCACTGCTTTCCCTTCACGGCAAATATTAGATACCAGGGTAGCATAGTCACTCAACTTGAGCACTGCCACTCTTCGTTCACTCCTCTTCTTTGATACCTTTTCTGATCTTTTCAAATTTTACTTCATATAAGTTTCAATCGACTTCTCGGTACCGTCTCCGGTCACCTTTCCTTTACTTTTATCCTTTCAACTACTGTTATCAATTCCACGTGCCACATAATATTAACACTTTGGCATAATAACCTTTTCATTTAAGTCAATCCCGGAATTTCTCAGTCCGTTTTGGTCATTGAATACAGTTCTCCTTTACCGTCCAGTCTCAACTTCATCATTTTATCTCTACTATCAATTGCAACAATCAGGGTCAGTTCGCCAACCCATGCAATGGCTACTTTACCCAATCCACAGGGTTCGCTTCAGTTTCTACTTTCTTCAGTGACGTCCTCTGATTATCAGAAAGACAAGGTTTGCCAAAATTTGTCGAATTCTTTCCAGAATCAGGGAATTTTGGTCAATCTATCCACACATGGGTAACACTACGAAGATCACTTTTGAAACCTGAAGAATAGTTCTTATGAACATCCAAGCAGGTAGAATCGTAAGCAGTTATAATAACGAAATGTTCGACGTAAAATTGGAAGTTTAACCGCTAGAAAGGAACCAAATATATACGTCCTAATAGTCGATACTTTCATATCTCAATCTACTTAACCACTAGTCTCAGAAGGAACACTACCGTCGAAGTTAGTCGTTCCATAAAATTTGGTACTACCAAGGCCATTCTAATCTGGTGAATCGTGCTATCTGAATGCATTCACAATACTCTGTCGTGCTGCATAAGCACACCACCTATTCCTGTATGAGGTGCATCATAATTTATCACAAAGCCTTCCTTCTTTCATTAGGCAACGCCAACACTGGGTCATCACCAATTTCATCTTTGGCTCCAGGGAGATTTTCTTATATTTTTCTGTCCATTCACACTTCTTAGTCTTATAAATAAGTCGAGTTACAAGACTGCAATCCTTGTAAAATCCTGAACAAATCTTTGGTAATACCTTGTGAATCCTATGAAATTTCTCACCTTTGTTGGTGTGGTTGATCTTTCTCTATTTAAAGCTGCATTTAACTTGGTGGGGTCAACCAACATTACTCACTATTGATCGCATGTCCTAATAGCTGGACTATATCTTGCCTGAATTCATACCTTGAGAATTTGGCAGACACTTGCTCATTTAGGTTTTATCCTTAAAACATTCTCCATTATCTTTTATCCACTGGTCGTATTACTTGATCCATTTACGATTCAGTGTCGGAATAAACTTAATGTAACTACTATAGTCCATTCAAGGAAAAGAAAGAATTTAATATTCCTCTGAATCACATGTAGCTAATGTTTCTGATTCATCATTTCATTGAGTTGAAGTAAACCTATACTTAGTCCCTGACAGTAGTCTTATTACGAGTTTATCATAGACTCACTGGTCTTTTCCTCTTGTAGGTTCTGAGATCATCGTCTCGCTTACTACCTCCTTATATAACTTTATACAATCATGCCATCACGTTCTAATGTCTTTACTTTCTAGGTTGATCCATTCATAAAATGAACATTTCCCTGAATAAAACCATCTCCTCAATCTCAGTTTGGTTTCATAATTATAGCTTATGAAATCTGCCTTCTCAGGGCGAATTACTATTGACAACATTTATACTAATCCTTTTATCCAATGATATGGCACTTGCTGCCTTTATCTCAATGGCTCCTGGAGACTCTGCTCCTCGTTCTATATCGATGTCCTTGATATTCATTCTAACTCTTTTCTCATTAATCAGAAAGTCTCTAAGGATTCCTATCTATCCCCATATAAGATCTCAAGTTATTCTTCCAATCCGTCTTACTTGCTGGTACTACATCCGGTAGTCTGGCTATGAATCCAATATTACCTCTTTTAGTTCTCTTAATAATATCTCAGTTCTTTGTGCTCACTTCTCTGAGCACTATACCTTAACTCTTACAGTCTCTCTCTCTGGCTGCAGCCCTTATTTCCTCAAGGGTAATCTCCTTATCCTTAACAGGATGCTCTTCCTTAGCTGGAACCTCCTTCGGGTCCTCAGTAGGGTATCCTATCGAGTCTTCAAGCCGATCGTCAATCATATAATAAAGCATCCTCGTGCTGCTACTCGTAAGTCACAAGGTCCATCGCCTTACTCGTCGATACGATATCGATCTAGGTTACTATCATGATATTTAAGAGTTCCCATAAGGGTTTTATATGTCGGTACTACATTAAGTACTCTGACTATGAACTTGGCAAGAGTTCTTATTATCTTAGTGAATTTATTATTTTAACGTCGCATCATCTCTGGGGTTTATAACGTAACTCTCTGATACCATTTCTGTAACACCCCCAGATCCGGGGTCAGGGATCTGGTCATTACGGTCTCAATTTCCATCCACACAACCAACATAAACTTAAATTACAATCTTGTGACCCAAAACAACAACACAAAACACACCCGTTATAGTCCCAGAGATGCAATCAGAGTAATTAACCAATTTTATTAATCACCATTTGAGTTCTTGCAATCCAAAAGAATTACAGATTAACTATTACAACTCTATGCCGTCTATGACATTAGTGGGCAACCCTATGACTGCTGTCCCTGCATGCACCAAGTGTTCCTTGTGCTGGCCATCAGATTTAGCTGTTGTTGTGATATAATAATAAAGCAAGGGTGAGCAATAGCCCACCAAAATAAAATATATAACTGGATAACCATATATGACAGTTCAACATATCTTTGAAACCATATGCCATGCATTAACGAACATGATGCCAGTATAATTTATAAGATGAAGTTACAAGGTAACTCAACAGATATATATTTCGTGGAAGCATATGCTATGCCAAAATAAGCAAGATAGCATCATTTTCATAAAAATAGGAACTTGCAGAATGATATTGCAATTCCAGTTTGAAATACTTTTCAACTCTGCCAACTATGATGGTGTTGCAGAAAATTTCCAACATTGAGTGATGAACTAATACTGGAGTTTGACGCGCCAGGAGACATAGCATATACACGATGATCAGTCGCATGTTATGCTCCCCACCTCTTGTTTACTACATGTAGAAGGAAGCACCGACGGATTTACTTGTCTACCGCCCTCTGGAACCCCCCGGCCAACGGTTGGGCCATTTGCTGGACCGGCGCCACTGGGTCACTTACACATCTCCTAGTTCATTTCACATCCATAACTTTGAAACGTGAAGTTCCTCCCCCTTTCCCCAAGTATATTACTTGTTGATAGGACTCCACAAAGTAGTCGTATCTAGTTGGAAAGGAAAAATCACCAATATTTCCCAAGCTGATGCTTGTTAATGGATATAAACTTGTTCCATCAATTCTTACCCCTCGAGCGTTGAGGAGGTAACCAAACAGACTCATATCGATGCTTGAAAGAATCAAGATGTGAGTGACAAGATAGTTTTAGCAAGTATATGACCGGGCAGTCCAATAAATAACATCTCTCAAGTGAGGTCCCCTTATATCTGTTTGGAAGTTGAGCGAGTATTTAAATCTTCTTTAAGATACATTTAAATGAAAATAAAGTTTGGGAACCTCCCCTTGATAAGAATAGTCATAAAATACTCCGAAATATTTTACACCTTATCTGAAGGTGATAGATAATCTTTGAATAATATGAATCATCATAAAGAGAATTTAAAAGAATTTACATAAATATTCCAAGAATATTTATTAAATCAATAATAATTAAGGACTATTTTTAAATCATAATATTACTCGTAAGTAATCCTCGAATGAGTATATAAAATTATTTATTAAATAAATCTCTTCTTAAATGAATATTCAAAATAATATTCATTAAATAAATAAAACTTCCAATGAATATTCAAGATGATATTCGTTAAATAGATAAACTCAAATAAATATTTAAAATAATGATCATTAAGTAAATCAAACCTTAAATGAATATTTGATAATAATATTCATTAAATAAATAGTATTCTAAATGAATATCCCATTAATATTCATTTAGTAATCAAAACTTTAAAGAAATATTCAAAATAATATTCCTTAAGTAATTAGAACTTCAATTGAATATTTTAAAATAATATTCATTAAGTAAATAAAACCTTAAATGAATATCCAAATAATATTCATTTAATAAATACTTTCTAAATGAATATCCAAATTATATTCATTTAGTAATCAATACTCTCAAGGAATATTTGAAATAATGTTCCTTAAGTAACTAGTATTTCAAAGGAATATCTTAAAGTAATATTCATTGAATAGATAAAACCTTAAATGAATATTCTAAAGTAATATTCATTTAATAAACAATATTCTAAATGAGTCTTGAAATAATATTCATGAAATAATCAAACTCTAAATGAATATTCGAAATAATATTCATTTAATATTTCTCGACTGAGATAATACTCAAATAACATTTCTCGAAAGATTTCCAAGTAATTAATACTTTATGGAAATATAATTAATATTTAATAATAACATTCCTCAAAAGGAATACTAATCTGTCGTTGGAATCCCTCTGGGTTTCCAAGACTACATCTATATCTCAAAATATCGACTCCCGGTCTACATTTAAAGAATGAATATCACATGCCCTTCACTAAGGGTCTTAACCAAAAATCCGGCTTATACTGATATATCGTATCTAGTCTATAAGCCAATATCAATTCAGGGAACAAGTATTGCAATATAACTTGAAAGTATGCATGCATGCTATGGCATATATATATAACAGAATCAATTCATATATATATTATCACAACAACATCCTTCAAGAAGGTTGAAAACTTGCCTGGTAATCGGGTGTGGGTCGAGGTAGCGTGTCCTGGGTCTACTCGGTGATCTATAAACAATTAGGATATTTGAGATTAATCACTTAACACTATTTAAAAATGTTAAGTATAAACTTAACTAAGTCGAAACATGCTTTCCAGTTGTCTCGTTACACACCCTTTAACGAAACTCTTTTTATCACCGATACGATCCGATATTTGTTCGTTACGAAGACATGTCATCATACTTACATTTAGTGTATACGTAAGCCATATAAGTTCTAAGGTCGAAAGATTATACCTCGAGATTTATCGATCGTTTTCTAAGTGGTTTTGTAAAATTATAACCAAATATCCTTTTTAGGGGTTTGTTCGTACTTGACCTTTATTCGAACATTTTTATAAAATCGGAAAACGATCCATTTGACATGCGGTTTCTCCTCACACCTTCCTTTTTATCCCTAGTATTTAATTACCTCGATTCGCAACTGAATTAACTACGTTAAGGGAATCCAATTTTTATTACGAACTCGCATTTACGGTTTCGAACCACTTTTAGTAAATCGGCCATAATTCCTAAACCGTAAATCCATTTTACATGAGCTTTATGTCAAAACGAAGCTTATAACATTATCTAGCTTATCATGGCAGAAAACGAATCTAAACAGTGGGTTAGAGCTACTGTGATGCACGGTTTTCTAGGTGTTAACGAAAATCGGGCATTACGACGGCTATAATTCGGATATTCCAAAAATCGTAACATCAAAACCAAGCCACACCGAGCATACCATACATCTCATAATCATATTATCTATCTTACAAGTCCAACATCCACTGACCTTAACAACATACCCATCAAATTACTTAGATCAACTCAAATCACTAACTAATCATGCTTATGCTAACACCCTAACTACACTAAATCATCAAGAACATGCATAGTCTCAAAGTAAGATCTAGGGTTTCATGTGGTTATACCTTCCTTGGAGTGAGTACTAGCCTTGATAAACCTTGTTTAGTCCTTAGAACTCCTTAACCAAGCTTAAACTATCAAGAAACATCAAGAATATACTTAGAGATTTTCGGAGTTTCTATAATGCAGTGGAAAGATCATGAAAAACGAGGGCCTTACCGAGATTTTCTGATCACGACTTCTAAAGGAGAGTTGTAGAGCATCTAACCAGCTTTCCAACAAGCTAAAGAACACCAAAATCCATTGAGTAATGAAGGAGATACGTCCGATTGAAAATCGTCCCAGAAACTGTCAAGCACCAGGACAGTTTGCTTCTTCAACTTGGGGAGGAGATTTGACTAGGCTACACCCATTAGATTGCCATGAAAATTTGAGCGAATCTTGCCCATGGAGTGGAGAGGCTTGGGTTAAAATTTGGTGATTTTATCATGGATAGATATGGAGATATTAATTTTTCTTTGAAGGTTGTTCTTGCTGAGCAGTTTGTGAGGATGAGAGAAAATGGAGTTTGCTTGACTTGTCTCTTGAACAATAATGCATAAAGTGATTTGCTTTGGATAATATCTCATCCAAGTTGCTTTAATAAAGGTGTGATGCAATGGATGATGAAATTGGAGAGACATGTGTTGTGGTTTTAGTGGTAGGATGATAAAGAGATGCTAATTACTTGGTTTGTTTCTAAGTGTTCTAGTTAGTAATGTAACTAGCTTGGTTACTAGATATTTATCTCTAGCACATGCATGCATCTTACTCATCCACTAGCACATACATGTATTTTAATTCTCTGCTTGCTCTTTTGTCCGTTTATTATCCCATTTCAATAATCGTTCGGAGGAATATCTCAAATATTTCTCGTTAAGGTTTTACCGGAAACCTTTTTAATATTTATACTAATATCTTTAATCCTCCTTCATAATCCTTGAATTTAAATTCCTCAATTCTCTTAAATAAATCCTTAAATCCTTCAGTGTCCATGAAAATCTCGAAGAAAATAAAAGTGCTATTTTTCAGAATCTGATATCGTTTACATACACTTATTTCGTCCACTGATCATCGATACGAACTCAGAAATCCATTCTGAATACTTCTATATAGTGTCGTCTAATAATATTCCAACTTCCACCAAAAATACTATTCACGTATGGAAACACTATTCACGTATGGAAACACTATTCACGTATGGACTTAATCCAAATAAGAAAAATTTTAATTCTACCAAAAATTTGGGGTTCTTACACTAGCCCTGCCAAGAGTGCTTCATATTCGGCCTCATTGTTCGTCAACGGGAAAGTGAAGCTGATAGCTTGACAAATCTCAAATCCTTCTGGGCTTGTAAGGATTAACCCTGCCCCGCACTTTTCCTTGGCGACCGATCCGTCGACAAACAACTTCCATTTTCCCGGTGTCTGAATCATTTGTTCTTCAGGAGCCAAGTTATTCGGCCCCGAGAAAGAACATTCTACCATGAAATCCGCCAGTGCTTGGGCTTTGATCGAAGTCCTTGGTGTATACTCCAAATCATGCTCCCCCAGTTCGATCGCCCAAGCAACCACTCTGCCCGATGCCTCTGGCCTTTGCAAGATTTTCTTTAACGGCTGATCGGTTACAACCTTGATCGTCCTTCCTTGGAAATAGTGCCTTAACTTTCTTGCGGCCATTACCAGTCCATAGGCGAACTTCTCTGCATTTGGATATCTTGTTTCTGCATCTTTGAGAATATGAGAAACATAGAACACCGGATGCTGGTTCCCTTCGTGCTCTTTGACCAACACGGCTCCGAGTGTTCGGTCGTTCACAGCCAAGTACAGCTGCAATGTTTCTTTCGGGTCGGGTTTCATTAAGAGTGGAGCCTTCACTAAGTACTCTTTAACCTCTTCGAATGCTTTCTGGTAATTTGGTCCCCACTCGAAATTCTTGGACCCCCGAAGTACTTCAAAGAATGGTAGGGCCTTTTCGGCCGATCTAGAAATGAACCTCCTCAGGGCTGCTAGCCGTCCGGTCAGCTTTTGAATGTCCCTGATCGTCTTCGGCGCTTCCATGTCAATAACTGCTTTAATCTTCTCTGGGTTTGCTTGAATTCCTCGGGCACTAACCATGTACCCCAGAAACTTCCCACTATTTACTCCAAACGTACACTTGTTCGGGTTGATCCTCATGTTGTTTCTTCTGAGCGTGTCAAAACATTCCCTCAGATCCTCGGCATGATCCCTGAAAAGGGACTTAACAATCATATCGTCCACGTAGCACTCCATGTTCCGACCGATCTGGGCTTTGAACACTTTGTTGATCATCTTTTGAAATGTTGCCCCGGCGTTCTTCAGGCCGAAAGGCATCTTTATATAGGCGTAAGTGCCGTTCGGTGTGATGAATGCTGTCTTTGGAATATCCTCGGCATTCATGGCAATTTGGTGGTATCCTGAGAATGCGTCCAGGAAACTGAGTATTTGATGCCCCGAAGTAGCATCTATCAGTTGATCAATGTTCGGCAAGGGATAATGGTCTTTCGGGCAATGCTTATTCAGGTCGGTGTAGTCGACACACATTCTCCACTTGCCATTCGATTTCTTCACCACCACCACGTTCGCCAACCAATCGGGATAGTCTATCTCTTCGATGAACTTCGCTTCCAGCAATTTTTCGACTTCAACTTGAATTACTTTCTGCCTTTCCATGGCGAAATTCCTCTTCTTTTGTCTTACGGGCTTGGCTTCGGAGGCTACATTTAAGCAATGTTTAGCCACCGCGGGGTCCAAACCTGGCATATCTTCGGGATTCCATGCGAATACGTCGTGGAATTCCCTAATGACCTTGATGACTTTCTCTTTTAATTCCGGCTCCATGCTCTTTCCAATTTGGATCATCTTTCCCTACTGACCCACGTACAGCTCTACCTCTTCGGTCTCGGCAGCCGGCTCAGCAATCGGGCTTGACAGGTCGGCACCAAATTTTTCCAACTCAATGTTCAGCAGTTGGTGGCTGCCCCCAGCTTCGGTCTCATTTCTTTTCCTCTTTCCAGCTTCGGTCATCTCAATGTCTTTGTCTTTTTCCAAATCCTCCAACATGATTATTCTGGCGGCTTTCTGATCGCCTCTCATTTCTCCGACTCCATGTTCTGTTGGGAACTTCAACTTCAAATGGGGGACAGAGGATACAGCCTGGAACAAAGATAAGGCTGACCTTCCCAGAATTCCGTTGTACGGATTATCGACCCGAACGACATAGAACTTTGCTTCCTTCGCCACAGTGTATGGCGCTTTTCCCATCATGACAGACAAGGTAATGGTCCCTTCTATCGGTACAGGCTGATTACCGAAGCCATACAAAGGTGCCTCGTGGCATGGCTCCAGCTGTTCGCCTCCCAAATTCATCTTGCAATATGTTCGATGATATAGAATGTTGACTGAACTCCCTTCGTCCACCAGCACTCTCCATATCTTGTTTTCCCCGATTACTGGGTTTATAACAAGTGGGTCTTCGTGCGGCCATATCACATCCTCGTAGTCATCTTCTGTGAAGGAGATAGGCAAACATCTGTACGGTTGGATCGTCGAGAAGTATTTTTTAAAAAATAGAAACAACAATCCGTGACAAAGCACTAGTTACTACTAATAGTAAGAATAGTAGTGATCTACTAAGATCTCGAACCAAATTAATTTTTTATTTTTTGAAAATTTGGGAATATCACTAAATTAGATATATCTTGACATCCGTACGGTTGGATCGTCGAGAAGTATTTTTTAAAAAATAGAAACAACAATCCGTGAAAAAATTGAAACACTAAACCCTGACGAAACCCTGTTTAGGGGTTATAGTCAAAGTACTAGTTGACCGTTAAATTACCAACACAGAAATACAACACAGAAACTCTACTTTCAAGCCCAACTTGACTACAGATATTTTTAAATACCGGAAAATCATTTTTAGATTTTTAGAAACTTTTCTAGAAATTTCTAGAATTCTAGAGAATCATTTCTGCATTTTTAAACAAATTTCTACTATTTTTAAATCATTGACAACTATTAAATGAATAAATAAATGAATTAAATAACCTCAATTAATTAATTAAAATCATTTAACAATCAATTAATAAAATTATTTAATAAATGTTCATATTTATTAAATAATTAAATCAATTAATCATTATTTGAAATTAATTAATTAAATTAATTTAAAGCATTTAACTCATATTTAGTTTTTATATTAAGTAAAATATACAAATAAATAAATAAAAGTGATTTCCTTAAGTTTAAACACTTAAATAATAAATTAAAAATATTTCTGAATTTAAAGTGCTAAATTCGACCGAATTCGGTTGAATTTAGCCGTGTGGTTGAAGAAATTGGCGGGAATTTTCCCTCCTTTTTTTGGCATTACTAAATTCGACCGTTTTCGGTTAAAGTGCTAAATTAGACTAAATTCGGTTGAAATGCTAAATTCGATCGGCTACTAAATTCGACCGATTTTAGTTGAATTTAGCCGTGTGGTTGGAGAAATTGGCGGGAAATTTCCCTCCTTTTTTTGACGGCTACTAAATTCGACCGATTTCGGTAAAGTGCTAAATTCGACCAAATACGATCGAATGTAGTACACTAAATTCGACCGAACAAATTCGACCAGAGCTAAAATTCGACCGTAATCAGTTGAAATTAGCCGGTACACTAAATTCGACCGAAATCGGTCGAATTTAGCCGCGGTCGAATTTATTCGGTCGAATTTAGTCTTACTTTCTTGTAGTGGTGGGATGCTGAACGTTCATCTAAGACTCTTCAGCATCATATTTATTCACTACCCAAAAAATATCAACTCGGGAATCTTGATACATTTTACAAAGTACAAAAAGGCTTTCACCAAATTTAATCATAGTCTAGTTGTACCGCGTTACTTATAACAATGTTTCTGTTTCTGTATCAACAGAAACAAAATTTACCAAACTTCTGATACCAAGCTGACTATAGTGGCAAACAACCCTGTGTAAAACTCCATTGCCAAGTACCCCCATACCTCACAGTAGCAGAAGAAAAATTTTCAATCAGTCTCCAACAATTAGAGTTTGAGCTATACACTGACACTTCATGTTTCCAATCATAGATAGAGGGGGAAAATACTTTAGATTCATCATAACAAAACCCAAATATAATTTATAAGATACAATGTGCCAAAATTTAATCAATTTCAAGGAGTCTTTTTGATTATCTAGTGGTTCGGTTCCAAAAGATTGGATATATAGTAATCAACAGATTTGTCACCACCAGCTAATGATTCGTGCTGATGACCATCAGTTGCGCAGCCAAGCAGCATCCCAAATCACTCGGGCATCTAATTTCTTGACAACTACTGAACCATATGTCTTCAATTGTTGAAACATAGCACTATGGCTGCAGAGATGGAATAAGGAGACTCATATATCAAGCCTTGATTTATAAGTCTTGATATACGAGTCTCCTTGTTCCGGATCTGCAGCCATATAGCTATGCTTCCACAATTGAAGACTATGGCTCAGTAGTTGTCCAGCAATTAGATGCCGAGTGATTTGGTTGCTTCTTGGCTGCGCATCTAATGGTCATGTGCAGGAATCATCAGATATCACTAACTACCCCATGCAGATGATTTCATATGGATATTAAAGCTCAATGGTCTCATAAACAGGGTCATGATTAAGCAGTGAATATATAAAGCAAACTTTCAAGCTGAAAAAGTGAGTCAAGACATCTTTTAAGCATACAACCGAGAAGGAGATGATGGTGATTAAAATGAGGATTGCTACTTGATTTAGAGAGGTAAGGTCTGAAAAATGGGAAATTAAAAATTAGAGACAACCATATAACTTACAAATTGACTTGGATCTCAAAATTAGATCCTCCGCGGGATGGTGTTAGGGTTTCTTCTTCTATCAGCTACCATTGAATTCACTTTCTTTGATCTCAATTCGTTGAAAGGATTAGAAGCGGCGGAATGATGGGATAATAACAATGTCAGGTCCTTTTTTCATTTCCTGCGGCTGCTTGTTAAAAAAACCCTAGCCACCGGATGTTAGTTGTATTTACAATCTGTAATCCATCAGATTGTTTAGATAGCTCCGTCTATGGCCTGTCATAGATCATGGATTAATCCCTTTTTTTTTCTCGCTTGTTTCTAATATATATTTGATTTAGCAAAAAAAAAAAAATGTACACAAGGTACCACTATACTATTTCAATTTTTTATTTATAATTTTATATTTTGTCTTCTTAATTGTATTTTAATTTTTTTTCTCTACGACATTATTAATTTTATTTAGTATGATGAATATAATTAAAATTAAAATTATTATTACTACTGTCAAATTATTATTATTATTATTATTACTTGAATTTTTTTTAAATTGCATTCATTTAAATAAAATTATTATATTATTATTACTGAAATAGAAGTAGTTTCAATTTTTTAATTTTGAAAATATAATTATCATTATATCATTATTTTTTATCTTTAATTTTTAAGAGAAAAAGTGTATATATATTTTTTTTTTAATTTTAAGTAATGTAATTAAGTACAAAGTAAACAATGACAAACGATAAAATGAATAATAGTTGCCAGAGCCCTTAGCTCAACATTTTTTTATAATAACCTTCTAGTTTACAACTTTCTGGGAATCACCTAATGAATCATGTTTGAAGTACGGGATTAGAAACAAACATTAAACAAAAACCCAGAATGGTCCCTTGTGCATTATCATGTTGTTACAGTGTTCATGATGTTCATTAATTAGTGGAAGGTGAAATGTTTGTATATTAGTGTTTTCCTTTTCACATAATATTCTTAAAATATGTTTTTCATCAATGTTTTTTAATCGATAAATATAATTAGGATCTATGTTCATAATGAGAAACGGGTAACCAAACACTACAAGAAAAATGATAATAATGATTACTTGTAATCATTTTGACCGATTACAGGGTGGTCTTGGTCAATTATGTGGTCATAACCAATCAATTTGCTTAGTCGGAAAGAATCCCGTCAAAATTGTCGAAATCGATCGTTCATAATCATCATAAACGAGGGTCGTGAAAGTTTTTAAACTTCATCAAATTTGATCCTGCAAAATGACGTGATAACCACTTGGCAAGTGTGAGTTATCTCCATATCACATAATCGACTAGGACTTTGGTCGGTAATATTTATTGATCCTTGGCACCAGAGCATGGTTCCACTTTTGCCACTTCATCCATGTAGCATTCACGTGACATTCACATAATGTGGCACCAATGACTAGGAGATAAAATGATCACTTTTAATCAATTTGGTCGGATAGTATATTTGGTTACGTTTATATAGAGCCAATTTAAGAAATAATTTACAATTTTACTTCCAATCATTGTAATCAGTCAATGTGCAGAAGAACATGGTCACTTACGTGTGTCATTATAGATATGTCGCTTATATAAATAATATTAAGTAATGTGTATCATTTTTCAGGGTTGATTTTCTGCACCTGGACGCTTATATAAATCTAAATGATCATGTTGCAACCAGTTTCCGTCAGCGTATCCGTTCGGTCGGACCTGCAAATGAAGAAGAATGCGAGGGTGTGGCCCCCCGATTCACCTCCGGTGTGAAAATAAGTTAACTGGTTTTTTGTAGAGTAAGTTGAAAACGTAGAGTGTTTGTACTGTGTAAAATTGTGTGTAAGTGATTGAATGAACCTGACTTTAACATATTCTCCAGGCGGTTACCCGAAGAGTGGGCGTCGTGTGCCGACGTGTCCCACGTTCGCAGGAGGATGAACGGTATGACCGTTGTTGATATCATGGCTGGATGAATATGGGCTTCCAATCGGGCTCGAGGTGCTGTATTATTGGTTCGGCCCATTAAGAAGACGGGCCTCTAACATGTCCCTGGGCTTCATTCGGAGTTATCCTCAGGACGGAGGCCAAAGCCTAGGCCCATCTTCGGAGTCCGCTCTTCGGACGTCTTATTCAGATAATAAGGTCGATGGACAAGGTTGAAACGTTTCCTTGGAAGCCGTGTCCCCTTGTGGTTAACAGCTGTCTAATCTCGAGATTCACGCTTCAATCCCCGCCGTTGAATATGAAACGGCTCTGTCCAAACGTCACATTTCTGTATATAACCCTTCTAAACCCATTCATTCCCACTTTTACGCCTACCAATTAAACAAAACATCAGAGCCAAAATCTTTGTTTCTCAGAGCTTTTCGCAAACAACGATTGGAAACGTCGATTCATCGCCGGTCATCTTCTCTTCCCCGACTCCGGTGGACATCTACATTCAAGCAATTTATCCTCGAGAACTCAGCCTCGTCAAGAATCTTCAAACAAGTAAGTAACATTTCCCTTCTCGCTTCTTTACCATAACTGTTCTGCACTTCATATATTCGTGTATGTATTTATACGTATGTACGCATAAATTTGCCTGTGATTCTCAAATATTCGATGTACATGCCTGCAAGTAGTTAGGTGGCCTCTGATGTACCATTTTATCCTTTAATTGTCTCTCCCTATGATTACGGAACTGGTCTGGAGAATGGTCTGAGCAAGAACTTCCTTCGGGATTTTCGAGCCTTGAGAACACTCTTTGGACCATTCCGATCGCTCAGAACTCTCTTAGGAACCTTCTAATTTCCCGTAGATTTAGGCTTTCGGATCCCTTCGTTCTAGGCTGTAGGTGTCCCGACCGATCCTGCCTCACTGTACTCGGCCTTTCTCTCCTTTTGAATTCCTTTTTCTTTATCCGAGTACAGGGCTAACCGTCTCTTCATTTCCGAATGCAGGGACATGGATCGGTCGACCGAAGGTGCCGGTCCTTTGGAGGTGTCACCATTTAGCGACGTCGAGGTATATCCCGCGGCGAATTTCCGGTCGCACCTGACCGAGGAAAAAATAGAAGACTTCCATTCCAAATACCTTGTAGAGAGGAATGTCTGGTATTTCTTCACACCTAGGAAGAAAGACCGTATCTGGCACAATCCTGAGGTTCCACCCCTCTACGGCGGAAGCGTGGCCACCGGCATATCCGAGATGGCTTTCAAATGCGGCTTTCGGTTGCCGATGCTGCCGATACTGAAGAAATTGCTGAAGCAACTCGGGATCGCCGTAGGGCAGTTGGATCCGAACAGCTTTTTCCACATAAATGCCTTCCAAGCTCGATGCTTAGCTAAGAGTATGACTCCTAGGACAACCCTGTTCTGGCATCATTATGAGCTCCGAAGGAATTCTAAAAGCAACGGCTTCTACACCATAGCTCGCCGAATCGATAAGGCCGATTGGGCTCAAACCAATTCCAACAATAGGGGAGCCCATGAGAGGTGGGCTTTCATCTCGGGCCCGAAGATGGAGAAATATGGCCGCTGGTAGGATCTGGACCCGTCGAGGTTGCAGTATCCCGAAATGTTGGAGGCGGACAAACATGATTATCGTCTTCTTTGTGAACTCGATATGAATAGGGTTCCCTTATCGGACGGAAGGGATAACGACTGGTTGGTCGCCCTTTGGGGTAGTGGTAACATTTATCTTTACCTTATTCCTTTCCATCCGAGTGCTTCCTTTACTGTATTTTTATTTCCCGTTGCCCATGTTTAACACTATTATTTTTGTGCAGTGTCTTCTCTTCAGCATATCATTGAGCGCAAACGCAAGAAGGCAGCTCAACTTTCAATAGCTGCTACAGCCGAAGCCGATGCTGCTGCTCAATCGGCCGGCAAAGAGTTGGAGTCGGCTCCCGATCAAGGGAAGAGAGTCAAAACTCCATTGGTTTCTTCTCCTCCTCGGGATCAGGGGGATGGTGTCGTCCAGGTCACCTCAACCGACTCCCGAAAGAGATTCCGGTCGGGAAATGCCGATCCGAAGGTGTATTCTCCTCCATGGGGAGTCATCGAGACTGATCAGATCATTGTCCCCGCTCCACAACTGTCCACTATTGTGGGCCCCGACCTCTGCCGGGGTCTCATTCTTCCAGCCGATAGGCCCACGTTTGCCGAGGCGAACGACCTTGAGGCTTGTACTGAGATGTTGGCTCTGCTCTCCATGGTAAGCTTTTTCTTCTTCGGTAATTTTCTCTTCTACTTGTCTTCAATGTTTAATTCTTTTCCCTTGTTTGTTTCTAGGGGGTTTCCTGGTCAGCCGTTGTGGCCGAACGGATGGAGGGGATACAGAACAAACTGGAGGCGGCCAACCAAGTAGAAGTTCGGGCGGTCAAGGCTGAAGAAGACCTCCGGAGTACCACCACTGACTTGGAGAGGGTCACCGGCCAGGCTAACTCCTTGAAGGCCGAGAATGATTCCTTAAAGGAAAGGTTGTAGGAGATGGACGCCTTGAGGGCTAGGGTTGACTGGAGGAACAAACAGCTCAAACTTACAAGGAAAAATGTTCGGAAGCTGAAGAAGACTCTAGAGCTGACCGAAGAAAGATGCTATCAGATGGGATATGACGGCGCTGTGCTGAAGGCACATTCGCTAGGCTTCGATCATACTCAGCTGATAGATCTTTCACTCGGGATGACGGATCCGGTTGGTCGGGAGGAGTCTGATCAACCTTTAGAGGTTTCTTCGGGCGAAGATGAATCTCTTTCCGACGAACCTCCAGCTGACGAAGCCTTGTAATTTTGTAGATTTTCAATACCTTTAAAATTGTAATGTTTAACTTTGCCTTCGGGCTCTCTATTCGTGCCTTCGGGCTTGTAATACTTTACTTTGCCTTCGGGCTTGTTTATTTAAATTTGCCTTAGCATAATATTCTTTTTTATGCGTCGTCGGCTTCGGCCTTAAATTGGCTTTTGCCTTTGTTCATGCATCTTTAGCTTTGATTTGGCTTTAGCATAATTTTCTCTTTTACGCATCTTCGGCTTCAATTGGCCTTAGCATAATTTTTTCTTGTTCTTATGCGTCTTCGGCTTTATTTTGCCTTGGCATAATTATTCATATGTTTGTGCATCTTCGGCTTCGGCCTAGCATTTATGTGCATTTTTGGTCGTAACCTAGCTGTCCCCCAGTATTTAAGAGGTTTTGTAAATAATTAAGGTCTCATTCGGTCGGCTGAAAAATATTTCTTCCCGGCCTTAATTAATGTCAAAGCAACTTGAATACTAAGACAATTTGATGAGGGGTCAAATTTCATTCGGTCGGCCCCGAATTTGGATTTGCCAAGTATTTGTAGTTTAAAACGCAATGTACTTGAACACTACCAATAAGTTAAAGGGCGCATGTTTTATACGGTCGGCCCCAAACATGGGTCTATTAAGCTTGATATTGCGTACTTAGCTTTTTGGCTTTAAATGTACTTAGCTTAACGATAACGGATAAAAATTGGAGCAAAACAATCTTTTCATTAATCATGCGACTCTTATAGATTACGGATTATAGATTGATGCTATCATATAGAATTCAGAATAAAGTTGCATAAAACAAAATACTGAAGTGAAAAGCAATATAATTTGTCCAGTAAGCTTACTGGTAAAAACGGCGAAGGCGAGCGGCATGCCAGGTGTTTTTGATTGGGCTACCGTCCGGATGAGCCAATTTGTAGGTGCCCGGTCGAGCCACTTCAATTACCACGTATGGACCTTCCCAGTTGGGCATAAGTTTGCCCTTTTTGGCTGGCATGGATGTGGCTAACTCCCGAAGTACTAAGTCCCCGACTTGGAACGATCTCTTCTTCACCCCCGAATCATAGTACTGAGCTGCCTGCAGTTGGTACCTTAAGTTTCTTTGATGGGCAGCCTCTCTTTCTTCTTCCAGCAAGTCCGCATTTGCTCGGAGTCCGAACTCATTTGTCTCCACGTTAAACACTTCTGTTCGGTAAGACTCTAAACCAACTTCAACAGGTAGAAGGGCGTCAGTCCCGAAGGCCAGTTTGAAGGGCGTTTGCCCGGTTGAAGATCTTGTAGTAGTTCGGTAAGCCCATAGGACCCATGGTAGTTCTTCGGCCCAAAGTCCCTTAGCTTCCCCTAGCCTTTTCTTGATTCCATCAAAAATGATTTTGTTGGCCGCCTCGATCGCCCCATTTCCCTGGGGATGCCCTACCGAACTGAACTTCTGTTTTATCCCGAATTGAGCCAGGAATTTTCTGAACTTGCTCCCAATGAATTGAGTACCGTTATCGGACACACACACCATAGGTATGCCAAACCTCAAGATGACCTGTTCCAGCATGAATTTCTTCGCGGCCTCTTCGGTAATGGCCGAAAGGGGTTTTGCTTCTATCCACTTAGTCATATAGTCGATTGCCATAATACAGTACTTCGCTTGCTTAGTGCTGGTGGGTAGGATCCCCACAATATCAACCGCCCACATAGCAAATGGAATCGGGTTAAGAACTGAGGACATTTCTTCGGGTGGTTGTTTTGGTATTGTGCTGAAAAGTTGGCACTGTCTACACTTCTTGGCATGTTCGGATGCATCTTCTTTCATCTTTGGCCAGAAAAACCCTTGCCTGAGAATTTTGAAGGCTAACGATCTTCCAGCCAAATGTTCTCCACAAATCCCTTCGTGAACCGTCTCCAAAGCAAGCTGTTGTTCATCTTTGTCTAAACACCTAAGTAATGGCTGGCTTGCCGATCGTCTGAACAAACGGCCCCCGACCAGAGTATAATTCCCCGACCGATACTTCACCTTCTGTGCTTCCCTTCGGTCAAGTGGTAGGGTGCCTTTTTCCAAGAATGCCCTGATGGGAGTCATCCAATTGACCCCTTGATGAATTTCCATGCACTGCTTCTTGTCTATCGAAGGCGTCTTTAATTCGGTCAGATAGATGGACCCATTTAGGTTCTGGGTCTCTGCCGAAGCTAGCCTTGAGAGGGCGTCTGCCCGACTGTTGTTTTTTCTAGCCACTTGAGTTAACTCGAAAGTTTCAAACAGCAAAGATTGTTCATGTACCTTAAGGGCGTATGCCTTGGTTCGGGGATCCTTTTGCCCATACTCTCCTGAGAACTGTTTTACCACCAACATGGAATCACTGAACGCCCTAATGTGCTTAACTTCCAGATTTCTTGCCAAATCTAGCTATAACACCCCCAGATCCGGGGTCAGGGATCTGGTCGTTACGGTCTCAATTTCCATCCACACAACCAACATAAACTTAAATTACAATCTTGTGACCCGAAACAACAACACAAAACACACCCGTTATAGTCCCAGAGATGCAATCAGAGTAATTAACCAATTTTATTAATCACCATTTGAGTTCTTGCAATCCAAAAGAATTACAGATTAACTATTACAACTCTTTGCCATCCATTTACCTGTGTCATAAATAAATATATCTGATAAACCGAAAACTGACAGTCTAGCCTACTGGTTGCTTCTACCTCAGCAATGTCGTCTATGACATTAGTGGGCAACCCTATGACTGCTGTCCCTGCATGCACCAAGTGCTCCTTGTGCTGGCCATCAGATTTAGCTGTTGTTGTGATATAATAATAAAGCAAGGGTGAGCAATAGCCCACCAAAATAATATATATAACTGGATAACCATATATGACAGTTCAACATATCTTTGAAACCATATGCCATGCATTAACGAACATGATGCCAGTATAATTTATAAGATGAAGTTACAAGGTAACTCAACAGATATATATTTCGTGGAAGTATATGCTATGCCAAAATAAGCAAGATAGCATCATTTTCATAAAAATAGGAACTTGCAGAATGATATTGCAATTCCAGTTTGAAATACTTTTCAACTCTGCCAACTATGATGGTGTTGCAGAAAATTTCCAACATTGAGTGATGAACTAATACTGGAGTTTGACGCGCCAGGAGACATAGCATATACACGATGATCAGTCGCATGTTATGCTCCCCACCTCTTGTTTACTACATGTAGAAGGAAGCACCGACGGATTTACTTGTCTACCGCCCTCTGGAACCCCCCGGCCAACGGTTGGGCCATTTGCTGGACCGGCGCCACTGGGTCACTTACGCATCTCCTAGTTCATTTCACATCCATAACTTTGAAACGTGAAGTTCCTCCCCCTTTCCCCAAGTATATTACTTGTTGATAGGACTCCACAAAGTAGTCGTATCTAGTTGGAAAGGAAAAATCACCAATATTTCCCAAGCTGATGCTTGTTAATGGATATAAACTTGTTCCATCAATTCTTACCCCTCGAGCGTTGAGGAGGTAACCAAACAGACTCATATCGATGCTTGAAAGAATCAAGATGTGAGTGACAAGATAGTTTTAGCAAGTATAGGACCGGGCAGTCCAATAAATAACATCTCTCAAGTGAGGTCCCCTTATATCTGTTTGGAAGTTGAGCGAGTATTTAAATCTTCTTTAAGATAGATTTAAATGAAAATAAAGTTTGGGAACCTCCCCTTGATAAGAATAGTCATAAAATACTCCGAAATATTTTACACCTTATCTGAAGGTGATAGATAATCTTTGAATAATATGAATCATCATAAAGAGAATTTAACAGAATTTACATAAATATTCCAAGAATATTTATTAAATCAATAATAATTAAGGACTATTTTTAAATCATAATATTACTCGTAAGTAATCCTCGAATGAGTATATAAAATTATTTATTAAATAAATCTCTTCTTAAATGAATATTCAAAATAATATTCATTAAATAAATAAAACTTCCAATGAATATTCAAGATGATATTCGTTAAATAGATAAACTCAAATAAATATTTAAAATAATGATCATTAAGTAAATCAAACCTTAAATGAATATTTGATAATAATATTCATTAAATAAATAGTATTCTAAATGAATATCCCATTAATATTCATTTAGTAATCAAAACTTTAAAGAAATATTCAAAATAATATTCCTTAAGTAATTAGAACTTCAATTGAATATTTTAAAATAATATTCATTAAGTAAATAAAACCTTAAATGAATATCCAAATAATATTCATTTAATAAATACTTTCTAAATGAATATCCAAATTATATTCATTTAGTAATCAATACTCTCAAGGAATATTTGAAATAATGTTCCTTAAGTACTTAGTATTTCAAAGGAATATCTTAAAGTAATATTCATTGAATAGATAAAACCATAAATGAATATTCGAAAGTAATATTCATTTAATAAACAATATTCTAAATGAGTCTTGAAATAATATTCATGAAATAATCAAACTCTAAATGAATATTCGAAATAATATTCATTTAATATTTCTCGACTGAGATAATACTCAAATAACATTTCTCGAAAGATTTCCAAGTAATTAATACTTTATGGAAATATAATTAATATTTAATAATAACATTCCTCAAAAGGAATACTAATCTGTCGTTGGAATCCCTCCGGGTTTCCAAGACTACATCTATATCTCAAAATACCGACTCCCGGTCTACATTTAAAGAATGAATATCACATGCCCTTCACTAAGGGTCTTAACCAAAAATCCGGCTTATACTGATATATCGTATCTAGTCTATAAGCCAATATCAATTCAGGGAACAAGTATTGCAATATAACTTGAAAGTATGCATGCATGCTATGGCATATATATATAACAGAATCAATTCATATATATATTATCACAACAACAGCCTTCAAGAAGGTTGAAAACTTGCCTGGTAATCGGGTGTGGGTCGAGGTAACGTGTCCTGGGTCTACTCGGTGATCTATAAACAATTAGGATATTTGAGATTAATCACTTAACACTATTTAAAAATGTTAAGTATAAACTTAACTAAGTCGAAACATGCTTTCCAGTTGTCTCGTTACACACCCTTTAACGAAACTCTTTTTATCACCGATACGATCCGATATTTGTTCGTTACGAAGATATGTCATCATACTTACATTTAGTGTATACGTAAGCCATATAAGTTCTAAGGTCGAAAGATTATACCTCGAGATTTATCGATCGTTTTCTAAGTGGTTTTGTAAAATTATAACCAAATATCCTTTTTAGGGGTTTGTTCGTACTTGACCTTTATTCGAACATTTTTATAAAATCGGAAAACGATCCATTTGACATGCGGTTTATCCTCACACCTTCCTTTTTATCCCTAGTATTTAATTACCTCGATTCGCAACTGAATTAACTACGTTAAGGGAATCCAATTTTTATTACGAACTCGCATTTACGGTTTCGAACCACTTTTAGTAAATCGGCCATAATTCCTAAACCGTAAATCCATTTTACATGAGCTTTATGTCAAAACGAAGCTTATAACATTATCTAGATTATCATGGCAGAAAACGAATCTAAACAGTGGGTTAGAGCTACTGTGATGCACGGTTTTCTAGGTGTTAACGAAAATCGGGCATTACGACGGCTATAATTCGGATATTCCAAAAATCGTAACATCAAAACCAAGCCACACCGAGCATACCATACATCTCATAATCATATTATCCATCTTACAAGTCCAACATCCACTGACCTTAACAACATACCCATCAAATTACTTAGATCAACTCAAATCACTAACTAATCATGCTTATAATCATGCTAACACCCTAACTACACTAAATCATCAAGAACATGCATAGTCTCAAAGTAAGATCTAGGGTCTCATGTGGTTATACCTTCCTTGGAGTGAGTACTAGCCTTGATAAACCTTGTTTAGTCCTTAGAACTCCTTAACCAAGCTTAAACTATCAAGAAACATCAAGAATATACTTAGAGATTTTCGGAGTTTCTATAATGCAGTGGAAAGATCATGAAAAACGAGGGCCTTACCGAGATTTTCTGATCACGACTTCTAAAGGAGAGTTGTAGAGCATCTAACCAGCTTTCCAACAAGCTAAAGAACACCAAAATCCATTGAGTAATGAAGGAGATACGTCCGATTGAAAATCGTCCCAGAAACTGTCAAGCACCAGGACAGTTTGCTTCTTCAACTTGGGGAGGAGATTTGACTAGGCTACACCCATTAGATTGCCATGAAAATTTGAGCGAATCTTTCCCATGGAGTGGAGAGGCTTGGGTTAAAATTTGGTGATTTTATCATGGATTGATATGGAGATATTAATTTTTCTTTGAAGGTTGTTCTTGCTGAGCAGTTTGTGAGGATGAGAGAAAATGGAGTTTGCTTGACTTGTCTCTTGAACAATAATGCATAAAGTGATTTGCTTTGGATAATATCTCATCCAAGTTGCTTTAATAAAGGTGTGATGCAATGGATGATGAAATTGGAGAGACATGTGTTGTGGTTTTAGTGGTAGGATGATAAAGAGATGCTAATTACTTGGTTTGTTTCTAAGTGTTCTAGTTAGTAATGTAACTAGCTTGGTTACTAGATATTTATCTCTAGCACATGCATGCATCTTACTCATCCACTAGCACATACATGTATTTTAATTCTCTGCTTGCTCTTTTGTCCGTTTATTATCCCATTTCAATAATCGTTCGGAGGAATATCTCAAATATTTCTCGTTAAGGTTTTACCGGAAACCTTTTTAATATTTATACTAATATCTTTAATCCTCCTTCATAATCCTTGAATTTAAATTCCTCAATTCTCTTAAATAAATCCTTAAATCCTTCAGTGTCCATGAAAATCTCGAAGAAAATAAAAGTGCTATTTTTCAGAATCTGATATCGTTTACATACACTTATTTCGTCCACTGATCATCGATACGAACTCAGAAATCCATTCTGAATACTTCTATATAGTGTCGTCTAATAATATTCCAACTTCCACCAAAAATACTATTCACGTATGGAAACACTATTCACGTATGGAAACACTATTCACGTATGGACTTAATCCAAATAAGAAAAGTTTTAATTCTACCAAAAATTTGGGGTTCTTACAGTCTCCCCTCCTTAAAAGGATTCCGTCCCGGAATCAAGTAGAATCGAAGGCTACCTATCTGTCATTTCACTTTCCAGTTCCCTGATTGATCTTTAATCATTCCAATCCTTTTACAGCACATCCCACTAGTGCTACAATACTCCCTTTATCCTTGTTCACTAACTTTGCTATTTCTCGTACAACACATTATCCGAGTTATGCTTTTACCTAGTCGTATACTATTACCCTTATCGGTATCTGTAGTGACTTTGGTATCACTATCGCGCTGTGAATTCGGAGATGACCTTACTCGTACTATGCATTTCCTAATCGCTTTAATCTTCACAATCTCGATCAATATATAGAAATAAAAGAATTTATTGAGAGATCACTGTGATCAATGAACATTTGTTATATTGCATAGTTAGTACAGTAGGTGGCCAGCCTTTAGTACTTGGCAAGCAATTAAACAAGTTATGGTATTCCACTTAGACTTCTATCACACAGACAGATAGTCCCGTAGCAGTACCTCCCCTCCTTAAAGGGTTGTTCTTCTCAATTCATAAATAAGATGAATAAGAGAGAAGAAAAGAAAAAAGAATTTTAAAGAATTATAGAAAATTCTCAGGATTGCAAAATATCATACTTAGAATTTTACCTCTGAACAATAGAGGTTCATCAGAGAAGAGAAATAATCGCAATCGTATCAAATACTACTTTATCATATTCTCACGTGTCAACATATCCTCGCTGCTCTGTCCATCATCCTACGAACCTATTCTCTTGTTCAATCTTAGCCACTCACTTTTGGGAGTCCTTCCACCTTTCCGGTTAAATCTTAGATTTCTCGCTTGACGTCGTTGTTACTAACGTTCCACGCCACGCTACTAGCTCTTTTACATTCGTGATACCATCAATATCAGGTGGTCATTCCGAGAGTTCGTTAGAGGACCCATTCATCAATCTATTCATAACATTCCTTGCTTCACGCTCCATAATTACTTTCCAATCTTTTCTTTATCAATCACATCCGTCTTATTGTCTGACTCCTATTCACCTCTGTTATTTACCTCCACTGTTATCTCATTAACAAGACGTCCTTTGTACTTGGCACCTTCTTATTGGTATCCCGTCACATTTACTCAATAATCATCACATTCTAGGGGTTAAACTTTCCTCTGTTCAACCATCTAAATTCTCACATCATTCCAAGTTTAAACCATCCAAAATAAATCTTGCCGATTTCTCCAACTTAGATCCAATATAATCTATTTCTGCCAAACTTGTCTCTCCACGTCTCATTAATCGTTCCCATGGGGATACTTTTAGCCTCATAAATCTCCAATCTCATATTTTGTATCTTTTGCGCAGAATTACACCATCATGACTTGCTTGTCATTCATTAATACGCCATTTAGCCTATCAATAGCAGCCCTATTTTATTATTTTTTTTGCGTTGTCATCTAATTCCTTAGAAGAATCACCACTATATTAATGTAGTTCATTGTCGAATTACCATCGGGTGTCGTTTATGTAGTGCCTTAATAACTAATCATAAGGGTTTCACGATTGTCAGATCAAAATTCTTTAGGAAGACAAAATACTCATTATTTCTTATCCGTAAGGAATACCTCCTGAACTTAATGTAGATATTACGTGAAGCAGATAAAATTTGCCGAAGAGTTTCAAGCATCGCAGCTATGACAGGTTGATGAAATTATTAATCATATATCTTCAGTAGAAGACTGGAAACTTAACGATTCTCTTAATCAGTTTCGTATCATGGTTCTGGTTTACCTCAAATTAGGACCTCCTAATGTAGGTAATATGCTTAAGACGATATCAGGAATCGAATCTTTACTTAGACTATTCTTATGGTTGATTCTTGTACAATCATCAGAGGGAATATAAATTCCTCTATCACATTATGACCTTCAAGGTTCATCTCTATATCCTTCTGTTTCTTTGGTATGAGCATTTGTAATTACTCCTCTATACTTAAAGTGTCGGCCACCACATTGGCCTTTCCTGGTAACAATAATTTCTTGCAATCAATGTTTCCTGGATCTATTCTAACTAAAATTTTTTTTCTACCTTATTCCCATCACTGTTGGGTGAAAGTATGCTTCCTTAGACTCTGCTGAAGGAGAAAATATACATCAGTCTTTTCCATAAGTCATTGCTTCCACCTTTCGGTGTGAACATTATCACAGTTACTCCCAAACATACCTAAGATATTTCTTTTCTTAGTCCTTTCTTGTTTTAGAACAATCTCAACCTTCATTGGTTCAATCCATTCCTGCTCATGGTTTCATACATGCCCCACTTGGCATTATTATGTCATATATTTCCTACCAAATTTCCACTTCGAATCTCAGAATATTACCTTTTTCCTTATAAGATTTCTTTGGTCATCCTCATCATTCCTCCTGTATTTGCTAGGTACAGGGTATCTCACAGTATCATTGATCAATCCTACAACAATTCTGCCTATGTACTATTCGAGACTCCTTTTAACATTTCCGTACATGTTATTGTTTCCTTGGTCGATTCAACTTATATCATCTGGATTCACAATGTCTTTATTAGGGGTAATGCTATCCTTTGTGCATTCCCAGGGTTCGTCTTAATTTATGGATACTCTATCCTCAATCCTATTTCCATGAAATACTTACATCCTTTAAGTGACAATCAACCATATATCCTTAATAAGGGTCTCTTTCAATCATTCTTATTTTGATAATCTATCTGTAGCTTAATGCTCACTTTTTCTCTCAAATGAACGTTAGTCTTC
The DNA here is from genome assembly GCA_037693485.1 of Kitagawia praeruptora. Classification (NCBI taxonomy): domain Eukaryota; kingdom Viridiplantae; phylum Streptophyta; class Magnoliopsida; order Apiales; family Apiaceae; genus Kitagawia; species Kitagawia praeruptora. Next base: position 14,259,745 of record CM075347.1, read on the forward strand.
ATGACCTTCCAAAAGACAACATATGTCTATCTGCTCTTCTTACAGGATTTGGTAATAGTAGCGAGGATGTTCTGGAGGATATTGGTCGTATTCAACGTGAATCTCTCAGTACTTGTCACACTTCTTAAAGATACTAAGTTTCAGATAACAATTATGCATCATACTGCATTGTCTTTAACAATCTTCATAAACCTTCATTAATCACTTTCCTCAGTCATAATACATCCATAGTATCCATAAAATTCCATCATCATGTATCCCACTTCGCTTTATTTCTATTTCTAGTTTATAAGCTGGTCAATCATATATTCCTGAATCACTTCACTATTTATCAAAAGTTCTCACGGTCGGTGCTTGGTTAGAAGCAACCCCGCTTTGCCCTCACATCGTTGGTCTAGTCACTTTATAATCCTTTGTGACATGGCCCCAACTAGCCACACTAAATAAGTGAATTTAGGGGTTAGCTAATAGCATTACTTTTCTAGCAATTGCTTCCTTCGTCCATAGCAAAGATAATTATCTGGGATAGGTTACGCTTATCCATATGCTTTTTCCGCGTATTCCTAGATGTATTTGTTCACTGCTTTCCCTTCACGGCAAATATTAGATACCAGGGTAGCATAGTCACTCAACTTGAGCACTGCCACTCTTCGTTCACTCCTCTTCTTTGATACCTTTTCTGATCTTTTCAAATTTTACTTCATATAAGTTTCAATCGACTTCTCGGTACCGTCTCCGGTCACCTTTCCTTTACTTTTATCCTTTCAACTACTGTTATCAATTCCACGTGCCACATAATATTAACACTTTGGCATAATAACCTTTTCATTTAAGTCAATCCCGGAATTTCTCAGTCCGTTTTGGTCATTGAATACAGTTCTCCTTTACCGTCCAGTCTCAACTTCATCATTTTATCTCTACTATCAATTGCAACAATCAGGGTCAGTTCGCCAACCCATGCAATGGCTACTTTACCCAATCCACAGGGTTCGCTTCAGTTTCTACTTTCTTCAGTGACGTCCTCTGATTATCAGAAAGACAAGGTTTCCCAAAATTTGTCGAATTCTTTCCAGAATCAGGGAATTTTGGTCAATCTATCCACACATGGGTAACACTACGAAGATCACTTTTGAAACCTGAAGAATAGTTCTTATGAACATCCAAGCAGGTAGAATCGTAAGCAGTTATAATAACGAAATGTTCGACGTAAAATTGGAAGTTTAACCGCTAGAAAGGAACCAAATATATACGTCCTAATAGTCGATACTTTCATATCTCAATCTACTTAACCACTAGTCTCAGAAGGAACACTACCGTCGAAGTTAGTCGTTCCATAAAATTTGGTACTACCAAGGCCATTCTAATCTGGTGAATCGTGCTATCTGAATGCATTCACAATACTCTGCCGTGCTGCATAAGCACACCACCTATTCCTGTATGAGGTGCATCATAATTTATCACAAAGCCTTCCTTCTTTCATTAGGCAACGCCAACACTGGGTCATCACCAATTTCATCTTTGGCTCCAGGGAGATTTTCTTATATTTTTCTGTCCATTCACACTTCTTAGTCTTATAAATAAGTCGAGTTACAAGACTGCAATCCTTGTAAAATCCTGAACAAATCTTTGGTAATACCTTGTGAATCCTATGAAATTTCTCACCTTTGTTGGTGTGGTTGATCTTTCTCTATTTAAAGCTGCATTTAACTTGGTGGGGTCAACCAACATTACTCACTATTGATCGCATGTCCTAATAGCTGGACTATATCTTGCCTGAATTCATACCTTGAGAATTTGGCAGACACTTGCTCATTTAGGTTTTATCCTTAAAACATTCTCCATTATCTTTTATCCACTGGTCGTATTACTTGATCCATTTACGATTCAGTGTCGGAATAAACTTAATGTAACTACTATAGTCCATTCAAGGAAAAGAAAGAATTTAATATTCCTCTGAATCACATGTAGCTAATGTTTCTGATTCATCATTTCATTGAGTTGAAGTAAACCTATACTTAGTCCCTGACAGTAGTCTTATTACGAGTTTATCATAGACTCACTGGTCTTTTCCTCTTGTAGGTTCTGAGATCATCGTCTCGCTTACTACCTCCTTATATAACTTTATACAATCATGCCATCACGTTCTAATGTCTTTACTTTCTAGGTTGATCCATTCATAAAATGAACATTTCCCTGAATAAAACCATCTCCTCAATCTCAGTTTGGTTTCATAATTATAGCTTATGAAATCTGCCTTCTCAGGGCGAATTACTATTGACAACATTTATACTAATCCTTTTATCCAATGATATGGCACTTGCTGCCTTTATCTCAATGGCTCCTGGAGACTCTGCTCCTCGTTCTATATCGATGTCCTTGATATTCATTCTAACTCTTTTCTCATTAATCAGAAAGTCTCTAAGGATTCCTATCTATCCCCATATAAGATCTCAAGTTATTCTTCCAATCCGTCTTACTTGCTGGTACTACATCCGGTAGTCTGGCTATGAATCCAATATTACCTCTTTTAGTTCTCTTAATAATATCTCAGTTCTTTGTGCTCACTTCTCTGAGCACTATACCTTAACTCTTACAGTCTCTCTCTCTGGCTGCAGCCCTTATTTCCTCAAGGGTAATCTCCTTATCCTTAACAGGATGCTCTTCCTTAGCTGGAACCTCCTTCGGGTCCTCAGTAGGGTATCCTATCGAGTCTTCAAGCCGATCGTCAATCATATAATAAAGCATCCTCGTGCTGCTACTCGTAAGTCACAAGGTCCATCGCCTTACTCGTCGATACGATATCGATCTAGGTTACTATCATGATATTTAAGAGTTCCCATAAGGGTTTTATATGTCGGTACTACATTAAGTACTCTGACTATGAACTTGGCAAGAGTTCTTATTATCTTAGTGAATTTATTATTTTAACGTCGCATCATCTCTGGGGTTTATAACGTAACTCTCTGATACCATTTCTGTAACACCCCCAGATCCGGGGTCAGGGATCTGGTCGTTACGGTCTCAATTTCCATCCACACAACCAACATAAACTTAAATTACAATCTTGTGACCCAAAACAACAACACAAAACACACCCGTTATAGTCCCAGAGATGCAATCAGAGTAATTAACCAATTTTATTAATCACCATTTGAGTTCTTGCAATCCAAAAGAATTACAGATTAACTATTACAACTCTTTGCCATCCATTTACCTGTGTCATAAATAAATATATCTGATAAACCGAAAACTGACAGTCTAGCCTACTGGTTGCTTCTACCTCGGCAATGCCGTCTATGACATTAGTGGGCAACCCTATGACTGCTGTCCCTGCATGCACCAAGTGTTCCTTGTGCTGGCCATCAGATTTAGCTGTGGTTGTGATATAATAATAAAGCAAGGGTGAGCAATAGCCCACCAAAATAATATATATAACTGGATAACCATATATGACAGTTCAACATATCTTTGAAACCATATGCCATGCATTAACGAACATGATGCCAGTATAATTTATAAGATGAAGTTACAAGGTAACTCAACAGATATATATTTCGTGGAAGCATATGTTATGCCAAAATAAGCAAGATAGCATCATTTTCATAAAAATAGGAACTTGCAGAATGATATTGCAATTCCAGTTTGAAATACTTTTCAACTCTGCCAACTATGATGGTGTTGCAGAAAATTTCCAACATTGAGTGATGAACTAATACTGGAGTTTGACGCGCCAGGAGACATAGCATATACACGATGATCAGTCGCATGTTATGCTCCCCACCTCTTGTTTACTACATGTAGAAGGAAGCACCGACGGATTTACTTGTCTACCGCCCTCTGGAACCCCCCGGCCAACGGTTGGGCCATTTGCTGGACCGGCGCCACTGGGTCACTTACACATCTCCTAGTTCATTTCACATCCATAACTTTGAAACGTGAAGTTCCTCCCCCTTTCCCCAAGTATATTACTTGTTGATAGGACTCCACAAAGTAGTCGTATCTAGTTGGAAAGGAAAAATCACCAATATTTCCCAAGCTGATGCTTGTTAATGGATATAAACTTGTTCCATCAATTCTTACCCCTCGAGCGTTGAGGAGGTAACCAAACAGACTCATATCGATGCTTGAAAGAATCAAGATGTGAGTGACAAGATAGTTTTAGCAAGTATATGACCGGGCAGTCCAATAAATAACATCTCTCAAGTGAGGTCCCCTTATATCTGTTTGGAAGTTGAGCGAGTATTTAAATCTTCTTTAAGATAGATTTAAATGAAAATAAAGTTTGGGAACCTCCCCTTGATAAGAATAGTCATAAAATACTCCGAAATATTTTACACCTTATCTGAAGGTGATAGATAATCTTTGAATAATATGAATCATCATAAAGAGAATTTAAAAGAATTTACATAAATATTCCAAGAATATTTATTAAATCAATAATAATTAAGGACTATTTTTAAATCATAATATTACTCGTAAGTAATCCTCGAATGAGTATATAAAATTATTTATTAAATAAATCTCTTCTTAAATGAATATTCAAAATAATATTCATTAAATAAATAAAACTTCCAATGAATATTCAAGATGATATTCGTTAAATAGATAAACTCAAATAAATATTTAAAATAATGATCATTAAGTAAATCAAACCTTAAATGAATATTTGATAATAATATTCATTAAATAAATAGTATTCTAAATGAATATCCCATTAATATTCATTTAGTAATCAAAACTTTAAAGAAATATTCAAAATAATATTCCTTAAGTAATTAGAACTTCAATTGAATATTTTAAAATAATATTCATTAAGTAAATAAAACCTTAAATGAATATCCAAATAATATTCATTTAATAAATACTTTCTAAATGAATATCCAAATTATATTCATTTAGTAATCAATACTCTCAAGGAATATTTGAAATAATGTTCCTTAAGTACTTAGTATTTCAAAGGAATATCTTAAAGTAATATTCATTGAATAGATAAAACCATAAATGAATATTCGAAAGTAATATTCATTTAATAAACAATATTCTAAATGAGTCTTGAAATAATATTCATGAAATAATCAAACTCTAAATGAATATTCGAAATAATATTCATTTAATATTTCTCGACTGAGATAATACTCAAATAACATTTCTCGAAAGATTTCCAAGTAATTAATACTTTATGGAAATATAATTAATATTTAATAATAACATTCCTCAAAAGGAATACTAATCTGTCGTTGGAATCCCTCCGGGTTTCCAAGACTACATCTATATCTCAAAATACCGACTCCCGGTCTACATTTAAAGAATGAATATCACATGCCCTTCACTAAGGGTCTTAACCAAAAATCCGGCTTATACTGATATATCGTATCTAGTCTATAAGCCAATATCAATTCAGGGAACAAGTATTGCAATATAACTTGAAAGTATGCATGCATGCTATGGCATATATATATAACAGAATCAATTCATATATATATTATCACAACAACAGCCTTCAAGAAGGTTGAAAACTTGCCTGGTAATCGGGTGTGGGTCGAGGTAACGTGTCCTGGGTCTACTCGGTGATCTATAAACAATTAGGATATTTGAGATTAATCACTTAACACTATTTAAAAATGTTAAGTATAAACTTAACTAAGTCGAAACATGCTTTCCAGTTGTCTCGTTACACACCCTTTAACGAAACTCTTTTTATCACCGATACGATCCGATATTTGTTCGTTACGAAGATATGTCATCATACTTACATTTAGTGTATACGTAAGCCATATAAGTTCTAAGGTCGAAAGATTATACCTCGAGATTTATCGATCGTTTTCTAAGTGGTTTTGTAAAATTATAACCAAATATCCTTTTTAGGGGTTTGTTCGTACTTGACCTTTATTCGAACATTTTTATAAAATCGGAAAACGATCCATTTGACATGCGGTTTCTCCTCACACCTTCCTTTTTATCCCTAGTATTTAATTACCTCGATTCGCAACTGAATTAACTACGTTAAGGGAATCCAATTTTTATTACGAACTCGCATTTACGGTTTCGAACCACTTTTAGTAAATCGGCCATAATTCCTAAACCGTAAATCCATTTTACATGAGCTTTATGTCAAAACGAAGCTTATAACATTATCTAGATTATCATGGCAGAAAACGAATCTAAACAGTGGGTTAGAGCTACTGTGATGCACGGTTTTCTAGGTGTTAACGAAAATCGGGCATTACGACGGCTATAATTCGGATATTCCAAAAATCGTAACATCAAAACCAAGCCACACCGAGCATACCATACATCTCATAATCATATTATCCATCTTACAAGTCCAACATCCACTGACCTTAACAACATACCCATCAAATTACTTAGATCAACTCAAATCACTAACTAATCATGCTTATAATCATGCTAACACCCTAACTACACTAAATCATCAAGAACATGCATAGTCTCAAAGTAAGATCTAGGGTTTCATGTGGTTATACCTTCCTTGGAGTGAGTACTAGCCTTGATAAACCTTGTTTAGTCCTTAGAACTCCTTAACCAAGCTTAAACTATCAAGAAACATCAAGAATATACTTAGAAATTTTCGGAGTTTCTATAATGCAGTGGAAAGATCATGAAAAACGAGGGCCTTACCGAGATTTTCTGATCACGACTTCTAAAGGAGAGTTGTAGAGCATCTAACCAGCTTTCCAACAAGCTAAAGAACACCAAAATCCATTGAGTAATGAAGGAGATACGTCCGATTGAAAATCGTCCCAGAAACTGTCAAGCACCAGGACAGTTTGCTTCTTCAACTTGGGGAGGAGATTTGACTAGGCTACACCCATTAGATTGCCATGAAAATTTGAGCGAATCTTACCCATGGAGTGGAGAGGCGTGGGTTAAAATTTGGTGATTTTATCATGGATAGATATGGAGATATTAATTTTTCTTTGAAGGTTGTTCTTGCTGAGCAGTTTGTGAGGATGAGAGAAAATGGAGTTTGCTTGACTTGTCTCTTGAACAATAATGCATAAAGTGATTTGCTTTGGATAATATCTCATCCAAGTTGCTTTAATAAAGGTGTGATGCAATGGATGATGAAATTGGAGAGACATGTGTTGTGGTTTTAGTGGTAGGATGATAAAGAGATGCTAATTACTTGGTTTGTTTCTAAGTGTTCTAGTTAGTAATGTAACTAGCTTGGTTACTAGATATTTATCTCTAGCACATGCATGCATCTTACTCATCCACTAGCACATACATGTATTTTAATTCTCTGCTTGCTCTTTTGTCCGTTTATTATCCCATTTCAATAATCGTTCGGAGGAATATCTCAAATATTTCTCGTTAAGGTTTTACCGGAAACCTTTTTAATATTATACTAATATCTTTAATCCTCCTTCATAATCCTTGAATTTAAATTCCTCAATTCTCTTAAATAAATCCTTAAATCCTTCAGTGTCCATGAAAATCTCGAAGAAAATAAAAGTGCTATTTTTCAGAATCTGATATCGTTTACATACACTTATTTCGTCCACTGATCATCGATACGAACTCAGAAATCCATTCTGAATACTTCTATATAGTGTCGTCTAATAATATTCCAACTTCCACCAAAAATACTATTCACGTATGGAAACACTATTCACGTATGGACTTAATCCAAATAAGAAAAGTTTTAATTCTACCAAAAATTTGGGGTTCTTACACTAGCCCTGCCAAGAGTGCTTCATATTCGGCCTCATTGTTCGTCAACGGGAAAGTGAAGCTGATAGCTTGACAAATCTCAAATCCTTCTGGGCTTGTAAGGATTAACCCTGCCCCGCACTTTTCCTTGGCGACCGACCCGTCGACAAACAACTTCCATTTTCCCGGTGTCTGAATCATTTGTTCTTCAGGAGCCAAGTTATTCGGCCCCGAGAAAGAACATTCTACCATGAAATCCGCCAGTGCTTGGGCTTTGATCGAAGTCCTTGGTGTATACTCCAAATCATGCTCCCCCAGTTCGATCGCCCAAGCAACCACTCTGCCCGATGCCTCTGGCCTTTGCAAGATTTTTTTTAACGGCTGATCGGTTACAACCTTGATCGTCCTTCCTTGGAAATAGTGCCTTAACTTTCTTGCGGCCATTACCAGTCCATAGGCGAACTTCTCTGCATTTGGATATCTTGTTTCTGCATCTTTGAGAATATGAGAAACATAGAACACCGGATGCTGGTTCCCTTCGTGCTCTTTGACCAACACGGCTCCGAGTGTTCGGTCGTTCACAGCCAAGTACAGCTGCAATGTTTCTTTCGGGTCGGGTTTCATTAAGAGTGGAGCCTTCACTAAGTACTCTTTAACCTCTTCGAATGCTTTCTGGCAATTTGGTCCCCACTCGAAATTCTTGGACCCCCGAAGTACTTCAAAGAATGGTAGGGCCTTTTCGGCCGATCTAGAAATGAACCTCCTCGGGGCTGCTAGCCGTCCGGTCAGCTTTTGAATGTCCCTGATCGTCTTCGGCGCTTCCATGTCAATAACTGCTTTAATCTTCTCTGGGTTTGCTTCAATTCCTCGGGCACTAACCATGTACCCCAGAAACTTCCCACTATTTACTCCAAACGTACACTTGTTCGGGTTGATCCTCATGTTGTTTCTTCTGAGCGTGTCAAAACATTCCCTCAGATCCTCGGCATGATCCCTGAAAAGGGACTTAACAATCATATCGTCCACGTAGCACTCCATGTTCCGACCGATCTGGGCTTTGAACACTTTGTTGATCATCTTTTGAAATGTTGCCCCGGCGTTCTTCAGGCCGAAAGGCATCTTTATATAGGCGTAAGTGCCGTTCGGTGTGATGAATGCTGTCTTTGGAATATCCTCGGCATTCATGGCAATTTGGTGGTATCCTGAGAATGCGTCCAGGAAACTGAGTATTTGATGCCCCGAAGTAGCATCTATCAGTTGATCAATGTTCGGCAAGGGATAATGGTCTTTCGGGCAATGCTTATTCAGGTCGGTGTAGTCGACACACATTCTCCACTTGCCATTCGATTTCTTCACCACCACCACGTTCGCCAACCAATCGGGATAGTCTATCTCTTCGATGAACTTCGCTTCCAGCAATTTTTCGACTTCAACTTGAATTACTTTCTGCCTTTCCATGGCGAAATTCCTCTTCTTTTGTCTTACGGGCTTGGCTTCGGGGGCTACATTTAAGCAATGTTTAGCCACCGCGGGGTCCAAACCTGGCATATCTTCGGGATTCCATGCGAATACGTCGTGGAATTCCCTAATGACCTTGATGACTTTCTCTTTTAATTCCGGCTCCATGCTCTTTCCAATTTGGATCATCTTTCCCGACTGACCCACGTACAGCTCTACCTCTTCGGTCTCGGCAGCCGGCTCAGCAATCGAGCTTGACAGGTTGGCACCAAATTTTTCCAACTCAATGTTCAGCAGTTGGTGGCTGCCCCCAGCTTCGGTCTCATTTCTTTTCCTCTTTCCAGCTTCGGTCATCTCAATGTCTTTGTCTTTTTCCAAATCCTCCAACATGATTATTCTGGCGGCTTTCTGATCGCCTCTCATTTCTCCGACTCCATGTTCTGTTGGGAACTTCAACTTCAGATGGGGGACAGAGGATACAGCCTGGAACAAAGATAAGACTGACCTTCCCAGAATTCCGTTGTACGGACTATCGACCCGAACGACATAGAACTTTGCTTCCTTCGCCACAGTGTATGGCGCTTTTCCCATCATGACAGACAAGGTAATGGTCCCTTCTATCGGTACAGGCTGATTACCGAAGCCATACAAAGGTGCCTCGTGGCATGGCTCCAGCTGTTCGCCTCCCAAATTCATCTTGCAATATGTTCGATGATATAGAATGTTGACTGAACTCCCTTCGTCCACCAGCACTCTCCATATCTTGTTTTCCCCGATTACTGGGTTTATAACAAGTGGGTCTTCGTGCGGCCATATCACATCCTCGTAGTCATCTTCTGTGAAGGAGATAGGCAATGGTTGCTTGGCTGAACTTGACTGGTACAGGTTATAGATCTGTCTGGCATACTTTTTCCTTGTTGTCTTACTGTCCCGATCAAGCACTGTTCCTCCGGAAATTGTTCTGACCTCCCCTCGGTACTTCTCGGAACTTTCAGCTTCCTTCCTTTTCTCCTTGGACTCGAGTTTGTCCCTCAAGTCGCCCACAAATTGGGTCAGTTCCCCATCTTTGATCACCCTTTCAATTAACTTCTTCAAATGATAGCACTCATCGGTGTTGTGACCTTTGTCCCGATGGTAGTCACAATATTTGCTGTCGCTTCTTCTATTCTTAGGGGTCTTCAACTTGGGTGGTCTGACAAACCCAGGTTTACCCTTTATCTCATGGAGAATCTTCGAGATAGGTGTGTTTAGTGGTGTGAACACAGTACTATCCCTATCTCTTCTTCGTTCGGCCCCTTTGTCGGGCCTTGTATCATTCAACCTGCTCTTAATGTCTCCTCGACCCCTTCGGTCGTCCCTTCTGTCATCCCTCCGGTCGTCCCTCCTGTCATATCTGTCATTTTTCTTGTTCTCCTTGTACCCCCCAATCGATTCCAATTTTCTTCTAATAGCCTCTCCTCTCACATATATATCATTTAAAGATTTGGGAGGCATATCATAAAGAGAAGATCGAAGCTTCTTACCTTTAACAGGGTCGAGGCCTGCTGCGAGGAATCCAGCCGCCTTGACTTTGTCCAAGTTGGTGACCATACCGGCTTCCTCTTTGAACCTTGCTAAGTAATCACCCAAATCTTCGTTCGGTCCCTTTGCCTGCAATGGATCAGGGCTTCCGTATCCTTCTCTCTTCGGCACAAATGTGAGTAGTGCCTCAAGAATTTTTTCTTCACTTGTTCATACGAGCCTATCGACCTAGGTCTTAATGACCTGTACCACATGGATGCATTCCCCTTTAGGTAGGTTTTGAACATCTTGCAGAGCATCACATCACAGTGCCCCATCCCGGTCATAAGTGATTCATATTTCTCACAGTGGTCTTCGGGGTCACCCTTTCCGTTAAATTCATTCATCTTCGGGAACTGCCTTCCGGGAGGCGGTCGAAAATGTTCAACATCCTCGGTCACCACTGGCTCGTGGCTGACCTTTCTCTCTCCAAACATGGCCTTCTCGATCCTTCGGATGCGATCGTCCGTGTGTGGACCCTCCTCCTCCGAATCGGAGGAATAAACTACCCTTGACCGGGTTCTCCTCGAGTTTGATTCAGAGTCCCCTGACTCATCTTCATCGTTTCTGGTTCTTGGCCTCTTGTCTCTCCGGTCATCCAACCCCGTGTCTTCGGCTTCTAGAGCCTCGCGGAGTGCCTTCTCCTGTAACTCGATCTCCTCCCTTTGGAGCTTTAGGGCTTCGAGCCTTAAACGGTCGGCTTCCCTCTTTTTGGCCAGACGTTCGGCCTCCCTGCTACTCTTCTCTTTCTCTGTTTCTTTCCGTTTCCCCTTGGCCTTTTGTTCCTCTCGCCACTTCATGAGGATCTCCCGTTGCTCTTCGGGAGACGGTATGTCCCCCTCTTCATCAAAAATCAGAAGCCTTGGGGTGATGGGAGGAGTGATGCGATTATTTCCGGCCATAGTGCTATCGTCGGCTGTTGGTATCTCGGTTTCATTCGCCATTGTTAACTGTATAATTCAACACAAACGTACCTCTACGTTTAAAGAAAAATATTATTCTCATATACGAAACTAATATTTTAAACGGTTAAATCATGAATTTTATCAATTTTTTCTCTCATATTAACCCCAATTCAAAAATTAGATCTTAAAATTTATATTTACTTTAATAATGCTATATATTTTAAATATATTTGTATAAATATATGATAATTATTCATGCATAATCAAAATAATAAAATAATTATGTATATTAATAATAATTATATTTAAAAATAATATTAAATTAGTTCCGATTAATCATTCCGATTAATCCCCGATTACCCGATTAATCCCTGGACGGTGCCTCCACCGATTAAGTCCGATTCCCGCTTTTTACAACACTGGTTACTTATGATAGAAAGTACGTCATAACTTAAGATAAAGGACTCACCAACAATAAAAAATGCTCAACCAATTTATGATTGAGTTATTCGTCGCACATTGGAATTTTATGACGATTGTATGGGACCCACCTGCTAGCCAAAACTAAATTATTAAAATAAATTTAAAAAAAATGATAAATTACAACATTTTGACAGAATTTGAATGATAAACATTCGCCATATACAGGTTCGGTATTCCAGAAAATGCAACATGCAATTTTTTTTAATTTCAACCTCCAAAGGTATATTCAAATAAAGAAAATTTTGAAAATAAAAACTTGGAACTATATTTTATTTGCACCCAAAATTGCATATCGAAAAGTAGGTGGGCAATAGTAGTGGGACGAAGGGAGTATAATATTAACTTAAAATTCGTGCGATACACAAACTTTTTTTAATATAATTTTTTTTTTAATTTGAATTGAATTTCTAAGACATGAATTTTGTAGGCTAAAATTTTGAAATGATATGCTTTGATAATAATGTTATAAATGTTGCCCGTGATATTTTCAGAGAATGATGGATTTTAGTTAGAAAATATAGAAAAGATGATATGTTTTAGTTGAAAAAGATAATCGGTTAATTATTAGTAATTGTAATATTTTTATTTTATTTTATTAAATAAAACATCCCATGATATAACTGGAAAAAGAGATGTTTTAGTTAGAGAAAATAGAAAAGTTAATGTGTTTTAGCTGGAAAAAGATAATTGATTAGTTAATAGTAATTATGAAATAATTAATTTGTTTTATTAAATGGAAATATCCATAGCGTTTTTAAAAAAAAATAGTTAGATAAAATATAAAAGATATTGTATTTTACCTAAAAAGATAAATCGATGAGATATTAAAAAAAATAAAAAAGTATCTTGTCTAAAAAGGGAAGTTGATTAGTTATTAGAAACGATTTTATCTGTAATAAATAAGTAAGGGTAATTAAGTAAACACACGAAGTACCAAATTTTTAATATTTTGACTATTATAATATAGTACAGATATATATATATATATATATTAAATATATAAATACATCATAGTTTGATGATCTAAATTAGTAGATAATAAATTGATAAAATAGTAGAGATTAACATTACAATCAAAATAATTAAAATCCATACTTCATAGGATAAATAGTTGGCATTCACATATTTAAAAATTGTGATTAATTCACAAAAATAAAGATATGGGCTTCATTTTAAACATATATTAACCTACAAAATATTTTATTTATTTTATGTATTTAAACTTTAAAATTATATATTATATTATAAAAATAAATTTTTATTTAGAAATTAACGGGTCTGGTCTTTGGTCCAAGAAAATTAGGAAAATCCGATCTTCATTCCGTCATATTTTGAACATTTGTGCAACCCTTGAGTAGCTCCGGTGGTCCAATTAGCAGTATAACATCTTTATTCAACAACCTTCAAAGAATTGACACTTTTTTTTTTGTTTGCATTTATAAAAGAAAAAATGTGTAAATGTTTATATTTCAACCATTGTAACTTTTGCAACCTCCAGTTTTCAGTTGCAACCTTTGCAACCTCATTTGCAACTGTTTATATTTCAACCTTTGTAACTTTTGCAACCTCCAGTTTTCAGTTGCAACCTTTGCAACCTCATTTGCAACTGTTTATATTTCAACCTTTGTAACAACCTCCAGTTTTCAGTTGCAACCTTTGCAACCTCATTTGCAACTCACACGGCTGCGACTCCAGAAGTTATAAATGAGGTTGCAATGGTTGCACGGGTTGCAAACCGTATTTTTGAAAAAAGAATCTTAAAGAAATGTATTTTTATAAATAGTTTCAAAAATGGTAGTATTTTTAAAAAAATAATTTGAAGAATGGGTATTTTTGAATATGCTCGATTCTCAATATATGGTTGTACTGAACTGAAAGTTCCATAAGATGAGCATAAAATATCGTAAAATTATTTGGAAAAAAAAAAAACAAAACATGATAAAATAATATACTTTTTTATACTTATATATTTTTTTGTAATTATTTAATATTTTTTAGAATTTTACTTTCGATGCATAGCACGAGTAAAATATTAATTATACTTAATATAGATTATTTTTTTTCCTCATCCGAGAAATCTTCTATATATCTCAATATCCACCTCCCCCAATTATTTGGATTAATAACTTTCTTTTTCTTTCTCTTTCAAAATATCATAATTTATACTAAATTATGACACTTCTCTTGTCCCATTATTTTATCATCAATGAAAAATTCATTAATTTTTTTGGTGACTATTGTTTTATACTAAAAAATCAAGATTTTCCATAAAACTCAACATAGTTAACACAGAATTTACCATACTAATTCAATATGAACAATAATTTTTGGACAAATAAAATTATAGATGTGCAAAAAATAAAGGATAAAGAGGAAGTACACACTTTTACTTTCAATTTTTAAAAAATATTTTTATTTAATAGTATATTTACATGTAAATTTTAGGGTACAATTTAAACATTCTTGTTGTTGATTTTCTCAAATAAAGATTTTATTTTGGAATATATAACAATGTCATTTTAATTAAAAAAAATATAAAACAAATAAATACACATACTTGTACCTTTTTCGATCCAAACCAAGTAAGTAAAATAATTAAATTGCGTTTTCTCCTTATTTTCTTTTTTGAGTTCCAAAGAGCTTGATCCTTTGAATTTACAATTTGCTCCTTATTAATACAAAAAATTGCAAACAAATATATATAGTTTGTTATAACTTATAATTGGAAAAACAACAATAAAAATAGCAAATGCTAAATTTGTTATAATTGATTATTCCGTCTTTATCATGAAATTGTCAGAAATCAATCTAAAATATTCAAGTACTCCTCACATCCAATACTAGTGTTTTTTTAGAAAAGGAATTATCCTATATTAGTTCTTATTAATTATAATGTAACTTTTTTTTTTGAAGAATAATTATAATGTAACTTTACTCCACTTCATATGAAATTAATGTAATAAATAGAGATAAGACTTGAAAACATTAATCAACTAACTTTTCCTAATATTTTTTTTTTAGCTATCTGCCAAAAAATCCATTGAACTCTTCCAAATTTTGCAATTTAACCATTAAAGTTTTTTTGTTATTAATTTAACCAACCACCTTTCCAAAATTATGCAAACACAAAATCGAAACAATACAACAATATATGAATAAAGACTTATTAACAACATAATTTGAAACCCCCAAATCGAAACAATACATTGCAAACACAAAACCCCCCAAATCGAAACATATAAGCATTTCAAACTCAGAAAAAGTCCTAATCGAAACATATAAGCATTGCAAACTCAGAAAAAGCCCTAATTGAAACACATAAGCATTGCAATCAGGTGATATCTTGTTGCCACATCAATTTTTTTGTTAACCATGATTAAATTTTGCATAATTTTGGAAAGGTGGTTGGTTAAATTAGCAACAAAAAAATTTTAATGATTAAACTGCAAAATTTGAAAAAAATTCAATGAATTTTTTGGCAGATAGCTATTTTTTTTTTTTAATATGCCTTATTTCTTATCGAAAAAATGACGCATAAGTTATTCAGTCACTATTACTTCTGTTTGAAATTTACTTAGGCCCCGTTTGCCTATTATTTACAACTTATAAGTGATTTATTTCGGAAAGAAATTCGCATTTATATCCTTTTTTTTTAGAGAAAAATGTGTATGGGAAGTTTAATATTCGTTATCTTGCAAAAATAAGTTACTTATTTCAGAAAAAAGTACATATTTCCTAACTTTTTTCCGGAATAAGTAATTTATTTTTGAAAAATAAAATTTCCCAAACGGGTCCTTAGTTGGATTTTGGTCTTCTGTTCGCATGATGTTAGCTCATCGTTACCCTGACAAAACACATTGTCTATAAAACTTTTAAATACAATAAGCCTAAACATAAATGACTGGTCAGAGAAACTCAATGCTTTGATTTTAATAATTTCCTTCAATATAACAGGGGAAACTGAATATCACAAGGCAATAAAGTAAAAATCTGAAGGTCATTTGGCTACTGGCAACTCCAAATCATAATGTACATAATTGAAGTATGCTATGTTGAATCATGTACAAGCTGTTATAACTGACAACTTCTACCCCTATGATATATGGCCAACTAGAATGTGTGAACAAACTAGCAAGAAAAAACAACTCAAAGAATGATAACTACCATGTGGTGGCTGATTATACAGATGCTTAATATCTAAACTGTCCCAAAAAAACACCTGAGAACTTTGTACAAATATGTTCCACTAGCTTTACTATCTTGAGGTGGCTTGCGAGTTGCGAGGCTTCATACTTGCTCTTCGGACTACGTCCCATGCCTTTTGAGGGGCAACCACACCTTGTTGTAAAGCAAAAAATGACTCGTATCCGGGAGAATCAAAAGCAAAACCAGTGTGCCTAGAGCTCTGTCCCGGTAATTGAGCAAAAGCAAAGGTCCTTGCTTCCTCTGGCGTGAGTTGCGTGCCAACCTCCAGTAATGCTGAGGCAGCATTATCAGGTTCATGTCTGTGAATTTCCTGAACAATCTGATAGTCATAAGGGAAAAACCATCTCTGAACCCTGGAACAAAGCACAAAAGTAAACTTAAAACTATACAAGTAACAGGCAAAACACAAAAACAGCATCAGCTATCAGATGAAAAACAAGAACAAGGACGTCCAGCTGTTAAATAATTTTGGAAATTCTAAACTAAACCAACGCAACAATCAAGAGGAAGAAGCAACCAATCATTACAATGTTATACCAAGCCGGCAGAGATTATCACATACAGTAAAGATGCCACTATTACTTTGCAAAAAAAAAAAAACAAACAAAAAAAATTTAGAGAGGCCACAAATTTCTAATAACTCTAAACTGATGCTATAAAATTTGAGTACAAGATTAATCCAGAGATTTCGAAGATTACTCCGTATTTCTAATTAGTAATCAAGGCCACTTACCGGCGCTGAACTAAAATGACATAATGCAGTGGCCTCGAACTACGTACAAGATTGGATATTTTGACAAGTGTTTGCAAAGTAGGACACAGCAAAGTCTGAGGGTGTTATACAAGTTGCACCATTGCTGATAAAGGACTAATGTTCTTTAACAGTTAGACTGTTCTAGTCTCAAGAAGAACAAGGAATGCATGAAACAACAGAAAGAAATTCAAGAAGAGAGGTTTCCCAGAACAGATAGTAGATGTTTACAAGTAAAAAACTTGCTAACCAATATTTGTGACAGTATTTAAATAACCGTGTACCACTCTGCAAACAATTATCCATAATTGCCCTAGTCCATCATACAAACAAATACACAAAACCCGGTACTTCTGGAAACAGAATATAACATCTTATAGGGGAAGCAATCAACAAAAAAGGTCTCACCCCTCATACAAGAAGTCGCCGAGTAGGGCAGCAATGGGAACAAGAAGAAGTGTAAGATAAAAATAGAATGTACTCATCAACACATAAATGGTGTAAAAGATACCCTGCAAGTTGAAATGAGGAAATTAAAATATATTTACAAAACCAAGCAAACTGTTAAAAAAATAAATAAATAACTTGTAGACTACCTTATCAGTGAAAAAGAACGAATACACAAAAATGAACAAGAACCATAACAATATGCTTCCGCCAACACTTATATGATGCCACTTTGTAACTGTGTTGCACATCATCAGAAGACGCAAATTCACAGTAACCAATACACAAGTGAAGGCCATAGTACTGACATCCCATTGACCAAGTATCTTTCCAGATGAATTTATACCGCCAGAACTGGATGCGGTTACAAAGTTGTACACAATTATTGACTGGTAAACTGAAAAGAAAGCAACAGTACCCAGCACTCTAAACTTAAAGAAAGTATTTTTTATCCCCTCCTTATATAATTCGGGATACTTCTTGGAAAGGGATGCGCTGACATCCTAGAAGAATAAACAAATTGAAATTGAAAATATTAAAATTTTGAATAACAAAACCATTTACTAGTTGAAAATCAGCATGCTTAACTAGTAGCATATGTACATCATGAACTTGTAAATCAATATCCGATGCAAAGTACAAGAAGAAATAAATCAATATCCAATGAAAAGTACAAGAAGAAACATACCTTGTCCATAAGTCCAACAAAGATGACAGGAAGAGATGTGAAAATAACATTATACAGAGTCTGAAACCAGTCATCATAGAATCTTTGACCAGAAAATCCAGTTTGAAATGTGAAATAAAATTGAGTCAACGTGAAAGTGAGATTCTTGTAGAAGAAGTATGACACGACCTGCATTGAAAAATTCCAAGCATGCAAGAATTAATCTAGATTACTTAAGAGATTGTGTGTTATCTGGAAGTATAAAATTTACCTTGCATATTCTAAGATATGACCATCGCCCATGAACAAGAAGTAAATCTGTAAGAAAGCGAAACTGTGCAATTGCGAAATCACTGGCCATTACAGCCTGCATCCCTTCCATCCCACTGATTCCAACGCCAACATGAGCAGCTTGAATCATTCCTACATCATTCGCACCATCACCAATACTGAGTGTGATTCTCTGTGCACCTTTCCTGACCAGCCTTGTCACCTGAGAAAAAAAAAACAAATTTTAAATTATCATGCATCGCCTTAAAGATAGTACCTCTGAGATTGGTGGCAAACCAACACATGGAGGTTAAAATATGCTTTAAAAATGCAGGGAAATTTAACATTCTGCTATTATCATATTGTAAGTTCATATTACAGGAATAATAATACTATCGAGAGGATAGATTAGAGATAAGGAGACCTGTGCTTTCTGTAGAGGAGAAACACGACAGCATACTACTGCGCTACAGTTTAAACTCAAATTTAATAGCATCGATCGCAAACTTGGGTCCAAAGCATACATCAGACATTTCCCATCAATTAAAAGAGATAACTTGGGCCCAGTTGTCGTCTGAAGGTGCTGTTTAGCCTCATCATAACATTTTTTCAATTCATTTTTCACAGTCTCTCTGAGAAAACGCGCTATCTCCACTTGGTCACCCTAATTTTATATTGCAAAAGGGGTAAGTATTCGGTATGAATTATAGATTTGATCTTACATAGAGACAGAATGCTAAGATGAAAAATGATGCGTACTTTGTCCTCTATTTCTCTGATCTCATCAGTTTCTGAACTGATAACAAACTGCCTCATGTCGTTATTAATCAAATTGCATGCTGAAACAGGAAAGAAAAGAGTATTTAAAATATTATTCTAGAATTTATTATACCCAGAAATTTTGAAGGAGGCATCTGACTACATATACACTAACCATAAGCTATATTTATTGCCGTTTCCAACTTGTCTCCTGTTAGCACCCATATCTTGATTCCAGCCCTAGAGAGAGTTTCTATGCATGAAGGTACTCCTTCTTGAAGCTTGTCCTCTATTGCAGAGCAGCCAATCAAAGTCAAATCTTTTTCTATCAGTTCCCCCACCTGTACAAATTTCAAATAATCACTAAAACCCAGCTACTTTCAGAGAGCAAATTGGTAAAAAAAAAAAAAAGTGTTGCCTGCAAGAACTGCAAACGCTGGATTAAACTAGATTAATTGAGAATATAAGGAAGAATAGAAACCTTCTGGATTTAATTAAATCAAAGTTGCACCAGCTATCAAGTAACCTTCCTCTAGAACTTACAATATAATACATTCAATAAGTCTAAAAACAATTATAAACAATTTATTTACTTAAAAATTAATATAACAACTGAAAACAAGTCAGTTAACAAAACTTATGAACTAAAAGCCAGGAAATCCAACCAGTACATCATCCTACTAGTACCTAATAAATTCTGTAAACTTCTTCAGAATAATTATTGACCAGAACCTACATGTACCAGAAACATTCAAGGAAGATTTTTATAGTGCTCGCCTCTAAACAAGAAATTATATTATTGTACTGCATAAGCTAAAATTTACATAAAACAAGACCAAGCCCAAATCTAGTTCATTCATCCAGTGGAACCCTCACTCATATCTTAAAGTTTTTTTCCGAATACTGACTCGGCTGACAGATAGGGGAAAGGACAGAGCATTCTTTAACTGCCAAGGAGAAATACAAGTTACTATTTTCCCATTACATTTTTAACAGATATCTGTGGTATTGTTTCGGTACATTGGTAACCAGAATTCGGACTTCAAATGCATCCCTCACATAAAATGCCTAAACAGTAAACACATACTGCTAAGACCAAAACTGATTTAACTCAGAAAAAATTATGAAAGGAAGATTGTGTAATATGCTTCACCAATGAATCATAATGTAGTATGCACACAAACGAGTGTATATACTGGACTAACAAATCTAATAGTTACTGAAATTTAACATTTGTTCAAACAAGTACAGAAAAAAAAAATGTAACAGGATAAAAGTGACCATATAATCAGGATAACAGGATTAGTTCATGAACTTAGCTCTTTATATATAGCCATAATTTTGTATAATATACAGTAAGAAAGAATTACTGTCATTTCAAGTACACAACTGACCTCCCCTATCTGATACTGAAAAATGATCAGCTTAAATGCGACGAAAAAAATTTAGCACATACCTCATCCAGTTTTCTCTCACGGTCTCGTAAAGAAGATTTTGCTTGAATAAACTTCTCATTCCAACTCTCATATGTGTCTGGATTTAAATCTCTGTAGGCCAGGCAAAGGGTCCGCAATCCTGCCGCCCCATATTGTTCCATGTGGTCTCGGGTTCTTTTCTTTATATCATTATTCCCACCAGCTAATCGTTCGTAGATGACTGTATCAGCACCCTGTAGACACAAATCGAGTAGAAAAGTCATAAAAAATCGCAAAGACTACTCCCAAATTCTCAATTTACATTAGGGGTCTCAATGATTTGTTGCCTTGCAATACAATACAAGCCTTCCATCTGGATAACGACATATAACTGACTGGCGCTTCCTTGTACTGGAAAAAAAAGATTTCTGATTAGTATGAAACTCAAAAATAATGAACATGCAAGTAAATAAATTTGTGTCAGAAGAAAGAACTTACCTATTGAACTCAAGGACATTTAGAATCTCGTATGAAACATCTTCAATCTGTCCCATCCTTTCAACATGTGATTCACGAACAAAGATCTTAGTAGGTGTACGCCTGATAAAAAATACATACCCCTGTTAAACACATCATTACGGTAAAATACCAGATATCCAGTAAAACCAAAAATATTGATACATGGACTGATAATAATATGTTCTAATTAATCATAGACTATATCCAGTAAGAACATTACTACAAAATTCATGCTGCTTCTCTAGATTAGCAGCTCTACTCTCTACATATTATAATAAAAAGGTGATACCATGATGCTATTATACATGAGAATATGGAACAGATATAAATAAATGTAAACTAAACAAGAGGTACACCTTATCCGTTAACATGAATACAATAATAGGATATTGGGGGAGGAGATGAGTACTGTCATACATGAGAATAAGAAACAGATATAAGAACTGTAAACTAGACATAAGGTACACCTTATCCTCTAACATGCATTTTCAAGTCAAATAAAAGATGTGATTAAATCTTTTCTCTTTTTGTCTTCTTTCAGAAGTATCGTGCAGAATGACTATCACATTTCATGAGTGATTAAATCACCTGTAAAAAAAGAAGCCGAAGTTCTTGGCTGCAGAAACCAAAGCAGCCTCATCAGGAGAAGCAGCTTGATAACGAATCTTTTCTGGAGACTCTTCGCCTTCAGGAAGTACAGTATGACATATCGCGAGGCACCTGAAAAATTCCTACACAACACAAGCTCTTTCAGAAAAATTGTCAAAATTAAGACAAAAGCATGTTGAATAGTTCATTATAGCATCCAGGAGTAAAGTTTGAAAAAAAAATGTCATATCTAAAAGAAAATAATGTTAAATTGTTACCATATCATATCCTCATGGGTTAGCAGGCCAGCAAGAAATATTCCACTAAATGTACCAAAAATATTTATATTTCATACAATAGAAAATGGCAAATATACAGCTTTATCACCATTCATATTCATTTAATCTTTTACATTCTATTATGTCTGAATGAATAACAGAGTAATCTACCTTGCAAGCATCAGGATTCGGTTCATTCCTCCAAGCACCTCGCATAAGCCTCGCATCATCAAAGTTAAAACCCTTGTCACGTATTGGGTTTGACGATTTCTGCCCCTGTAGTATTGCATTAAGATAATTTGCGTAACTAAAAAATAACTACATTGATACAGCCCTTTGCAGCTTGTATACCTCTTCAAGACGTATGCCATTGCGCTGAGCTGCTCCCATCTCAATTTCAGTGACACCAGTTCCATATGTCTCCCCTCCAACAGAACATTTAAAGAACTCCATCATATTTCTTGTCAGTGTTCCTGTTTTATCTGAAAATATGTATTCCACCTGGAACAACGAGTAGTTGTGTTTAATTATCAAGTCTTCTTAGACAAAGTACTTGAAAATAAGTAGGGGTAAAAGATAATGTTTTATAACATATATTCCGGGGAAAAAAACAAAAAGATAAACCAACAAAAGAGAAGCCGAGTGGTGTTCAAATTTTATCCAAGATAGAATAATATTTTAATTTAGAAAAAAATAAGTTTTAAACAAATACACTCTAATCAGAGCGTAAAAGCAAGATGTGAAATTGCCTCGCAAGAAAATTAACATGGAACACCTTACCTGTCCAAGTTCCTCATTAAGATTTGACGTACGTGCCAAAGCTGGTGTATTCGTTGGAGCATGGTACATGTGCAAGTCATTATTAATAAATTTGGAAGACTGGATAAATTTGATGGTCTGAAAATATGAAAGTTTCTTTAGTGGCTGAACCAAAGAATCATCCAATAAAAGGCACATATAATAGCAGTCATCATCATACCTCAACAGTAACATAAAGGGAAATAGGGATGATTGGCGAATAGAGAGTAATCAGAGTAAATATACCCAACGCAGCAACCTGCATAGCAATAACATATAAAAGCTAAATGCTAGGGGAAAACAGGAAGCAAATAAAATTAACATACTGTGGAGTGACCATGTGTAGTAAAGAAAAATAACTGGCCTTGAGCCTCTGATTCGGGTTAAACTGGTCCAGTTCACTTGGGTTTTTAGCCTTGAGATTTAAGTAGTAATCATCGAAACTCACAAATACAGCACTGCAGCATTTCATAAAGCAAAAAAGAAAAGGATATAAATAAGTATCATATATAAAACATGGAACATAGTTATACTGATAACTAAAGTTGGAGGATAGAATAGCTAAATGTCAAACCTGCCTATGGCCCCTACAAGACACATACAAAAGAGAAGGCAAAAGAGAGCAAGAATGACTTTGTCGAGCTTCTTTTCTAGCGTACTCCTTTTAGAAGGAACATTCATGGAATTCATCATAACCTGTGTGCAATATCATAACCACGGAGTTGCTTAGCAAACAATCAATAAACGAGAACAAAGCTATAAACAGAATTGCAAGCAATTCAACATAAAACAATTAATAATATTAACATTTAAAAGGACAGATGCTACTAAGTCTGGAAAGTGGTACATTTTTTATGATGCAAGACTTCATAGAGGTGAGATATCAAAGTACTGTAAGAGACTAAGAGAATCTTCCTGAAATCGCATAATAAACATCTAATTTTCAGACAGAAGCCAACTTCCTTAATTTGTTGAGGTGCCTAGGGAGATTAGAGTCCGAAACAGCTAGACCACCTTAGTTTAATAAACTCTTTGAAACAATAAATAAAAAATTATTATCAACAGCAACTCATCCATAAATACGTGTCAAACATAAACATAACTATGTTTTCAAGACGCCTATGTGCCTGCAACCGAATTTCATACAACAAAATTTTGAAATACTTAGTACAAGAATCCAATCCCAGCTTTGCTATGTCTTGAAAGGGAAAGAAACCAAAATTATTGCATGAGAACACAAGAAAGATAAAAAAACAAAGTTAGACAGATCAACACAATACAACACCTTTGTCTCCGGCCCAGTAAAAATAACACATCCAACAATGTACTTTGTGTTCCTCAGACTGCATCCCTGGAAACCACGCGCAGCTATAGTGAGTAAACAAATGCTACTTACGTGTTTTTTGTCTCAAAAGGGAGATGCCTACTATTAAACAGAAAATACTTGTCACGAACAGAAACTCTGACATGTATTTAGGCATGTCAAGAAACATATTCGCAGGAACAAAAAATTAAAGATAGTATCGTAACAAAAGCAGCAGAAAGAATAACAATATGGCGTATTATTTGCTAGCTTAAACACTTTCATCCTTAAAGAACAAATCATAGACTATCTTAGATTCTTTCAGTTTTCTAGATATAGTCATTTAATACCTTTATACCCGCTCCATACAAATATGAATTTTTCCAGATTTTGTGGTAAAACTCTTAAAAAATATTTACCCACAATTTCAAATCTTATGTAATGCGCCAGGACAGGCACTTATGGGCATCTGAGTGAAAAGACGTAACTTGTAGTATAGGAGAAAATGGCGTGAGTAAGTGTGTATGCATGTGGGTATTTGGCATTCAAAATTTACCCGCAATAAAATCTGATTTGGACTGAGAGGTAATGTTTGCTTCTGTATAATCAGATTTCCGGTGAAAGTGTATAGCGAGTTGTTAGGTTGCTCACACTGTACTTCGCCTGCAATTAAATGAGACAAGTAGACAACAGATGAGAATGAGATAATAACATAATTTCATGCCTATATTTTTGTTCTACTACAAAAGAAAAAGGGGCAAGGTGTAAGGTGCAACTACACAAACAACTAGAAAAGATAGTTGATCATTAGGAGAAAGAAGAACCTTTGAATTCCGAAGCCTTCTCAGGAGTCACAAAGTCCCACGTTTTTTCCAGTGCTTTTCTGATCTTCAAATTTGTTTCACCATCCAAATTTGCAGTCTTCGAAGAAAAATGTAACAAGGTAATTTTTAATTCAAAAGGTGTCGAGGAAGATGACATGACAAAATATCAACTCTCAAATGACTATTTTAGCCTAATATATAGCTCTATCGAAACTTCACAAGCACAATAAAGTTGCAGAGCGCATGTATAGTAGAAACCTCAGTGTAGCAAACACCATCTGGGTTCGTGGTAGCAAGGAATAGCAAATCAGCAGGAAAAAAGCCGTCCTGCTTAACCTGGGGAAAAAAGAACGTTAAGTTATTGCAGCAGTACTGCAAACCACCAGTGCAGGACAAAGAAACCAACAATGTTCAACATGTTAGCAAGGGGAAAAAAATACATCTGTTTCCATTATTTGATGGATTTAGGATCACCACAGTTTCCCTAGACCAACTTGTCTTACACCACGAACAAATACATCCACAAATGTCACACCCGACAGATTGTAACAAAATTTGGTCCACATTAGGTAGTGATATATCTGCCTATAAGCTCTGTTATAAAAAGCGGCCTAAGCGGCCGCCTAGGCGGTTTTGAAGGCCTAACCGCTTCGATTAGTACAAAATCGGGGAATGAAGCGTTTTTCAGGGGATTAAGCGGGCTTAGGTGGAATTAAGCGGGTTTAGGCGGGATTAAGCGGGTTTAGGCGGGATTTAGGCAGGGATTAAGCGGGTTTGACCAAATTTTGACCCTTTAATTATTTTTTTTTAATTTTTTCTTTACATATTTTTCAAATTTCATATTATAAATTAATATATATAATAAACATATATAATTAAAAAACTTAAAATAAATATGTATATATTCACAATCCGCTTAATGACCCGCTTAAAATTCCGCATAGGCGTCCGCTTAACCGCTTAAGCGTTAAAAGGTCCTCCCACCGCTTAGAACCGCTTACCGCTTTTTAGAACACTGCCTATAAGTAGTTTCATGGTTTTGCTAAAGTCCAGACTCCAGATAATCAAACTCCCTACTTCCCAACTGTTAATCAGTAATGGTTTTGTGAAGTCAATTGTAATTGTGTTACAAATTAAAACTCATGATTTATTTAAGTTGTCAAAGAATAGACCTTATCTGTACCTAGCAGTTTCTGAAATTCATCATTACACTCAAAACAAAATGATGTATTGATGTATGTCATTATTACTTAAAAAAAAAACCGTAGCATTTTACACATCACTTCGGAGTATTACAGGCTGCCAAATTAGGCATACCACATAAGTGAAATATAATACAACACAATGCTCAAGCGCAGCATCCAGACAACTGAAGTAAATACACACCGCAGTATTAGAGAGAAACAGTGGGAAAGAGGCAATTTGAAACATTAGCTGTAGAAAGATGTAATGACTAATAGAATATGAATATGTAAAAGGTACAAATTTTAAGATTGCGACATACTTACTCTGACTATGTCTCCAACTTGTAATTTCTTCCAAGGCATAGATTCCCACTTTTGATCTTGTAACAAATCAATAGCAGAATTGTTTATTGACTTGTCATTTTGAAGACGTTTCTGTTACAAGGGACACACAGAACCAGTTCAGGGGTAAGAAAAATTTCACAAACTCAAACCAAAAGGGCTATAAGTTTTCCTACAATGATGAAACATGGTTAAAACAATTTTAATAAATTAAGGAATGATGAACTACAAGTTATAAAGACTTCCCGTTTTCAATAAAATAGAAGGACAAACAAATTATATAACAATCTATCAATCGCTTAAGTATGAACTAGTATTCCTCACCCAGTCCTCAAAAGCCTCCTTAATAAGAGAGACTATAAGCACAATAGCTAATGGAGCAACGTTTGTATAAGGACTCACAGGGCTGCAATGAACAAAAATCTCTTTAGGAGTGGATGTGAATAAGTTGAAAATAATCATAACAAATTTTAGACAAATTTCAAGTACCAGCTCTTGATTGATGCTTATTTCTAAAAAACAATTGCAGCAAGTACACAAGAGAATGAGTATAGCAAGAATTATTGACTAGAAAAAAGGATATGTATGGAGTATTTTGGTTTGATAGAGAAATCAGCATCAAATTGTGATACAAAAGGCTGGCTGACAAGCTGTTAATTCTTAGGAAAATTGTTTTTAAAATGAAGAAGCAATATTCTCATTCAAAACTGTCAACAATGACTAAGAAGCATGTTCGTTCTATAACAACTCAATAAAGTACTTCTACATCAAGAACTTCCTGCATAATACAAGATTCAGAAAAGCATTCAAGATACCACGGAAAATAATTACATAGAACATTTTTTTCCCTTTCAAGAAAATAAGATAATGTTATCAGCAGATAAAATCGGACTTGTGATATATTTAAGAGCATAAACTGCAAATCTAGCCATCAGCCTATATAGGTAAGTCTGCCAGAAAACCCAACCCTCCTTTACACTTTACAGAAAATAATTTAACAGTCCAATAGCTGGTAAGTTTGCTGGCATATGAGACAATGTATGTAATCAACTTGGCTGCTTAGGAGGTATAGATCGGCAACATGCATCATAACTTAAGAAATGCTGTTAAGGGTGATTCTAAAAATTTAATCAAACATCTCTGGCTTAAATCTGCAAACATACCTGACAGGTGTGAAAGATAACAAGGAGATCATAAGAAAGTAGCAGTTAGCCAGCCTCCTGAACTGTCATTGCAAAACACAAACAAACTAAGAAGGCAGAAAAACAAATACAATAATACAAATAACTGGAATTGGAAGCTATAGTCTTGTGCTAAAACTGCGTACAAGGAAGACAAAAGTTTATGCAGGTAAATAATATTATCACGTTAGAATTCACAAAAATGATACTATGGAATTCAAAGATAACAGCATGGTGGGTAAAAGACTGGAGCAGATCAAGACCTAAAGACAACAAATGACAGCATTAGATTATTCTAGTACTACATTTACTTCAGGAAGAAAATTATGTAAAATCACCTGTTCATACAACCCCTTCGGAAGAAAAGTCAATAAGTTGTACTTTGTCGTTGATATGGAATTCCCCTGAAACATTTGACAGATATCAAACAAGATCAGATTCACAGAAGCGTGTTCCAAATCATTAACTAGTTTCATTATGAAACTGATTGATCAGTATAAGCTAACCGTTCAGATTTCATTATGATAGAGGTCGGAAACTATTTAGCATACTGAAGAATCTTGCAGGCTAAACCAACAAATTTAAAAGGAGCCAATACTACATCTCACAACAATGATAGAAGGAACTGTTAATTTAGGAAATTTTACATGAAGATACGCGAGAAAAGTTAAATTTGGAAGCATAAAGATGACTCTCCATGATAAACTATCCTAAAAACTTTGGAAACAATTAATAATATAGCTCCAAAGAAAATTATATTCAATGAAGAAATGTATATGCAATGTATAATTTAATTTCAATTCCTTATAAAGCTGTGTGCTAATACTTTTGCAATGACTAACATTGAGGATCTTATTTACCTCTTTAAGTATAAAATGGTTGATAATGTTTGTTGTTTTAAATTTTTTTCTAACAAATGCAATGTACGGTATAATTTAATTCCTTAAACAAAAAATTCAACTCTACATAAACAAATCCTCAAACGTCCCTCCAAATTACATGTTTTTTACATCATTAATGTTACAAATACAATATTGATAATGGTCAAACAAATCGTTACTTCAAAACTATTAATGAACAATTATTATCGAATAGACAACTATATCACAAACTTTGTTACGCTGACTATTTATTTTGCCCAATTACCCATGGCGTACACTCGACACTAGAATATAAGTATGTACACTCAGACACTTATTTTTATTTTATGCAAAAAAATAAACATGTAAAATTTCCAAAATATATCTAACACTAGGAACCGTATCCTTGTAGGACACAACCAGCCGAGTCCCGGTAACAAAGATCACGAGTGAAGCTTGTTAAAGAATTATACGAATAGTTTATAGAATAAAACATTAAAAATAACTACTTGAGGCGATCAACTGCACAAAAAAATCGACTCCTAATCATGGTAGGAAAAAAATGACGTGCCGAACCTATCTAATAATCTTTGGTCGGTTGTGTGCAGTTCGAAGTATTGGTTAACATAATATTTAATACACAAAAAGACAATAATTATTTAATATTAAAACCAGAACAAAAAAAAATGAAATCCATTATTCTTCTGTCTAACATGTTTTCATCAAAATCCTATTACAATAAACAAGTTCCTCTCAATTAAAAACTATCTAATTTATGTTAGAATCATATTAGATTATTCTTTTGACTAAATTTTTTACATTACAAACCTCATTAGAACTCTAAAGTCTAAATAATACATAACTTCATCGAATGAAAACTATTCAATAATTTTTTGAATATATACATAATTTAGTATTCAGGTTACAGCCTTGCATGAGATGTACACGTGCTTGTAGATAATGGATACAATATTGGATAATTAGTTTAATATATACAATGACTCTAAACTTCAGTACGGTATTTTATATAAAACAATAAACTAATAAGATAAAAACATGGTTGTGGAACAATTGTTCGGCCTTATATGAATAAATTATAAACAATATAATAATTTGAAATAGACTTACATATTAAATACATAAATAAAAAACTAATTATAATCTATACTTTGTCCTCATCATTTTCTCTTATTAGGAAAAACTTGATCACATGTTCTATAATAGACAAAAACCACAAAGGGACAGCACAACACCACATCATTGGAAAACAATACACAAGTTGAATAATTCACATAATTTGGCGTAAGAAAATTTGGCAAAAAAATTTTAAGATGGTCGAACTACTCGTTGCACTAAAGATGATACCGTTACCCGTACTCTTCATTTGTCTCGAGCACCCATGGCGAATACTTGACACTCGGGGATGGGTATGGGCGCAAAAAGTAAGTGAAACTAATTCCACATGAACATCATTTGTCAACCACCAAATATTTTCCTTCAATAACAAGAACCATATAACACTCTTGTCCACACATGCCTTCTTTTCATAGTTAGCACACTCAACTTTTTCTAATTGTACATCCATCAATCATCATTAAATGTATCTAACCTCGCATTCCATCATATTCACAATTTCTTGCATGACCAAATTATTCTCTTGCAACTAAAATTTCTATCCCAAAAAATTTCTACATTCTACAAATATGATTGAGCATGCATAATTATTGCTAGGGTCTGATGCTTTTTATCTTGCCAATATGTTTGAACAGATGACAAACACATTTTCTCTAATCATTCTTTTACACCAAAACTGAAAGTGATCTGCACTTCACAATATTGTCATTTATAATAATGATATAAATGAGCAAATTTTAAAGGCAAAACAAAGAACTGGGTGTGTGTCAGGAGTTGTTGAATTCCTGACTTGTTTTGTAGCTATTTTTGGTGTTTTCTGTGTATAAATGCAATATAACAGCCAGATATAGAGTAGAAACAGAAAATTAGAACAGATTGGTAGAGAAATGAAGTGAATTAGACATAGATGAGAGGGATCAGACAGAGAAAGCAGAGATAAGAGGCGAGAGAGAAAGCAGTTATAGAGAGAGAAAGAGATTGGAGGCAAAAGCCAATTTTCATATTCAACATAATGAAAAATACAAGACTCCTACAAGTATTTAAAGACCTTAAATGAAATGTAACTAACTCCGTGGAATAAAAAGACAGAACTACCCTTCCACTAATTACTACTCCCTCTGTTTCAATTGAAACTTCCTGTTTTGACTTTTGTTCCTGTTCATTGTAAGCGCTTGACTACTAATTTATACATAATTTATAAGAAAAAATATATTCATGAGTGATCTTGTTTGATTCTTATTTGTGAGTACTTTAATACAGTGAAATTTTTATATTTGATACTAACACGAAATTGAAAATATTAACGATCAAAAGTGTGCGTTGGCAAACGTGATAAAGCAAACAGGAAAAACATTTAGGAACGGAGGGAGTACTAAGTACTAGCAGTAATACTAACACATCAACAGTACTACTAACACAGGAAAAAAGAATAAAGTTCCCATCCTGACAGGTGTTTAGTATAACGTCTGAAATAAACTAAACGAAATTCATAAATTGTTACTTTCTATATTAAGATTTCAAATACATGAATTGATGAAAACCTTGTTTAGTCTGCATATTTTTTATGTGTTCTATGGATTCTTTGCGAAAAACAAGTAATCCATTCTACTTACCATTATTCCACCTATTTCTAGTCCTTCTAAGTTTTTTTCCTACATCAAGTGATATCAAAGAGTCGAAATTCCTGGTACATTTGAATTTACCTATTTTCATTCCTACTTAATTTACTAGCCTCACATAAGAGTCTAAATTCATAAGAGAATCGACACTAAACCAAACGAAAGCAAGATATACAAAGAGATCTTAAATAACATGTGTTATATACACATACATGGTTCTCATTATGTCTTTGTATGGATTTTGTATGGCAGGGATGCTAAAAAATGAGGAGAGATTATTAAAATGGATGTTGGAGAAGATAATACTCCCCAACAATACCACCTACAATTCTCTCTTAAAGCAGTACTGCATTAGAAACAATATCTCTTCTGCGACGGAAATGTAGAGGGGTTTAAGTAACCAGGGAGTGATGCCAAATATAAACACTTAACATATACGCATTCCACAAAACTAATATAAGCTATGATAACCGGAACTTATAATTACGTACTGAACTCAATACATAACAATGTGTATGCAACTGTGATTAAATTCATAACAATATATTTCCTTCTCATTTCGATTTTTTTGATTATCATTATCTTTCACTTGCCATCTCAATTTGAAAAAAAAACAATATAGTTTGAAAAAATACCAAATTAAACAAATAAAATTTGAATACAACATGTACTTAACAATATCAAACATTACATACATAAAAGGAGCTTATCTTAATTTCTTATACATGTGCAGTTACCCACACACACATATAATAAAAGCTCCGACAACCACCACTTTGACAATTACGTACTAAACTCGATAGATAACAAAGTATATGTAACTGCAATTAAATTAGCCACAATACCTTTACTTCTCAATTTGTATCACTTCTCCTACTCTTTCACTTGCAAAACAAATTTAAAAAGCACAATTCTATTTGCTAATAAACCTAATCAAATAACTAACTCAACTACATTTTTGCTTATAAGTTGCACCTATCAGTATCAAACAATCAAACATTATATATATATATATAAGTATTCTGACCTTAATTCTTAAACATACGCAATTACACACACACAAACAAAACATAATAAAATCTACAATAACCGCCACTTATAATTGCATACTGAACTTGATAACTAACAAGGTTTATGTAACTGCAATTGAATTCACCACAATAGCTTTAATTCTCATTTCGGTTTTCGTTATATCTCATACTCTTGCACTTACCAAACAAATTTAAAAAGGACAATTCAATTTTTCAATAAAAAGAAAAACTAAACAGACAACTAAACTCAACTAGAATTTGCCTATAATTTGCACTTGTCAATATCACACATCCCGTATGTATAAATAAACAGATATGCTGCATCGCATTCCGGTAAAGGGAGATTGATCTTAATAACTACACTTATGCAGTTAGACACACACACACATAACATAATATAAGCTATAATAACTGCCGGTTACACTTACAATTACATACTAAACTCGACATCTAACAAAAGTGTATGTAACTGCAATTGAATTCACCACAATACCTTCACTTTTCATTTCGGTCATATCCACTTGGCGTACTCTTTTACTTACTAAACAAATCACAAAACCACATTTCAATTTGCTAAATTACCAAATCAAACACTTATACTGAACTACAGTTTTCCTATAACTTGCACTGATCAATATCAAACATCATACATACAAGCATCCAGAATACGCTGCATCGCATTTCCGTGAACAGAGCTTGATCTTAATACTTAAACGTATGCAGTTACACACACATAACAAAAAAAAACTCTGATAACCGCCACTTACGCTAACAATTACGTACTGAACTCGATACCTACTAAACTGTATTGTAACTGTAATTGATTTCATCACAATAGCTTTACTTCTTGTTAAAATTTTATTTACTTCACTTACAATTATATACTAACTCGATACATAATAAAGTGTATGCATCTCCAAATGCATTCATCGCAATACCTTAACTCCTCATTTCGAACTTATTCACTTGTCGTCATATTTGAATTCATCACAATAGCTTTACTTCTCATCACAATTTTATTCACTTCACTTACACTTACGTACTAAACTCGAAACCTAACAAACTGTACGCAACTCCAATCGAATTCACTGCAACACCTTAACTCCTCATTCCGATCTCATTCACTTCTCGTACTCTTTCAGTCCCCAAACAAACATCAAAACCACAATTCGATCCACTAAATCACCTAATCAAACAACTAAACTCAACTATAATCCACTCTCAACTCGCACTAACACAAATCTAACATTAAACACAACTATAAATAGAGAGAGAGGAAGACAGAGGAAGACAGAGGAAGAGAGAGGGAGAGAGAGAGAGAGAGAGAGAGAGAGAGAGAGAGAGAGAGAGAGAGATTGAACCTTGAAATGAGCGAGAGAGTTGGCATCCCGATCGTTAACAAAGACGGTACGATTACCAGGAGCCTGAGGAGTAACTCGACCGAGTTGAATCGTTCGCGACGTAGTCAAATTGTTGTAAGAGGCGCCGTTTCGTGATCTAGTGCTTCTCCAACCGGCCATACTGCAGTTGGATCGCCGGCGGAAGGAAGTTGAAAAAGTAACGATTTAAACAGAGCGATTCTGAGTTCGATTCGTATCGGGATTCACGATGGTTGATTATTTGACTAGCTTTTCTGGTTTTGTCAAACCCAGATGTTTTAAGAACGAGAATAGTAGTGGTGGTGTATATTTATTTATTTCTGTTCAATTTGGTTTAATTAATTTTGTTTAGGGGCCTTTATTTTTTGTGTTGTTTGCAGTTACTTTCACGCGGTAGAAACTAGAAAGTGTAGATAGACTGCGGACCGTGTTTTTACCATGATTGGAAGGTTTCGATATTAGAATATTTATTTATTTATTTTAATTATTTGTTTCTAACTTTTTGATTAGCTTGTAAATTGTTGTGGGTTTTCTTCAGGGTTATGATACTCAACGGGAAGAAACCATTTTTGGGTCGTGTTTATAATAAATATTGAGAATATTGGAGATGGTAGGAATCGAATCTCAATCCTTTCGTCAACTTAGAGCCCGTTTGGGCAACACCGCGTTTTCCTTCTGCCGGCTTTAAGTCAATTTTGAACCGTTTGGGTAAATGGCTTAAAGCCCGGCTTTAAGTTAAAAAACTGAATTAAGTCATAAGTTCCATTTAGGTACTTTTGACTTATGACTTATGACTTATGAAGTTTTTTTTTTTTTTCTTTTTTCACAATTCTTGTAAAGTTTAAATATTATGAATTTTAAATTTTTTTAAGTCAAATTTCACTTTAAGTCAAAATTATTAAATCCCAATTTAACTTTAAGTAAAATCACCCAAACACTTTCATTCAACTTAAAGTAAACAACTTCACTTTCTCCTTTAAGTTAAAAACACCTCCATTAAGTCAAAAGTAACTTATTTTAAGCAATCCCAAACACCCTCTTAAACTCTAATACAATGTTAACTAATCATTTCATCTAAAATATGGTAGAAAAAATGTAATTGGATTTTTATATTATATTCTAACACATCGGCCACGAACTATCGTAGGATTTTTTTTCTTTCATCATTGGCTCAAGATACCATGTTAAATTATCAATTCTCCTAAATCTTTAAAATATTAGAGTAAGACCCATTGAATTTTTATATTATATTTTAATAACAACCCAATTGATCAGGCTAAACAAATTCATAAAAAAATCATCCAAATTTCTAAAGAGATGATAAATAACGAATAACAAGGTCCATATAATTATCATAATTTTGATTTTTCATGTAAAAGGGTTCCACTCCACATATACTTTACTAGAACCTAAATGATCTAACCCATGCACAGCAAAACAAGTAACAAACCAATTTTTAGATTAAACATGGGCATTATGAACAAGTATGAGCAAAAATTAAAGGAATAGACATCAATAACCTATAATGTCGCAATGAACAAAATTCATAAAGATGCACCACAACCCTCTCCCAACATTTTTTGTTGAAGAGTGAGATCCAACCATTCACCTCTCCCAATCCACCTTTGCAAGAGAGAAGGGAATTCCAAATTTTGGATCAAAGACTTTGGTTGATGTTGTGATTGAAAATATTTGAATTTGACATTTTTAATTAGTATTATTTTTCTTTATAAATATGTTGTTGATTGGCTTGGATGAAACTAGAAATGCTTTAGGTATTAAAAAATTATTGTTTCTGGATATATGATTTATTTTATTTTACAAATAAATAAATTTCATTATATAATATGAAAAATAATTAGTTTTGGATATGACAAACATCATTTTTACTAAATTCTTACAAAACATAATAGCAATATTTTCTGGCTAAAAACTAAAATGTGTGTGTCGGATTACTTGAAAAACTCCATTTTAGAAAATTTAGTAGAAATTCTCATATACTATACTAAAATTTCAATTTCACATTATTATGTGTATTTTCGTTTAAATATAATTGAAATATGAATGTTAAATAGTTATTTTCTCATCTTCTTCTTCAAATGCATATTTGTCATCGATAAAATTTTGGAGTAAGTGAAATTTACATATTTCATTGATTTATAAATCAAATCAAGTTATTTAAGTTGCAACAAAATAAATTGTTTCTCATTTACAAATTGATATGAATTTTCACTATAAAAGATGTTTTACTTCGAAATTTACTTCAACATTTATATTCATTTCTAAATATACAAATTTCTTGAAATTAATATTTGATAGTCAAAATCAAAATCAACATCAATTTGAAAATTTGAAGAAAGAAATAGATGATTTTGCTGAAAAATGAATGTGATAACTTAATTTTCAGTTCCTCAAAAATTTTATCAATGTTAAATATTGATTTGAATTAGAAGATGATTAAAAAAAATTATTTCATCTGTACTTTTTTGTTTCATCCCTACATTTTAGTATTCTATAACAAAAATATACATAATGTAATGAAAATGGAGTTTTGATATAACACGCGATGATTTTGAACTGTTACATCGTAATTGATCTAATAAGGTACACAAAATACATGTTGTTCTTTTTTTAATGAACAAAAAGCCTTACATTTAAAGAGATCACCACCCTGATAATGAGAATCAATGTTTAGTTTATGTCGAAAATTGGTGTGAAGAAGAGTATGATCTAAATCCAAAACTAAACAAAACTTTCTTCGTTTTTGCAAATTACCCAACTCAAGGCTCTTGACCATCTCAACTTCATCAACACTCATCTCTAATCCTTTCACCAGATAGTTAAATGAAATTGTTTTTGTAAAATTACATGATTTCTCTTACTTAACAAGGCTGATTTCATCTTCGTCAAAATCATCTCTCGCCGCCATAACAACAATGTGATTTCTTAAAAACCCTATGTTTATAATTAGGTATGTGTGGTGAGTTTAGCTTAGATTTATTAGATTGTGTGTGTTTTTATATACACTTTGTAGGATCCTAATCCTAGTAGGATTTGTTTTCAATTTTTATTTGTTTATGTTCCATCCCAATTTTTGGAATTCACGAGCGTTTGTGTGATGGGAGATTTGTACGTTATTTACCATCTGTATTGGCCACTTCTACAATGCTTCACATTATTCATCAAGTTGAGCCCTCAAATGCGGTTGTGATGTGGTATATTTTTATGTTCGTTCGCAGGGAGACAGGTTTTATCAATTTTAATTTAATGTCACGAATTATTTCTATATTAAAAACAATTATTGAGAATTTTTATATAACTAAATAATGCAAATAAATGTGTTTTAAAGTCAATTAACTAAAAGTCTAGGGCAACCGGGTTCACCATGTTTACACCGAAACAAATTATACGGATGTAGTAATTTAACGGATTTAAATAATTAGAGCATGTGTTAATCTCTTTCAAGCGTTAACGCTCTCGGAAATCCAATTATGCTTTCGCACTAAAATTCAATTCCGCTAATCGTATGCATGCCTCTAGTGAATAAAATCTCTCGATCTATTATTCCTATACGCAAATAATTAATTAATGATACCGGCCGATAACACAAATTAAATTTTATAACATATCGAGTAGAATTATTTTATATCCGTTAAACAACTAATAAAATTAAAGCATTATCATGGTGTAAACATGGCTTCCCCTTATACCCTAGAAATAAACTACTCACACATGCTATTAATGGAAACGACAAAAATAATTAAACAAGACATGTAAAACATATATTAACAAATAAAATAAAATTAAGGAGTACCTCAGAATTGCAATAAAACGAAGAATTAGGCCGAAGTATACATAAAAGAGAAGAAAGAAAATCAAGCCCCTAACCAAACTTGTACTAGCCAAATGAAAAGATATAAAATGGAAAAGATGTAAAGTGTGTCCTTTGCTTTTCTGTCTCTCCCCGTGTGTGTTGTAAAATGAACAAATCATTCCCTTTTATAGCACTTGATTTATTGGTTTTATATGACAAAAGTTACTGCCATGCTTCTTCCAACTTTGCTGCTCCGTAATTTGCTGCTCCGTAATTTACTGCCTTTGTATTTTACTTGCTTTTCAAAGCCGCCTCAAAATTTTCAAGATTGCTTGCTTTCCTTTTCAAAGTTTGATTCTCTTCTTTTCTTTGTCTGTTCCGTGATTCAAATTTGCTGAGACTTTTGAAATAATGGCTGGCTTTGGGGTGTGTTTGAAATATTCTAATTTTCTCCAAGCTTCTAATTCTTTTTTTTTCTTCTTCTTTTATTTCTTCTTTGCACTTTATTTCTTTATTTTTTCCGAATTTCTTCCAATTTTAGCTCCAAAATAGCTCTTTAAGCCCAAATTCTTCCAATTTAGAAATTATTGTCATCCTACAATAAAACATTAAGATTTATTAAATAAATATCCAAATCAATGCAAAATGCAATTAAATATGGGAATAAAATTATCTAAAATATATATAAAAAAATATCTTATCAGGTTGATTATCAAAATCAGCTTTTTAGATGGTTGATTATCACGTACTTAAAACTTTGTCCATTTGAGGATCCATCTCGTTATACTCTCTTTGTAACAAAGATTAAGAATCGGAGATGGGGGTTTCTGAGGCGTGCGAATAAGGAGACTGGAAAAGGGATGTGGCAGGATGCAGACTTTTCAAAAGAGATTCTCAAGAACATTCTTGAATCTGGTGCTCTACTTTCTCTTCTCATCTTTATGTGTCTATTTTTATTTTAATGTGTGTGTTTTATCACATATCCAAATCATTATAACGGCAATGAAGGTACGATTACTATACCCTTTTACTTTCTGATCTTTTCTGTATTCGAAATTTTACGTACATGTGTCATTTTTGTTATATATAGATTTAATTTTGAGGTGGATTTTGTACAAAATTTATTTCTTTTGAATTTTAATTTTGTCCAAGAGGAAATTTTATATTATTTTTAGTGATTTCATCCTTATATTTTTCCAAATCCTTATTAACAAGATTTCTCGTTCTGTGTTTTTTATGGGGTTTTGTAAATTTACTATACTTTATTTTATCAAATGTTTACAAACCATGTATTTATTTGCTTACATATTTAAAATATACGTAATGATTCTTTTGTCTTGCATGTATATATGTTGTAGTTCACATTTTTAGGTTCAGTATCTTTAGTTTCTTGATTGTTTCTCTTCTTCTGTAGATAATTTTATTGCTAAGTATTCATATGATTGACTTTTTGCATTCTACTTACTTATCTTGTCCCAATTATTATTTTAAATTTTAGTTTGTCTAAATGCTTAAATTATGCCTTTTAATTAGATATATATAAACGTCAGACCTAATTAATAGATTTTGGGTTTAGTTACACGATATAATTTTGGCATGATTATTTTCATATAATTAGTAACCGTGTGATAATAGATTATATGTATTCAAATTGTGTGTTTATTTTCAAGTGCTTTCGATTCAGCTTTATACTAGGCAACTTATCTGCGTTCGTATATAAATTTTCATTTTAAAATACTGAAAGTAGATAAAATTAACTTCTATTATTTAAAAATCGATTAGTCCCTCAAGAATTTTTTAAGAAATTGATTTAAAACAATTAACATGAATTATAAGTTGAAAAAACACTCCCATTATATATATAAAATTTTGATGATCTTAAAAATATCATAACCATAACATATAGCAATTACAATATGAATGTAATCTTTACAATCAAAAGTTTTACAAAAACAAATATAATAACATTTTTAAAGCCGACGCCCCTATCTCATAACATACATTTTCAATAATAATGTAAAATTTTATTTAATTAAAATATTAATTTATTTCGACATAATATATTGAACAATGGATTTAAAACTATTTTATCGATTTAATCTGTCAATAAAATGGTTGGGTTTGTTCAATTTAATTGGTTTGGTCATATCCACCGTCGCATCTTCCGGCGACGGATCCGCCGGGGGACCACGCGGATGACCAGCCAAACATGAAATACAGTTGCAGTTGCAGGACCCGTCGCGACCGAAAAAGAGGCCTCGGATGATACATCTCAAGAGATAATAAAAGCTCATTATCTAACCGAAAGGTATGCTTAGCCAATCCATGGATCGTAGGATCCATAGGAAAGAGATTCCTCCGGAAGCTTAGATAATAAAAACCTTTATATCCACCAAATAAGACCTCGTTAAAAACCCAACAAGATAGCTGTTAGGTCCGGAATAACGTAGAAGGAGGGTTGAATACGTTATTTAAAAAATATTTCGATTTTCGATGTGGATATGAGAACAAAAATACTGAATCGAAATAACACAACTGTTTGGGAAATATCTTTTAATAGATAAAACCCTGAGGTTTGTTACACAATCTAATCCTATGGATCAGCTACAAAATCAAACACTCCTAAGGATAGTTTAGGCACGAGGACCTTCTACCCGACACTTCCTGAAAGCGGGCTAAGCCGGCTTTCCTACTAGATGGACTGTCTAGCAGCTTACACAGAGAAGATATAAGAGAGAGAATAGAGAGTTGTGTGTTGAGGTGTGTTTTGAAATTAAATACAACATGCCTATTTATAGATTTTAGAAAGTCACTATGCTGTACTATTTCAACAACCCCCGTGGGCCCCACCTGCATAGTAGCACTATTCCAACAACCACAAAAACGTGTTTGTTGAAAATATTTTGGATGTGGGCCCCACCTGCATGAATAGTAAATTTGGTTACTATTCATATGAATAGTAATTTTGGTTACTATTCATATGAATAGTAATTTTGGTTACTATTCATATGAATAGTAATTTTGGTTACTATTCATATAAATAGTAATTTTGATTGCTATTCATATGAATAGTACTTTCGAATAATATGAAATTCATATGAATAGTAATTTCGAATACAATTCACATGAATAGTAATTTCGGATACTATTCATTTTCCTCTTAATTTTGACATCCTTAAATATTCAGCTTCCAACTAACTAGAGGATATCAACACCGCTCTAAACTCAATCACATCTCTTAACAATTTTTCTGAGTTAGATACTTTGATTCCTTTGTGAGGTGTTGACGCCTAGTACAACTGGTCTGGTTCACAGACGACTAACATTCACTCGTGGTCTTTGTAAAGCATAATGAATGTAATATGTAATAGAGGACGTATATAACTCAACTAGGATAAAAGATAAATAATATTAACTCTATACAGGGATCGTGAAATTTGAAGAACAGGCACCGACAAGGATCAAGTCGCTGAAAGAAGTTCATTAACATGATCAAGCCTCAGTGACAGAATAAGATGTACAGATGATTTAGTTGAAGGGCCAAAAGATTCCATGTATTTATATTATTTGAAGATATTGCTGCAGGCTAATCGATTGGAATGTAACGAAGGTGTGAAGATCAAGATCAGTGTTAGTCACTTGTGAACCAGACCAGTGCATTAAGTGTCAGCACATAAGAAAAGGATCAACACATTAATTCACTGAAAGAATTGCCAAAGTCTATTGACGATCAAGGACATACATAATATTTCAAGGTATTGTCAAAAATTAATTTACTCTGAAAATCAACTAAGTAACAGATTAATTAATTATTTATAATAAATAATTAAATTAATCTGGTACTTGAACTATTTTCTGAGAAGAATTAAAATAGCAAAATAAACAGAAGAGAATATGAATAGTAACCGAAATCACTATTCATATGAATAGTACTATTCATATGAATAGTAACTGCGGTTGTTGGAATAGTAACCGCGGTTGTTGGAATAGTAACTGTGGTTGTTGGAATAGTAGCTGGGGTTGTTGGAATAGTGCTCGGTTACTATTTGGGGGTTGTTGGAATAGTGCCAAATAGTGACTTTCTAAAATCTATAAATAGGCATGTTGTATTTCATTTCAAAACACACCTCAACACACAACTTTCTATTCTCTCTCTTATATCATCTCTGTGTAAGCTGCTAGACAGTCCATCTAGTAGGAAAGCCGGCTTAGCCCGCTTTCAGGAAGTGTCGGGTAGAAGGTCCTCGTGTCTAAACTATCCTTAGGAGTGTTTGATTTTGTAGCTGATCCATATATAGGATTAGATTGTGTAGCAAACCTCCGGGTTTTATCTATTTAAAGATATTTCCCACACAGTTGTGTTATTTTGATTTAGTATTTTTGATTTCATATCCACATCAAAAAATCAAAGTATTTTTAAATAACGTATTCAACCCCCCTTCTACGTTATTCCGGACCTAACAATTGGCTTCAAAGCCACTCTGTTATTATACAACAGTTAAGATCCAAAAAGCTATACAATCATGACAGAGAAAACACAAACTCCAACAACAAGCAGTTATGAATCAATTAGAGTTCCAATACTCAGGGCATCAGAATATCCCATATGGAAGGTGAAGATGGAAATGTTTCTGGAGGCTACAGATCCAGAGTACTTAGACAAAATCCATGATGGCCCACATAAGCCTACCAATTTGTCTGTTGCAATTGCTGGAGAGGAACAGAAAATGATTCCAAAGGAGAAGAAAGACTACACCCCTGAAGATATCTCCTCTATTAGCAAAGATGCCAAGGTAAGGCATTTATTACATAATGCCCTTGACAATGTTATGTCTGACAAGGGTCATTGGATGCAAAACTGCTAAGGAGATTTGGGATGCTTTGGAAGTCAGATGTCAAGGAACCAAAGCCATCAAAAAGAACAGGAGAACAATACTCACACAGGAGTACGAGCACTTTGACTAAAATACTGATGAGTCATTAACAGATATATATGACAGATTCCTGAAATTGCTGAATGATCTGTCACTGGTAGATAAAGAGTATGATCTTATAGACTCCAATCTGAAATTCATGTTGGCTCTTCCTGAGAAGTGGGATTTAAAAGCCACTACCATCAGAGACAATCATAATCTGGAAGACATGTCTCTTGATGAAATCTATGGAATGCTCAAAACTCATGAGCTTGAGATGGAACAAAGAAGTAAAAGGCATGGAGGCAAGTCCAAGATAATTGCTCTTAAAGCTGAGGAAAAAGCTTCTAAAGAAGTTACTGTGAAAAAGAGTCAATCCAAGGGAAAGGCTCTTATTACAAAGTCTGATACTGAATCATCAAACTCTGATGATGACACAAACTCTGACAATCTCACAGACTCTGATAATGAGGGTAGTGATGCTGAGATGATACAACTTGCAGCCCTGATGGTAAGAAGCTTCAAGAATAAGGCTTACAAGAACTTCGAGAAAAGAAATAAATTCACACGAAGAGATTCAAATTTCGAAAAGAAGAATTTCAGAAAAGCTGAAGGAAAGGAAGACAGGTCTGGAAAAGTGGACAAATCCAAGATCAAATGCTATAATTGTGGTGAGAAAGGACATTTTGCACCTGAATGCAAGAAAGCCAAAGCTGATAAAGGTCAAGCTTACATCACAAAGAAGAAGGACTGGGCTGACACTTCAGACTCTGAAGATGAGGTGAACTATGCCTTGATGGCAAATGTTGATAGTATCTCTGAAACTACTGAGACCAAGGTACCTCACTCTACTCTAGCTTTTGATACTACTGATATATCTGAGTTAAGACTCTTTCTTAAAAACTTGCATGTTAGCTACAGAGATCAGACTTTAGAAAATGAAAGAATAAAATCTGAAAGTCTAGACCTTAGAAAGAGAAATGACTATCTAGAATCAGAATTAGTCCAGATGTTAAAAATTCAGAAAGAGAGAGATGATGCTATTTTTGTTAAAACTGAATTATTGAAAAAGCATGCTTATCTTGAATCTGAACTTGTTAAAGAAAGAAACATTATTAAAACTTGGACTAATTCTGGGAAAACTACTCAGATTATCATAGAGAATGATTGTTGGAAAGAAGGTCTAGGTTACACTGATAAAAAGAAAACTACCAACCTAGAAGCTGAGACCTCTAAACCTGTATTTACTGAAAAGGCTGCAAAACCCAAACTTAATCATATGAGGTTTGTACCAAAATATGACAAACCAAAACAGGATGAAGTCAAATCAGTAAATATTAGTTTAGTGTCTCAGAAACAGCTTAAACACAAGCTGAATGAGTTAAAAAGAGTGAACAAGGTAAAAGAACCTAGGAAAAATAGAAATGGAAAGGTAGGCATCAATAAAAGCAATAACTATATGCCTATTTCCAATGCTCCTAGGAAGAAATGTTACAACTGTGGAAATCCTAACCATCTTGCTACTTTTTGCAGGAAGAATAAAAATATAAACTCTGTACCTCCTAAGTCAGGAGTTAAGAGTGGTTTAGTTAGGTTTAAACCACAGAATCCTTGTTTATACTGTGGCAGTATTTGGCATTCTATTTATACAT
Organism: Kitagawia praeruptora; assembly: GCA_037693485.1. Lineage (NCBI taxonomy): Eukaryota > Viridiplantae > Streptophyta > Magnoliopsida > Apiales > Apiaceae > Kitagawia > Kitagawia praeruptora. The sequence continues at coordinate 14,303,759 of CM075347.1, forward strand.
GCAAAGAGTATCATAAGTTGTATTATGATTATTATGAACTTAAACCCTCTTTGAATAAATTCAAGATTGATTCTACATGTATAAATTCTGATAAAAAGAATGTTAGCACAAACTCTGATAAAACTTCTGCTGCAAAAGCTAACAAACTTAATAAGGCCAAAGGATCCAAGCAAGTAAGGGTCCTTAAAACTAATCATTAGTGGTTTTTCTGATTGCAGGGTAACAGGAAATATATCCTTATTCTGGACAGTGGATGCTCAGGACACATGACTGGAAATAAAGCCCTGCTATCAGAATTTGTGGAGAAAGCTGGCCCAAGTGTTTCTTATGGAGATGGCAACATAGGAAGGACTCTGGGATTTGGCAATATCAAACTTGGGGATGTCATCATTGAATCTGTAGCTCTAGTCTCAGGACTCAAACATAATCTACTAAGTGTGAGTCAAATCTGTGACAGAGGTTATCATGTGGATTTCTTTGAAGAACACGGTGAAGTTGTAAGCAAATCTACAGGAAAAGTTGTTCTGAAGGGATACAGGCATGGTAACATTTATGAAGCTAAGCTTTCAACAAACTCTGATGGCTCTGCAATCTGTCTACTGAGTAGAGCATCAATTGAAGAAAGCTGGGATTGGCACAAGAGACTTTCTCATCTGAATTTCAACAGCATTAATGAGCTAGTGAAGAAAGATCTTGTGAGAGGATTGCCCAAATTAATTTTTACTTCAGATGGCCTATGTGACTCATGTCAAAAGGCAAAACAAAGGAAAACTTCATTCAAAAGTAAGACTGAATCCTCAATTCTTGAGCCATATCACTTATTGCATGTTGATTTATTTGGTCCAGTAAATATAATGTCTATTGGAAAGAAAATATATTCTTTGGTTATTGTTGATGAATACACCAGATATACATGGGTATATTTCATGCACAAGAAAGAAGAAACTACATCAATCTTAACAGAGCATGTCAGACAACTGGACAAAGGATCTAAGCATACAGTGAAAATCATAAGGATGATAATGGCACTGAGTTCAAGAATGTAGTCATGGAAGAGTTTTGTAAAGAAAATGGAATAAAGCAAGAATTCTCTGCACCTGGAACTCCACAACAAAATGGAGTAGTAGAGAGAAAGAACAGGACACTCATAGAAGCTGCAAGGACCATGCTTGATGAAGCAAAGCTGCCAACTTACTTCTGGGCTGAAGCTGTGCAAACTGCTTGTTTCACACAGAATGCTACACTCATAAACAAGCATGGTAAAACACCATATGAGATGGTGAAAAAAAAGAAGCCGAACCTGAAGTACTTTCATGTGTTTGGATGTAAATGTTTTGTTCTTAAGACTCATCCAGAACAGCTTTCCAAATTTGATTTAAAAGCTGATGAAGGAATCTTTGTTGGATACCCACTATCAACAAAAGCATTCAGAGTATATAATCTGAGAACAAAAGTGGTCATGGAATCTATCCATGTGTCTTTTGATGATAAAAAGATAACAGGACTTGAAGATTTTGATGAACATGACCAGCTGAGATTTGAGAATGAAGAAATAAATGCTGATCTACATACTTCTGATATTCTTTCAGACTCTATTGTTCAATCTATACCAGTAGATCAGACAGCAGCACATGTTGAGGGGGAGCAAGTGAACGATGAAAATGAACCCCAATCAAGTGAAGAAACATCAAAGAATGCATCTGCTGATTCATTAAACTCTGATTCATCAAACTTTCAAAGCAACAGCTCAGGGGGAGCAAACAATGATTTTGGATCCACTAGTCATCACACACTAAACACAATTATGAACTTGGGGAATCATCAAGATCAAATCTGCCGAGACAAAGGGTATGGAGTAGAGCGCATCCCTTTGAACAGATCATTGGTAAACCGGACACGGGTGTACAGACTAGAAGAGCAACACAGAATGAATGCAATTTCGCAGGATTTTTATCTCAAATTGAACCTAAAAAGGTTGATGAAGCTCTTGATGATCCAGATTGGGTAACTGCAATGCAGGAAGAACTCAATCAGGTCGAAAGGCAGAAAGTATGGAAGCTGGTGCCAAGACCAAAAGATAAATCTGTAATTGGCACTAGATGGGTGTTTAGAAATAAACTGGATAAAAATGGTATTGTTACGAGGAACAAGGCTCGATTGGTAGCAAAGGGTTACTCTCAAGAAGAGGGAATTGATTATGATAAAACCTATGCCCCAGTTGCAAGGCTTGAAGCAATCAGGATGTTCTTAGCATTTGCTACACACTCCAACTTTAAGGTTTTTCAGATGGATGTGAAGAGTGCATTTTTTAATGGAGATCTAGAGGAAAAAGTCAATGTTGAACAACCCCCTGGGTTCGAAGACAAGGAATTTGAAGGTTTTGTGTACTTTCTCTTCAAAGCTCTCTATGGTCTCAAGCAAGCCCCTCGAACATGAGATTTGCTAAGCTAATGTAGAGTAGGTACGAGATGAGCATGATGGGTGAGTTGTCCTTCTTCCTTGGACTTCAAGTTGTTTAGAAGCCTGATGGTATTTTCATCTGCCAATCGAAATACATAAAGGATCTTCTGAAGAAGTATGGGATGGAAGAAGCAGCTACTGCCAAGACCCCGATGCCAACTGCAGTCAAGCTTGATGAAGACAAATCTGGTAAGTCAATTGACATCACGAAGTATCGAGGTATGATCGGCTCTCTCTTGTACTTAACTGCTAGTAGACCAGATATTATGTTCGCAACTTGTCTATGTGCTAGATTCCAGGCTAACCCTAAATAGTCACATCTTATAGCTGTTAAACGTATTTTCATATACCTTAAGGGAACCCCCAATCTTGGGATTTGGTACCCTAAAGGAACAGGTTTTGACCTAATTGGCTATACAGATTCCGACTTCGCAGGTTGTAAGATTGATCGGAAAAGTACTTCTGGAAGCTGTCAGTTTCTAGGAAGAAGGTTGGTATCTTGGTACAGCAAGAAGCAACACTCAGTATCTACCTCGATAGCCGAAGCAGAATACATTGCGGCAGGTAGCTGTTGTGCTCAGATCCTGTGGATGAGGAATCAGCTTCAGGACTATGGACTCATGTTGGACAAAATTCTAGTTCTATGCGACAACACGAGTGCCATTGCCATTGCCAACAGTCCAGTTCAAAACACCAGGACTAAGCATATTGATATCAGGTATCATTTCTTACGAGAGCATGTCATGAATGGAACTGTGGTATTATATTTTGTTCCCATAGATGAACAAATTGCAGACATCTTTACTAAACCACTGGATGAATCCACTTTCTCCAGGTTAGTTGGTGAACTTGGGATGTTAAATCTGTCTAATTAATTTTGGATAATCAATAACTGCAATTTGTTATAAGTTCACATGTATTTTAAATGTCCATATGTTTAGTACTTGTGAATTTGTTTTGCATCCAGTCCTCTTTTTATAGTTATCTCTATATTAATTACCATGCTTATAAATGCTATATTTTATGGTAATTAGTTAGTAAATAATTGAGTTAATTGTAGCATAATTAAATAAATATTTTATTGACATATATCAATTAATGATATTTTGTTAATTTTATGTCTATTTAATTGTGAGTTTATCTGATTATTGTGGATTAATTCTTGATTTACTGTGTGATTATTTTTAAATCCATAATAATTAGAAGTATTATATGTGTATGTGTATAGACTGATAGGTTTCGGCGATAAGATGTTTTTTCGGCCGACAGGTTTCGGTGATAAGATGTTTTTTCGGCTAATTAGGTAGTTAGGTGAGAAATTATTGAGCGGTGTTATTTTTCAAACATAACCTATCACTATTACACCTAACCCACTAATACTTGAAACCTTATAAATGATGAGTTTTTGTTTGTGTTTAACATCATCAATTTTCAGATATACAGAGCATATACACACAATTGCTGAATATTTCAAGCTTTGATCGAAAAGATCTCACAATCTAGCTGGTGGTTTTTAGAGCGGATTTCATATTCTTGTTATACGCACTAACCCTTATTTTTAAATTTCCTCAAAGTTTTTGAAAATGGCATTGCAGGGAAGTTTTTTAATTGCTAAAGTTAATCCTGTTTCCATTCAGCAAATCGAAACCATTCAGGATGAGCAATTTCGGGCTTGGACACAATTTCTGAATGAACATTCATTAATCCGCTATTCTTTAGTTATACAGGTGCAGCATAACCATTATGCATTGTGTGAACTATATTGCAGTGCGGTTAACACTTCTGGATAGGACGGGTGTGCATTCACATATCGACTATTTGGTAGGTCGATTAGGGTCACTGAACGAGATGTTAATCGAATTCTTCATTTTCCTATGGAAAATCTCGTTTCTGATCCTACACTTGAACAGATTGAAATGTTCTTTTGTTTTATAAGGTACCAAGATGGCAATTTCAATACTGGTAATCTTTCTAGAACGTTTCTAACCCAGTACTGGAATTTCTTCTTTCACACTCTTAACCATGTTTTTTCCTCAGATAGAACAAATCAAGATCGAATACCTGAATTTATTCAAATAATAGGGTATGCGGTCGCCAATAATTTGAGGATTAATTTTGGAAAAATAGTGCTTGGTCAAATCATTTTAAAAATGAAACGCTTGGGAACAAGTGATGTTCGGACTCAAAATGTCAAATGTCTATATCCAAGGTTTCTACAGTTAATATTAAATGATTTTTTGATTGATGAAGACAGGGTACGCTTGGAAAATGGTCAAAAGGTGGAATGTTCTTCCATAAAGACGAATGTAATTAATTACATAAGCAAAAAGAAATATACGGATGTGCCTACAGTCCTAACTGAATATCTAAAGACTGTCCCACTTCCGTTGTTACTACGACCAGTGAGAGCAGGTTTACGACAAGGTAATATTTCAATCCCTGCTATTCCAACCTCTGTATTTCCTATTGTGTCACAGGAAATACAGTTTCTACAGCCCCTAGTGGCCATCTTACCCGACCAAGAGCAGGAAATCCCACCGACTCTAACACAGGTCGAAGAGCCCATTCTACAAATGCAAACACAAACACAACAAACTCCTACACCTCAATTGTCACTTAAACGATCAGTCATCCATATAATTGAGGGAGATGGTGTCTCAGCAGCACCACATAAGGAGTTAGTTACAACAGCCGCTCTACCTCATTCTAAACAAAGTAAACCCAATGAACCTGAGGTAACGACAACTGTTAGTGAAACAATTCTTTCTTATCCAATGAGTGCAAATGTAAATGAGGTTGAATTGACGGGAGCAACTATCTTGAGTTCCATTTCACGGAACATACGAGTGGTTGATGATCTTTCTAAAGATCAAATGCCTTCACAGGCATCCGAGGTGGAATTACCTTCCTCAATAACTGCTGGTGAATCTTCCATTTTACGGAAAGATCCATTGGTGGGTGGTTCTTTTATGAACCAAGTGTCTTCACAGACGTACGAGGGAAACTTGGGTTTTGTGCCATTTAATCGATTCAAGTTTAACCTCCCAGAGGGAAAATCTCTGGATCTCTTTCGAGATTTACCACCTTTTACCAGTGGTCGGCAACTCGCTTCACGCGAGGACGGAAGCTCACGAACTTTCATTGCACCATCCGTGACCTCTAAAAAAGGGGCTAGGATGATTTCATTTGCAGGTACACATATCGGTGGAAGCTCTAGAGGAAAGTTGAGGGAAACACCAACAGAACATGTAAGTGTAACCCAAACCACTAAACCGAGTGAATATAGAGTGTTGAGTGAAACACCTGCAGAACGTACAAGTGAGCAACCTACTCAACCACATGCACTTGTAACCAGAAAGGAATATAGCAGACTTCTTACACGGGTCCAAACAATGGAGAAAGAGTTGCCAAATATTTGTAAGTCTATTGGAGAAATCAAAAATTTGCAACTTATTTAACATGATGCATTCCAGGTTCAATTAAGTTCCATGGCAGCCCAGTTTAGTCATGCAATCAACTCCTTGGTAAAGCCATCTTCGTCTAATTTACCAACTACACATCCTGCTAATCTGGAGGATAACCCAACTGAGGGGGAGAAGGTGGATGATCAAGAAAAATCTACTAGGCGTAAGGGCAAGGAAAAGGTTGTTGACACGGAATTAACTTTATTTTAGGAAAGGAAAAGCTAATTGGAGTATCAGTGCTATGTGGAAAGAAAGCAAAGGCAAACTTGAAGATATGTTCAGTCTAGAGGAACAATTGTCTTGCACTTGTTCAAATTTAAAAATCTGGAAAATGTATATTTGATCCAGAATGCGCTTTAATATTATTTATCTTTGTATTTCATTTTTTGTTGTATCAGTTGAGTTATCCTCTAGGAATTTGCTTGTCAAACCCTAACAATCAAATAGGGGGAGATTGTAAAGCATAATGAATGTAATATGTAATAGAGGACGTATATAACTCAACTAGGATAAAAGATAAATAATATTAACTCTATACAGGGATCGTGAAATTTGAAGAACAATCACCGACAAGGATCAAGTCGCTGAAAAAAGTTCATTAACATGATCAAGCCTCAGTGACAGAATAAGATGTACAGATGATTCAGTTGAGGGGCCAAAAGATTCCATGTATTTATATTATTTGAAGATATTGCTGCAGGCTAATCAATTGGAATGTAACGAAGGTGTGAAGATCAATATCAGTGCTAGTCACTTGTGAACCAGACCAGTGCACTAAGTGTCAGCACATAAGAGAAGGATCAACACATTAATTCACAGAAAGAATTGCCAAAGCCTATTGACGATCAAGGACATACATAATATTTCAAGGTATTGTCAAAAATTAATTTACTCTGAAAATCAACTAAGTAACAGATTAATTAATTATTTATAATAAATAATTAAATTAATCTGGTACTTGAACTATTTTCTGTGAAGAATTAAAACAGCAAAATAAACAGAAGAGAATATGAATAGTAACCGAAATCATTATTCATATGAATAGTACTATTCATATGAATAGTAACTGCGGTTGTTGGAATAGTAACCGCGGTTGTTGGAATAGTAGCTGGGGTTGTTGGAATAGTGCTCGGTTACTATTTGGGGGTTGTTGGAATAGTGCCAAATAGTGACTTTCTAAAATCTATAAATAGGCATGTTGTATTTCATTTCAAAACACACCTCAACACACAACTTTCTATTCTCTCTCTTATATCATCTCTGTGTAAGCTGCTAGACAGTCCATCTAGTAGGAAAGCCGGCTTAGCCCGCTTTCAGGAAGTGTCGGGTAGAAGGTCCTCGTGCCTAAACTATCCTTAGGAGTGTTTGATTTTGTAGCTGATCCATATATAGGATTAGATTGTGTAGAAAACCTCCGGGTTTTATCTATTTAAAGATATTTCCCACACAGTTGTGTTATTTTGATTTAGTATTTTTGATTTCATATCCACATCAAAAAATCAAAGTATTTTTAAATAACGTATTCAACCCCCCTTCTACGTTATTCCGGACCTAACAATTGGCATCAAAGCCACTCTATTATTATACAACAGTTAAGATCCAAAAAGCTATACAATCATGACAGAGAAAACACAAACTCCAACAACAAGCAGTTATGAATCAATTAGAGTTCCAATACTCAGGGCATCAGAATATCCCATATGGAAGGTGAAGATGGAAATGTTTCTGGAGGCTACAGATCCAGAGTACTTAGACAGAATCCATGATGGCCCACATAAGCCTACCAAATTGTCTGTTGCAATTGCTGGAGAGGAACAGAAAATGATTCCAAAGGAGAAGAAAGACTACACCCCTGAAGATATCTCGTCTATTAGCAAAGATGCCAAGGTAAGGCATTTATTACATAATGCCCTTGACAATGTTATGTCTAACAGGGTCATTGGATGCAAAACTGCTAAGGAGATTTGGGATGCTTTGGAAGTCAGATGTCAAGGAACCAAAGCCATCAAAAAGAACAGGAGAACAATACTCACACAGGAGTACGAGCACTTTGACTAAAATACTGATGAGTCATTAACAGATATATATGACAGATTCCTGAAATTGCTGAATGATCTGTCACTGGTAGATAAAGAGTATGATCTTATAGACTCCAATCTGAAATTCATGTTGGCTCTTCCTGAGAAGTGGGATTTAAAAGCCACTACCATCAGAGACAATCATAATCTGGAAGACATGTCTCTTGATGAAATCTATGGAATGCTCAAAACTCATGAGCTTGAGATGGAAAAAAGAAGTAAAAGGCATGGAGGCAAGTCCAAGATAATTGCTCTTAAAGCTGAGGAAAAAGCTTCTAAAGAAGTTACTGTGAAAAAGAGTCAATCCAAGGGAAAGGCTCTTATTACAAAGTCTGATACTGAATCATCAAACTCTGATGATGACACAAACTCTGACAATCTCACAGACTCTGATAATGAGGGTAGTGATGCTGAGATGATACAACTTGCAACCCTGATGGTAAGAAGCTTCAAGAATAAGGCTTACAAGAACTTCGGGAAAAGAAATAAATTCACACGAAGAGATTCAAATTTTGAAAAGAAGAATTTCAGAAAAGCTGAAGGAAAGGAAGATAGGTCTAGAAAAGTGGACAAATCCAAGATCAAATGCTATAATTGTGGTGAGAAAGGACATTTTGCACCTGAATGCAAGAAAGCCAAAGCTGATAAAGGTCAAGCTTACATCACAAAGAAGAAGGACTGGGCTGACACTTCAGACTCTGAAGATGAGGTGAACTATGCCTTGATGGCAAATGTTGATAGTATCTCTGAAACTACTGAGACCAAGGTACCTCACTCTACTCTAGCTTTTGATACTACTGATATATCTGAGTTAAGACTATTTCTTAAAAACTTGCATGTTAGCTACAGAGATCATACTTTAGAAAATGAAAGAATAAAATATGAAAGTCTAGACCTTAGAAAGAGAAATGACTATCTAGAATCAGAATTAGTCCAGATGTTAAAAATTCAGAAAGAGAGAGATGATGCTATTTTTGTTAAAACTGAATTATTGAAAAAGCATGCTTATCTTGAATCTGAACTTGCTAAAGAAAGAAACATTATTAAAACTTGGACTAATTCTGGGAAAACTACTCAGATTATCATAAAGAATGATTGTTGGAAAGAAGGTCTAGGTTACACTGATAAAAAGAAAACTACCAACCTAAAAGCTGAGACCTCTAAACCTGTATTTACTGAAAAGGCTGCAAAACACAAACTTAATCATATGAGGTTTGTACCAAAATCTGACAAACCAAAATAGGATGAAGTCAAATCAGTAAATATTAGTTTAGTGTCTCAGAAACAGCTTAAACACAAGCTGAATGAGTTAAAAAGAGTGAACAAGGTAAAAGAACCTAGGAAAAATAGAAATGGAAAGGTAGGCATCAATAAAAGCAATAACTATATGCCTATTTCCAATGCTCCTAGGAAGAAATGTTACAACTGTGGAAATCCTAACCATCTTGCTACTTTTTGCAGGAAGAATAAAAATATAAACTCTGTACCTCCTAAGTCAGGAGTTAAGATTGGTTCAGTTAGGTTTAAGCCACAGAATCCTTGTTTTCACTGTGGCAGTATTTGGCATTCTATTTATACATGCAAAGAGTATCATAAGTTGTATTATGATTATTATGAACTTAAACCCTCTTTGAATAAATTCAAGATTGATTCTACATGTATAAATTCTGATAAAAAGAATGTTAGCACAAACTCTGATAAGACTTCTGCTGCAAAAGCTAACAAACTTAATAAGGCCAAAGGATCCAAGCAAGTATGGGTCCTTAAAACTAATCATTAGTGGTTTTTCTGATTGCAGGGTAAAAGGAAATATATCCTTGTTCTGGACAGTGGATGCTCAGGACACATGATTGAAAATAAAGCCCTGCTATCAGAATTTGTGGAGAAAGCTGGCCCAAGTGTTTCTTGTGGAGATGGAAACATAGGAAAGACTCTGGGATATATATGGCAATATCAAACTTGGGAATGTCATCATTGAATCTGTAGCTCTAGTCTCAGGACTCAAACATAATCTACTAAGTGTGAGTCAAATCTGTGACAGAGGTTTTCATGTGGATTTCTTTGAAGAACACGGTGAAGTTGTAAGCAATTCTATAGGAAAAGTTGTTCTGAAGGGATACAGGCATGGTAACATTTATGAAGCTAAGCTTTCAACAAACTCTGATGGCTCTGCAATCTGTCTACTGAGTAGAGCATCAATTGAAGAAAGCTGGGATTGGCACAATAGACTTTCTCATCTGAATTTCAACAGCATTAATGAGCTAGTGAAGAAAGATCTTGTGAGAGGATTGCCCAAATCAGTTTTTACTCCAGATGGCCTATGTGACTCATGTCAAAAGGCAAAACAAAGGAAAACTTCATTCAAAAGTAAGACTGAATCCTCAATTCTTGAGCCATATCACTTATTGCATGTTGATTTATTTGGTCCAGTAAATATAATGTCTATTGGAAAGAAAAGATATGCTTTGGTTATTGTTGATGAATACACCAGATATACATGGATATATTTGCACAAGAAAGAAGAATCTGCATCAATCTTAACAGAGCATGTCAGACAACTGGACAAAGGATCTAAGCATACAGTGAAAATCATAAGGAGTGATAATGGCACTGAGTTCAAGAATGTAGTCATGGAAGAGTTTTGTAAAGAAAATGGAATAAAGCAAGAATTCTCTGCACCTGGAACTCCACAATAAAATGGAGTAGTAGAGAGAAAGAACAGGACTCTCATAGAAGCTGCAAGGACCATGCCTGATGAAGCAAAGCTGCCAACTTACTTCTGGGCTGAAGCTGTGCAAACTGCTTATTTCACATAGAATGCTACACTCATAAATAAGCATGGTAAAACACCATATGAGATGGTGAAAAAGAAGAAGCCGAACCTGAAGTACTTTCATGTGTTTGGATGTAAATGTTTTGTTCTTAAGACTCATCCAGAACAGCTTTCCAAATTTGATTTAAAAGCTGATGAAGGAATCTTTGTTGGATACCCACTATCAACAAAAGCATTCAGAGTGTATAATCTGATAACAAAAGTGGTCATGGAATCTATCCATGTGTCTTTTGATGATAAAAAGATAACAGGACTTGAAGATTTTGATGAACATGACCAGCTGAGATTTGAGAATGAAGAAATAAACATACTTCTGATATTCTTTCAGACTCTATTGTTCAATCTATACCAGTAGATCAGACAGCAACACATGTTGAGGGGGAGAAAGTGAACGATGAAAATGAACCCCAATCAAGTGAAGAAACATCAAAGAATGCATCTGCTGATTCATTAAACTCTGATTCATCAAACTTTGAAAGCAACAGCTCAGGGGGAGCAAACAATGATTTTGGATCCACTAGTCATCACACTAAACACATTTATGAACTTGGGGAATCATCAAGATCAAATCTGCCGAGACAAAGGGTATGGAGTAGAGCGCATCCCTTTGAACAGATCATTGGTGAACTGGACACGGGTGTACAGACTAGAAGAGCAATACAGAATGAATGCAATTTCGCAGGATTTTTATCTCAAATTGAACCTAAAAAGGTTGATGAAGCTCTTGATGATCCAGATTGGGTAACTGCAATGCAGGAAGAACTCAATCAGTTCGAAAGGCAGAAAGTATAGAAGCTGGTGCCAAGACCAAAAGATAAATCTGTAATTGGCACTAGATGGGTGTTTAGAAATAAACTGGATGAAAATGGTATTGTTACGAGGAACAAGGCTCGATCGGTAGCAAAGGGTTACTCTCAAGAAGAGGGAATTGATTATGATGAAACCTATCCTCCAGTTGCAAGGCTTGAAGCAATCAGGATGTTCTTAGCATTTGTTGCACACTCCAACTTTAAGGTTTTTCAGATGGATTTGAAGAGTGCATTTTTTAATGGAGATCTAGAGGAAGAAGTCTATGTTGAACAACCCCCTGGGTTCGAAGACAAGGAATTTGAAGGTTTTGTGTACTTTCTCTTCAAAGCTCTCTATGGTCTCAAGCAAGCCCCTCGAACATGAGATTTGCTAAACTAATGTAGAGTAGGTACGAGATGAGCATGATGGGTGAGTTGTCCTTCTTCCTTGGACTTCAAGTTGTTTAGAAGCCTGATGGTATTTTCATCTGCCAATCGAAATACATAAAGGATCTTCTGAAGAAGTATGGGATGGAAGAAGCAGCTACTGCCAAGACCCCGATGCCAACTGCAGTCAAGCTTGATGAAGACAAATCTGGTAAGTCAGTTGACATCACGAAGTATCAAGGTATGATCGGCTCTCTCTTGTACTTAACTGCTAGTAGACCAGATATTATGTTCGCAACTTGTCTATGTGCTAGATTCCAGGCTAACCCTAAAGAGTCACATCTTATAGCTGTTAAACGTATTTTCATATACCTTAAGGGAACCCCCAATCTTGGGATTTGGTACCCTAAAGGAACAGGTTTTGACCTAATTGGCTATACAGATTCCGACTTCGCAGGTTGTAAGATTGATCGGAAAAGTACTTCTGGAAGCTGTCAGTTTCTAGGAAGAAGGTTGGTATCTTGGTACAGCAAGAAGCAACACTCAGTATCTACCTCGATAGCCGAAGCAGAATACATTGCGGCAGGTAGCTGTTGTGCTCAGATCCTGTGGATGAGGAATCAGCTTCAGGACTATGGACTCATGTCGGACAAAATTCTAGTTCTATGCGACAACACGAGTGCCATTGTCATTGCCAACAGTCCAGTTCAACATACCAGGACTAAGCATATTGATATCAGGTATCATTTCTTACGAGAGCATGTCATGAATGGAACTGTGGTATTATATTTTGTTCCCACAGATGAACAAATTGCAGACATCTTTACTAAACCACTGGAAGAATCCACTTTCTCCAGGTTAGTTGGTGAACTTGGGATGTTAAATCTGTCTAATTAATTTTGGATAATCAATAACTGCAATTTGTTATAAGTTCACATGTATTTTAAATGTCCATATGTTTAGTACTTGTGAATTTGTTTTGCATCCAGTCCTCTTTTTATAGTTATCTCTATATTAATTACCATGCTTATAAATGCTATATTTTATGGTAATTAGTTAGTAAATAATTGAGTTAATTGTAGCATAATTAAATAAATATTTTATTGACATATATCAATTAATGATATTTTGTTAATTTTATGTCTATTTAATTGTGAGTTTATCTGATTATTGTGGATTAATTCTTGATTTACTGTGTGATTATTTTTAAATCCATAATAATTAGAAGTATTATATGTGTATGTGTAAAGACTGATAGGTTTCGGCGATAAGATGTTTTTTCGGCCGACAGGTTTCGGTGATAAGATGTTTTTTCGGCTAATTAGGTAGTTAGGTGAGAAATTATTGAGCGGTGTTATTTTTCAAACATAACCTGTCACTATTACACCTAACCCACTAATACTTGAAACCTTATAAATGATGAGTTTTTGTTTGTGTTTAACATCATCAATTTTCAGATATACAGAGCATATACACACAATTGCTGAATATTTCAAGCTTTGATCGAAAAGATCTCACAATCTAGCTGGTGGTTTTTAGAGCGGATTTCATATTCTTGTTATACGCACTAACCCTTGTTTTTAAATTTCCTCAAAGTTTTTGAAAATGGCATTGCAGGGAAGTTTTTTAATTGCTAAAGTTAATCATGTTTCCATTCAGCAAATCGAAACCATTCAGGATGAGCAATTTCGGGCTTGGACACAATTTCTGAATGAACATTAATTAATCCGCTATTCTTTAGTTACACAGGTGCAGCTTAACCATGATGCATTGTGTGAACTATATTGCAGTGCGGTTAACACTTCTGGACAGGACGGGTGTGCATTCACATATCGACTATTTGGCAGGTCGATTAGGGTCACTGAACGAGATGTTAATCGAATTCTTCATTTTCCTATGGAAAATCTCGTTTCTGATCCTACACCTGAACAGATTGAAATGTTCTTTCGTTTTATAAGGTACCAAGATGGCAATTTCAATACTGGTAATCTTTCTAGAACTTTTCTAAATTTCTTCTTTCACACTCTTAACCATGTTTTTTCCTCAGATAGAACAAATCAAGATCGAATACCTGAATTTATTCAAATAATAGGGTATGTGGTCGCCAATAATTTGAGGATTAATTTTGGAAAAATAGTGCCGTGTCAAATCATTTTAAAAATGAAACGCTTGGGAACAAGAGATGTTCGGACTCAAAATGTCAAATGTCTATATCCAAGGTTTCTACAGTTAATATTAAATGATTTTTTGATTGATGAAGACAGGGTACACTTGGAAAATGGTCAAAAGGTGGAATATTCTTCCATAAAGACGAATGTAATTAATTACATAAACAAAAAGAAATATACGGATGTGCCTACAGTCCTAACTGAATATCTAAAGACTGTCCCACTTCTGTTGTTACTACGACCAGTGAGAGCAGGTATACGATAAGGTAATATTTCAATCCCTGCTATTCCAACCTCTGTATTTCCTATTATGTCACAGGAAATACAGTTTCTACAGCCCCTAGTGGCCATCTTACCCGACCAAGAGCAGGAAATCCCACCGACTCTAACACAGGTCGAAGAGCCCATTCTACAAATGCAAACACAACAAACTCCTACACCTCAATTGTCACTTAAACGACCAGTCATCCACATTATTGAGGGAGATGGTGCCTCAGCAGCACCACATAAGGAGTTAGTTACAACAGCCGCTCTACCTCATTCTAAACGAAGTAAACCCAATGAACCTGAGGTAACGGCAACTGTTAATGAAACAATTCTTTCTTATCCAATAAGTGTAAATGTAAATCAGGTTGAATTGACGGGAGCAACTATCTTGAGTTCCATTTCACGGAACATACGAGTGGTTGATGATCTTTCTAAAGATCAAATGCCTTCACAGGCATCCAAAGTGGAATTACCTACCTCAATAACTGCTGGTGAATCTTCCATTTTACGGAAAGATCCATTGGTGGGTGGTTCTTTTATGAACCAAGTGTCTTCACAGACGTACGAGGGAAACTTGGGTTTTGTGCCATTTAATCGATTCAAGTTTAACCTCCCAGAGGGAAAATCTCTGGATCTCTTTCGAGATTTACCACCTTTTACCAGTGGTCGACAACTCGCTTCACGCGAGGACGGAAGCTCATGAACTTTCATTGCACCATCCGTGACCTCTGAAAAAGGGGCTAGGATGATTTCATTTGCAGGTACACATATCGGTGGAAGCTCTAGAGGAAAGTTGAGGGAAACACCAACAGAACATGTAAGTGTAACCCAAACCACTAAACCGAGTGAATATAGAGTGTTGAGTGAAACACCTGCAGAACGTACAAGTGAGCAACCTACTCAACCACATGCACTTGTAACCAGAAAGGAATATAGCAGACTTCTTACACGGGTCCAAACAATGGAGAAAGAGTTGTCAAATATTTGTAAGTCCATTGGAGAAATCAAAAATTTGCAACTTATTTAACATGATGCATTCCAGGTTCAATTAAGTTCCATGGCAGCCCAGTTTAGTCATGCAATCAACTCCTTGGTAAAGCCATCTTCGTCTAATTTACTAACTCCACATCCTACTAATCTGGAGGATAACCCAACTGAGGGTGAGAAGGTGGATGATCAAGAAAAATCTACTAGGCGTAAGGGCAGGGAAAAGGTTGTTGACACGGAAGTAACTTTATTTTGGGAAAGGAAAAGCTAATTGGAGTATCATTGCTATGTGGAAAGAAAGCAAAGGCAAACTTGAAGATATGTTCAGTCTAGAGGAACAATTGTCTTGCACTTGTTCAAATTTAAAAATCTGGAAAATGTTTATTTGATCCAGAATGCGCTTTAATATTATTTATCTTTGTATTTCATTTTTTGTTGTATCAGTTGAGTTATCCTCTAGGAATTTGCTTGTCAAACCCTAACAATCAAATTGGGGGAGATTGTAAAGCATAATGAATGTAATATGTAATAGAGGACGTATATAACTCAACTAGGATAAAAGATAAATAATATTAACTCTATACAGGGATCGTGAAATTTGAAGAACAGGCACCGACAAGGATCAAGTCGCTGAAAGAAGTTCATTAACATGATCAAACCTCAGTGACAGAATAAGATGTACAGATGATTCAGTTGAAGGGCCAAAAGATTCCATGACTTTCAATTGGAATGTAACGAAGGTGTGAAGATCAATATCAGTGCTAGTCACTTGTGAACCAGACCAGTGCACTAAGTGTCAGCACATAAGAGAAGGATCAACACATTAATTCACAGAAAGAATTGCCAAAGCCTATTGACGATCAAGGACATACATAATATTTCAAGGTATTGTCAAAAATTAATTTACTCTGAAAATCAACTAAGTAACAGATTAATTAATTATTTATAATAAATAATTAAATTAATTTGGTACTTGAACTATTTTCTGAGAAGAATTAAAACAGCAAAATAAACATAAGAGAATATGAATAGTATCTGAAATAACTATTCATATGAATAGTAACCGAAATCACTATTCATATGAATAGTACTATTCATATGAATAGTAACTGCGGTTGTTGGAATAGTAATCGCGGTTGTTGGAATAGTAACTGTGGTTGTTGGAATAGTAGCTGGGGTTGTTGGAATAGTGCTCGGTTACTATTTGGGGGTTGTTGGAATAGTGCCAAATAGTGACTTCCTAAAATCTATAAATAGCAATGTTGTATTTCATTTCAAAACACACCTCAACACACAACTTTCTATTCTCTCTCTTATATCATCTCTGTGTAAGCTGCTAGACAGTCCATCTAGTAGGAAAGCCGGCTTAGCCCGCTTTCAGGAAGTGTCGGGTAGAAGGTCCTCGTGCCTAAACTATCCTTATGAGTGTTTGATTTTGTAGCTGATCCATATATAGGATTAGATTGTGTAGCAAACCTCCGGGTTTTATTTATTTAAAGATATTTCCCACACAGTTGTGTTATTTCGATTTAGTATTTTTGATTTCATATCCACATCAAAAAATTGAAGTATTTTTAAATAACGTATTCAACCCCCCTTCTACGTTTTTCCGGACCTAACAGTCTTCGTATCATGTCTTTAAGAACACTGCTAAGAATTGTGCAACCATAAAAACTTTATCACTGGAATCTTTTGGCCCTTCAACTGAATCATCTGTACATCTTAATTTGTCACTGAGGCTTGATCATGTTAATGTACTTCTTTCAGCGACTTGATCCTTGTTGATGCATGTTCTTCAACTTTCACGATCCCTGTATAGAGTTAATATTATCTATCTTTTATCCTAGTAGAGTTATATATGTCCTCTATTACATATTACATTACATTATGCTTTACAATCTCCCCCTATTTGATTGTTAGGGTTTGACAAGCAAATTCCTAGAGGATAACTCAACTGATACAAATAAAATACAAAGATAAATAATATTAAAGTGCATTCTAGATTATATATATACATTTTCCAGATTTCTAAAATTAAATCAAGTGCAAGACAATTGTTCCTCTAGACTGAACATATCTTCAAGTTTGCCTTTGCTTTCTTTCCACATAGCACTAATACTTCCATTAGCTTTTTCTTTCCCAGAATAAAGTTAATTCCGTGTCAACAACCTTTTCCTTGCCCTTACGCCTAGTAGATTTTTCTTGGTCATCCACCTTCTCCCCCTCAGTTGGGTTATCCTCCAGAGTAGTAGGATGTGGAGTTGGTAAATTAGACGAAGCTGTCTTCACCAAGGAATTAATTGCATAACTAAACTGGGCTGCCATGGAGCTTAATTAAACCCAGAATGCATCATGTTGAATAAGTTGCAAATTTTTGATTTCTCCAATGGACTTACAAATATTTGACAACTCTTTCTCCATTGTTTGGACCCGTGTAAGGAGTCTGCTATATTCCTTTCTGGTTACAGGTGCATGTGGTTGAGTAGGTTGCTCACTTGTACGTTCTGCAGGTGTTTCACTCAACACTCTTTATTCACTCGATTTAGTGGTTTGGGTTACACTCACATGTTCTATTGGTGTTTCCCTCAATTTTCCTCTAGAGCTTCCACCGATATGTGTACCTGCAAATGAAATCATCATAGCCCCTTTTTCAGAGGTCACGGATGGTGCAATGAATGTTCGTGAGCTTCCGTCCTCGCGTGAAACGAGTTGCCGACCACTGGTAAAGAGTGGTAAATCTCGAAAGAGATCTAGAGATTTTCCCTCTGGGAGGTTAAACTTGAATCGATTAAATGGCACAAAACCCAAGTTTCCCTCGAATGTCTGCGAAGACACTTGGTTCATAAAAGAACCACCTACCTATGGATCTTTCCGTAAAATGGAAGATTCACCAGCAGTTATTGAGGTAGGTAATTCCACCTCGGATGCCTGTGAAGGCTTTTGATCTTTAGAAAGATCATCAACCACTCCTATGTTCTGTGAAATGGAACTCAAGATAGTTGCTCCCGTCAATTCAACCTTATTTACATTTTCACTCATTGGATAAGAAAGAATTGTTTCACTAGCAGTTGCCGTTACCTCAGGTTCATTGGGTTTACTTCATTTAGAATGAGGTAGAGCGGCTGATGTAACTAACTTATTATGTGGTGCTGCTGAGGCACTATATCAATCAAAAAATTTGATGGCTGGTCGTTTGAGTGACAATTGAGGTGTAGGAGTTTGTTGTGTTTGTGTTTGCATATGTAGAATGGGCTTTTCGACCTGTGTTAGAGTCGGTGGGATTTCCTGCTCTTGGTCGGGTAAGATGGCCACTAAGGGCTGTAGAAATTGTATTTCCTGTGACACAATAGGGAATACAGAGGTTGGAATAGCAGGGGTTGAAATATGACCTTGTCGTATACCTGCTCTCACTGGTCGTGGTAACAACGGAAGTGGGACAGTCTTTAGATATTCAGTTAGGACTTTTGGCACATCCGTATATTTCTTTTTGCTTATGTAATTAATTACATTCGTCTTCATGGGAGAACATTCCACCTTCTGACCATTTTCCAAGCGTACCCTGTCTTCATCATTCAAAAAATCATTTAATATTAGCTGTAGAAACCTTGGATATAGACATTTGACATTTTGAGTCTGAACATCTCTTGTTCCCAAGCGTTTCATTTTTAAAATGATTTGACCAAGCACTATTTTTCCAAAATTAATCCTCAAATTATTGGCGACCGCATACCCTATTATTTGAATAAATTCAGGTATTCGATCTTTATTTGTTCTATCTGAGGAAAAAACATGGTTAAGAGTGTGAAAGAAGAAATTCCAGTACTGGGTTAGAAACGTTCTAGAAAGATTACCAGTATTGAAATTGCCATCTTGGTACCTTATAAAACGAAAGAACATTTCAATCTGTTCAGGTGTAGGATCAGAAACGAGATTTTCCATAGGAAAATGAAGAATTCGATTAACATCTCGTTCAGTGACCATAATCGACCTACCAAATAGTCGATATGTGAATGCACACCCGTCCTGTCCAGAAGTGTTAACCGCACTGCAATATAGTTCACGCAATGCATCATGGTTAAGCTGCACCTGTGTAACTAAAGCATAGCGAATTAATGAATGTTCATTCAGAAATTGTGTCCAAGCCCGAAATTGCTCATCCTGAATGGTTTCGATTTGCTGAATGGAAATAGGATTAACTTTAGCAATTAAAAAGCTTCCCTGCAATGCCATTTTCAAAACTTTGAGGAAATTCAAAAACAAGGGTTAGTGCGTATAACAAGAATATGAAATCCGCTCTAAAAAACCACTAGCTAGATTGTGAGATCTTTCCGGTCAAAGCTTGAAATATTAAGCAATTGTGTGTATATGCTCTGTATATTTGAAAAATGATGATGTTAAACAAAAACAAAAACTCATCATTTATAAGGATTCAAGGTTTAGTGGGTTAGGTGTAATAGTGATAGGTTATGTTTGAAAAACTAACACCGCTCAATAATTTCTCACCTAACACCCTAATTAGCCGAAAAAACATCTTATCGCCGAAACCTGTCGGCCGAAAAACATCTTATCACCAAGACCTATCAGCCTATACACATACACATATTTAATACTTCTAATTATTATGGATTTAAAAATAATCACACAGTAAATCAAGAATTAATCCACAATAATCAGATAAACTCACAATTAAATAGACATAAAATTAACAAAATATCATTAATTGATATATGTCAATAAAATATTTATTTAATTATGCTACAATTAACTCAATTATTTACTAACTAATTACCATAAAATATAGCATTTATAAGCATGGTAATTAATATAGAGATAACTATAAAATGAGGACTGGATGCAAATAAATTCACAAGTTCTAAACATATGGACATTTAAAATACATGTGAACTTATAACAAATTGCAGTTATTGATTATCCAAAATTAATTGGACAGATTTAACATCCCAAGTTCACCAACTAACCTGGAGAAAGTGGATTCATCCAGTGGTTTAGTAAAGATGTCTGCAATTTGTTCATCTGTGGGAACAAAATATAATACCATAATTCCATTCATGACATGCTCTCGTAAGAAATGATAGCTGATATCAATATGCTTAGTCCTGGTGTGTTGAACTGGATTGTTGGCAATGGCAATGGCACTCGTGTTGTCGGATAGAATTGGAATTTTGTCCAACATGAGTCCATAGTCCTGAAGTTGATTCCTCATCCACAGGATCTGAGCACAACAACTACCTGCCGCAATGTATTCTGCTTCGGCTGTCGAGGTAGATACTGAGTGTTACTTCTTGCTGTACCAAGATACCAACCTTCTTCCTAGAAACTGACAGCTTCCAGAAGTACTTTTCCGATCAATCTTACAACCTGCGAAGTCAGAATCTGTTTAGCCAACTAGGTCAAAACCTGTTCCTTTAGGGTACCAAATCCCAAGATTTGGGGTTCCCTCTTAAGGTATCTGAAAATACGTTTAACAGCTATAAGATGTGACTCTTTAGGGTTAGCCTAGAATCTAGCACATAAACAAGTTGCGAACATTATATCTGGTCTACTAGCAGTTATGTACAAGAGAGAGCCAATCATACCTCGATACTTCGTGATGTCAACTGACTTACCAGATTTGTCTTGATCAAGCTTGACTGCAGTTGGCATCGGGGTCTTGGCAGTAGCTGCTTCTTCCATCCCATATTTCTTCAGAAGATCCTTTATGTATTTCGACTGGCAGATGAAAATACCATCAGGCTTCTGAACAACTTGAAGTCCAAGGAAGAAGGACAACTCACCCATCATGCCCATCTCGTACTTACTCTGCATTAGCTTAGCAAATCTCTTGCATAGCAAATCATTAGTAGAACCAAATATTATATCATCCACATATACTTGCACTAGAATTATATCATTTTTATGCTTTTATGAAAGAGAGTTTTGTCGATGATACCTCTTGTAAAACCATTTTCAAGTAAGAACTTGGAGAGAATATCATACCATGTTCGAGGGGCTTGCTTGAGACCATAGAGAGCTTTGAAGAGAAAGTACACAAAACCTTCAAATTCCTTGTCTTCGAACCCAGGGGGTTGTTCAACATAGACTTCTTCTTCTAGATCCTTCTTCTTCTAGATCTCCGTTAAAAAATGCACTCATCACATCCATTTGAAAAACCTTAAAGTTGGAGTGTGCAGCAAATGCTAAGAACATCATGATTGCTTCAAGCCTTGCAACTGAAGCATAGGTTTCATTATAATCAATTCCCTCTTCTTGAGAGTAACCCTTTGCTACCAATCGAGCCTTGTTCCTCGTAACAATACCATTTTCATCCGGTTTATTTCTAAACACCCATCTAGTGCCAATTACAGATTTATCTTTTGGTCTTGGCACCAGCTTCCATACTTTCTGCCTTTCGAACTGATTGAGTTCTTCCTGCATTGCAGTTACCCAATCTGGATCATCTAGAGCTTTATCAACCTTTTTAGGTTCAATTTGAGATAAAAATCCTGTGAAATTGCATTCATCCTGTGTTGCTCATTCTGTGTTGCTCTTCTAGTCTGAAAAAGTATCAGAATTTTGTAGATCAACATTTATTTCTTCATTCTCAAATCTCAGCTGGTCATGTTCATCAAAATCTTCAATTCCTGTTATCTTCTTATCATCAAAAGACACATGGATAGATTCCATGACCACTTTTGTTCTCAGATTGTAGACTCTGAATGCTTTTGTGGATAGTGGGTATCCAACAAAGATTCCTTCATCAGCTTTTAAATCAAATTTGGAAAGCTGTTCTGGATGAGTCTTAAGAACAAAACACTTACATCCAAACACATGAAAGTACTTCAGGTTCGACTTCTTATTTTTCACCATCTCATATGGTGTTTTACCATGCTTGTTTATGAGTGTGGCATTCTGTGTGAAACAAGCAGCTTGCACAGCTTTAGCCCAGAAGTAAGTTAGCAGCTTTGCTTCATCAAGCATGGTCCTTGCAGCTTCTATGATAGTCCTGTTCTTTCTCTCTACTACTCCATTTTGTTGTGGAGTTCCAGGTGCAGAGAATTCTTGCTTTATTCCATTTTCTTTACAAAACTCTTCCATGACTACATTCTTGAACTCAGTGCCATTATCACTCCTTATGATTTTCACTGTATGCTTAGATCCTTTGTCCAGTTGTCTGACATGCTCTGTTAAGATTGATGCAGTTTCTTTTTTCTTGTGTATGAAATACACCCATGTATATCTGGTGTATTCATTAACAATAACCAAAGCATATCTTTTCTTTCCAATAGACATTATATTTACTGGACCAAATAGATCAACATGCAATAAGTGATATGGCTCAAGAATTGAGGATTCAGTCTTACTTTTGAATGAAGTTTTCCTTTGTTTTGCCTTTTGACATGAGTCACATAGGCCATCTGGAGTAAAAACTGATTTGGGCAATCCTCTTACAAGATCTTTCTTCACTAGCTCATTAATGCTATTGAAATTCAGATGAGAAAGTCTCTTGTGCCAATCCCAGCTTTCTTCAATTGATGCTCTACTCAGTAGACAGATTGCAGAGCCATCAGAGTTTGTTGAAAGCTTGGCTTCATAAATGTTACCATGTCTGTATCCCTTCAGAACAACTTCTCCTGTAGATTTTTTTACAACTTCATCGTGTTCTTCAAAGAAATCCACATGATAACCTCTGTCATAGATTTGACTCACACTTAGTAGATTATGTTTGAGTCCTGAGACTAGAGCTACAGATTCAATGATGACATTCCCAAGATTGATATTGCCATATCCCAGAGTCCTTCCTATGTTGCCATCTCCATAAGAAACACTTGGGCCAGCTTTCTCCACAAATTCTGATAGTAGGGCTTTATTTCCAGTCATGTGTCCTGAGCATCCACTGTCCAGAACAAGGATATTTTTCCTGTTACCCTGCAATTAAAAGACCACTAATGATTAGTTTTAAGGACCCAGACTTGCTTGGATCCTTTGGCCTTATTAAGTTTGTTAGCTTTTGCAGCAGAAGTCTTATCAGAGTTTGTGCTAACATTCTTTTTATCAGAATTTATACATGTAGAATCAATCTTGAATTTATTCAAAGAGGGTTTAATTTCATAATAATCATAATACAAATTATGATACTCTTTGCATGTATAAATAGAATGCCAAATATTGCCACAGTGAAAACAAGGATTTTGTGGCTTAAACCTAACTGAACCACTCTTAACTCCTGACTTAGAAGGTATAGAGTTTATACTTTTATTCTTCCTGCAAAAAGTAGCAAGATGGTTAGGATTTCCACAGTTGTAACATTTCTTCCTAGGAGCATGGGGAATGGACATATAGTTGTTGCTTTTATTGATGCCTACCTTTCCATTTCTGTTTTTCCTAGGTTCTTTTACCTTGTTCACTCTTTTTAACTCCTTCAGCTTGTGTTTATGCTGTTTCTGAGACATTAAACTAATATTTACTGATTTGACTTCATCCTGTTTTGGTTTGTCAGATTTTGGTACAAACCTCATATGATTAAGTTTGGGTTTTGCAGCCTTTTCCATAAATACAGGTTTAGAGGTCTCAGCTTCTAGGTTGGTAGTTTTCTTTTTATCAGTGTAACCTAGACCTTCTTTCCAACAATCATTCTCTATGATAATCTGAGTAGTTTTACCAGAATTAGTCCAAGTTTTAATAATGTTTCTTTCTTTAGCAAGTTCAGATTCAAGATAAGCATGCCTTTTCAATAATTCAGTTTTAACAATAATAGCATCATCTCTCTCTTTCTGAATTTTTAACATCTGAATTAATTCTAATTCTAGATAGTCATTTCTCTTTCTAAGGTCTAGACTTTCAGATTTTATTCTTTCATTTTCTAAAGTCTGATCTCTATAGCTAACATACAAGTTTTTAAGAAAGAGTCTTAACTTAGATATATCAGTAGTATCAAAAGCTAGAGTAGAATGAGGTACCTTGGTCTCAGTAGCTTCAGAGATACTATCAGCATTTGCCATCAAGGCATAGTTCACCTCATCTTCAGAGTCTGAAGTATCAGCCCAGTCCTTCTTTTTTATGATGTAAGCTTGACCTTTATCAGCTTTGACTTTCTTGCACTCATGTGCAAAAATGTCCTTTCTTACCACAATTATAGCATTTGATCTTGGACTTGTCCACTTTCCCAGATCTGTCTTCCTTTCCCTCAGCTTTGCTGAAATTCTCTGTCATGATTGTATAGCTTTTTGGATCTTAACTGTTGTATAATAACAGAGTGGCTCTGATACCAATTGTTAGGCCCGGAATAATGTAGAAGGGGGGTTGAATACGTTATTTAAAAAATATTTCGATTTTTGATGTGGATATAAGATCAAAAATACTGAATCGAAATAACACAACTGTTTGGGAAATATCTTTTAATAGATAAAACCCGGAGGTTTGTTACACAATCTAAAAAGTGAGGCGGAGGTCGAATAAGTGAATGGAGATTGAGGGGTAGTGGTGATGATGACATTGGAATTGAAAGAGAGGAGATGGATTGACGGTGTGGCTGTTGGACTGTGGTGGTGTTGAGAAGGGTTTAAGGTGGGTGTAAAAGTGGTTTGCAGCGAGGTCGAGGTCGAAGGACTGGAAGCGTGGGTGTAGTTGAATGGTTGCGATGTGAACAGCAGTGGGCTGTTGAAGAATGGAGAAGGAGAAAGGAGTGTGGTGAATGGCGGGGGGGAATGGTTGGAAATGGAGGCTCGAGAAGGAATGGGAGTGGAGATTGAAAGAGTAAGGTGGGAACGGGGGTGATGTAGTTCGAAGGAGTTGTGGCAGTGGTGAAGAGAAGAGGGGGATGTGATTGTTTGATGATGAATGGTGGAAAACGGGAGACAGAGGTGGAGATGGGTGAGTTCGGAGAGAAGGGGGTTGGTTTGTGCAGGAAAACGGGTGTGAAATGGAATGGTTGCAGGCGGGGTTTTGGAAATGTAAAGAGGAGAGGAGATGGTCGAGGTGGGTCGGCTGTTTGAATGGAGGGGAGGACAGCGATTGAAGGAGAGGTTGAAGAGGAGTGGTGAGAGGAGGGAGTAGATGTGATGCTGCTGGTTAATGGAGGTGGAGTGAAGAACGGTTGACAATGGCTGGCCGGATGTGAGCGAAGGAGGAGAGGGGGGGTCGAACAGTGTGGTGAAGTTCGAATGGGAAGGATTGCTCGTGCAACGACACAGGTTTTCCCTGGCGCATTGACAGCCGTTTTAATCTCACTTGACAATGTCGGAATTTGGAATATAGGGAGATGGGCGTTGGTGCAGGGGAATGGAGGAGAAATATGGTGGCAGGAGGAAAAGGAGATTGTTTTGTGAGCTCTGTTTTTTTTAGAGAGTTGCACGGCCCGTGCAAGACATGTTTGAACCATAATCTGGACAAAAGCAACATATTTGTACACGGTCAGATGCACGACCGTGCACATGCCCGTGTATAAATCTGTTAAAATTGCTGCAATGCCTCTAAAATGTCACAGTCTGATGCACAGGCTGTTGCACGCCCGTGCAGAACCAAAATTGCAGAAAATTGTACAAGCTCTCCTCTTTTTTTCTTTTTTCAAATAACACTCACATAAATTCTTGAATGCTTGAATAAAATATTAAATCCTGAAAACATGAACAAACACATCAAGGCAAGTGTGGAATAAATATAAAAATTAGAATTAATGACACTAAATATCATTGAGCGGGATATTATTTGTTTTTGTGTTTTTTTAAGCCTATTATAAAATCCATTAGTCACACCACAAAAATACATAATAATTAACTATTATATATTTTTGGGTTATTTTCTTATGAATTAAAAATAGATGAAAAAGAAATCTCCACTCACTAATATTTAGATCAATCGTCAAACTCACAATATGCATAACACCTACATAAATGCAATCGAGGAACAAAATCTAACACACACATAATAATATATAAACACATACGTACCTTGGGTTGCCTCCCAAAAAGCGCTCTATTTATTGTCGTTGGCTCGACTTATTTATACAAGTACCATAACTAATGAGATGAAAAAGCAAATAAATGCACATACCTACGAATTAATAATAAGAATAAGGTGTGCAAATATACCTTCGATCCATAAAAATATAAAAATATTTTTATGATCTTCACATCTTCGGGAGACTTTGAAAAGGCAAAATAGTTAGAAAAATCGTCAGAATAATCATTATAACTACTACTCAAAAATTGTTCCCAAATTGGATCCTTATATACCCAAGCAAAAATTTCAACATCATCAATCTTAAGCTCAAATTCCTTCTCAATTTCAATTGGACATTCATCAATTTTTATCTCATCTACCAATTCATTAAGCACAAAAGTATTTTCTATGTTTGGTAGATCCTCAACTACATCCAATTTATCATTATCAAGATTAGGGCAATCGCCAACTAAACAAGCAAATTCATCATGCACAACATTTTCATCAATAACAAAACAAGAATCATGATTAGTAGAAGAATTGACCTCCTCTAATCGACTCACATTTTTGGCTAGTTGACTCATTTGCTTTTCTAAGTTGGATATGCTTTGAGAAATGTTCTTTTCCAAGTTAGATATGCTTTGAGAAGTGGTGTTTTGGAATTGGAGGTTGTTTTCCGCCATTTGCTTCATCATTTCTTCAAATGATGACAATGTAGATGAAGAAGACCCTTGATGATCTTGGGAATTATATTGTGGATCATAACATTGATGTTCAAAAGCAAATTGGAGGTTGTTTGCCGCCATTTGTTTTATCATTTCCTCCAATGATGATAAGGAAGATGAAGGAGACCCTTGATGGCCTTGGGAATTATATTGCGGATCATAACATTGATTTTCAAAAGCATATGAATAATCAATGCTAGGAGGGTAAGGAGCATAGCATGAGTTTGTAGAATATAAAGAATTCACCTGATACGCATTAAAATTCTGAAAAGAATTAAAATCTTGATATCGTTCTTGATCGTGGGTGAAATCTTGAGCGTTATTCCAACCAAAATAATTTTCCATTGTCTCCTGAAAGGGTTAGTTCCTGTCTATATCCAATAAACATGAAGACACACCAAAAAAAAAACAAAGAAAGAAAGAAAAAAATTATATACAAAGCTAAAATCTAAAATATAAGAAACAATTAACTCAAAATTAATATTGTTGCCTTCCCCGGCAGCGGCGCCAATTTGAAGGTAGTGTTTTTCGTAGTTCGTTCACAGGGAAGGACTATCAATATTGATTTCGAGTATATTATTTCTTACAATCTAGAAGTATGGAAAATGGGGGGTTTAAAGCTTGGTTGTGGTGTTTTATCAAACACCTTGCACTCAAGAAATAAATTGCTAGAGATATACAACTATGTTAATGACAATCATCTAAATTCACCAACACAATTAGTGAATAAGCAAGATATAGAGATATTTGACCCAAGGATAATTGAAACTCAAGCACTTCAACCCAAACAAGCAAAATATATCCACTCTACCTAACCAAGATAATTGGTGAAGCACACAATCACTTATTTCTCTTCTATTATAAACACTAATTTAGTGAAGCACATAAATTAGCTCTCTTGACACTAGCAACCAATAATGAAGCACTATCAATTTAACCAAGTCAAGGAATTAAACAAAGAGAGGCTAGGACAAACCCAAGGATGAGAAGCTCAACCTAGGTATTTGTACTTGAATCTTGAAGTTTAGGAACGCCAAACCTTGTGCTACTACAATGAATGTACTAACAATTACGGATTAGCACAAACAATTAGCAATTGAAATTACAAGAAGAGCAAGATGAAGCAACTTACAAATCTTCAAGCAAAATCATAAACAATACATCACAAGTATTCAAGATAGAGTGAAATAGATCTTACTTAAAATGAATTGGGTTTTGTACAAGAAATCCTTCCTTGAGCCAAATAAATGAAGTTAGTTACTCATAATCAATGCTAGATTACAAGTAACCAATGTTCTTCCTCCTACTCTAATTATATTTACAAGATGAGGCTACAAGATAAGGTTAGGGTTTGATAAGGTTAGGTTAGATGTGAAGATAAGGTGGGTTATGAAGATAAGAGATGAACTAGGTCAACTTCCCCCAAAATACTATCTAAATAACCAATTTGGAAGAGGGGCAAAACAGTCAATTCCCACTATTCTTGGCACAGCACAAAACTCACACTCAGGTGCACGGCCGTGCACAGGAGTGTGCATATTTCTGCACTAAGTTACAAAGAACTCACACCCAACTGCACGGCCGTGAATAATTTCTGCAATGAATTTCACACCCTTCAGGACCGTGCAAAATGAATGTGCACTTTTGGAACTTCAAAATCTCGCACTTTTAATCTCCAACTTCTTGATCATACATCTCCACTTCTAGCCTTGACAAATTTTTCCATTTAAGCTCCAAAATAAGGCTTCTTTCCAACCATTAAGCAAGTGGCACTACAAATGGAAACAAAGCAAATACAAGTAAAATGCTCATGAAACTAAAATAAAATCGGGAAAAATAAATACAAAATCGTGTATAAAATACACGATATCACTCTGATACCAATTGTTAGGTCCGGAATAACGTAGAAGGGGGGCTGAATACGTTATTTAAAAAATATTTCGATTTTTGATGTGGATATGAGATCAAAAATACTGAATCGAAATAACACAATTGTTTGGGAAATATCTTTTAATAGATAAAACCCGGAGGTTTGTTACACAATCTAATCCTATGGATCAGCTACAAAATCAAATACTCCTAAGGATAGTTTAGACACGAGGACCTTCTACCCGACACTTCCTGAAAGTGGGCTAAGCACTAGATGGACTGTCTAGCAGCTTACACAGAGAAGATATAAGAGAGAGAATAGAGAGTTGTGTGTTGAGGTGTGTTTTGAAATGAAATACAACATGCCTATTTATAGATTTTAGAAAGTCACTATGCTGTACTATTTCAACAACCCCCGTGGGCCCCACCTGCATAGTAGCACTATTCCAACAACCACAAAAACGTGTTTGTTGAAAATATTTTGGATGTGGGCCCCACCTGCATGAATAGTAATTTTGGTTAATATTCATATGAATAGTAATTTTGGTTACTATTCATATGAATAGTAATTTCAGTTACTATTCATATGAATAGTAATTTCGGATACTATTCATTTTCCTCTTAATTTTGACATCCTTAAATATTCAGCTTCCAACTAACTAGAGGATATCAATACCGCTCTAAACTCAATCATATCTCTTAACAATTTTTCTGAGTTAGATACTTTGATTCCTTTGTGAGGTGTTGACGCCTAGTGCAACTGGTCTGGTTCACAGACGACTAACATTCACTCGTGGTCTTCGTATCATGTCTTTAAGAACACTGCTAAGAATTGTGCAACCATAAAAACTTTATCACTGGAATCTTTTGGCCCTTCAACTGAATCATCTGTACATCTTAATTTGTCACTGAGGCTTGATTATGTTAGTGAACTTCTTTCATCGACTTGATCCTTGTTTACGCCTGTTCTTCAACTTTCACGATCCCTGTATAGAGTTAATATTATTTATCTTTTATCCTAGTTGAGTTATATATGTCCTCTAACACAAATTACATTACATTATGCTTTACATTAGAAAAACCCTATGGGAAAAAAACTAAAGGGGGAAAAAAGAGTGTCCTACTAAAATATAAGTACATCATAAAACAAAAGCCTAATAATCCAACGACTATAAACTTCTTGATTCTTCCGCTTGTTATATCCGCTATAGTAATCCTAGTTCCCACCTAAATAAGTCTGAAAAGTCACCAAAACTAAGTGAAATAGAAATTCACCGAATATTTGTCAACAGCTTTGCTCCAAAGAAAATTGGTTGTTATTCATTCTGCCCCACCTAAATAAATGCTTTCCTGGAATTTTAATAACAAAACAAAAATCAAAAACTGTTTACAACAACATTAATTACAACAACATTAATCAAAACATAATATTAAATATACTAAAACTTATATAAATTTTGAAAAAAATTGTTCACTCCTAACCAAAGGGTGCCCCTTTGGTTAGACATGTACTTCAGTATCAAAATAAAATAAAAATTTTATTTTATGAATCTATATTTATAATTAATAATTGTCAATTACAAATATGACAAAACAATAATCATCAATAATGACCCAACTCATCAAATAGACGACATCAAAATAATCCAAAATTGGTCCAAAAAGTCACAATATATGGCACACCCTCAAAGGTACAAAACCATATAAAATGGTACAAAAACCATATAAAAGGTACAATCGTACTATTTAAAACTTATCAAAATAAAAATCAATTCAAAATTAAACGAACAATCAATTAGCCCACTAAATATTCAAAGCCTCAATCAAAAAATGCAAGAATCAATTAGCATTAATTAAAATAACTGATTTCAAAATTCTCATTAAAGCTATCAAAAAAACAAGAATCAATTACCAATTAAAATATGTGCATAAAATAGGCATGACATTAAAAGCATGAATTTAATCGTACCAAATGACAATAAAATAATAGTTATAATATCAGTTATACATTTTAAAAAATAACTAGTAAATTACATTTATTAACATACCAATATTATAAAAACAAAACATAAATCAATCTTAGAATTATAACGACTTCAGGTCTAAGGATCATTACACCATTATCACTGTGAGATTACATATGACACATTTATTATTTACCATGATGTATCGCACGGTGGGTCTGTCCAGTACTGTTAGGTCCGTTAAGATTGTAGAAGGGGGGGTTGAATACAATCTATATCTTTTTATCGAAATTTGTCCGTTAAATAAAATTTAGTTTAGACAAATTTGAGCGGAATTAATTGAAACAAAATTCAAGTTAAATATAACGA
Source organism: Kitagawia praeruptora (assembly GCA_037693485.1). Classification (NCBI taxonomy): domain Eukaryota; kingdom Viridiplantae; phylum Streptophyta; class Magnoliopsida; order Apiales; family Apiaceae; genus Kitagawia; species Kitagawia praeruptora. Next base: position 14,335,056 of record CM075347.1, read on the forward strand.
TATATTAAACTTGATTGTTGTTACAAAATCAGTACAGAGTATTATCACGTTAATAAAAACTAATTAGAAAATTCGACATGAACTTTTCTAATTTAGTTAATAAAAATCGAGATAAGAACTAGGAAACTTAATTCGCTAGTAATACAAGAGTCACAAATAATTAAGTTCTATTGGATCAAATATTACAAATGAGTTGAACTTAATTTTCTGTGAATTAAATGAGATGGTCAGTAGCTCTTAAAGATGAGAGAGATGTTATATTTTTGCTCCTGTCTTTTTTTTTCAGCTTGTCTCGTGTCTGTGAATGTGGGCTACTGTCTCTTTTGTAGTTAACATCTTCAAAATATCTCCTGTCTCTTTTTTTCTCAACAGACTATCCACAGACTGTTATTAAAAGGCTTGCAGACTATCCAGGAGACACACAGACTACCGGTGTGACTATCTGTCTTGCTTCAGACTACCGGTGTGACTTTCCTTCTTCATCAGACTACCGGTGTGACTATCAACACTCTACAGACAACCGGTGTGACTATCAATTCTTTACAGACAACCGGTGTGACTATTCTTCTTGGCAGACTACCGAATTCTTTAGCAGACTATCACTTAGACTATCTCAAATAGTCTTTTAACAATAAAACCATAGTCTTAAAACACTTCTGATAGTCTTTCAGCAATCTATATTAATTCTAAATTAATTAATTCAATAATTAACTTAATAAATTAATTAATTCTTGAAGAATTAATTTATTAATTAAGTTAACTAAATACTTTAAATTAATTAATAGAGAATTAACATAATTCATTTGATAGTCTAATCTTCACTTTTAAACCACTGAAATAAATAAAGAACCTCCACTGAATATTTGTTGACGCTCAATGCACGGTCTGGTTCATGAACGACTAACTTCAACTTCTGTTCTTCATTTTGACTTTAAGTTGTGGTCAATTTCTTCTGACACCTTTCTTCAAATATTCTGTACTGATACTGTCTCTTGTCACTTATAGAAATCTCTGTCCTTCTGAATTAAATCCATGACTTTGAATACCACACTGAGGCTTGATCAGTAGACTGAACTTCTTCCAGTGTAAAATATCAAAACTATAGATTGACTTGTAGATTTGTTCCTTCTGATAGATAGCATCTTCTGAGATTCCTGTGACAGTTAATGTTATTTACTTATTACAATCTACTTTAAGATGAGTTGGATCCTCGAACTACAAATAGGCTGAGTCATATGCCTTTCAATCTCCCCCTATTTGTTTGTTATAAACTAACAAGCAAATTCCTAGAGGATAACTCAACTAACTCAACTTAAACTAGTAAATGATAAAACTGTAATTGCAAAGTAAATAATGAAAAAGTTCTGGTATTTATAACAATTTCCAGATTCAAACATAATGATAAATACAAGATAGATGATCCTCTAGCCTGATCATATTAAACATTATCCTATCTTGATCTATCTAACTCTAAAGATATTACATGTAGAGTTGTTCTTCATTTCTGACTGTCTTCCTTCCTTATTTCTCCATCTTCTGGATCATCAATTTCTGGCAGATTTTTGTGCAGTTCTGCATCAACTAGCAACTCTCTTCTTGATGAGAATCCTGTAGGGCGAACAAGAGGAATTCCAAGTGCCTTTCTCAGCTGACCTTTGAACTTCTCATAATCCTTAAAAAATTTGACTTCTGCATAGGATTTAATACGATCAGCAATTTCTAACTTCTCTTTAGTAGAAAATCCTTGATTTCTCAGAACATGTTCAATATAGACCAGCTGCTTGGCAGAGTGTGTGAACAATTCCTCATTCTCAAGATTGATTGTATGAAGCACCTCACCTTTAAGGAATTTCAATTGTCTAGGCAATTCAACTATTTCAGGACCAGCTCTTTCAGCAAACTCTTTGAATTTCTCATGAAGTAGTACACCCAACTCAGAAGAAGTTCTTACCTTTGGCCTAAGAACCCAGATTTCTGTCAATGATTTGTCATAGAAGAACTGAATTGAAACTCTTTGTGTTCCAAACTCATGACAATCAACAAATATTAAAAGCTCATCTGTTTTCGTTTCACCTGCAGTTGTTATTCTCACAACTTCTGTTCTTAGAGCTCTCATGTACATGTCGTGAGTTGGATTAAGCTCTTTGAGTCTTTCAAAGATAGAAAGAAGTCTTCTATCATCATTATCAAGAGATTGATGTGAGTCTATCATTCGTTGAGCACGATCCCATTTCTCACCACTCTTAAACTTGACGTATAACTTTCTCTCTTGAGCTTTAAGTACATGTTCTCGTTGCCTTGCTTCTGCTTCCTCTTTTTGAAGTCTTTCTTTGTGTGCAAGCATATTCAGTGTTCTCTGAAGCTTTTCATCTCGCAATTTGAGATTTGCTTCTTGCCTTTCAACTTCTAATTCAGCTTCAAAATCCAGTTTTGCTTGCTCAGCTTCATATTCATGGTCAACTGGCACTTCATCTTCCCAGCTGCTAAAATCTGGTTCTGGTATTTTTTCACCCTCATCAGAGAACTTTAGATCAGCAAACACATCAAAGTTGTCTGGTTCTCCTGAGTAGTAATACCCTTCAGTGTCTTCTGCACTCTTCTGAGAATCTGCTATCTTTTTCCCTTTATCTCTTCCTTGTTCAGTAGCTCCCTCTCTTGGCTTCTCCCCCTTAGTTGAGGAATCCTCTACCGAAGTGTGAAATGCACCATCTCCAGGGTCTCGCTCATCACCATCTCCACCTTTTTCTACAAAGAATTCCCTTTCTTCTGCTGTGGGTGTGTGAGTTCTGCTGATCATGTTGAACAAATATTTGATCCCCTTACCTTGTTGTGCATTCTGCCTTTCAATCACATCAAGACGACGTTCAGTAGACAGTTGACTCTTAATTAATGCTGTTTGAAGATTTTCAACTTTGTCGGAGATTACAGAAATAAGTTTATCTTGAGTCACAGTAACCTCTCCAGCATCATCAAGTGCCCGTTCAAAGGATAATTCGAGAGTGTTGAACTTGTTTGTGTAAGTTGTCTTCATCTTGGTGATGTCATTCTTTATCACAGCAAGCTGATTTTTGACAGAGGTAGATGAAGAAGACCGTTCATCCACTTGTGCTCGAAGTAATTTTGCTTCAGCTTTACTGGCCTCAAGTTCCTTTTCTAGAGCTTTAATCTTTTCTTCCAATGAACGAGTGTATGTGTCAGTGTGTGCACTCACCTGAATATCACTCTGAGTTTCACTCATCTGACGTGCATGTGTTTCACTCAGTTTAGTGGTGTTCCTCACATCACTCCTCACTAATTCCTTAGCTGCTCCAGAAAGTGTACCTGCAGATAAAATCACCCTAGCCTCCTCTTGGAAGGTCAGTGGTGGTGCAATGGGAGTTCGCAAATCCCTTTCCTCAGTCATTTCTGTCATCTCATTTGGAATTGAAGTCTGAATTTCTTCAGTGACAGAAAGATCGAGTTGCCTTCCACTTTCTCCAGTTGAAACTGCGAGTGGAAAATCCCTTGAGGGAGCCAGGAATGTTCCTCCTGGGAGGGGAGATGATGACTCTATTATTTGTGGCTGAGAGTCAAGATTTCCCTCATTAACCTGTGAAGGCTCTTCTACCGTGACTATGGTAGGCACTGTTTCAGTAACAACCTTATTGTGCTCTCCTTGCTCATTGTCCCTAGCCACATCAGATTCTACAGTTATGTTTTCCCCCATTGTGAGTAATAGGGGTGTGCTTGACTCTGTACAAGGTGCCATGGCTGACTGGCGAATTTCAATGGACTCATCCTGTTGAGAGAATGGTTCCAGTAACTGTTCATGTGCCATTTCAATGTCCGTATCCTTTTGGGAGGATATGGATGGGCTGACAGTTGCCTCAATTAGAAAGTTTCTTCGCTTCTTTAGTGGAGGCAGAGCTGTGGGATCACTCATATCACTACTTCTTACTTTACGTCTTTGCACTGTTAATTTACTTCTGGCTTTGGGTTTAGAGATTTTAGATGACACTGAGTTTGGCTCTAAGACCTGGGATAGAAGTTGTGGTTCTACAACCTCTTGGTCTAACCTATCAGCCACTTGGGCTCCAGAAGTAGTTTCAGGGAAAGATAATACCTGTTCAGTAGTAGATGCAGAAATCCCAGCAATAGTGAGTTGAGCCACTTGAAGTTGATGTTCAGGTACAGGAGCAATTGCTGCTTCTTGTTCTGGTTGCTCAGGAACATACTCAGGTTGCTGTTGTGGTGGTTGTTCTTGTATGATTGGCAGTTCTATGAAGTTGGACATATACTGAGTAATGACCACCGGAACATTTGTATACTTCTTCATTGTTGCTAACCTTGTGAAAAATTTTTTATGTGTTTTTCCTGAAGCTTCAGTACGAGAGTCAGCAAACAATCTTTGATGAACATCAGAAACAACATGATTAAATATGAGAGTTAAAAACCTTGGATAGTAACAATCAACTTTACTACCCAAATCATGATCGTTCTTGGCAGTTGTGAGACGATTTACTATGGCATCAAAAATTAATTTACCAAAATTAACCCTTTGATTATTAGCAACTGCATAACCAATTCTCTGAAGCAAAGTAGAAATATTGTGAAAATTATTCTTTTTAGTGTTAGCAAACACCTTAGCAATTGTGTCAAAGAAATAATCCCACTCAGCCATAAAGTTACTTTTAGATAACTTAGAAAGATCAACTTCTCCTTGATAATGGATGTTATTGAAAAATCGTGTCAGTACTGCTTCAGATGGAAGATCAACAAAGTCATTTGTTGGAAGTCGTAGAATGGTGTTAACAGTTGAGTCATTCACAACATAAGGTGTGTCTCCCACAGTAAAAGTAAAAGATGTTGAGTCCGTGGAGAGAACAAATGTAGAACATATTGCCAACAGTGAATCAACTTTTAAGGGAGCATCGAGAATCAAGGCATGACGAATAAGAGTATGCTCATTTAAAAATCGAATCCACGGTTTAACCCTCTCGAGAGTACAATTATCGGGATTAAAATGACCAACAAAATTATGATTTATTATCTCCATATTACCAGCCATTTTAATTTCAACACACTGAATTAATTTACCCAAATTCGAATTTTAGGGTTTTTAACAATTAATTCAATTAACCAGAAAAATCAATAAAATCGACACTTCACAGAAAATTCTGAAATTAATGTATGTTGATCTCTGAATTCACACAAACACACCACTATTTTTAGTTTTTGCAGAATCGAACCCAAATTTCTTGAATTTTAAATCGTATTTCTTGATTTTCGAAAAACGCAACCACTAAAAACTGAACCAAATCGAATAATTAACCAGTCAAATCAAAGAGCTTGAAGAGATTAGAACACAGGTGTTTTCAGATTGTGATTTGGTTGAGAAACACGGTCGATTTTTGAAGAAAATCGGGCGACGGTTCGTTGTGTGTATTGTATGTATATAAACAAACAGAGAAAAAGACTCAGAGACTTAACTCGTGAGTTACAGACAAACAATAGACTAACGATAGTCTACAGACAAATCTGTATACATATTAACGGTAGTCTAAAAATAGAATTAAAAAGAGAATTAGACTATAGACTAATAGACTATACCTGATAGTCTATCTGATAGTCTAATTAGACTAAAATAGACTGTCTAGACTAAACTAATTAAACTATTTAGACTAACAATACCGATAGTCTAAAATAAATAAAAGAAAATTAACTACAACAGACTATTGTTGTATAGTCTGAAAGATAGTCTATTAGAGCTAATTAAACAACTACAGACTATTAATTTACAATACAGACTATTAATTAAAGACAAAATAGACTAAGAGACAATTAGAGACTAACTATGTAGACTATAGACTATAAGTATAGACTATTAATTTACAATAATAATAACACCACCACACAAATATTAGGTCCTATATAGACTATTAGAAGATTTTCGAGTTAGGGACTAACTCGAACTCTAACTCGAAATTCGACTTAGATTTTCGAGTTAGTGACCAACTCGAACTTCAACTCGAAACTCATCATCTCGAAGTGCAACTCGAAACTGCCTATCTCGAAGTTCTACTATCTCAAAGTTCGACTTAGGATTCGAGTTACCAGTGCTTAGATTCTTCAAAATTTTCGAGATAACTATCTTGAACTTTATCTCGAAGTTCGAGATGAGGACCAATATAACTATTCTAACAATCAATATTAACAGAATATGTACCAGATTATTTACATGAAAACAAAACATTAATAATAGAAAGACAAACACTACAAAATATTAAGTATTAATAATTTACATAAATATTCATGGTAAATTAATAAATCTATATATTTTCTAATAAAATAACTTTCTAATAGAAAATTATTTAAAAAGAAAATATGATTTATTTAACCATCATAAATATAATTTTTCAAGAAAAATAAGTTTCTCATAAATTACAACTTGTAAAATTTGAGAAAAATATTTTTAAGGAAAAAGAATTATTTTAACATTGAAAAGAAGTAAGTAGGGATATATTAAAATGATAATAGCAATGATTTGAACATTCACAAGTAACAAGGTAAGTTGATAAAATAATTATACAAGTGATTTTAATCAACAAATATTAACAAGATAATCACTTGCAAATTATTCAAGATCAAACCTCAGATATTAACTAGTTTAATTACTAGGACTATTTAACATACCCAATTCACCAACAATTCTGGTGAATGTGGATTCGTCAAGAGACTTAGTAAAAATATCTGCTGTTTGTTCTTCCGTGGGTACAAAATGTAACTCCACGGTACCATTCATGACATGCTCTCGGATAAAATGATACCTAATGTCAATGTGCTTGGTCCTCGTATGCTGCACAGGATTGTTGGAGATTGCTATGGCACTTGTATTGTCACACAGAATTGGAATATTGTCAAGTACAAAGCCATAGTCACGTAGCTGATTCCTAATCCACAAGATTTGAGCACAACAGCTTCCAGCAGCTATATATTCTGCTTCAGCTGTTGAGTTGGAAACTGTTTGTTGTTTCTTGCTGTACCAGGAGACCAACCTACCACCGAGGAATTGACAACTCCCAGAGGTGCTTTTTCTATCTACAACACTTCCTGCATAATCTGAATCTGTATATCCAACAAGGTTAAAACCAGATTCTTTAGGGTACCAAATACCTAAGTTAGGTGTACCCTTAAGATATCTCAAGATTCGTTTAACAGCAATGAGATGCACATCTCTAGGATCCGCTTGGAACCTTGCACACAAGCATGTAGCATACATAATATCAGGTCTACTTGCAGTAAGGTAAAGTAATGAACCTATCATACCTCTGTAGCTTGTGATATCTACCTTAGCAGAATTTTCACAAGCTCCAAATTTCACAGCTGTTGATGATGGTGTTCTTGCTGAAGATGAGTCCTCCATTTGATATTTCTTGAGGAGCTCTCTGACATACTTAGATTGACAAATAAAAATTCCATCTGTCCTTTGACTTACTTGTAATCCAAGAAAGAACTTCAGCTCACCCATCAGGCTCATCTCAAATTTACCCTGCATTAACTTAGCAAATTTCTTGCACAGAAGATCATTAGTAGACCCAAATATTATATCGTCCACATAGACTTGGACTAATATAGTATCATTCTTATGTTTCTTAGTAAAGAGAGTTTTGTCTATGACACCTCTAACAAATCCATTTTCAAGTAAAAATTCAGAAAGAGTGTCATACCATTTCCTTGGAGCTTGCTTAAGACCATAAATTGCCTTGAAGAGAAAGTAGACAAAATCCAAGAATTCTGGATCTTCAAAGCCAGGGGGTTGTTCTACATATACCTCTTCATCCAGCTTGCCATTCAGGAAGGCACTCTTGACATCCATTTGATAAACTTTGAAGTTTGAATGTGCTGCGAATGCCAAGAATATCCTTATAGCCTCAAGTCTAGCCACTGGTGCATAGGTTTCATCATAATCTATTCCTTCAGCTTGGGAATAACCTTTAGCAACCAGTCTTGCTTTGTTTCTAGTTACAATGCCATCTTCATCAAGTTTGTTTCTGAATACCCACCTGGTATCAACTACTTTCCTGTCTTTAGGTCTGGGTACCAGCTTCCATACTTCTTGTTGTTTGAATTGATTGAGTTCATCTTGCATAGCAATCACCCAATCAGGATCAGAGAGAGCTTCTTCTGTTTTCTTAGGTTCTATTGCAGACAGAAACCCAGAATAATTGCATTGATTTTGATAGCTCCTTCTAGTTTTTACACCAACATCTGGATCACCAACGATCAACTCAAAAGGATGAGCTCTATTCCACACAGTCTGTCTGGGAAGATTTGACCTTGATGATTCGCCTTGATCTTCATTATGATGTTGAGTATGACCAGTTGATCCTTCATCACCTCCCCCTGAGTTGTTGCCAGTTTGACTAGATGAATGTTCAGGAGTGTCAGTGGTATCTCCAGTCTGATCATTGTTTCCACCACCACCACCCTGATCATTATCATCATTATTACTGTTATCATTAGCAGCAGCATCAGGTTGGTTGTCACCATCTGAATCGGAGTCTGTCATATCATCGAAAGATAACTTTTCAGATGAATCCTCCGTTTGGATACTAGGAAGTTTAGTGTCATCAAATGATACATTGACACTTTCAAGCATTGTCTGATGATCAATCACATACACCTTGTAAGCTCTTCTTGAATAACCAATGAAAATTGCTTCATGTGCTTTGGCCTCAAATTTACCACCACGATCATCTCCATCTTTAAGCACAAAGCATTTTGCTCCAAATACATGAAAGTACTTGAGTGTTGGTCTCTTTTCATACATAATTTCATAGGGTGTCTTCATCAAGTCTTTGTTGATTAAAGTTCGATTCTGGGTGTAACATGCAGTGTTAACAGCTTCAGCCCAAAAGTACAAAGGAAGCTTTGCTTCACTTAACATAGTACGTGCAGCTTCAATCAAGGTTCTATTCTTTCTTTCTACTACCCCATTTTGCTGAGGAGTTCTTGGGGCTGAGTACTGCCTTGTTATTCCCTTTTCAGTACAAAAATCATTTAGAACTGCATTCTTAAATTCGGTTCCATTGTCTGACCTTATTGCTCTAACTGGTTTCTTGTACTCCATTTCAATCAACTTGATGTGATCAATCACTAGCTGTGGAGTTTCATCTTTGGAATTCAGAAATAAAACCCATGTGTACTTTGAGTAGTCATCAACAATCACGAGAGCATATCTTTTCTTTGACATAGACATCACATTAACTGGACCGAACAGATCCATGTGCAACAGTTGTAGAGGTTCAGTTATTGATGATATGTCAGTGCTCCTGTGAGTTGCTGTTTTCAATTTGCCTTTTTGACAGGCATCACAGAGTCCTTCTTGAGTGAATTCCATTGAAGGTAAACCTCTCACCAGTTCTCTTTTAACTAGAGAATTCATTGTCTTGAAATTAAGGTGGGAGAGTTTCTTGTGCCATAGCCAACTTTCATCTGTAGATGCTTTAGAATAAAAGCAGTTGATTTCTTCAGTGCTTCCAGTGTTCATATTGGCCACGTACAGATTTCCTTTTCTGACTCCTGTAAGAGATGGTTGTTCATGTCTCTTGTGTGAGATTAGACAATTCTTCTTGTTGAAGTAAGCCTCGAATCCCTTGTCACAGAATTGACTGACACTTAACAAATTGTGCTCAAGTCCTTTCACAAAAGACACTTCATCAATGATAACATTTCCAGCTTCCAATCTGCCATATCCATCAGTTGTACCAATGCTGTTATCTCCAAAGGTAACCACTGGGCCGGCTTTCTCAACCACATTTGTCAGCAGGGTTCTATCTCCAGTCATATGCCTTGAACATCCACTGTCCAAGATCCAGGTCACTCGATCAACCTGTTTCACACCCTGCAATGACAAATAGATTAAACCTTCTTCGGAACCCAAACCTGATTGGGTCCAGAGTACTTAAAGAATTGGCCTTTATCAGGCAAAACAACATTTTTAACATTGACACCATCTTCACCACTAACCAACATACATTTAACCCTATAAACAGATTTGACAATCTTCTGTTTTATCTTGGGTATCCATGTTTCTTTAGCAGCAATGACATTTGTTTCACTGACTGGACATTTGACCTTGTAAACAGCCTTACCAAAAGTCTGTTTAGGCTTTGATACAAATGTCTCTCTCCTATCTTGAGGAGGACTAGCAGTCTTTGATCTAACATTTTTATTCTTATTCATGTGTTGTCGAGGAGCAGTCTTACTAGCACATGCTTGATTACCACTAAAGTAAGCAGACATTACATTAAAAGCACAAGACATACAATTGACAACACCACATGCTTTATGATAAATATCAATGGTAGGCATGGTATGTATGTTAGACATGTTATTGTTCTTTTTCAACTTATCACCACTTAACCCAGTTTTAGATGAACTCGTTGGATAAACAACCTTAACTGGTTTCTTAACAGATTTAACATTATCAAGGACTATGCCATTTGCACTGTCCTCATTACGCATCTCTTCTTGAATAATGATAGAAGTGAAGTTTGGAGGTTCTGCAATGGACTTCTTAAAGAGCGGATCTTCAACTTTCTTAAGCACATGTGGTATACCCCTCTCTTTAGCACTAACAAGGTTAGGGGTATTTATGCCTAACAAACCAACAGCTTCGTTATAACCAAACCCTATTCCTACAGTTCGTTCTATAGCTTGTTTATTGAAATGCTCTTTAGAAAGTTTAACAGAATTAAAGCAAGCACTAACCTTGGTTTCAAGTTCAGCAATTTTAGAAAGTTGTTTAGTCACTACTTCTAGAATGGATTTCTCTCTTCTATTAAGTCGTGCTATTTCCTCTTTTTGTTGATCTTGATTAACATGCACCTTTTTTAGTTCTAACACTTCATTTTCAAGTTCAGTGTTTAACAGATTTAATCTAGCAATGTGTTTTTGTGCATTAGCCAAGGAACCACCTAACTGACGAACCAACTCAGAGTCAGTAAGTTTTACCTGTGGTTTAGGATCAGTGAGCATGTCACCATTTGCCATTAGTGCAAGATTTCCAAATTCTTCATCTTCACTATCTGTGTCATCCCAGCTTTTACCAGCAGCCACATAGGCTTTTCCAGGTTTCCTTTTTTCAGGAACATAATCTCTCTTCTGGGCTTGTTTAGGTTTCTGACACTCAGTGGCAAAGTGTCCAAGTTCATTGCAATTATAACAACGAATTTTGCTTCTATCAACAGTTCCAGTTTTGTAGCCACCTCTGCTACTGGAGGATGAGGAACCTCCTCTCTGGAATCTGTTGTTAGACTTGAACTTGAACTTAGGATTTCTCCTGAATCTAAAGTTGCCAAACTGTCTAACCATGAGTGCCATGGATTCATCCTCCAACTGATCCAATTCTTCTAATGAGTAAAACTCACTTCCATCCTGAGTAGCTGGTGTCTGACCAAGTTCCACTTCAGTCTGCTCCTTGTCTGAGCTGTAAGGTCGAACAACCTTAGCTTCCACTTCCTTAGGAGCCTCAACCACTAATGCTGTAGATGAACTTGCAACTCTACCTTTACCATGAATCTCTTTCTGTTGGACTTGTTCCAACTCATAGGTTTTTAAAACACCGAAGAGTTTTTCAAGACTAACTTTATTCAAGTCACGAGATTCTCTTATGGCTGTTATCTTGTGTTCCAGGTGAGTTGGCATAGTCAGTAAGAACTTCAGATTAATCTCCTTCTGTGTATAGTTCTTGCCATGGATTTGCAAGTTGTTGATTATTTTATTATACCTTTCAAACACTTCTTGAATGCCTTCATTAGGGCCAGCTCTGAAGTGTTCATACTCAGAGGTTAAGATTTGAAGTCTGTTCTCCCTGACTTCATCAGTTCCTTCATTAATGGTTTCAATAGTTTCCCACATGTGTTTGGCAGTTTTACAATTCATCACATGGCTGTACATCACAGCATCCAGGGAATCTATTAGAATGAGTCTGAGGTTTCTATCAAGCCCTGCATCCTCCTTTTCATCAGGTGTATAGGTAGCAGGGTCCTTTTCATAAGATTTAGCAGGAATCACAATTTTACCCTCAGCTTCAACTTCATCTTCATAGACCATAGGAGTTTTAGGTCCGGTTTTCAAAACAACCAAATATTTAACGTTTGTACATTCCAGAAACAACTCCATCTTATTCTTCCACATATCATAATTATCTTTGTCAAAGATAGGTATCTTAACAATGGCTTTAGAAGTCATGATGAATTTTTAAGAGAGTTAAAAATTCGAGCTTGATTTTTAATTGAATAAGAATAGGATCTTGATTTGTATATCAATCAAACGGCTCTGATACCAATTGTTAGGTCCGTTAAGATTGTAGAAGGGGGGGTTGAATACAATCTATATCTTTTTATCGAAATTTGTCCGTTAAATAAAATTTAGTTTAGACAAATTTGAGCGGAATTAATTGAAACAAAATTCAAGTTAAATATAACGATATATTAAACTTGATTGTTGTTACAAAATCAGTACAGAGTATTATCACGTTAATAAAAACTAATTAGAAAATTCGACATGAACTTTTCTAATTTAGTTAATAAAAATCGAGATAAGAACTAGGAAACTTAATTCGCTAGTAATACAAGAGTCACAAATAATTAAGTTCTATTGGATCAAATATTACAAATGAGTTGAACTTAATTTTCTGTGAATTAAATGAGATGGTCAGTAGCTCTTAAAGATGAGAGAGATGTTATATTTTTGCTCCTGTCTTTTTTTTTCAGCTTGTCTCGTGTCTGTGAATGTGGGCTACTGTCTCTTTTGTAGTTAACATCTTCAAAATATCTCCTGTCTCTTTTTTTCTCAACAGACTATCCACAGACTGTTATTAAAAGGCTTGCAGACTATCCAGGAGACACACAGACTACCGGTGTGACTATCTGTCTTGCTTCAGACTACCGGTGTGACTTTCCTTCTTCATCAGACTACCGGTGTGACTATCAACACTCTACAGACAACCGGTGTGACTATCAATTCTTTACAGACAACCGGTGTGACTATTCTTCTTGGCAGACTACCGAATTCTTTAGCAGACTATCACTTAGACTATCTCAAATAGTCTTTTAACAATAAAACCATAGTCTTAAAACACTTCTGATAGTCTTTCAGCAATCTATATTAATTCTAAATTAATTAATTCAATAATTAACTTAATAAATAAATTAATTCTTGAAGAATTAATTTATTAATTAAGTTAACTAAATACTTTAAATTAATTAATAGAGAATTAACATAATTCATTTGATAGTCTAATCTTCACTTTTAAACCACTGAAATAAATAAAGAACCTCCACTGAATATTTGTTGACGCTCAATGCACGGTCTGGTTCATGAACGACTAACTTCAACTTCTGTTCTTCATTTTGACTTTAAGTTGTGGTCAATTTCTTCTGACACCTTTCTTCAAATATTCTGTACTGATACTGTCTCTTGTCACTTATAGAAATCTCTGTCCTTCTGAATTAAATCCATGACTTTGAATACCACACTGAGGCTTGATCAGTAGACTGAACTTCTTCCAGTGTAAAATATCAAAACTATAGATTGACTTGTAGATTTGTTCCTTCTGATAGATAGCATCTTCTGAGATTCCTGTGACAGTTAATGTTATTTACTTATTACAATCTACTTTAAGATGAGTTGGATCCTCGAACTACAAATAGGCTGAGTCATATGCCTTTCAAGTACCCTGTAGTCGTACAGTTACCTATGCATTGCTTTTAGTATCTTCATACTTATGACCAATGAGATGTGGTAATCAGTCAATTATCATACTAGCCTCAGTGTATTACTATTGTCCTAATTAATAATAATACTCGGCTAGGAACATTTAAGAATATGATACAATCATTATATAATCTCATGTTCAAGTCACATACTTGCAACTATACAATTTGTATCAAGATTCTAAGGACATTTATTATACTTTATTTATTTCGCAGTAAATAAAGCCAATAATAAACATATATATATCAAATATATAAAATCACTCAAACATAAATATAATGTATACATTGCCTCTAGGGCACCAATACTAACAACCAGGACCTAAGAGAACCAAGTGTGGCAGGACTTAAAAGAACAGGGCGATTCTTGGACCCATTTTTATAAATAGGTCTCACATATAATTAGTTACAGAGTTCGAAGTTCTTAACAGCAGCAAATTGTCACATATAATAAAAGTGTAATTTTTTCATCTTTAAAAGGTAGAATGTTAAACTTTATTTCCTCACTAGCTAGTTCTTAACAGAGCTCTCATTCTCTTGTTTCCTTTAATAAACTTGAAAAGAATTGTTTACAAGCATACTGCTAATCTTAAAATCTGCTATTCCTACTCAACGTCTCGATCACTGCATTAAACACGCGGTCTTTTCTATAATCTGAAATTTGTAAAATCCAAAAGAAGATTTGCCGAAAATAAGAAGCTCAAAATGATTGAGCTAATACAGAGAAGAGAAAAGCATGTTTTCGTTGATAAAAAAACAAGGGAAAACAGGTCCCCTTGTATTAATAACTGCAACATATGTTTTCAAGGACATATGGATGTATTAATCATCCACATATATATGTCCTCACTGTTCATAAAAAAAACTAACTCCCTATAGTAGTCAAAACACGTCTATGCTCGTCTCTAAACAAGAATAATCTTAAATCGTTACAGATTTTATCTTGTTTAAACATGGCATATGTGTCGTATCTAATACATACATTCTAAAATATCCATACATCCATGCATCCATACATATATCTAATATATCTATGCATCATATGTAAAGTGCAGTTATGCTAAATTAAACGTGCGATGGTTATGGCCCGATACTATGCGATCTTTTCGAGCTAATGAAAAGATCAAGATCAATCTATGGTTGTAATAACTAATTATTACAAAATTCTTCTTTGCTTCCTAAGCCTCCATTGATTGCCTCCAAGCTCATTTTTGAAATACATTACAAAAGAACTCGAGTTGCATTCGAGATATAATAATTACAAGAATAACGACATGCAAGTCGTATTTAATTATTACAGACCATAAATAAAATTACAACATTTATTCTACGGGTCTTTAGGCCATAACCAATGCACCATGCTCATATAACAATTATAGACATCACATTAATCATGATCACATCGATTAATATTTAACTCCTTAATTTAAATACCTAATTATTTAAAAAGGAATTAAAATCAATTTTAATTATTAAAAATCGAATTTAAAAATTAAAATTAATCAAAATCGCATTTAATAATAATATTAAATTCAAAATTTAAATATTCAATTATTAAAAGCATTAATTAAAATAAAATTCGAATTAATAATAATATTCAAATTCATAATTAAAATATATTCCAAAAATCGAAATTAAATTAATTAATAAAATTTTGAATTAATAATAATATATAAATTCATAATTTAAATATTCAATTATTAAAACTTTAATCATTATAAACATTAGGAATCTAATGATTAAAACCAATAACTATTCTTTTCTAAAGTAAAAGCAAAAGCTAAAAGAAAATTTTAAAAGAAAAAAAAAGTTAGAATATTAAACAAAACTAATCATCAACAGACAACAGCACGTCCAGTTCCACTGAGATTTTTTTTTGTAACAAAGCCGACGCGCATGTCAAACATGCGCACCACCTTCTGTCTACTGCTGATGCGCATTACAAGCATGCCCAACACCTGTATGTTTCTGACGACACGCATTACATGAATGCGTTACACCTGTTTATACCAGATTTTCCCAGAAAACTGCAGAATCTCCAGAAACTTGCAGAATGCATTTTTATCAGTTCTGATCAGTTCAAAAAATATTCTAATGATGTGTTTAACATATCTAACATATAGTACATCATTCAAAACATGTTATAACAATTTATAACATCATACAAACAATTATAACAATTTATAAATAATCTTTTGTATGCTAAAATGAAGCATGTCATAATTCATAAATTCATGTATGTTTCATTTTCAAGAACACAAGACCAAATCATCCTTTTATACATGTAGCTCTGATACCATTGTTGGAATTCGGGCATAATAACGCAACGGAAATGACGTAAATAACAATTAAAAATGAATTCCAAAGCCCGAATCCATGTATAAAATGATGATCATGGTATAAAAAATTTCTCAAGAACAAGATTGTACCTTGTTAAAGCTTTCAAATGGATGACAAATGGAGATCCTAGCTTGTTGATCTTGAGAGCTAAAGTGTTGATCTAGAGAGCTAAACTTGCAACTCCTCCACCGGTATCCACACTTGAATGCTTGCTTGAATCGTCGAACGATTTCGCCACGGAAATTGGTACTAGCCAAAATAAATAATCCGGAATGTGTTCTTGACTTAGCTTAATTTTCTCTCTAGCTTCTCAACTGAAAATTTCAGTTTTTGGTGTACTTCTAAGACTTGCCAACACTTGGTTTATAAAGAGAAATAAAGCAAAGTGGAGCCTTAAACAATTAGGCCATTTTTATTTAAACAAATCTTATTTATTTAAATAAATTAATTAAGTCATACTTAATTAATCAAATAAGTCAAGAAAATACATCTTCAAATTTTATCCTTAACTAATCAAGTCTCACTTAATTAATTTTATAAAATTCGAATTATTATTTATTATTAATTTAAAATCATAATTTAAATTATTATTAATTTAAATTCATGAAATAAATTAATTTCCCTTTTAAACATTCTTTGTGTGTGACCCTGTAGGTTATTATTTAGTTGGCAATAATTTTATTCTCTAATAAAATTATAAACAATAAGCGGCGTCTAGTAACACATTATTGCTACCCAATTAAACAATAATTAAATCAACGATTCAATCAACCTTTTATGATTAATGTTCTATGTAATATAATCCCTTTCAATCATGATATTATAGATTAAACTCGAGGCATGAAGTGTGTCATCCTCTTCATAATTTAATATTCATTTTTCTTGATCGATGAGTAGACTATTTAATCAAATCAACATTTGAGCATGGCCATGAATTTCATAGTCTCACTCAAACAAGAGGCCGATAATATCACTCCTTTATCAGGAGATTTAAATCCCATCTAGATCGTTCATATTTCTCACATGATTCATAATATATCCGATATTCACCTTTATCATTATCCGGCTAAAGATAACTTTTGACGAATTCAAAATATATTATTTCTCATGTAGAATTATAATGACTTCATGTCTAAGGATCATTACACCATTATCACTGTGAGATTACATATGACACATTTATTATTTACCATGATGTATCTCACGGTGGGTCTGTCCAGTACCCTATACTCGTACAGTTATCTATGCATTGCTTTTAGTATCTTCATACTTATGACCAATGAGATGTGGTCATCAGTCAATTATCATACCAGCCTCAGTGTATTACTATTGTCCTAATTAATAATAATACTCGGCTAGGGACATTTAAGAATATGATACAATCATTATATAATCTCATGTTCAAGTCACATACTTGCAACTATACAATTTGTATCAAGATTCTAAGGACATTTATTATACTTTATTTATTTCGCAGTAAATAAAGCCAATAATAAACATATATATATCAAATATATAAAATCACTCAAACATAAATATAATGTATACATTGCCTCTAGGGCACCAATACT
Organism: Kitagawia praeruptora; assembly: GCA_037693485.1. Taxonomy (NCBI): domain Eukaryota; kingdom Viridiplantae; phylum Streptophyta; class Magnoliopsida; order Apiales; family Apiaceae; genus Kitagawia; species Kitagawia praeruptora. The sequence goes on from CM075347.1 coordinate 14,352,727, forward strand.
AACAATCTCCCACTTGCACTAGAGCCAATCACCCATGTATCGAATACCCATGTTACTAGTGTGACATTCATGCTTCTGCTGCGACAGAGCCTTAGTCAGCGGGTCTGCGATATTATCATCAGTATGCACTTTACATATGTGAATATCCCCTCTATCATTTATCTCTCGAATAAGGTGATATCTCCGAAGTATATGCTTTGTTCTGCTATGAGCTCTCGGCTCCTTGGCTTGTGCTATAGCTCCATTATTATCGCAGTAAAGATCTATGGGATCTGCGATCGATGGAACGACACCAAGCTCTGTAATGAACTTCCGTAACCATACAGCTTCCTTGGCTGCCTCACATGCAGCAATATACTCGGATTCCATTGTAGAATCAGCTACTGTCTCTTGCTTCGAACTTTTCCAGCTTACAGCACCTCCATTTAGGCAAAACACAAATCCAGACTGAGACACAGAGTCATCTCTGTCAATCTGAAAACTAGCATCCGTGTAACCCTTTATCGTTAGCTTCTCTTCTCCTCCATACACCAAGAATGAATCTTTAGTCCTTTTCAAGTACTTAAGAATATTCTTGACCGCCGTCCAGTGACCTTCACCTGGATTAGACTGGTATCTGCTCGTCATGCTCAAAGCATACGAGACATCCGGACGAGTACATATCATTGCATACATGATAGATCCAATTGCTGAAGCATATGGTATCTTACTCATGCGGTCTTTATCATCCAATGATTTAGGACCATTCTCTTTTGAGATCGTTATCCCATGAGATACAGGGACATATCCCCTTTTTGCATCTTGCATTCTAAAACGATGCAAAATTTTGTCAATATATGTACTATGGCTTAAGCCGATTAATCTTCTTGATCTATCTCTATAGATCCTGATCCCTAATATATAGGTAGCCTCGCCCAAGTCTTTCATAAAGAAACTTTGTCCTAACCAAGTCTTTACAGCCTGTAGAGAAGGAATGTCATTCCCTATTATTAATATATCATCGACATATAATACTAGGAATGCCACATGACTCCCACTAAACTTTTTGTAAACACATGGTTCATCCATGTTCTGAATAAAGCCAAAACCTTTGACTATTTCATCAAACCAGATGTTCCATCTCCGAGAGGCCTGCTTCAATCAATAAATGGATCTACGCAGCTTACATACTTTTCCAGCATCCTTTGGATTTCTAAAACCTTCAGGTTGTGTCATGCATGTACACATCCTCTTCAAGGCTTCCATTAAGGAAGGCTGTTTTGACATCCATCTGCCATATTTCATAATCATAGTAAGCCGCTATTGCAAGCATAATTCTGATGGATTTTATCATTGCTACTGGTGAGAAGGTTTCATCATAGTCAATACCATGAATTTGTTTGAAACCTTTTGCAACCAGTCGAGCTTTATAGGTCTGTATATTACCTTCCATGTCGATTTTCTTCTTGAAAATCCACTTGCACTCTATAGGTTTTATCCCTTCAGGTGGATCAACCAAAGTCCATACTTGGTTTTCATACATGGAATCCATTTCAGAATTCATGGCTTCTTGCCATCTCTTAGAGTCTGGTGAGTTCATAGCATCTTGATAGGTGAGAGGCTCATCTTGATCTATGAGCATCACATCGCCATTTTCAATTAGGAGAAATCCATAATTTCTTCTTGAATCATAGCGAGTCCTACTAGATCTACGAACAACCTGTGTTTCTTGAGCAGTGTTATCTTGTATATCTTGCTCATGCTCCATCTCAGGTTCAATGTTATCAACTGGTTCTCGATCTTCATCGAGATCTATTTTCCTCCCACTGTCTTTTCTAGAGACTAGCTCTCTTTCTAAAAATACAGCAGTTCGAGCAACAATTACTTTGTTCTCTGAAGGATTATAGAAATAATAACCCTTTGTTTCATTTGGGTATCCCACAAAATTACATTTCTCAGATTTCGGTCCAAGCTTGTCTGACATTAGGCGTTTCACAAACGCTTCACATCCCCATACTTTCATAAAGGACATGCTTTGACGTTTTTCTGTCCATATCTCATATGGAGTTTGTTGAACTGTTTTAGTAGGAACACGGTTTAGTGTATATGCAGCCGTTTCCAGGGCATAACCCCAGAAACTAATTGGAAGATCTGCTTGACTCATCATTGATCGCACCATGTCCAACAAGGTACGATTCCTCCTTTCAGAAACCCCATTCTATTGTGGTGTTCCAGGAGGAGTGAGTTGTGATACAATACCACACTCCCTCAAATAGTTCTTAAACTCATGGCTTAAGTAATCACCTCCTCGATCAGATCTTAGAATTTTTATGCTTTCGCCAGTTTGTTTTTCTACTTCTGCCTTATACTCTTTGAACTTTTCAAATGCTTCAGATTTGTTCTTCAAAAGATACACATATCCGTATCTACTGAAATCATCAGTAAACATAATGAAGTAGAAATAGCCACCCCTTGCCATCGATCTCATAGGACCACATACATCGCTATGTATTAGTTCTAGTCGTACGGTGGCCCTCTGACCCTTTCCGGTAAAAGGAGCTTTAGTCATCTTGCCTAGTAAACAAGCCTCGCATTCATCATATGATTCAAAATCAAACTGATCCAAGAAACCATCTTGATGTAACTTGGAAATGCGTTTTTCGTTTATATGGCCTAGACGACAGTGCCAAAGGTATGTTTGATTTGAGTCATTTGTTTTAAGTCGTTTGTTATTTACGTTCAAGATAGGAGTATCTAAATTAAGAACATACAAACCGTTAAATAACTGTGCAACACCATAGGTAATGTCATTCAAACCAAAAGAGCAACCATTGTCCTTAAAAGTAAATGAAAAACCTTTCTTGTCCAAACAAGAAACATAAATAATGTTTCTACAAATAGAAGGCACATACAAACAGTTTTCAAGTTTTAATATAAGCCCAGTGGGCAATGATAAATGGTAAGTCCCTACAGCCAAAGCAGCAACCTTTGCTCCGTTGCCAACTCGTAGGTCTACCTCTCCCTTAGTCAGTGTCCTACTCCTTTGCAGTTCCTGCACATTTATACAAATGTGAGAACCACATCCAGTATCCAATACCCAAGATGTAGAAGTAGACAAATTGACTTCTATAACATAAATACTTGAAGCAGAAGTCTGGCCAGCAGCCTTCTTCTTCTTCAGCTCTTCCAAATAAGCATGACAGTTTCTCCTCCAGTGTCCAGGTTTACCACAGTGGTGACAATCACCCTTTTCGACACCTCCTTTAGGCTTGGTAGCCTTCTTAGGAGCAGAATTAGGATTGGCAGCAGATTTGGATGCAATCCTCTTCTTATTGCCTTTCCACTTTCTTTTCCCTTTGGCACCCCCTTTGTTCACCATCAGCATGGGAGTAGGGGATTCCTTCTGAATGTTGGTTTCAGCAGTTCTTAACATGCCCAACAATTCAGTAGGTGTCTTATCTATCTCATTCATGTTGTAATTCATGACGAATTGAGAGAAGTTCTTGTTAAGTGATTGTAAGATCAGATTTATTTGAGCCTCCGGACCAATCGGGAAGCCCAAGGTATCTAGTTGTTCAATATACCCAATCATCTTAAGAACGTGTGGTCCAACCGGGTCTCGCTCTCCCTGTTTACAAGCATACAATGCCTTGCTCGTATCATATCTTTCCTGTCGAGCTTGTCCCTCAAACATGCTTTTGAGGTGCTCAATTATTTCATAAGCATTCATCAACTCATGTTGCTTTTGAATCTCAGGAGCCATGCATGCAAGCATAAGGCATGACACATCAGTTGAGTCATCCAAATGTTTCTGATAAGCATTTTGCTCAGCACGTGTGGCCCCGGTAGGAAGAGGATTTGGATGAGGAACTTCAATGACATAGAGCTTTCGCTCCTGCCTGAGGACAATCCTCAAGTTCCTAAACCAATCCAGGAAGTTCGTCCCTGTCAGTTTTTCCTTTTCTAGGACTGATCGTATCGAAAAGTGATTTGTGTTGTTTGCCATTTATTATCTACAATTTTGTAAAAGCGCATATAATGAGTTAGTTTGCATGTTTCGTAAAACCAATTATGTTCAAGTTGATTTATAGCATATACGTAATATACCTCCCATTATTTTAATCAAATTAATAGCCCTTATTATCAATTCGGAAAATGGTTCCCATAAAACCTTTCTTAGTGAGCCAAGATCCATATTTCGTCATATTTTAAGTCAGCTTTGGCTTTCCTCTTAAATATGATTATTTAGGTAGACCGTTATGTCAATTATATCGTATATAACTCTTGGATAGCTTAGTGAACAACATATTGCTCCGATCTATCTAATAGATTTCACTAAACTCTATGCTTCTAAGTTCATAATCCTATTATGATGACTTATTTAAGTTGGACCCTGATAAGTGGATTTTATATCCACTTGGAACATTCTAATTCGGCTTAAATTGATTGCTTTGACCTCAAGATTGTGGTAGTTTTGATGTGTTTGTTTAATTGTGCAGGGTTGGAATAAGGTTGATTAAGATTGTTGTTTCCGTTACTTTTGGAGTTGGATTCGGGCTTAATAATATAGAATGGAGTCTTTTTATGGTTCACCATGAGGATTCCAAGCATAGAGGATTGAAAACGGAAGAGAACGCAAAAAGAACGGGAGCAAACGGAGCAAAAACGAAGGAGAAAAAGCTAAAAAACGAAGGAGAAAAAAACGTGACCAGAAGGAGCCTGGGCAGACTGCGCCGTGCTTGAGCAGTCTGCGCCAGGGAGCAGATTATGCCCGAGCAGTTTGCGCCAGTTCTTGAGCAGATTGCTCGGGGTCGTGCTAATTTTCCAGTTTTGCCCTTATTCGATCTGAAATTGTATTTTAAGTGGTTTTTGACACAAAAATCGATTTCTAGTTGTATTTTAGGTATTTTTTCTTATTGGGCAAGAGGGAGGAAAAGCCTATATCAACATCCAACCCTTGTAATCATAACATACGTTACGTAATATAACCTAGTTTTTGGAGAAGAGAGAAAAGGAGATAAGGAATTCCTCCAAGCTAGTGACAAGCAAGGATTATTCTTTAAACCTTTGTATTCTTCTATTGTGGGAATTTAATTCTAAACCTTATTTCTTCTTCTATATTTTTACTTGTTGATTTTAGAATTATGTTTTCCAAAGAACCCATGATGACAATTAGGTCAATTATGGGCTAATTCGTTATCATGGGGTTTTAATGGATTTTGCTATGGATTCTAGTAATTGAGTGTTAATTATGCCTTGGTGTGTGATTGTACGTATTGATTGCCTAGTATGTTTATGCTTATTCGTTATAAGTGCGTCGCGAACACTTGTAATTGTTTGTTTAATCCTAGTGAATGCGAAAGTGGATCTAGGGTTTAGAACAATTCATGCTAGCATAGGTTTTTGCATGTGAAAAACATGTATTAATTTGTGATGTAATTCTAACCGTCTTGCATCGACTATGTGGTTTAATGGGTGCTTGATTCTCAACCGGTATGTGTTCAATTGCTATAGACATATAGGGACTACACATATTTGGTGACTACGTGACTTCTATCAATTGTGGATGATCAGTAGGATGGTATATGCACAACGAAAGTTGGTATGTATCAGTTTAGTGCATCTAATCAGTAATCAACTCGGTCACATGCTAGGCTAAAGGGCATAAGATTCTAGATGAAGTAGTAAATGAAATTGAAATCCCATGTTTGTTTATTATAAAGTTAAAGTTAAGTTATTTCCTCGTAATTGGCTTAGTTGGTAATTAATCATTAGTTAAATCAAACCAATATTGTGATTGTCTTAGTAGTGAGTGTAAATCATAAGCTGGTGCATAAGTGAACATAACGAACAATTTGAGTCTCTGTGGGAACGAATCCTATTTACTCTATATTACTTGTTGACCACGTTCTCTTGCGTGAATAAGTGCGAACAAGTTTTTTTGGCGCCGCTGCCGGGGACTCGGTTCATTGTTTGTTTAGTTTATGATCTTGTCATCAATTTGGATTAAATTCACTGACTCAGACATTTTTCTCACTCATTTACTTTGGGGTTTCTCAGGTACTATCTTGAGCGTGTATGCTTACTCGATCTCAAGCTCGTAAAGAAAATCTGGAAGAAGAGAAGCACGAAGAGGATTTAGTGGAGGAGAGTGAAGAAGAGTTGGAAGTTACTGGAGAAATGGCAGACAACAAGGCGCTGAAGGAATATTCTCAGCCCAAGATTAATGATATTCAGTCGAGTATTGTGCGGCCGGCTATTGCTACAAATAATTTTGAGATCAAGCCGGGCACGATCCAAATGGTCCAGAACTCAGTCCAGTTTGGGGGTTCATCTGTTGAGGATCCCAACATGCATATCAGGGACTTCATTGAGATCTGTGACACGTTCAAAACCAACGGAGTTTCTGAGGACGCTATCAAGCTAAGGTTGTTTCCCTTCTCTTTGAGAGACAAAGCAAAAAGCTGGCTGCATTCACTTCCAGCAGGTTCCATCACTACATGGGAAGATCTGGCACAAAAGTTCTTGACTAAATTCTTTCCTATGGCAAAGACTGCTGCCATGAGGAATGCTCTTACACAATTTAGTCAGCATTCTGGTGAATCACTGTGTGAAGCTTGGGAAAGGTACAAGGAGATGCTCCGGAAATGTCCCCATCATGGGATGCCAAATTGGTTGGTCATCAATAGCTTCTACAATGGGTTAAGTCATTCTCGAGCAATGCTTGATGCAGCATCTGGAGGAGCTCTGTGGGCCAAAAGCTATGAAGAGGCCTATGACTTGATTGAAATGATGGCTGCAAACGAGTATCAGAATCCGACACAGCGTATTCCACAAGGTAAGGTTGCAGGTGTACTTGAAATGGATGCCACAACAGCTATAGCAGCTCAGCTACAGGCTCTAACCATGAAAGTGGACTCATTGGCTAAGGTGGGGGTTCAACAAGTCGCCATGGTCTGTGAATTGTGTGCGGGGGCTCATGACACTAATCAATGTGCAATTTCTAGTGAGTCGGCACAGTTTGTCAGCAATTATCAGAGGCCTTCACAACCTGCTCCCAATACATATCATCCCAACAATAGGAATCATCCTAACTTCAGTTGGAGCAACAATCAGAATGCGGTGCAACAACCATCTCAGGGTCAGCAGTATAGTTCAAGGCAGTTCAACAATTCGGGTTATCAACAACCCTATGCCCAAAGGCCACCATACAATCCACCTGGATTTCATCAACAGCAACCAGGAAGTCATGTGCAATCTAATGAGAAGTCAGAAATGGAAGAATTGCGAATGATGTACAAGAGTCAAGCAGCATCTCTGAAAACTCTTGAAAATCAAATGGGCCAACTGGCCAATGCTCTTTTGAACAGACCTCAAGGGCAATTACCTAGTGACACGGAAGCAAATCCGGGTAAAAAGGAGGTCAAGGAACAGATTCATGCTGTTACGTTACGTTCTGGAAAGGTTACAGGTGATCTGGGAGTCAAAAAGCAGTTTAACGAAGAACTTGAAAATGCTGTGAACAGTGATTTGGACGCGGGCGCGTCTGAGGGGTCTATCCGGTCTTCTAATTCAGCTCTCCCGGTCATTCAGAAGGCATCAGGTGAGGAAGAAAAGGAGAAGTCAGATGGGAAAACAGGTTCAAAAATTACGGAAGCTAGCAAAGAAGTTTATCCGCCTCCGCCATTCCCTAAAAGGCTTCAGAAGCAGAAGTTTGATAAGCAATTTGCAAAGTTCTTGGAAGTGTTCAAAAAGTTGCACATAAATCTACCATTTGCTGAAGCACTTGAACAAATGCCAAGTTATGCCAAGTTCATGAAGGGCATACTTTCGAGGAAATTGAAGCTCGAGGAGTTAGAGACCGTCGCTTTGACGGAGGAGTGCAGTGCTGTCTTGCAACAAAAGTTGCCACCTAAGCTGAAGGATCCGGGGAGTTTTACCATACCGTGCATCATTGGAAATTTGTCTTTTGACAAGTGTTTGTGTGATTTAGGGGCAAGCATCAACCTCATGCCCTATTCGGTTTTCTTGCAACTTGGTCTTCCGGAGCCTAAGCCTACCAACATGTCACTCCAGTTAGCTGATCGCTCAGTTACCTACCCTCGAGGAATTGTAGAAGATGTTCTGGTAAAAGTGGACAAACTCATCTTTCCAGCGGATTTCGTCATACTTGATTTTGAAGAAGACAAGAAAATCCCTATCATCCTTGGGAGACCATTCTTGGCCACGGGGCAAACCTTGATTGACGTGCAAAAAGGGGAACTTACGATGAGGGTGCATGATCAAAATGTCACTTTCAATGTTTTCAAGGCTATGAAGTTTGCAACTGAAGAAGAGCAATGTTTGAAGATAGATTTGGTGGAGTCAGCAGTGCAATCTAAAATTGAGCATCTGCTCTTGAATGACACATTGGAAAAAGCACTGATTAGTGATTCTTTATTGGAAGAAGATGAGATAGATGAGCAACTGCTACTTCTTGATGCTACTCCATGGCAAAGGAAATTCGAGAGACCAGTGGAATCGTTAGGTCTATCTGAATTGAAGGGGTCACATCAGCGGTTGAAACCATCCATTGAAGAAGCTCCAACTCTAGAGCTCAAACCATTACCTGATCACTTAAGGTATGCTTCTCTTGGTGAGTCATCTACTTTACCTGTGATTATTGCTGCTAACTTGTCAGATTCTGAGGAAGACAAGCTCTTGAGAGTTCTTAGAGAATTCAAATCAGCTATTGGATGGACCATAGCAGACATCAAGGGAATTAGTCCAGCTTACTGTCAACATAAAATTCCTTTAGAAGAAGGGAGTAAACCAACAGTGGAAAATCAGAGACGTCTAAATCCGATCATGAAAGAAGTTGTGAAGAAAGAAATCATCAAATGGCTGGATGCAGGGATCATCTATCCCATTTCTGATAGTTCATGGGTAAGCCCAGTTCAATGTGTGCCGAAGAAAGGTGGCATGACGGTAATCACCAATGAGAAGAATGAACTTATCTCTACTCGCACAGTCACTGGTTGGAGAATCTGTATGGACTACCGGAAATTGAACAAGGCCACTAGGAAGGATCATTTTCCTTTGCCCTTTATTGATCAGATGCTAGACAGACTTGCAGGTCAGGAGTACTATTGCCTATTGGATGGATATTCTGGGTACAATCAAATCTGTATTGCTCCTGAAGATCAGGAGAAGACGACTTTCACATGTCCATTTGGTACATTTGCTTTTCGGCGAGTCTCTTTTGGTTTGTGTGGTGCACCTGCTACTTTTCAGAGGTGTATGATGGCTATCTTTTTAGACATGATTGGCAAGACCGTAGAAGTTTTCATGGATGACTTTTCTGTAATCGGTCTCTCTTTCGATGAATGTTTGAATAATCTGGGTGCGGTTCTGAGAAGATGTGTGGAGACTAATCTAGTGCTTAACTGGGAGAAATGCCACTTCATGGTTCAGGAGGGAACTATTCTTGGGCACAAGGTGTCACGGAGAGGTCTAGAGGTGGACAGGGCAAAAATAGAGACAATTGAAAATCTTCCACCACCTATTTCAGTGAGAGGGATTCGTAGTTTCCTTGGTCATGCAGGTTTCTACAGGCGTTTTATCAAAGACTTCTCAAAAATCTCCAAACCGTTGTGTAAGCTCTTGGAAAAGGATGTTCCTTTTAAATTTGATGAAGAATGTTTGACCGCTTTCGAGACTCTGAAAAAGAAATTGGTTTCAGCACCAGTGATCATTGCTCCCGATTGGAGTGAACCTTTCGCTATGATGTGCGATGCTAGCGATTATGCAGTGGGGGCTGTTCTCGGTCAAAAGAAAGACAAAGTGTTTCATGTGATCTATTATGCAAGCAAGACTCTTAATGACGCTCAGTTGAACTACACTACCACTGAAAAGGAGCTGTTGGCCATAGTCTATGGTTTTGAAAAATTTCGTTCTTACTTGCTTGGTACAAAGGTAATGGTGTACACGGATCACGCGGCTATTAGATATCTGCTCTCTAAAAAGGACTCCAAACCTCGTTTAATTCGTTGGGTACTTCTGTTATAAGAATTTGATGTGGAGATTAAGGACAGGAAAGGGACAGAGAATCAAGTAGCTGACCATCTTTCTCGTCTGGAGGACTTGGGTAAATCTTCTCGAGACAGTACCATCATTAATGAATTCTTCCCGGATGAGCAATTGTTTAGGGTGCAAGAAGAGGAGCCATGGTACGCAGACATTGTGAACTTTCTGGTTAGTCAAGTTATTCCTTCCGAATTTTCTTATGCACAAAGGAAGAAGTTCTTGCATGAAGTTAAATGGTATCGTTGGGACGAACCATATCTGTTTAAACAGGGAGCTGATCAGATTCTTAGAAGATGTGTGCCGTATAGTGAAACAGAGGCTATTCTGAGGGATTATCACGCCACGACATATGGGGGCCACTATGGAGGTGAAAAGACTGCTACTCGTATTCTTCAAGCAGGGTTCTATTGGCCTTCTCTTTTTAAGGATGCTCATCAGTACGTCTTAAGGTGTGATCGTTGTCAGCGTGTTGGTAACATTTCGAGGAGGGATGAGATGCCCCTTAATGTAATGTTGGAAGTGGAAATTTTCGATGTTTGGGGAATTGACTTCATGGGACCCTTTATCTCTTCATGCAACAATCAATATATCTTGCTAGCAGTTGATTACGTCTCTAAATGGGTTGAGGTCAAAGCACTTCCGACAAATGATGCCCAAGTCGTGCTTAATTTCCTTCAGAAGAACATCTTCACCAGATTTGGTACTCCTCGAGTCATTATCAGTGATGAAGGCACTCATTTTTGCAATCGCAAGTTCACTAATCTTATGGCCAGATACAATATCAATCATCGGGTAGCTACAGCATATCATCCTCAGACCAATGGCCAAGCTGAAGTGTCTAATCGGGAAATCAAGCGTATTCTAGAAAAGGTGGTGAGTCCTTCAAGAAAGGATTGGTCTTTGAAACTCGATGAAGCCGCCTGGGCTTATCGAACGGCATATAAAACACCTTTGGGAATGTCACCGTATCAGCTTGTCTTCGGGAAAGCTTGTCATTTGCCGGCGGAATTGGAGCACAAGGCTTATTGGGCTTTGAAAAAGCTAAATTTCGATCTTACAGCCGCGGGTGAGAAGAGAATGGTGCAACTCCATGAGATGGACGAGTTTCGCTTGCAAGCATATGAGAACAATAAACTCTACAAAGAAAAAGTGAAGAGATGGCATGATCGTCGTTTAGTTAACAAGGTATTTGTTCCTGGACAACCTGTGTTATTATTTAATTCTCGCCTTCGTCTATTTCCAGGAAAGCTAAAATCGAGATGGTCAGGACCATGTTTGTTGTAAAAACCGTGTTTCCGCATGGAGCGGTTGAGATTTTTGAGAAATCACCTGATCAGTCGTTCAAAGTCAATGGTCAGAGATTGAAACCGTACTTTGGTGAGGTATCGAATCGTGGGGCTGAAACCGCAGTTCTTGCAATTACTGAGTAATTCATGGAAGTCACGTCAAGCTACTGACGTAAAAGAAGCGCTTCTTGGGAGGCAACCCAAGCATTGTTGTATACAAGATTATTCTATTTCTTAAAAAAAAAAAAAAAAAAAAAAAAAAAATAGATCAGAATGTCTCCGCGCACCCTGCGCCATTTCCGCGCAGTCTGCGCCTTGTAACGCAGAAACCATCTGCGCAAACTGCTCCATTTCTCGCGCACACTGCGCTTCCGTTCCAGAATCCATCCGCGCAAACTGCGCCAGTCTCGCGCACTCTGCGCCCATGCCCTCTGTTAGCCGACCTGTTGTCTAAAAAAAAAAAAAAAAAAAAAAAAAATTTTCCCCCAATTCATATTCATCTCTTATACCATATACTACTACACATCTAAATCAAAAACCCTAACACCTCCTATTCCAATTCTATATCTAATTCCTCTCCTAACCCAATTCCATCTCACCTTATATATACATCTCTCTATATTTATACATCATCATCCATTAACAATTCATCCATACACTTTTCTATATATACACTTCTCATTCACAAGCTATATCCATACATCAATTCCAAGCTCAAGGGGAGGGTATATTCGAATTATTGGAGGCTTATTCTTGCAAGGACACCTCTTCAATTCGTATGGTTTTGTTCTAATCTCATCTTTGTAATTGCTTCGAATTGTGTTCTTGCCAATTAGGGTTTGGTTGTGTTCTTGAATTGGGGGTTTTTTGTGAAATTCGAATTTGTGGTGTGTGGATTGTTATTCTTGTTGTTATGGCTCCCAAAAGGCAAAGATTGGTAGGTAGTAGTAGTAGTAGCCATCCATCGGTGGATGAGGATGCTATTGTGGAAGAAGGAGTAGTGAAATTTGTGAATTCGGAGGCCGAGTCGGAGAACGGTCGATTAGTTCGTAAGGGAGTTATACGGGAGAGGAGGTTTGTGCCTCGTGATAACGAGGAGATGGTGGCTATGGTGAATGCGAGGGGTTGGAAGGTATTTTGCGAATTGGCTAATGATGTGCCATTGAATGTTGTTCGGGAGTTTTACGCTAATGCTTCAGTAGAGCAGAATAACTCCACGATTGTTAGGGGACAACAGGTTGATTATTCTCCTCGAGCAATTCGGAATTTGATTGGTCAGTTGCCTAAATCTAGGGGTGTTGAGGATTGGGGACGGAAGACGGTGGGAGATGTTGATCTTGATGTTGTCATCGGTGAGTTGTGTGTCCCAGGGGCGGTATGGAGGTGTAAGGCGGGTACTAACGAAAAGAGAAATTTTCCGGCTGCATCATTGACTAAGTTTGCCCGTGCATGGTTCTTATTCATATGTACTAGTATCCTTCCGTCGTCTCATGTGACGGAAGTTACTGTTGACAGGGCTATCCTTTTGTGGGGGATTTTAAAAGGTGAGTATGTCGATTTGGGTTATTTGATTAATCAAACTATTCTTCGGTTTTTGAAGGGTAATTCGACAACTAGTATTCCCTATGCTTCCATTATTACGGGATTGTGTGATGTTGCAAAAGTGCCGCCGCGTGTGGATGAGCCGGTGCAAAAGCCTATGGCTCCTATTGCTGATTCGTCTATTGGGCGAATGAAGGAGGGCGAAGGTGGTGTTAGTGGTGCAGGTGGTCATGTAGCCGAGGGATCGGGAGTTGCTAGAGCCGGTTCACAGCAGAGTACGGGGAATATGTCCACTCTTGAGTCTTATTTGCGGCGAATGACTAGGCGGTTGGATGTTATGCATGATACCAGTCGTCAATATTCAGAAGACATGGGCATAGCTTTGGAGGCAAAATTTCAGTCACCGAGTACTCCGGTTCAGTGGCCTATTTTTGGATCCCGGATTCCGTATCCTCCAACTGATTCTTCGGACGAGGATGATGAGGGTGACGACAGCGAGGATGAGTAGGTATGTTTCTATTATCCCTTGTATTTACTTCCATTCAATGAGGGCATTGAATATGTTAAGTTTGGGGGTGGTTTGGGGGATAGTAGTTGTATGTTTTGTTGTATTTTGCATATAGGATATCATGTTGCATAGTAGTGATAGTTCATGCATGATTGTTATGTTCGTAATATCTACGTGTGTTCATATAGGACATTTTGTTTTATTTTCGTATACCATGTGAGTTTTCATTTAGTTGCATTTTCATGGCATGCATATTTCATGATCCCTTAGGACGAGCTGATTCTGATTGATAGGTGGATGTTGATTTGGGTGTGATGATGATGAGTAGAGGGCTGATTTATAGTTTCTATGAAATTGACTTGCATGTTACGGGAACAAAATTTATTACACAGTCTCATTGGGGTGCTGTTGGGCTAGGTTAGGGTCATGCCTGTGGGATGTTTTGAGATTTAATCACTTGTTTATATTTAGAATTTTCGTTATTCCCTTTATAGCGTAGGAACATTAAAGTCTAAGTTTGGGGGAAACCAGGAATTTTCATGCTAGTTGTTAATATTTGTCAATAAAGGCTAGGCGTCAAATGGCTAGTAGCCAGCTCATATTTATATGAGTAGTCTAGGGTTGGAAATGAGAAAGGCTCATTCCAGATTGCGAAAAAAAAAGAAAAAAAAAAGAGTCAAGTATTGTTTGTTAATGCAAAATTAACCAGAGTGAGCTCTTTAATACTCGAGTAATTAAGTCTGAGGGGACTTAGTCCTAGTGACCTAAGGCTTTATAGTCTGGGATCCACTGACCCAACACTCGCTACATGGGTATTATTGTATAAGCCTTTTGGGGTCTCATTCATTGCACGGTTAAATAAGCATGCGTATTGTATATGTAGTGTCGTAGTATAGTAATAAAGCATGAGTTTCTGTCTACCTTGGATGAGGGTGGAGGTGTTCCTAGGTTATGGAGTGTCTACAGTCTATTCTGATTATAAACCTGTGATTGTCTTGACGGAAAGCATGTATGATTTTTGACCTAGTTCTGGGGGTATTTCTGATGAGCATTGCACACACGCACGTTTCTGTTCATGTATTGTTAGTATACGGGGACTTAGTCGAGCTCTGCTTGGATTTGTTACGTTCATTGAGATATTTGCTTGTTAGTTGGTTTTGGTGAGTTTGAAGGGGATCTTGCATTTTCATAGTAGTTGCATTCATGCATTGCATTGCATTGGATTTTGTGGGTACATTCACTATAGGCCCTCACGAGACCTTACTCGTCCACTAGGGCTGCCTAGGGGTTTAAAGGGCTTGTTGCATATGCCAAATGCAACCGTGATCACCTACGGAAGTGGTACTAGTTAGTTAGATAGTGTAATTGTTTATGCTTGAGGACAAGCATCAGTTTAAGTTTGGGGGTGTGATAAGTGGATTTTATATCCACTTGGAACATTCTAATTCGGCTTAAATTGATTGCTTTGACCTCAAGATTGTGGTAGTTTTGATGTGTTTGTTTAATTGTGCAGGGTTGGAATAAGGTTGATTAAGATTGTTGTTTCCGTTACTTTTGGAGTTGGATTCGGGCTTAATAATATAGAATGGAGTCTTGTTATGGTTCACCATGAGGATTCCAAGCATAGAGGATTGAAAACGGAAGAGAACGCAAAAAGAACGGGAGCAAACGGAGCAAAAACGAAGGAGAAAAAGCTAAAAAACGAAGGAGAAAAAAACGTGACCAGAAGGAGCCTGGGCAGACTGCGCCGTGCTTGAGCAGTCTGCGCCAGGGAGCAGATTATGCCCGAGCAGTTTGCGCCAGTTCTTGAGCAGATTGCTCGGGGTCGTGCTGATTTTCCAGTTTTGCCCTTATTCGATCTGAAATTGTATTTTAAGTGGTTTTTGACACAAAAATCGATTTCTAGTTGTATTTTAGGTATTTTTTCTTATTGGGCAAGAGGGAGGAAAAGCCTATATCAACATCCAACCCTTGTAATCATAACATACGTTACGTAATATAACCTAGTTTTTGGAGAAGAGAGAAAAGGAGATAAGGAATTCCTCCAAGCTAGTGACAAGCAAGGATTATTCTTTAAACCTTTGTATTCTTCTATTGTGGGAATTTAATTCTAAACCTTATTTCTTCTTCTTTATTTTTACTTGTTGATTTTAGAATTATGTTTTCCAAAGAACCCATGATGACAATTAGGTCAATTATGGGCTAATTCGTTATCATGGGGTTTTAATGGATTTTGCTATGGATTCTAGTAATTGAGTGTTAATTATGCCTTGGTGTGTGATTGTACGTATTGATTGCCTAGTATGTTTATGCTTATTCGTTATAAGTGCGTCGCGAACACTTGTAATTGTTTGTTTAATCCTAGTGAATGCGAAAGTGGATCTAGGGTTTAGAACAATTCATGCTAGCATAGGTTTTTGCATGTGAAAAACATGTATTAATTTGTGATGTAATTCTAACCGTCTTGCATCGACTATGTGGTTTAATGGGTGCTTGATTCTCAACCGGTATGTGTTCAATTGCTATAGACATATAGGGACTACACATATTTGGTGACTACGTGACTTCTATCAATTGTGGATGATCAGTAGGATGGTATATGCACAACGAAAGTTGGTATGTATCAGTTTAGTGCATCTAATCAGTAATCAACTCGGTCACATGCTAGGCTAAAGGGCATAAGATTCTAGATGAAGTAGTAAATGAAATTGAAATCCCATGTTTGTTTATTATAAAGTTAAAGTTAAGTTATTTCCTCGTAATTGGCTTAGTTGGTAATTAATCATTAGTTAAATCAAACCAATATTGTGATTGTCTTAGCAGTGAGTGTAAATCATAAGCTGGTGCATAAGTGAACATAACGAACAATTTGAGTCTCTGTGGGAACGAATCCTATTTACTCTATATTACTTGTTGACCACGTTCTCTTGCGTGAATAAGTGCGAACAGACCCAATAATAACAATTCAAGTAAGCTTGTTTACTTAATCACATCTCACCACGATAAAAGAGAAGCCCTTGCTTTGGCAAATCCACTCCTCAATGATCTAGGATTTAATGAGTGTTATTTATTGGAAAGCATCTGTTTAACTTAATATTTCTTAAGGGATTTTTAACGATCTTAATCGTTTGTTTAAATCTTAAATCGTTACAGATTTTATCTTGTTTAAACATGGCATATGTGTCGTATCTAATACATACATTCTAAAATATCCATACATCCATGCATCCATACATATATCTAATATATCTATGCATCATATGTAAAGTGCAGTTATGCTAAATTAAACGTGCGATGGTTATGGCCCGATACTATGCGATCTTTTCGAGCTAATGAAAAGATCAAGATCAATCTATGGTTGTAATAACTAATTATTACAAAATTCTTCTTTGCTTCCTAAGCCTCCATTGATTGCCTCCAAGCTCATTTTTGAAATACATTACAAAAGAACTCGAGTTGCATTCGAGATATAATAATTACAAGAATAACGACATGCAAGTCGTATTTAATTATTACAGACCATAAATAAAATTACAACATTTATTCTACGGGTCTTTAGGCCATAACCAATGCACCATGCTCATATAACAATTATAGACATCACATTAATCATGATCACATCGATTAATATTTAACTCCTTAATTTAAATACCTAATTATTTAAAAAGGAATTAAAATCAATTTTAATTATTAAAAATCGAATTTAAAAATTAAAATTAATCAAAATCGCATTTAATAATAATATTAAATTCAAAATTTAAATATTCAATTATTAAAAGCATTAATTAAAATAAAATTCGAATTAATAATAATATTCAAATTCATAATTAAAATATATTCCAAAAATCGAAATTAAATTAATTAATAAAATTTTGAATTAATAATAATATATAAATTCATAATTTAAATATTCAATTATTAAAACTTTAATCATTATAAACATTAGGAATCTAATGATTAAAACCAATAACTATTCTTTTCTAAAGTAAAAGCAAAAGCTAAAAGAAAATTTTAAAAGAAAAAAAAAGTTAGAATATTAAACAAAACTAATCATCAACAGACAACAGCACGTCCAGTTCCACTGAGATTTTTTTTTTTGTAACAAAGCCGACGCGCATGTCAAACATGCGCACCACCTTCTGTCTACTGCTGATGCGCATTACAAGCATGCCCAACACCTGTATGTTTCTGACGACACGCATTACATGAATGCGTTACACCTGTTTATACCAGATTTTCCCAGAAAACTGCAGAATCTCCAGAAACTTGCAGAATGCATTTTTATCAGTTCTGATCAGTTCATAAAATATTCTAATGATGTGTTTAACATATCTAACATATAGTACATCATTCAAAACATGTTATAACAATTTATAACATCATACAAACAATTATAACAATTTATAAATAATCTTTTGTATGCTAAAATGAAGCATGTCATAATTCATAAATTCATGTATGTTTCATTTTCAAGAACACAAGACCAAATCATCCTTTTATACATGTAGCTCTGATACCATTGTTGGAATTCGGGCATAATAACGCAACGGAAATGACGTAAATAACAATTAAAAATGAATTCCAAAGCCCGAATCCATGTATAAAATGATGATCATGGTATAAAAAATTTCTCAAGAACAAGATTGTACCTTGTTAAAGCTTTCAAATGGATGACAAATGGAGATCCTAGCTTGTTGATCTTGAGAGCTAAAGTGTTGATCTAGAGAGCTAAACTTGCAACTCCTCCACCGGTATCCACACTTGAATGCTTGCTTGAATCGTCGAATGATTTCGCCACGGAAATTGGTACTAGCCAAAATAAATAATCCGGAATGTGTTCTTGACTTAGCTTAATTTTCTCTCTAGCTTCTCAACTGAAAATTTCAGTTTTTGGTGTACTTCTAAGACTTGCCAACACTTGGTTTATAAAGAGATCGAAATAAAGCAAAGTGGAGCCTTAAACAATTAGGCCATTTTTATTTAAACAAATCTTATTTATTTAAATAAATTAATTAAGTCATACTTAATTAATCAAATAAGTCAAGAAAATACATCTTCAAATTTTATCCTTAACTAATCAAGTCTCACTTAATTAATTTTATAAAATTCGAATTATTATTTATTATTAATTTAAAATCATAATTTAAATTATTATTAATTTAAATTCATGAAATAAATTAATTCCCTTTTAAAAATTCTTTGTGTGTGACCCTGTAAGTTATTATTTAGTTGGCAATAATTTTATTCTCTAATAAAATTATAAACAATAAGCGGCGTCTAGTAACACATTATTGCTACCCAATTAAACAATAATTAAATCAACGATTCAATCAACCTTTTATGACTAATGTTCTATGTAATATAATCCCTTTAAATCATGATATTATAGATTAAACTCGAGGCATGAAATGTGTCATCCTCTTCATAATTTAATATTCATTTTTCTTGATCGATGAGTAGACTATTTAATCAAATCAACATTTGAGCATGACCATGCATTTCATAGTCTCACTCAAACAAGAGGCCGATAATATCACTCCTTTATCAGGAGATTTAAATCTCATCTAGATCGTTCATATTTCTCACATGATTCATAATATATCCGATATTCACCTTTATCATTATCCGGCTAAAGATAACTTTTGACGAATTCAAAATATATTATTTCTCATGTAGAATTATAACGACTTCAGGTCTAAGGATCATTACACCATTATCACTGTGAGATTACATATGACACATTTATTATTTACCATGATGTATCGCACGGTGGGTCTGTCCAGTACCCTGTAGTCGTACAGTTACCTATGCATTGCTTTTAGTATCTTCATACTTATGACCAATGAGATGTGGTAATCAGTCAATTATCATACTAGCCTCAGTGTATTACTATTTTCCTAATTAATAATAATACTCGGCTAGGAACATTTAAGAATATGATACAATCATTATATAATCTCATGTTCAAGTCACATACTTGCAACTATACAATTTGTATCAAGATTCTAAGGACATTTATTATACTTTATTTATTTCGCAGTAAATAAAGCCAATAATAAACATATATATATCAAATATATAAAATCACTCAAACATAAATATAATGTATACATTGCCTCTAGGGCACCAATACTAACAACCAGGACCTAAGAGAACCAAGTGTGGCAGGACTTAAAAGAACAGGGCGATTCTTGGACCCATTTTTATAAATAGGTCTCACATATAATTAGTTACAGAGTTCGAAGTTCTTAACAGCAGCAAATTGTCACATATAATAAAAGTGTAATTTTTTCATCTTTAAAAGGTAGAATGTTAAACTTTATTTCCTCACTAGCTAGTTCTTAACAGAGCTCTCATTCTCTTGTTTCCTTTAATAAACTTGAAAAGAATTGTTTACAAGCATACTGCTAATCTTAAAATCTGCTATTCCTACTCAACGTCTCGATCACTGCATTAAACACGCGGTCTTTTCTATAATCTGAAATTTGTAAAATCCAAAAGAAGATTTGCCGAAAATAAGAAGCTCAAAATGATTGAGCTAATACAGAGAAGAGAAAAGCATGTTTTCGTTGATAAAAAAACAAGGGAAAACAGGTCCCCTTGTATTAATAACTGCAACATATGTTTTCAAGGACATATGGATGTATTAATCATCCACATATATATGTCCTCACTGTTCATAAAAAAAACTAACTCCCTATAGTAGTCAAAACACGTCTATGCTCGTCTCTAAACAAGAATAATGTCAAGTTCTTGTTACAGTGGAGTTGTATAAATAGAATTTACTGCAGATAAGTTTGGAGGTTGTGATAATTTCTGAGATACACTAATCATAGATGGCCGAAACTTGGGATTTGAGCTTAAACACGTCAATGCTTGTCTCAAAACAAGAATAATGTCAAGTTCTTGTTGTCTTGTTGGACGCGGGAGACGTGTATCTAGCACATCACTCAACATTCGATTTTTAGTGGATTGAGGTGCTGTCAATGACGAAAGGAGGTCTCCCGGATGGCTTCCCATCATGATCTCTAGTGCCACCACTCCAAAGCTATACACATCACATTTTTCAGTCACCACCATCGTGTATGCAAGCTCTGTACAATTCAAAATTTTGAGAAGATTATATATAAAAAAAATTCACTGCATATGTACTAGTAATATAAAAGTATTAATTAAAAGTAAAATATTGTGACACAGTGCAAATGAAAGATCACCTGGAGCAATGTAACCATAAGTTCCGGCAAGCATAGTTTGATTGGATAAATCAGGGTGTAGCAACCTTGAGGCACCAAAATCAGCAACAAATCCCTCCAATTTGGAGTTCAATAGTATGTTGTTACTTGATATGTCTCGATGAACTATAGGTGGACTGCAGTCATGGTGCATGTAAGACAAAGCATGTGCTATACCTTTCACAATTTTCACTCTCTTACTCCAATCAAGTTCCATCGGATGAGTCTCATCTCTCAGCGCACAGTATAAACTCCCCTTCTCCATATACTCGTATACAAGAAACATGCATCGATTGTGCAAGCAGAAACCGTAGAGCTTCACTATATTCTTGTGTCTTATGTTTGACAAGACGTGCACCTCATTCCTGAAGCTTCTGTCAAAATTTGGGTCCTCGTCTTCCAGACGGTGAAGTTTCTTCAGTGCAACAGTGTTTCCTTTTGGCAACCTAGCTTTGTATACACTACCATAGCCTCCAGTTCCTATGCAGTATCTGATGTCAAAATTATTTGTTGCTCTTACAATGTCCTCGTATGCAAGGTTTCCATCGAAGTTCAGTACTGAACAGAAATCACCGGTCTGCACATGCATCCTGGTATGTTTTTCTATAGGTTTTTTCCGACAAAAGAACACAAAGGCTAGTATGAATAAGAAAAGACCAATACTAATAGGAAGAACTATGCAAAGGACAAGGGAGACCAGCTTTCTTCGGTGGAGCGTGTCCAAAAGCGGGTTGCCGTAGAGGTTCAGGTTCCCCAAACAACGAATATTATTAGGTATGCTTCCGGTCAAATTGTTATAATCCAAACTAAGTTTCTCCAAAGAATGGCAATTCCCAAGTTCTTTTGGAATTTGTCCACTTAATAAATTTCCTGAGAGGCTCAGTTCTTGTAGACTGTTGCAATTAAAAACAGGTATGGAGCCAGTGAGAGAATTATAAGACACATCAAGTGTTAAGAGATGAGTGAGATTAGCATCCTTTAAATCTAAAGAGCCACTAAATTGATTAGCACTAAGGTCCATATATCTGAGTTTGGTCAAAGAGCCTAAAGCTGATGGGATTGTTCCTGTGAGTCTGTTATGTTGAAGGTATAAATATTCCAAATTACTCAGGAGTCCTAGTTCCGACGGAATGAACCCACTGAGGTTGTTCAGCGAAAGGTCTATAAAATCTAAATTAGTGACGTTTCCTAGTTCCGGCGGAATGAACCCGGTGAGATGATTCTGTGATACATCGATATGTTCTAGATAAGTGAGGTTACGAAGGGAAGAAGGTGACTTACCAGATAGATTGTTTCCCCAGAGTGAGCAATACTTGAGTTTTGAAAGCATTCCAATTTGGTGAGGTATGCTTCCATTTAGGTCGCAGTCGGAAAGATCAAGTGTTTGTAGTTGAGTGAGGTTACCCAAGGAAGAAGGTAACTTACCAGATAGATTGTTTCCCGAAAGTGATAGAGAGGTGAGTTTTGAAAGCATTCCAATTTGGTAAGGTATGCCTCCATTTAGCTCGCAGTTGGAAAGATCAAGTGTTTGGAGGTATGGGAAGGAAGAGAAGTTGAGTTTTCCAAGCTCATGATCATACCCTATAGTGTAGTTGAGATCTATAGAAACGACTCTACCTGCCTCACTGCAGCGAATCCCATACCAGGTGCAGTGGTGCTCATGAATTGGAATCCCCCACCATCCCGTCCTGACAAGAGCTTCTCTTTCACTTTCAGAAGAGGATGAAGAGTTGGTTGTGTTCTCAAGTAGTAGCAGTAAGAGTATATAAATAATGCAAGAGAATGAAGCCATGCTTTAATTGTTACTCAACTACTTCTTCTATACTTATTTTGATTTGTGGAGGAGGATCCATAAGGATAAAAAATATAATATATATATATATATATTGATTTTTCAACATATATAATTTTGACTAAGTCTCAAATTCTTGTTCTTCCTATTTTAATTTGTCAGTCAATTAATATGATGAAGTCTGGGAATGAGTCTTCCACTGCAAAGCAAAATTTTGTAGAATGCATGTAATAATTATTACAAACGACCAATCTAATTTTCTAGTTTTCACAGCGTGGTATTTAGTAATGCAATTTTCCAGGTTCATATTTCACAGTGTGGTAGGCTTGGGGCAAGGTGATTCCGGGAAACTTACCTGAAATAGCACTGCAACATGGTGGTAGGGCTCAAAAGCATGATGACCCAAGTTTAGTGTGGTACATAATCTTATTTTTCAAAGAAAGTGGGGGCGACCGGTGTCATTGTAGAAAAATGAAGAAAATACTGGAGTACAAATTATGGAAGACCTCAGTTCACTGTGGTCACTGGTCAGCCCTTAAAAGAGAACACGGTGTTTCTTGGAAAGTCATCTTGAAATATTTTGCGTTGAAAAATGGATCACTAACGTCCCATTTTGTAGACAATAACTAAAGATCATAATAATTTTTTAAAAAAAATATTTGAACTCTAATATATATCCTATTAAGACTTAAGTTATCCGTCGTCCTTTTTTTTTTTTTTTGAAACAAGTTATCCGTGGTCCTAAAATCTCAAATTGTTAAAGAAAAATATCTTATTTTATATTCGAGTAATGTTAAGAGATACTGAATTTTGTTATTGGGATTCATCTTATTAAATACATGCATATTAAACACCAATTAAATTATGACAACTAGTATTCGGATATCATATTTATTTAGAAAAAATTAGTGTTCCTTTGAAAAGAAGAAAAAACAGTTATTTGAATGCGCGCATAGTACGTCTCCAATTCTACATTAATATTTAGTTCTCCGGTTGTTCCTCTCGGGGACTTATCAGCAGGCCTTACGTAGGTTTTAGGACTAAACTTTCAAAGAAGGGGGCGACCAGTGTCATTGTAGAAAAATGAAAAAAAAAAAACAAATTTGATGAAATTCCTTTCTATAACCTTTGAAGTGTTATCTAATGGAATTTGATTCCCCCACCATCCCGTCCTGACAAGAGCTTCTCTTTCACTTTGAGAAGAGGATGATGAGTTGGTTGTGTTCTCAAGTAGTAGTAGCAGTAAGAGTACGTAAATAATACAGGAGAATGAAGTCATGCTTTATTACTCAACTACTTCTATATAATTATTTTGTATCCTTTATTATTTTGTATCCTTTAAGGATACAAAATATATATATATATATAGGAGCTACTCCAATACAAACCTCCTTAAAATACAAACCTACAAATCAAGCATAATCTAATATTTCAAGCTAATCTAATGACCAAACTAGGGGTACCCCAATACAAAAAATGCTTAAAATAATTGGCTCTATCCAACAAAAAAAATAAAAAAATAAAAAAATAAAAAAAAATTCACTGTTCACGTGATGACGTGGCAGTGGATTTCACTGGTTAACGGTGCTTCGCACCTTCTTGTACGGCGCTTCGCGCCATTATCATTCTAAAGTTGTAAGGAATGGCAATCAATGGTAAAGGCAATAGACGATTGACGGGTGTGTCGAGAGTCTTCGGCCCTCATGACTACCTAACTCATCCGTTTACTGTCTTAAATGCTTCGCATTTCCACGACAAGATTTTTTTTTTTTTTTTGAAATTTTTTTATTTTTTTTGTTGGATAGAGCCAATTATTTTAAGCATTTTTTGTGAAGGTACCCTTGGCGGAAACCTTAGAATAGATGAAATATAATTAATTTAGTGTTGGTTTGTAGGTTTGTATTTTAAGAATGGTTTGTATTTGAGCACTTGCCTATATATATATATATATATATATATATTGATTTTTCAACATGTATAATTTTGACTTGAATAGAATCATAACTTGATTAATTACCGTAATATAAATCAATCGCCCATGACCATTTCCACTAGGGTAATATGAGACGCGTAGAAAAAATTGGTGTTCATCATGCTTTCCTTTGACAAGAAGAAAAAACAGTTATTTGAATGAAGAAAACACATTATATACAAATACAATTCTACATTATTTCTGCAGTTGTTCCTCTCGGGGACTTATCAGCAGGCCTTTGGTAGTCTTTACTTTAGGTTTAAACTTTAAAGAAAGTGGGGGCGACTGGTGTAATTGTAGAAAAATGAAGAAAATACAAATTATGGAAGACCTCAGTTCAATGTTGTTCATTTTCCACGGTGTTCATAGCGGGCCTTGGAAAGAGAACAAGGTGTTTCTTAGAAATTAGTCATCTTGAAATATTATGGGTTAGAAATATGGATCACTAACAATCTCTTTTTAGATAATGACTAGATGATAACTTCGCATGGGTCTAGATAATTTATTAAAATTGATCGTTTTTTAATTAATTTTTTTTAAAAAAAGTTATTTATCATTAAAAAATACTTTAGAAATTGAATAAAAAAAATTACGTTATTTATACAACTCAGTAGTTTGTAATAAAAAAATTGTAATTACATTAGAATTCGAATAATTCTAGAAAGTATCATTAAAAAAGGATTTAACTTATTAATAAAATATTTGATGACCCGAGAAAATTTAGTTAAATTGATCACTAATTTTATTATAAAAAATTACGTTATTTACAATGAATTTTCTATGGGAAATAGGAGTCTTGTGGTGAAACCAAAATATGGTGCGAACCAAATTTTGTACAAGGTAGTACATTAAATAGGGATTTTGCTTATTAATAAAGATTGTACATATAGATTTTATTTATTATTTATTTAAGA
This sequence comes from Kitagawia praeruptora, assembly GCA_037693485.1. NCBI lineage: Eukaryota > Viridiplantae > Streptophyta > Magnoliopsida > Apiales > Apiaceae > Kitagawia > Kitagawia praeruptora. The sequence goes on from CM075347.1 coordinate 14,378,017, forward strand.
TTATTTTTTAAATAATCAAGAAAACATAACGTACATGATTATGTTTGTTTCTAATATATACGTTATTTTTATAATTCAGTAAAATTATAGCAAACGATTTATAATAATAACAAAATTTCAAACAATTTTTTTATTTGTACAATTCAGTAATATTAGAGCAAAAGAATTATAATTATAAAAAAAATTCAAACATTTTTTTAAAAAAAATAATATGAATTTTAGAGGAGTAGAATCTGTAATGTAACCAAAATAAGGGTGGAACCAAATTTGTTACGAAAGTCTATACTATTATATAAAAGCCGAAACATTAAAAGTTTGGTTGGTCGGTACCTGTTAATTTTACTAATTTACCCTTACTTAATTACAAATAAAATTGATCCTATTAACTAATCAATTTCCAATTTCAGGTTAAACATATTATCTATTCTATATTTCAATAAATAAATAATTTCCTTTTTCAGATAAAATACAATATCTTTTATATTTTATCTGACTATAATTTCTCCTTTACTAATCAATTTTACTTTTGAGGTTATAATACCTTTTCTATTTCTTAACAACTTAATAATTTCCTTTTTCAGGTAAAATTTAATATTTTTAAATTTTATCTAACTAAAATTTCTCCTTTTTAAAAACACTACGAGCAATTTTGTTTAATAAAATAAAATAATTATATTATAATTATTATTAACTAATCAATTATCTTTTTCGACCAAAACACATTACCTTTCCTCTTTTATCTAACAAAATTTTTTTTTTTCAATTATATCACGGGTGGTTGCCTTACTAAAATTTCTCCTTTTTTTTGCTAAATAAAATTTCTCCTTTTTAAAAACATTACGAGCAATTTTTTTAATAAAATAAAATGTAAATACTATTAACTAATCAATTACCCTTTTCAGCCACCACGTTACCTTTTCTCTTTTCTCCAACTAAAATCTCTTTTTTTTTCCAATTATATCACGGACAGTTACCTTTTTTAGCCAAAATGCGTTACATTTTCTCTAACTAAAATCTCTCTTATTAGATATTCTAATTATATCATGGGCGGTTCTATTTAATAAAAATAAAATAATAATATAATATTAATAAAAAATCGATTACCTTTTCAACTAAAACGTATCATTTTTTCCATTTTTCCTAATTAAATTTCCTTTTTTCTAGAAATATCATGGGCAACATCAATTTCTCATTTTATAAAAACACTATGAGCAATTTTATTTAGTAAAATAAGATAATTAAATTATACTTACTATAAACTAATCAATTACATTTTTCACCTAAAACATGTCACCTTTTTAATTTTCACGTTACCTTTTCTATTTTCTCTAACTAAAATATATCATTTTCCTATTACATCACGGGTGGTTTTAATTTATAAAATAAAATACTAATATTATAATACTAATAATTAACCGATTACTTTTTTCAGCTAAAACATATCATTTTTTCTATATTTTCTAACTAAAATCCCCCTTTTCTAGAAATATCACAGACAACATTAATTTCTCCTAATCTAAAAACATTACGAGCAATTTTATTTAATAAAAACGTAATTAAATTATAATTATAATAAACTAATCAACTATCATTTTCACCTAAAACATGTTAACTTTTTAATTTTCTATCTCTTTTTCCAATTATGAGTCCGTTTTAAAAAAGGTAACTCCTGCCAACTTTTGACTTGAATCTGTTTTTTTAAATTTAAGGCAATTTTTGACTTATTACACAAACAACCATTTTTCAACTTAAGTAGAAAATGGTTTTAATCCGAGCTTAAAAGGCGTACACAAACGGGCTCTATATCACGGGCATTGTATTTAATAAAATAAAATAATAATTGTATAATTACTAATAATTAATAGATTATCTTTTTTAACTAAAACATATATTCTTTTTTGTATTATTTAACTAAAATCTCTACTTTTCTAAAACTATCACGGATAACATTTATGTAATTATTATCAAATCATCTCATTTAAAAATTTAAGCCTCCAAAATTCATGTTTTAACAAAATTAATTCAAATCAATGAAAAAAATCATATAATATTAAAAATAATCCGTGCATCGCACGGGTTTTTAGCTAGTATCATTAAACAGGGATCTATTAATAAAGGTTATAGATTCGTTAGTATTTTATAAAATGTTATACGATCAGGCTAAGTATTCGTTGGTGTTTTACAAAAATTTATATCAAGTAACCTAGATTGTATATTGTATTCGTTGGTGTTTTACCCTCTATTTGTTGGTAGTTTTTGATCGTTAGTTTTTTCTAATAAAAAAAATTATAACAAAAGAATTATAATTATCATAATAATTTTATTTTTAATTTCTTTTTAAAGGAATATAGTATTTTAGGATAAATATGATTCTATTAAAAAAATTACAAATAAAAGAATTATAATTATAACAGAATTTCTGTTTTTATTCTATTTTTTAAAAAACAACATAGAATTCTAGAGAAAATAGGATTTTAGGGGTGAAACCAAATATAGTGCGAATCAAAATTTTAGGGATGAAACCAAAATATAGTGCGAACCAAATTTTAGGTACCATTAAAAGAGGATTTCGCTTATTAATAAAGGTTATAGATGTCAAAGTTTAAGATGTAGAGTTTACCTGGAGTCTTGCTGATTTTTGTAGAACTCTTCAAAATCCCATTGAATTTGGCCGGATTTCACAATATATGAAAAACACTATGAAATTCATCAAAATTTATCATTTTTTAGAATCCAAAAAAATTCACGATTTTTTGAATACCATGAGAGTTTAAAGAATTGTTTTAAATCTTGATTGAATAAGAGCATTTTCAACAGTATTGGCTAAGTTGATTGACTAAATTTCAAAAAAGTAATAGTTGGTTAAAATTTACTAAACCTGTAGGGTGCTTTGCTCCAATGAGAATTGGTTATATTTCAAAAATGCATTATTATTATTAATTTTTTTGTCAAATTATGGGAAGAACACGGGTGAGAAATGACATGGCATTTACTATAGATATGTAGAGCTTCAATAAATATGACCAATATTGAAAAAATAAAGAGGAATGACTAAAATTTTAGACAAGGAGAATGTCCTATTGGAGGGATGAATTTTTAACATATTACTAGCTTTTAGCCCATGCAAAGCATGAGTTACTTTTTTTTTTAATTTACTTATAGTTTAGTATATATAATATTTTAAACATTACTTTTAATATGTTGGGAGAATTCAAATTTTTGACCTTTGTATATAAATAAATTTTAGTATTAAATCTAAATTAATATGCTGTTGGTGAAAATCGAACCTTCAACCTTTCTATATAACATAGTCTAGTTTTAATTTTATATTAAAATGTTGTTGGCGGGATTCGAACCGTAGATCCCCAACTTTTAGTATTGTTGTATCTAATGGTCATGAACTATTTGAGTTGAAGATCTAACGGTTGTGAATGGAGGATAACAAAAAATGAGGATCCAAAATAGGGGATAATCAAACTACAAATTATACCCCATTTCACTTATTATAGTATAGTGTAGATAGTATAGATAGATGTATAATTTTCAATTTTGATAAGTTATTAAAATTTTAGCTTAGGGATTTGCCTCATTGGAGATGCTCTAACATTTGATTCTAAAGTAATTTTTAAAATTTTGATTGAATATTTCAAGATTTTAAAAAAAATTCTAAAATCTTAAATGAATATATTCGAATTTTGATTTATTATTTAAAATTTTAATTCAATATTTTTGGATTTTCAAAATTTATAAAAATCCTTCGGAATCTATAATGAATACACCCCTAAGATTATAGGGCCTGTTTGGAAAAACTTAAAATAAGTCCTTATGAACTTATTTTTGGGTATTTTTTTATATATACATATTTTGATGTTTGGGAAAACTTAAAATAAGTCTTTATGAACTTATTTTCGGGTAATTTTTTTTATATATTTTGATAATTTGTTTTATACAAGTATTTAATGTATGTTGGAGATTTTATAAATTGCAAAAAAAGTTATTTTTTACAAGAAAAAAAAATTAGGAATCTCTACCTTGTCTTCTCCAAATGCCCTTAGTCTCTGTCTCGACGGCTTATTTCTGGTTAAGTTCATCCAACTTTTTTTTTAATTACCAAATGCTTTTTCAAGTACATCAGCCTCATGATTCCTCTGTTTTCCCGTCAGCAGTCCAAGTTTTTTAAAACAAACAAAGTACGTAGCTCTGCTCTTATAAGTTCCCAGAAAATCTTTCAAGAATGCCTTGATGCAGTTAGATAAGGAAGGTTCCAGTAATGTCCTAAGTCATTGGGGCTGATACAGGAGGATGATTTAATTGTCTGCTTAGTTAACGCAATTCTGTTTTATCAGATTTTTCTTTCCTCATTTAATAAGTTTTAGACTACTGCTTTCCTTGTAAGGATTGAGGGCTGTTAGTTAGTATTATATAAGATTGAACGAATAGAAAAAGAGGAGGCTTTTGTTTTTGGTCAATAAGACATTTGTTTCTTTCATTGGAGTGATTCCAAACAACAGAGAGATTCTGTGATAGCTTGCTTTAGGTTAATGTGAGATTAGTCCTGGAGTCGGCGTCATTTGGTATCAGATTACAGGTTCCTTCATGAAGGTGTACTTTCATGCCTGTAACACGTAGCGGTTTTTCATACCCCATGACAAACAATCAAAATCAAAATAACCAACACCCTAACAACCAAAATTCCAATACCAAAACCCAGATTATTCTCAGTTACAAAACCAAATAGCGCAAATCACCACAGTACTCGAACAACTCACCCACCGACTGGATGTCATTGATGAGCGTAGCATTCGAGAAGAGACTGGTCCTTTTTTTAATCGGAGGGAGCGCAGAGTACATCGTGAAGGGTTTGATGAAAATCGAAGCGAAGAAGATCATGAATTCGAAGATTATGAGCCTCAAGTCCAACAAGGTAGGCGAAACTTTAATCAATGGAATACTGGTCATGGGTCTGGTTATCGGCAACTTGATGAACTAACGAAGAGAATGAAGGTTGATGTACCAGATTTTTTTGGAAAAATAGAACCTAATGCCTTTGAAGATTGGTTAACAGCTATTGAAGATTACTTTGATTGGTTTGACGTATCTGAGGATAGAAAGGTTCGTTACGTGCGGATGAAATTAAAGGGGCATGCACGAGCATGGTGGGCAAGCGTGGAAGAACAATTGCGTCGTACACGACGACCAACAGTATCAAACTGGGAAGAGATGAAAGAGCGGCTAAAAGAAAAATATTTGCCCATTGATTATGAACAAATGATGTTTGAGGAGATGTTACAACTAAGTCAAGGATCCTTGAGTGTTGACCAATTTACAGACCGTTTCCATGAGTTAATTGTTCGTAGCAAAATCGTGGAGACTGAGCAACAGACATTAGCTCGATATCGCACAGGTTTACGTACTGAAATTCGCAAAGAAATGTGGACTGCTCGTTTAATCAATGTGGAGGAGGCATATCAGTTGGCTCTACATATTGAGAAACAAATTGGCTTTGGGAAGAAAATACCATCAATAGATTCAAAGTCCGAACATGTCATCACACCATCATTTAATTACAAGTCAATAGTGTTCAAAGACCAATCCAAAGGGACAACGAGTGAAGATCGAAAAGAAAAAGCTAAAAGCAGCAGTGAAGGTCCCCAATGTTATAAATGTAAATGATATGGACATTATGCTGTTGTGTGTCCTACAAGAGATAAAAAGCTAGCATTTATATGTGAAAAAGAATTACAAGGGGTTGATAATATCAAGGACTCTAATGGGGAAGAGTTTGAGGAAGATACTTATGAGGCAGAAGAGCACTTGAGTGCGTCGAATCTACCCAGTTTTGTGATCCATCGAGTATTGACGGGGACAAAGAAAGAAACCCAGGCTAATCCTGAATGGTTACGCAACAATATTTTTCACACTCGTTTGGAACATAAGGGTCGTGCACTAAATGTTATTATTGATAATGGTAGTGGCATGAATGTAATCTCAGAAACTGTTGTTGAGAAGTTGGGGTTGAAGATCGAGAAACATCCCACTCCATATCGAATTAGTTGGGTTAATGAAACTGATTCGGTCCTAGTGAAGCAACGTTGCCTGGTTCATTTTTCTTTAGGAAGTAAATATGTGGATGAGGCTTGGTGTGACGTGATTCCTATGACTGTGTGTCATATGCTGTTAGGACATCCGTGGCTCTATGATCGAAGAGTTCTGTATGATGGGTATGCTAATACTTACTCTTTTACCTTTAAAGGTAAGAAATTAGTTTTGGATCCGTTGTAAATTTCAGAATTTGAAACTAAGAAAGAAACCTCTTCAATTTTAACAATGCGGTAGTTTACTCAAGCAATGGTTGAGGATGATATGGTATTATTGTTAGTAAATCGTGAAGTGAAGCAGGAGGATGGTAGTATTCCGATAGAGTTCTCAACAATGTTGGATAAATTTCAGGATTTGATGCCTAATGAAATGCCAAATCAGTTACCGCCTATGAGGGAGGTGCAACATGCTATTGACTTGATACCTGGATCATCATTGCCAAACTTACCGCACTATCGCATGAGTCCAACAGAAAATGAGGAACTAAGTAGACAGATTCAACAGTTGCTAGACAAAGGTTTTATTCGTGAAAGCATTAGTCCATGTGATATCCCGGTTTTACTTACCCCGAAGAAGGATGGTAGTTGGCGGATGTGCGTAGATAGTAGGGCGATTAATAAGATAACTGTTAAATATCGCTTTCCAATTCCTCGTTTGGATGATATGCTAGACTTACTTTGTGATTCTTCTGTGTTTACTAAGTTGGACCTTCGAAGTGGCTACCACCAAGTTCGTATGCGATTGGGGGATGAATGGAAAACAGCTTTTAAATCAAAGGATGGTTTATTTGAATGGTTAGTCATGCCTTTTGGACTAACAAATGCACCAAGTACATTTATGCGTGTCATGACACAAGTACTGAAGCCATTTCTGGGAAAATTTGTCATTGTTTATTTTGATGACATCTTAATTTTCAGCCGAAATGTGCATGACCATCTGAACCATGTTGAGCAAGTCTTACAGGTTTTGAGAGCTGAGCAATTTTATATTAATCGAGACAAGTGTTCTTTCATGAAGTCAAGTGCCAGGTTCCTTGGTTTTATAATTTCTGATCAAGGTGTTTAGGCAGATCCGACAAAGGTGCAGGCTATTCAAAATTGGCCAAGACCTGAGAATTTTTCAGAAGTTAGAAGTTTTCACGGCCTGGCCACATTCTATAGGCAATTTATTCGCAATTTCAGCACTATCATGACCTCTATTTGTCCAACTACATACATGTGAAGCAATCTGTTGTATACACACATACTCACTTGATTCACGTCGGCCAATCCCATATGTAGTCCATCACACACACAAGTGTGACCATTACACACACAAGTGTGACCATCGATCTTTCATTTACTCCCCAACTGCATATCAAACAAATCAATCTGTTGCATGGTTCACTGCTCACTTGATTTATGTTGATCGATTCCCATATGCAGTTGCAACACACCAACTACTCGTTGATGTTGTGGAAGCCCTTCGACCAAGATCCATCCCAGCAGTCTTTGTACCATCGTCTAGACCGAAAGGCAATACAACCGCAGCAGTATCCTTCAAGTCACTCTTCCCTTGTGCACGAGATAACCAGATTTTCGAAGTTCCAGTACGTTCTGGTCACGTACTAATCAGACGATATATTCCCCCACGTAGCTCTCCCTTCATCCGAACCACACGGCCTCTTTTGATATTCATAGCTCCCCCTACTACAGAGCATCTGTAGCCTTCTGAAGCTAACCGACCGATATATATTAGATTCTTCTTCAGCTTAGGCACATATCTTACCCTGTTAGGAATATGTTGTAGTTGATGATAACTTAACATTCAAGTAAAATTGTATTAGTCAAGTTTTGTAACTGTCAACGGATAAGACTTCATAACTCTATTCGTTGACAGGTAGCTCATCAACGGATGAGGTTTGGTAGCATACTGCAATATCTCTATTTATCAGTTGATAGTGTTTTTATTCAGAGTCATGTTGACCATCAATGGATAGGCAGAATAGGGTAGCCAATTGTAAATAAGCTATGCTATGTAATTCTGTCTAAGTGAAAGTGTATCAACGGATGAGAACAGGGCTCTATCAACGGATACAACTCAAATCCACTATATCAACGGATACAGCTCAAACTGCCATCAACGGATAACTGTGCACAACATCAACGGATAATCGTTATCACTTTATCCTATGCTAGCTGGAAATTAGCAGTTGACAAGGACAGGTTTGATTGACAGATCATATGGGTTGATAGTAGGTATAAAAAGTAGTATGGCAGCCATACTTTGGAAACACAGAAGAAAAAAACATTCCATTTACACAGTGCATACAAGAAAGGTGCAGGGGACATATCTGTTCACAAGGACAACCTTTCGGCTACATGTGGATTTGGAGTGGGGTAGCAAGTCAACTTGAATTAGATTAATATTATCTTATTCCTGTAGTACTTGTAAACTTGGGATATATAACCAAGTGTAGCAACTCTTTAGAAACTAAGAAAACAGACATATTTGCTTAGGTTTCTTGAATATCCTTAGAAGCAAAGAGTTGTAAAAACAGAAGCTGTGTACATTTGTATCACAGAGTTTTCTTCAAAAAAAAGTTTCATGTGGTACATTTAACCACCTGATTTTTTTATGTGTTTGTGAACCATTTCTTATTCAGCAATTATTTCCTTATAGATTTCTGTGGTTTTTATCAGAAATTTATAACTATCAAGAATTGTATTCAACCCCCCTTCTACAATTATACAAGTGTGTAATCTGGGAATAACAATTGGTATCAGAGCAAGCTTGTAATATATTTGAAGTTTAAAGATCAACACACTTCCAACATGTCTAAGAAGGACTATGGAGTGAAGATACCGGTTCTTGATAGAGAAAATTACTTTCACTAGAAAGTAAAAATGCATCTACATCTCATGTCTATTGATGTAGGCTTTGTAGATTGCATTGAGAAGGGTCCTCATGTTCCAATGAAGGCTGCTTCAAGAGCTGGTCTTGCTGCAGATGCACCAGACACTTACATTCCCAAACCTGTTTCTGAGTGGAGTACTGAGGATGTTGCAGAAGTCCACAAAGATAAAAAGACCATGAATATTCTGTTTAATGGGTTAGAAACAGACATGGTTGACAATGTTATCAACTGTACTACCTCCAAGGAAATATGGGACATTATTCAAACCCTTTGTGAAGGTACGGAACAGGTAAGGGAAAACAAGATGCAGCTACTGATCCAACAGTATGAGCACTTCCATTTCAAGAATGGAGAGACATTGAATGACACATTTAGTAGATTTCAAAAGCTACTAAATGGCTTGAAACTGTATGGAATAATCTACCAAGTGAAAGATTCTAATCTCAAATTTCTGAGATCACTGCCCAAAGAGTGGAAGCCTATGACTGTTTCTCTAAGAAACACTCAAGAGTACAAGTCATTTACTCTTGAAAGGCTCTATGGAACTCTAAAGACATATGAACTAGAAATGGAGCAGGATGAAGAAATTGAGAAGGCCCAAAAGAAAAGTGGGTCAGTTGCACTTGTTGCCAACTTGGAGCAGAAGGAGGAGAAGAGGACTGGAGCTGCTAAATCTACACCAAACAGGGAGGTTTGTGAAGGTAGAGCAGAATCAAGCAAAAGCAAGGAAAAGGTGTCTGAAGAAATGAGTGTCCTTCAGCAGGATGAATTGGATGAGATAGATGAGCATTTAGCTTTTCTATCTAGGAGATTCTCTAAGCTAAAATTCAGAAGAAACTCTGGGGTGGCTAAGCCATTTAACAAGGATTTTTCCACAAGAAACTATGTGGATAAATCCAAAATTAAATGCTACAATTGTAGAATTGCTGGTCACATGATAAGTGAATGCAGGAAGCCTAGATCTGAGAACAAGGGAAAGCCAACTGAAAATGTTGACTACAAGAAGAAATATTTTGATCTTCTCAGACAGAAAGGAAAGGCATTCATGACCCAAGAGTATGACTGGGCTGCTGATGGAAATCATTCTGATGATGATGCTGAGTTTGTCAACCTTGCATTAATGGCTGATTCTGAGCAAGAAGCAAGTTCAGCTAGCAATCAGGTATTTTCTACTAATCTCTCTGAACTCACCAAAGAGGAATGCAATAGTGTTATAGATGATATGTCTACTGAACTATATCACTTGAGTGTTACTCTTAAATCACTTACTAAAGAGAACAATAGGATTAAAGAGACTAATCTGTTTTTAAGTGATAGAAATGCTGCTCTAGAAACTCAATTTCTAGAATTTGAGAAAATGAGAGTTGATTGCAATAATGCTAAAAGTGAACTTGAAGCTGTGTTAAAAAGAGAATTGATTTTAAGAGACCAGCTTGAAAAAGAACAAGGGATAATTGCTAAATTTCAAAGTTGTAGGAATATTTCTCAAAACATAATAGAAGTCCAGGGAATAGAATCATTTGTAAGGGATACCTGGACTCAAAAGAAAAAGGAGCTAGAACCTTGCCTTGAGGATCTAGAGACTATTTGTGAATCAACGGATAGTGATCATCCGTTGACAGATGAACCATCAATGGATGAGAGGTATCCGTTGACTAACAAAAAGTCTGTTAGTAAGAAGGAACTCAAGAAACTGAATAATCAGTATGGTCCAGTAGCCAAGAACTTTGTTTCTGGTGAAAGTAGCCAAGCCAAATCAAGTGAGGAGGCTAAGGCAGGTGATTTACTTAACAAAAAGGCTGTTGGTAAATCAGTTAATGAAAAGGTAGAGACTGAGGGTAAAAAGAAAAAGAACAGAAATGGTAAAATAGGCATTAACAAGAAAAACAATTATTCTCCTGACAAGTTTGCTCCTAGGAAAACTTGTGGTAATTGCAATAGTGTCAATCACCTATCTTCTAATTGCAAGTCTGTTAAAAGGACTCCTGTTCATTGATAAGTGGATTTTATATCCACTTGGAGCATTCTAAATCGGCTTAAATTGATTGTCTTGGACTCAAGTTTGTGGTAGTTTTGATGTGTTTTGCTTAGTTGTGCAGATTTACAAGAATGTTGATTATGGTTGATGCTTCTATCGTTTTTGGAGAATAAATTAATTAAAATTCGGATTTCTGAGACGGTTGCGCAGTCTACACTGTTTTGGACATATCTGGAGTTCTAGAAGTCCGTTTTCAGCGATCTTACTGCCCACGCGAAGCCTGGGAGATTTTCTACAACTTGGGATAGGATTCCCACGAGCCAATTGCGCCGGGTAGGAGCAATCTGCGCGAAGAACAGACTGTTGGGCGCAGGTTGCACGCGCGCGGTGCTGAAAAATTACAGTTTTTACTATTTTGGCCATATCTTGAGTTCTACAACTCCGTTTGAGTCCCGTAAGCAGTCCACGCGAAGATAACGAGATTCTCTATCATTCTAAAGTGGTCCAGAGGTCTAATTACGATTGTAACGTTCCAGAATAACAGAAGAAAAGTCAGCTACGAATTTCCCTTTAAATCAGAATCAGTTTAGGAAACGTACTTCTATTATAATTCTGATTTGGTATTTTCTTGTTGGGCAAGATGTCTAGAGCCTATATAAACACATCCAACCCTTGTAAAATTAGATCATTATCATTAGGAGATAACTATTACATATCAATTACTTAGATTTATTTGTATTTTTTATATACTTTGTTTTTATCATGGTTTCATCAGATCCCATGATGACGAGCGGTTCAATTATGAACTAATCGTTGTCATGGGATTCTAACGGATTTATTTATGGAGTTCAGTATCTTGATGCTTTACAGATCTGTGTGTGATGTATATCTGATATCCTCGTATGGTTATGCTTAATTGATAGATGCGTCATGAACATCTAATTTGTTAATCTCTTGTGAAGCGAGAGTAGATCTTGAGATTTAGAACTTGCCATGCTAGCATAGGTTCATGATTGTTATCAACATGATTCGTAGTATGAGATGAGAATACTTATATTGCCCTATGTGATCATTATGGATAACTTGTTCTTCAACCGTTATGTTTTCAAATTCTATGGACATATAGGGTCTAAGCATAATTGGTGTCTATTCATCTTCTATCTCTTTTGTGGATGTATGTTTAGTTTGGTATACGTATACTGAGAAGTAGCGTGTACTTGTTTCGTGTTATCCGATCAGATATCATAACCATTGCATATAGTGATTAAAGGCGTCAGATCTAAGCAAAGTATTTAATGAAGTTAGGATTCCATGTTTACTCTTGCAGACGTAATTAGATTTTAATTCTTGTTAATAGTTAATTCTTAGTTTTGTTAATTTGTGTCTTAGTTAATTTAGTTTAATAAACCCAAAATTGTTATTGTCTTAGCAGTGCATAATAACCATACATTGTTGCATAGGCATATTTACTGAATAGAACCATAACTTGATCCCTGTGGGAACGAATTTGGACTTAACCTTATATATTACTTGTGACCACGTACGCTTGCGTGATTTAGTGCAAACATTCATGTACCTCAATCTATGCCAAGTATGCCTGCAATGCCTGGTTTGTATCAGAATACTAGTTTTTCAAATCCATATGTGAACATGCCATATGTGCCTAATCCTTATTTTCAATCTGTGAATATGCCACAAATGTCATGGAGCATTCCTAGCATGGATAATATGTATGCCAATTTTCCACAAATGCATGCATCAAATATTTATGCAAATGAGCATCTGTCAAAACCTATCACTCAAGCATCTACACCCAGAGTGAAGATTGCTAAGAGTGTAAAACCAAAGGCTAACAAGAAAGGACCCAAGGAAACTTGGGTACCAAAATCAACTTGATTTGTATTTTGGAATGTGTGCAGGGAAATAAGAGGAATCTATGGTACCTAGACAGTGGATGTTCTAGGCATATGACAGGAGATTCAACCCTGCTCACAGAGTTCAAGGAGGAAGCTGGCCCTAGAATTACCTTTGGAGATGACAGCAAAGGATATACTAAGGGATATGGCTTGATTTCAAAGGACAATGTCATCATTGAAGAAGTGGCTTTAGTTGAAGGTTTGAAGCACAATCTGCTGAGTGTCAGTCAGATTTGTGACAAAGACTATGAAGTAAAGTTCACTAAAGAAGCCTGTGTTGTTTCTGACAAGGAAAACAACATTGTGGTATTGACAGGCTTTAGGAAAGGAAATGTTTACATAGCTGACTTCAACTCAGTATGTTCAGAATCCATTACTTGTCTCTTCAGCAAAGCAAGCAAGGATGAGAGTTGGCTATGGCATAAAAAGCTATCACATTTGAATTTTAAAGTTATGAATGATTTGGTAAGAAAGGATCTTGCTAGAGGAATCCCTCAATTGGAGTTCATCAAGGATGGATTGTGTGATGCCTGCCAATTAGGGAAACAAAAGAAATCATCTTTCAAAAGCAAGACAGAGTCATCCATTGTTAAGCCCCTTCAATTGCTGCATATGGACTTATTTGGCCCAGTAAATGTCATGTCCATTTCAAAGAAGAAATACTGCCTGGTGATTGTGGATGATTTTTCTAAGTTTACATGGACCTTCTTTCTGCACTCCAAAGATTGTGCAAGTGAAATCACCATCAATCATCTCAGACTAGTAAACAATGGTTCTGAAGTAAAAGTACAAAGAATCAGGAGTGACAATGGCACTGAATTCAAAAATTCCACAATGAAGATTTTCTGTGAAGAGAATGGAATTGTCCATGAGTTTTCTGCTGCTAGAACACCTCAACAAAATGGGGTTGTTGAAAGAAAAAACAGAACTCTCATTGAAGCAGTTAGAACAATGCTAAGTGAATCAAGATTGCCAACATATTTCTGGGCTGAAGCTGTCAACACTGCTTGTTTCACTCAGAATATTTCCTTGGTCAATCAAGCTAGAGGAATGACTCCTTATCAGTTATTCACCAATAAGAAACCAATATTAGCTTTTCTTCATGTCTTTGGATGCAAGTGTTTTGTGCTAAGAAATCATGGAGATAACTTTGGAAAATTTGAAGCAAAGGCAGATGAAGCTATCTTTGTTGGATATGCAGCAGGGAAAGCCTATAGAGTCTACAATCTAAGAATCAACATTGTTATGGAATCTGTACATGTTTTGTTTGATGATCAAAAGATTCTAGGTCTAAATGATGAAGGCTTCCATGAAGATTTGAGATTTGAGAATGAGGTAGAAGGTAGAATGTACATTGATGATGATGAGGAAAATGAAGATCATGGTCATGGAAATTCACCTAGAGTTGTTGGACCAACTAGAAGTGATGCTAACACTGGAAATGAAGCATCCGTTGACAGTCATACTGGAGCATCAGATGCATCCGTTGACAGGCATTCTCATGCATCCGTCGACAGGCAAAATGGAGCATCCGTTGATAGAAAAAAAGATGTATCTGTTAACAGTCAACTTCATAACTCCTCAAGGACAACAAACTCAGGGGGAGTTTCTCAAAGTCAAAACTCAATAACCAATCAACAAGATCATGCTCACATAGATGAAGCAACCTCATCTAGATCAAACCTTTTACCTTCAAGAAAATGGACCAGAGATCATCCTTTTGAGTTAATCATTGGTGACTCAAACTCAAGAGTCCAAACTAGGAGGGCCACACAAGAAGAATGTCTATACAATAGTTTCCTGTCTCAAGAGGAACCTAAGAAAGTGGAAGATGCCCTTCTAGATCCAGATTGGGTCTTAGCAATGCAAGAAGAGCTAAACCAATTTGAGAGAAATAAAGTATGGAAGCTTGTGCCCAAACCTGATGATAGAGGTATCATAGGTACCAAATGGGTTCTCAAGAATAAGACTGATGAAAATGGCATAATTGTGAGGAATAAAGCTAGATTAGTGGCAAAGGGATATTCTCAAGAAGAAGGAATAGATTTTGATGAAACTTTTGCTCCAGTGGCAAGACTTGAGGCAATTAGAATGTTCTTAGCCTATGCAGCACATGCCAATTTCAAAGTCTATCAGATGGATGTCAAAAGTGCCATTCTAAATGGGGAACTGGAAGAAGAGGTATATGTCCATCAACCTCCTGGCTTTGAAGATCCAGAATTTCCAGAATATGTATATCTTCTCTTGAAAGCACTTTATGGTTTGAAGCAAGCACCAAGAGCCTGGTATGACACTTTATCTCAATTTCTTTTGGAGAATCACTTCACTAGAGGTACAGTAGATAAAACCTTATTTCATAAAAATGTCAATGGTTCTTCAAAACTTGTTCAAATCTATGTAGATGATATTATTTTTGGGTCTACAGATGAGAAGCTTTGCAAAAGGTTTGCCAAACTTATGCAAAGTAGGTATGAAATAAGCATGATGGGTGAATTAACTTACTTTCTTGGTTTACAAGTAAAACAAGTTAATGAGGGAATTTTCATAAGTCAAACAAAATATATTTATGATCTCTTAAAGAAATTTAACTTGATGGATTGTGCCTCTGCAAAAACACCTATGGCCACTGCAACTAAGCTTGAGCTGAATACTAAGGAAAAATCTGTGGACATCTCAAGCTATAGAGGCATGGTAGGCTCACTTCTATATCTAACAGCTAGTAGACCTGATATAATGTTTTCCACATGTCTTTGTGCTAGATTTCAAGCTGACCCTAGAGAGTCTCACTTGATTGCTATTAAGAGAATTTTCAGGTATCTCAAGAGAACACCAAACCTTGGCATTTGGTACCCAAGAGGTTCTGGGTTTGATCTAATTGGCTATTCAGATGCAGACTATGCAGGTTGCAGAATTGATAGGAAAAGTACTACAGGCTCCTGTCAATTTCTAGGAAACAGGCTTGTGTCATGGTTTAGTAAGAAACAGAACTCAGTCTCCACTTCTACAGCTGAAGCTGAGTACATTGCAACTGGAAGTTGTTGTGCACAGATTCTTTGGATGAAAAATCAACTTATTGATTATGGTCTAAAAGTTGAGAAGATTCCAATTTTCTGTGACAACACTAGTGCTATTGCCATCATAGAGAATCCAGTACAACATTCGAGAACCAAGCATATTGACATCAAATACCACTTCATTAGAGAGCATGTGATGAATGGTACAGTGGAAATGCATTTTGTGCCAAGTGAAATGCAGATTGCAGATATCTTCACCAAGCCTCTTGATGAATCTTCATTCACAAGGTTGGTAGGTGAACTAGGTATGCTTAATTTTTCATAATTCCTAGTTATATCTAATCATACTGCATTGCAGCTAGAAATGTGTTTTGATCTACTTGAGAATTAAAAACTCTCAGAAATACTCTTAGCAGAAATTTTGTTTAAGGCAAAATTTGCTTATCAACGGATATCCTTTTATCCGTTGGTAGTATAAACACATTACTAGATTTTCGTATGTCAACGGATAACAGGTTGTCCACGTCATCGATGGATAAACTATTTTCTCAACCGTCCAATCTTTATCCGTTGATATACATATTTCTTTTTATAGCCGTTGGTAAACGTGTATAATTAGTCACGGCTATACTTCTTTTCTTTTCATTTATTATCTGACAGTTACTTTTGTCCATTGAGGTAATTACTTTTAATTATTTCATTTCTAATTCTCGAAAAATATAAAAGGCTGTCTTGTGCTCTCACATCTCACCTTTATTCATTTTCAAGAATTTCATAAGTTAACTGCATCTTCTTCACTAAAACTCTCTCTGCAACAAAAGCTCAAACACTTCAATGGCGCCTATTGTTAAGATGATGTCTTCTACTGGGTTTACCTATGAGAAGAACAATTTCACGGCCTTTGTTGATACAGTGAACGCTTCAGAAGCATATCACACCATGATGAATTTCGTGAAGAAATGCAAACTATCATATGCTATGACTGCCACCACTCCTCTAATCCATGAGGTAATTGAAGAGGTGTGGGCATCTGCTGAGTACAATGGCACAGACGGTACACTTGCTTTTTCTTTGAAGGGTAAAAACTATGTAGTTAATTCTGATGTGATAACTGCTTGTTTAAAATTGCCTGAGAATAACTATCTGAAAGTACCCAGTAATGCTGAAATTGTTACCATGCTTAATTCCATAAATTATACCCCTAGTACTGAGAACTTAGGGAAAATTGTTAGGAAAGGTATGGTTAAAGAATGGAGTTATTTCTGTGATGCCTTCATTAAAACTTTTTCTGGCAAGATTAGTAATTTTGATGTTGTTACCAATTCCATGCTAGTTATGCTATGTATGCTTTTGACTGATAAATTCTATAATTTTGGCACACTAGTCATGTATGAGATAGCAACTAAATTAGGTAAAAAGGAAACTAGGAGCAAGAATATTTATTTTGCTAGATTTTTTATGTTCCTAGCACTGCATGTATCTGAGAATGAGCTATCCATTGCTAACCTGGATAACAAGTTCAATTGTTTTGTTCAGGAGAAGAGAGTCTTAAGTGATTTGATTCGAATGAACCTAAATGCAGGAGTACAATTGGTATATCTACCAATTGTTCAGGTAACTGTTTCCAACCCTGAAACTCCTATCTCCAACCCCCAAATTTCTTTGCCTTCCAGTGTCACAATGGAGTCTGTGGCTGTGACCAAACAGGCTCCTACCCAAGTGACCAAATCCAGAGTTCCAAAACCACAATCTAAAAGACAAACCTCAGGTGTCTCCCAAAAGGCACCTGTTGCAAAAACTACCAAAACTCTTGAGGGGAGTGTGAAGGTGGTAGTGAGTGGTGAGGGACAGGGTGAACATCAAAGAAGCCCTAAGGATAAGGAAGGTGAGGCAGGTGCAACCAACATTTCAGTCTCTCAAAAGACTGTTAATGAACCTTCAAGCCAAATTCTAGTTACATCCTCTCAACAGGGTGTGACTACTGATTTAAGTTCCATTCCAGGAACACTACACAAAAGGGCAAGAGACACAGATAGCTCTCACTCAAAAACCTATGGTAGAAGAGTAAAATCCAAAACCATTGGGGAATCACAGGGTGCACACACAGTACAGCAAACTGTACCCTCTCAAATTCAGTTTGATGTGACTTCAATAAATGTGGAGTCACAGCCCCTTGATCTTAACCTTCAAATCGATACACATTTTGATCCACCATCACCAACTCCATCTCTGGATGTGGATATGATATCTACATCAATTCCTGATTCTCCATCTTTAAAATTCTTGGAGAAGCCCCACTCAACAATTGGTGGTCATCATCTTATAGATGATTTGTTGGGCCATCAATCTTCCATTCCTGAATTCACAACACTATCTGTGGCCTCTTCCTTAAAATCAATCACCATAGATTCAGTGTTGGTTTTCACTTCAACGGATACTCTTTTTCCTTCATCAACGGATATCCTTCATCCGTTGACAAGTGTTTCTCCATCAACGGATGTGTCTACAACTAATCATCCGTTGACAGCAATAACTTCTACATCAACGGATACACTATATCCGTTGACAACTCTCTCTACCACTGCAAAATGTGACATTCCCATGTCAACTGTGGAGGAGTTTGTAGTAGTTGAAACACTTTTAGGAATGAGGGAAGGGAGTGAGAGGCTGCCTTGTGAGTAGGCAAAAGGAGAGAAAAATAATGAGAGGCTGACCATTTCTTCCGGTCAGGCAAAAGGAGAGCAAGAGAGTTCCACCTTAGTAGGTGAAGGTGAGGGTGTGAGAGGTGTGAGCCAGGGGAGCCCCTGATGCAAGAAAAGAGAGATGAGAGGAGAGAAGGGACTACAGGAGAAATAAGGCAGGATGATTCAGCCATTGCAAGTGAGTTAATGGAGGATAATGAAGCTTTCAAAGAGATGGAATTTCGACACGAATATCAGTCAATTATTGACTCCATCTCTTTGGATCCTGAAACCTTTACTCATCCTGTTTCTGCCTATCAAGTCATGGCACAACAGGGCAATGTGGAGGCAGAGGAGGCAATGCAACTAGTGCACACCTCAGAATCTCTACTAAGAGCAAAAGAAGCTTTAACAGCTCTGCCTTCAGAAGCTGACAGTGAAGAGTTTAGCAGTGATGACAGTCAAAGTTCAGATGGTGAAGAAATAATTGAAGAGGAGACTCCATAATGGATGTTTTCCAATGCCACTGAACTTGGAGATCTCAATGTGGAAATCATGAAGCAATATCAATCTGCTAAGGCTGAGCACCAAACTGCAGAACCACAGAGAAAGACTGTTCTTGAGCAAGTTATGGCCTCATTGAAATTACAAAAGATGCAATCTGTTATTCAAAGAACACAACAGGAGGAGGTCAAATCTGCAATTAGAGATATGAAGATAGCACTAGATGCCAGGATTGAGGCACTAGCACCTATTACCACTCAGAAGGTGCTTACCAGCAAACTGCTCAAAGAAGATAGCCTGGCTAAGTCTGTTCAGCTTCTTTCCTCAAGAATGGATAGTATGGAATCTCAAATGAGGACTATCATTGCCAACCAATCAAAACAAACTCAACTACTGGAAATGCTACTTGCAGCTTCACCACCAACCCTTGATGCTAACAAAAAGGGGGAGAAAATGGGAACAAGCAAAGAAGAGGCTGCAACATCTGGTCAAATTTAAGCTACCAGTAGTAAGATAGTACAGATTGAGGGGGAGCAACAGCCAATTGTAGTGGTCAATCCAATAGATTTTGAACTAAAAGCTTCCCCTGTGAAGAAACAAGTGGCTTTGCCTGAGATTCAAAGTTTAGAAGAAATCTCAGATGGTGAAAGGCAAGCCAGAATAGAAGCTTTGGAAAAGATCAACAAGGAGACTAATGAAAGAATTCTAAGGACAGAGAGGATGATCAAAGAATCAATTGCATCATCTCTGTTTCTTAATGCTCAATCTTCTGCTCCAACAATATCAACCACAATCATGAAGGTGCTCACTCCAGAGATTGTGGCTCCTACATTCTATGATGCTGAGCCATCATATGTCAAAGAATTTGAACCAGCCATCAAAACCAGAGCCTATTCACCACCAAAAGAAAATGGGAAGAACAAGCTTTAATTGGACTACCCATTTCCCAAGAATGATGAAGAAAAGCTAATGGGAAAAACAATCATAGAGTTCAAAAAGCAGACAAATAAGAGTGTAAGAGATTGGATGGCTGTAATCATAAGGAATGGAAAAGTATTAAATATATCCAACTGCCATCCTAGATTTGTGGAAGCTAAAAGAGAAGAAGTCTCCAGAATCCAAAGGGAAGCTCATCCAAGTACAGAAAATCAACATGAAAACTCAGATGAAAAGAGGGCCAGGCTGGCTCAGAAGTTAATGGATGAGGTAGAGGATGAGATGAGGGAACCTGAGGAAGTCCCCAAATCCAAACCTAAAAGAAGGAAAGCTAAAACCAAAAGGGTTCTTTCTCCAGAACCCTCTCAAGAAAAAGAAACCACTGGCTCATCAGTATCTATATCTACAACAGTAATCAACCCATCTGTGAACTTTCATGGTGACCCCATAATGCCTAAAGAAGAACCAATGAATTTTGATTCAATTGAAGTTCCTTCATTCTTGCTGAATCCAAAACAGAAGAAAAGGGCTCCAAGGAAGCAACTTTCAAAGGGACCAGTTCAAGTTGCTAGGGTACCTGCTATTGTCAAACAGCCAACCTTGGAAAACAAAGAAGACTTTATCTATCAGGCAGAAATTGAAGAATACTCTGGCATGAATCTATTTTTGGATGAACTGTCAGAAGTAAGAGGAATTGACAAGTACAAGAATCTGCCTGAGAGATTAGTGTTTGACTACAAGGGAGGAAATCAGAGGACATGGCCATTACAGAAGGTTCTTGGAGAGAATTATCACACATTGACCAAAGTGTTCTCAGCATTCAAGAGACACACAGGGTTCTCTGAGACAGCTAGAAGGGAGATTATTAGCAGAATAGAAGAAATAAGGAGAGAATGGAACTCACCCTCAAGTCTACCAAAGAAAATGAAGATCCCATACAATGGACAGAAAGTCCACATTCAACCCTTTTGGATGATGGAGTTCAGGGATGAAGAGGGCACTAGGAGATTCTTCAGGTTAGAAGACCAATTGTCAAAGGCTAGTTCTGAATACCTAAGATGGTTACAACTAAAGCTAAATCAAAAAGTTGTTGAAGAAGATGCCTTCTATAGGCAACTCCAAGTGAAAATTGAGTCCAACTCTGCCAAGAAAGGAAAGTCAAGGGTGCGGCCAACCAGAGAGAGGAAACATCATTAATTTGCTCAATCTAAAGGAGCACCTCTCTGATAAGTTTCTTAAAGCTTTCTGTAGTTTAATTTTTGTAGCTTAATACAATTTTTACATACTGTAGTGTATAAATCTTTAGGAATGTTTTGTTATCATCAAGGTCCTGAATTTATGCTTTATTGCCATCAAGTATAAATTGGGGGAGATTGTTAGGAATATGTTGTAGTTGATGATAACTTAACATTCAAGCAAAATTGTATTAGTCAAGTTTTGTAACTGTCAACGGATAAGACTTCATAACTCTATTCGTTGACAGGTAGCTCATCAACGAATGAGGTTTTGTAGCATACTGCAATATCTCTATTTATCAGTTGATAGTGTTTTTTATTCAGAGTCATGTTGACCATCAATGGATAGGCAGAATAGGGTAGCCAATTGTAAATAAGCTATGCTATGTAATTCTGTCTAAATGAAAGTGTATCAACGGATGAGAACAGGGCTCTATCAACGGATACAACTCAAATCCACTCTATCAACGGATACAGCTCAAACTGCCATCAACGGATAACTGTGCACAACATCAACGGATAATCATTATCACTTTATCCTATGCTAGCTGGAAATTAGCAGTTGACAAGGATAGGTTTGACTGACAGATCACATGGGTTGATAGTAGGTATAAAAAGCAGTATGACAGCCATACTTTGGAAACACAGAAGAAAGAAACATTCCATTTACACAGTGCATACAAGAAAGGTGCAGGGGACATATCTGTTCACAAGGACAACCTTTCGGTTACATGTGGATTTGGAGTGGAGTAGCAAGTCAACTTGAATTAGATTAATATTATCTTATTCCTGTAGTACTTGTAAACTTGGGATATATAACCAAGTGTAGCAACTCTTTAGAAACTAAGAAAACAGACATATTTGCTTAGGTTTCTTGAATATCCTTAGAAGCAAAGAGTTGTAAAAATAGAAGCTGTGTACATTTGTATCACAGAGTTTTCTTCAAATAAAAGTCTCAGGTGGTACATTTAACCACCTGATTTTTTTATGTGTTTGTGAACCATTTCTTATTCAGCAATTATTTCCTTATAGATTTCTGTGGTTTTTATCAGAAATTTATAACTATCAAGAATTGTATTCTACCCCCCCTTCTACAATTATACAAGTGTGTAATCTGGGAATAACATACCCCATTCAAGCTGTGGACTATTCCATCGAACATTTTGATTTTCACAATTCCAATCCCCTTGATCTCACAAGTAGATCCATCAGCCAAAGAAACTGTTTCATTTTTTGTATCTTGGAATTTGTCAAAATGCCCCCTCTCGGAACATACATGGTAAGATGATCCTGAGTCTAATATCCATTCTCCTGGAGAACTAGTGCCTCGATTGAAGACGGTGCAAACATCTTCACAATCGAGAGTAACCACAACCAATGATGCATCTAGATCCTTCTTATTAAGCGGACAATTCGGCCTAATATGACCACACTCCTTGCAACCAAAGCACTGCATACCCTTTTCCCTGTATCTGGATTTACCCCTGCTATTGGTAGATCCTCTCACATCACCTCTTCCTCTATTATTTTGACTACACAAAGCCAAAATTGTCATTCCGTCCTTGTCACCATCCTGATTCTTCCTTCCAGCATTTGACAAAAGTGCTGACTGAACCTCCTCCATTTTTAACGTGTCCTTTCCGTACAAAATGGTTGTGACCAAATGATCGAATGTCTCCGGAAGCGAAGTAAGAAGAATAAGGGCCTTATCTTCTTCCTCCAATTTTACATCGCTCATCTCTGTTGGTTTTCCCTCCTTCCCCTTCAAAGCCCTTGCTAGCTTCTGTTGGGTTAGGATATCCTTTACCCTTCTCTGCCAAAGAGTAAAACTTTCTTTACCATCATATGGAGTCACCTTGAATCCTCCAATACTTGCCATGATCTCCGTTTGCACACACAAACCAATCCAAACAACTAAATCAATTGGCCAGGTAAGTGTAAGAAACAATGGGAGCACTTCCGTCAAAACGGTGCCAAATTAGACAACCACTTTTCTTAACGACTTTCCTTCGACACCAATAATTTAGAGACAACTAGCTCTGATGCCAACTGTTAGGAATCTGCCCGATTCCCGGTGAATGCGGAAGCGATTTGGTAAATATGTGCGCTTAGATCCCACAAATATACGTGATAGTAATGAAGCAACAAACCAACAATACAGTAAAAGAGACAAGAGATTTAACGTGGTTCGGCCCAGCCTACATCCACAAGAGCAACAACTTCACACTAGATAAAAGAGATTACAATATCCGGGTATCCGGCCCTTTGAATTTCATACAAAAATTCAGCCCTACAATACCTATTATGTATATCCCCAACTCACTGAAGTGTTTATCTCAAAACCTCCCCCTATCACTGTTTCCCGACAACCTTTCCTTCTCTCCCTCTCCCAACCCGGACAGTGCCACACAACCTGATAGAAAGACCCCTACAGCGGGATCACCTCCGATGGCTGCAGTCAGACCCAATTACCCTAAGGAATAGTTTAGGCACGAGGACCTTCTTTCCCGACACTTCCTGAAAGCGGGCTAAACCGGCTCCCATACTAGACGGACTATCTAGCAGCTATAGAGAGAGAAGAGAGAATTATGGTGTGTTTGATAATGAAGGAGGAGAGGGTTATTTATAGGTGATAGAAATGTGGTAGGTGGGGGGTAGGTGAAGAGAAGGTTGGTGAGGATGTTTGGTGAGAGTTTGGCAAGAAAAGATGATGCCTAACAAAAAGTACATACATAGCTTCGGTTTCATCTCAATTCCAATGAAGATATGTAAAAATGACACATTGGTCTCCATGAATTGTTTCAAATTGATCCTTACATGTGTTCTTTTCATGTATCTAATAGTCATCACATTTGAAATCCCCCATCTTTTCCAAACCAGTATAGGATTTGTAGACAATGTGTTTGTTGACAATTCATTTCATCAAAAAACACCAAAAAGACACATAAAGATTTTCAAAAAGTTGTTTGGATTGGTTCTTGATGAAAATGCATTTGTGGGTATCAGTAAAAATCAAAACTATACTGAGCAAGAAGAAACATTTTTAAAAAAAAGGCAAGAGGAATCAAACAAGAACCTAGGTTCTTTTGCCTTAGAAACTGGTGTGTTAGGTTCTTGTTTGATTCCTCTTGCCTTTTTTTTAAAAATGTTTGTCAGCACTGAAATTGGGTATTCTGCTAAAAATCGAGTAAACTAAGTGGAAAAAGTTGCTTGAATTGTTATAATGTTGTTTGATATTCTCAAAATTTATCCCTAAAAAGAGGGTCTTCCAAAGTAATATA
Source organism: Kitagawia praeruptora (assembly GCA_037693485.1). NCBI lineage: Eukaryota > Viridiplantae > Streptophyta > Magnoliopsida > Apiales > Apiaceae > Kitagawia > Kitagawia praeruptora. Next base: position 14,402,557 of record CM075347.1, read on the forward strand.
CTGGAGAGCCTTTTTTTTGTTTGACAAATTCAATCCGCAAATTTGAAAATAATTTTCTGACATATATATATGATGCAATAGTGTATGCAAAAAATGAAAAATTTAAGACATAATTTATGTGCAATAAAAATATAAATTTTTAAGCATGCACAAAATATAAAATATAAAATATATATCACATGAATATTTAATAATAATAATAATAATAATAATAATAATAATAATAATAATAATATAATTTGCATGGCATAAATGTTAATGAAATTGTAAAAAATTAAATTGCGGAGAAAAATAGAAACTTATCTTTATTTTTTAGTTAATGTTCGGCTGGCAATTTTCAAGTGCTTCGGATTTATTTATTTTTTTCCTGTTGCTGCCTTCTGCTGTCGCATGGATCCTTCAATTTCCTAGTTTTTAGTTTTTTTTATCCTTGCAAGTCCCACGACCTCATCAGTCATCATCACGTTCTTTTTATTGCCTTGGCAGTTGGCCCTATTTTATTTTTTCGCAAATCACCCGCTACCTTGTGCATCAATTTTCCTCTCATCATATGGGCTCCATCCATGCCTTATGATTTGATTTTGCTGTCTTCTTTCTTTTTTCTTACTTGTCCTGTTTTTGTTTCTCTTTTTTTTTTTAATTCCCGCTGCTGCAGGAACCTTTACTTTGTTGCATGGCTGCCATCTTTTTATTTGTTAACACTCTCTTGCGAGTCTTGGTTGCTTCCTGCTTGTTGCTGCGCATCGTGTCCATCTTTATTTTTTCTTTATTCTTGCTTGCACGTACATCTCATGCCGTAAATTATCATATCCGTTCCTCTTTGTTGCCTTCTATAACTTTTCACTTGTTTTTTCCGATTGTTTTTTTTATTTGCGGATCGAACTTGCAACTTGTTTTTGTGAAACCTTAACCCCTGTTTTGACTTCCTCTTCTTCCTTACTGTAATTGCTCGATGTTTTTTTTCCCAGGTTCATCACGCGGGCCCACAAACATGTTTCTTGTCATCACTTTTGTCTTGTTAACGTACAAACCTTCATGCTTATTTTCTTGTTTTTTTTTCGATCTTGTCGTTGAATGCTCTGATAGTGCCTCGCTTTTTCTCGTATGATACGTATGAATAAAATTTAAAATAAACCACCGCCTCCACCATCCCGTTCCTCTATTAAAGTCGTTCCAGATTCATAAAATTTAATATAACCCCCCGTGTATATAGTATATAGATGCTTTGATTGTCCTCCACAATCAAAAATTAATCCCATCCTTCTAGCGCCAATTGTTAATAGAGGAATTTGGTGATAACAAATTTCGGAGGTTGCTGCAATAACAAAACTGTGAAAATAGGGGGATTTGGAATTTTGGATGTTTGGGGCTGGACTTGAGAGGTGTCTCGACTTGTTAGATGTGTCGGATCCTTTTTCAAGATGCCTGCGTATGTAAGGATCAAGCCAACGCAGTTCTGTGAAATTGATTTGTGTCTATCCCTTAGAGACTTTAGGGATAAACTTCGTTAATCTGGGTAATTACTGATTTTATCTAATTTAATTTTATCGTTGTGATATCTTCCTGATTTGAAGAATATCGTTTAGAGATATTTTCATTATTGATTGATTAAGATTGATTCTTTCCTGGTTTCAAGGAGAGGATAAAACTTAGCGATTAAGTTATAATTATTAATCTGAATTAAAAATTAATAATATTGGAAATTTGGGAAATACTAGAGGCAACCGAAAATATGGCGTAACAAATTTTTAATACCATGAGAGTTTAAAGAATTTTTTTAAATCTTGATTGAATAACATCAGATTTTAAAGTAATTTTTAAAATCCTGATTGAATATTTCAAGATTTTAAAGGACTTTCTAAAATCTTAAATGAATATTTTTGGATTATGATGTATTATTTAAAATCTAAATTGAATATCTTTGAATTTTCAAAATTCTTAAAAAGCATTCAAAATCTCTAGAATAAATCTCCTCGGCTTATTTCTGGTTAAGTTCGTCCAACTATTTTTTTTTAATTACCAAATGCTTTTTCAAGTGCATCAGCCTCATGATTCCTCTCTTTTCCCATCAGCATTCCAAGTTTTTAAACACACGCCATGATTCGAAGGAAAGGTCAGTTGAGTAGAATTTAGCAAATGTTTTAATGTATCAGAAAAATGCACGACCAATAGATTTATCATCAATCTTATCTGGTTGAATATAAACAAACTTCCGGTATCAATGAATAAATGCATACATAAATTAAAAATAATTTGATTTCTAGTTTAGTCGCAAGAACAATACAATAGAATCTCGATAAATAAATAAATATTTGGTACTACATATTCGGTATATGTATAACTATAAAAAACAGCCACCTCAGCTGTACTACAAAATCCAATCTTTTGTTTTTTTATATCTCTGCTACATAAGCTCAGTCAAAAGTACATACATAGCTTCGGTTTCATTTCAGTTCCAATGAAGTTATGTAAAAATGACACATTGGTCTCCATGAATTGTTTCAAATTGATCCTTACGTGTGTTCTTTTCATGTATCTAATAGTCATCACATTTGAAATCCCCCATCTTTTCCAAACCAGTATAGGATTTGTAGACAATGTGTTTGTTGACAAATCATTTCATCAAAAAACACCAAAAAGACACATAAAGATTGTCAAAAAGTTGTCTGGATTGGTTCTTGATGAAAATGCATTTGTGGGTATCAGTAAAAATCAAAACTATACTGAGCTTGTGGAAATGGCAAGGGAAGCTATTGGTTTGGGTAAGAAATATTGGGATGAGATTGTTTCTGGTGAGGTTAAAATTGAGTTGGGTGAAAAAATTGTGGGGAATGATAGTGTGGAGTGTCCAAAGTCTTTGTCTTTATCTGAAGTTGAGGTGAGGAGGAATGGTGGGATGGTTTTTTTAGAATGTGGGTTGGGTTTGGGATCTTATGTTACTATTGTGGGGAAGCCTAAGAAGGCACATTTGGTGAAAAACCCGAAAACCGGGTTACGGAAAGGGGAGGAGAAGATGGTGTCACAGTTTATTATTGAGTTGCAGGGGTTAAAGGTTGATGATGGAGAAGAGGATCCACCTAAGATACTGCATTTTAATGCGAGGTTGAAGGGGGATTGGAGTGGGAAACCGGTGATTGAGCAGAATACGTGTTTTCGGAAGCAATGGGGAGTTTCGTGGAGGTGCGCGGGAGAGAAGTCTAAGGCAAAAGAAGAAACTGGTGTGTTAGGTTCTTGTTTGATTCCTCTTGCCTTTTTTTTTTAAATGTTTGTCAGCACTGAAATTGGGTATTCTGCTAAAAATCGAGTAAACTAAGTGGAAAAAGTTGCTTGAATTGTTAAAATGTTGTTTGATATTCTCAAATATTAGTTGTGTTGAATTGTTATAATGTTGTTTGATATTCTCAAATATTAGTTGTGCTTGTGACATAGTTAGTCCTTGTTTTTTCATTTTATGGTGATGAATGATTAGTTTATGTTCGAAGTAAATGACCTTATATGCTGGCTATGTTTGAACATGAGTTTTGTTGCATGTTTGCAATCAAAAAAGAGAACAGGAGCATGTTTTTAGATAATACTGAAATGTGTTCTGGAGATGTGCTTTAAGTATTAAACTTGAGATCTTAGTGTGTGAGGTAATTTCTCGACACTAATGTTTGGGTTGCTTTAGTTGATGGACAGGTGAAATGTGAAAATTGGATCCAAAATGATGAAAATCTCTCGAAAAAAGCAAACTCCTCATGGTGGCTAAATAGGCTGATGGGACGAACAAAGAAGGTTCCTAATTGGCCATTCCCTTTTGCTGAAGACAGGATGTTTGTTCTTACTTTATATGCTGGCTTAGAGGGTTTTCATGTCAATGTAGATGGCAGACATGTAACTTCTTTTCCTTACCGTGTAAGTTTAGATTTCTGATATGTCCAATCTGTACTTGTCTCAATTTTTCAATAGTCTAATTGTGTTTATCAAAATTGACAGGGTTTCACTCTTGAGGATGCCACGGGTCTATTTATAAAAGAGGATGTTGGCGTGCATTCTGTGTTTGCTGCTTCCTTACCCACAACTCATTTAAGTTTTACTCCACAGAGGCATCTCGAGATGGTCCCTAAATTGCAGGCTCCACCTCTCTTTGATTCACCCGTCGAAATTTTTATTGGGATTCTTTCGGCAGGCAATCATTTTGCTGAGAGGATGGCTGTGAGGAAGTCATGGATGCAGCACGAATCAATCAGGTCATCGAATGTTGTTGCTCGGTTTTTTGTGGCAATGGTATATATATGTAATATGTTCATGTTGCATTCCCTATTTTCATAGTAACCCTCCACGAAGAAATCCTTAGTTTCAGATGTTCTTTTTGGCAGCATAAAAGAAAGGATGTAAATGTGGCACTTATGAAAGAAGCAGATTTTTTTCGTGATATTGTTATAGTACCTTACATGGATAACTACGACCTTGTTGTTTTGAAGACTCTTGCAATTTGCGAGTATGGGGTAAGTTGAAATATAAAATTGAACTTTAGCAAGACACTTGGATTTATTTCTTCCACTGATTATGTGTAATTTATTACAGGTCCACACAGTGGCGGCGAAGTATATTTTCAAGTGTGACGATGATACATTTGTTAGAATAGATGCAGTTGTCAAGGAAGCTAAGAAAGCCCGGAAAGGTAGAAGCCTATATGCCGGGAACATCAATTATAACTATAAGCCCTTCCGACATGGTAAATGGGCTGTGACACTTGAGGTATAATTTTTTTAGTTTTGTCCCTTGTCTTTGATTGATTAAGGGTTTGCCACTATAACTTGTATATTCTTTCATGAAATTTCTGCATCGTAATTTAGGTTTTCATTAAATCTTTCCACAAGTGTATACCTTTTACATAATTTTACACATACTTTATCCTTATCCAATTTATTTTTTCAATCAAATACAATTTACTTGCCTGTCATGTTTTCTAACAGTGACCAATTGATTCCTTTCACCCAGACGAAGATATAGCCTATTCTACATTACTTGGCTTTTTAAAATCTGCAATCTTGATGATTGGTATTACCTAAGCTTCTGATGCCTCCCATCCTTAACTCGCTTAAGCTAAATTTTCTTTTGGACCAAATTGATAGTCAATGTCAGCATCCTAAAGCAGATTGACTGAAGTAAGACATCCTATTAATTTAGTTAGTCACTGGCATTGGTAACCCTTCCGCTGGTAAGAGGACTAACCAGTTAGATGTCCTTGATAGTGCTAATATGTTTTTTTTAATTTTCTCGAAGACTAATGAATGGTGGTGATTGATGGACAAAATTTCAGATCACTTTAGCAAACTTTGCTCTAGATATGTATTAAAGATGTTTTTCGCTCCAAATGTAAAGTTTTCTGTAAATATTTCTTGCTGACCTTCATTCCTTTTTGGAGAATTGCAGGAATGGCCAGATATTTTTTATCCACCTTATGCAAATGGGCCTGGTTACATTATATCATCCGATATCGCTAGCCATGTCATATCCGAATTTGAAAATCGCAGATTGCGAGTATGTTACTTGACCATGAATGCTTGTCTCTGTGTATTCCTACACATGTTATTAATGTAGCTCAATTATATGCCTCGTGATGCAGTTGTTCAAGATGGAAGACGTGAGCATGGGAATGTGGGTGAACGAATTCAACAAGTCAAGACCTGTTGAATATGTTCACAGCTTAAAATTTTGTCAGTTTGGATGCATTGAAGGTTATTACACAGCACATTACCAATCTCCGAGACAAATGGTATGTCTCTGGGAGAAATTGCAGCGTCGAGGAAAGCCCCAGTGCTGCACGAATGGATGACAACTATAGACGTAGTAGGTTGAACATAAGTAAACTAGAGAGGAACGAATTGTCACAAGATATGTTGGTCAGCAAAATGTACATGACATACCTGCGGTTAGTTAATACATAGTTAAATTTTGGTTTTTCCAGACTCTTTCTAATGCACCTTCCGTATGCAATATAGTTTTGGGGTCTGGTCAGGGACAAACGTTTGTCACAGCAAAATGTGAAAACACGTACCGCAGACTTTCTGCGGTACACGTACCGAAGTATTTTTGGTGTGAAAATAGGGAGGCCCCATCTCTCTACATATTGCATAATTTTTTTGCGATACGGTTTGGTGGCAACAAATGCTTGCAAACCTATAGTTTTTGCCGATTGATTGGGAGTAAATTACAGTTTGCACCCAGTATGTTTAGGCCATTTTTCATTATGGTCTCAAACTTAGTTTCCTGGCAGTTTGCACTCCAAACTTAAGGTCTTCTTTCAATTTGCACCCCATTGACCACTTTCCATCCAATCTTGCCGTTAACATTAAAAATCTGAGGGTATTATTGTCATCTTTCGAAACAAGAAACTTTGACATGGGTTTTGCAGCTTGGGAAGAAATTCTAAGAAACAGACATAGCAATTCATAACCCCCAATTCCTTCATCACATCCACACTTCTATAGCTCCACCTCCGGTCACGCCTCAAACCACAACACCCACCATTCCTCTACCCCATTCCATCCCCGTCACTCTCCGTCGCCCCAACTCAACGCCACCTCCGTTCATTCAACTCCACCACCAACCCACCAATTCCCCTTTCGTTCAATACTACCAACACTGCCATCTTTACCTCCCCTCCTCTCTCCTAATCTCCTTCTTCACCCGCGCTTCACCAATATCTCACCGCACTTCACCCGCTTACATATTTCCGATTATATGTAAGTACGCAAGCAAAACCAGTACACAATCATGAAAGAAGGGCTCGATTACACATTGAGCGGACATATACATACACCACAATTTTACACACGTACACAGCCAAAACTCTGACTTCAAAACCGAACTCCTGCAAGAATCACGCACACACACTGTTTACACCACCAACGCACACATAACTCACAAACAGTAAGTTTACACCCACGTATACATACGCGGGTAGAGAAGAAACAGAGGGGAGAGAGATGTTGAGAGAGAGAGAGATGGAGAGAAATTGATCGAATTTGGTAGAGAGGGAGAGAACATTCGAGAGAGAGCTCGAAAGAAAAATGAAATACAGAGCAGAACAGGGAAAACAAATCAGGGATTATTTAGGGATTTAAGAAGAAGCAGTGCTGTAATGACAATAATACCCCCAGCCTTTTAACATTAACGGGGAGTTTGGATGGAAAGTGGTCAACAGGGTGCAAACTGAAAGGAAACCGTAAGTATGGAGTGCAAAATGCCAGGAAACTATGTTTGAGACCATAATGACAAAAGGCCTAAAGATACTGGGTGCAAACTGTAATTTACTCATTGATTGGTTTTATGTGATACTTGTAATGATCTGTACATTTAAAATTTAGAGGAATAGAGAAAAAGAGAAAATTTCATGGCTTCTTGTTTCAGTTATCTGTTAATATTGTAGTCTGTAAAATACTCGTAACTATGACTTGTGTTCTTTTGTTTAAACAGTTGGTTTCAAATGTCTGCAGTTTTGTTGAGAAAGTGGCCGGGTTCAAGTTCCACACAACAAATTATTTTAGTAGCCAGCAATCTATACGTTAGTACCCTGTACTTTAAGAAAAAGCAGTTCAATTTCCTGTATGATTTTCTGGAGTCCCCTGCATTTTTCTCCAGGCTCTGCCCTTGCTACAACAGTTAAAAACCTTTCGACAAAAATTAAACAGGCTGAAAATCTCTGTCTTAAAAGGAAATACCGACAAATAATCTACACGGATCAAAACAATGACACATACACTCTTGAGAAATTATCCACACAAGTAGTACTACACAAATTCAAATCACCAAGAGGATCATAAGTGAAAATAGAGTGACACCAGAGAACACTGAAACAGATCACTGTGAGTGACAGTGTTATCACTTATTCCAGAAAATTTTCATATACTATTACTTCAACGTAATGATCATCTTAAAGTTCTCCATCCCAGAGCTCCTCGACTGACTTAATAGGGCCAGTTTCAAAGACAAACAACTCCCCACGGTTTGCCCTGCTCTGTGGGATCTCAGCAATTTTCTTGGACTCTTCAGCGCTCAGTTCCCATTCAAAAATTTCTTGATTCTGCTTAAGTCTGTCTTTGTTGAAGCTCTTCATCACCACGACAACTCCTTGTTCATAAGCCCATCTCAAAGCCACCTGGGCTACAGATTTTCCTTTAGACTTTGCAATTTCATTTAAAACCTCAGATTCCAATACTCCTTTGGTTCCCCAAAAGGCTCCTGCTGCCCCGAGAGGAGAAAACGCAGCTATCTTGATTCCCTTTGACTGACAGAACTCCTTCAACTTCCCTTGTTGCCATGCTGGGTTCATCTCCACCTTTAAACACAATTAGATCAGAATTCTAGAATACTGGAGTGCAAGATTCTACAATGTGTTTTTTCCCATATGTTTGTTTTTTTTCTTTAAGTATGATATGAACAATTACTCAGGAGAAAGGGTACAACCTCGAGGATGGAACCAGCCACTTAATATTGTTTAGTTTGTGAATTTAAACTTACCTGATTGATTGCTGGAGGAATCTTAGCGAAAGTCAGAATATCAGCAAGCTTCTTGCAAGAGAAATTACTGACACCGATCGATTTTGTAAGGCCGAGTGTTTGGCACTCTTCCATGGCTGTCCAAACAGATTTGATGTCCATTGGAACAACATCTTCTGGCTTTAGTTGAAAAGTGTTTGCTTCGGGCTTCAGGCTCACTGGCCAATGTATAAGATACTGATCAAGATACTCCAACTTCATATTCCTGTAAACAAAAAGATCATAAAATTAAATTCCAAGATTTTCGTCAACAAATTGACATAAAATTTTCTTGTTCTTTAAAATGAAAAAGAGGAGCAGTCAATTTATATTACTGCAACGTCTTTTTGAGGGCGGGGAGGATCCGATCCCCATGATTATCAGTGCACCAGAACTTAGAGGTGAGGAAGACTTCATCGCGAGACTTAATCAAACCAAGACTAATTGCTTGAGATATAGCTTCACCAACAGCTTCCTCTGTTTGGTAAAAAGAAGCAGTATCAAACATCCTATAACCAAGCTCGATTGCTTCGAGCACCGCTTTTATGACTACTTCTGGTGGTGCAGGGGGATAACCACCTGTGCCTAGTCCCAAAACTGGCATAGGTTTCGCATCGACGGAGCTCAGAGTAACTGCTGGAATACTTTCTGGAGCCATCTCTTAGTTGGTATAATCAAATTTACAAGTAAAAATATACACGTTTTAAATTTTTTTTTCTTATCTGATCAGAGGTCTGGTAATTATACCAAAGATGGTCACACACATGACACATATATTGCTAACATTCACATGCAAGTTAAAAAACCTTTGATTAGTCGTCTTGACTTTTATCTCTTAGAGGGTTTGACTTTAAGCAAAAACATCAGCACTGACGCCATGAGAAAAATTGTTTAAACCAGAGGTATTGACCAAAAAAATATATAGGAAAAATTATTAACGTCACCGGTGAGCAAAAATTGTATTCCGATTTATATTATGCCCATTAATTATATCTAGACACGTTGTTAAGCACTAATTAAGCATAAGCAAAGTTATGATCATGGCCACCAGCAAGGCTGCAATACAGATTCATCCAGTGATGTTAAAGTACATTTTTCATCTATAGAAAGTTTTTGATTTATTATTTCTATAAAATCAACAAGCAACTATGTCTACTAAAAGCACCAACCTATGCACAGTATTCTCAAAATCAATAGCGGATGATAATATCTTTTTGCGATTAATCGACTAGACGAGATGCAGTAACTAGTAGAGCTAAACGGAATTTTTACTTACTAGCTCAAAACCCGTGCGATTCACGGATTTTTTTAATATTATATTAAATTTTTTAATTATTTGAATTAATTTTTTTAAAACATGATTTTTATTTTTTAAATGAGATTATATGATGATAATTATATAAATGTTATTCGTGATAATTCTAGAAAATGGAAAATTTTAGTTAAAAATTTAGAAAAGATGGTGGATTTTAGTTGAAAAAGATAATCGTTTAATTATAAGTAATTATAAAATTATTTTTTTATTAGATAGAATGCCCATGATATAATTGGAAAAATAGAGGATTTGGTTAGAGAAAATTAAAAAGGTAACATGTTTTAGGTGAAAAAGGTAATTGATTAGTTTATAGTAATTATAAGTTAATTATGTTATTTTACTAAATAAATTGCTTGTAATGTTTTTAGAAAAAGAGAAATTATTGTTGGCCGTGATATTTCTAGGAAAAGAGGGATTTTAATTATAAAATATAGAAAAAATGATATGTTTTAACTGAAAAAGTTAATCGATTAATTATTAGTATTATCATATTACTATTTTATTTCATATAATATAACTGCCCTTAATATACTTGAAAAATGAGATATTTTAGTTAGAGAAAATAGAAAAGAAAACGGGAAAATTAAAAGGTGACATGTTTTAGGTGAAAAAGGTAATTGATTAGTTTATACTAATTACAATTTAATTATGTTCAATTACTAATTAAAATTGCTCCTAGTGTTTTTTAGAAAATGAGAAATTAACGTTGTTCGTTATATTTCTAGAAAAAAAGGAAATTAATTACAAAAAATAGAAAGATGATATGTTTTAGTTGAAAAGATAATCGATTAATTATTAGTATTGCAGTGCACGGGTTTCTTGTATTATGTTATAAATTTTATTTAATATTAAAATTATGTTTTTATATAATCATTATTTTAATAATTATTTTAATTTTAATTTGTTATAATTTAATATACTCTTGTTTACAGATTATAATAATGTTTCCTTATTATAAACAACGTATATGATTTTTAATATATTTTATTAATAATTGAAAATTTTGGTGTGATATTTTCGAGTATATATTAATGATTGTAAGATTTGTTGTAAATTAAAAAGGTAACGTGTTTTAATTAGAAATATTAATGATTGAAAAATATGATACAATTGATCTTTTTAGGTGTTTATAAAAGGTAATATCTTCAACTGAAATTAAATATGAAAAATGCAATCGACTAATTACCATTTATTTTATTATATTGTTATTTATTTTAGGTATTACATTTTACTTAAAAATTATGGTGTGATATTTTCGGTTATATATTAATGATTGAAAGATTTATTTTAAATTAAAGAGGTAATGTGTTTTAGTTCGAAAGGAAATATTAATGATCGAAAGGTATGATATGATTCATGTTTTTACATGTTTATAAAATGTAATATCTTCAACTAAAAATAAATATGAAAAAGACAATCGACTAATTACCGTTAATTTTATTATATTAATGTGATATTTTCGGGTATATATGAATGATCGTAAGATTTGCTTTAAATTAAAAAGATAACGTGTTTCGTCAAAAAAAAAAGATAACGTGTTTTAGTTCGAAAGGACATATTAATGATGGAAATATATGATACGATTGGTGTTTTTAGGTGTTTATAAAAGGTAATATCTTGACTACTTACCATTAATTATATTATGTTATTCTTATTTTAGATTGTAAGATTTGTTTTAAATTAAAAAGGTAACGTCTTTTAGACTTTTAGTTCGAAAGGAAATATTAATGATGGAAATATATGATACAATTGATGTTTTAAGTTGTTTATAAAAGGTAGTATCTTGACTAATTATCATTAATTATATTATGTTATTATTTATTTTAGGTGTATTTTTTTTATAATGAAGGGTAAATAATTAAATTCACGAAGTACCAAAAATAAGTACCAAAAATAGGTACCAAAATTTTAATGTTTCAACTTTTATATAATAGTATAGATTTGTTTGAAATTAAAAGGTAACGTGTTTTAGTTTGAAAGGAAATATTAATGATGGAAAGAAATAATACGATTTACTCCCTCCGTCCCTTTGAATTCTTTACGTTTGCGGACCAGTTTCTGGCACGAATTTTAAGGTTTTATACAAAAAAAATAAAATATCAAAAATAAGTTATAGAGGAGTATGTTTTAGGTGTTTATAAAAGGTAATATCATGACTAATTACCATTAATTATATTATGTTATTACTTATTTTAGATTGTAAGATTTGTTTTAAATTAAAAAGGTAACGTGTTTTAGACTTTTAGTTCGAAAGGAAATATTAATGATGGAAATATATGATACAATTGATGTTTTAAGTTGTTTATAAAAGGTAGTATCTTGACTAATCTATCTATACTATTATATAAAAGCCGAAACATTAAAAGTTTGGTTGGTTGGTTGGTCGGTCGGTCGGTACAGTACCTATTGATTTTACTTATTTACCCTTACTTAAATACATATCTACTAACTAATCAACTTCCCTTTTCAGGTTAAACATATTATCTTTTCTATTTTTTCATGAACTAAATAATTTCCTTTTTCAGGTAAACTACAATATCTTTTATATTTTATCTAACTAAAATTTCTCCTTTATGAATTAATTTCCCTTTTCAGGTTAAACATATTTTTTTTTCAAGAACTAAATAATTTCCTTTTTCAGTTAAAATACAATATTTTTTATATTTTATCTAACTAAAATTTCTCCTTTATGAATCAATTTCCTTTTTCAGGTTTAATATATTACCTTTTTTTATTTCAATAATAAATAATTTCCTTTTTCAAGTAAATTAGAATATCTTTTACATTTTATCTAACTAAAATTTCACTTTTTTAAAAACATTACGAACAATTTTATTTAATAAAATAACATAATTATATTATAATTACTATTATCTAATCAATTACTTTTTTAATCAAAACACGTTACCTTCTACCTTTTTTTTAACTAAAATCTTTCTTTTTCCAATTATATCATGGAAGGTTACCTTTTCAATCAAAACACGTTCTTTTTTTTTTTTAAACTCAAAACTAATGCATTAAAACGTGAAAGAAAGATCTTTCAATACATAGCGAGCAATCTATACACGATAATGATTCTCCCAAATTTGTTCTACTCCAAAAGGCATAAGTTTTGCAAGGTGATGAGCTACTACATTGCCTAAATCTCATTTTTTCCAATTATATCACGTGCGTTTCTATTCAATAAAAATAAATAATAATATTATAATATTAATAATTAACCGATTACCTTTTCAACTAAAATTTATCATCTTTTTTATTTTTTCTAATTAAATTCCATTTTTTTGTAGAAATATAATGGGCAACATTAATTTCTCATTTTCTAAAAACTATGAACAATTTTATTTAGTAAAATAACATAATTAAATTATAATTACTATAAACTAATCAATTACCTTTTTCACCTAAAACATATTACCTTTTAAATTTTTCTAACTAAATCCTATTATTTTCTAATCATATTACGGGCATTCTATTTAATAAAATGAAGTAATAATTTTATAATTACTAATAATTAATTGATTACCCTTTTCAACTAAAACCTATCATCTTTTCTATATTTTCAAACTAAAATCCCTCTTTTTCAAGAAATATCATGGATAACATTAATATAATTATTATCAAATTATTTTAAATTGATAGAATTTTTATATAATATTAAAAAAGATCTGTGCATCGCACGGGTTTTAGGCTAGTTATCATTAATTATATTATGTTATTACTTATTTTAGGTGTATTTTTTTTATAATGAAGGGTAAATAATTAAATTCACGAAGTACCAAAAATAAGTACCAAAAAATAGGTACCAAAATTTTAATGTTTCAACTTTTATATAATAGTATAGATTTGTTTTAAATTAAAAGGTAACGTGTTTTAGTTTGAAAGAAAATATTAATGATGGAAAGAAATAATACGATTTACTCCCTCCGTCCCTTTGACTTCTTTACGTTTGCGGACCAGTTTCTGGCACGGATTTTAAGGTTTTATACAAAAAAATAAAATATCAAAAATAAGGTATAGAGGAGTATGTTTTAGGTGTTTATAAAAGGTAATATCTTGACTAATTACCATTAATTATATTATGTTAATACTTATTTTAGATTGTAAGATTTGTTTTAAATTAAAAAGGTAACGTGTTTTAGACTTTTAGTTCGAAATGAAATATTAATGATGGAAAGATGTGATACGATTGATGTTTTTAGTTGTTTATAAAAGGTAGTATCTTGACTAATTACCATTAATTATATTATGTTATTACTTATTTTAGGTGTATTTATTTTTTTTATAATGAAGGGTAAGTAAGTAAATTCACGAAGTACCAAAAAATAGATACCAAAAAACAGGTACCAAAACTTTTAATGTTTCGGTTTTTATATAATAGTATAGATTTTATTAGTAATTGAAAAATATGGTACGATATTTTCGGATATATATATTAATGATTGTAAGATTAGTTTTAAATCAAAAAGGAAACGTATTTTAATTCGAAAGGAAATATTAAATTATGTTAATATTTATTTTAGGTATTTTAATATATATTTTTCTTTATAATGAAGGGTAAATAAGTAGACCCGGCAATTTTCGACACGACACGAAAAAACGACACGAAACGACATGAAAATTTAGTGTCATGGATTTGCATTTTTAGTACACGACACGAAAGTACACGAACACGAAAGTACACGACCGAGATTTAGTGTCGGGTTTGGGTTTACCCTTCAAGTACACGACACGACACGAAGTACACGAAATAAATAAATAAGTAAATATATAAATAAATATATATAAATAAATAATTAACTGTTTTGTTTTGTTGGTATTAGATATTAGATATTTTAATATTTTTATTAGACATTTAACATTTATATTTGTGATTATACATAAATTTATAATAAAATTTATAAATACTATGTAAAAATACATTTTTAATATATATTTGTAAAAATATAATCGAAAATTGTAATATTTTAATATATTTATTTTTATTCTTATTATTAATTAAAATAACACGAAACACGACACGAAACGTACACGAACACGAAAGTACACGAACACGAAATGACACGAACCCTAAACGGGTGGGTTTGGGTTTAGCATTCAGGTACACGAAACACGAAAGTACACGACACGAAACGACACGACCCACCTGTTTTGACAGGTCTATAAATAAGTAAATTCACGAAGTACCAAAAAATAGGTACAAAAAAACTGGTACCAATTTATATAATCATTATTTTTTACATAATTTTTAATTTTAATTAATATAATTTAATATACATATGTTTACGTAACCAAAGTATATTTTTAATATATATTATTAATAATTGAAAAATATTGTATGATATTTTCGGGTGTATATTAATGATTGTAAGATTAGTTTTAAATCAAAAAGGAAACATATTTTAATTCGAAAGGTAATATTAATGATTGGAGATATGATAAAAGATAACATCTTCAACTAAAAGTAAATATGAAAAAGGCAGTCGACTAATTACCATTAATTATATTATGCTAAAATTTATTTTAGGTGTTTTAATATATATATTTCTTTATAATGAAGGGTACATAAGTAAATTCACGAAGTACAAAAAAACAGGTACCAAAAAACAGGTACCAAAACCAAAAAATAGGTACAAAAAAACTGGTACCAATTTATATAATCATTATTTTTTACATAATTTTTAATTTTAATTAATATAATTTAATATACACATGTTTACGGATTATACTAATGTTTCCTTATTATAAGCAAAGTATATTTTTAATATATTTTATTAATAATTGAAAAATATTGTATGATATTTTTGGGTGTATATTAATGATTGTAAGATTAGTTTTAAATCAAAAAGGTAACGTATTTTAATTTGAAAGGTAATATTAATGATTGGAAGATATGATAAAAGGTAACATCTTCAACTAAAAGTAAATATGAAAAAGGCAATCGACTAATTACCATTAATTATATTATGTTAAAATTTCTTTTAGGTGTTTTAATATATATTTTTTCTTTATAATGAAGGGTACATAAGTAAATTCACGAAGTACCAAAAAACAGGTACCAAAAAATTGGTACCAAAAAACAGATACCAAAACTTTCAATGTTTCGGAATTTATATAATAGTATAGAGGGTTTTAAGTGCCTGAGGTTGACCTCAGGTAGAACGCTGAGGTTAAAACAATCTTCATATAAAATTGAGGTTATTTATGTAAATTACTGGAAGAAAAAATTACAAGTACAAAAATGCCCCTGCGGGGCCCTTTACATTATAATATAAATGAGTTATTTGCAATTTGCACCCCCAAACTATTGTTCAAAATCAATTCTGTACCAGGATTTTGAAATAAACAATCTGCACCCTTTAACTTTCAATCTTGATTGCAATGTGCACCCCTTGACCATTTTTTTTGATTTTATGAAGGGTAAAATAGATATTTCAGTATAAAATTTAAGTAATATAAATTTCAAATTTTCAAAATTATTTTTAAAATCGAAATCTTTTTTTAAAATTATAAAATAATAATTTTTAATATCCAAATCATACTAATAATTAGAATTACATTTCTTATGACAAAATATTAATTCCAAAATTTATGTTTTACTAATATGTTTTACTAATATTAAATTTCAAATAAATTTAACAAATCCCCTTTCTGGGTAAGAATTCTCAAACTCCCTTTTAACTGTCGATCTGATAACCATGTTAAAGCTTTAACCTCAGGGATGGGAGAAATTATGGAAATTGAGGAAGATTTTATGGGGCTGGAGAGGTACCGAAGGGTTAAAATATTGCTGGATATTACAAAACCACTACGAACGAATAAGAAGTTCAAAGACAGGAACGGAAGAATTGTCACAGTGGATTTCTCGTATGAACGGCTTCCTTTCTTCTGTTTTGCTTGTGGAATTATGGGGCATTCGGAAAGGGACTGCCTGAATGTGGAGGAAGAAAAGAAAGCAAAAGGGATGGAATGGGGGCTGTGGCTCAAGGCAACGCCACGTAAAGGGCGCTCAAAGGAAAAGGATGAAATGGATGCCTTCAAGGCGTCAAAACGGAATCTATTTGGAGGCAAAGAATTTGGGAATAAAGATGATCATAGGACTGGGGATGTAATTGTGGCAGACTCTGGGATAGGGGGTGATAATGGCGTTAGTAAGGGGGGAGAACAATGTAGCCTGCCAACTGAAGGAGAAGCGATATATGTAAGTCGTGAGGGATCAGGGGGGTTAGAGGAGAAAGGGAGTAAAACGGATAAGGGAGAAGGGGGCTACCTGGAGAAGAAGGGGCTAGTGATTGACCTTGTACCGGGGATAGACATGGGGGGGATGCTGCAGAAAGAGGGGTCGATAAGTTCAACCCAACCAACCCCTGGGTTGGAACAGACCACGATGACGGGCAGGGAATGCAATTCGGGGGAAGGTAAAAGCTCAAAGTGGAAAAGAATAACGAAAGACAAATCTCAGCCCAAAGGGGAGGGAGGGAGCAAAGAAATCCTCAACACACATAAAATGGAAACGAAAAAAAGAACCTCAAGGGCTAAGCTGATGGATACAGCTAAGGGAGAGGGGTTCCAAGAGGGCGAACCTGATAGAGCTACTGGGATGGAGATTGCAATGTGGGAAGGAGATAAGAGGGCTAGGATGGAGGACACTATTACAGGTGACTGTTATATCAAAGTAACGAGTCTTGGCGTTGACCAGGCTCGTGAACAGCAATGAAAATATTAAGCTGGAACTGCCAAGGGCTTGGCAACCCTCGGACAGTCAATGCTCTCCGTGACTGGTGCTGGAGAGAGCGGCCAAATATAGTGTTTTTAATGGAAACTATGATCGATTCTAAGGCGTTAGAAAAAATCCGTAACAGATGTGGGTTTAGTGAAGGTGTTTGCTGCAGTAGTAATGGCAATTCTGGGGGCATTGGGTTTTGGTGGAGGGAGATATCTGTATCTACGGTGTCCTATTCGACTCACCACTTTGCCGTGGATGTGGCGGGTTCGGGAAATAATCCGATGTGGAGGGCAGTGGGTTTCTACGGCTGGCCAGAACATTCAAATAAACATCTCTCTTGGGACCTAATGCGGAAGATGAAAGAAGGGTGGGAGGATGCGTACATGATCTTTGGCGACTTCAATGAAATTGCTAGCATGACAGAAAAAGAAGGAGGTTCTAATAGAAGTGAAAGGTGTATGGATGCCTTCCGCAACGCAATTGACGACTGTGCGCTGAGGGATCTTGGGTATAGAGGCAACTGTTTTACTTGGAAAAGGGGTATTTGCCCAACAACTAGTGTTAGGGAAAGGCTGGATAGGTTCCTAGCAGATGACAAGTGGTGTGGGCTCTTCCCGGACCATGAAGTTCGTCACCTCCCTATATACCGTTCAGATCATGCCCCCATTGTGCTAACAACATATGATCCGGGGAGAGAGTATGCACCTAGGCATTTCAAATTTGAACCATTATGGCTTTCGAATTCAGAATATGATAAGGTAGTAGCAGAGGCATGGAGGTCGTGTATCGGGGAAAATGTGCAAACAAAGATCTCAACATGTGCTGAGAAATTACTGATGTGGGCAGAAACAACTTTTGGGGCGGCAAGGAAGAAAATAAAAAAAGCTGAAGAAAAACTTAGGAAATTTCAGAAGGGCCCAATGGACGCAAGGACATTAGAGAGCTGCCAAAAGGTGGTGAAGGAGTTGGATGAACTTCACATGCAGGAAGAGTCATACTGGTGCATTAGAGCGAGAGCGAAGGAGCTCCGAGATGGGGACCAAAACTCGAAATACTTCCATCACAAAGCAAGCCAACGGAAGTCCAGGAATAATATAAAGGGATTGGTTGATGAGGATGGAGTCTGGAAAACTAAACGGGATGAGTTGGAAAGGATAATTTCAGTCTATTTTAAAGATCTTTTCGACTCGAGTTCCCCATCTGATTTTGAAGGGGCTATGGCAGGGATTAAGAGGGTGGTGACAGATGACATGAATTCAGCTCTGGAGGAGGAACCTAACAGCGGGGAAATTCGGGAGGCTTTATTCCAAATGAACCCGAACAAGGCACCGGGGCCGGACGGGATGCATGCCCTGTTCTTCCAAAAATACTGGAATGTAGTTGGCAAGGACATTATATTGTTTGTGCAGAATTGGTGGAAGGGGGAAATTGATATCTCTGAGGTAAATAAAACTTGTGTGGTTTTGATCCCGAAATGTAAGGAGCCGAAGGGTATAGGAGAGTTCAGACCAATCAGCTGTTGCAATGTTATTTACAAGATAATATCGAAGACTCTTGCGAACAGAATGAAGCCTTTCTTAGGTGACATTATAGCCCTGAACCAGAGTGCGTTTGTGCCAAAGAGACTAATAACAGATAATGCTATGCTGGCTTTTGAAGTGTTTCACGCAATGAAGCGGGGGGGAGAAGGAAAGGATGGCTCCATAGCTTTAAAACTAGATATGAGTAAAGCCTACGATAGAGTTGAATGGCCGTTTCTAGAAAGAGTCATGCGTAGAATGGGTTTTTCTGACATATGGGTTCACCGGATCATGAGCTGCTTATCAAGTGTGTCCTTAGCCTTCAAAATCAATGGACACATATCAAATCCGATTAGGCCGGCTAGGGGCCTTCGACAAGGCGACCCTATATCTCCGTATCTATTCCTATTTTGTGCGGAAGCTTTCTCTTCATTATTATCTAAAGCTGCAAATGAGAATCTCATCCATGGTGCGAAAATTTGTCGAGGAGCCCCAAGGGTGTCCCATCTATTCTTTGCTGATGATAGCATCATTTTCGCTAAAGCAAACTTGCAAGAGTGCTCGGTTATAGCTGGAATTATCAGCAAATACGAAAGAGCATCGGGCCAAAAAGTCAATCTAAGCAAGACTGAAATCTTCTTTAGCAAAAAAGTCGGTGCAGATCGCAAACAACAAATCATCAATACTCTCGGAGTTAGGGAGGTAAATAGGCATGAAAAATACCTGGGTCTTCCCACCATAATAGGAAGATCAAAGAAAGCTACCTTTGCGTGCCTCAAAGAAAGAATATGGAAAAAGATTCAAGGGTGGAAAGAAAAATTACTTTCCAATCCAGGGAGAGAAACCTTAATTAAGGCAGTGGTCCAAGCTATCCCTACATATATGATGAGCATGTTTAAACTCCCAGATAGCCTCATAGATGAAATTCAAGCAATGATGGCTAGATTCTGGTGGGGATCTGATGGAACTCGAAGGAAAATGCACTGGCAGAGATGGGACAAAATTTGCAGGCCTAAAGGCATGGGAGGGCTAGGTTACAGGGACCTAAAAAGCTTTAATCAAGCCATCTTAGCAAAACAATGCTGGCGTCTGCATCATAATCCGGGCACGCTGATTCACTCGGTCCTAAAGGCCAAGTACTTCAAACATGGTGATGTTTTACAAGCGAATAGAGGTTTCGACCCTAGCTACTCGTGGAGGAGCTTGTGGGGGGCAAAATCTATTTTATTAGAGGGTCTCAAATGGAGGGTTGGGAATGGCCAAAACATTAAAGTGTGGTCTGATGCCTGGTTACCGGGCAAATCTTCGAAGGTGATTATTCCATCAAGTGACAGTAACCTGGATTTACGAGTGTCTGATTTAATAGACTATGAGGCTGGGTACTGGGACATAGATGCTGTGAAAAGTACTTTCAGTGTGGAAGTTCAGGCCCAGATTTTCCAAATCCCGCTGTCAAATCAGTTTCCACAAGATCTGTTGTTTTGGTGGCCTACAACGAACGGGGTTTTCTCTGTCAAGTCAGCGTACTGGCTGTGTCAAAGGGGCGTATTGGATGAGGGGAGACTAGACCATGCCCTGTGGAAATCGATATGGGGTGTAGATGGCCCTCCTAAGCTTCGTCACTTCCTCTGGAAAGCAGCTCATGGGAATCTGGCAGTAAAAGAGAAATTGTTCTACAGACACATTGTCGTTGATACCACCTGCCCAATATGCAGCTGCAGGGTAGAATCCATCATGCACACCCTTTTTGAATGTGTGGCATCGAAAGTTATATGGGATCAGAGTGATTATGCAAGTTTACTTCGGGATGCTCCTTCAGAGTCTTTCAAAGTGCGCCTGTCCTGGCTTATCAAAAAGGTAAATAAAAGTATGTTTGGTGATATTGCTGCACTGATGTGGGCAGCTTGGAGATGCAGGAATAAAGTTGTATATGATCAAGAGGTAGTTAACCCTTCGGTGGTTGCTCTCGGTTTCTCAAACCTTGTGAAGGACTACAAGGTGTACGCTAAGAGAGTGTTCTCTTCTGCTCATACTACCCCCAGTCAAGAGGTCAGCACCTCCATATGGACTCGTCCCTCAGCCGGATGGATAAAAATAAATTGTGATGCTCACGTGAAAAAGGGGAGGCTAGGGGGTTTGGGGGCAGTGTTCAGAGATGACACTGGTAAGATGATCGCAGCTTCAGTTCAAAAGACAAGGGAGGGCATGGATGTTGGCATTGCCGAAGCCAAGGCTGCCTTATTTGGTCTCAGAACAGCTCATAGACTTGGGTTTGATAGAGTGATCCTGGAGAGTGATGCCTTGGGGCTGGTGGAAGAAGTGAAGAAAAGGAGCAATGGTATTTCTCCAATTTATCTAATCTATGATGATATCCGCAAGATGGCTGCAAACTTCACTAGTTTTGTAATTTCCCATGTAAAAAGAGCTGGTAATGTTTTAGCCCATACAGTTGCTAGATGTGATTCAAGGGGAAGTGATGAGCATGTCTGGCTTGGATCTTTCCCTCAAAACCTAATTGTATTAGCCGAAAATGATCTGCTCTAATATATGTTTCGGATTTCAAAAAAAAAAAAATATTAATTCCAAAATTTATGTTTTACTAATATGTTTTACTAATATTAAATTTCAAATAAATTTAACATTAACTTGAATTATACATTAAATTTAAATACAAAATTTGCTTTACAAATTTTTATTTGAAATTGTTATCAATGTAGCAGGAAAATTATAATTTAATACAAATATTTATTATAAAAGAATTTATTAGTATAATTTTTTAAACTTATTTGAAATTCTAAATATAAATGTCATTGAAAGTTGATACGAAAGTTCCGATTTTACCCCTCATTAATTTAACAATAAAGGTTAATAATAATAAAAAATTATTAAAGGGGTGCACATTGCAATCAAGATTGAAAGTTAAGGGGTGCAAATTGTTTATCTCAAAATCTTAGTAAAGAATTGATTTTGAACAATAGTTTGAGGGTGCAAATTGCAAATAACTCTAATATAAATCTATTATAACCTTAGGACTCCTAAGTTAGGAGAGATGTGTGAGGACAACCTCAGGCCCAGTTTTCTCATAGTATAGATTTCTAGTTAAAAAAAAAAAAAAAAAAAAATCCTGCCTTATCCTGATTTTCTGCACCTGCTTCTGTTTATTTTAGATGACTAAATTACACCAACTTTTGGAGAACATTGTACGATGTAACTACCTACAATAGTATTCATAAATTTGATTAAAGGCTGATCATTTGTTACTCTGTCAGCAATGTGCTGTGAAAATAACCAGAGGTCTGTTCTAGAGCTTCCGGATCAAAGGTTTGCAGGAGTCCTTCATTTGCATCAGGGAGACTGTGTGCTTTTATCAAGTATTAGTTCTTGTGTTTCAACATATGATTAGTCCTTCATTTGCATCAGGGAGACTGTGCTTTAATCCCCCTCCCCTTTGGCCTGCACTATGTTGCTCAAGAATCATATGTTGCCCACTGTCTTGTTAAAGGTCACGACTGGCATGTCTATGTGGATAGGAATGCAGCCATCAATCCATCATGGTAAAAATATGTGAAACAAAGCTCTAAATAACAGGCTTGGAATGCTATTCGCAGCCATCTACATTTCGTATTTATACCTGATACACACATGTGGCTTAACTAAGTAATTATAGTGATAGCATTTTGCCGGTGAACACTAGCCATCTCATTCTTGTTTGTTTGTCATTTTTATCTTACAACTAGCTAGCATTTAGACGAGAATTCAATATTGATTCTGGCTTATTCAGCAACTATTAATGACAAAGAAGATATCTGAAACACTAGCATTAGCAAAAACAGGGAAGACGTAATTGCAGCAATTCCTTATTCCAGAAGGTTTGCATATGTTTTTGAATCCATGTGTGAATCATCTTAAAGTTCTCCATCCCAGAGCTCCTCAAATGACTTGAAAGGTCCAGTTTCAGAGATAAACCATTGCCCAAGGTTGGCCCTCTTTTGCGGAATTTCAGCAATCTTCTGCGACTCTTCATCGCTCAACTCCCACCCAAAAATTTCAAGATTCTGCTTTAGTCTTTCTTTGTTGAAGCTCTTCAACACAATGACAACCCCTTGCTCATAAGCCCATCTCAATGCAATCTGTGCTACAGACTTCCCTTTCGACTTTGCAATTTCCATCAGAACCTCAGATTCCAACACTCCTTTGGTTCCCCAGAAAGCTCCAGCTGCTCCTAGAGGAGAATAAGCAGCTATCTTGATTCCATTTGCCTGACAGAACTCCCTCAGTTTTCCCTGTTGCCATGCTGGGTTCATTTCCACCTATATACATGACTACATTAGGAACATTTACGTGCATGATCGTATGTTGTATTTATGCCCATATTTTGTATATTTCGATACTAATGCAAACTACTATATGGAGTACACAATTACTGAAAAGGAAGGGTGTGGCAAAGAGACTAGCTCAACTCAATGATGAATTTGACCAGTAGCTTGTGAATTCAAACTTACTTGATTCATTGCAGGAGGAATCTATAACCTTTATTAATAAGGGAAACTCTCTTTTAATGGTATCTAAAATTTGATTCGCATTATATTTTGGTTTCACGGTTCGCACTATATTTTGGTTTCACCCCTAAAATCTTATTTTCCCTAGAATTCTATGTTGCTTTTTAAAAAATAGAATAAAATTAGAAATCCTATTATAACTATAATTCTTTTATTTGTAATTTTTTTAATAGAATCATATTTTCCCTAGAATACTACTCCCTCCGTCCTTTTTGATTCTTAACACTTTTTTTTTCACTTTCTGTCATGTATTTTAAGGTGTATTTTAAGGATAGTTCCATAATTTTTTTAAAATTTTCTTTTTTGTATAAAAATTTAATTTAAAGAGAATTAAAAATATAATTCTTATGATAATTATAATTCTTTTGTTTATAATTTTTTTACTAGAAAAATGCAACGATTAAAAGCCACCAACAAATAGAGGGTAAAACCCAACGAATACAGTATATGATCGATTACTTGATATAAATTTTTGTAAAATACCAACAAATATGTAGTCTGATCGTATAACATTTCATTAAACACTAACGAATCTATTACCTTTATTAATAAATCCTTGTTTAATGGTACTTCGGTACCAAAATTTGGTTCCACCCTAAGATTCCTATTTATCTGAGAATTCTATATTATTTTTTAATAAAATAATAAAATTGTTAACACTATTATAATTGTAATTTTTATTATAATTCTATTCAGTTCGCAAATAACGTATTTATCATAATCATTTACATTTTTACGTATATATCGGAATCATTTATTTTTTTTTCTCGATTTTCTTAAATAAAGTTAAATAAATAATATATAAAATGACCTTTATTAATAAGCGAAATCTCGTTTTAATGAGACTTCCTTCTATATTGGAATTACGATGTAATTACAATTATTTTATTATAAACTACTGAATTGCATAAATAACGTAGTCTTTTTTTGTTCATTTTTTTAAAAAAAATTTAATGATAAACAAAATATATAATTCTTATAAACATTTAATTAAAAAAATAATTAATTTTAATTTATTATCTCCACCCGTGCGGCTATCATCTAGTTACTGAAAAGGAAGGGTGTGGCAAAGAGACTAGCTCAACTCAATGATGAATTTGACCAGTAGCTTGTGAATTCAAACTTACTTGATTGATTGCAGGAGGAATCTTGGCAAAAGCCAGAATATCAGCAAGCTTCTTGCAACTGAAATTACTGACACCAATCGATTTTGTAAGGCCAAGTGTTTGGCACTCTTCCATAGCTGTCCAAACAGATTTGATATCCATTGCAACAAAATCCTCAGGGTTCAGCTGAAAAGGGTTTGATCCAGCCTTCATGCTCAATGGAAAATGTATAAGATACTGATCAAGATACTCCAACTTCATATCCCTGTCGAACAATGAATAAGAATAAATGAACTCAGAGATTTTCATCAGCAAAATTAAATAAGATCTTTGTCAAAAAAATAAAATTATATGAATGGTGTGCGAGTGTGTTACTTCAAACTCTTTCGAAGGGCAGGGAGGACACGATCACCATGGTTATCAGTGCACCAGAGCTTAGAGGTGATGAAGACTTCATCGCGAGACTTTATCAAACCAAGACTAATTGCTTGAGATATAGCTTCACCAAGAGCTTCTTCTGTTTGGTAAAAAGAAGCAGTATCAAACATCCTGTAACCAAGCTCAATCGCTTCAAGAACTGCTTTTATCGCACTAGTTATAAATTCTGGTGTTGGATCAGAAGCTCCTAATCCAAGTCCCAGCACTGGCATAGCTTTCGCATTTCTGGAGCTCAAAGAAATTTCTGGAATAGCCATCTTTTACTTGATATTGCTAGCCAACTTAGTATATTTGTACTTGAATAGTTGAATTGTGTTTCATCGTTTTAAACGATCAGAAGGACTATATTAGATGAGTAGCGATAGAGGTATCAAATTGGATATTAAAATTTGTTAGTAAATGACATGTATTAATTATTTGGCATTTTGAGTTGTTTTAATTGGATGGTTCTGGCGGGTCCATTACAATTATAACTAATCAAAACAATGCCATTTTATTTTGTAACAATTTTTTATACCCAATTTGGTACCTCTAGAATTTTTCTATAAACATGCACATAAAAAGAATTTGATTTGAGGGGTGATGGTGTAGCTCATGTGGTAAATGAGGACTATGCCTTGTCGAACCACCAAGGCTCGATTCTCCCCTACCATAAGAACAGATACTAAAATAATAGAATCAACGTGGAAAAAAAAATTGATTTCGAGTTTGCCACGTCTTGACAGGAAACTTGTAAAAAAAGAAAGAGTAAAAAGCAAAATGGTGGTCGTAGTTTACATTGAATTACAAAAAAGTAGCCGAAATCATTTTAGTGGCTATCGATCTTTTTTCACATACTTTTTTAAAAATTAAAAATAATTTTGACCACTATTTTAGAAATCAAAAACAATTTTGGCCACTTATTTTAAAAATCAAAAAAAACTTTGGCCACTATTTTAAAAATAAAAACAAAGTGTGGCCACTAAAATGAAAATCTGAAAATTTGGCCACATAAACTACGGTCACCATTCTGCTTTTTACTCAAAAAAAAATACTACTCCCTCCGTTTCAAATTATTAGTTCACTTTCAAAAAATTGCGCATATTAAGAAACTCATTTATTAATGATCTAATTCCATATTTATTGTATTGGTTGGATATATAACTACATAAAGTCAATCTTGGAAATTAAAACTTAAGGGTAATATGGGAAATTTAAGTAAAAAATTGCTTTGAAAATTGAAATGAGACAACTATTTTGAAATAAAATTTTTCTTAAAAGTGAATTACTAATTTGAAACGGATGGAATAATACAGAAGAGACGAGGACTAGCCAACTAGGTACACATCTTAATTAGTTAAATTGTTAAAATTGAGGAATTTGAAAAGTATGAGAGCCCATGGGCCATGGCCTTGTTCGACGTCACTGATGATGTTCAAGATCAGGAAATCAAACATGCATTAATTAATCCGATAAAGCAAATCATTACTCCCTCGTCCCATTCATTTTTTTACAATTTCCTTTTTGGTCGTCCCATCATTTCTTTACATTACCTAAAATATTAAGTTTTAACACTATTATACCCACTACTTCACTTATTTTAACAATACTTTACACTATTTCACCCACTACTTAACTTATTTAACAATAAAATCACTATTACACCCACTACTTCACTTATTTTAACAATACTTTACACTATTTCACCCACTACTTAACTTATTTAACAATAAAATCACTATTACACCCACTACTTCACTTATTTTAACAATAAAATCACTATTACATCCACTACCTCATTTATTTTAACTACATTACACCCACTATCCTTGACCTCCGTGTCCAGCCGTCACGTAAAGAATTGGCTGGGACGGAGGGAGTAGTAAGTTATCGTTTTTGACCCGGCAGGAGGGAGGACACAGTCACCATATTTATCAATGCAATAGAGCTTAGTGGTGATGAGGGCTTCATCGCACGACTAATCAAAGCAAGACTAATAACTCCAAAAATTTGAAATTTATCAATTACAGAAACGTATTAGTGACACAATGAAGCTCAATGCGGGTGAAAAATGTATATTTCTCTGTGATTTGTTGGCCAGGTGAAAAACATACAAGTTCATATAGCCAGAAATGAAAGATGTTTTATGATGAGATTTGCCGAACACTTGCGGTTTTTAGAGAGGTGGTCATTTAAACATGGTTATCTTTTGTTCAAGTAAAAAAATTTCAGTTGCATGAGGAGTTGCCAACTAAAATAAGACCAGGATCTCCTTTGGCCACATGGGAAGTTTAAGATCGCGTATTTCCCTAATATTATCTCCGATTCATAACTTTACAATCTGTAATTTTTGAAAAAAAAAATCAGATAGCTCGAATGAAGCCAGAGTATTCTTTACTCACCAATTTAGTGTAAGAACCCAGAATTTTACTCTTTCTTGTTAATAATTTTACATTATTGATAGTGAAAGCATACACACTACCTGGAATTGGAAAAAAATTTAGGTGCATAGGCATATTGTAAATTTTGTATTATAATGCAGAGACATGCCTTGCAGTTCTTCAACAACTTTAAACTTAAGCAATAACAGTCAATGGATATGGAGAAATTATCAAGGCAAACAGAACTCAAAGCTATCGGATAATATATACCCTAGAATTAGATTGATTAGCAGAGTTATGGAAGGCACAAGCACGACAATAATAATAATTCCCTCAAATTTTCAATTCATACTTTGCTTTTATATTAATATTATATTACACGTTCCACTCCTCAGCTGTATATCCCATTGGGAATAAATTTGGAACAAAACTGTATCCTTGTTCATGGAATCAACATGACATTTATACACGTCAAAGAAGATCACAATGTGATTAGGAAAATTCTAACTTTCTAAGGATAATAATATTTACCCAAGGGCCAGATTTTAAGTCTAGAGTGCTAACCACTATAACATATTATTGTTTGAGTAGTGCTAGAGACACCAAAATTTGGTACAAAAAATTGTCACCAAATGACATGGCATGGCTGATGTGACAGTATGGATTTTTTTGATTGGTGTTGTTGGTGTGAATACATGGGGCCCATTTATTATTACAACAAATCAGGATTGGCCACATGTATTTGGGGAAAATTTTGGGGACTAAATTTGGTGCCCCTAGCATTATTCTTATTGTTTATATCTTCGTATATATGTGTCCTCTAACATTCTTCCCAACTACAACATTATTCCCTTATGAGATGCTACTTTTACTGTTGTTTATGTCCTAGCATAATTTATGAGTGACAATATTTTTAGACTTAAGTTGATCAATTGTGCTTAATTAGTTTTGTTGATCAATTGTGCTTAATTAGTTTTGTTACGCAATATTGAATTTAAGACACACAATACATAGGTAAGCAACAAATGATTATAACCAAAGAAATAAAATGAACATTCCTAAGAATCTTTAAATTACCATCAATTGCATTATAACCAAAACCTAAAACTATTATTCTATGTTCACAATTTATACCATTATTCTATGTTCACGATTTATAGTATGTGGGGAATGAGTTATAGTTCAAAAGAGCAGGGTCTAGAAAAAATTGATATCTTCTTTTTACAAAACATACAATCCATATCATTTCTACTTTTATAGTAATAAAAGATTTTTTTTCTATGTGGAAAAAGGCGTTTAAAAAATTATGATTTTACGAATGTACAATTCTTCAATATCTTATTTATTCATAACAAAAAAAATTCTTTGTGCAACGGTAAAAAAACATGGATGGACTCATTATCTAATATCCATAACCTAACCTAACTTGATTGTCCATATGTCTTTAAAAAAATGTCAATAAAAATACCAATAACAACAGCAACAAAACCCTTATAGTCATCAAAGTGAGCACGTACGAAAACACGGGTGAGGAGAATTCGCTCCGACGGGGAGTTAAATATTAAAGGTAAAGATTTCTGTGTGAATATTAAAATCCATCAACCCATTATAACATTGTGTGGCTAAAAAATATCCACGGAGACATTCAAGAGGATCGGGGTCAATCTTATGCCAAGTATTCATTTTCATCTTTCTGAAAAATCGTCCATTTCATTAGAACCAAAATCTAAAGCCATTTTTCTGTGTTCACGATCTGGGGGAATGAGTTTTGAGGATTTGGTTGCGAGATTCCAAAGATAAATATAGTTCAGAGGAGGAGCAGGGTAATTGGGGATATCGACAAAAACACATGCAATACGCAATCGGAACCAACAAGAATAGGGTCGGTATTAGAATGAAACTGACCTAGGGAGTAAGGAAACTTAAGATTAGAAGTAACGGTACAAGAACCAAGCCTAGGGAGTAAGGAAACTTAAGATTAGAAGTAACGGTACAAGAACCAAGTCGGAATAGGGTAATTGTATGATCATCTTCATCATGTTCATTTATGCGTGCTATGAGAGTGACATCAGTATTATTATCTAGATGATCCCTAGCAAATTGAGGGGATGATATTATAAAAAAAATAATTTGGAAGCACACCTGAACCGTAAAACTGATTTCACAAGAAGGCGTATCAATATCTCGATCCATTCTCCTTTCGAAATTTTTTCAAGCACGGCTAATTTCATCCTTTTGTTCTCTTGTAGTCATCTCCATATCGAGTAACAAAAGCACTGGCACCGTAAATAAATTCAGCCTAACACAAAGAGTATGTATATCAAACTAACTCAAACAGTAGTATATCAAATCAAATTAATAAAGAGGCAAGTGCTCATGTGAGAACCCTAGGGCTGAGCAAAACCGAGCCAAACCGAATAATTTCGGTTTGGTTTGGATTGAGTTTTTCAAAAAATTCGGTTATTTCGGTTTTTCGGTTTAAACCGAAAAAATAATCAGTTTGGTCCGGTCTATCAGAATTTTGATTCGGTTAAAACCGAATTAACCGAATTATACATACATATATTTTTAATTAATGGCTTATAACCCGTGCAACGCACAGATCCTTTTTTAATATCTATAATTACATTATTTTATTTATATTATATGTTATTAATTTACATATCAAAATTGTCGTTAAAAATTGATATATATGAGATTTTACACATTCATTTTAATATTTGTATTATAAATTATAATCCTTTATTTATAATTTTCAGATTATAAATTATATCCTTTATTTATAGATATTTGTACTCTATCTTGAATTCTTAAAATTTGATTTGAACGATTTTACAGTCCACGTGAAATTAACAAAACAATCTTTAATTTTGTGATGGTTTAACAATTATTTTCAAATTAAATCTACGCAGAAACAAAAGAGAGAAGAAATTGACGATTTTATACGTTGAAAATTCTATTCGATTTATGAATTCTACTTATAATTCGTTTTGATTATCAAAAGACCATTATTGTTATTTGAAGATAGTTCTACTAACAACCAAATACAATTTTAATAAAAAGTGTAGGAGAGATTTTGTCCAAAATTTTGATAATCGGTAGTCTTTTCCTCCGTACGACAAAATAAATAAGAACCGTTTGATCTTAAAATAATTAGATGAAAATCGTTGGATCTAAAATAAAAAAATATTTATATTTTAATATATTATAAACTAAAAGTGTATTTATAATGAATTACGAAAAGGTGTGTGTCAATGATTTAAATAATATATAATTATGTTTACTATATTTATATTGAAATATGAAAGGTGTATTTCAATGATTGCTTTTCTACATTGAATAGCATTATTAATGTAGATAAGATTAATGTAAAAATTCGTAATTTTATTTTCTCTTAAGATTCTGAGTGTTTTCATTTGAATAATACTTATTAAATCATCACTAAATTAAAGATAATTTTATGATTTTCGCCTGGTTTGTAAAATCATCCAAATCTGATTTTTAAATCTCAAGATGTAGCCCAAATAATTTATAAGAATTTTTTTAATACTAATAAAAGATTAATAAAATTAGGGGTGATGGTGTATCTCATGTGGTAAATGTGGTAAATTAGGGGTGCTGGTGTACCGCATGTATCAGAACAGATACTAAAATAATAGAATCACTGTGGCAAAAAAAAGGATTAATAAAATTCAATTTTAATACAACATTTTTTAATTATATCTTTTCACATTATAATTTTCTTTTTAAAATTCAATTCTAATACAATTTTTTTAATTATATCCTTTAAAGATTTTAATTTTTTTTTAAATTCACTTCTAATGCAACATTTTCTAATTATATCATTTTCAGATTATAATTTTCTTTTTTTACATGATATAATTTTGATCGTCTATTTTAAAAAAAATATTATATTTGATGGTTGAGATTATTTTAATAGTACACTAACCAAAATTATGGATAAGATCACTATTTTTTTCTATTTTGAGTGGAGTTTACTTGTGAGCTAAACTAATCGAAATTAATCCAGCTGAGTTTAATCCAACATGTTTAGCTCGTGAGCTAAAAAACGAAAAATTCATCAAAATTCTATTTAGAAATAATAAAAGTAAATTTTTAAATAATTTATATATAAATTTCAAACAAGTTTGAGTTAGAGTCAAATTGAATTATCGAATTCGAACCAAGTTCTAGTAGAGTTCAATACATACTCGATTTAATACATTTAAATCAAATTCGACTCGAGAGTTATTTGTTTGAAAATGGGAAGGCCTCCTCAGTTTCCGGAAAATTAAACCAGGTTTTCTATATTAAATTTAATTTGATTAAATCTACATACAGCTTTCCTTTAATTTCTAAATTAAAAAAGATACATGGTAGCTAATATCTATTAAATATATTACCCTTTATAATTATATTCTTTTTAGATTATAATTTCCTTTTTAATATGATATAATCTTGATCGTGTATTTTTAAAAATATTAGATTCGATGGTTGATATTCTTTTGATAGTACGACCAAATTACAGTGACCGAACCAAAATTATGGATAAGATCCCTCTTACGCTTATTATATATAATAAGGATGTAATATGTTAACGGAGGAATTTGGGAAAACAAATTCGGGGAAGGTTGCTGGAATTGTGGTGGTGGTTGATGACGGTGAGCGGCGTAGGACGTTTAGGGTTAGGGTTGGTGATTTGGGGATGGCTGAGATTGTATGTGAGAGTTATTGCAATTTAGATCGAATATTGAATTCTCTCTTTTTCGCAAGGGTTGCATCATGACATACAATGTGCCTACGTATCCTATTTATAGGAATCAAGCCAAACGTAGTTCTTGGGGAACAAGTCACCGGCATGGGTTAGGTTTCCTTGTTTAGGGAAGTCCCTCGGATTGCGCCACCGCCATTAGTGGAATCATCATGGGCTTTCTAGCCCAACTATTTTCTCGGAGCGTGGCGGTTAAGTCATTGACCCGAGATTGTCGGAATCGATGTCCACCTTGAGCCACTAATGAGAGAATAACTAGTTATAGGGCTAGCCCTCGGGATCACTAAGAGACGACTCCTCAATGGAGAAATTTCTGATAGCCTAGGCAAAGCCATATCTTCCTTTTAGTTTCTTGGGGAAATCCCCTTTTCATCAATAGAGGGCGAGACCCCTTATCTTTATATAAGGTTATTTAGGGGAGATTCCCTTTTCCAGTGATGCGAGGGCGAGGTCCCTTTTAAGGGCGAGATCCTCGTCCTGACTAACCACGGTGAAAGAATAGCTAGTCAGAGGGCTAGCCTTGAAATTGCCAAGGGGCGACGCCCTTCGACCTCCCTAGCAGGGAAATGCCTGCTAGCTTGGATGAGGCCTAGTCCTTCTCCATAGCTGAGATAATAGATGACTTGGGTTATGATCCAAGGTCTTTAGTATCCTCCATGTAACTGTATTGGTGAGATTCCCCATTCTGATGCCCGAGAGGGCGAGGTCATTTAAGGAAGATGGCGACATCTCATATAAATATGTTTTAGGCCCAGTTGACATATCCCTTCTCCTTATTCATGGATTGTGGATCGGGTCGTCCCCCTCCAACCAATCAAAGGGCGACGCCTCCAAGTAAGGCGAGGCTGATTTTTTGGCATAACATAATATAAGCGAAGCACGGGTTTCTTTTAATAGGTAATAAAATTTATTTAACATTATAATTATGTTTTTATATAATCCTTATTTTTAATAATTTTTTAATTATAATTTAATATAAATTTATGTAATGATATGCATGGTTTAAAATTTATTTTGTAAAATTCTAAATTAAAAATGTCATTGACGGGTTCGAACTTTGAATTTTTAGTAAATTAATTTAATCATATAACATATCTTGTTATTGGATCTAACGATTCTTATTTTTTACTAAAAATAATGATTTGAATATCTTGAAGGGTGATGGTCGTGTTTAATCTATTTTAAAACATAAATGTCCAAAAAATCTTAAAGCAAAATTAAGGTATGCCCACCAGTTACGCAAAATCGTGTATCGTGTCAAATGACTACTACATACATGTACCTTCCGTTCAATTTTTATAAAAAAGCACAGGAGTGAGGAGCAAAGTCTTCCCCTGCGAGGCCATGGCTGATGTCACAACAGCTAAGAGTAATTAATCAGTTGGTTTTTGAAATAACTACTTAATTAATAATGTACCAATTGATAACCAGAATCATTAGTGTGCGGGGGCCATGTCTGAATTGCCCAAATTATCAATATTTGAGTAAACTACGGCTGTCAAAGTGATACGGGAGCCGAAATGCCGTAATAAGTGGGCATATCGGGCCTTCAATCTGGGTATGAGTATTTTGAGCCGGGCAACCTCAAATAGAGGCATTTTGGTAATTCTTTGATGGCCATGTTTAATCTATTTTAAAACATAAATGTCCAAAATATCTTAAAGCAAAATTAAGGCCCTTTAAGATTAATTTTAAATCAAAAAGTAACATGTTTTAATTACAAAAATTACTACTAAAAATAATTACGGAAAGATATGGTGTGATATTTTGGATATATATTAATTATTGTAATATTGGTTTTAAATTAAATGGTAAAGTGTTTTAATTAAAAGTAAAATTTTTAGGAAAAATGGTTAATTGATTTGTTATTGGTTTTAAATTAAATGGTAAAGTGTTTTAATTAGAAGTAAAATCTTTAGAAAAAATGGGTAATTGAGTTGTTGGAGCAGAAAAAAGAGTCTAAGTAGAAGTTCAATGTGGATGAAGGAATTTTAATCGGAATATAATTACGTTAACATTAGTAATTAGCTTTTTGAGTTGTTTTTGTAATTTAATTATTTATTTTAATAATTAAGATAACCAAACCGAAAACCAAAACTTTCAATGTTTCGATTTTAATATAATAATATAAATATAGTATAGATTTTTAATTTCTATTTAATCTTATTTAAGAATATTAATATAATATTTTTGAAATGACATATCTAACCCTGACGACCAAACCATACCATAGGAACTCTCTTACGTTAATTATATAGCCTATAACCCGTGCGATGCACGGTTGCTTGTAAACTGTTTAATTATATTTCGTTAAAATTTTAATTTGTATATATATAAGTTTTTATTATTAAAATATTTTTTGAATTTTATAAATTTCATGAATATAAATATTATTCTAATTATGTATTTTAATTATTAGGGAATTTTTGGGAGTAGCTTATAAGATTATATATTTATTAAAAAATAATAATTTTTTTTATAATATGATATTGACGGGAATAGAACCTCAAACTCTTAAAAATAGTTTATAAAATAATATATATGTTTAATAAAGATATGTTGTTGGTGGAATTTGAACTTAACCCATGAGAATATTTTAAATATTAGAAAAAGAATATTTTTTTAGTATTAGATCCAACGGTTATCACTAATCTATCTCAAAATCCAACGGTGACTCCTTTTTAATATCTACAATTATATTACTTGTATGAAATTTTATAAGTTATTAATTTACATATCAAATTGGTGTTTAAAAATTGATATATATATATATATATATAGGGAGATACTCTAGTGAGAACCTCTTAGAATGAGAACTTAGTCCCCAAAGCAAATCACCAAAATTCAGCAGAATCATCAAATCACAAAAAAATATTATTTTCCAGTGCCAAGTCATTGCTGACGTCAGCATGACATCAGTATGATGACGTGGCAGTGGGGCAAATTTTTTTTTTTGGAGGGGGAAAAAAATTTTGGCGGGAAAATTTTCCAAATCACCAATTTTTGGCGGGAAAATGTCCCAAATCACCTTTTTGCGGGAAAATTTGCCAAATCACCATTTTTTTGCGGGAAAATTTGTCAAATCACCAATTTTTGGTGGAAAAAATTTCCAAATAACCATTTTTGGTGGGAAAACCTGCCAAATCACCATTTTTTTTAAGGAAAAAACGTGTCCAAATTATTTTTTTTATTTTTTTTCGCGGGAATTTTTTTTTGGAAAATTATTTTTTAGCGGGAAAATTTATGCCATGTCAGCATGCTGATGTCAGCAGTGACATCATCATGCTGATGTAAGCACTGACTTATTTTTTATTTATTTTTATTAATTTTAATCGTTTGGTGATTCTGCTGGATTTTGGTGATATGTTTTGGGGACTAAGTTCTCATTTTAAGAGTGGTTCTACTTTAAGCACTTGCCTATATATATATAGAGTTCAAAAAGAGGTCGAAAATGATAACTGAAAAATGGATCTTTGTTATGCAACTGAATGCGACCACATGCAACTGAATGCAACCACATGCAACCGAGTGCAACTTTCCTTTTTCAGTTGCATTTAGTTGAATGCAACCCAAATCCACCAAAATCAACCCACCTTTATAAAATAAGTTGCATGTGGTTGCATTCAGTTGAATATGGCACCTAGCGAGGCCTTGCAACCCAAATCCACCAAAATCACCTCACCTTAAAAAAAAAAGGTTGCATGTGGTTGCATTCAGTTGCTTGTGGTTGCATTCAGTTGAATATGTTGAATATGACCCTGCCAGTAGCCTTCCAACCCAAATCCACTAAAATCACCCCACCTTAAAAAAAAAAAGTTGCATGTGGTTGCATTTAGTTGAATATGGCCCATGACGGGGCCTTGCAACCCAAATCCACCAAAATCATCCCACCTTAAAAAAAATTCGGTGAACAGCGACCAGCAACGTGGCAGCCACGTGACAGGCCACTGTTCATCCGAATTATTTTTTAAAAAAAGTTTTTTTTTTAAAAAAAAAAAATTAAAATTGGGTTGAAAAAAGAAAGATAGTATTTTTGCAATTAAGAAAGGTATAATATAGTATATTTGTAATGAATTTGAAGAGATAGTATTTTTGTAAAACAAACTAAAAAAGTTAGTATTCTTGACAAATTCTCTAATTTTTTTGGATAAAATCTTTCTTATTATTATTATATATAAGGATATATTAAGAATCCTTGTCAACAGTTTTATTCAGACCACCTAATGCTATAACACAATTACAATAGCTTAGCTAGTAGTGGTTGAGTCTGGACTCTGGAAAATAAAATATGGGTATGTTACATTTCAACCTCAGTAACATAGGACTACAGGAGTACTCCTCTGTCCCATCAGATTCTATACAGTTTTTTTTCACTGCTTGATATGCATTTTAAGACTCCTATAAAGAATAGTTCCATAACTTATTTTTAAAATTTTCTTTTTTTGTATAAAAATATAAAATACCTATTTTTATACAAAAAAAAGAAAATTGGAAAAATAAGTTATGGAACTATCCTTAAAATGCACCTTAAAATGCGTGCCACACCCCGTCCCCCAATGTATACTATCTGCTCGGACGGAGGGAGTATGTTTTTAACCCACTTTTTTTCGTGGCCAAATCAAATTTCGTATAAAATTACAAATTTCGCAAATGTAACGGGTTTAACTGTATTTATTTGAGCAGAATAATCAACTTTGTTGCCTTTAACAAAAGAGAAAGACCCTCCAAAATAAAATCACACCAAAAAAGAAGGAAAAAACCATTTGATGAAGGTGTTTGGGATTACTTAAAATAAGTTATTTTTGATTTAATGGAGGTATTTTTAACTTAATGGAGAAATTAAAGTTTTTTATTTTAAGTTGAATAAATGTGTTTTGATAAGTTTACTTAAAATTAAATGGGAGTTTAATAATTTTAATTTTAAAAAAAACTAAATTCAAGTTATTTAAATTTTATAAGAATTTTGGAAGTTTAAAAATAAAAAAACTGAAATAAGCCAAAACTTTTGACTTATGATCAGTTTTAACTTAAAGCATCTGAAGGAAATTATCCAAATGGTCCAAAAGTTGCTAAACGTTATTTTTTGCTTAAAATAACGTTAGCCAAACAGGCTGGACATCTGTGGCCTGTGGGCTTTCACCTAGATCATAAATAATTTTGGGCCCATTTTTCTCAAACCACCCACTACCAAGACTATGGCTATGTTTGTCCCTCTTATTTGACTTATAAGTTACTTTTTTTTGAAAAATAATTCATATTTATATATTTTTTTAGAAAAAAATGTTTATAAGAATTTAACATTCATTTTCTTGTAAAATTAAAAATTAATTATTTATTTTAGAAAAAAATATATATTTCCTAATTTTTTTTCCAGAATATGTTACTTATTTCTGAAAAATATGATAAGCGAAACGGGTCTATATAGGGCCCGTTTGGAAATCTTAGTTTTCAGAAATAAGTTAATTATTTTGGAAAAAAGTTAGAAAATATTTTTTTTTTGAAATAAGTAATTTATTTTTGCAAGATAACGAATATTAAACTTCCCATACATATTTTTCTTTTAAAAAAATATGTAAATATAAATTTTTTTCTAAAATAAGTAACTTACAAGTATATTTAAGATTGACTAAATGACAGTTTGTACCCCTTATGTATATGGATTTTGTCAAATTGGTCCAGATTTACGTTTTTTAACACTTTGCAACCTCTATCTTCAAATTTCGCTTCAAATTACAACACTTGACTAATATTTTAGACCAAAAAGGAAGATTTTTATTGATAAATGGGACAGATGCATAAAGGACTGATGCATAAAGATTTAAGAGGTACTATATTTATCTTGAATCCTTGAAGGCCTACATCCATCAAGAAAGACTTCCTTTTTGGTCTAAAATATTAGTGAAGTATTGTAATTCGAAGCGAAATTTGAAAATAGGGGTTACGAAGTACTAAAAAACGTAAATCTAAACCAATTTGACAAAACCCATATCCATAGGGGTACAAACAATCATTCTGTCTTTAAGATTTGACAAACGAGCACATTAAGGATTAAGCAGGTAAATTAGCTTGACCCGGCCCATTTTTTCCCTCGAAAAAAGAAATTAAACTAGTGAAGAAACACAACAAAATGGTCTTGACATTTATTTACATTCATGGCTCTTAAGGTACCCTTCACTTAACATTTTACTTATGTTTTTATATATACACACAGACATGTATGTACATATGTTTTTATGTATGTAATTTTCATGTCTTTGATTGAAGAGAGTTGCTGTATTAAGTGTGTCCACCATGTGTTTGATAAAATGCCCAGCTGGATAAATAACTTTTTTACTGTTTGTTTTTATAAGCTTCACATTGGTGTTTATTAATATAGAAATTAAAATTAGTTAATGGGTCTGCTAATTTTCGAGAGTGATAATTATGTATAAGTAGAATTTAATCAAGTGTCATTCGAAAGAGTTGATGATTAATTTGTGTTGTTTGAATGAGTGTGATGTGAGCATGATTAAATTTAGTTGATAGAGCTGCGGTGCAGGTGATGCTGAAGTAATGGAGATGGTCTTGTGTTTATGTTCTTTTAAATGGAGGGAAGCTACTGTGTTGTGGAATATGAAAACCCGAACTCTGGAATAATGGGAGTGTTGTGCGGAAATGAAGAGGTTTTTGGTTTTCTTTTCTGCTCATTATTGTCGAGCGTCGTCATTTCATTCCCAGGGGAGTATTGGGACTAATCGTCTCCCGTTCAGAAAGTTGTCTGCTGTGAGGAATTTTTCTTCATTTAATTTAGATAATAGCAGACCGTTTCCTGATTATTCACCTAAAAAACCTACAATAAGAGATTCTGAACTTATTTATCGTATATCGACTGCGATCAAGCAACGTCAGTCTGAGTCCCTCTCCCGCATCCTAAAGCCTTTTGAACCAAGATTTAGACCTGACCACCTGATTTGGGTTCTGATGAACATGAAAGATAATTACAAAGTAGTTTTGGATTTTTTCGACTGGTGGCGCATGCGAAGGGAGCCAACATTAGAGGCCCGCTGCATTATAATTCATATAGCTGTTGCAGCAAATGACCGGAGGATGGCTCACGAGCTTATTCATGATTTTTGGACTAAACCTACTGTAGATGTTGGTCTTACATTTCCTAAATTTTTTGATAAGATAGTATACACTTACAAGAATTGGGGTTCTAATCCTCTCGTCTTCGATATTGTTTTCCAAGTTCTTGTTGAAATTGGGAATCTTGAAGAAGCCCACATCTTTTTTCGTAGAATGTTGAGTTATGGGATAGTTCTATCGGTCGATTCTTGCAACGCTTTTCTTTCTTGTTTGTCTAAAAATGTTGATACATTTGGGAAAACATTTAAAGTCTTCACTGAATTTTGTGACTTGGGCATTTGCTGGAACACTACATCATATAATATAATGATAAACTTTTTCTGTAGAATTGGGAAAGTTAAAGAAGCTCATAACTTACTCCTGCAAATGGAATATCGGGGCTGTATTCCTGATGTTGTTAGTTATAGTTCTGTAATCGATGGTTATTGTCGTTGTGGAGAACTTCAAATTGTGTTGAAATTACTAGAAGAAATGCAATTGAAGGGATTGAATCCGAACTCTTTTACTTTGAATAGTTTTATTGTTCTCCTTTGTAAGACTGGTAAAGTGTTGGATGCTGAGAGGGTTCTTAGGGAAATGATGTGCCAGGGTATACTTCCAGATACTGCTATATACACAACTCTCATCGATGGTTTTTGCAAAGCTGGGAGTATCACATCTGCATACAGGCTGTATGATGAGATGTGCAGTTTAAACATTTATGTGGATTTGATAGCATATACTGCTCTGATTTGCGGTCTCTGTCAAGCTGGAAATATTGTTGTGGCAGCAAAGCTTTTCCATGAAATGCCCAGCAAGGGTTTAGGCCCAGATGAAGTTATATTCACTGCACTTATCGATGCTTATTGCAAGGCAGGGGAAATAAAAGAGGCCTTTTCTCTTCACAACAAGATGGTACAACTAGGGCTGAAGCCAAATGTTGTAACTTATACAGCAATTTGTGATGGGCTCTGTAAAAGCGGGGAGGTATATACAGCTAATGAGCTTCTTCATGAAATGTGCGGAAAGGGTCTTGAATTGAATATTATCACTTACAACGCACTCGTTAATGGACTATGTAAAATGGGTAATATAGTGGAAGCTATAAAGCTGGTGCATGATATGGAGGTAACTGGGATTCACCCTGATGTTTTTACATACACCACTGTGATGGATGCTTACTGTAAATCAGGTGAAATCACCAAGGCTCATGAGCTTCTTGGTGAAATGTTGGATAGAGGGGTACAACCATCTGTGGTTACATTTAATGTTTTGATGAATGGATTTTGTATGTCAGGGATGCTAGAAGACGGGGAGAGATTATTAAAATGGATGTTGGAGAAGAAAATACCCCCCAACACCACCACCTACAATTCCCTCTTGAAGCAGTATTGCATTGGAAACAATATGCGTTTTGCAACTGAAATGTACAGGGGGATGAGTAACCAGGGAGTGATGCCAAATGAAAACACTTATAACATATTAATAAGAGGGCATTCCAAAGCTAGGAATATGAAGGAGGCAGGGTTTTTGCATAAAGAAATGATTGAAAAGGGATATAAACTCACAGTTGATTCATACAATGCGATCATTAAGGGTTATATTAAAAGAAAGAAATATATGGAGGCAGCAGAACTGTTTAGAGAGATGAGGAGTAATGGTTTAGTTGCAGACAGGGAACTGTATAATACTTTTATGGAATTAAACTTTCATGAAGGCAATGTTGCAATGACAATCGAGCTTTGTGATGAGACATTGGAGAACTGTCTTGTGGATAAAACCAACAGCCGAAAAATTTAGTTTGACACTGGACATTGTCCTCTTTCAGACGGCCTTAGGGTTTGTGCTCCCAAAACCAGACGTTTTGAAAGATGTGTACAATTGAGATGCAATGAGAACGGTTTTACTATTTTCCACTTTCTAAATTGTATCTCCTAGCGCAGGCACGGGAAAGTCTGCTAATGAAGTTGGATGTAAGAAGCACTATTTATCAGAATTTCAGAGAGGTAGCTTTGCCCCTAGCTAATACCAGGGTAACGTTTTTTTGTTTTCCCTCAGTATTCTTGTGGCATTCCACATTCTTTTATAAATTAGCATCTGGCCTATAGTCAAAAAACTGCTATCAATTTTTTAATAAATTTTTCCTGTAGACAT
The DNA here is from genome assembly GCA_037693485.1 of Kitagawia praeruptora. Taxonomy (NCBI): domain Eukaryota; kingdom Viridiplantae; phylum Streptophyta; class Magnoliopsida; order Apiales; family Apiaceae; genus Kitagawia; species Kitagawia praeruptora. The sequence goes on from CM075347.1 coordinate 14,444,136, forward strand.
ACATCTGTCAAGAAACTGCCATTTTCCATGGCAGAAGTTGGTTTGTATCCACATATAAAAATTCAGTATAAAGTTTAATAAAGTTCATTGCTTTCTATATCAAAATTTAGTATAAAGTTTGATAAAATTCGTTGTTACTTATAGTATTATCGCATGCACAAAATTATCAGGGAAATGATCTGATGAACACATCTTGAGCTGAATGAAGTTGCGACATAGCAGGAAAGTGACTTGCCAGTCTCATTCAGGTTTGTTACATTTCTCCTGGTTCATTATTCTTTATTGCAATTTATTAGTATGACTTGAGGCACCTAGGTTTAGGTTTATCGGGTCGAAATTTCTTTGCAGTTTTCACATGTTACCTTTACGAAGATGCAACTTAAAATCTTTTGTGTACTACCCTTAATTGAAAGAGCTATGCAGCATCATGTTGGGACCTAAATTTATTGGCGTGGACATGTTTTACTCATGTAATATTGTGCATTGATGTACAATATCTGCTTTACTAGGATTACATCTTATTCAGGATAATATTGTGTACTGATATAAAAAAGCCTATGCAGCATCCTATTGGACGAGGCAATTGTGAAAATTAGCAAAGGGAGGGCTTTTATTGGTGGGGATGATATTTGTTTTTCCGACAAAGGGGAGGCTTATTTAAGCGGGGATAATATTTTTTTCCCGCATTGCTATTGGGAATCATGGTTGATAGGATTTAAGCAACAATGAATGGTGAATGCAAAGTTGTTTGAGAGAACTTAAACCCCAGCATTAACAAATTTGGGGACAAATGTACTTACAATGGTAATGTGAAGGATGTTTTCCAGAGCAACGTTGTTGAGAGCAGCTGCATCTCAATAACAGTCTGGACAACAGCTTTATAAGCTTATATAACTTGAGTTCGGATACCAATTTGTTCCAGCCAGATTGAAAAAAAAATTCATCTACGTGATGAACTGTGTATCTTTGTATTACTGTAGTGTTTTGATCTTGGTTTCGAGGTTTTTACTTCCATAAATTTTACATCTGGGGCCAATCTGAAATTATAAAATAATCTTTATTAGGCATTCCATGTTACTCCCTCCGTTCCCTCAATTGTTTACATTGGAGGGGAACACGGAGACCAAGACAATACATAAAAGTGAGTAAAGTTATATGAAAAGTGGGTAAAGTGGTGGGATCTATCAATATTTAATACTACCTCCGTCCCAAAAAGACTGAGCTGGTTTGACTTTCACGGAGATTAAGAAAATGTAGTAGAAAAAGAGTAAAGTTAGTTGAAAAGTAGATAAAGTGGTGGGACCTATTAATATTTAATTGTAGATTTGAGATAGTGGAGGAAAGTAGTGGGTGTAATAGTGTAAAAAAGAGTATAAAATGGAGAAGTAGTGGGTGTAATAGTGAAAAGTAGTGTTCAAAAATAGTAAGTAAAGTAGGTTCATTAGTTTTGGGACGTCCCAAAAAGGAAAGTGTGTCAATCTTTTTGGGACGGAGGGAGTAATAGATTTAAGATAGTGGAGGAAAGTAGTAGGTGTAATAGTGTTTTTTATTATTAAATACTATATGAGATAGTGGGGAAAGATAGTGGGTGTAAATAGTGTTTTTTAATATTAAATATGAGATAGTGGGGAAAGATAATGGGTGTAATAGTGGAAAAACTTACTAAATATAGTAACGTAAAAAAATGATAAGGACATTCAAAATAGTAACTGTAAAGAAATGTGAGGGATACTGGAAAGTGATTAACTTCTGTAAACTGATTATTTGTCTACATGTCTTCTAGTTCCTGTATTATACAATTATTATTATCATGCACATGGTATCTGACACGCGTTTTAAGGTGTATTTTAAGGATAGTTCTATAACTTATTTTTTATATTTTTTTTGTATAAAAATATGATTGTTCTATTTTTATATAAAAAAAGAAAATATCAAAAATAAATTATAAAACTATCCTTAAAATGCACCTTAAAATCCGTCCCGGAAACTGGTCCGCAAATGTACTGGAAAGTGATTAACTTCTGTAAACTGATTATTTGTCTACATGTCTTCTAGTTCCTGTATTATACAATTATTATTATCATGCACATGGTATCTGACACGCGTTTTAAGGTGTATTTTAAGGATAGTTCTATAACTTATTTTTTATATTTTTTTTGTATAAAAATATGATTGTTCTATTTTTATATAAAAAAAGAAAATATCAAAAATAAATTATAAAACTATCCTTAAAATGCACCTTAAAATTCGTCCCGGAAACTGGTCCGCAAATGTTAATAACTACCTGGGACAGAGGGATCTTATTCTTTAACTTCAGTCTTACGTTGAAACTGATTTTTTATCTGAATATAAATATAAATATTTAATACTTTTTAATATCTATATTTATATATTTTACTATTAATTTTTAATGATAAAGTTTTAATATTTTAAAATCTGTAATGGATATTACTGTGTTTCCCTCAAAATATTTACCTGGAATCCAAATTCTTGCTTGATTTATATCGAACTCAAATTCAGATTCAGAATTTGAATCCATTTTACTGTGGTTATTCTATTTGAGGGAAAATAGTCACAAAACCTGATGAAGCAGAATGAAATGGCTTTTAACCGGAAAACATTTACTTCTATTCACTCATTTACTTTTGTGTTTTTCGAATTTATCCTCTATTCTTAGTTCGTCGCTCATCCAATATATCTAAAAATAATTACTACAGTTTATAAGTCATACTTAAAAAATCAAATTAGTCACACCAAGGTGTCATTTTTGTCTTCGTACATATATTAAAAAATGTAAGTTTTTTAAATCATGTCACTCCAATCTGGCCATGTTCCCCCCATTTTTTTAATGTCTCTTAGCTCATCGCCTTCGTCACAATTGTAGTCATTTCATTTATCATAGAATGTCGATATGCTACTTGCTTAGAGCATCTCTAAGAGTGAAATCTAAATTTGTTAGTTATAATGGTTATTTAAATGAATTATACAATTTTTTTGTTAACAATGCAGATATACACTTCAATGATGTTATGTATAATTATGTTAAGGTAAAATTATACCTAAGAACAACTCCAACCATTGCACCTGTTAGCTAAAAAATACTAGCTGGCACTTGAGATAGCTAACGGCTCTCAAATATCAACCTCCAACGCTGTCTTTCTATTATAGCTATTACCATTGGAACACACTACCTTACAGGTTCAGTAAATTTTACATTACCATTATTTTATATTATTTTAGCTAACGATTTTAGCTAGTACCGTTGGAGATGCTCTAAAAGCTTTTCTAGTTCAACATATATATTGAATCATACATGGTTATCTATATTCTTTTTGCTAAGGGGTGATGGTTGGAGTGCAATATTTTTTACATATCTAAAAGAGCTACCTAGATTACACATGGGATGACACATAGATATTTTAGCTAACAATTTTTTACCCTTGGAGATGCTCTTATAGAGTATCTCCGAGACATTAGTTATTCATAGTTATTCATTTCATAACTTCAATTTTAAAATTGAGTATAAAAATAGTGCTACAATAATGTTGTAGTGATTTCTTAAATTACTACAACATTTTCCTTATTCCTTAAAAGTAAGGAATCTTTTTCCTATTTTAAGATTTTCCTAACTTATATTTTATTATAAAAAATTACAAATATTCCCATTCTTTTTTTATTGTATATTATACTTTTAATGATATAAAATACTTTTAGTAATAAAATATCTGATTTGTTTTTGTTTTGCAACCCGGTTGTATTGGTAGTCGGAGATTTATCCTAACTGTGCGCTGGTTTATTAAATGAAAATTGCTTTATTTTTTGGCAAAAAAATAATAATAATACAATATCAAATAATGAATGAGTATAGGAAACATACTTATCTATGTCCTAAGTTACTATGATCTAAGTTTTTATATTATATTTAAGAAATAGGTTAGGATAATGTTAGAGATGCTCTTTAGTGACAACTAGCTTTGTAGCCCGTGCAAGGCACGGGCATGTTCTAGTTTTTTTTTTTTTGAGGGGAAAGATAGTTCATTGAATAAAAGTCATACGACATCTACAAAGATAATTGAAATTTAACAAACACATTTCATCGTAGCCACAACCGTTGAGCAGATCTTCTCTCTGGGGCGGTCCCTTGCTAATATCGCTGGTAAATACAGCCTTTTTGAAGGGACTATCTAACGATTTGACGTAGTGATGAGCATGATGTATTCGATAAACCAACCATAATTGCAAGCCCATATAACTCGTTTTCAAAGAACCAACACACCAAACATCCCGCAGATCTGCGATCCCGGACATAAAAACAAACTAAAACAAACTAAAACAAACAAAAATTCTCACACCAAACCCAATAAATGGGACTAACTACCCAATAAATGGGACGATTATTGAAAGAAAGAAGAATAAAAACGAAAAAGATGAACGAAAGCCTCCGACCGGTGGAGGAGCCACCGCCGGAGGAAGAAAGCTGGAGGCGGCTTTGGTTTTAGAAAGGGAAGAGAGAGAGGAGAGAAAAAGGAGAGAGGAGTGTTTTTGCAGGAGATAGACATGCTCTAGCTTACAAATATTTATGAATTATTCGTGAGATCACGTAGGATTGGATTGTTGATATCTTCGATTGTTCATATATTCGCAGCAATTGTTGCGAGGAAATAGAATTTATGCAATACCCGATCGTGACATGCAAATGATAATTTTGGTTAAATTAAATCTGTTTATATTTTACGCTATGTTTTGTTTTGTTAAAGCAAACTTGAACGATATGTAATAAATTGGTTAATGTTAAGATCAAAACCGTACTTCGAAATATAAATATATAGAGTTAACATGGACATATACAGAGATACATACAATTATTAATTACATAATAATAAATGCATATTTTTATACAAAAAAAATAAATTCAAAAAATAAGTCATAGAACCATCCTTAAAATGCACCTTAAAATGCGTGTCAGACACCCTCTCCGAAATGTAAAGAACCGAACGGGACATAGGGAGTATTAGTTATTATTATGTAATAAATATGTTAATGTTGCAATACCTAAATAGCCCCCGAAAATATAACATAGATATAATTAGTATGGGTAAATATAACTTTTATATGAATAAATTTGCTCATGGAACCCCCCATTTACGATAGTTAATGTTAATACAAGTTTGTATTATACTGATATACACATGAAGGTTCTTTTTTTGTATTGTGATATTTTTTATAATATTTAATTCGTAAATAATTACAGTAGATCTAAAATGATTAATAAGATATGGTATATGTTAGTGAATATTATAGTACATTATTACATATCCACAAAAATTTATATATGTATGTATTTGTTGTGCCCAAAATTTGCAATGGGTTTAATTTCAGGCCCATGGATATTTGGGGGCTCAATTGGAGTGGTTTGAATAATATTTGAGGTTTAGCTATAGAGGTTCCGTTGTGGAGGTGGAAAGTTTGAGGGAAGCTCTGGAGGTGGAAAGTTTGAGGGAAGCTCGAGAGGTGGAAAGTTTGAGGGAAGCTGTAGAGGTTCCGCTGTGGAGGTACGAATATGGAGGTAGCTCTGGAGATTCTGCTGTGGAGGTATGGGTTTAAAGGAAGCTGTGGAGGTGTACATTTTAAGGGTAGCTCTGGAGGTGGAGGTTCGGTTTAGAGGGAAGCTGTATAGGTGCAGGTGTACTTACAGGCTCCACCTCTGTCTAACAGAAGTAAAGTTGGACAAGGACTCTTGTTCCTAAACTTTAGGAGCACGAAAATGGACTCAAGAGATGGACTTTGAGATGGATTCTACTACATAAAAAGGGATATACACGTTATATACATAATATATGTGGATAATTACATGAAAATACATGGATAAATGGACTTCTAGTGTTATAGTTCGAGTAGGACTCTACTAGGCAGCTGGTAGGGCTAAGGATAAGTGGTATTTCTGAGTAAAACTCTATCATTTTCGTGGCTTGATCATCAAGAAAGGAGTCCATGACCTAAAGAACTACATCGGGACTTGATTCCTATAAATAGGATATGTAGGCAGTTGGCAAGGGGGTTCGGAAATTCACTTCTCAATACACAAGGCACGTGTACCCTCGGTGATCATATTTTGGACATATTTGGCCGGAGTTTTGCCATTGTTGTCCGGTGACCTTGCTAATTCAGTCCCAAAAACACCACAAATCTCCACCCACTTCGGTAGTTGGAGCTGGAGCTGAAGCTACCAGCTGAAGCTGCGGACGTGCGAACCTGCTTCAACGTCCGATATCCAAGGACAAATTCGGTTATTCCAGCGATATTCTCTCGGGGTGTTGTTGCGGAATTTTCTCACAACATTTTTGGCGCTAGAAGGAGGGGAAATCTCTAATCTTTTGAGAAGAACACTGTCTAAAAGCTCCGGCGATGATCGTACCTTGAAGAACGATGGAGGTGATCGTGAAGTTGGCATGAAAAGAAGGTCACTAAGCGAGGATTTCATGGATTGAATTCCACGTATGGGCAGGAGAATCATTACTCTGGAAAATAACCGGAAAAGATGGAGAAACGGAGGAGAAATCATGGCTTGTTAAAAAAAATGGAGAAGAATAGAGGATGCGCATATTTTTGGCTTGATGGAAGAGACCTGAAAAGAATGGCCGGAAAATGAAGTTTTCTGATGTTAATTTCGATCGGAAATACCCAGAAACGAGGTCCCGCGATGAGAGCTTCCCCCAATCAGGGGTGCTGAATAGGTGAAGCTGAATATCTACCTGCTAATGGAGGTACGACCATCTAGAGAGGTTCAGTTTAGAGGTTCTAGTGGTAAATACGGGGGATACCTAAATTTCAAGGTTGCATATATGGCAGAAGGTTTCCCTAAGGACTACTGAAGCTCCCACAATGAAAATTATGGAGTACGGATCTTGTTCATACCATACTTTAGGTCGTAAGGGGAGTTAACAAGTGAACCTGCATGGCAAAGAAAGTAAGAGCTCCCGACTAATGAGGTGCAGGTTCTGCTAAATGCGAACCTCTTGACCAAGAAGGTAAAAATGAACCAAGTACATAGTTGAAGCTGTTTATTCAATCTACTCGATATTTAGATGTAGCTGTACTTGGAGATGGAAAAGGTGCAGCTGAGGAGGTTCAAGTATAGCTGGAAGGTACAGGTACAGCTGATGAGGTGCAGGTACGATTGTGGTTCCACCTTCACCTGATAGAGGTGGAGTATGCAAGGGCCTCAAATGTAGGACTTGATTCTTATAAGGAGGTTCCAAAGGACAAGTCCCAATGTCTAGAAGGCACAATCTCGATCTAATGGGTCAACCGTGGCGATTCCACCACGCAACGTGAGGAAGCTCAATTTAGAATAACGAAGGAAGCATGCTACCAGGTAGCCTTAATGGAGGAACCTCACGATAAAGGTTCCAGTTTTTTGGGTGGTAACTACTCATGGCATGGATGCAAATGGATGCTCTAATAAAGGATAATGAAGGCAAGGCGCACCATGTGAAAGTTATGACTAAAAAAAAAGTACAAGGGAACCTTTCGGAGTTCTTGGTTAGTCATGTGGCAGCACCTATAGAAGTAGGTGAAAGAAATTTATAGGGGTGCTCATAACGGAAGCTTCACTAATAGTGGAAGGTTAAAGGCATTAAGCAAAGGTGCCAAAGGTATGATTTAGGTGAAGCTGAAGCTAAAAAAAAAAAAAAAAAAGGGCATCAGGGAAGCTAAAGGCGAATTGGTACCTCTTATAAACTAAAAGAGGAGAGTGACTTATTCTGAAAAATACAGTAGAAGAAGCATATGAAGCCTCTAAGGTGATCAGCTGGTAGAGGAGCCAACAATAAGATTAAAGAGGAAGCTCCAGGAAAGGAACCATCTCAGCTCGTGAAAGCTTCAAGCAATATAATTATGGTAATCACATGATGAAGAATCTCGAGGAGGTTCTCATACTGTAAGCCCCTTAGGCACGATAAATTGGAAGGTGTCTCACAAAGAGGTTCCCCTGCCATAAGCTTCTCAAATATTGGAAGCTGGAATTTGGGAATACTTTACGGAAGGAATTGCAAAAGGAGTAGATGTTAATAATCTCAATAAAATTCTGGAAAAGATGCTATTGGATGAAGAATGAGGTACGAATGACCTCTCGATTATTAAAGGAAGAGGTGTGAGGTTCACATATATAGCTACCTACCAATGGGCGGATGCAGAATGGAAATCTAAGTTAAAGGCATGAAAGCAAGAACCTCTCAAAGGAAAAAATCACCAGAAGCTAGGGAAGCTTGAGAAATAATGGAGCTACAACTTTGTACGCTAAGGCAGTGGAAGAAAATCAGGTGTAAATGAAGACACCATCTCAGTATTGGTAGAGGTCAGTAATCCTAATGAAATCTGAAGGATCGAAAGGCAACCTGGGTGGCACATGAGCGAAATATTCATCTCAGTTTCGAAGTTGAACCTTACAAGGAGGCTGTTATCTATCAAGAGGTAGCTCCCCCCAAGGCACTATCATTGGCAGCTTTCTTATTAATAGGATGGGGGAAAGGCTGAAATACCTGGTAACATATATACTAGGAGATAGTGGCAGAAGCTACCAAGTGAAGGTCAAACAAAGAAGAGTAACATGGTCTTTCATGGGTATTACAAGTCGTGGTTGCTTCTTCTATGATACCTCTTATTTCTTACAATGAGTACGCTCACGTAAGCTTAGAGATTCATGGTGAAGGATGGTCGAACCTGGCTACGGATTATATAAGGTTCCTCTTGCATAAAATGGCTACAAGGAACCGGGGGGTAGTGGATACTGCCCAGGATGACATCTTGAAAGTGCTAATTTTCAAGCAAATGGGATTTTGACGCAAATTAATCAGGTTCATTGATATTCATCTGCGGGTTAAAGGTTCATTCTTTTCACCAGCTGTTGCAGCAGTTACAGGTCCATTTACACTCACCAATGAGTAGCAGCTTCCTTGGTATTAACCTGCTGGTTGCAGGTTGATTGGTTTCAGCTGCAGGAGCAGCTTCCTTGGTATTAACCTGCTGGTTGCAGGTTGGTTGATTTCAGCTGCTGGAGCAGCTTCTTCGGATTTTACCTGCTGGTTGCAGGTAGCTTCTTTGGTATTCACCTGCTGGTTGCAGGTAGCTTCCTTGGTATTAACCTGCTGGTTGCAGGTTGATTGGTTTCAGCTGCAGGAGCAGCTTCCTTGGTATTAACCTGCTGGTTGCAGGTTGATTGGTTTCAGCTGCAGGAGCAGCTTCCTTGGTATTAACCTGCTGGTTGCAGGTTGGTTGATTTCAGCTACTGGAGCAGCTTCTTCGGATTTTACCTGCTGGTTGCAGGTTGATTGGTTTCAGCTGCAGGAGCAGCTTCCTTGGTATTAACCTGCTGGTTGCAGGTTGATTGGTTTCAGCTGCAGGAGCAGCTTCCTTGGTATTAACCTGCTGGTTGCAGGTTGGATGATTTCAGCTGCTGGAGCAGCTTCTTCGGATTTTACCTGCTGGTTGCAGGTAGCTTCTTTGGTATTCACCTGCTGGTTGCAGGTAGCTTCCTTGGTATTAACCTGCTGGTTGCAGGTTGATTGGTTTCAGCTGCAGGAGCAGCTTCCTTGGTATTAACCTGCTGGTTGCAGGTTGATTGGTTTCAGCTGCAGGAGCAGCTTCCTTGGTATTAACCTGCTGGTCGCATGTTGGTTGATTTCAGCTGCTGGAGCAGCTTCTTCGGATTTTACCTGCTGGTTGCAGGTAGCTTCTTTTGTATTCATCTGATGGTGGCATGTTGATTGGATTCAGCTGCAGGTGCAGCTTCATTGATTTTTAGCTACGGATTGCAGCTTCATTGGAATTCACCTATTGATTGCAGGTTCATTGGCTTCACCTGCTGGCAGCAGGTTCATTGGTTTAATCTACAATATGCAGGTGCACATTCGTGTGGAGCTTCCCTATATTTTCTAGCTTGGGATATTCAAGCATGGCTTGGACGGATTTGGATATTGGAATTTTGGAGATACCTCCCCAGTAGACACCTTTGGTTAAGGATTCGGTGGACCTCTTTAGGCTTAGGAGAGATGAAACGGTTTATTAGGTACGACTATCATGCTTAGGTTCAGGTTTTGATATGTTTAGCCGTCACTAAAATGTGTCATTTTACTTACATGATTTATGTGGATTATATGTTTATGTGCTTACGTGCTCCTTGTTTATATGCTACATGTGTGAATATTGTATGCCTGAATGGTTGAATCTAGCTCTTCATTATCGTTAATCATATGTCAAATAACTAGGAGGGTAGTGGAAGTATGGACTTGCTAGGTAGATCTTCTTAAGTATGAACCTTTTAAGTACGAACCTCCGTGGGGAGTATGGACTTGGTCTTTAAGATAGTGGGAGTATTTAGGAACCTCTTATGGAGACTGGCTCGCAAAGTTTCTATGCTTATAGGATCACGAGGTGCCTTAATGGAGTCTAGCTCGCGAAGTTCCTATGCTTATAGGATCGCGAGGTGCCTTGATGGAGCCAGGCTCGCGGAGTCTCTTGGCATATGGAATGGAAGCTGGAATGGAATGGAAGCTGGATTGGATTGGAAGCTAGAATGGAATGGAAGCTGGATTGGATTGGAAGCTGGAATGGAATGGAAGTTGGACTGGATTGGAAGTTGGATATGGATTGGCACATGGAATGGCAGTGGAATGGAAATGGATTGGAATATGGATTGGAATAGGGATTGAAATTCGCATTGTATTATAAGCTCATCAAACCCTCGGTCGGGAAGGGAAGCTCTTTTGTCATTGAAGATATGTTTTTTTTTGGAAAATCCTTACGTCAATGGAATGATGTTTAAAGGCATGTGGAGCTTCGATATGAGTTATGACTACATAAATTTTAAAAGGCCAAGTTTTGGAGCTGTGGTTTAGCTACAACTGCTTATGGTTTATTGAGGTTCAGGTTTAGGTACAGCTGCATGTTTTTGACCAATTGCTTCTGAGCTGGCTAATATATTTGGAATTCAAGCTGAAGAAGGTTTTGCATGTCATATCGAAAGGAAATCCAACGGCTCGGGGGTACATTAGATTTTCGTCGAAGAGCTGGCAGATTGGAAAAGAGGTTCTCATTATGAGCTTGCTGAGGGGGAGCTTCTACCAAGTAGGTTCAATGGCCGAACCTGATCTAAATCAGAACCATAAGGGAACAGATAAGTTCTATTCTCATGTTTTTACATATTAATTATCATGCATGTTTTATGTACATGGATGGAAATTTTTCATAGCCTTAAGCTAAAAACATCATTCGAACCTCATCTTTTCAAATGGATCATTATCTTTAGCATTGCATTAGCTCATGATTATCAAAATGCGCATTTCATATGATTTCAAGGAAGCAAGTTTGCATGGATTTATAAAGAAAAGGTCATCATTCCATATACATTTATTAAATTATGCATGGTTTTCAAAAGGTGTTTTCAAAGTTGCTAGCTGAAGCTGTCAGGTAGGTACCTAGGCACGCTATATGCCCCATAATGTAACCACTTAGAAAGGCATAGCAGCAATTGAGGAGGTCTCCATAGCTTTCCTTTGGTCCCTCTTATGGTAAATATTTGAAATAACTTACAACGCTCGGAGGATCCCAAGGTTTATGGTAAAGGTCTGGAAAGTCCCACGATTTATGGGCATTATAGGAGAAGTCCTCAACCTACTTAACAACATCTTTGGAGGTCCATTGTGATATGTTCATGGAAATTTCTGAAAATTGTGGCATTATGTCTTAAAGAGTGTGTTCGCCAAGGTTCTGCTTGATTGTAGAGGCAGCAACGAATTTATATAAAAAATCATTTACATATTCATACTTGCATGAATGTTTTCTATGTGTATGAGATGTATGCATTATATAGGTGAGCTGTTTAGCTCCAACCACTAATCACTGTTTCTAGTTATTGTCATAGCTCAGGTTTGGAAGTTTAAGGTATCTTTGCAACAGCAGGAGCTCTATACAGAAGCTCCATGGCATGGCTCACGAGGAATTCTTACACGAAGGTTATCTTAGCAGGAGAAAGGAGCATCTGGAGGAGTCAGGTTATGGTTTTTAAGGAAAAATGCTGGAAGCTAGTAGGTTCAGCTACGAAGCTGAGGATGCTTATAACAGGAGGTGGAGTGTCGTACGTGATCTAAGGTATACGGAAGGGTTTCATTTATGGATTTGGATTGAGGTACCTATGCGGAGGCATTGTGCTTCCTGTTTCTTACGCCGAGTTAGCTCATGTAAGCTTGGAAGTACAGTGTTGAAGCTATATGTCTATCTGAGAATGTGAGGAAGGATTGGGCCTCTTCTTGTATTGGTTCCTTTCGCATTTCATGACATCAAGGAACCGGGGGGTAGTTGTTGTGCCCAAAATTTGCAATGGGTTTAATTTCAGGCCCATGGATATTTGGGGGCTCAATTGGAGTGGTTTGAATAATATTTGAGGTTTAGCTATAGAGGTTCCGTTGTGGAGGTGGAAAGTTTGAGGGAAGCTCTGGAGGTGGAAAGTTTGAGGGAAGCTCGAGAGGTGGAAAGTTTGAGGGAAGCTGTAGAGGTTCCGCTGTGGAGGTACGAATATGGAGGTAGCTCTGGAGATTCTGCTGTGGAGGTATGGGTTTAAAGGAAGCTGTGGAGGTGTACATTTTAAGGGTAGCTCTGGAGGTGGAGGTTCGGTTTAGAGGGAAGCTGTATAGGTGCAGGTGTACTTACAGGCTCCACCTCTGTCTAACAGAAGTAAAGTTGGACAAGGACTCTTGTTCCTAAACTTTAGGAGCACGAAAATGGACTCAAGAGATGGACTTTGAGATGGATTCTACTACATAAAAAGGGATATACACGTTATATACATAATATATGTGGATAATTACATGACAATACATGGATAAATGGACTTCTAGTGTTATAGTTCGAGTAGGACTCTACTAGGCAGCTGGTAGGGCTAAGGATAAGTGGTATTTCTGAGTAAAACTCTATCATTTTCGTGGCTTGATCATCAAGAAAGGAGTCCATGACCTAAAGAACTACATCGGGACTTGATTCCTATAAATAGGATATGTAGGCAGTTGGCAAGGGGGTTCGGAAATTCACTTCTCAATACACAAGGCACGTGTACCCTCGGTGATCATATTTTGGACATATTTGGCCGGAGTTTTGCCATTGTTGTCCGGTGACCTTGCTAATTCAGTCCCAAAAACACCACAAATCTCCACCCACTTCGGTAGTTGGAGCTGGAGCTGAAGCTACCAGCTGAAGCTGCGGACGTGCGAACCTGCTTCAACGTCCGATATCCAAGGACAAATTCGGTTATTCCAGCGATATTCTCTCGGGGTGTTGTTGCGGAATTTTCTCACAACAGTATTTATGTTTGTACATGTGTATGTATGTATGTATGTAATATTATAGTATATCATTATATATCCACATAAATTTATATATGTATGTATTTATGTTTGCACATGTGTATGTATGTATAAGTATGCATAATAATTATATAACAATTAATAGATTACAAATAATGAAATATTAATAGAATATACAACATAAATGTATGTATATATTCTATGTATGTATGTATAAATATGCATATTAATTATACAACAATTAATGGATTACAAATAATGAAATATTAATATACTATATAACATAAATGTATGTATGTATGTATGTATATATGTATGTATGTATGTATGTACGTATGCATGTATAATTAATAATTATGTAAGTATGTATGGATGTATGTATGTAAGTATGTGTGTACGTATGCATGTATAATTATTTATGTATGCGTATGTATAATTAATAATTATGTATGTATGTATGTATAATTACTGGGATTATACATAATACAAATATTTATGTATGTTGCTAATGAGTTTTAATATTAACTCAAATGCTCACATAACTCAACTGGTTATGATGTTGAATTTTGTTATGTAAGGTCATGGGTTCAAACCCTTTGAATAACATTATTTTTACAAATATTTAGAGTTAGGTTTGGAGTGAGGTTCGGATGGACCGAGCCTATGAATTAATTTGCTCAGGGAAACCCTGTTGCTGTATTACATAGATAATAGATAATAGATATTCCTAAGACTCAACTAGTCATGGTTTCAACAAGTAGTGTTAAAGTTCTAGGTGCATTTTTCAGACAGTTTGTAAACCGAGTTCAAATCGCATATAACAGTTCAGTTCGATTAAGTTGAAGAGAAGTTGAGTTCGAAACACCAAAATAGTATGAATTCCATTGCCACATAACGTAACAGGCTTTTGTAGAATGTGGCAAAGGAAAGGCCAACTTCGGAGGAGAAAATATTGGATTCATTGATATTGCCTAGGAAGCTACTTGGAGTTCATAAAGGCTACCGAGAAAATAACAGGCCTGAAGTTGATAGACGAAGCGAAAACACCAGGCCTCGTAAGTTTAAGAATGTCCTTCCAGAGACTAAAATGTTAGTAGAAGTTCTCAAGAGACACTATACCGCATATGGTCTTTCCCAATACCGGAGAGCCGTGTTGGCATGTAAAATGTAGTCTTAGATTACTCAAATTTGATTTAAGGCAACCTATTAATTTTATGTTGCAGTTTATGTGTAGGTTGCCATAGAGACTTTTAATAGTAATTTTGATATGCTGATCCAATTAGGATTAGACAAACAAAATTTTGACGTTATATATTGATTCTGGGCTGCATTTGTTGACAATAAGGTACATTTTCCTTTATTTTATGTTTAAGTAGTGTTCTAAAAATTATTAAGCAGATTTAAGTGGTGAAATTACCTTCTAGCATTTAAACGATTAAGCGAATATTTAAACGAAATTTTAAGTAGGTCATTAAGCAGATTAATAATATATATTTAAATTTGTAAATACAATATTATTATATGTAAAATTAAAATTATGCAATAATTAGATAATAAGAATTTAAACATGAAAAGTTTTTGATAAAAAAGATATTTTTAATTTTTTTTATAATTTTTATCGTATTATAATAAATATTAAAATTAAAAATTAAAAAAATTAGCAAGTCAACATCAATTTGACCGCTTAATCCGCTTAAAGACCGTTTAATCCGCTTAAAGACCGTTTAGTTCGTTTAATAGATCGCTTAAATTTCAAAAACACTTAATCACCCGCTTAGTATAAAATCAAGGCGCTTAGTATCTGATTCCGCTTAATCATCATCCACTTAAACGACCGCTTAATCCGTTTTTTAGAACATTGTGTTTAAGTAGCAATGTCCATAAAAAGAGTAAAGTGCACTTTGTGTACTTGAACTTTGCTGAAGACATCACTTGAAATACTATAGTTTAAAATCTATCACGTGCAATACTAAACATACAATTTACTTACACTTCGTGTACTACCGTCTATCTGTCACTAACTCCGTTAAAAGAGTAGGGGTAAAACAGACTTTTTCCTTGTTTATTTCTTGTTTTCTTATCATTTTTTTTTTTTGCTAATTAGTTTTCTTATCATCTTCGTCTTCATCTTCAGATCTTGAAGCTTTACTAAACCTGAAAGCTTCATAATAATGTACTTCCACAAAGCCTTGGATCAGCTGCAACTAAAAGATGATCTATTGTCTGCTACAATTTAGTTCCAATTCTTCTTTCTTCTGGGTTATTGGGTTCTGAGTTCTGGGTTCTGAGATTCCTGCAGTGACAGAACAGGGAATGGAACTATTACCTTACAACTAGTAATTCCAAACAACAGATACAAAGAGGTATTTTAACCCTTACAATAAGCATGTTGTCTAGCTTCCGAAGAGCTGGAAGATTAATAAAAAGATTTGCCCGTGGTCTGCAAGTCATTACCTGCATAATCACAGCATGGTAAAGAATACATCCAGGAATTAACATATCGCAAGAGTTTATCTCGAATGTGGACTTGGCCATTTAGTAATCTCACTCATTAAAACTAGTTGGTAAATATCCTAATTTGCAAGTGTCAACAACTACAGAAAGAGCATCACACTCATAGCTGAATGATTAAATCAACACTCAATGTCACTGTAATAATATAATTTGAACACTTCATGATGTGTAAAATAACTGCAAGCGCACAGTGTTTAGTTGTAGCAATCACAGGTCGATCCTCAGAGACTCTGAATTTTCAAAACCCTAATAATTAACTCAGGCGAACTAGACAATAAGATTTGAGATGAGATTTAATTAACGTAATTACCAAAGATTATCAAATAATATGGAAAATCTAGGAATCCGAATCCATTAATCAATCACAATTAATATTAACTCGTCCTAAAATCAATCCTCTTTTCTTCACAAATAAGATATATCAATTAACGAGACAAACATATACTATGAAACTTGTTATCTAACAATAACCTATCAAAACTTCAAAGAGCAAGCATAGGCTATGAAAAACAAATCCAGTAACAATAATATATCAAAATCACTTTGTCAATCGATCAATTAAGCACCAAGACAAATTATGAGAATCAATTAATAGGAACGAGAATAAATCAAGAGTAATTAAATCAACTTCATCTTCATCCTAGGGCAAGAAAATTAGCTAAACATAATTATTAAATTAACCAAACAATTATACGTAGAAGACATGAATAAACAAAATTATAATTATAAGTATAATAAAATAATTACTTAGTCACGTATAGGCAGGAAAACAAAGTGAATCAACTTAAACTATAGCAAGTACTGGATGGCGTTATTGAATCGGCAAAATAAAAGTAAAACAGAGAACTAATAATTAATAGAACATGAATCAAGAACGGGTAGAAAAATTAAACAAGAAATTAATATATATTAATAACTCGAGAAAAGGAATGTTGCAGGACGGAGACAATAAAATTCTAGGTGTCTAAGTTGGTGTTTCAAATGAGCCCCATATATATATAGGGAAAAATATTGGGCTTGGGCTTTCGATTACAAATTTGATATTGAATATAATTTCTTCAATTTCCTTTTCTTCTCCAATAAGTATTTGATTTTTCCTCCAATTTCTTTGACTTTAAGAATTTTCCACCTCCTTTCTCTTTTTGCACATTTTCCTGCTAGAAATCTATTTTTATTTATTTTCCTACAAAACAAAATAAAACACTTTATTAATTAATAAAATTACGGAAACATACATAAAATAGGTGTTAAAAACATGATGAATTACGGATCTATCACTTCATGTAACCAAATTCTAATTTTTCAAATTTTTCAAGCTCCAACTACTTCAAGGCTTACAACAAGTTTCACATGACGTGCAATAATTACTGATATTCCTTATACACAAGTTTACGAAATCCAATATCTATCATCCCCTGAAAGCTAACTTGTACATTCAAAGCTAACTTGTACATTCGGACATCAAGAAAAATAAAGGAGAAAAGCAACAAGCGAACAATCCTAAAACTCAAAACACAGAATTCAACTCACAAAACTCGACTAAAAAAAACCATTCAATTCAGCTGAATCCAAGAATACCACAATTCGACAAATAGCAAATTAACTCTCTAAACCACAACTCATCATAAATCGAGTGAACTCGGCAAAATCACAAACTGGATACTCAGCGATGAAATGGACTCAAGGAAAAACATAGAAAACACAAACAAAGCTCAGCGAAACTCAGCTGCGAACTGAGAAAGCAGAAGAGGGGTGTGTGCTTGACTCGGAGAAACAAACAAATAGCAAATCGAACAATACAATACATCAAACCCATTTCAATTGAACGTTGCTGAACTCGGCAAACTAATCAGTTATCACGAAACAAGAGAGGACTGGGGTGTATATGTTGGGTTTGTGGGAAGAAGAAGAGAAAGAGTTGCAGAGAAGATGTGCTGTGATTAAAACTAAAAACAAACGAAAGGGGACAGTAATGAATGAATAGAGGTGCGGTTTTGGAAAAAAAAAATAGGGGAGTGGGTTCGATTAACAAGAAGGAAACAGCCAAACAGGGGAAGTTGTAAATTAA
Source organism: Kitagawia praeruptora (assembly GCA_037693485.1). Lineage (NCBI taxonomy): Eukaryota > Viridiplantae > Streptophyta > Magnoliopsida > Apiales > Apiaceae > Kitagawia > Kitagawia praeruptora. The sequence goes on from CM075347.1 coordinate 14,462,073, forward strand.
AAGCTGAATTTTTTGTATTTTTTGATTTTTTTCTTTTTAAATTAAATTCGAAAATAAAGAAATATTGATTACAATATTGAGAATACCAAGAATACCCTTGTAAAAATAGACGGAGTTAGAAGAAGTTGACGGTAGTACACTAAGTGTAAGTACGTAAATCGTTTGTTTAGTATTGCATGTGGTAGATTTTTTGTAATAACCCGAATTTCCGGTAGAATTAAAACTTTTTCTAACCGTGAATAAGTGCACTAGTGAATGGATATTGCCATGGGTGATGACCCCGATTTATATACGTATCGTCAGAATATAGTAATTCGAGGGTTGACGACATAGATAAGAATAATCTATCATCCAGAAAATGAGCTAATGAACCCTGAAAGGGGAGAGGTGGAGTGAATAAGCATCTTCGTACGTGCACAGTGTTTCCCGTACGTGCATAGTAATTTGGTGGATGAATAGTGATTTTGTAAGTTGGAAAACTTTTCATGCCACCCTATGTTCGGGATAGGATATGGATATTCCGGAGCCATATTAGTGATCAGCGGAGTAAATAAGTGTATGCAAAGACGATCGGAATTCAGAAATTCCAGATTCTATTTTTACGGAATATTTGACCGGACAGTGAAGTATATATCAGTATTATCAAGAGAATGAGATATTAAAATTGAGGATTTGAGGATTTTATATTTTATTATTTTATTATATGTGATTTAAGAATGAAGAACGAAAACCCCTGAGATAGCGGAACGAGCGTTCTAGAAACCGCTGAAGCGTTATAACGAGAGTAAGGAATAAAACGAACGAATCATGGATTATGGATTGAGTCCATATCGAGGTTAAATATCCTACATGATAATCAAGAGGATTATACCCCAGAATTATTAAGGTATTATTCGTATCGAGAAATTTCCCGGTAAACCCTAGCGGTAAAACTACTTAGTCATTCTTCGAACGATCAGCGAAATTGAGCAATAACCGGACAAAGAAACGTACCAGCAACCAAGGATGCATCCATTATAGGTAGTGGGACATGACATAAGCACCTTTATGAAAATATCTTGCATCCAAATGTAATTTACCAAGGACTTAAGTGCAAGAATGCAAGAGATGAGTACCTAGTTGCATTTCTGAGGATAAGGCAATCTAGAAAGGACCCATGAGGGGTGGACAACACACCAAGGAAAAGATGAGGTTGAATAAGATGATAGATATATGTATTATTGAAGGAAAATATCAAGAGAAATCAAAAACAAATGGATTAAAGAGGTGTGTGATCAAGAACAAGACAACAAGGCACCTTGTCATCACATTTCTACACACCACACAAGCTTGGCACATGGATTAAGAGGTGACATAGGCTTTCTAACAGCTGATACATATCACAAATATCACACAAAATCATTTATCAACTAGTCAAAGAAGATTGGAAGAGAGAAAAAGCAAGAACACCACCAAAACCACAAACTGTCCAGCAGAAACCAAAGGCAAAGAAAAATTCATATCTCCACTTCTATCCATTCTTAAATCACAAAATTTTAACCATAGCTTCCTCATTGTATGTAGAATACACGTTTAAAATTTCATGGTCATCAAAGGAGTGTAGCCTAGTCAAATACATCCCCCAAGATGAAGAACCGAAACTGTCCAGATTTTCCCAGTTTCGACCTCTCACCTTAGAAAATCAATAAGTCGAGCTTCAAGCATCCCCTAGTGATGAGCTATAGTTCAAAGGAAAGCCCTTGAAGATTAGAAGGTTTGATAAAAATTTGAGAACCAAACGCTTATTTTTCGATTTTATATGAATTTTACAAGATGAGGAATGAATAGTAGGAATAGTGTTTTACTTAGTTTTTCATGTTTGTTTCTTAGTATTCAAGATTCCTAAGGTGCATCCAAGGCTAGAGGACCTCTTATCAAGCTTTTTTATTGTTCTTAGGACATCAAAGAAGGTAAAGGCCGAACCCTTGCTTGTCATATGTTGAGTTTTTGATGAGTTTTAGTGTTATGATGCATGATTAGAGTACTAGAGATATGATTAAGCTTTGTTAAATGATAAAATAACTTGTGTGGCTCCAAGACCTATTTAGACAGTGAGGGAGATGATGAATAGTGTCCATGAGTGTTGGTGGTGGATTGGATGATTATTTGGAGGGTTTTGATTTTGGAAATATCCGAGTTATAGCCGTCGTAATGCCCGAATTTCATTAATCCTTAAGAACCGAGCATGACAGTAGATGTAAACCTTCTGAACAGTTGAGTTTCTAACCTAAACTTGTAGATTTTGAATCATAGATCATTTTGGCGCAAGAATCGTAGCATTCTGAGTTACGATTTAGGAGGAATGACCAAAACCGTAAAAGTTGTTCGTAGATGTAAGTGTTGAGTTGGTGACTGGAATTGAGACCATTAAAAATGGAATTAGAACATGATATTTTGAGGATAAATATTAAAGGTCATAATAAAGAGGTGGGAGAAGACGGTATGTCAAAAGAATGATTTTTCGATTTTATGAAAATGTTTCAGTCAAGGTTACGAGCGAGAGGACCTCTTAAGAGAGCACTTGGACTTAACTTTGAAAATGACTTTGTAAAGTGGTTGTTCGAGGTTCGATTTCACAACGAACTCTTGACTTAAGTGTTTGTCAGTTAACATGGACTTAGTACGAGTCTAGAGGGACCCCTAAGTGCCTTGTTTGAGGTTGGCTTAAGTGTTTAAACGTTGAGTTATGAATGGATCGTATAAGGGATTAATAGCGTGTTTTCTTGACTTTGTTTAGATTGTCGGACCCCGCTACAAGCCCTTACTACATCGGGAGTATCAGGCAAGTATACTTAACCTTACTCTATTGTTCAGAGTATATATATTCAATGAATGGTGTATGTGGTTCAAATGTTTTCACTACGAGTTGCAAATATTTCATCTAGTTAATTAAATACCGGATATTGATGCAATCGAATGCATGTATATATAGATGATTGTTCCGAAAGTTATCCGGATAGTATATAAATATAGTATTATGTATAAGAGCTATTGGTCCATATAATTGGGACAAGTATCGATGTACATTGTTCGTACTCGAATAGTGTTATAATATTGTTGGAATATATATACGAGCTATTGGTCCATATGATTGGGACAAGTATCGATGTACATTGTTCGTACTCGAATAGTGTTATAATATTGTTAGAATATATATACGAGTTATTGGTCCATATGATTGGGACAAGTATCGAGGTACATGGTTTGTACTCGAAGGGAGATAAAATGTTTCTATAAAAGTATGTTGTAATTATGAGGAGTGATGTGAGATTTGATCTGGATCATTTTATTCGAATCCATGATCAAAGCAGTCGTTCTTATGTTTCCTCTTCTAATTTGGGAGGAAAGTGATTTATTGATGATAGTAATCGTTCGTTATTTCCGAACGATAACAGTATTAAGTATGTTGAGGTGCACGTGGAATTATACGTGACATCGAAGATGATGAGTATGTTGAGGTGCACGTGGAATTATACGTGACATCTAAGATGATAAGTATTGAAGGTGGTCAGGGATACTCTGGCACCTTATGTTCTGGACTGGAGATAATGCAAGAGCTTGGCGAGGTGGCCACTCAGCATAGATGTATAAAAGCCCGGATGCGGCTTAGGGTGAAGGCCGAGCAAGTCGACTCATCCTGGGGTGATCAAGGCCGAGCAAGTCGGCTCCCCCCTCTACCGGTAGTAAAAATATTTGACGTAAGGACTGATCATCCATTACAGCCCCGCGGATAAGAATCTCCTGAATATAGTCCATCAGCAGTATTTGATAAGTGTAATTAATACCACATATGGGTATTGATTGCAGTATGAATAGTATGTTCTTACTCAGTTTTTGCGAGTAAATTTCATTATGATGAGGAAAATATTTTCGAAATACTTTTAATAGTACATTATTGAAGTCCAATTCATGTCTTCGAATACATTTATATATGTGATTCTGGTGTATATAACTTGCTGGGCATTTTTGGCTCATTCTTGCTATTTTTAATATTATCAAACAGCGACGATCAGAGCTGGCACTAGTACGTTGAACCGTGATAAAAGGAAGGGAAAGGTGACTGATTCAGCATGTTAGCCTTGTAGTACCTGAGGAAGGTGCAAGTTAGGAAGAAGTAGTTTAATACTTTATTATCTAGTACTTTGAAGTTGTAATGAGATTCTGGAGGATACTCTGAGGTGTAATAACTTTTGGGATTAGTAAGTACTTGTTCTAAGACTATAACCCGTGGAGTAGATTATGGAGTTTATTATGGATATTGTTGTAGATTATATTGTGAGCAGGTGATTGAATATTCCGCAAGAGGTGTGATGACCTGGATTCCCGGTAAGGAATTTGGGGCTGTTACAGAAATGGTATCAGAGATGTAGGTTATAAACCTTAGAACAAGAGTAGGAGGAGGAGTTATGACTATATAAGAGAGTTTAGAAGCCAAGAGACTGATATGGAAGTATATAGTAGAACCTCAAGGGGTAGTTAGGGTGGAGGCATGATGGCCAATACCAATAGTAGGATTGATTATGACGATAGTGTGTAACCATGATTATCGAAAGGATTAAATGAGAAGATAGTTGTATGGATCCGTAGATATATATATATATATATATATATATATATATATATTTATGTGCATGCATATATACTATTTGGTGTGCATAAGTGAATATGTCATGAGTATGCAGTTTTAGTATGTGAAACATCTTGGGATAGGTTGAATCGAGTGAGGCTGAGTATGAACTGATTCAGGAGGATAGAGGTGAGAAGAAAGAGGTATATTTGAGGATTAGTAAAGAGGAGAATATGAGGAATTCTAAAGTATAGTTGAGAACTACTATCGAGGATAAGGTGTATTTTGAGGATAGAGACATGGGAAGGACAAATGAAGGAAATGAGTATAATGGATGAAAGATTTCAAGGTGTAATAGTTCCTAGTCGGGGAAGGCCAATGTGGTGGCTAATACCCTAAGTAGAAAAGAAAGATTAAAGATGTTAGTTGTTCAAAGGATTGATCTAGAAGGTGGGAATGAGTAAGACTTGAGGTAAAGATGTTGATGAGAATAGTAAAAGAGAATTATCGAGGCGGACTAGATATTACAGCAGAAGGAAATGAATGTGGATCATCAAGGTGTAAAGAGCGTATGGTGAATGATAGACATGTGGGAATATTGAATATATAGAAGTATGACTAGAAGTGTCTCGTGTAGAGGTACTGGTAGAAATGATTAACGGAAAAGAGGAGATGTTGAGAAATGATGCAATGGTACTAGAAAGAGTATTGTGGAGAAAAGTAGAAGGTTGAAGAGTCAAACTGAGAAGTAGAGTACGAGATGATTAACCTTAGTTGTTACTTACGTTGATCCCGAGGACGGAATCCTTTTAAGGAGGGAAGACTGTAATAACCCGAATTTCCGGTAGAATTAAAACTTTTTCTAACCGTGAATAAGTGCACTAGTGAATGGATATTGCCATGGGTGATGACCCCGATTTATATACGTATCGTCAGAATATAGTAATTCGAGGGTTGACGACATAGATAAGAATAATCTATCATCCAGAAAATGAGCTAATGAACCCTGAAAGGGGAGAGGTGGAGTGAATAAGCATCTTCGTACGTGCACAGTGTTTCCCGTACGTGCATAGTAATTTGGTGGATGAATAGTGATTTTGTAAGTTGGAAAACTTTTCATGCCACCCTATGTTCGGGATAGGATATGGATATTCCGGAGCCATATTAGTGATCAGCGGAGTAAATAAGTGTATGCAAAGACGATCGGAATTCAGAAATTCCAGATTCTATTTTTACGGAATATTTGACCGGGCAGTGAAGTATATATCAGTATTATCAAGAGAATGAGATATTAAAATTGAGGATTTGAGGATTTTATATTTTATTATTTTATTAGATGTGATTTAAGAATGAAGAACGAAAACCCCTGAGATAGCGGAACGAGCGTTCTAGAAACCGCTGAAGCGTTATAACGAGAGTAAGGAATAAAACGAACGAATCATGGATTATGGATTGAGTCCATATCGAGGTTAAATATCCTACATGATAATCAAGAGGATTATACCCCAGAATTATTAAGGTATTATTCGTATCGAGAAATTTCCCGGTAAACCCTAGCGGTAAAACTACTTAGTCATTCTTCGAACGATCAGCGAAATTGAGCAATAACCGGACAAAGAAACGTACCAGCAACCAAGGATGCATCCATTATAGGTAGTGGGACATGACATAAGCACCTTTATGAAAATATCTTGCATCCAAATGTAATTTACCAAGGACTTAAGTGCAAGAATGCAAGAGATGAGTACCTAGTTGCATTTCTGAGGATAAGGCAATCTAGAAAGGACCCATGAGGGGTGGACAACACACCAAGGAAAAGATGAGGTTGAATAAGATGATAGATATATGTATTATTGAAGGAAAATATCAAGAGAAATCAAAAACAAATGGATTAAAGAGGTGTGTGATCAAGAACAAGACAACAAGGCACCTTGTCATCACATTTCTACACACCACACAAGCTTGGCACATGGATTAAGAGGTGACATAGGCTTTCTAACAGCTGATACATATCACAAATATCACACAAAATCATTTACCAACTAGTCAAAGAAGATTGGAAGAGAGAAAAAGCAAGAACACCACCAAAACCACAAACTGTCCAGCAGAAACCAAAGGCAAAGAAAAATTCATATCTCCACTTCTATCCATTCTTAAATCACCAAATTTTAACCATAGCTTCCTCATTGTATGTAGAATACACGTTTAAAATTTCATGGTCATCAAAGGAGTGTAGCCTAGTCAAATACATCCCCCAAGATGAAGAACCGAAACTGTCCAGATTTTCCCAGTTTCGACCTCTCACCTTAGAAAATCAATAAGTCGAGCTTCAAGCATCCCCTAGTGATGAGCTATAGTTCAAAGGAAAGCCCTTGAAGATTAGAAGGTTTGATAAAAATTTGAGAACCAAACACTTATTTTTCGATTTTATATGAATTTTACAAGATGAGGAATGAATAGTAGGAATAGTGTTTTACTTAGTTTTTCATGTTTGTTTCTTAGTATTCAAGATTCCTAAGGTGCATCCAAGGCTAGAGGACCTCTTATCAAGCTTTTTTATTGTTCTTAGGACATCAAAGAAGGTAAAGGCCGAACCCTTGCTTGTCATATGTTGAGTTTTTGATGAGTTTTAGTGTTATGATGCATGATTAGAGTACTAGAGATATGATTAAGCTTTGTTAAATGATAAAATAACTTGTGTGGCTCCAAGACCTATTTAGACAGTGAGGGAGATGATGAATAGTGTCCATGAGTGTTGGTGGTGGATTGGATGATTATTTGGAGGGTTTTGATTTTGGAAATATCCGAGTTATAGCCGTCGTAATGCCCGAATTTCATTAATCCTTAAGAACCGAGCATGACAGTAGATGTAAACCTTCTGAACAGTTGAGTTTCTAACCTAAACTTGTAGATTTTGAATCATAGATCATTTTGGCGCAAGAATCGTAGCATTCTGAGTTACGATTTAGGAGGAATGACCAAAACCGTAAAAGTTGTTCGTAGATGTAAGTGTTGAGTTGGTGACTGGAATTGAGACCATTAAAAATGGAATTAGAACATGATATTTTGAGGATAAATATTAAAGGTCATAATAAAGAGGTGGGAGAAGACGGTATGTCAAAAGAATGATTTTTCGATTTTATGAAAATGTTTCAGTCAAGGTTACGAGCGAGAGGACCTCTTAAGAGAGCACTTGGACTTAACTTTGAAAATGACTTTGTAAAGTGGTTGTTCGAGGTTCGATTTCACAACGAACTCTTGACTTAAGTGTTTGTCAGTTAACATGGACTTAGTACGAGTCTAGAGGGACCCCTAAGTGCCTTGTTTGAGGTTGGCTTAAGTGTTTAAACGTTGAGTTATGAATGGATCGTATAAGGGATTAATAGCGTGTTTTCTTGACTTTGTTTAGATTGTCGGACCCCGCTACAAGCCCTTACTACATCGGGAGTATCAGGCAAGTATACTTAACCTTACTCTATTGTTCAGAGTATATATATTCAATGAATGGTGTATGTGGTTCAAATGTTTTCACTACGAGTTGCAAATATTTCATCTAGTTAATTAAATACCGGATATTGATGCAATCGAATGCATGTATATATAGATGATTGTTCCGAAAGTTATCCGGATAGTATATAAATATAGTATTATGTATAAGAGCTATTGGTCCATCTAATTGGGACAAGTATCGATGTACATTGTTCGTACTCGAATAGTGTTATAATATTGTTGGAATATATATACGAGCTATTGGTCCATATGATCGGGACAAGTATCGATGTACATTGTTCGTACTCGAATAGTGTTATAATATTGTTAGAATATATATACGAGTTATTGGTCCATATGATTGGGACAAGTATCGAGGTACATGGTTTGTACTCGAAGGGAGATAAAATGTTTCTATAAAAGTATGTTGTAATTATGAGGAGTGATGTGAGATTTGATCTGGATCATTTTATTCGAATCCATGATCAAAGCAGTCGTTCTTATGTTTCCTCTTCTAATTTGGGAGGAAAGTGATTTATTGATGATAGTAATCGTTCGTTATTTCCGAACGATAACAGTATTAAGTATGTTGAGGTGCACGTGGAATTATACGTGACATCGAAGATGATGAGTATGTTGAGGTGCACGTGGAATTATACGTGACATCTAAGATGATAAGTATTGAAGGTGGTCAGGGATACTCTGGCACCTTATGTTCTGGACTGGAGATAATGCAAGAGCTTGGCGAGGTGGCCACTCAGCATAGATGTATAAAAGCCCGGATGCGGCTTAGGGTGAAGGCCGAGCAAGTCGACTCATCCTGGGGTGATCAAGGCCGAGCAAGTCGGCTCCCCCCTCTACCGGTAGTAAAAATATTTGACGTAAGGACTGATCATCCATTACAGCCCCGCGGATAAGAATCTCCTGAATATAGTCCATCAGCAGTATTTGATAAGTGTAATTAATACCACATATGGGTATTGATTGCAGTATGAATAGTATGTTCTTACTCAGTTTTTGCGAGTAAATTTCATTATGATGAGGAGAATATTTTCGAAATACTTTTAATAGTACATTATTGAAGTCCAATTCATGTCTTCGAATACATTTATATATGTGATTCTGGTGTATATAACTTGCTGGGCATTTTTGGCTCATTCTTGCTATTTTTAATATTATCAAACAGCGACGATCAGAGCTGGCACTAGTACGTTGAACCGTGATAAAAGGAAGGGAAAGGTGACTGATTCAGCATGTTAGCCTTGTAGTACCTGAGGAAGGTGCAAGTTAGGAAGAAGTAGTTTAATACTTTATTATCTAGTACTTTGAAGTTGTAATGAGATTCTGGAGGATACTCTGAGGTGTAATAACTTTTGGGATTAGTAAGTACTTGTTCTAAGACTATAACCCGTGGAGTAGATTATGGAGTTTATTATGGATATTGTTGTAGATTATATTGTGAGCAGGTGATTGAATATTCCGCAAGAGGTGTGATGACCTGGATTCCCGGTAAGGAATTTGGGGCTGTTACATTTTTAAAATATGATATTTCAAGTGGTGTATTCGATATAGTTCAGGTACACAAAGTGCACTTTACTTCCATAAAAATTATCAGTGCTTATTAAAAATTCTCCTTCAGCTACTATCAGTCACCAGAAGATTGGTACTATATATCAGTCACCAGAAAATTGGTAATCCTCCCTCCGTTTCAAATTAGTAGTCCACTTTCAAGAAAAATTTTGTTTCAAAATAGTTGTCTCATTCCAACTTTCAAAGCAATTTTACTTAAACTTCCCATATTAACCTTGAGTTTTAATTTCCAAGATTGACTTTAAGTAGTTATTTATCCAACCAATACAAAAAATATGGGTAAATATGAAATTAGATCATTAATAAATGAGTTTCTTAATATGTGTAATTTTTTATTAGTGGACTACTAATTTGAAACGGAGGGAGTACTAGAGAACATGATGCATAGATGATTATACTTGAAAAGCTTCTAGTGACTTCATTTACCTTTTCGTTCGCTTTCTCGAGTTTTACTCAAATTTCTTTTTTTATTCAAAATTCGGAAGCAACGAAAATATTATTGTACTCAAATTTTATTTTTCATTTTTATTTAAAACTCGAGAACAAAATATTTAAAACATTATTTCCGTTTTTGTTCATAGCAGGACTTGGGAGTACAAGTCAACGCACTAATTCTGGCCACGGGGTTGATGGGAGAAGCTATCAATTTGGCTACTTCTCATTTTAATCCATACTCCCTCCGTCCCTAAATATCATTCCTGTTTTGACTGGACACATTTACCAACGCGTACTTTTGATCGTTAATATCTTTAATTTTGTATTAGTTTTAAATATAAAAACTTCACTGTATTAAAGTACTCATAAATACGAATCCAACAAGATCACTCATGACTATATTCCGTCTTATAGATTAGACGTAAATTAGTAATTTGTCTCATGTTATGAACAGGACCGACATTTCAAATAAGAAAAACAATGTGAGACAGAGGGAGTACTTATCAACTTAGAATATCTAGTTGACATCCTTCAAGAGACGTCAACTTTTATATTCTCTTTTCCACATTATTTTTGACACATTTTTTTAGAAAATATTCAAACGATTAGCATCCCAATATACTAATCTTATAAATAAATGCATGATATAAATTTATTAAAAAAATAATATTTAATTTATTATTGGATCTAGCTACAAATGAAATTAACACCGACCCAATTTTTGACATCTTAAATTGGCAACCCATACCACTTTATTTGCATCCCAATGTCATGGCCTCTTGACATCATCTATTTAAGATGCTCTTAAAAAGCTTTGGAGTGCATGTATACTCGTATTATTCTTTTCATAGGTCAAAACCTACATTTTAAAAGAGGTGAATAGTCTACTACATACATATGTTGTGTAATCACCCTACGTTTTTTTCGCCGTTGGATCAATCATCCAACGGTTGTGGTTTAAAAAAAATCGATACCATATCGCAGAAAGTTTTCGTATGGGTTAATTACGAAAATGCCCCCTTGTTTTCACACAAAAAATTTACTGTTCACCATACAGCAGAAACTTTATGTGGTACGGAGAAATTACCAAGAAATTATCAAAATGACCTCCTGTTTTTACACTATAGACGAGGACATTTTGGTAATTTTTCGTACCACAGAAACTTTCTGCGATACGGTACAATTTTTTTTTTTAAATCAGGACCGTTGAATTGTTGATCCAACGGTTATAAAACCGCATGTTGTGTAACAGTACTCGTTTATACGTATGCAGAACCCCTTAAAAAAAATTGCAAGTGCAATATAAATCCAATTTTTGCCACCCAAGTTGTCATTTGTTTTAAGTGTTAAATTTGAATATTGGTAGCATGGCTGCATGCATTCATATTCAGATTCAAATCAATTTTATGTACATTTTTCTATTGATTTCAGACCAACCTGGCCATGTCCTCATGTCCATCAATGACTCTTACCTCATCCCCCTCGTCACAATTGTAAGTAGTTTCATTTTCATAGACTATGTCAATGGGTTACTACTTAAACAGTGAAAATTCCTAGAAGTATTTTTCATAGTGTGTATATATATATATTGATACTCATCTGCTGTTTTCATCAACTCAAGTACTAGTCATGGTTTCGACAAGTGGTGTTAAACTTTTAGGTGCATTCTTTAGCCCGTTTGTTAACCGAGTTCAAATCGCTTTTAATCTTAAATCAGTTAACTTCGATTATGTTGAAGAGACATTGAATTCGAAGAGTAATCTTCTGCTTGATTGCAACCCGGTTCACAGGAAAGTGCCTGTTTTGATCCATGATGGTAAAATCATTTGTGAGTCTCTTATAATTGTTCAGTACATCGATCAGGTCTGGACGGACAATGGTTACTCCATTCTCCCATCTGATCCTTCTGATCGCGCTGTTGCTCGAGTTTGGGCTGCATATGTTGATGATAAGGTAAACACTTTTAATGTCTAAGTAATTATGATATTATGCTCATATAAAATATCAGAATTCATAGCCCAACAAAATTTGTTAAGCTGCTTAAGATTAATAATATTTGTTTTTAACTAATTTCAGTCTGTTACTTGTCATGGCTTCTTTGCAGTTGGTTCCTACATTGAAGGAGCTACTAGGGGCCAAAGGAGAGGAAAAGATTGCAGTAAAAGAGCAAATTGAGGAAAGAATGGTGGCTTTGGAGGAGGCTTTTGTAAAATGTAGCAAAGGAAAAGCCTACTTCGGAGGGGACAATATTGGATACATCGATATTGCTCTAGGAAGCTGCTTGGAGTTCATAAAGGCTATTGAGAAAATAAGTGGCCTGAAGTTGGTAGACGAAGCGAAAACACCAAATCTTGTAGGATGGGCTGCAAGGTTTATGTTGAATGATGCTGTCAAGAATGTGCTTCCAGAGACTGAAAGGTTTATTGAAGTTCTCAAGAGAATTCAATCAAATTCCTATTTCAAACCAGGGCCTGTTTGACTTATAAATCATAAAAAAAACCTGGCCAAGCCTATAAGTAGCTTGCTGCAATGTACTCCTGAAATTTGATTTTTCTTTAAGAGCAATGAGTGAGCAGCTGAATTGCCTTTGCCCTATTCCGGGAGGTGGAGAGTTCAGATCTTGCAAAAAAGTGTAGTTCGTTCACTTGGGGTAAAAACAAGTGACTAGAATCGATTTCCAGAAAATATTTGTAAAAATATGGTTTGCAACTAATTGCAAGTGAAACTAATTTTTTTTTTTTTGAAAGTTCGTTAAAAAAAGAATAGTTGCACTTGCATTTGGTTGACTCTAGTTGTAAAAGTTTTATGAGTTTGGTGAATTTGTATTATCCTGTTTGGTGGCGAAAACACCAAAACAGAATGAAGTTCCTTTCCGCATGGCATGCTAGAAGAGTATTAGGCAAGTTAGGCACTCTTAAGTTTCAGGAATCAGGAGGGTCTCTCTGCCTCTATCTGAAGTGAAATGCAGGCTGTAATTTCTGTATCATTTTCGCATAGCATGCAATTAGAGTATTGTATGAAGTATATCATCCCCGATCCCTGTTGCGTTGGACTTGCTACTCTAGATGATTGTCTGTCTCCGTCATGCATAAGTTAAATTTGGCAGCATTTGTAGTTTTGTCAGCTGGCATACACAGAAACAGAATTGAGTTCATCTCCACAAAATTTGGAATAACATGCTATTAGAGACAAGTTCATAACTTCCAGTTGGTGTAATATGCTGGTGAGGTGTTTCTATATATTTATGTCATATTCTTCTCCAGTCACAGTCATGAGTCATCCAAATTTTTCACATTTGTTTCGCTAAAATATTTTTGTACTCGATCCATCAACAATGGTCTCAGATGTTAAACTTTTGGGTACATTTTATAGCCCGTTTGCTAACCGAGTGCAAATCGCCCTTAATTTAAAATCAGTTGCATTCGATTACGTTGAAGAGAATATGAGTTTGAAAAGTAATCTTCTTCTCATATCTAACCCGATTTATAGGAAAGTGCCTGTTCTAATCCATGAGGATAAGATCATTTGTGAGTCTCTTATAATTGTTGAATACATCGACCACACCTGGACGAATAATGGTTACTCTATTCTCCCATCTGATCCTTATGATCGTGCTGTTGCTCGATTCTTGGCAGCATTCGTTGATGATAAGGTATTATCTGCATGTGTTCCGTATTATTTTTTTCTTAATGAGGCATCGATGTTAAGATTTTTTTTGAAACTGTTGTTTTCTTTGCAGCTGGTTTTTAAGCTAAAGGATCTGTTATCAGCCCAAGGCGAGGAAAAGATTGCAGTGAAAGAGCGATTGGAGGAAGGAATAGCAGTTTTGGAGGAGACTTTCGAGAAATGTAGCAAAGGGAAGGCCTACTTCGGAGGGGACAATATCGGATACATCGATATTGCTCTAGGAAGTTGCCTGCAGTGGATTAAAACTGTGGAGGAAATAACTGACGTGAAGTTGCTAGACGAAGCAAAAACACCGAAGCTCTTTGGATGGGCTGACAGGTTCATGTCGCATGCTGCTGTTGCAAATGTATTTCCAGAGACTGGAAGGCTTTTAAAACTTGTCAGGAAGATTGAAGCAATGGCCAGAGCTTCTTCAAACTAAGGGCCGCTGGGGCTCAAATTTGTTAATTAGAATTTCGAGGAAAAAATACGGCAATAACACAATAAAAAAAAGAGCTTTTTTCATAAATAAATAAGAAAAAGTAAATTTTTGCACATTTACTTTTATTAAGAATAGCTATTTGCAATTTTACTAAACTATTTGCAATTTTACTATACTAAGTTTCAAAACTGCAAAAATACTAACCCTAACCCTACCCCCTCCTTCCCTCCTCTTTCACAGCCGCCTGTTTCACCAGTTTGTGTACTTTTTTTTTTTCTTCCCTCCTCTTTCACAGCCGCCTGTTTCACCAGTTTGTGTACTTTTTTTTTTTTTTTTTTAATTTATAAGATGGGATGCTATTTTGGTGGATTTGGCTTTGGGTTGCATGGCCCCGCAGGGGCAACCACTTTCAACTGAACATGCAACTAAATTATTGATTTCATGTTCCATTTTTCAATTTCCATTTTCGATCTCATTTTTGGACTCTAATATATATATATATATATATATATATATATATATATATGAGTCTAAAAATGAGGTCGAAAATCACTTTTGAAAAATGGAACATGAAATCAGAAATTTAGTTGCATGTTCAGTTGAAAGTGGTTGCCCCTGGCGGGGCCTTGCAACCCAAATCAGCAACTGAATGCAACCCAAATCAGCAACTGAATGCAACTTTTTTTTTTAAGGTGGGATTCTATTTTGGTGGATTTGGGTTGCATGGCCCCGCAGGGGCAACCACTTTCAACAAGTTGAATATGGTTGCATTTGGTTGAATATTGCCCCTGGCGGGGCCTTGCAACCCAAATCAGCAACTGAATGCAACCCAAATCAGCAACTGAATGCAACTTTTTTTTTAAGGTGGGATTCTATTTGGGTTGCATGGCCCCGCAGGGGCAACCACTTTCAACAAGTTGAATATGGTTGCATTTGGTTGAATATTGCCCCTGGCGGGGCCTTGCAACCCAAATCAGCAACTGAATGCAACTTTTTTTTTAGGTGGGATTCTATTTTGGTGGATTTGGGTTGCATGGCCCCGCATGGGCAACCACTTTCAACAAGTTGAATATGGTTGCATTTGGTTGAATATTGCCCCTGGCGGGGCCTTGCAACCCAAATCAACAACTGAATGCAACTTTTTTTTTTAAGGTGGGATTCTATTTTGGTGGATTTTGGTTGCATGGCCCCGCAGGGGCAACCGCTTTCAACTGAATGCAACCACTTTCAACAAGTTGAATGTGGCATTTGGTTGAATATTGCCCCTGGCGGGGCCTTGCAACCCAAATCCACCAAAATCACCCACCTTAAAAAAAGTTGAATGTGGTTGCATTTGGTTGAATATTGCCCCTGGCGGGGCCTTGCAACCCAAATCAGCAACTGAATGCAACTTTTTTTTAAGGTGGGATTCTATTTGGGTTGCATGGCCCCGCAGGGGCAACCACTTTCAACAAGTTGATTGTGGTTTCATTTGGTTGAATATTGCCCCTGGCGGGGCCTTGCAACCCAAATCCACCAAAATCATCCCACCTTTAAAAAAAGTTGCTTGTGGGGTTGCATTTGGTTGAATGTGGTTGCATTCATTTGAATATGGCCCCTGGCGGGGCCTTGCAACCCAAATCCACCAAAATCATCCCACCTTAAAAAAAAAGTTGCATGTAGTTGCATTCGATTGAATGTGGTTGCATTCAGTTGCTGATTTGGGTTGCACGGCCCCGCAGGGGCAACCACTTTCAACTGAACATGCAACTAAATTTCTGATTTCATGTTCCATTTTTCAAAAGTGATTTTCGACCTCATTTTTGGACTCTAATATATATATATATATATATATATATATATATATATTAGAGTCCAAAAATGAGGTCGAAAATGGAAATTGAAAAATGGAACATGAAATCAGTAATTTAGTTGCATGTTCAGTTGAAAGTGGTTGCCCCTGCGGGGCCATGCAACCCAAATCCAAATCCACCAAAATAGCATCCAATCTTAAAAAAAAAAAAAAAAAAAAAGTACACAGACGTGTGAATTAGTTGGCACATGGAGGTTTGGCACATGGAGGGCACATTGAAATTTTTAATATAAGATAGAGGGCTAAGATTAGGTCTTAGTTCTCATTTTAAGAGGGGTCTCATTTGAGCACCTATATATATATATATATATATATATATATATATATATATATATATATATATATATATATCGGAGTCCAAAAAATAGGTCGAAAATCACTTTTGAAAAATGGAACATGAAATCAGTAATTTAGTTGCATGTTCAGTTGAAAGTGGTTGCCCCTGCGGGGCCATGCAACCAAAATCCACCAAAATAGCATCCCGTCTTAAAAAAAAAAGACACAAATGGGTGAAACTGACGGCACATGGAGGGCACATGGGGAGGGGGGAAGGGTTGACCTAATTTGTAGTATTTTTGCAATTTTGAAACTTAGTATAGTAAAATTGCAATTAATTCAAAGAGATAGTATATTTGCAAATAGAAACTTTAAACATAGTATTTTTGGTAAATATCCTAAAAAAAATGTTCGGAAAATATTTTAAAAAACTGCTCTGTCTTATCATGAGTATAACATTTTTTTTTTTGACAAAAAGATGAGATTTTATTACGTTCTCAAATCCATCCAAATACAATGCTGAATCGAATTAGGAACAGATTTCCTATCGAAACTACGACCCGACAAATAATATGATTCTCGTGCCAGCTGATGGGCTACCATATTAGTAGATCGTTTTACAAAAAATAAACTAATGTTGTTCTACCTTTGTAGGATACTATCAATCCCTTTGCAATCCTCACAAACAGATAGCTGGTTTTGGAAATGGGAAAGGCTCGGTCATTATTCAGTTAAATCAGCATATGCAGCGATCCAAGAGTCCAAGTATAATTGCAATTCAGGTACAAGCTTTCCGTGGAAAAGGGTTTGGAACATAAAAGTGCCTTTGAAAGTGAAGCATTTCATCTGGAGGGCAATTAGAAATATTCTGCCAACGAAAGATCAGTTAATATCAAGGAGGGTATTAGTCATTGACAAATGTCCTGTTTGTAATGAGGAGATTGAAACAGTTTATCACTCGTTGGTATCGTGTCATTTTGCTAAACAATGTTGGCGTCACTCGAAGATCAAACTCAGTGAGGATAGTCAAGGTAGTTTCAGTAATTGGATGTCAACAGCAATTCAGAAGTGCAGTAGCAGAGAGTTATAGGAAATGGTCATGATCTGTTGGTCACTTTGGCATAACAGAAATGAGATAGTGTGGAAGCAGCGTGGAGGGGAATATTCGAATGTTTGTAGGTCGGCAAAAGCTCATCTTAATCAATGGAAGAATGCTCAGGATAAGTCGTTTGATAATTCTTTTGGTTTTATGAATCAAGAGGACGGCAAAGAGCGTTGGGAACAACCACCGGAAGGCATGATTAAGATCAATGTTGATGCTGCAATTTTCGAGTCTTCTAATACATACTGTTGGGCCATGGTTTCTCGGGATCAGAAAGGAGATTTAGTAACTGCTACTACGAGGTGCAGATGGGGTAGAATAGCTCCTGAATTAGTAGAAGTTATTGGCATCAAAGAGGCGTTGAGCTGGATTGGATTAAGGACCATAGCACGGTACCGGTCATTGTTGAAACCGATTGTTTATCAGCGGTTCAAGCAATTCGCTGCTCTTCTGTCCAGCTTTCGTATCTTGGAAGAGTGATAGAGGAGTGTAAGGTGTTGGTTAGTGAGTTGAAAAATCGCCTAGTGGCGTTGAATTTTGTTAAACGATCTGCGAACAAAGTGACTCACTTCCTTGCGAGACACAGTAGTTCAGTGACTGATCGTATATGGAGTGGGGAATATGATTACCCAGAACTCTATCATGTACTAAATAATGATTTATCCTCTTAATGAAATCCATTTTCTTTTTGGCAAAAAAAAAAAAGATCTAATAGGAATCTTGCTTCTAATCGCCTGGACCACAATTAGACAGTCTGATTCCACCACAGCATCATGCCACCTCCGTCTATCCATCATGAGTATAACATATTTAAAAACATGTTACATATTAACGTTTCGTTAACTTTTGTTAGAAAGCAAGCGAACAAGATAACCCATTTGTTAGTTAGAATTTTTTATTCGTTGAATAACTATAACGTGTTTAGATCTATTCCGATTATTTTGTTGGAGACATTTATTTATGACTCTTCTTTGAATAAACGAAATTTGCCGTTTGTTTTTTTTTTAAAAAAGGTTAGGATGTATTACACGCATTTCAGTTTCCAGATTTAAGAAATTATGGACAAAATAATTTTAACAGTTAAATTTAAAGCAACAAGAAGATTCAACGGCTGACAGAATCAAATTCCTTGCGGCTCCATGTGGGCATGTCCAATAATGTCTTAGCTCATTGCCTCCGTCATGATTTTTTTTTTTTTTTTTAATTTTAATCTCTTACGAAACATCCTAATTATTCCGTGCGGATAATGCCAAGAACTACTCCTACTAGTGCATAAATGGTGAGATACACCATTGATCCAATCGCCTGCAACATTTCTTATCATATACACAAATTACTCAGCTAACTATGGTTTCGAAAAGTGGTGTAACACTTGTTGGTGCATTCTTTAGCCCGTTTGTGAACCGTGTTCAAATAGCCTTGAATCTGAAATCAGTTGAGTACGATTACATTGAAGAGACATTGAGTTCCAAGAGTGATGTTCTCCTGAAATGCAACCCTGTTCACAAGACAGTGCCTGCTTTAGTTCACAATGATAAGACCATTTGCGAGTCTATTGTGATTGTTCAGTACATTGATGAAGTCTGGACTGACAATGGTCATTCCATTCTCCCGTCTGATCCCTATGATCGCGCTGTTGCTCGGTTCTGGGCAGCTTTTGTTGATGACAAGGTACATTTATTAAGTTTAAGGAATTATGATTGTTGGAAAAAATTTCGTCTGTCTGTCGAAATTTGTAGCAATTGGTTATTGTAGTAGCATGCTCCGCTATTTGCTTACGAGTACAAATTTTTTCAAATACTGTAAGTTTCGTGATTAGTTTTATGATATAAAAAGAGTAATCCGTTACTATTTTATCCCAAAAATGAGCTCTCGAGTAAGGTTGACTTGTACTTGTTCAGCAGATGAAGTTCATCTAATTAGAATATTTGTTGGTGATTTTTGACTATATGTATGGAACTTTATTTGCGACTTCTTTGTAGTTGGTTCCAATGTTGAAGGAGATAATAGTAGCCCAAGAAGAGGAGGAAAAGGTCGGAATTAAGGAGCGAATAGGAGAAGCATTGGTGGTTTTGGAGGAGGCTTTTACGAAATGCAGCAAAGGGAAGGCCTACTTTGGAGGGGATATTATTGGATACATTGACATTGCTCTTGGAAGCTTCTTGGAATTTATAAAGGCTACAGAGAAAATTAGTGGCCTGGATTTGGTAGAGGAAGCGAAAACACCGAAGCTTGTTGGATGGGCAGCTAGGTTTCAGTCGAATGATGCTGTTAAGAATGTCCTTCCAGACATCGGAAGGCTTGTTGAAGTTCTTGAGAGGATTCGAGACAGGGCCAAAGCTTTTCCAAACAGGCCTTGGCCCTATTTACCACCACAATAAAGAAAAAATGTTTTCGTGAAATCGCAATACAGAGTGGAGGCTTATCTTACTGCTTAGGCACCTGCCTTGAGTGCCTTGTATTGCTCTTCAAGTAAAAAATAAGAAAATTTTATGTGTTTTGCTGGTTTGGAGCACCTGCATTGTACTTGAATCATACATGTTTGATTCTCTCTTTACACATAAATTTAATACTATACATGTGGTCTAATGCTGGGAATGCATAGAGAGATTTTGGTTAGGAGGAAGTTAACTCAAAACACTACAGAGTAGAACAACTTTAACTGTGGTGTTACACTTCTGGGTGCATTTTTTAGCCCATTTGTGAACCGGGTTCAAATTACCTTCAATCTAAAATCAGTTAGTTATGAATTATGATGACAATGAAGAGACATTTACTTCTACGAAAGATCAAACCCAGTTCACAAGACAGTGCCAGTTCCAAAATTATCCAACACTGTATGGTGGTTTTGGAGGAGGGTTTTGTGAAATGTAGCAGAGGGAAGGCCTAATTTGGAGGGAATAAAATCGGATACCTGACATTCCCTTGCACGTTGCTTGGAACTTATTAAGGTTATGGATATATTAAGTGGCCTGAAGTTGTTAGAAGGACCAAAAACACTGAAGCTTGTCAGATCGGCAGCCAGGTTTTTGTCGAATGACACTGTTAAGAATGTCATTCGAGAGACCGGAAGGGTTTATCGAGGTTCTCAAGATGGTTCAAGCTAGGGCCATAGCTTTTCCAAACCAGCCTTCGCCCTATTTACCTGAATAATGATTTTTTTTTTTCCAAATACCACAATTTGGAGTGGAAGCCTTTACCACTTAGGTTTACCTGCATTGATGTATTCGCTTTTTAGGTAAAATGTATCAAATTTGTACGTTGTCCGGTGTTTGGAGCACCTGCATTGTATCTAAATGATGATTGTTGATTCTGTCATTGTGCAAATTTTTATTTCTACACATGCAGAATTCTGGAACGCGGATCCTGCTAGGAATGCATAAACGATATCTGATAGGAAGGTATTTAACTCACACCATTATAGAGTAGAGCAGGAACTACAAATACCAAGATAGCTAAAGCAAGACTATCTTCTTAATAAGCGACGAATTTTATTACTTCTTGCCAAGCTAGCTAAAGCAAGACTATCTTCTTAATAAGCGACGGATGTTATTATTTCTTGCCAATAACCACGTCCATTTTGTGGTGATTCAACTTATGGGATCAAATCAATTCGTGGTAAAGAAAGGTACATCGAGTACTCAAGTGTCTCTTTAGGTTAGTAATCGAGTACTTAAGCTAATGGAACTATGGATATATGAGCAATGATTCTTAAAACACTAACAAATTTGCCTCAGTGCATATTGTGTACATTTAAATATACCTTGTGATAACTAAATAGACGGACCTCCGGATTTGATTAGAGAGGCGACATAGCAAAATGAAAAAACAATTTTCAAAAGTATCCGGATTCCAGATTAGTGAAGGCAGGACTAATCGGATCGGATGAACAGAAAACACTTTTATCAAATTTGTCACTTGGAGACCTTCTTAAGAAGATGCAAGCCAGGACCAAGCCTTCTTCAAACTAAGTCAGTTACTTGTTACCAATGTCAATTTGTACTTAAAAATCTGAAGCCTGATATGACAACAAAAGTAATCTAGAATTATCATTTGCATTGCACGTTGGTTTTGAATGTGAAGGTATTGCAATCGCGGAACTTTCATTTTGTCAACTAAATCAATCAAAATCAAAATCTTAATCTCCCCTGTCCACACGCTTTTCCAACGTTTCCAACTTTCCTACATGTTGCAGGCCTTGGTCACTAAGATACCATATTACATACGTCGAGCCAATCAACAAACCAAAATACAAATAAGTTTGACTCTTCGATAATGTTAAATTTGCAACATTATCATTATCTTATCGTTCCGATCCTGAATTCGATTCTCGCTCATCTCAAAATTTAGATTTATTGAGAACAAATACTCATTTTACAATATTATCTTTTAATCAAAATATAATATCAAAAAAATATGATTAATTTTGTAAACAAGGGCTGAAAATCTAAAAGATTCCTAATTTAATATTCATATTTAACTTTTTGTTATTCCTTATTTTTTGTTTGTCCGTAAATCTTAATGTAACAATATCTATTTCGTTTTTTTACGAGATGTTAAGAATTTCAATTTTGTCAAGAATAAGGATTGATCTTTTTTTTTTGTCAGGAAATAAGGATTGATCTTTGAATGATTGTGTTTAAATGTATGTAAATACATTAAAAAAAATAAGCCCTTATAAAAATGTATGTAAATACGAATTTTTTTTCGAAATAAGTAACTTATAAGTTCAATCACAGATTTACCAAACAGGCACGATTTAGGATCTTAAGAAATAAGCCCTTTTCATATTTTAATTGGAAGAACTTTTAAAATAAGCCTGTTTCATACTTTAGTTGGAAAATTTTTGGCAAAATTTAAAATTTAAAAATACAGAAAATTTATTTGAGGATAGTTAGATATTGTCGAAAATTTTAACAAATTTCTCGAGTTTTCTATTCTAAATAATAGAAGTTCGCTGCAAACTTGTATCTTTACGTGTGGTTAGATTTTAAATACTACATCAGACAAACCAACTTGCTTCTTTCTTACGACTTGCTCAATAACTCATAAAAGTTTCGTGATCTATAAGAGACTTGTTGTGCTCGTCGACATCATATAATCTTGTTTTCTTCCATTTAGACACTTCTCAATTAATCACAACTACCTTATGGAGTTCTTTAACAAAAAAGCCATTCGACTCAAAAGCCACCTAAACAAATACCTAGTTGCCTGCGATGATCAAGAATCCGTTCGACAAAGTCGCAACGGATTCTCCCCCAAGGCAACATGGCTAGTGTACCATGCGAATGATTCCGGTGATCTCATTCGCCTTAAAAGCTGTTACGGAAAGTACTTATCAGCATCAAACTCCGCGTTTTTACTTGGGATGACAGGAAATAAGGTCGTTCAAAAAAATCCCGAAAGTAACGTGGATTTTTCTATCGACTGGGAACCTGAACGTGACGGGTTTCATGTTAAGTTGAAGGGATTCGGAGGAGGGTATTTACGGGGAAATGGCGGTACGCCACCGTGGAGAAATGGTGTTACGCATGATAGTCCGTTTGCTGGAGGGTCGACGCAGAATTGGATTTTGTGGACTGTGGAAGAAGTTGAGATTTCAGGGGAGAATTTTAACAGGTTGAGTTCAGGGGATTTTTCGAGCCTGGAAGATGGTGGATCACCTGTGTCGATTTTTTCTGCTAGTAGTTCTCCTGATTTCTACTCCAAAAAGGTATGTGTGTTGGCTCTTGCTATGCATTGCTATTTGCTAATTGCTAGTAAGATTTTCAACAAGTTTTCATAAATCTGCATCTTTGAGTTCAATTTACTTGATTTCATAGCCATATCACATGTCAATTGTTTAAGGAAAGTGCTCCTAGGACCCTAAAATTTCTCTAAAAATTTATCAAATGAGCACGTGTCATTTGGTGATTGGTTGGTTTTTAATAAAAATATGAAACCCAAAACTATTTTTTGTCATTTGAAAAATTAATTATGAAAATTTTGGGATATCTAACAATGTCTTAATACCATAAGAGAAAAAATGGATGAATGTATAAGCACAATGCAAAAATTATGAATTTCAATAATAATTTTTGGTACTCGAATTACGAACGTATAAGAATACAAAAATTATGTTACTAATTTTTATTTTTATTATATTGTAAAAAATATGTTTCACATAAAAAATGAAAAAAAATGTTAGGTAAGAAAAAAGTTATCCATATTTAAATATGAAAAATTAAAATATAAATTTTACTCAATTTGTTCCGGTCAAGAACTTCATCATGAAATGATGAATAGATATGAACAGCTTTTTAGATAAGGGTCCTGGTCCCTGACAATCGATTGTCAGGGACCAATTATTTAATAATTGGTTGATCCAACGGCTGAGATTAAAAAAAAAAAAAATTTACTGTCCGCTACAATTTTTCGCGGATAGGCGGCCGTTGGATCAACGATCCAACGGCTTAGAAACCAATTGTTATTTAACCCGTTGTCAGGGACCAAAACCCTTTAGATAATGGGAGGCCAACTTTGTAACTAAAAATAATACTCATACATATGATTAGGTAAGAAGAAGTCATACATATTCAAGAACATCCTGCCACTATCACAATAAATAATAAAAATATTTACAAAATTAAGAAAAATGTTTGTGCATTATTGTGATTCAGTGATTCACAATTAATTCACGGACCTGCCTTGGCACGTTCTGTTCGTAGTACAAATGCGTAACATCACAATCACATGGGCTAACCTGATTTCAACATCTACGTTTACTTAACGCGTATACATCTCAAACTACCTAAGCCGCCTTCCTTTTCTACCTGTCTAGAAGTATACCAAGGTCGACCACTCTTAATTATTGTTGACGAGATATCAAGGATTTGAATTTTTATTTTACGGAATATCAAGAATTTGAATATTATATTCATATATTTATAATGAGCAGTCGGATATCTTTAAATATAAAAATGTTAGATAATATAAAAATTCGAGTTTCTTAAAATTTTAAATTGCTTGGTCATTAATATGATATCAGAGCTCAGTATCAAAAATAGATGTCGTGATGTAATCTTCGATCTAAAAATGAACTTTCGAGTAAGAAAAAGTGTTGATTCGATTGGAACTTCTCTAATCCCTTAAGATTTTGGATGAGTTTAAGATTTTAGA
Source organism: Kitagawia praeruptora (assembly GCA_037693485.1). Lineage (NCBI taxonomy): Eukaryota > Viridiplantae > Streptophyta > Magnoliopsida > Apiales > Apiaceae > Kitagawia > Kitagawia praeruptora. The sequence goes on from CM075347.1 coordinate 14,486,689, forward strand.
TGAGTGTTGATTTCTTGACAAAATAATGTTAGTCTATTTGTTACATGTTCAAATTTGGGTTCTTTATCCAAATAAAATATAAAAATTCATGCTTTTTTATATTTAAATATTTTGAACAGATTTTTCCTATTTGGCCACATGCAAATACTACAAATCTTACTTATTTATATACAGCCAGCCAGCCTGTTCCATAGGAGTAACATCCACCAAACCAGCCAGCCTGTTCCATAGGAGTAACATCCACCAAACACCATTACCTCTTCAGCTCCCCAGCAACCAAAAATCTCCCAGTAATTTAAAACCTCACCAACAGTTACTAAAAATTTACTCCCTCCGTCCCACAATAGTAGTCTCTTTTGAGAGAAATTTTTTTCCCATAATACATGTCTATTTCCAATTTTCAATGTAAATTTATGTCACTTTTCCTAAATTACCCTTTTTGAAAATTGTATAGCAATTAATGAAGAGTGACCAAAAGTATAAAATAGCTCATATTCTTAAAAGTCAATGCATTTATAATGGGCATAAGAGGAAATGTATCATCAAATTAATGTTTTCTTAAGATGCGTAATTTTTCCAAAAGAGACTTGTATTGTGGGACGGAGGGAGTAATAAATACTCACAGATATATTTAATATCTTTTCATTAATATCTTTCATTTATTATTAATTATTTTTTCCAGGCCTCACTTTCACTACCTGTTGAAAATTCCACCAGCACCAGCTACACAGCAATGGACATTTTCCAGAATGCACAAGCAGTCCGTCTCCGTAGCCACCACGAAAAATACTTAACAGCTGAAGACGACGAAGAGTCCGTAAGCCAGGACCGTAACGGATCATCGAAAGCTGCGAAATGGACCGTAGAATTTGTTCCAGATAACTCAAAATTTATTATCAGGCTCAAAAGTTGTTACAACAAATACTTGACAGCATCGAACCAGCCTTTTTTGCTCGGCATGACGGGTCGTAAGGTGTTGCAGACTCTGCCTCGACGTTTAGATTCTTCTGTAGAGTGGGAGCCTATTGTAGATGGACATAATCAGGTGAAGTTGAGGACTCGGTACGGGCAGTTTCTTCGAGCTAATGGTGGCTTGCCACCCTGGAGAAACTCTGTTACTCATGATGTACCGCAGAGGACTGCTACTCAGGATTGGATTTATTGGCAAGTTGATGTTGTTGAGATTATTGTAAGATCACCTACTGTTAAGGCAGCTCCCGAGAAGCTGATTTATCGCGATGATCCTGTGAAGGCAGCTCCGGAGAAGCTGGTTTATCGCGATGATTCGTTGGTTTCTGCTGAATCTAGCTCGCATTCAACTGATAGAGAGGCCTTTTCCAGACAGGAGGTAATAATAATGTGTTATATTAATGTTGTGAATCGCGATTTAATGACCTCTAGTATTGTAGCCTAGTGAATTTCGTAGATCAAGATTGTGAGATAATGAATTTAATTTAATTTTTTTTGCTAAATTTGTTGGGATTTTGATTTGTTGTAGTCGATTGATTCGGATGTGGAATTGGTGAAGAGGGAGGATGGGAGGACTATATATTATAATGTGGCGAATGAATATGGGGAAGTTGATGAGGAATTAGAGGGGTTTTCGATTTTGTTTAAAGGAAATAGTGTTGAGGAATTGACTAGGAGCTTGGAGGAAGTGACTGGATTGTATGATGCAATTGTGTGTTCGAAGAGTCCGTTGAACGGGAAGCTTTATCCGCTTAGATTACAGCTGCCTCCCAATAATGTGACTATGAATGTGGTTGTGCTTCCAGCTTCTTCAAAAGGTAAGGTTTTGGGTTTTTTTTCACAATCTAAATTATAACAAATATTAGTTGAATGCTTAAATTTTTTAAGATCTGATGAGCAGCATTGCCATTTGCTAATGTAAAAGATTCAGAATTTAGGCTCTAGACACTATGGTTTTTGAATTAAATATGATGTCTGTTGAAGGCTACTTGTGAACTTTTAAAGGTTATGGCTACTCCTTTACATAAGTAGAAGCAATTTCGAACTCCATAAAGTTGCATCAAAAAGCATGGATTAATCCATACTTTAGTTGATTCATCCTATTATTCCAATCCCTGGTAAATTTGTATGGCAAAATCATCTAGGCTTTTGAAGTCTTATACAAGCAGTGTTATTTTGTGCATGAGGTAATGGGGGCACTTTTACCCCTGCTGATTCTTAAAAATACAGATACTTGTATATCTAATTGGGGCATTGCTACACTCATTCTTAAAAAGAAATTAGATATTATTAATAATAAATTTTTAAGACTCTAATGTTTGCCCCATGGTTGAGTGGTTTACTGGTTTGCCTCCAATAAAGCGGCCAGAGGATCAAGACCTCTGTTCCACTTATGATCAGCTTTGTTTGGGTTCAATCCCCTGATCCCACTGTTAGTTCTTTATCGTGCCCCACTGTTAGATCTCCCTAGATCCGTCCCTGTATACAAGAATACCATTATAATTATAAAACAGAGATATCTGGAGATGGCACAGGTTTATTATATTGGGTTGCATTTGGTCCAATATTATGAACTGAGAGTTAACCAAATTACCCACCTGTAGGGTCGGGGCAGGATGAAGTCGGAGGTAGGTTTGGGGGATTTTAGTAGACCTTAGATATCACTCTACTCATATAATTATAGGTTATTTCCACAAAGACCTTAAACTCTTGAAAAATACATTGGGATGTTTTGGAGGATGTTAAAACCATATTTTGTTGAAGATTTTCGAAAAAAATAGAGAATGAGAAGCTGCAAAATGTTCAAGGACAACTGGACATGAATAGTAGGATTAGAAAAATTGGGGAGTAAAGGCATGCCATTGAATTACACAATACTAATACTTAGTTAATTAGTATGATTGCATAGTGGTTCAAATATTTCCAGATCCACGAGGTTATAATCTTATTATGTATTCTGCTTTATGCATTGTAATGTTCCTTAGTCTGTTGAATCATGATATTTCTTGGTGCAGCTAACATTAGAATTCGAACTTGATCATGTATGTATAATAAAGCAGTATGATGGCTTACATTTTTCTTGTTTTTCTTGTATCAGTTGCAAAAGAGTTTGCCTAAACTGGAATGCAGTAATAAGCTACATTGATGTGTGCATCTTGGACTGGGCACATTCGACATCAGAAGTTCTTTAATTTTTATGTAGTTGAGTATGTTAAGAGTACTAGAAGTAAACATTAGAAGTTCTTTTATTTATTTGTAGATGAGTATGTTATGAGTATCAAAAGTGATGCAATGTATAGCAGTCATCATGCTTGGTTATATATTTTGGCTGTTGAATATTTACTATAGTAGTCTAGTTTATCTTTCGTAGCCCTTGCAACTTGTTTTTTGTGTAAGCTTCTATTCGAAAGATGATATCTGATTCATTCTTTTATGTTTTAATCTTCTCAGGTATGTTGGGGAACAATGAGATGTACTTTATCTAGTGCTATTTTGACTATTTTGGTTAGTAAGATCACTGAATTAGACAGAAAGAATGGTATTTGGACCTTCGATAGAGAAAAGCCTGGATAGGATAGCAGTTTCAATGATACATCTGGAACCACTTCGTCATGTCCATGTTTGCGAAAACTTCTCTTTCTCAGATGCAATGCTAAATCAGAAAGAAGCAGTCGATATATATGCACATTAAATCACAATGTAAGATGTCAATCCTAGCCAGAAATTAGTGAGTTACATGTCCCACTAACTAGACTGGGGGAAAATGAAACGCACTAAACTAGAAATATGAACCTTGAAAATTGCATTACTAACAACCATGCTGTGGAAACTAGAAAATTAGATTTGTATTAATTATTACATTCATTCTACAAAAGATTGCTTTTTGCAGTGGAAGACTCATTCCCGGACTTTATCATAATTGACTGACAAATGAAAATAAGAAGAATAAGAATTTGAGACTTAGTGGTTGATACGCTACAATTTACCAAAGTGTAGTATAAGAAAATATTTGTACTACACAATGAAAGATTCACTAACAAAGCATGGCTTCATCCTTATGCATTATTTGCATATACTCCAATTTGTAATTGTATCTTTAGCAGTAGCGGAGGACGCTCACAAATCCTCATCGCCATCATCATTGCTCGAAAGAGAAGCTCTTATCAGCACGGGATGGTGGGGAAATCAAATTCCTTTGTTGAACATTTCAAAGCGGCAGCATTGCAAGTGGACAGGCATCCACTGCAGCAAGTCAGGTAGAGTTTTATCTATTGTTTTGCACGTTTTGCTCCAGAACTGCTGCCTATGCAACTTGTAACTTGTTTCTGCGTAAACTTCTTTTCGAAATATAATATCTGATTCATTCTTTAATGTTTCATCTTCTCGTTTTGGATTGGGATACATCATCATTAAAGTTGTGCGCATTCCGTAAGAAAGGCAACAAGACAACATTAGTGGTGGCACTAGAGATCATGATGGGAAGCCATCCGGGAGACCTCCTTTCGTCATTGACAACACCTCAATCCACTCAAAATCGAATGTTGAGTGATGTACTGGACACACGTACAAGACAACAAGAACTTGACATTATTCTTGTTTTGAGACAAGCATTGACGTGTTTAAGCTCAAATCCCAACTTTCGGCCATCTATGATTAGTGTATCTAACAGAATGTATTAATTGAGTTTTGTAGCAGTTTTGAGTCGAATTTCAACCGAGTTTTGGTTATGTTTATTCGCTGATTTCTGTAGTTTCGATTTATTGCTTTGTTGTTGTGGCTGCCTTGCTTCTTGTTTTCTTTTCTTTTCGTTGCTAAGTGATTGTAATGCTAGTGGCTCGAGTTTCGTCAAATTTGTTTTGGTTTTGAGTTCGTTGGTTTCTTTGTGCTGAGTTTGTAAGATTCTATAGACTGACACAATGCTAGAACAAACTTGTTTATATTACAACTACTGGAAGATTACAGAGACTACATTGTATTACAGTTGGTGGTTATAAATGATAGCTACGGTACATATATATAGTGAGGTGCAGGAACATCATGTCATGCATGAGCATATCATGGGCACGGAATTGGCATGACTACTGCAGCAAATACATGTGCTGGTGAAGTGTTAGCAGATCGCACTATCAGAACCATGTGCTACCACACTACTAGGTATCATGGCTATCATGTGATGAACATGGCTACCACACACATATTCTAACATTTCCCCTCAAGATGAATGTGGGAGAGAAGCGGAAACATTTATCTTGACAAAATAGGCACCAACATGGCAATGAATGGACGGACGGACAACAGTAACGCAAAGAGCAATCAGCAGCAAATTAAGGCATCAAACGGAGCATTATAAGCTCGGCCAACATGGGCATAACGGCTCTCTATGGAGCAACAAAGATTGGAGCCTTACAAAGAGGCTTTGAAGAAGGGCTGGATTTCACTATCCGCCTTGGAGAAACTGAGCATTACAAGCTCATAATATGTCGGCCATCTTGGGCATAAAAAGCTCACTTCGGAGCGGAGCATACAAGGCTCATAAGGGTTGGAATTAATCATCACAATCACCCTGAAAATACAAGAGTATGCAGTTTTTCTAATGATAAAGCTTAGAGAGAGATGAGAGGGAAGCTTTCCAAAACACACTAGCTATCTACATGCCGGTAGAACAGCTATAGACATGCCGGACGTGAAGCTATCTACTTGTCAAAAGTAGCTATAGACTAGCTTGAAAAATCTGCAAAATAAAACAACGAAAAGTTAATTGTTTGTGCCAGGGCTGCTGCTGTGCTTGAGATGGAGTGTTCATGGTTATGATGGTGTTGGTGGTGCACTGAAGTAGAGGATAATGCCAACAAGGAAACGAGAGGGGTAGAAGAAAGACATGCTGAAAATGGTGATGAAAATTCTTTATTTTGCGCAAAACCAAGCTTTTGTGTTGATGATTTTGGTGATGATGTTCATGATGTGATATAATGGTGATAATGATGCAAGATGCAGAAAAATTGAAAAAAAAAATCTACAGAAATTTATGAAGAACATTGCAGAAAAATTGAAAAAAAAAATCTACAGAAATTTATGAAGAACATTGCAGAAAAATTGAAATATTCTGCAGAAAAATGAGAAAATTTGTGATGATGATTTTGAAGGAATTTCTACACATGCGGAAGTATTTATAACATTTATTTGCATAGAAATCCTAATTAATCATGCATATATTTCAAGAAAATAAGAAAATTACCTTGAATGCTTTCCGGCAACAGATATGAACTTGTTCTTAAATCCCAGCAATCAATCCTCAATGTGTGGAGTGCTCTAACGGTATCCACCAAGAGAATTAAATGAAGAACAGAAAATGAGAGAATTTGGCTAATTCTTGATTTTGCAAGATTCTCTTAATCTTTGCAAAATGTTTTGTACGTACTTGCTCTCTTCCAAGCTTCATTCTTATAACAAAACTCAGCTGAGCATTCTTGACTTTAAGCATTGTTTGCTTTAATTACTCATTATTAATTAATCCATTAATCATTAAAACTCTTTTAATAATTAAAACATGTTTATCATTGATTTCATTTAAACTCTTTAAAAATAATTCTCTCTATATATTTAATATCTCAGATTAAATATACAATTATTATATTAAGAACTTTTCTTAATATTTATAATTAATTAAATCATATTTAATTAATTATTTATTTCTCAAATAAATAATTATTAGCCAAAATAATTTTTTCCTTCATCTTCAAACTTAATCTCTTTTATGGTGTGACCCTTTAGGTTCATAATTATGTCGGTAGTAGAAATAAATAATAATAAACTATTCATTATTATTTATACGAATTACAATTAATTCGTTAAAAAATAATTATCGTTATAATTAAATTCATTCTACATCGTGAGTGATACTTTTGAAGGTATATCGCGACTATCCGAATAATATGAATTCATCGCTAGGAATATAGAACCTATTCAGTGAATGGTTACCGTACAATAAATTCCTTCTGCCCTAACAATATCCCGATTAAATACAAGGCATAGATCGCGTGTCAAGCCTATCTAATTTAATCATATGATTTCTTATTCCTTATGCTTAGTTCATATTAATGCAAATTAGAAACTACTTTCTAATTTCATTTACTCTGGCCAGAGATTCCTGAACTACCACATTAAGAATAGCATAGGATATTCACTTCCTTTACTAGAAGGGGTAGATCCTTTATCGATCGTTAACTATCTCCATGTATAAATTCCAATGCCCAGAATAGAACTTATTAATTGCCCTTGAGACTAAGGACTAAACCAAAGCATTGTTCATTATATACAAGATGACTCTAACAACATCAAGTCTAAGGATATTTGTACAACCATCACTATATGAACAATTTGTTGAGTATTGAATACGGTAAAAGAATACAGAGGGGGGGTGAATGGATTCTTGAACTTTTCTTGGATTGAGTCTATGTAGCAGATAAGTGCCTGTGTGTGTAGAAGTGAAGGTGCGGATAAAGAAACAACACAAGACACAATATCACTTTAATCTAATGTATTATTAGATAAAGGTTGCTACAATCTGTGAATACAAATGGTAGTATTCTCAGCTTCGTTTTTCTCAGAGAGATATAGCTTCTGATGTATGAAAAACTTGACTCACAAAGTTAATGACTAAGGAAGTGAGGCTGTATCCTTATAGAGCATGAATACAACCTACTTACTACAAAACAAGATAGCTAAACAAATTACTTTCTAGTCTGTCTATCCTTTTTGAGTAAGTGTCCAAACGGTTACAGATTTGACTTTGCAAAGCCTGTTCAGATCCACTTCTTTAGCCCCTTGTCTCTTCTATATCTCTCCAAGCTTTCTTGTAGGCTTTCCAGAGCACGTTACAGATTGTGGTCCATAAAGTGCATTGGCTTGTTGCAGGTTTCTGACTTGTACAAATTCTTCAGTATTTTGTCTCCCAGAATGTATTCGAGAAGTGCCTCAGTAAGTGATTCGAGAACTAGAATTGACTTGATCGATAACTCTGAGTTCTCGAATACTGTTATATTGACATATCGAATCACTTCTCGAATAGCTCTTTTCTTCAGGGTCTCTTGAGATGTCGAATAGAGCATTTTGACTTGTCGAATCCTTGAGATGTCGAATAGCTTTCTGAGTCCTTGAGATATCGAATGGTACTTTGACTTGTTGACTCCTTGAGAACTCGAATACCACTTTGACTTGTTGACTTCTTGAGTTCTCGAATAGAGTAATAGACATATCTAATCCCTGAGATATCGAATGAGATATCGAACAGTGTATCCAGAGATATCGAATAGTGTTTTGAGATATCGAATCCCTGACTTCTCGAATGCTAGACTTCTCGAATAGACAAATATACTTCTCGAATTGGTACTTAGGCAAATTCTTCATTTCTTCAAATCCCAACTGTGATTATTTGACAGTCTTTATCTCCTTGCTTGAGGCATGAACCTTGGAACTTCTTTCAAGCGTTATTCTAGACTATATAAGTACAGTTACACAACTAGGATTTGATGCCTACTTCATGTACAGAACAAACAGAAACTCTACAACTAGAGGTTCCCTCAGTTAAGAGGTCATGTAAGTAATGCAAAGCATTACAAACAATTAGGCTTGTTATTAGATGTATACAGGCATGCCTCTGTGACTAACAATCTCCCCCTAAATGTGAGTAAGATCCTTAGTCACATTTTCATGTCTGATAACAAGCCTAACATACATAAAGATAAAACTTTTAAAAAGTACAGGTATGAATTTGATTGAAGAAATTACATAGAAGTATTCTTACAAGTTATGAGGAACTACTCAGCCATATCCTTTTGGATTCATCTCTTGAGCTTTGGCTTGCAGATTCTCATTTTTCATCCTATCTTCAGCTTCTTTGGATTTCTTCTTTGCAATTTCTTCCATGGCAAGAATGATATCTTCCATTGCAGTGAGTTCTTCAATTAGAGGAGAGCCTGATAAATCCTTGAGCACTTCATTTAGCTGTTTCTCAGAGTAGGAACTAATGTAGTCCATTCTAATCTTCACATTTCTACCATATTTCTTGTACTCAATGATGTAAGGATTAACCTTGACTCTACACAGACCCATAGCTCTCAACTCATCAGCCTTGGCTTCCATTGCAGCAAACTCCTCCTCCCTTTTCTTTAGTAGCTTTTCACTGTTCTTTCTCATTTCTGCCTGGTGATCTCTTTTCATTTTGACAAAGTCAATTAACTCCAGCTTCCACACCCTTTCCACTCTGTCTTCAGAATCCAACATTGCAATTATTCTTTCTATGTCATATAGCCTGCCCCAGTGCTGGCATGTTCCTTGTCTGAATTTCTTCTGTCTTCCATCAGAATACTTAACTTCAAGAAAGTCATCAACAATGGCAACATGATAGATTCTTTGAGCCCATAGAAACTGCAGTTGGTCTTCATCATAGCTTTCATCCAGAGGTGGTAGGTTTAATCCTGGGATAATTGTTAGTGCCTTAGATTTGGATAGCTTCACCTTTCTTGCAACATGTTTAAATTTCATCCTCTTGACATGGTTGCTTGGCAGAAATCTTTGACCTTTGTTGGTAGACCACAGTAGTATTCCATTAGCAGTTTGCTTTCTGAAACATACACATGGTTTCTTGACTTGAATCTTCTTCTCTTCTTGAGGTAGTAAAACATTTGCAGAGGCCATAGAATTTGACTTTTGTAGGTCACTACTAACAGTATTCACCCTAGACTTAGAGTCTTGTGTTGTGGTGAGGTTACTGCTAGCAATGCCTAAGGCTTGCTGTTTTCCAATCTTCCTCTCATAGACTTTGCCTTGGTCATCATCATTTTTCTTATCATCCTTCTTCTTCTTCTCATCTCTATTAGCCTTATCAATCCTATGATGTCTCCTCCTCCCATCACTTCTGTCTTCAGAATCATCATCCTTATTTCTCCTAGGTTGAGCCATCTCTGGAATTTCACCAGTTGCTATAAAAGTTCTGAGGATGTGTAGTGCCTCAATTTCTTCAGCATTTCTGGCTCCAACCTTCTTCTGTAATTGATCAATGATAGCAATGATCAGTCTGTGATTTCTAGAGGTAAGATCACTAGGAATAACCAATTGTTTAATGTCTTCAATTTTGGTGCCAGACTGATAGATGATTGTCCATGGTTTCTTGATCACTTCTGGCAGCCTTGAAGGTTGGCCATTCCTCAAATCATCAAACAGACTCTTGTTGTTCTCATTTCTCTTCTCAATGAGCCCAAGTATGGCATCTATCTCTGAGTGTTTTAGGGCTTGTAGAGTCTTGTATGTTAGATGCCATATCTTTGATTTGGATATCAACAGTATCTCCTTGTACCACAAATTATTGATTTTCTTGGGAATGACAGTAATGGAGTCAATCTTCTCCTTCAGCTCCCTTAGATAGAACTGAGTGTCGCCAGCCTTTTCCCTTGTGGCTTTCAGAAACTCCAAGAAGGCTTTATCATGATAAACACTTGAGTTAGCAACTTCTTGAAGCTTGGCCTCAGTGATAACTTTGACTTCTACAGGCTTGGCACTCTCAGTTATGGAGGTTGGAGGTTTGTCAGATGGCATACTCCCTGCAACCACTATGGTAGTTATGGATTGCTTTTGACCTCCAGGAGTAGTGATGTGCACAGTTGGTAGAGTGACAACTGGCAAGGTAGATGGGGGCTCATCCACTTTGGATTTTCCTTTGCCTGGCACATTAGGTAGTTTAGAAGCCCTCTGGTGATGACCACCTCATTTATCTTGATAGCTTTCTCCTTAGGTTTCTCCCCCTTTGGATTTGAATTCCTTATCCTCTTCTCCCCCTTAGGCTTGTTGTCAGGCACAGAGGCTGTAGAAATGACCTTTGGGTTTGAAGATTCTTCAGGTAGAGAGAGACCCATGTGCTTCATCATGGCAGCCAGCATGGATTGTTGATGCAGAAGAACATCAGCTGTGGTGGTGGCTTGAGTGTTCAACTGATCAGTAAGAGTGTCAACTTTGTCTGTCAGATGAGCATTAGACTTTGAGAGAGAAGCCACTTCCTGTTCAAGAGATTCCACCTTGGTGAGAAGCTTAGTGGCTTTAAAACCAGATAAAGATTGATCTTTTAGTCTCTCTACTTCAAATTTTGTCATCTCATGCACAGGGACCTCATCCACCATTTTATCTCCATATTGATTTTTAAACATGGTTCTCAGCATGGCATTGGCATCTGTTGACTGATCTAATAATTTTGCCATCTGAGCAGCCATAGTTTTGACAGAGCCTTGGACCAACAACATAGAGTTGTCCATCTTGATGCACTCAGATTTGCAGTGTTGAACCTCCTTGATGACATTATCCAGTTGAGGAAATTTGATATCAAAAGACCTTTGAATTTTCTGTACCTCTTTGACTGTAGATGCACACACTTCATTGATTTCTGTTTTTAGCCCCTTGCCAAGGTAGTGTGCAGCCTTGAGAATGCCCTTGTATCTATCATTCACTGCTTCATACACATCACTAGGGGAGAGAGATTTGGCATTTGACCCTAGTGAAGTGAGGTACTCTTCTCTGATGTACTGAAGGCCTTCTGAAAGAGGAATGTCAAATTGTCCTTGAAGCCAGGCATCTACATTGCCATCTCTCTCAGTATCCTCTACTATCTTAGCCTTTTGCATCTCCACATCATCTCTGTGGCATAAGAGAATAGCTTCATAATCTGGATTAGGCATGTCTGCAGTGAGAAGGTTCTGAGCAATCTTTGTGAACTCAGGGATCTGATCCACAATTAAGCTTTGAAGTGCTTCAACCGTCAATTGTTGTGGAACAGACCCTGATCCTGAAGCACTGTCATGTTGCACAGGCTTCAGCCATTGTGACATAAAGTCAGAGCTAGAGCTAGGCAAGCTAGACTCCTCAGTTACAGATGCAACTTCTGTAACCGGATGGATTGACTCTACTACTGGTGTCACCACAGAAGTGGGATGAATTACACCAACAGTTGACACAGGCACAGCGTCTCTAGTAAAAACTAGTGGAACCTCTGTGTTTGTGATAGTGTCATCAGGAGATGCCCCAGCATGCATTCCCTCACCATCTAAATGTGGGTTCTGAGTGGTGAGCAAAGTGTCATGCACTAAGTCACTTGAGTCCATTGGCTCACCAAGAGAAAAGAATTCTTGGTGATCAATGCCTTGCTCTTCAATTTCTTGAATCACAGGCTCCAAAGAAATTTGAGATGAAGATTCTGGAAGATGAGTGGCTTGTAGATTAGAGTTTGGCAACTCCCCCTGAGAAATAGAGGGAGTTTCAAGTGTGATGTGCTCTCCACTCAGTGTTGTGCCAGCCTTATCACTCCCATGTGCTGACTCTGTACAAGAAGGTGCATTGGGGAGGATGCTTGATTCTATAGGTGCACCCTGTTGAGAGGATACACCTAGTGAGCTGTTTGCCCCTGATTTTACAACTTCAGCCATTTGTGTGACTGAAGAGGTGGTCTTAGTTTTCTTCCTCTTTGGTCTCTGTAAGGGTGACTCAGGTTCCTCACTTCCTAGACCTAATTCAACAGCTAATGCTGCTTCAGATAGAATATTTAATGGTGCAGACATTACTTCCTTTCTCTTCTTTTTACTAACATCACCCTTTTGAGAGGATGATGCAGTTGGCTCAGTATTTGGTAGAGTGTTTGGTTGAGAGGGTTGATTAGCAAGCCCTGGGTTAGCATTTTGTTCTACTTGCTTGGGCTGTGCTAACTGAGATTTTGCATCAAATGTTGGCATGTTGTGGGGATAAGTTCTAAACAAACTCTCCATATGGGGAGTTATGTTCAGTCTTACATCCACATCATTCCTAGTCTCCAAATTACCAAAAATGAGTTTGGTCATGGACTTAGGATAGCCTATTCTATTTTTATCAATTCCAGGCAATTCAATCAATGAAGCATTTTTAAAATTAAGTACAGATTGAATAAAGCTAGGGAAGAAAATATCAGTACCTCTCTTGGTTGTGTTCTTACCAAGTCTCCCATATAGTTCTTGGAGGATGATTTGGCCAACATCTATCTTCTTTCCATAGGCCAATGCATAGCCAATTTGCTGCACAGGTGCACTGATTTGATCAAAGCTTGATTTCCTGGCAGTGAAGACTTGAAGAAGAGTTGCAAACACATAGCTCCACTCCTTTCTCAGATTCTTTCTGTTTAGCTTTCCAAGATTGATCCCATCTGAGTAGTTGATGAACTCAAAGAATTCCTCTAACTCTGCATTTGTGGCCAGTCTGTCAAATGATTCTTGTTGTAGGCCCAGTGCTTGATTCATGTCTGCAGGAGTGATAGTGATTTCCTGATCCTGAATCTTGCAGTAGATGATGTATGAGGTGATTGCGTTTTCCAGGGCTACAACCTCCACAATAGCAGTGCCCCAAAACTGTTCCAGAATATCTAGATACAGAGTTGGGTTGGCAGAGAGTGCATCCTTGATGTATGACTCAGCCATCCATTTCACAAAGCACTTGAAATTGGCATTGGGTGCTTCAACATCACTAGTGAGAGTAATGAAGTTGGTGTTGAACTTTACTGTTGCCATTTGTGTAGAAGAGAAAAAGAAATTGAAGGTTGAAGAAGAAATTTGGCTTTTGGTAGTTAGGGTTTCAGGGGTTTAGAGAGTGTAGATGCTTGAGAAATCGAATGAAATGAATCGAATAGATGTGGAATTGTATAAGTATGAGGTACTTGAATTGTCAATTAGAGGTATGTTTTGTATCGACAAGTCAGGCATTCGAGAAGTAGAAAACAACTATTCGAGAAGTCAAGAAAGGCTTAATCGATAACTCAAGCAGATTATAACTTACAGCTGGCAGTTATCTAACTTAGAAGTAATTCTAAATTAAATAAAATGTGTTTTTATGAGTGAATTAACGTCTTAGACAAAAGTCCAAAATCGGTTAAGATTCAGCGAGAATTCAGCCTTTTCAAATGATTCGAGAACTCAAATATAGTATTCGAGAACTCAGTCAATCGAGAACTCATTTACCATATTCGAGAAGTCAAGAATACCTCTATTCGATATCTCCGAAATACTCTATTCGAGAACTCAAGAGTACTCGAATGAGACTTGGCAGAGATGTCGAATAGTGAATCATTCGAAAAGTTTGACTTATTGAATAATACCTATCACCCATAAAAATAGATTTTCACTATCTTTTAAAATTTACCAGCCATATTCATTGAAGAATATTCTGACAAATTAAATAGTGATTTTCTCAAAATTTCATAGAAATTTCAAGTTATCAAAAATATGATTTTCAACATATGCAACAGATTTGAAATATTTATAAATCATATTTCAGCCAACACTTACCTCAAAAATATTGGGAATTTAGATAAAGTAAGTGTTTACTGTTGCAACACACTAGATGCTATATTCAATTAGCCAGAGTCCGAAGAATTCAGCATTCCAATCTCACTGACCAGCCTTGTGAAGGTGGATTCATCTAAAGGCTTAGTGAATATATCAGCTAGCTGTTTTTCTGTAGAGACATAATGCAGCTCAATGGTTCCATTAGTTGCATGTTCTCTAATGAAATGATATCTGATGTCAATGTGATTTGTCCTAGAATGATTGACAGGATTGGCAACTATAGAGATTGCACTTGTGTTGTCACACATGATTGGAATTCTTTCCAACACAAGTCCATAATCTCTAAGTTGGTTTCTAATCCAAAGCACTTGAGCACAGCAACTTCCAGCAGCTATGTATTCAGCCTCAACTGTAGAAGTTGACACAGATTGTTGTTTCTTGCTATACCAAGAGACTAACCTTTGTCCAAGAAACTGGCAACTACCTGAGGTGCTTTTCCTATCCACTCTGCATCCAGCATAATCAGCATCAGAATAGCCAACCAGATTGAACCCTGTGTCCTTAGGATACCATAGACCCAAGTTTGGAGTGCCCTTCAGATATCTAAAGATCCTTTTTATAGCAACCAAATGTGATTCTTTTGGATTTGATTGAAACCTTGCACACAAGCATGTAGCAAACATGATGTCTGGCCTACTTGCAGTGAGGTAGAGTAGAGAACCAACCATGCCTCTGTAGACTGAGATATCTACTTTCTTGCCTTTAGCATCTTCATCCAGTTTAGTGGCAGTGGCCATGGGTGTCTTGGCAGGTGAACAATCTTCCAAGTCAAACTTCTTCAATAAATCCTTGATGTACTTGGTTTGACTGATAAAGATACCATCCTTCCTTTGACTGACTTGCAGCCCTAGAAAGAATGTCAACTCTCCCATCATACTCATCTCATATCTGCTCTGCATGAGTTTAGAGAATTTCTCACACAGCTTCTCATTTGTAGAACCAAAAATGATGTCATCCACATAAATCTGAACTAGGATAATATCATCACCATGCTTCTTGTAAAACAGTGTCTTGTCCAGTGTGCCTCTAGTGAATTGATTTTCAAGCAGAAATTGTGATAAAGTATCATACCATGCTCTTGGAGCCTGCTTAAGTCCATACAATGCCTTAAGCAATTTGTAGACAAATTCTGGGAAGTGTGGATCCTCAAAGCCAGGTGGTTGTTGCACATAAACTTCTTCTTCCAACTCTCCATTCAGAAATGCACTCTTGACATCCATTTGATAGACTTTAAAGTTTGAATGAGCAGCAAATGCCAAGAATATTCTGATGGCTTCCAATCTAGCAACAGGGGCAAATGTCTCATCATAATCAATGCCTTCTTGTTGAGAGTATCCTTTTGCAACCAGCCTTGCTTTGTTTCTTACTATTACACCATCTTCATCCATTTTATTCTTCAGAACCCATTTTGTTCCAACAATGGTTCTATTCTTTGGTGCAGGCACAAGTTCCCATACTTTGTTCCTTTCAAATTGATTCAGCTCCTTTTGCATGGCAATAATCCAATCTGGATCCAACAGTGCATCATCAAGTTTCTTAGGCTCAACTTGAGATAGAAAACATCCATAGAGGCACTCATTCTGAGTTGCTCTTCTAGTCTTTACTCCTACATTGGGATCTCCAATGATTTGCTCTGCAGTGTGAGATCTATCCCATTTCCTTGAATGTTCAGCCTGATTTCTCATTCTTGATGTTGCTTCATCATCCAAATTATGATCATTCTCATTTCCTCCCCCTGTGAGGTTGCCACTACTCACAGGTATGTCTTGGATGCTTGTTTCTGCACTGTTGATTAACACAAATTCTTTTCTTGTATCATCATTCACTTGAGTTTGTTGAACTTGATTTTCAACTTCAGTTTCAATCTCTTCATCAGAATCATCTAGATTATCAAACTTTAATGGATCTTTATCTTCATCATTGGCTTCTTCTAGTCCAGGTAGTTTGTTGTCATCAAATGTCACATCTGTGCTTTCCATAATTTTCTTTTGACTGATGACATAGACCTTGTATGCAATTCTTTCCATAGAGTAGCCAAGAAAAATTCCTTCAAATTCCTTTGCATCAAACTTTCCAACATATTCAGAATTATCTTTCAATACAAAGCATTTGCTTCCAAAAGTATGGATGTACTTTAGAGTAGGCTTCTTTCCAGTCATCAAATTGTAAGGTGTCTTTCCAGTGTTTTTGTTGATGAGAGTCCTGTTCTGGATATAGCATGCAGTGCTCACAGCCTCAGCCCAAAAACATGTAGGCATCTTTGCATCAAGTAACATTGTTCTAGCAGCCTCAATTAGAGTTCTGTTCTTTCTCTCAACAACTCCATTTTGTTGTGGAGTCCTTGGAGCTGAGAATTGCTGAGAAATGCCATTCTCTTTGCAGAATGCTTCAAGTGTGGCATTTCTGAACTCTATTCCATTATCACTTCTCAGTGCAATCACACTTGCATTGTTGACCTTTGCTTCCTTGTCAACTTTCTTTATGTGTTCAATGATTACTTGAGGGGCCTCATCTTTTGATGCCAGAAATTCCACCCATGTATACCTTGTAAAGTCATCAACCATTACCAAGGCATACCTCTTTCTTCCTAGTGACATAATGTTGACAGGCCCAAACAAATCCATATGAATGAGTTGCAGGGGCTTGGTTATTGATGTCACTGTCTTTGACTTATGGCTTGATCTTTTCATTTTTCCTTTTTGACAGGCCTCACACACTCCTTCTTGACAGAATTCAAGTATGGGCATGCCTCTCAC
The DNA here is from genome assembly GCA_037693485.1 of Kitagawia praeruptora. Classification (NCBI taxonomy): domain Eukaryota; kingdom Viridiplantae; phylum Streptophyta; class Magnoliopsida; order Apiales; family Apiaceae; genus Kitagawia; species Kitagawia praeruptora. The sequence goes on from CM075347.1 coordinate 14,503,823, forward strand.
TAACTCTCTTTTGACTAGAGAATTAATGGCTTTGAAATTCAGGTGTGATAACTTCTTGTGCCACAGCCAACAATCTGCATTTGATGCTTTTGAATAAAAGCAGCAGATTTTGTCCTTGTTTGCAGAGTCCATATTGGCTACAAACAGGCTTCCTTTCCTTACTCCAGATAGAGCAAAATCACCAGTCTTTTTGTGGGTGATCAAACATTCATCTTTGTCAAAATCCACCTTGAATCCTCTATCAGTAAACTGACCAACACTTAGCAGATTATGCTTGAGTCCCTTGACTAGTGCTACATCTTCAATGATGACATTACCAACTTTCAACTTGCCATATCCCAATGTGTTACCCATGCTGTCATCTCCAAAAGCAACCATAGGGCCAGCCTTTTCTTGATACTGTGATAGCAGGGCCATATCACCAGTCATATGATTTGAGCATCCACTGTCCAAAATCCACATGACTTTCTTTTCACTTTCTTTGCCCTGCAAACACAAAGGTATTACTTTTCCTTTGGTACCCAAACAAGTTTGGGTTCATGTGACTTAGAAACAGTGTTATCATAAGACACATGCTTATCAACTTTCTTGGTGTTAGTCTTCTTGTCACTGTTAGAAGTCTTAGAACTTGAAGTTTCTGACTTAGGTGACAGAGGTACCTTCCTAGCTTTAGGAGGACTCGAAGACTTTGACTTAGGTGACAAGTTTTCCTAGGGGCATTAGGCATGTAAGCATAGTTGTTATCCTTGTTAATCCCTAACTTGCCATTTCTGTTCTGTTTCTTCTTAATCACTTTCTTTTCTGATTCACTCTTCCCAGCTGAAACAAACTTAACAGATTTCTTAGGTCTTGGCTTATCAACTACTGGCTCCTTGACTTTTGACTTGACACTCTCACTCTTGGAGGATGCCTGTTGTTCACTGGATTGTGCCTCATCCTCATCATTCAACATTTGTTTGATGAGTAAGGCATCCTCATTAATTTCAAATGTTGGTTCTTTAAAAATTGGGTTTTCAGCCCTTTTCAAAATGTGAGGCACTTCCTTATGAACAGCAGTATCATCTTCAATGACAGCATAGCCTTTTCTCTGTTTAAGAGTGCCATAGTCAAGTCCAATAGAAGCCTTGGGTTTAGCTTGAATTTTCTCACAGTAGGATTGCACTAGACCATATGATTTCTTAAATGATTTCAGTTTGAATTCATTTTCAGCTAATTCATCCCTAAGAGCCTTTTCTACTTGACTAGCACATAGAACCTTATTCTGCAGATATTCAACTTCTTTCTTAAGGTTTTCTACTTGCATAGCAGTTAGCTCAAGTTCCTCATTTCTTTTGGTTAACATTTCATTTCTAGTAGACAGTTTAGCAATTTCTTCATTAGCAACAGTCATACTAGTATGAATATTAAACATCTCAACAGATAGTTGTTCAATCATGGATTTATACTCAGAAACAGACATGTCTATAGTAGTGAGAGATGGTACCTGAGAGTCTAATGGAGATGTGCCATCCTTGGAATTGGCCATCAAGGCATAGTTACAAAATTCTTGTTCCTCTCCATCACTATCAGAATCATCCCAACACTTCCCTTCAGCAATGTAGGCCTTACCTTGTGTTTGCTTTTTCAGAAGGGCCTCATACTTAGCTTCGAGCTCAAGAAACTCTCTATCCTTCTTTTTAGGCTTCTTGCATTCACTGGCAAAATGCCCTAGGTCATTGCATCTATAACATCTTACAGATGAACTATCCACATGGCTGGTTTTGAACTTGTTCTTGTTTGGTTTCACAGGTGCCTTGCTCTTGTTGAATGAATGGTTTTGGGTTTTGGGTTTGAAGGGTTGATTCCTTTTGAATCTGATGTTAGGAAATTTCCTGGCCATGAAGGCATATGAAGTGTTTTCCATCCCATCTAGTTCTTCAAGAGTGTAAAACTCTTCTTCCTCCTTCTCCTCAACAGGTTCACTTACTTCATCATCATCTACTATCTCCTCTATCCTTAGCTGGCATGTAGATGCTTCTAGGTCTTGAATAGACTTGTTGACAATCAAGGCACATGATGTGTTTATCATTCTGCCTTGGTTGGCCTGGATAGCCCTTTTCTGAAGCAACTCAAGCTCATGAGTTTTTAAAACTCCATAGAGCACATCATAGGTGATTTTGTTCAAATCTCTTTCTCTTAGAGAAATGACCCTTTGCTCTAGATGATTTGGTGAAAATAGCAGAAACTTCATGTTTAACTCCTTGGTGCTGTAAACCTTGCCATTCATCTGCAACTCAGTGACTAGCTTGTGAAATCTTTCAAACATTTCAGTAATGCTCTCCTTGGGCTGTGCCATGAAGGCTTCATACTGTGTGACCAGTATCTGTTTCTTGTTTTCCTTGACCTCATCAGTTCCTTCACATAACACCTCAATGTGATCCCACATTTCTTTAGCAGATGTGCATGATGCAATGTTTGCAAACATTGACATATCCATGGAATCTATAATTAGCAGCATGAGGTGACTGTCAAGAGCGACCATCTCCTTTTCTGATTCTGTCCATTTAGATGGATCCTTGGCCTCATATGATCTTGGGATAGTTGTGGTTCCAACAGTCTTCTCTGGTATCTCTTGTTGTGGAACAAAAGGACCATTCTTGAGAATTTCAGGATACAAAGGATGAGAGGCTTTAATGAACAACATCATCTTTATCTTCCAGAGATTGAAATTTTCTTTGTCAAACTTAGGGACTTTCACCGTTCCTGTAGTCTTTGGTGTATTCGAACTCATGATCGTTTTTCTGTTTTTGAATAAACAGCCCGCTCTGATACCACTTGTTGAGTATTGAATACGGTAAAAGAATACAGAGGGGGGGGGTGAATGGATTCTTGAACTTTTCTTGGATTGAGTCTATGTAGCAGATAAGTGCCTGTGTGTGTAGAAGTGAAGGTGCGGATAAAGAAACAACACAAGACACAATATCACTTTAATCTAATGTATTATTAGATAAAGGTTGCTACAATCTGTGAATACAAATGGTAGTATTCTCAGCTTCGTTTTTCTCAGAGAGATATAGCTTCTGATGTATGAAAAACTTGACTCACAAAGTTAATGACTAAGGAAGTGAGGCTGTATCCTTATAGAGCATGAATACAACCTACTTACTACAAAACAAGATAGCTAAACAAATTACTTTCTAGTCTCTCTATCCTTTTTGAGTAAGTGTCCAAACGGTTATAGATTTGACTTTGCAAAGCCTGTTCAGATCCACTTCTTTAGCCCCTTGTCTCTTCTATATCTCTCCAAGCTTCCTTGTAGGCTTTCCAGAGCACGTTACAGATTGTGGTCCATAAAGTGCATTGGCTTGTTGCAGGTTTCTGACTTGTACAAATTCTTCAGTATTTTGTCTCCCAGAATGTATTCGAGAAGTGCCTCAGTAAGTGATTCGAGAACTAGAATTGACTTGATCGATAACTCTGAGTTCTCGAATACTGTTATATTGACATATCGAATCACTTCTCGAATAGCTCTTTTCTTCAGGGTCTCTTGAGATGTCGAATAGAGCATTTTGACTTGTCGAATCCTTGAGATGTCGAATAGCTTTCTGAGTCCTTGAGATATCGAATGGTACTTTAACTTGTTGACTCCTTGAGAACTCGAATACCACTTTGACTTGTTGACTTCTTGAGTTCTCGAATAGAGTAATAGACATATCTAATCCCTGAGATATCGAATGAGATATCGAACAGTGTATCCAGAGATATCGAATAGTGTTTTGAGATATCGAATCCCTGACTTCTCGAATGCTAGACTTCTCGAATAGACAAATATACTTCTCGAATTGGTACTTAGGCAAATTCTTCATTTCTTCAAATCCCAACTGTGATTATTTGACAGTCTTTATCTCCTTGCTTGAGGCATGAACCTTGGAACTTCTTTCAAGCGTTATTCTAGACAATATAAGTACAGTTACACAACTAGGATTTGATGCCTACTTCATGTACAGAACAAATAGAAACTCTACAACTAGAGGTTCCCTCAGTTAATAGGTCATGTAAGTAATGCAAAGCATTACAAACAATTAGGCTTGTTATTAGATGTATACAGGCATGCCTCTGTGACTAACACAATTACTGACACGTGAGTAAACTCTATTAATTGTTCAAGTGATCGAGTCATGTTCAGTGAACTCATTCCCCAATGAGCACCTACATACTAACTATAGTGTCACCACACAAATGCCTATGAGAACAGACATCCTTCGTAGGAAGCAAGTATAGTATGTATCGATCTTTACGGATTGACTAACTCCCAATTAGTTATCCTATGATCAGGAACAGTTTAAGTTTAGTGTTATCATCTTCTAGATCTCACTGTTATAATCTCATTATAATTCTAGAAGCTTTACTCTAAACTATGGAACATCTTATTTAATACACTTTAAATAGATAAAGCCCGAAATAAAAACAAACAAGTCTTTTATTAATATAAACAAAATCAAATAAGATTACATGAAAGTTCTTCCTAACTCATCAAACATGATTGGATTTAGGACAAAAACCTTTCAATCTCCCACTTGTACTAATGCCAATCACTCTGGTATCTAATACCCATCTTATCCTTATGTCGATCAAAGTGATCCCGAGACAATGGCTTTGTTAGCGGGTCTGCTAGTTGTTATGTGTGTCAACTCTCTCGATATTGACATCTCCTCTTTCAATGATCTCCCTGATCAGATGAAAACGCCGCAATACATGTTTGGAGCTCTTATGAGATCTAGGTTCCTTAGCCTGCGCTATTGCCGCGTTGTTATCACAATACAACATAATAGGCTCCTCAATGCTAGGAACAACTCCCAACTCAGAAACAAATTTCCTCATCCAAACGGCTTCTTTTGCAGCCTCACTTGCAGCTATATACTCTGCTTCCGCTGTGGAGTCAGCCGTTGTAGACTGTTTGGAACTCTTCCAACTAATCGCTCCACCATTTAGAGTAAACACGTACCCTGACATGGATTTGCTATCATCACATTCTGATTGAAAACTAGAGTCAGTATAACCCTCTATTTTCAACTCAGATCCACCAAAAACAAGAAAAATATCTTTAGTTCTTCGCAAGTACTTAAGGATGTTCTTCACTGCTTTCCAGTGGTCTTCACCTGGATCAGACTGATATCTGCTTGTCACACTAATTGAATAAGCAATATCAGGTCTAGTACATAACATCGCATACATGATAGATCCTATTGCTGAAGCATAAGGAATCTTACTCATACACTCTCTTTCCTCAGGTGTCTTAGGAGACATCCTATCGGAAAGGGAAATTCCATGGCTCATCGGTATGAGACCTCTTTTGGAATTTTCCATGTTAAACCTTTTAAGCACTTTTTCGATGTATGTACCCTGGGCAAGACCTATCATTCTTCTAGATCTATCTCTATAGATCTTCATCCCGAGAATGTAGGATGCTTCTCCCAAGTCCTTCATAGTGAAGTTTTTCGATAGCCACACTTTGACTGATTGCAACATCGGTATATCATTTCCTATAATTAGTATGTCATCCACATACAATACAAGAAATGTTACCGCGCTCCCACTAACCTTCTTGTAGACACATGGTTCATCTATGTTTTTTATAAAACCAAACTCTTTGATTGTCTCATCAAAACGGATGTTCCATCTACGAGAAGCTTGCTTTAACCCATATATGGTTCGTAGCAGCTTACACACTAGGTGTTCATTCCCTTTGGAAACAAAACCCTCTGGCTGTGTCATATACACTTCCTCTTCTAGTTTTCCATTGAGGAAGGCCGTCTTCACATCCATTTGCCAGATCTCATAGTCGTAGTAAGCAGCAATCGCAAGCAAAATCCGAATAGATTTTAACAGGGCTATAGGCGAAAAAGTTTCATCAAAGTCAATCCCTTGCCTTTGTCTGAATCCTTTTGCCACGAGCCTGGCCTTATAGGTCTCCACCTGGCCATCTGCTCCAATCTTTCTTTTGTATACCCATTTGCACCCAATAGGCTTCACATCCTCTGGTGCTTCAACCAAAGTCCATACTTGGTTGGTATACATAGAATCCATTTCGGATTTCATGGCATTCTGCCATTTCTCTGAGTCAACACTACTAATAACCTCATTATAGGTCATAGGGTCATCATCATCAATGATTGACAACTCATTGTCATTCTCAATGACAAGGCCATAATACCTCTCAGGTTGGCAAGACACTCTATTTGACCTACGCACAGGCTTTTCTACAGAAGGTTGTTCTTTCTGAATAGGTATTTCCTCTTGAACCGTAATAGTTTGTGCTTCTTGAACTTCATCAAGTTCAATCTTGCTCCCACTGTTCCCTTCAAGGATAAACTGTTTTTCTAAGAAGGTAGCATGTCTGGAAACAAACACCCTATGGTCGATGTAAAAGTAATACACTAAAGTCTCTTTAGGATATCCCACAAAACTACATTTTACGGATCGAGATTCCAGCTTATCAGGGTCAACTTTCTTAACATAAGCTAGACATCCCCAAATCTTAATGTGTTTAAGACTCGGTTTCCTTTCTTTCCATATCTCATATGGAGTTTGAGGAACAGATTTGGTAGGCACCTTATTCAGTAAGTATGCTGAAGTTTCCAATGCATAACCCCAAAGGAATACTGGAAGATCTGCATAGCTCATCATGGATCTAACCATGTCTAACAAAGTTCGATTTCTCCTTTCAGATACCCCATTTAACTGTGGAGTATATGGAGGAGTCCACTGAGAGACTATACCATTTTCTTTGAGATAATTTAGAAACTCTCCACTCAAGTATTCACCACCTCGATCTGATCGGAGAGTTTTAATACTATGTTTGGTTTGTTTCTCTACTTCATTCTTGAATTCTTTGAACTTTTCAAAGGCTTCAGACTTGTGTTTCATCAAATACACATATCCGAATCTAGATCGATCATCTGTAAAAGTAATGAAGTACGAAAATCCACCCATGGATTGCGTAGACATTGGTCCACATACATCTGTGTGTACCAATCCTAATAAATCTGCAGCTCTCTCTCCATGTCCACTAAATGGAGATTTGGTCATTTTACCCAATAGACAAGACTCGCATGTAGGATATGATTCAAAATCAAAAGGGTCAAGTAACCCTTCCTTATGCAATGTTCGAAGTCTATTTTCACTAATATGACCAAGTCTGCAGTGCCACAAATAGGTAAGATTTTCATCATCTCGTTTCCTTTTATTAGTCTGTTCAATTTGTAGTAAACTATGTTCTACGTCACATACATACAGACCATTATTTAAAATACCACTACCATAAAGAACATTATCTCTAAGAATTGAACATTTATTATTCTGAATAACAAACGAAAATCCATCCAAGTCTAACATGGGAATAGAAATAATATTCTTTACAATCGAGGGAACAAAATAACAATTATTTAAAACAATAGTCTTGCCCGTAGGCATATGTAAATCAAATGATCCTATGGCTTCAGCAGCAACTCTTGCTCCATTTCCCATCCGTAGAATCACTTCATCTTCTTCAAGAGTCCTACTTCTCCTTAGTCCCTGCAACGAATTGCAAATATGAGAACCACAGGCGGTATCTAATACCCAAGTAGAATTTTGACTTAGTGACATATTTATTTCAATCATGAACATACCTGAATCTGAAGCGGCAGTCTCACTACCCTTCTTCTTCTTCAATTCTGCAAGGTAAGTCTTGCAGTTCCTCTTCCAGTGCCCCACCTTGTTACAATGGAAGCAAACATGTTTGCTCTTGGGGTCTTCTTTAGCCTTGGTAGGATTAGGCTTCTCACCACCCTTCTTCTTCTTGGGAAAATTCCTCTTCCGTTTCTTGGAAGTAGAGCCTTCACCAATAAGAAGAACAGAACTCTTCTTAGAAGGAAAGTTCGACTCAGCAGTTTTCAACATGTTATGAAGTTCAGCCAAGCTAACATTCATCTTATTCATGTGAAAGTTCACAACAAACTGCGAGAACGAATCTGGAAGCGATTTCAAGACCAAGTCTTGGCATAGCTCCCCATTCATGATAAAACCAAGTTGCCCCAAACGTTCAATCAAATTGATCATCTTGAGCACATGGTCATTCACAGATGTTCCCTCTGCCATTTTACAACGGAACAACTCTTTTGATATCTCGTATCGAGCTGTCCTCCCCTCTACATCATACAACTCTTGTAGATGTACAAGTATAGTGTAAGCATCCATTTTCTTATGTTGCCTCTGAAGCTCAGGGTTCATAGATGCCAACATTACACATTGGGCAATATTTGCATCATCTATCCAAGTCTGATAGACTTGATGCTCATCATATGGTGCATCATCAACATGGGTTTTAGGTAATGGTGAGTCTAGCACATAATCCAACTTCTCTGATTTGAGAACAATTCTCAAGTTTCGAAGCCAATCAGCATAGTTGGGACCAGTCAACTTGTTAGCATCAAGAATGCTACGGAGTGATAGTGCAGAAGACATGGTATATATAGTAAATCTGTAAATGATAAACACATAACAACACTCTGCAAATATTCAATTTTCATTTTAAAACACTATATGGTCTTTATTCATAAGTGGCTCCCACTAATTTATCTAATTTATACGACCCTCTATATGTATAAATGAGTATTCATAATACAAGTGAGAATAGGGATCCTACTTTCCATCACACAACCCCGGCTGTGGCACGAAACGCCATGTGATGTTCCATAGGCAGACAACTCATGTCAATTACATCTCATGTTATTCCCTAATTAAACTTTAGCCTCTTGAATCATTGAGTCACGGCTGTGGCACGACAAACTCAATATTCTAAGTCAAGTCAAACCCAACATCTCGTACAATTTAATCAATCTCCAACAGCCCACGGCTGTAGCACGTAACGTCCATTAGATTCTAATTCATTGTACACATCTCTATGTAATAGACAAGTATTTCTAATTTCGAAATCAAAGCCCTCGGCTGTAGCACGAAACGACAATGATTTAAAAATAAGAACTACTTTCTACCATGTTGGAAGGCTATGACCGACACAAGCCCGTTGTGTCTTTGACCATTTATTAACTTGATATTTAAAAGAGGGGTTTTAATCATATTAAGGTTACGAAACACTTTCATTATAACCTAGATGTCTAACATGCTTAGTACGTTTAAGGAATCAGCTTAAATCTAACAAATCATGTTCAACCTAGACATATATCATCTATATATTCATTCAATAAAACATACGTAGGCATGTTAGATCATGTAGTACTGTTTTAAACTTATGTATGGATCATTGGTTGTGTATAACAGTCATTAAACAGTCAAAAAGGGCCTTAAAAACACTTCCGGAAGCTATAATCGTTTCAAAATTATTTTTTTAAAAATATTTGACCCATCCATTAGAACCGTCTCGTCAATACGAATCCAACGCCACCAACTACGCCTCAAACGGAGCTCGGACGCGCCCGCAATCACCCTCCGAAGTTTCTCTCGCAAAATGACGCCTTGTAACGCATCTCGATCATGCGTTACAACCTGTTGCGCTACTTCTACATGCGTGTCAACCATGTAACGCATTCTCTAAATGCATTACAGGTCAAGTATGGCGCGGCCCTTCAGCGTTTGTTCAGCAGCCGACAGTTCTTATTGATAATTATAAAATCCAGCCCACTACTAGTAGGCCCAAGTAATTTAGTCAAGCCCGCCACCTTTGCAAGCCCACCAGCATATATTTTATATATATTATTTAATAACAGATTATAATTATTAAATTCAAACTTCTTTAAAAATTCATAATTAATAATCTGTTCATTCAAATAATATAATAAAAATATCCTGATCCTCTACAACACTTGTAGAATCTAAATACAGTGTCATTTTATTTCAAAAAATTAATTTCGAATTAATTCATAATTAATTTTATTATAGCCTCCATGAACTTCAAAAATTCATAATAAATCCATACAAGCTCTAAAAATTCTCAAATTTTTTCTGGGAATCTATATGCATACAACCTATGCTCTGATACCATTGAAGGAATTTCTACACATGCGGAAGTATTTATAACATTTATTTGCATAGAAATCCTAATTAATCATGCATATATTTCAAGAAAATAAGAAAATTACCTTGAATGCTTTCCGGCAACAGCTATGAACTTGTTCTTAAATCCCAGCAATCAATCCTCAATGTGTGGAGTGCTCTAACGGTATCCACCAAGAGAATTAAATGAAGAACAGAAAATGAGAGAATTTGGCTAATTCTTGATTTTGCAAAATTCTCTTAATCTTTGCAAAATGTTTTGTACGTACTTGCTCTCTTCCAAGCTTCATTCTTATAACAAAACTCAGCTGAGCATTCTTGACTTTAAGCATTGTTTGGTTTAATTAATCATTATTAATTAATCCATTAATCATTAAAACTCTTTTAATAATTAAAACATGTTTATCATTGATTTCATTTAAACTCTTTAAAAATAATTCTCTCTATATATTTAATATCTCAGATTAAATATACAATTATTATATTAAGAACTTTTCTTAATATTTATAATTAATTAAATCATATTTAATTAATTATTTAATTATTTATTTCTCAAATAAATAATTATTAGCCAAAATAATTTTTTCCTTCATCTTCAAACTTAATCTCTTTTATGGTGTGACCCTTTAGGTTCATAATTATGTCGGTAGTAGAAATATATAATAATAAACTATTCATTATTATTTATACGAATTACAATTAATTCGTTAAAAAATAATTATCGTTATAATTAAATTCATTCTACAACGTGAGTGATACTTTTGAAGGTATATCGCGACTATCCGAATAATATGAATTCATCACTAGGAATATAGAACCTATTCAGCGAATGGTTACCGTACAATAAATTCCTTCTGCCCTAACAATATCCCGATTAAATACAAGGCATAGATCGCGTGTCAAGCCTATCTAATTTAATCATATGATTTCTTATTCCTTATGCTTAGTTCATATTAATGCAAATTAGAAACTACTTTCTAATTTCATTTACTCTGGCCAGAGATTCCTGAACTACCACATTAAGAATAACATAGGATATTCACTTCCTTTAATAGAAGGGGTAGATCCTTTATCGATCGTTAACTATCTCCATGTATAAATTCCAATGTCCAGAATAGAACTTATTAATTGCCCTTGAGACTAAGGACTATACCAAAGCATTGTTCATTATATACAAGATGACTCTAACAATCTCAAGTCTAAGGATATTTGTACAACCATCACTATACGAACAATTACTGACACGTGAGTAAACTCTATTAATTGTTCAAGTGATCGAGTCATGTTCAGTGAACTCATTCCCCAATGAGCACCTACATACTAACTATAGTGTCACCACACAAATGCCTATGAGAACAGACATCCTTCGTAGGAAGCAAGTATAGTATGTACCGATCTTTACGGATTGACTAACTCCCAATTAGTTATCCTATGATCTGGAACAGTTTAAGTTTAGTGTTATCATCTTCTAGATCTCACTATTATAATCTCATTATAATTCTAGAAGCTTTACTCTAAACTATGGAACATCTTATTTAATACACTTTAAATAGATAAAGCCCGAAATAAAAACAAACAAGTCTTTTATTAATATAAACAAAATCAAATAAGATTACATGAAAGTTCTTCCTAACTCATCATACATGATTGAATTTAGGACAAAAACCTTTCAGATTTTGTGTTTATGATGTGCTCAAAATGGAAAAATGAGCAACAAATGGAGGAAGAGAAAGATGGTGTTTGTGCGAAAGTGATGGAGAAGAAGAAGAACAACAGTGACTAACGGCTGGAAACACATGCAAAAAACTTGAGCAAGATCGAAGGGAGGGCTGTGAGGCCCTTGATGCTCCCTCCTAGCTCTGATACCATGTAAGATTCTATAGACTGACACAATGCTAGACCAAACTTGTTTATATTACAACTACTGGGGCATGACTACTGCAGCAACTACATGTGCTGGTGAAGTGTTAGCAGATCGCACTATCAGAACCATGTGCTACCACACTACTAGGTATCATGGCTCTCATGTGATGAACATATGGCTACCACACACATATTCTAACAGAGTTCGCGAGTCCTAGTAGGGGTCGAGTCCTTGAGTGACGTTTGATTTTGCAGTCGCAGGGAGTTTGTTTTTTGTTCTTTTATGTTTAGTGTTGAGTTTATGGTTTCTGAGATTGCTGTGTTGCCTGATTTACCACCGACTTTAGCGTTATCTGAGTAGTTAGTTTATTGTTTTAATTTGTGAGTTTTGTCATTGTTGAGTTGATGTATGTTAGAGTTTTGAGCTGCTGTTTTGAGACTCGTTTGTTGTCGTTTTCAGAGTTTTGTTTTGCAAGTCCAGTTCTGAGTTTTGCTGGGTAGCTGCGTTGACTCGGGTGATGTTGTGCTTGCTTTATTTTTGCATGTCCCTTGAATGTGCTGTCTGTTCTGTCAACTCGTCATTTTTGCTAGCTAGTTCGAATCAGTAGCGTTTGATGTGTTTTTTATTTTCCTGTGTGTGTCGGTGATTAATTGATACTCTCTCTGTCCCAGTGGATTCTAACGGTGGCACGCATTTTAAGGCTCCTAAAAAATATAGATCCATATTTTATTTCTAATTTTTTTTATTCTGAATAAAAATTTAATGTTTCTATTTTTATACAAAAAAATCTTAAAAATAAGTTGTGGAACTATACTTTATAGGAGCCTTAAAATGCGTGCCAAGTAATGAAAAAAAAACTGGGTAGAAATGAGTGGGACGGAGGGAGTAGCATTTATGTGATTAGTTTGTAACGTTGATTTTGTTCCATGATTTGGGATGGATGATTTTGCAATTAAGTGTAACTTTAATGTGATTTATTGTGTTAATTAGTTAGGCGTTATGTTTTAATTTTTAGCTTAAATTTTGTTTGTGATGTTTAGTTAAATAGACAATATGTAAGAACCCATATTTTCGGTAGAATTAATTTTTTTTAGCATTGATAAAAGGAGGAACAATGATTCCGACTACAAGGTATTAACAGTTCTAATAAATGAAGGTTGAAGGGTTATAGATCCTAGTGATTATATGCCATGAAGAATGCAATGGGTTGACAACTTAGATTAGAATAATCTATCTCCTAGGGAGATAAGATATGGGGATTCCAATTAGAGGGAATAATCTCGTGTCATCCAAATCAATATATGTTATTAGTCCAGTGGTTCCGTGAAAGAGTTAAGGAACGCCCGAAAGAGAACAAGGACATTTCTATGGATATAAGAAATAAAAGGAGAATAAAGTGTGAATAGTGTTTTTTGGTGGGAAATGAGAATATGAGTTAGACGATTCAATATCTATAAACGATGAGCTTGGAAAAATCAACTTCTCTTCCTTTCCATACCTCCAAATACTTGATCTTTCCGACTGCGAGCTAAATGGAAGCATAACTTACCAAATTGGAATGCTGTCAAAACTCATGGATCTCTCACTCCGTGGAAACATATATCCCTTATTTCTACTATAAATATATTTCACCCATATTTCTACTATAAATATATTTCTACTATAAAACTCCGTGTTTCACCCCTATTTCTACTATAAATATATTTCTATGTTGTTTTTTTTATTACAACTTTAAAAAAAAGTAGTTTCACCCCTACAATCATATATCCCTTATAATTCTATATTATTTTTTAAAGAAAATAATAAAATTGAAATCCTATTATAATTATAATACAATTTTTTTTATCATAATTTAGAATCAAAAAAAATATTACGATCAACTCTCCGAAATATTTTTCAAGGAGAACAACTAGAACATGTTTCTATACACTACTCTAGAACAATCTTTCCTGCGATTATATGTTTATTTTTTAAAAAACATAATAAAATTGAAATCTTATTATCATTATAATTCTTATATTGTATTAGCAATTTTTTTATTATAATTTAGAATATAAAAAGATTACAACCAATTATCTTAAATATTTTTTGACGAAAACAACTGAAACGTGTTTTCATGCACTTCTATTGAATAATCTAAGTTTATAGTTTGTTAATCGCATAAATTTTTTATGCAAATAACATTTTTCTTTTTATAATTTTATAATATTTAATTAAATAAAAAATTAATAATTAATTAATATAAATCCCCGAGCCCGTGCTTCGCACAAGTTATCATCTAGTATATGTAATGGATGGATATGAATTAATTTAAATAGTATGTATTAATGTGCAGGCTTAGTTTAAATATGGCATAAAGCTGACATGGATGGTTTAACTAATGACTTGTGACACCTGGACTTTTTAGCTAACAGAAGGTTATGGTTGGAGATGCTCTAAGGGCATCTCCAACCCTCTAAAACCCTTAGGTAAATTTAAATAAATGATACCATAAATAAAAGTTATAGAGAATATGTAAAAAATTCTTCACTCCAATCACACGTTCCTGTTGTCTAAATATTTAGCCAATCCCATGAGGTTGGCTATATTTGTCGAACGGCTAGAGACCTGTAAGAAGATTACACATCATCTATTACCATAATAAAATAATATATTCTATTTATAATAACTTGAAATAATAATAACATACTATTTTTAAAAAATAGCCAATCATTATAGCCAATACCGTCGGAGCACAATGCCTTACAGGTTCAGTAAATTTTACACAATCAGTATTTTATATCATTTTAGCCAACCAATTTAGCCAATACCATTGGAGATGCTCTAAGGGGGCAAACCCCTTAGCTAAAATTTTAAATAACTTACCAAAATTGAAAATTATACATAATATGTTTAAAATTCACCATTCCAATGGGACATTCCCCTTATCTAAAATTTTAGTCAATCCTCTATATTTTTTCAATATTTGCCATATTTGTTAAAACTCTACAGATCTGTAGCAAATTCCAGGTCATTTTCCGCCCGTTTTCTTCCCATAATTTGACCAAAAAAATTATAATATTATAATATTAGAGTTCAAATATTTAATCTTTTTTAAAATTATTATGATCTTAAATTATTTTCTAAAAAACGGGACGATAGTGATTCATTTAATTCATAATATTTCAAGATGACTTTCCAAGAAACACCTTGTTCTCTTTTAAGGCCTGACCACACTGAACTGAGCTCTTCCATAATTTGTTTTTTTTTCAATTTTCTACAATGATAAGTCCCCGATAGAACAACTGGAGAAATATTAATGTAGAATTGGAGACTATACATTCAAATAAATGTTTTTTCTTCTTTTCAAAGGAAAGCATGATATTGGCAAAAAAGAAAAAAAAAGGAAAGCATGATGAACACTAATTTTTTCTACGCGTCTCATATTACCCTAGTGGAAATGAGTCCGGATCCTCTGTCCCCTTCCTCCGTGTCTCCTTCGTGTCCCCTACTCTTTTTAATATAAAAAGAGTGCCCCTGCTGGGCCCATTTTAAATAAAATTATATTTTTATTTAAAATGTGCCCCGCAGGGGCACTCTTTTTATATTAAAAAGAGTGGGGGACACGAAGGAGACACAGAAGAATGGGACAGAGGATCCCAACCCAGTGGAAATGGTCATGGGATTGATTTGTATTCGAAAATGAACCACGTATATAAATGTCATTATCTCACTCTTTATTTGCGCGTAATTAATTAATCAAGTTACGATTCTATTCAAGTCCAACAAGTCAAAATAGTACTCCTTCCGTCTCTTAAAACTTTTCCTGTTTATTTTTATTACGTTTGCCAACGCACACTTTTTATCATTAATACCTTTAATTTCGTATTAGTTTTAAATATAAAAACTTCATTGTATTAAAGTACTCATAAATACGAATCCAACAAGATCACTCATGACTATATTTGATCTTATAGATTAGACGTAAATTAGTAATTTGTCTCATGTTATGAACAGTCCCGATATTACAAACGAGAAACGTTTTGAGAGACGGAGGGAGTATATATCAATATAACTTAATTCGTGCTAGTGCCTATTTCCAATGAATTTATTATAATGACCCAAATTTGAGGGTATTCCTATAAATACACTTTGTTAAATGGGTTAATGGGCTACTATCCATGAACACTATCCATGACCCGTTTACAACATTTTATCTTTTCTTTGGGTTTTTTTATTAATCCACTTAGATCCGATTATTGGAACACGCTATGTTCACCGGTTGTAATTTCAAAATCTCCACGATCCACAATTTCAGCCAAGATTTATGTAACTGATTATGTCTTGCGCTCATCTTCACAAACAGTTATCAAGATTACATTTTTTCGATTTGTTTTTGAAATTTCCTTCTTCAATTTTTTCCTCCGATGATATGCCAAATGCAATTCTGAAATTTAAATGGTTAGTGGTCTCTTTGCTTTCTTTCAATGTTTAATCGTGATGTGTGATTTTTATGCAATTCATAGCACACAACTTTTTACAATTTGATAGTGATGGATTTCTTCTAGGCCATCTTTAATTTTGTATCATATTTGATTTCCTGCTCATTACTTTTATCGAACATCAATTCAAAAGTTTATATATATATATATATATAGGCCTTTACTCCATACAGAACACTCTTATATAACAAACAATAAAGAACACTATAAAATCATTTATTCCAATAGATCCATTAGCCCCGCCAGGGGCACCCAATACAAAAAGTTCTTATTTTTTTAGGCTCCATCCATTCAGCAAAAATTTTTTTTTTTTGAAAATTTACTATTCATCGATGACGTCATGATGACGTCATCAGTGACGTCATCGATGAACAGTAAATTTTCAAAATTTTTTTTGTTGGATGGATGGAGCCTAAAAAATAAAACTTTTTGTATTGGGTGGCCCCGTCAGGGGCAATGGATCTATTAGATATGAGGTGTTCTTTATTGTTTGTTATATAACCATGGAGTCCAATCCTATATATATATATATATATATTTATATATGCATAGTGAATCATCTGCACTTCACTTTGGTAATATGTGTGATTTTGTTTTATGACAGGACTATCCAATATAAGCACTATGATACAATGTCTTAGCCATAGATTTTGTTATTGTTGTTTATTTTGCAGAGAAAGACAGTAAGAACATCAGAAGATTAATAGAGGCATAAAGATGAAAAAACTCAATGCACAAAGCAAAATATAAATTGAGGTATTTTCAAAGAATGTGGAACAGTTCTTAATAAATAGATAGATCCCAAAGAGGTGTAATCAATTGTCTTTCTTTTTGTTTATATATTTTATTTTTGTTTCCAATTTTTGTTCTTTGTTGTGCCTAATGTTATATGATTTCTTGATGTATGCCTAATTGTCTTTCTTAATCTTGACTTCTTGCCATTCAATCATGTGCAAATGCAATGCGGTTATCAGTATGACGGTTCTAGCCATACACATTGGAGCAAATTGGTGCGTCCTATGAGTCATATTTTTACCATTTTCTCAAATCTCTCTCATCTTTTTTTGTTTTCTTTATTCTCTGTTTTTTCGTTTTATAATTTACTAATGTTCTCTATGATTTTATTTGTCTGTTTTGAATTTGTGTTTGTGTTTATGTGTATGTATAGATATTTTTATGTTTGTATGATGGAAACGAATTTAATTGTTTCTCATGTAATTTGTTTGAATTTACAGGATGTGCAACCTTGATGGATCTTGAAAGAGTGCTCCAACGATTAGAGATACACAGTTGAAGGTATGAAACCATTGATTAGACGATCGTGCATATGTAAATAGAGATACACGGTTGAAGGTATGAAACCAATGATTAGATGATCATATGTTTTGCAATTTTTTATTTCCATTTTTTCTCCATGATCTAAGCCGATCGTAATTATATGTGTTGTGTATCATTGTTAAGTGGCATACATTTTGTTGTATTGTTTATGATTTTTTGTGGTATACATTGACATCACTACTTGATGGATCTTATCTTATGGACTGATCGATTTGAATGTTTTGCTCATGATATACAGGTATGACTATTCTGGCTATGGGCAATCCACCTGAGAATATCGTCTATACATACACACACCTCTATATTTGAAAATTTTTGAATCGTTTTTCTCTCAATTTCCATCGCGATCTGGATTCCAAATTTCAAAACTTTTTATTTTCAAATTCATTTCTCCTCAATCTCAGACTTTCCTTTTCAAAACTTTCTTCTAAAAATATAAGATTATAATCTATAATATCTATAATATAAGATAAGATGTACAGATCTGAGCCCAACTTTATCATATACTGTTCTGCTTCTTCTATCTTTTCAAGTTCGAAATTCATCTATTTCTGAGTATGAATTTGTCTGACACCGTAAACCTAATTGATGTATTGTTTAATCTGTAGCTGATTTAATCTTTCATGGAGGCTGGTGGGTCTCAAAGAGATGGTACGGGTGAAGCTTCAGTCAAGCCTACCCTTTCAATTGGAAAATGTCTTTGATTTTATAGTGGTATGTTTACTTATGCAGTTTTTTACACTTATGAAGTGATGACATCGATACTGTTAAAATAAGATATCTAAAGTAATTTGCACATGTATTTAAGACATCCTTAGTAGATTAATGTATATGATTGAATGATTGTTGCCATTAGCAACTCAGTTAAAGATTTGATTTTGTTACATTTATTGTTGCTGTGTTACTAGATAATGTGTATTTTATGTAATTTGTCTTAGCTAAATGTTAGATACAGTGTTGATGTATGCTAAATATTATGGACTTGATATAAATCTCTGATTGTTTCTTGCCTTATAATATGTTTCTGTTTAGTTTTTCCTTTGAAGTAAAACTATCTGTTCGGGAAAGTTTTGGTATTCAGATTTGGGATTTTCTTATATGGCACATGAATGTATCTACTACTGTCTAATAAGATTTTGGTTTGTTTTTCAATTACAGAAGATTTATTATCAGGGAACCAACCGGATGGATCAGTTCACTTGGGTGTACTGCAAGAATGGTTTGGTTTTGATCAGTTCACTTCGACTGATTGGATCCTCTTTAGTTACAATAGGGCTGCAGTACCTCCTTTACTTTCTTTGTTCAAATTGAAATGAGGGGAAGTGGAAGGAAGAAATGTGCAAGTAATATGTCAAGATGGATGATTACAATATTTTTATTTCTGTGCAATACTCACTGAGTATGGGATCTATCTCCGACGATCGATTTAAGTTTTCAATAAAGTAAGGTATGAAATTTGTATATATTATTGTTATTTGTTCTTATATTGTAGCTTCCATATTTATTTGATTGATTAATTCAGTTTTTTAATGATTTTGTAGCTACTATGATATTCGGTGTTTGTTGCATATAAAGTGTTTGAAGTGCTGCTAGAGAATGATATGCACAATGCACATCAGCTGCTAGAACAGTTGGCGAATGGAACTCAATCAGGTGATACTAATGGAAATCCATCTACTTCTCAGGTTCATGAAATGGAGATCACCTAATGAAAACCCTTTCCTTTTCCTTCTGCAAGCTTTAGACTGATAGGATTCAGTTTAGCTCTCTCTATCCGTAATTCGGCTAATACTAATTGATTAAATCTGAGAGGTAGTTCTCTATTCACGTTTATTAGTGTTCAGGGAATCATTATAAGTATTACTACGAATCACGTTTATTAGTATTCAATTTGAGCTGCCAGCGCCAGAGTTGAATACTAACAATTATTTTGTTAATGCTTCTGCTGATGTAATCTCGCCAAGCTCCTTTTCAGCCGAGAGGTCTTTTCTGTACCCGGTGATGCAGAACCCGATGAATATGCTCTATGATCAGAGGTTCACTCAAGGACCTCAAGAATCTGGATTGGCTTTAGTACATCAATCTGGCTTGCCTCATGGGCCTGAAAGTTATGGTTTGCATTCTGGCTCTCACGATCCTGCTTTGCGTCATGAACCTGTTTTTCTTTCTGGGATGTTTTCTGTTGCAATATTGTTTCGGTACTTTTATTTATACTAGCCTTCTAATGTAAGTGTTATGTTGTAATATGTTTTTCAGTTCTGTAACTAGATACATACCAGGCTTCCGAACCCGAGCGCCAACTATACAATCCATCCGGGTACTCACAAATAGAATAAGAAGATTTTCCATTAATTTATCACCATAATCCGTTGCTTCATTTTAAATATGATTATGTAAGTATATGATGTCTCTTAAATTGATTATTTGGATAGTGACGGGTTTGAAGGCTAGATTGATATCAAATGTAGTTTTCTGTTTCATTTATAGTGATAAAAACACGTTTTAACAAAAAAAAAAGCGCATCCCTCTGCATTGAAAAGAAATTAAAGAGTAATATATTTGCCGGTTTATATTTACTTGCCACCTGACATAAGAATATTGGTTTAGTTTGCACAATTAGAAATGTATTTAATAAGTTTTTGTACGATGTGCATCCTGCCAATGTAACCGGTAGACTGATATTAGCCAGTTTGCAACGTAGAGTTGTTTTTCTTCCGGTATATTCTGGCATTGGTGGCAATGATCAATTTCCTGGGACTGGAGCAGAAATGTATCCTTCAAGGTGTGTGTGTGTCACTCTTCTTATATTTTCTATATCCCATTGGTGTTATCTATCCAGCTCATTAGACAATTATCAACCTTTTCAGGGATAATTTTGGCATTGGAGGATATAATGTAGTAGGTCTGTTAACCTCCAGACTATTTTTTTTTATTCATGAGCTTTAAAAATGTTTAAGTCTTAATTAGCAAAAAGAAAATGTAAAACTCTTGATGCATTTCGTTGTTTAACTACATGACCAGACCATCCTATTTTCCGTATGCGGTTTGATGGACAACGGCCTGTCTTTCCAGGAGCAATGCCTCCTTAAGTGTATTCCTACAAAGCCAACTCAACTACATCGGAAATATAATATTGGAAATATGATTGGTAATTGGTCATTATACGAACTTGGATTATTGTTTGATTCTTATTTAAGAGAAGAACCATGGATGATTCTTATTTACAGGTTCTTTTTAATTCTTCTTGAATCTATCTTATCTTTAATACAATTCTTTTTGTTGCTAGAGACGCGGTACTGTTGAAGCATGAGGATAGTAAAGTAGTTATTGTTATTATTTTGTTGTGCATTATGTTAGAGCAAGTCTAATAGTAACATATATTTTGTGTTTTGTAAAAAATATGAAATAATTTGACAAATGAAGAAATCTAATATCTTAGCATAATGTTGATGAGCATATGCATATTGTTATATTTTGTTTAATATTTAGAATATTGTCTAATCCAAGTTAGACACTAATGGTTATTGTTTAATTGCTTCAGATGGATGTGATTGTGATTTGGAAGATATTTGGTAATGATGTTGTTCAAAAAGAGGAGGTATCTACTTTACTACTTATAGTCTTATTATGGATTACTATTGGTATGACTAACACTTTTCGATCAGGGGTATGCTGTCTTAGCATCACAGGCATTCTTCAAACAACTAAGGCCTTCTCCTTGCATAGATGTTCCTCCACTATTAATGAATCAATGTGAGTCTGTAGACAGTGGCCAAGTTGCCATGTGATAAGTGGATTTTATATCCACTTGGAACATTCTAAATTGGCTTAAATTGATTGTTTTGACCTCAAGATTTTGGTAGTTTTGATGTGTTTGCTTTATTGTGCAGGGTTGGAATAATGTTGATTAAGATCGTTGTTTCCGTTGCTTTTGGAGTTGGATTCGGGCCTAATGATATAGAATGGAGTCTTGTTATGGTTCACCATGAGGATTCCAAGCATAGAGGATTGAAAATGGAAGAGAATGCAAAAAGAACGGGAGCAAACGGAGCAAAAACGAAGGAGAAAAAGCTGAAAAACGAAGGAGAAAAGAACGGGATCAGAATTTGCCCGAGCAAACTGCGCCAGTTTTGAGCAAAGTGCTCGGGATGAGCAGAATTGGTCCGAGCAAAGTGCGCCAGGCTTGAGCAAAGTGCTCGGGGACGTGCTGATTTTCCAGTTTTGCCCTTATTCGATCTGAAATTGTATTTTAAGTGTTTTTTGACATTAAAATCGTTTCCTAGTTGTATTTTAGGTATTTTTTATTATTGGGCAAGAGTAGGAAAAACATATATCATCATCCAACCCTTGTAAACATATACAGAGGTACGTATTATTAAGCTAGGGTTTCAAGAAGAGAGAAAAAGGAGAAGAAATTCTTCCAAGCTATTCTTGAACCTTTGTATTCTTCGATTGTGGGGATTAATTCTAAACCTTACTCTTCTTCTTCTCTATTTTATTTACTTGTTTATTTTGGAGTTATGTATTCAATAGAACCCATGATGATGATTAGTTCGAGCATGAACTAATTCGTTGTCATGGGGGTTTAGTGGACTTATTCATGAATTCTATGTGTTGAATCTTCTCGATGCCTTTAGTGTGATTGATGTGATATCCTATCATGGTTGATTTTAATTCGTTATAGGAGAGTAGCTAACTCCTGTAATTGTGTGTTAATTCTTGTTGAAGCGAAAGTGGAAATAAGAGTTTAGAACTTGCCATGTTAGTGTAGGTTTATGCGTGATAATATCATTCGTAATTAGCGTCGTAACTCTAATCGTTTTATGACGACTATGTGATCAATTGAATGCTTGCACCTCAACCATTATGTTTTATTCTTTATAGACATATGAAGACTTGGCATAATTGGGAGACTAAATGTTTTCTATCTTTATTGTGGATATTGTTTAGGATGGTATTTGTTTAACGAAAGTTGGCTTATATCAGTTTTGTGTGTTCGATCAGGTGTTAATAAATCACATGAACAAGGCTAGGGATTTGGAGACTATAGATGGATTGTTTAAAGAAACTAAATTCCCATGTTTTATTTGCAATAGTAATTCGACATAAATCTCAGTTAAGTAGTTGATAATTAGTTATAATTTCTTAGATAAAGTTTAGTGATAACAACAATCCACTTATTTATTTGTCTTAGCATCGGATAACAATCATACATTGGTGAGTGAGTTAGCTAGACAATACAACGAGTCCCTGTAGGAACGAACCTTATTTGCTATCTGTATTACTTGAGATCACGTGCACTTGCGTGTTGAGTTGGTCGTAACAAGTTTTTGGCGCCGCTGCCGGGGACGCGGTTTTATTTTGTTTAGTTTCAATATTTGCCATCAGTGGTCATTGAATTTCGGTGACTAGGACGTTTTCATAAAATTTCTTGTTGGTGAATTTCAGGTACTTGTTGAGAGTTTATGCGTACACGAGCTCGTGCACGTAGAGACGAACTAGCACGTACAGAAGAACTAGCTAGGAGAAGACTTGATTTCGGGTTAGGAGACAATCTTGAAGCAAAGGAAGTTATGGCAAATCAAGAACAAGCAGCGAAGGCTTTGAGTGAATTCTCTCAGCCGAAAGTGGAGGACATTCATACTAGTATTGTTCGACCAGCTATAGGGTCTAACAATTTCGAGCTAAGGCCAAACATCATTCAGATGATTCAGAACACAGTCCAGTTTGGGGGTAGTCCTGCTGAAGATCCCAATGCTCATATTAGGGACTTTCTTGAGATCTGTGACACCTTCAAATTCAACGGAGTTACAGATGACGCAATCAGATTGAGGCTATTTCCCTTCTCTCTCAAGGATAAAGCCAAGAGTTGGTTACATTCTATGCCATCAGGCTCTATTACAACATGGGCAGACTGTGCTCAAAAGTTCTTGACCAAGTATTTCTCCATGGCGAAAACAGCAGCTTACAGGAATGCCATTTCTCAGTTTGCTCAGCATTCCCAGGAATCTTTGGGAGAAGCTTGGGAGAGGTACAAGGAGATATTGGCACGTTGTCCTCATCATGGAATGCCGGATTGGATGATAATCAGCAATTTCTATAACGGGTTGGGAGTTCAGTCCCGGCCTATGTTAGATGCAGCTTCTGGAGGAGCGCTATGGGCAAAAAGCTATGAGGATGCTTATAATCTGATTGAAATGATGTCGGCCAATGAGTTTCAGAATCCTACTCAACGCTTGCCACCTGCTAAAGTGGCTGGAGTTCTTGACTTGGATGCAGCTACTGCTATTGCTGCCCAACTCAAAGCGTTGACAATGAAGGTAGATTCCCTTTCTAATCTTGGTACTAACCAGGTTGCTATGGTGTGTGAATTGTGTGCAGGGGCACATGACACAAATATGTGTGCTATCTCAGCTGAATCCGCACAATTTGTTGGTAATTTTCAAAGATCTCAGCAACCAGTGCCACAATTTTATCATCCCAACAATCGGAATCATCCTAACTTCAGTTGGAGCAACAATCAGGGAGGTGCTCAGCAACCACAAAATCAGCAGTTCAATGTAAGGCCAAGTAATCAGAACTATCAACCACCACCTTATGCTCCAAGGCAACCATTCAATCCACCGGGGTTTCAACCATCTCAAGGAACTTCATTGAATCAGTCTGAGAAGTCGGAATTGGAAGAGCTTCGAATGATGTATAAGAGTCAGGCAGTGTCATTGAAAACTTTAGAGAATCAAATTGGCCAGCTAGCCAATGCTTTGTTGAACCGTCAACCAGGAACGCTTCCGAGTGACACAGAGGTGAATCCAGGCAAGAAAGATCAAAAGGAACAGGTTCAGGCAATAACATTACGATCAGGAAGAAGTCTACAAGGTCAGAACGAAGAAAAAGCAACCGAGGAAAAAAATGAATTTTCAGTTGAGGTCGAATCTGGATCTGATTTGCTTCCTAATGCTACTCCTTCAACTCCTATCATTCACAAGAGTGTTAATTCCCAAAAAGAAGTAGAAGATAAGGTGTTTCCACCTCCTCCATTCCCAAAACGAATTCAAAGGCAAAAGTTAGACAAGCAATTCGCTAAGTTCTTGGATGTATTCAAGAAGCTGCAGATTAACATACCATTTGCGGAAGCTCTTGAGCAAATGCCGAGCTATGCGAAGTTCATGAAGGGTATTCTCTCGAAGAAATTGAAACTTGAGGAGTTAGAGACCGTTGCCTTGACGGAGGAATGTAGTGCCATCTTGCAACAAAAGTTGCCTCCTAAGTTGAAGGATCCGGGAAGTTTCACCATTCCATGCACTATTGGAGACATCTCATTCAGCAAATGTTTGTGTGATTTGGGTGCAAGTATTAATCTCATGCCCTTATCAGTTTTCATGCAACTTGGTCTTCCAGAGCCAAAGCCCACTACCATGACTCTACAACTTGCTGACCGTTCTGTTACTTATCCGCGAGGGATAGTTGAGGATGTTTTGGTGAAAGTCGACAAGCTTATCTTTCCAGCAGACTTTGTTATTCTTGACTTCGAGGAAGACAAGAAGATCCCTATCATCTTGGGACGACCATTCTTGGCGACAGGCCGAACTCTTATCGATGTCCAAAAGGGGGAACTCACTATGAGGGTGCACGATCAAGATGTCACTTTTAATGTGTTCAATGCAATGAAGCTTCCAACTGACGATGAAGAGTGTTTCAAAATTGATATGGTCGACAAGGTGGTTAACTCTGCAACTCAACACTTGATAAAAGCTGATGTGTTGGAAAGAGTTCTTTCTAATGACTTGGAGGTTGAGACCGAAGAGGATGAAGAACAATTGCAATATCTTAATGCATCACCATGGAAGAAGTTTCAAAGCTCATTTGAATCATTGGGGTTGTCAGAATTGAAAAAGTCTCATGTTAGACTTAAGCCATCCATCGAGGAAGCACCTACATTGGAACTTAAGCCATTGCCTGAACATTTAAGGTATGCCTATCTTGGTGATTCTTCTACCTTACCTGTTATTATATCTTCTCAGCTTTCAGGAATAGAAGAGGAAAAACTATTGCGAATCTTAAGGGATTCCAAATCAGCCATTGGGTGGACTATAGCAGATATCAAGGGTATCAGTCCGTCGTACTGCATGCACAAAATTCCTTTGGTAGAGGGAGCTAACCCTACAGTTGATAATCAAAGGAGACTGAATCCTGTCATGAAAGAAGTTGTGAAAAAGGAAATTCTTAAATGGCTTGACGCGGGCATTATCTACCCGATTTCTGATAGCTCTTGGGTGAGTCCGGTACAGTGTGTGCCTAAGAAGGGGGGCATGACAGTGGTGACTAATGAGAAGAACGAGCTCATTCCTACGCGAACAGTTACGGGTTGGAGGATTTGCATGGATTATCGGAAATTGAACAAGGCCACTCGGAAAGATCATTTCCCACTTCCATTCATTGATCAGATGCTCGACAGATTGGCTGGACATCAGTACTATTGCTTGCTTGATGGGTATTCTGGGTACAATCAGATTTGTATAGCACCCGAGGATCAGGAGAAGACTACATTCACTTGTCCATTTGGCACATTCGCATTCAGACGTGTTTCTTTCGGGTTGTGTGGTGCACCAGCTACATTTCAAAGGTGCATGATGGCCATCTTCTCTGACATGATTGGAATTAATGTGGAAGTATTCATGGACGACTTCTCAGTCTTTGGGGATTCTTTTGATGAGTGCTTGGAAAACTTGAGTTTGGTTCTAAAACGTTGTGTGGAGACGAATCTTGTTCTAAATTGGGAAAAGTGCCATTTCATGGTACAAGAAGGTGTCATTCTGGGACACAAGGTGTCGTGTAAAGGTTTGGAAGTTGACAAAGCAAAGGTGGAGACTATTGAGAACCTTCCTGCCCCTGTCTCAGTCAAGGGTATTCGCAGCTTTCTTGGTCATGCGGGGTTCTATAGGCGCTTCATAAAGGATTTCTCAAAAATTTCTAAGCCGTTATGCAATCTTTTGGAAAAGGATGTGCCATTCAAGTTTGATGAGGCTTGTTCACATGCGTTCGAGATCTTGAAGAAGAAACTAATTTCTGCTCCAGTTATTACAGCTCCTGAT
Organism: Kitagawia praeruptora; assembly: GCA_037693485.1. Classification (NCBI taxonomy): domain Eukaryota; kingdom Viridiplantae; phylum Streptophyta; class Magnoliopsida; order Apiales; family Apiaceae; genus Kitagawia; species Kitagawia praeruptora. The sequence goes on from CM075347.1 coordinate 14,530,630, forward strand.
TGGAGTCAACCATTTGCTTTGATGTGTGATGCCAGCGATTATGCACTTGGGGCCGTTCTAGGCCAAAGGAAAGAAAAAGTGTTCCACGTTATTTACTATGCAAGTAAAACACTAACTGATGCTCAGTTGAACTACACGACCACTGAGAAGGAACTACTTGCTATTGTCTACGGGTTTGAAAAGTTTCGCTCTTATCTGCTTGGTACAAAGGTGACAGTTTATACGGATCATGCTGCCATTCGCTATCTCCTTACGAAGAAGGACTCTAAGCCAAGATTGATTCGTTGGGTTCTTCTGTTACAAGAATTCGATGTGGAAATCAAGGATAGAAAGGGGACGGAGAATCAGGTAGCTGACCATCTCTCTAGATTGGAAGATCATGGCAAGTCACCTAAAGACAACACGGTCATTAATGAGTTCTTCCCAGATGAGCAATTATTCAAAGTGCAAGATGATGAACCATGGTTTGCAGACTTCGTGAATTATCTAGTAAGCAACATCATTCCACCTGAGCTCTCTCATGCTCAAAGGAAGAAATTTTTGCACGATGTCAAGCAATATATTTGGGATGAACCGTTTTTGTTCAAGCAAGGAGCTGATCAGATTATTAGGCGTTGTGTTCCTTATGGTGAGACCGAGGCTATTCTAAGTGATTTTCATGCTACAGCTTATGGAGGTCATTATGCGGGTAAGAAGACAGCCACACGTATTCTTCAAGCAGGGTTCTATTGGCCAACTCTATTCAAGGATGCTCATCAGTTTGTGTTGAGGTGCGATCGATGTCAGCGAGTTGGTAATATTTCTCGTCGGGACGAGATGCCTCTGAATGTCATGATGGAGGTAGAGATCTTTGACGTGTGGGGAATCGACTTCATGGGACCGTTCATTCCGTCATGTGGTAATCAATATATTCTTCTGGCCGTGGATTATGTGTCTAAGTGGGTGGAGGTAAGAGCACTTCCGACGAATGATGCTAAGGTGGTGCTTAATTTTCTCCACAAGAACATATTTACTCGATTTGGCACTCCACGAGTTATAATTAGTGATGAGGGTACGCATTTTTGCAATCGGAAGTTTACATCTCTGATGGCACGCTATAACATCAATCATCGAGTTGCTACAGCTTATCATCCTCAAACCAATGGGCAAGCCGAGGTCTCTAATCGTGAAATTAAACGGATTCTTGAGAAGGTAGTTAGTCCTTCTAGGAAGGATTGGGCATTGAAGCTGGATGAAGCAGTGTGGGCTTATCGGACAGCCTATAAAACACCGTTGGGAATGTCACCATTTCAACTAGTGTATGGGAAAGCTTGCCATCTTCCAGCTGAGTTAGAACACAAGGCATATTGGGCATTGAAGAAGCTGAATTTTGATCTTACAGCAGCAGGTGAGAGGCGTATGGTTCAGTTGAATGAAATGGACGAGTTCCGTCTGCAAGCTTATGAGAACAACAAACTCTACAAAGAGAAAGTAAAAAGGTGGCATGATCGTCGGTTGGTTCTTAAGACGTTTGTACCCGGACAATTGGTTTTGTTGTATAACTCTCGGCTTCGTTTATTTCCAGGGAAGTTGAAGTCACGTTGGTCAGGCCCATTCACAGTCAAAACAGTTTTTCAACATGGGGCAGTGGAGATTTTTGACAAGTTACCGGAACAGTCGTTCAAGGTCAATGGTCAGCGGTTGAAACCATATTTTGGAGAGAAGTTGAATCGCGAAATTGAGACTGCGGTTCTAATTTGTGCAAATTAAGGAAATGGAGCTACGTCAAGCTAATGACGTAAAAGAAGCGCTTCTTGGGAGGCAACCCAAGTATTGTTGCATACAAGAATTTTTCTTCTTTTCAAAAAAAAAAAAAAAAAAAAAAAAAAAAAAAAAAAAAAAACAGAATCATCTCGCGCAAACTGCGCCAAAACCCGCGCAGACTGCGCCATAACGCAGAAGGCAGCTGCGCATACTGCTCAACACCCGCGCAGACTGCGCCTGCGCATTCCAGGGACTTCTCGCGCAAACTGCGCCAATTTCCGAGCAGTTTGCGCCTGCACCTCCTGATTTCCGAGACCTGTTATAAAAAAAAAAAAAAAAAAAAATTTGTTTCTTTCTCCCAACCCATATCTCATCTTTTATTTCATATCCTATTATACTTCTAAATCACAAATCAAAAACCCTAACATCTCCTTCTCCAATTCTATATCTAATTCCTCTCCTAACCCAATTCCATCTCACCTCATATATCCTTATCTCTATATTTATACATCTTCACCCATTAAAAATTCCTCCATACACTTTTCTATATATACACTTCTCATTCACAAATTATACCCATCCATCAATTCCAAGCTCAAGGGGAGGATATATTCAAATTATTGAAGGCTTATTCTTGCAAGGACACCTCTTCAATTCGTATGGTATTGTTCTAATCTCATCTTTGTAATTGCTACGAATTGTGTTCTTGCCAATTAGGGTTTGGTTGTGTTCTTGAATTGGGGGTTTTTGTTGAAATTCGAATTTTGTGGTGTGGTTTGTGGTTCTTGTTGTTATGGCTCCAAAAAGACAAAAATTGGTAGGTAGTAGTAGTAGTAGCCGTCCATCGGTGGATGAGGATGCTATTGTGGAAGAAGGAGTAGTGAAATTTGTGAATTCGGAGGCCGAGTCGGAGTACGGTCGATTAGTTCGTAAGGGAGTTATTAAGGAGAGGAGGTTTGTGCCTCGTGATAACGAGGAGATGGTGGCTATGGTGAATGTGAGGGGTTGGAAGGTATTTTGCGAATTGGCTAATGATGTGCCATTGAATGTTGTTCGGGAGTTTTATGCTAATGCTTCAGTAGAGCAGAATAACTCCACGATTGTTAGGGGACAACAGGTTGATTATTCTCCTCGAGCAATTCGGAATTTGATTGGTCAGTTGCCTAAATCTAGGGGTGTTGAGGATTGGGGACGGAAGACGGTGGGAGATGTTGATCTTGATGTTGTCATCGGTGAGTTGTGTGTTCCAGGGGCGGTATGGAGGTGTAAGGCGGGTACTAACGAAAAGAGAAATTTTCCGTCCGCATCATTGACTAAGTTTGCCCGTGCATGGTTCTTATTCATATGTACTAGTATCCTTCCGTCGTCTCATGTGACGGAAGTTACTGTTGACAGGGCTATCCTTTTGTGGGGGATTTCAAAAGGTGAGTATGTCGATTTGGGTTATTTGATTAATCAAACTATTCTTCGGTTTTTGAAGAGTAATTCGACAGCTAGTATTCCCTATGCTTCCATTATTACGGGATTGTGTGATGTTGCAAAAGTGCCGCCGCGTGTGGATGAGCCGGTGCAAAAGCCTGGGGCTCCTATCGCTGATTCGTCTATTGGGCGAATGAAGGAGGCCGAAGGTGGTGTTAGTGGTGTGGGTGGTCATGTAGCCGAGGGATCGGGAGTTGCTAGAGCCGGTTCACAGCAGAATACGGGGAATATGTCCACTCTTGAGTCTTATTTGCGGCGATTGACTAGGCGGTTGGATGTTATGCATGATAGCAGTCGTCAATATTCAGAAGACATGGGCATAGCTTTGGAGGCAAAATTTCAGTCACCGAGTACTCCGGTTCAGTGGCCTATCTTTGGATCCCGGATTCCGTATCCTCCAACTGATTCTTCGGACGAGGATGATGAGGGTGACGGCAGCGAGGATGAGTAGGTATGTTTCTTCTATCCCTTGTATTTACTTCCATTCAATGAGGGCATTGAATATGTTAAGTTTGGGGGTGGTTTGGGGGATAGTAGTTGTATGTATTGTTGTATTTTGTGTTCATATAGGATATCATGTTGCATAGTATTGATAGTTCATGCATGATTGTTATGTTCGTATTATCTACGTTTGTTCATATAGGACATTTTGTTTTATTTTCGTATACCATGTGAGTTTCATTTTCATGATCCCTTAGGACGAGCTATTTCTGATTGATAGGTGGATGTTGATTTGGGTGTGATGATGATGAGTAGAGGGCTGATTTATAGTTTCTATGGAATTGACTTGCATGTTACGGGAACAAAATCTATTACACAGTCTCATTGGGGTGCTTTTGGGCTAGGTTAGGGTCATGCCTGTGGGATGTTTTGAGATTTAATCACTTGTTTATATTTAGAATTTTCGTTATTCCCTTTATAGCGTAGGAACATTAAAGTCTAAGTTTGGGGGAAAACAGGAATTTCATGCTAGTTGTTAATATTTGTCAATAATGGCTAGGTGTCAATTGGCTAGTAGCCAGCTCATATTTATATGAGTAGTCTAGGGTTGGAAATGAGAAAGGCTCATTCCAGATTTAAAAAAAAAAAAAAAGAAAAAAAAAAAGAAAAAAATATAAAAAGAAAAAAAAAAGAAGAAAAAAAGAGTCATGTAAATAATTTAAATGCAAAATTAACCAGAGTGAGCTCTTTAATACTCGAGTAATTAAGTCTGAGGGGACTTAGTCCTAGTGACCTAAGGCTTTTATAGTCTGGGATCCTGCTGACCTAACACTCGCTACATGGGTATTATTGTATAAGCCTTTTGGGGTCTCACTCATTGCACGGTTAAATAAGCATGCTTATTGTATATGTAGTGTCGTAGTATAGTAATAAAGCATGAGTTTCTGTCTACCTTGGATAAGGGTGGAGGTGTTCCTAGGCTATGGAGTGTCTACAGTCTATTCTGATTATAAACCTGTGATTGTCTTGACGGAAAGCATGTATGATTTTTGACCTAGTTCTGGGGGTATTTCTGATGAGCATTGCACACACGCACGTTTCTGTTCATGTATTTGTTAGTATACGGGGATTTAGTCGAGCTCTGCTTGGATTTGTTACGTTCATTGAGATATTTGCTTGTTAGTTGGTTTTGGTGAGTTTGAAGGGGATCTTGCATTTTCATAGTAGTTGCATTCATGCATTACATTGCATTGGATTTTGTGGGTACATTCACTATAGGCCCTCACGAGACCTTACTCGTCCACTAGGGCTGCCTAGGGGTTTAAAGGGCTTGTTGCATATGCTAAATGCAACCGTGATCACCTACGGAAGTGGTACTAATTAGTTAGTTAGTTGTAATTGTATATGCTTGAGGACAAGCATCAGTTTAAGTTTGGGGGTGTGATAAGTGGATTTTATATCCACTTGGAACATTCTAAATTGGCTTAAATTGATTGTTTTGACCTCAAGATTTTGGTAGTTTTGATGTGTTTGCTTTATTGTGCAGGGTTGGAATAATGTTGATTAAGATCGTTGTTTCCGTTGCTTTTGGAGTTGGATTCGGGCCTAATGATATAGAATGGAGTCTTGTTATGGTTCACCATGAGGATTCCAAGCATAGAGGATTGAAAATGGAAGAGAATGCAAAAAGAACGGGAGCAAACGGAGCAAAAACGAAGGAGAAAAAGCTGAAAAACGAAGGAGAAAAGAACGGGATCAGAATTTGCCCGAGCAAACTGCGCCAGTTTTGAGCAAAGTGCTCGGGATGAGCAGAATTGGTCCGAGCAAAGTGCGCCAGGCTTGAGCAAAGTGCTCGGGGACGTGCTGATTTTCCAGTTTTGCCCTTATTCGATCTGAAATTGTATTTTAAGTGTTTTTTGACATTAAAATCGTTTCCTAGTTGTATTTTAGGTATTTTTTATTATTGGGCAAGAGTAGGAAAAACATATATCATCATCCAACCCTTGTAAACATATACAGAGGTACGTATTATTAAGCTAGGGTTTCAAGAAGAGAGAAAAAGGAGAAGAAATTCTTCCAAGCTATTCTTGAACCTTTGTATTCTTCGATTGTGGGGATTAATTCTAAACCTTACTCTTCTTCTTCTCTATTTTATTTACTTGTTTATTTTGGAGTTATGTATTCAATAGAACCCATGATGATGATTAGTTCGAGCATGAACTAATTCGTTGTCATGGGGGTTTAGTGGACTTATTCATGAATTCTATGTGTTGAATCTTCTCGATGCCTTTAGTGTGATTGATGTGATATCCTATCATGGTTGATTTTAATTCGTTATAGGAGAGTAGCTAACTCCTGTAATTGTGTGTTAATTCTTGTTGAAGCGAAAGTGGAAATAAGAGTTTAGAACTTGCCATGTTAGCGTAGGTTTATGCGTGATAATATCATTCGTAATTAGCGTCGTAACTCTAATCGTTTTATGACGACTATGTGATCAATTGAATGCTTGCACCTCAACCATTATGTTTTATTCTTTATAGACATATGAAGACTTGGCATAATTGGGAGACTAAATGTTTTCTATCTTTATTGTGGATATTGTTTAGGATGGTATTTGTTTAACGAAAGTTGGCTTATATCAGTTTTGTGTGTTCGATCAGGTGTTAATAAATCACATGAACAAGGCTAGGGATTTGGAGACTATAGATGGATTGTTTAAAGAAACTAAATTCCCATGTTTTATTTGCAATAGTAATTCGACATAAATCTCAGTTAAGTAGTTGATAATTAGTTATAATTTCTTAGATAAAGTTTAGTGATAACAACAATCCACTTATTTATTTGTCTTAGCATCGGATAACAATCATACATTGGTGAGTGAGTTAGCTAGACAATACAACGAGTCCCTGTAGGAACGAACCTTATTTGCTATCTGTATTACTTGAGATCACGTGCACTTGCGTGTTGAGTTGGTCGTAACACCATGCTCTACACCGGTCTCTATCTTATCGCAAGTTGCCATGTTCCTCCACTTTTCTTTTCCATGTATGCCTGGAATCAATATTTGGAGTGGGGATATTAGGTTCAGAAGAGATGCCACAAAACACATTGACATTAGTGTTGCTATTAAGAAGTTACATGTAGCAAAAGACAAACTTCTTCAGCGCAGGCACTAACCTGGGTGAGAATTCAGATATTTACTCTCCTAAAAATATAGGCAATCTCTATATTTGCATGTTAAAAATAGGCATCTGGATGTTTACTCTCCTACTGTGACAAGGAAGAATTTGTACCTATGTATTACCCATAGTTCTATCTTTTTATATTTTTAAGTCTGGATGTATTTTACTTGAGTTAAAGCATTGCTATATTACCATCAGATTCCCATGTTATTTTTGTATTGATTTAATTTTGTATTTTACATCTGTTGCTGGCGTCAAATCCTACTCGATACACATATTGCAGGCTTTCCATACTTGCATCTTTCCATTAGTGATGATGCTTTATTAAATTTGAGACATAACTAATTTAATAGTATAATATAGATAATCACAAACATAAAATCAACCTATTTCAAAAATAATAATGTATAACAAAACCTAACTTAAAAAAGAGGGAAAAAATTTGATCTTAATTCATTTATTTCTTGAATATATTTCTAACGATCTTTTAATCATTTTAATAACGCCAATCGTAGCGGACAAAAACACCGGTAACATAATTTTTGACACAAGAAAGTTTCCTTACGACTAACGAATTTCACAAACTTCAAGTAGTTTAAAACGTATTTGTCAAATAGTCAAAAGATATAAATGCCCAAAACATTGGTAAACTTAAAAAAGACAAATATCTTTATATATTCAAATAAAAATAAATTATTTTCTATAAAGTATTCAAGTTTGGTCAAAGTTGTATTATATAATTTACAATTAAAAATAGGTATATATTATTATATGTTTTATCTAAGGTCGATATAATTTTGTTTTTATCTAACAAAATGCAAGTCGATTTTAAAAGTTTGATTATATAATTTGATATGGGTTTGATGTTCCTGAGGTAACCTCAGGAAAATTACCTGAGATAACATAGATTTCCCATATTAATGCACGAGGGTATAATTGTAATTACAGGATTTTTTTTAAAAAAATTCAATATTTACAAAAATGCCACAAATATTTACACTGTTGCCTCAGGTAACTCTCCTGAGGTAACCTCAGGGCCCTTTTTCTCATTTGATATAGTCATATTTAGTGAGAAGTTACAAAATTGTTAAATCGATTTTACTACTTTCTTTTTAATTGATTAACAACTTTTTTTAATTAGTTAATTCATAATTATAATTATATAGTAGAATATTTATAAAATAACATGCTACTGCATATGTAATTTGGCACAATTTTTTAAAATAATTTCACTATATATAATATAATTATATATTACAAAATAAAATTACAAATATTTTTAATTTCAAACATCATCCAAACAAACATAGAATTAAATGAAATATTTTATAACAAAAAAATTGATTTTGTGAAAAGAAATTTATTAGTATATAGGTAGATCGTTGTACACAACTATAGTTCTTTCCTTTTGTTTAATGTAAATAACTGTAACATATTTGGTTCATATCATGCTCAAACTACTGAGTTCTGACCACCTATCTCAAGTTGTAACCAGAAAATACAATCTAGGGCGTTTGGTTTATAAGATTTTAATTTGATTTAAGAGAAATTTGAATATTATTTTGATGTGTGAGTGTTTGGTTTAAAAAATTAATGTATCTGAATGAACTTCATTTTTTATATTCTGAATTTTGTTAAGTTATCATTAGAATTGATTTTCAATGTAAAACTGTATTTATTTATTTACTTTGTACATCTACCTCTTATGTATAAAAGTCAACTATATATAAAAATATGACTCATTGATCAGAGTTTACCTATGACACATTGGAGCAAATTGGTGCGTCCTATGACTGTGACATGAAAATGAACCAGGGGCCTTCACATGGATCAGGACAATGAAGTTATCATAAGTATTGAACTGTGGGATTGTTGGAACTTCTGGGTAAGTTTTGACCATTATGGTTGTTCAGAATCCCATAGTTACAAGACTTTTAACTATTAAAATTTTCTCAGCCTCTTCTGTTTTGTGATCTAAGGATTCGTCAGTCATTAAAGATAGCGGGCTCAGGAGACTGAAATAATTGTGCAACAAGTCGATTAAGAGTAGGACGAAGAGACAACGTGCACTGTCAGTAGACCATTATCACTATTCTGCGACAAATCCACATGATTGATTCTAGACCTTCGAGGAAGAGGTTCGAGAGTAGTAGCTTGCCATGAAATTGTTTTCTACTTTTGTCTAAAAAATTTGACGCAATGCAGTGATAATGGAAGGAATGTGAACACTCTACAGTGAAAATAGCATGGAAAGTCGGTGGACACTCTGTAGAGAAAATAGCATTGCCATCCCACGTTTCATGGTAACCATACATATATAGCATATTTTTCGAGAGTACAAAACATATTTCTTAGGAGAAGATAAGATAGACAGCTTAGTAGCACTAAACCAGTGTGCAAAATGATGCACCCATGTAGGAACAGATCTTCAAAAGCAGCAGTGACACATTGTAAATAATTTAGAGCACGAGTACATAGTGTGTGGATTATAATTCACAAGTTGACATTAATTTTTAATCAAGTTGTATGAGTCTTATCCTTTGATAATTAAAATCAACCAAAAAGATTAGTCAGATGTAACTAATGCTCATGGATATGGTTAATTTTCTACTTGCTAATCAAAATCAATATTAAAAATGAATATTAGTACAAAATTTGGTCCATTTAACTAAAAATTTAGTTATTTATATTAGGTTTTATTAGGAAGAGTGATTTAAATATTTTGTAATTATGTAATACGTAATAGTTAAGAAATTTTGTCTCAACGGTGTGATTTTCTTTAAAACTAATAGTTTATAATTCGTGCATTGCATGACCGTGTTTTAATAGTTATAATTATATAAATTATTTATTCAACAAAATTTGACATAATCTTTGTTGTCTAATTTTAAAAATATTAGACATAACGATTCATATATTAAAGTTGTAGGTGAAATTTTTTAATTTGTAAATTTGTATCATTCCAATTTTAATTGATATTCCATTAAAATATTACAATTTTTTAAAATTATAATATGAAAACAAATGAAGTATATATGTTTCTTTTTATTAGTATAAATGTGCCACGTTACCAATATATAATTTAACAATCATGTTTTTTTAAACTAAATTTATTACGTATGATATTATTTACGTGATATTTATTATTCTAATAAACTTTTGGTATATTTATCCAAATTTAATTATTTATACTAGCAAAATGTATTATATAAATAAGTAAATTAAGCTAAATAAAGTAATTTATTTTTTAATTAGGCAGAGGCAGAGCCATATACGATTTAAATATTTTGTAATTGGGTGTAATGTGATAGTTTAAAAATTCTAATCGTCTAATTTTAATTTTTTTTTTAACATGGGAACCCGCAGCCGCTACCCTTCGGGTGCGCTCTGGGTAAACCCATGGGCTCACGCAATAGATATAACGATTCATCCTTTATTATCATACCTGAGTCTACCACACCATCACCATCCAGTTAATTAACCATATATCCCGTTAACCAATCAGAAAACTTTGAATTATTTTAGAACAAATCATAAGCCACTTCTAAATTATGGACCAATCAAATTAAAACAAATCTGTTTCCTTATATAATTTAACCTCCTATCTTTTAACCAATATCCAGTTAACCAATCAGAAAACTTTGAATTATTTTACAACCAATCAAAAGCCACTTCTAAATTATCTAAATTTTAGACCAATCATATCATATTAAAAATTTTCCTTATTTATCTTTCTATACCCACTTTGCTAGTTGTAGTTAGTTAATAATTCTAAATAAAATATACTAACTATTTAATTTAACATGCATGCTTATATATTATATATACTTTTAATCAAAAAAGTATTTGATAATAAATTTCTTATATAATTTATTTTAACTTTTATTAAATAACAACTATATATCTTTGGAATTACGCTAATTATGGTAATAACTCAACCAACATGGAAACATTAGCATAGAAGTAGCAAGGTACCAATATTTAAATAACAAATCATGTCCTAATAAACGGGAAAAAAATCACGCTCCCCTCCCCCATTAATTTTTATGGGACTCCATTATGTGTGATAATTTTATTTTAGTTGAACCTAGATAACAATTTGTTAGATATAATTGATGTGATTTAATGTCAGTGTTTAAGTGTTACAGGTAAAAGAGAGTTTAACTTGATATTGAAAGCAGTTGTAACAGAGTTTAAGTATACGCTGATTGCTGGAAGCGCAAACGCTGACAGAGGAAAGCGTAAACACTGTTAGTTGAACACATGGAAGCGCAAACACTGTTAGCTTGAAGAGAACAGAGTTTGCTAAAGTCTGTCTACTGGGAGCGTCTACAAGTCAACAGAGTTTGAAGATTAATTTAATATTAATATGGAAGCAATATCTTTGAAGATTGGATAGCTGTCAAAGAGATTGAGTTGACTTAGAAGACGTGTAGCAATCGTAATTGATATCAATTGTATAGCTTAATTTTAGGAGAATCAATTTACGATTGTACGTAGCTGTATATCTTATAAATACAGTTAGGTTAACCCTAGAAGGGTAATCCATCGTGAACGAATATCATTCTTGTAACCTAAGCAGCTCTCTGTGATACTTTACATCACCGAGAGAGGAATTATCAATTCCAAACAGTTTTAAGAGTTAAAACGTGTGTTCTTGTTACTTATTCATACAGTACTTGATTATATATTGTGTATTCGACCTAACACAATTCAACCTCATAATCCAGTTATAAGATAGAAGATTAACAATCCGATTTCATCAAAATAATTTTTAAAAATCAAAATTATTTTTAAATGTCAAGTCACATGTCATGTCATATAGCCATTATCTAATTGTCTACTAATAAATTAGCTTCAATATACACTAATTTGTTATCCATACTTCATAATATAAAAATATGGATGTAGTTAGCCAATCAAAAAATTATGAATTATTTTAGGACCAATCAGATGTGATTCCTAAATTTTAAACCATTCATTTCATATTAAAAATTTTCCATACTTATCATGCTCATCCTATTATACTAAATGTGGTTATTAAACAATTCTAATTTAAACATAGTAGTTACTTGATTTAACATATCCATATATTAAATATTTTTTAATGAAAAAATTATTATAATAAATTAATATTTAAATTAAAATCAATCAGGATTACAAATATATAATATTCAGCAATTTTCGCAATATAATTTCCACTCTTTTGATTTAAAATTAATCGTAATTACATTATAATAAATTACATTAGTATAAATTACGGATTAATTTTCATAAATATATGTAAGAGCCAATCAGAATTTACCACTAAAATTAAATTAATCATATCATTCTCATCCTTATTTACTTATCGTGATTATTTAACAATTTTTTTTGAAGTACAAAATTTATATTATTTAGAACATGCATAAATTATATATTTTTTAAAGTGATTAAATGTTTACTAACTTGATCAATCTTTTAATTTGAGTAATCAAAATTGGACTATTATATATTACGAACTAATTTTCATAAATATCAACTACAATCATATACTATAATATATAATTATAGATTATAGATTATTTCTCATAAATACTTATGAACTAATTAATCATAATTTTTAATTTAAAATCAATCATAATTATATTATTTTTTACTGGCACATCCATTCCTTGCGGAGAGAATTACCAAAATACTGATTTTTGGGATGAAGTTGCCCAAAATACTGATTCTGGAAAAAATGGCCTGAAATACCGACGAGATACGGTGTTTCGTCCTCCGTATTAGCTGGATACGGTACATGGTGTTCAGTATCACCTCTATCACGGTACATGGTGTTCCGTATCACCTCTATCACGATACATGGTGTTCCGTATCACCACCTATCACGGTACATGGTGTTCCGTATCACCTCCTATCATGGTACACGAAGTACCGTATTACCCCTCCTATCACGGTACACGATTTAATGTGTCCCGTCAGTAAAAAGGGCCATCATGGCTCCCATATGAATATTTTGGGCCATCACCCTTCTTTGCGCCACTCTCTAAGTATAAATCCATTTTCCAAAATTGTGTATTTATCAATGGATAATATGAATATATTATTTTAAAACTTGAGTTTATTTTATCTACATTATATAACATAATATTTAAATATCACAAACTCTCGATATACAATCATAAGGTGTTATAAAATTTAAATTAAAAACTATCATTGAATTAAAAATTTAAAAAATAAAAAATAATTACCACAATATTCTAAATACGCGTTCAAACTTTAAGTTATATAAACTTTTAAATTACTCAATTATTAAAAAAAAATAGATTCAAACAATAAAAATAATTAAATGAATTTTAAACCAATTATCTTTAACATTTTAACTATACATATTTTTTAGTTATGCAATAATTAACTGGACAAATAAATTAACCTGACAATATATTTGAATTATTCAAAATACTAGATATACTCTCAAATAGTATTAGACATTATTTGGTATATAAATTATCAATCAAAAAATATTTTAAAATTTAATGAGAAATTTAATAAGAAAATTTGAATAAATATTAATAAGAAAATTTAAAAATGTTATTAAATTAAAATTTTGATTGTGTATTTGGAATAGTGTATTAAATATTCTTATTAAATTAATCAATCAAAATTTAAGGAAATCTGAATAAATCTATTCTTATTAAATTAAATATTTATTAATTTTAAAAATATTTAATACAATATTCCAAATACACAATCAAAATTTAAGTTATATAAACTTTTAAATTAATCAATTATTAAAAAAACTAAATTCAACCAACTAAAATATTAAAAAATGAATTTCAAACCAATTTTCATTAACATTTGCTTATCAGTATTTTTTAGTTATGCAAGAATTAATGGGACAAACAAATTGACTTGACAATATATTTGAATTATTCAAGATACTGAATAGACTCTAAAATAGTATTAGACATTATTTGGTGTATAAATTATCAATTCAAAAAATGAAATTCATTATTGAGTCAATAAAAGTATTGTTAGTTAATATTTTTATAGCAAATTGGTCAATTCAGCGCAAAAATTCTAATAAATCACTATTTTTTGATAGATAATTAATTTATCAAAAAAAGGGCATACGCCATCTGTACAACTAATCAATCAAATTTTCTTTTAAATCACTATTTTTTATAGGTAAATAATACATCTATAAAAATAATCAAGATCAGACAAACACATATTCAAATAGATCATATCAAGGTAACAAGGTTTCCTTAATCAAAACTAAAATCGTTGATCAGATCTTAAATTGTGGTACATCCCTCGCTTATATCATTGAAAAATATAGCCTTTCTGGCGAGATAATCCAACAATATATTCTAATCGTGAGGAAAATACATATGTGATTGTGAGAACGTATTCGAACAACTGAGCATAATTGCGATTCTATACGGTCCAAATCAATAAACCAATATAACAAAATCCTGTAGATCTCAGATCCCGGATGCCAAAATAAAGGAACCTACTCTCACAAAGAGAAAGAACAAAACCCAATATATGGATAGACAAAATCCACTAACGGGGTACTAGACTCTCAAGAAAGAGATATATTTATTGTAAAACAAAGTAAAATCAAGGAAAAGAAACGGGAATTATCATTCACAAGGAGAAAGTACAAAATTCAATATATCAGTAGATAAAATCCACTAACGTGGTACTAGACTCTCAATAAAGAGAGATGATTATTGAAAAACAATGTAAAATCAAGGGAAAAAAATATAAAGGGGCTTACCATCAACCAAAGTGCAGATTTTAGCCCCTAAACTTTAGTTTAGTATTTTTGGGAGAGGAGGAGAGAAGGAAACAGCTATGTCAATCGTTTAAAAATCACTAACTAGATAGGTCGATACATATAAATTATATATAGTTTTCAATAAAAGGTGCTCATTTTAATTTTGTATTCTTGAATTCAAGTAATAGTACTCAATTATCATATCTTAATCTAATAGCAGACATATCGAATTTGCTTGGTTGGTTAATAATATTTATTTTTAATATCAACAAAATCTTAAATATTGGTAAAAAATTTAATAAGTTGGTAGATAGATTCTAAACAAACAGAGATATATATTTGATAGCCTTATAGTTTTGATGATCACTCTGTCAGCAAGCTGATAATTAGCTTGTAATCGAATGTTATAGCTAGCTTGTTGGTTGTGTTATAACTTTGTTTTGCAAGACTTAATTAAATTGTTGAGTAACTCATTGTCAGCAAGCCGAGACGGTGCAAACAGACGATATCAGCAAGCTGTTTCCTGGTAGACAGAAACACTGAAAAACAGTCTTGTTATTTGTGAGCTGCTAGATAGATTAAAATGTAAGGCATCTTACATATATATATATATATTACGTGGCTAATATATTCTAAGAGCTTAGTTTTTAATCTTAAACATATCACTCTCAAAACACTCAAGTATGGAGCATACTTTTAAATCTATATTTTATCTTACACACTTCCACTAAACAAATATTCCATACTCTTACACAACTCCACCAACTGAAAAGTCTTTTGTGGTTAGTTGGCTCTTCATTTCTTTATGCATAGAGTGAACACCACTTATCTTTGTCATGTGGAGAAGTTACAAATGAAAACACATTCATTGTTTTCTTCATTGGTTTCTAACGGGCTTCTTCAAGTTTGTTTATAGAACAAAAAGCTTTGTTATTCACATTCTCATCACTACTCCACTGATTATATTCCTTTGCATGAGAAACATGCTTTAAATCAAAAGCTTCCATTTCTATCTTGAATATCCCAGAAATCTGTCAGCTAGCTCTTTGCCTGAAATCCGAACGTTGAAGCTTGCTTATATATATTCTTCACTTGTAATTCAAACATATAGAACTGAACACTCTTGAATATCTTTCATATCGTTCATATCACAACAACTCAGTTGTTTACATTGCAAAATCTATAAACAACATTCTTGAGCTCTAAGATATATTATACACGGTTTATATATCTATATAAGAGTCGTAGTATTTGAGTTGTAATATCTATCAATACAATATTTGTTAAGGTTGCAATTATAGTTGTTGGGATAGTAGTCTTGGGAAACAAGGGTTTGTTGAACTAGAAGCTAGAGAAGTTTGTGCTACTGAGAGTAGTATAGTACTTAGAGAGCAAGTTCAGAAACAGGGTTTCAGCAAGCTGGTATCAACAGCTGGGAATTGGTTTCACTGCATAACAGCAAGGGGATCTTGGTGATCAAGGAGTATTGTGCTCAAGGGGAACTCATTGGTCTATACAATAGGTTGTTCAAGGAACTAGAGGAATTCAGGAAGGGGGACTTCAAGGAATTCATTGTTCAAGGGAGCAAGGCTGTTAGAGAGGCTTTGAGGTTCAAGGGAGCTGCCTTACTCAGGGGGAGCAGTTCGTTCCAGCAAGCTGTTATCAGTAAATTGGGTGATATATTATTGGATCTTGTAATTGGTTTATTTGTGATCAATAATATATTCTCTTACCAAGTTGGTAAGGGACTAGGACGTAGACCATAGAAGATTAGGGGTCGAACCTAGCTAAAAACATTGTGTGTTGTTTACTTACCATTTGCACTTAATTTCCTGCACTGCATACATCAAATAAGCTAGCTGACAGACTGTTTTATATGGTAATCAGCACGCTGACTAGTCAGCAGTTTTATTATTCGGTAAAGTTTAAAATTGGATATAGTTGGCCATAACACACATTCACTCCCTATAGGTGTGCATATTTTCAATTGGTATCAGAGCTTGGTGTACTAACATTTCTGTAACAGGAAAGTACAGGTCCTATGGCACACATTTATGTAGAGGGAGAATCATCAAACTTGCCACCACTTCTCGTTGGTACAGAAAATTATGATTTATGGAGACTAAGGATGAAGGTTATTTTGAGCAGAAATCCACTTGAATGGTTGGTTGTTGAAGATGGTCCATTTACCTTTATGGATGAAAATGAAAAGCCAAAAGATGTAGATGATCTTACCGGGGAAGAATTGATAAAAGCAAGCTATAATGGAAATGCCAAGTACACGTTAATTTGTGGTCTTTCGGATTCAGATTTTGGCAAGGTCTCTTCGTGCCTCACAGCAAAGGAGATATGGGATACCTTAGAAATGCATTATCAAGCTTCAACAAAATTAGACAAAGTATGTGTCAATCCAAAACAGCAAGCTGATTGTCACAAACAGCAAGCTGCCTCAACGGACAAAAAGAAATTTAAGGCGCAAATGACATGCAATGTGAAGGGTTTCGAGCATCAAACGCAGCGGAAAATTAAAACAAAAAAAATAATTATCGAAACCCTACCGCAGGATCCATGCAAAAACATGATATTTAATTCGGAGATTGATGATTTACCTTAAAGAAGCTTTACGATTGTATGTCTAATGGAGATCCAAGCTTTCACGATCGTTGAGTGCTCCTCTTCGAAGCCTCCTCTACGGTATCCACACGAACACTCCAAGAACGATTCTTGATTGGAAAGAAGGTACTAGCCTCCAATGAAAATATGAGATCTTCTTTTTAGGTTTTGGTTCAAGCGGCTGGGGATTATTTTTGTCGTACAAAATTAATTACCTTCTTTACCTATCATCATATATTTATATGATAGTGTAAGGTAAAAGCCCAACTAAAAACCTAGCCCAAGTTTGATTAATTAAATAATAGAATCAAATCCTATTATTTAAATAAATAATAATTAAGTCATACTTAATTATTAAAATCATATCTCATTTGTATTTTATTATATCTTAATTAAGTCCCACTTAATTAATATAATAAAATACAACTAATCATTTAATTAATTTAAATTCATAATTTAAATTAATTCTTCCTTAAAATGTTCTATGTGTGTAACCCTGTAGGCTATCATTTAATTGACAATAATTTTATTCTCTAATAAAATTATAAACAATGAGCGGCATCTAGTAATACATCATTGCTACCCAATTAAATCGTGATTCGATAAAATCTTTTGTGATTAATGTTCCCGTGTAATATAATCCCTTTAACCAAATATTATAGATTAAACTCGAGGCATGTTTCATGTCATCCTCTTCATAATTTAATCCGGGTTTACTTGATCCATGAGTAGACTATTAAAACAAATCACTATTTGAGCACGGCCATGCATTTTATAGTCTCACTCAATCATGAGGCCAATAATATCTCTCCTATCTGATAGGAGGGTTAAAATTCTTTATCTATCATTCATATTTCTCATACGATTCACAATATACCCGATGTCCACTTTTATCATCACCCGGTCAAAAGTAACTTTTAATGTAGTCAAAGTATATTATCCTCGTATAGAAATATAATGATCTCAAGTCAAAGGATCATTACACCATTATCACTGTGAGTCTTTTTTATGACTTTATTAACATGAAGAATCTCACGGTGGGTCTGTCCAGTGCCATGTACCCTTACATGTACCTATGTTTTGACTTTAGTATCTCCATACTTATAACCAATGAGATGTGGTTATCAGTCAACAACATACTAGTCTATTTATGTATTATTATTGTCCTATATAATAATACTCGACTAGGGACCTTTAAGAATATGATATATTATATAATTTCAAGTTCAAGTTAAATACTTAAACTATATAATGTGTATCATTATTCTAAGGACATTTATTATGCTAACAAATATATCGCAGTAATTAAAGTCATAATAAATACATTTATTAAATAATCAAATGACATAAAGTTTTATCAAAATAAACAATGTATTGCCTCTAGGGCACCTACACTAACAATCTCCCACTTGCACTAGAGCCAATCACCCATGTATCTAATACCCATGGAACTAGTGTGACCGTCGTGCTTCTGCTGCGACAAGCCTTTGGTCAGTGAGTCTGCTATGTTATCATTTGTGTGTACTTTACATATGTGTATATCACCCTTTTCATTTATCTCTCGAATGAGGTGAAATCTCCTGAGTATATGTTTGGATCGGGAGTAATATCTAGGTTCTTTAGCCTGTGCAATGGCTCCATTATCATGGCAGTACTTGTCTATGGGATCTGCGATCGATGGAACCACTCCCAATTCAGTAATGAATTTTCGAATCCAAACATCTTCCTTTGCCGCTTCACAAGCTACAATGTACTCAACCTCCATTGTAGAAACAACGACTGTTTCTTGCTATGAACTCTTCTAGCTTACAGTACCTCTGTTTAGACAAAACAAAAACAAGACTATGATACAGTATCATCCCTGTCTATTTGGAAACTTGCATCGGTGTAACTTTTTACAACCAGTTTCTCCTCTCCTCCATACACCAAGAATAAATCTTTAGTCCTTTTCAGGTACTTAAGAATATTCTTGACTACCGTCCAGGGACCTTCACTTGGATTAGATTGGTGTATGCTCGTCATGCTCAAAGCATACGAGACATCAGGACGAGTACATACCATTGCATACATGATAGATCCAATTGCTGAGGCATATGGAACTTTCCTCATGTTGTCCTTATCATCCAATGATTTCGGACACTGGTCTTTAGAGATCGTTATCCCTTGAGACACGGGGACACATCCCCTTTTCGCATTTTGCATACCAAAACGATGCAAAACCTTATCAATGTATGTACTCTGACTTAGACCGATCATCCTTCTAGATCTATCCCTATAGATCCTCATTCCTAGAATGTAGGATGCATCTCCTAAGTCTTTCATAGAGAAGTTGCTCCGTAACCAAGTCTTAACAGCCTTTAGAGAAGGTATGTCATTCCCCATTAGTAGTATATCATCAACATATAATACTATGAATGCCACATGGCTCCCACTAACCTTCTTGTAAACACAAGGTTCATCTTTGTTTTGAACAAAGCCATACTCTTTGACTATTTCATCAAAACGGATATTCCATCTCCTAGAGGCTTGCTTCAATCCATAAATGGATCGACATAATTTACATACCTTGCCAACATTCCTTGGATCGACAAAACCTTCAGGTTGTGTCATGTACACATCCTCTTCAAGGCTTCCATTAAGGAAGGCTGTTTTGACATCCATTTGCCAGATTTCATAATCATGAAATGCTGCAATTGTAAGCAAAATCCTTATGGACTTGACCATAGCCACTGGTGAGAAAGTTTCATCATAGTCAATACCATGAAATTGTTTGAAACCTTTTGCAACCAGCCTTGCTTTGTAGGTCTGAACATTTCCATCCACGTCAGTTTTCCTTTTGAAAACCCATTTGCACCCTACGGGTTTTACCCCTTCGGGTGGATCAACCAAAGTCCATACTTGGTTTTCGTACATAGAATCCATCTCGGATTTCATGGCTTCTAGCCATCTCTTAGAGTCTGCATTGTTCATAGCATCTTGGTATGTGAGAGGCTCATCTTCATCTATGAGCATCAAATCACCACATTGAGTCAAGAGAAATCCATATCTCTCTGGCTCATGGCGAATTCTACCAGATCTACGAACAACCTGTGTTTCTTGAGCATTATCCTGCTCCTGTTCCACTTCAGGTTCAATGCTATTTTGCGGTTCTCGATCTTCATCGAGATCTATAGTTCTCCCACTGTTTCTTTTGGAAACAAAATCTCTTTCCATAAAGACAGCATCTCGAGCAATAAACACTTTCTGCTCAGAGGGAATATAAAAATAATACGCCTTTGTTTCTTTAGGGTGTCCCACAAATATGCACTCTTCGGATTTAGGTCCAAGCTTATCTGATACTTGACGTTTCACAAACGCCTTGCATCCCCAAACTTTCATAAAGTTCATGCCTGACCGTTTCTCCTCCCATATCTCATATGGAGTTTTTTTGAACCTTCTTAGTAGGAACATGGTTAAGTGTGAAAGCCGTTGTTTCTAGAGCGTGACCCCAGAAACTAATTGGAAGATCTGCATGACTCATCATCAATCGCACCATGTCCAACAGGGTACGATTTCTCCTCTCTGAAACTCCATTCCATTGAGGTGTTCCTGGCGGAGTGAGTTGTGATACAATACCACACTCTTTTAAATATTCTTTAAATTCGGTGCTTAAGTATTCACCCCCACGATCGGATCGTAAGATCTTAATACTTGCACCTCCGCCAATTTGCTTCTCTACTTCAGCCTTATATTCTTTGAACTTTTCAAAAGAATCAGATTTATTCTTCATAAGATTTACATATCCATATCTACTGTAATCATCAGTAAATGTTATGAAGTAGTAGTAGCCTCCTCTAGCCATCACACGAATTGGGCCACATACATCACTATGTATAAGCTCCAGACGTTCAGTGGCCCTTTGACCCTTACCAGTGAAAGGGGCTTTGGTCATCTTACCAAGCAAACAAGATTCACATTCTTGGAATGATTCAAAATCAAATTTATCCAAGTATCCATCTTTATGTAATTTGGATATGCGTTTCTCATTTATATGGCCTAGACGACAATGCCAGAGGTATGTATGATTTGAGTCATTAATTTTAAGTCGTTTGTTTTCTATATTATAGACAAGATTGTCTAAATCAAGAACATATAAACCATTAAACAAACGTGCAACACCATAGGTCAAATCATTCAAAGCAAAAGAACAACTGTTGTTCCTTATTATAAATGAAAAACCTTTCTTGTCCAAACAAGAAACCGAAATAATGTTTCTGCAAATCGCAGGCACGTAAAACAGTTATCAAGTTCTAAAACAAGCCCAGAGGGCAAAGATAGATAATAAGTGCCTACAGCCAAAGCAGCAACTTTTGCTCCATTGCCAACTCGTAGGTCTACTTCTCCCTTAGCCAATGTCCTACTTCTCTGCAGCTCCCGCACATTTAAACAAATGTGAGAAGCACATCCAGTATCCAATACCCAAGATGTAGAAGTAGACATATTGACTTCTATAATATATATACCTGAAGTAGAAGCTTGTTGAGCCTTCTTCTTCTTCAGATCCTCCAAGTAAACTGAACAGTTTCTTTTCCAGTGACCAGTTTTCTTACAGTAGTGACATTCACCCTTATCAACTGGTTCACTTGCCCCTTGTTTGCAATTAAAAATGACTTACTCGTGTTGATCCTTTCTTGACGAGTTTGGCTTGCAAACATGCTTTGCAAGTGCTCATAGGTAGTGTATGCATCCATATGCATATGCTGCCTTTGAAGCTCAGCACTCATAGTTGCCAACATAAGACATGCAACATCATTTGCATTATTCTTATCCTTTGTGTGGGCCGCTCGTTCCTCAACAGTAGCGCCCTCAGGAAGGGGACCTGGCGGAGGGATGTCAATGACATGAAGCTTGCGCTCCTGCCTGAGGACAATCCTCAAATTCCTCTGCCAGTCTAGGAAGTTATTTCCTCCTGTCAGTTTATCCTTCTCAAGGATTGATCGAACGGATAGAGAGTTTGTGTTGTTTGCCATTTCTTAGTATCTACAATGTTAAAAGCACAAAATAAACATTAGATTGTCTGAGTTATCAATTATTATGTTCAAATGATTATGATATATTCATAATATATCTCCCACTATTTTTATCAAATTAATAGCCCTTACTATCAATTCGGAAAGTATATCCCATAATTCTTTCTAGTGAGCCAAGATCCATATTTCGTCATGTTTTAAGTCAACCACCGGAAGTCCTTAAAAATGATTATTTAGGTAGACAACCATTGTCAATTATATCATATATAATTCTTGGATAGTTTGGTGAACAACCATTGTTCTAATCTATCTAATAGATTTTAACCAAACTCTATGCTTCTAAGTTCATAATGGTCGAATATAACCGTTTATTTTCACCTTATTATGACGACTTAGTTAAGTTTGACCCAATGATCCAACGGCCGAATATAACCGTTTATATTCGTCGCATCTTACCACGATAGATAGGGGTCCCCTGCCACTGACAGCCCTTCCCCTTATCGATCTAGGATTCGATGAGTGTTCATTCATTGGAAAGCATCTGATTAAAACTTAATATTTTGTTAAGGGATTTAGAAAAATTATAACGATCATGATCACATCATAAAGAGATCCTCAATTTTTCCTTGAACCAAATATTTCATATTGACATCCTAAATTGTTCATTTCCCAGGTAGATGGAGGATACCAAAGGTCACACTTAAAACCCATCAACCTTACGAATACGCTTATCCGCTTTTGATAGAAAATCCCAAATTTTAGATATCAAAATCCATATTTAGTTCCGTGCTTTAAAATCCATATTTTAAAAACACAAGAATCTCATGATCGTTTGTTAATTTTAAAATCTTGAATCGTTACAGATTTTATCTTGATTAAGCAGGCATGGCATGGGTGATGTATCTAATACATTCATTCATACATGATTAATCTAATTAAAGCATGCATTTCTATGTATCCTACACATACATTCATACATCATATGTAAAGTAAGTGCATTATGTAAACGTGATTGGTTATGGCCTTTATCCTATATGATCCTTTCAAGCTAATGAAAGGATCAAGGACAATCTATGGGTGGTTTAAAATACTATACTATTACATGTCTTCTTCTTTGCTGCTACAATGCCTCCTTGGATCGCCTCCTTGCTTGCTTGTCTTCATGTATTCATATATATTACATAAACAAAACAACTATACTAATATACTTACAAGGAGAACTCGAGTTACATTCGAGATTTAATCATTACAAGGAATGACGACATGCAAGTCGTATTTAGAAACCAAACCATAAACAAAAACCTCTATCCTATGGGTCTCAAGGCCATAACCATCCACCATGCTCAAGTAACAATTAATTAACATGTCATATTATCTAATCATGTTATACCATATCATATTTCAGATGATCCAATCAAAGAAATCATATAACGCAAAAATCAGAAAATCAGAATCAAATTCTGAAAACAATAAATCACGTTTTTCATGCACTAAACGGCGTCAAACGCCTTACAGACGAGTCGATGATACCTAAGGTATCAGTTTTGTTCAGAAGCTCGTTTCCAGTCAGAAAACATATATCGTTTGCGAAAATCGGACACTGGACACAGATTTCACCAGATCTGCGCCGCGTATACAGAAATCGTATCGTATACAATCCCCATATCATGTACAAACAAAAATCATGTATATATCAATATACATACAGATTATATGATCATCATATGATCATCCCAATCATCATTAACATACAGTTTATACATATATATCAAAATCAACGCATCATACATGACAATCATCAAACATGCTCGTATATATATCAAAACTGTAACATATAACCGAATTAAAACATTTTTGCAAGTAGATCTGATGCCATTGAAGGGTTTCGAGCATCAAACGCAGCGGAAAATTAAAACAAAAACAATAATTATCGAAACCCTACCGCAGGATCCATGCAAAAACATGATATTTAATTCGGAGATTGATGATTTACCTTAAAGAAGCTTTACGATTGTATGTCTAATGGAGATCCAAGCTTTCACGATCGTTGAGTGCTCCTCTTCGAAGCCTCCTCTACGGTATCCACACGAACACTCCAAGAACGATTCTTGATTGGAAGGGAGGTATTAGCCTCCAATGAAAATATGAGATCTTCTTTTTAGGTTTTGGTTCAAGCGGCTGGGGATTATTTTGGTTGTACAAAATTAATTACCTTCTTTACCTATCATCATATATTTATATGATAGTGTAAGGTAAAAGCCCAACTAAAAACCTAGCCCAAGTTTGATTAATTAAATAATAGAATCAAATCCTATTATTTAAATAAATAATAATTAAGTCATACTTAATTATTAAAATCATATCTCATTTGTATTTTATTATATCTTAATTAAGTCCCACTTAATTAATATAATAAAATACAACTAATCATTTAATTAATTTAAATTCATAATTTAAATTAATTCTTCCTTAAAATGTTCTATGTGTGTGACCCTGTAGGCTATCATTTAATTGGCAATAATTTTATTCTCTAATAAAATTATAAACAATGAGCGGCATCTAGTAATACATCACAATGATGATGCAACAACTTCTGGTGTTGAATTAAAAGAAGACATGAATCATCTAGCACTTGTTGGACTTAATGTTGAGAGACATCAACACAACACGGAAGAAGTATTGCTTGAAAGTGATGTTTCAAATTCAGAATCGGATGCTAGTGAGGTAAACTCCTTTTGTTCTAATGAAACATTTGAAAATACTAGTTTCGAACAACTAACCGTGCAGGAACATAGTAATGTGCCTATGGAGGAATTTCTAGCAATTAAAGCTGAATATAGCAAGCTGAAAGAAAAGAATGCCCATCTTAAAAAGGTGGTTTCTGATCTTATGTTTGAAAACGTCCCGGAAAATACTCATGATGAAGTATCTGACCTTAAGGCCAAGGTTACCCAACTGGAAGGATTGAATAAGGTTACTCTCAAAAGAAATGATATATTGTGCAAAGAAATCAGCAAGTTGACAGCTGATATAGAAGCCAAAGATATTCAAATCAGCAAGCTGAATGAAGAAATAGGATCCAAAGACACTCAGATTAGAAAGCTGAAAGAAGAAATCAAGGAGCTGAGTTCTGATGTTAAAGCTAAAGCTAAAGCATTGGAATCATACAAATTGAAGGAATCTAATCGAGCTGAATGTTCTAAAACAGCTGAAATGGCATCTTAGCAAGCTGAAACCATCAATCAGCAAGCTGAAACAATCATTGTTTTGCAAAAAGAAGTCGAGGATCTCAAGCAGCAAATGGGAACATTTGTCCAAGGAGAGGAAGTGCTCAAATCTATGATGAAGCAAACCAAAGTTCCATTGGAAAAGGAAATACTTGGAATAGCTTCAACTTCAAAGGACAAAGCTCTCAAATATGATGGAAAGTTTGGTATTCCTTATGATTATGATATGCCTTGGAGAATCTGCAACAAATGTGGAAAGAAGGGTGATTTGTCAAAGTATTTCAAAATTCAGAATGCAGATCCAGCAAGCTGGAACAGACAGACAGCTTACCGACAGCTAGCTGGCAGAACAAAGAGAACAAGGAATCAAGCACCAAAAGTGGTACAAAAATGGGTAAAGAAATATGATTTAAATTCTGCATATGTGATAGCAACTAACCATGCAGGAATCAAGCAAGTATGGGTGCCAAAACGTTGAGTTTTTGTGCAACAAATGGTCCCCAGAAACAGCAAGCTAAGTGCAAAAGTTTGGTACTTTAGCTCAATTTTTTTTTAGTATTAGTTGCATGCTAAATTAATTTGCTATTCCTCTATAAATGCCAATAATGATTTTTAAGTGTTATTCACGTGCATGCAAGTTATTATTTACGTGTGCATGCATTCATATTGAATGTTAATCCTTTTACATGCATTTTTTTTTAGTAAATGTGTACTCGTACATTATGTGGTACATCATAATCCATGCTTATATTGAATATGCTATGTGATTACCCTTTTTAATGATTAAGGGGGGAGAGTTTTTTAGGAGGTTAACTCTTAAGGAGGTTTTTGTGTTTGGGATTTCATTTCATATAAATCCTTAGGTGCTTAATTGAAAATCATGATGTTAAACCAAGGATGCATGTGTTGAGGGGGAGTATGTACTCCTACAAATATATGTTGGTAATCATCAAAAAGGGGGATATTGTTAGCCTATTTGATTTGGATGATTCTATGATTACATATATTTTGGAATGTTATTTATTATACTAACATGCTATTGATTTTGATGATAATATGTTCATATATATTTTGGCATGATATTTATTATCTAACATGCTATTGATTTAGGGGGAGGTTTACTCTCTTATAAATTATTGAGTAATCATCAAAAAGGGGGAGATTGATAGCCTTATAGTTTTGATGATCACTCTGTCAGCAAGCTGATAAGCTTGTAATCGAATGTTATAGCTAGCTTGTTGGTTGTGTTATAACTTTGTTTTGCAGGACTTAATTAAATTGTTGAGTAACTCATTGTCAGCAAGCTGAGACGGTGCAAACAGACGATATCAGCAAGTTGTTTCCTGGTAGACAGAAACACTGAAAAACAGTCTTGTTATTTGTGAGCTGCTAGATAGATTAAAATGTAAGGCATCTTACATATATATATATATATTACGTGGCTAATATATTCTAAGAGCTTAGTTTTTAATCTTAAACATATCACTCTCAAAACACTCAAGTATGGAGCATACTTTTAAATCTATATTTTATCTTACACACTTCCACTAAACAAATATTCCATACTCTTACACAACTCCACCAACTGAAAAGTCTTTTGTGGTTAGTTGGCTCTTCATTTCTTTATGCATAGAGTGAACACCACTTATCTTTGTCATGTGGAGAAGTTACAAATGAAAACACATTCATTGTTTTCTTCATTGGTTTCTAACGGGCTTCTTCAAGTTTGTTTATAGAACAAAAAGCTTTGTTATTCACATTCTCATCACTACTCCACTGATTATATTCCTTTGCATGAGAAACATGCTTTAAATCAAAAGCTTCAATTTCTATCTCGAATATCCCAGAAATCTGTCAGCTAGCTCTTTGCCTGAAATCCAAACGTTGGAGCTTGCTTATATATATTCTGCACTTGTAATTCAAACATATAGAACTGAACACTCTTGAATATCTTTCATATCGTTCATATCACAACAACTCAGTTGTTTACATTGCAAAATCTATAAACAACATTCTTGAGCTCTAAGATATATTATACACGGTTTATATATCTATATAAGAGTCGTAGTATTTGAGTTGTAATATCTATCAATACAATATTTGTTAAGGTTGCAATTATAGTTGTTGGATAGTAGTCTTGGGAAACAAGGGTTTGTTGAACTAGAAGCTAGAGAAGTTTGTGCTACTGAGAGTAGTATAGTACTTAGAGAGCAAGTTCAGAAACAGGGTTTCAGCAAGCTGGTATCAACAGCTGGGAATTGGTTTCACTGCATAACAGCAAGGGGATCTTGGTGATCAAGGAGTATTGTGCTCAAGGGGAACTCATTGGTCTATACAACAGGTTGTTCAAGGAACTAGAGGAATTCAGGAAGGGGGACTTCAAGGAATTCATTGTTCAAGGGAGCAAGGCTGTTAGAGAGGCTTTGAGGTTCAAGGGAGCTGCCTTACTCAGGGGGAGCAGTTCGTTCCAGCAAGCTGTTATCAGTAAATTGGGTGATATATTATTGGATCTTGTAATTGGTTTATTTGTGATCAATAATATATTCTCTTACCAAGTTGGTAAGGGACTAGGACGTAGACCATAGAAGATTAGGGGTCGAACCTAGCTAAAAACATTGTGTGTTGTTTACTTACCGTTTGCACTTAATTTCCTGCACTGCATACATCAAATAAGCTAGCTGACAGACTGTTTTATATGGTAATCAACAAGCTGACTAGTCACCAGTTTTAATATTCGGTAAAGTTTAAAATTGGATATAATTGGCCATAACACACATTCACTCCCTATAGGTGTGCATATTTTCAATATTAACAATAAACAAAATTAAATAAAAAACATGAGGGCTTCATTTTATGTACTTTATTCTTTGTTTTATTTTGTGGCATCTCAATGTTGTTTTCAATTACATAGTAAAATACTTAGATAACTTTGGCAAAGAGTAACATTACATGTAATTGTCATATTTTTTCTTTTCGCATATTATTTTCGTTTCGTGTACCAAAAAAATGTATAATTTAGTAGTATTTTGTGATTGCATTTTGGGTAGACAAAATAATTTCATGTCATTTTCATGCAAGATCCCAAAGATACATGACATGAATGTAGATAACATAAACGATTTTCCAGATCTACGTAAGCACTTTCTCTGAATATATGTTGAAAAAATATACTCACTGTTAAACAAAAATGAATTTCATATTTTTTACCCGAAAATTAAATTAAAAGGACATATATATAATAATGTGATTACGTGTTTATATATTAAACATTTGATTTTAGTTTCATGCACAGTTTTCTATTTTAAAATGTTAGTCAAATAGAAAAAAGATAGGTGGTACTCATTTTCAAATATCTTATTTTACGCATAGGGATGACAATGGGTTGGGTCTGATCCGAATTTTGTAAAATCCAAACTCATTCCAAATATTTTTGGGTTTTAAAAATAAATCCAAATCCAAAACTCAATATCCAAAACCAAATTCATCGGATTTCAGATTAGATCTGGTTTTTTTTGTATCCAGAATTAGTAATAATGTAGCCAAAATTAAAATAATTGCTACACGCAAACAATATTAATTTTATTTATAAAATAATTAAAAAATTAAAATGATTAAATTAAGTAGTAAAATATAACATATTATACGATTGAACATACGAAGTAAAATTTAATATAGGTTAAAAATAATATTTTTTGTATACAACATAAATGGAAAATTCTATGTAAAGTAAAGAAAATCACATCATAAATACATCAATAAAATTTGAGATTTAGAAAAGAAGTCCTAATTACTAAATTAGTATTGATTATTTCTAATAAAATATTTGAATAAAAATGAATAATTATATGTCATACATCTAAAATATTACATAAAATAATTTCAAATTATAACCATATACTCTAAGTGTCATATCTTACTCAAAGAATGAGATATATTGGATTTGTTTGGTTAATTGATAATGTTTATCTTTCTATAGTAAATCACTTCACTAATAAAAGAATATATAATTTGTAAAAATGATATTGAACAAACACATAGAAAACTAGATTAGATGAGAGTTTTTCTTTATCAGAACTACGTTCGTTTAATTTTATTGCACATTATTGATCCTTTCTCATATCGGTGAGAGGCAATCTAATAATTTAATACGGTCGTTAGAAATAAGTGTTTATGAATTTTAATATATATTCGAAAAATTTGATCGGGATCCATGCAAATATTTTGAATGTATTAATATAATAAAAATTATAGAAACCCACTGTACTGCACATTTAATATTCCAAATTTTCTAAACAACAAAACTTAAAATATGGGTAAAAAACTTATGAACTTGGTTGGAAGATTCTCAAAAAAGAGAGAAATCAAATGAAAAATAAATTTAAGAAAAAACAATAAAGAGAGGCTTAGTAAGTTTGAGCGGGGATGTGAATGTTATGATAATTGTTTGATAATATTGATATTAATGCAATTGGTCTAAATTGAAGATTATTTTTTTACTTAAATTTTAATAAAATAATATTTTTTTCTAAATTATGATTTAAATAATATGTTTATATTAATTTTTTAATTTTACCACTCGGTGCGTAGCACGGGTAGAACGCTAGTAATATATAAGTTATAAGTTTTTGTCTTAATGTGAGGAGAATTTATTTAATTTATTTCTTTGTGTCATTCCAATTTTAGTTGATGTCCTATTAAAATATTACAAATTTTTAAAGTTATAACATGAAAAGAAATGAAGTATAAGTGTTTCTTTCACTAATATAAACGCGTCCTTTTACCAATATATAATTCAACAATCATGTGTTTTAATACTAAATTTATTATGTATGATATTATGTAGGTGATATTTATTATTATAATAAAAGTCTGGTATATTTATACAAATTTAATTATTTATATTAGCAAAGCGTATTATATAAATAAGTACATTAAATTAAGTAAAGTAATTTATTTTTTAATTAGGAAGAGCGATATAGGATTAAAATATTTTATAATTATGTGTAATGTAATAGTTTATAAATTTTGTCTCAACGGTATGAATTTTTTTTAAAAAACTAATAGCTTATAATTCATGCAATGCACGACTGTTTTTTAATAGTTATAATTATATAAATTATATTACCAAACAAAATTTATAATCTTGATCGTCTAATTTTAAAATATTAGATATAACGATTTATAATATAAAGGTTATAAGCTTTTGTCTTGCTATGAGGAGAAATTTTTAATTTGTTTCTTTGTATTATTTCAATTTTAATTGATATCCAATTAAAATATTATAATTTTTTAAAAGTATAGCATGAAGATAAATCAAGTATATTTGTTTTTTTCGTTAATATAAACGCGCCGAGGTGTCGCCGTGAGGCGACGTCGAGCAACTTTTACCAATATATAATTTAAAAACCATGTTTTTTTATAACTAAATTTATTACTTATGATATTACGTTTGTGATATTTATTATTCTAATAAAAGTTTGGTACATTTGTACAAATTTAATTATTTATATTAGCAAAATGTTTTAAATAAATAATTATATTCAATTAAAGAAAATAATTTTTTTAAATTACGAAAAGTGACTATTTAAATATTTTGTAATTTAAATAACAAAAATATAAGTATAGTTCTAATTTGTTTGTTAAGTTAGTTGAACAATATTATGGGGTTAACTTGGTTGCTAATGGTTAAAACAGGAGATTATGATATATTTTAGTGTTTTGGGTTTGAATGTAGTGTCTTCTATTTCTTTGTTTTATCGATGCTATTAAATTGTAAAGAATCGCATGTCCTTTTTCCTTTTTTTAATTGTTTGGTTTAGGAGATTTACTTTAGCTTATTGTAAATATTTGAGGAAAATATTAGTGTTTCATAATCTCACATTTCTGTCTAGGCTAAATTCAAGAATTTAATAATCAAACGTCGTGTTTATTTATGTGGAGTATGTGTAATTCGACATGATCTTTAATTTCATCGTAATTGTAAATTATTAATTTTTTAATATGGAATTTTCGAAATATTAGCGTTGCACGATGTTAGGTCCCGAAGTATCGTAGAAGGGGGGGGGGGGGTTGAATACGATATTACCAAAATATTTCGATTTTCAAGATTTTTGCGGATAACAATTTTTCGGATCTTGAAATCAAAATAACGAAACAGAATTCCAGGAATATATCTTTATTGATAATAAACCCGAAGGGGTGTTACAACTTCTAATCCACCGGATTAGCTTCAAAAACCAGAACACTCCTAAGGATAGTTTAGGCACGAGGACCTTCTATCCGACACTTCCTGAAAGCGGGCTAAGCCGGCTTTCCTACTAGATGGACTGTCTAGCAGCTGACACAGAGAGGATATAAGAGAGAGTAGAGAGAGTTGTGTGTTGAGGTGTCAGGTGTGTTTTGAAATGAAATACAACATGCCTATTTATAGGTTTTGGAAAGTCACTATTTGGCACTATTCCAACAACCCCCAAATAGTAACCAAGCACTATTCCAACAACCCCCAAATAGTAATTCACTATTCCAACAACTCCCAAATAGTAATTCACTATTCCAACAACTCCCAAATAGTAACCGGGCACTATTTCACCAACCCCAATAATGTTCACGTGAATAGTGATTTAGGTTACTATTCACGTGAATAGTGATTTCGGTTACTATTCATATGAATAGTGATTTCGGATACTATTCATTTTCCTCTTAATTTGACATCCTTAAATATTCAGCTTCCGAAATGGAGGATATCAAAATTGCTCTAAACTCAATCATACCTCTTAACAATTTTTCTGAGTTAGATACTTCGATTCCTTTGTGAAGTGTTGACGCCTAGTGCAACTGGTCTGATTCACAGACGACTAACATTCACTCATGGTCTTTGTATCATGTCTTTAAGACCACTGTAATCTTTTGGCCCTTCAACTGAATCATCTGTACATCTTATTCTATCACTGAGGCTTGATCATGTTAATGAACTTCTTTCAGCGACTTGATCCTTGTTGATGCCTGTTCTTCAACTTTCACGATCCCTGTATATAGTTAATATTATTTATCTTTTATCCTAGTTGAGTTATATATTTCCTCTATTACATATTACATTACATTATGCTTTACAATCTCCCCCTATTTGATTGTTAGGGTTTGACAAGCAAATACCTAGAGGATAACTCAACTGATACAAATAAAATACAAAGATAAATAATATTAAAGTGCATTCTGGATCATGTATATACATTTTCCAGATTTCTAAAATTAAATCAAGTGCAAGACAATTGTTCCTCTAGACTGAACATATCTTCAAGTTTGCCTTGCTTTCCACATAGCACTAATACTCCCATTAGCTTTTCTTTTCCCAAAATAAAGTTAATTCCGTGTCAACAACATTTTCCTTGCCCTTACGCCTAGTAGATTTTTCTTGATCATCCACCTTCTCCCTCTTAGTTGGGTTATCCTCCAGAGTAGTAGGATGTGGAGTTGGTAAATTAGACGAAGCTGTCTTCCCCAAGGAATGAATTGCATGACTAAACTGGGATGCCATGGAACTTAATTGAACCTGGAATGCATCATGTTGAATAAGTTGCAAATTTTTTATTTCTCCAATGAACTTACAAATATTTGACAACTCTTTCTCCATTGTTTGGACTCGTGTAAGGAGTCTGCTATATTCCTTTCTGGTTACAGGTGCATGTGGTTGAGTAGGTTGCTCACTTGTACGTTCTGCAGGTGTTTCACTCAACACTCTATATTCACTCGGTTTAGTGGTTTGGGTTACACTTACATGTTCTGTTGGTGTTTCCCTCAACTTTCCTCTAGAGCTTCCACCGATATGTGTACCTGCAAATGAAATCATCCTAGCCCCTTTTTCAGAGGTCACGGATGGTGCAATGAAAGTTCGTGAGCTTCCGTCCTCGCGTGAAGCGAGTTGCCGACCACTGGTAAAGAGTGGTAAATCTCGAAAGAGATCCAGAGATTTTCCCTTTAGGAGGTTAAACTTGAATCGATTAAATGGCACAAAACCCAAGTTTCCCTCGGATGCCTGTGAAGGCATTTGATCTTTAGAAAGATCATCAACTACTCTTATGTTCCGTGAAATGGAACTCAAGATAGTTGCTCCCGTCAATTCAACCTCATTTACATTTTCACTCGTTGGATAAGGAAGAATTGTTTTACTAACAGTTGCCGTTACCTCAGGTTCATTGGGTTTACTCCGTTTAGAATGAGGTAGAGCAGCTGATGTAACTAACTCCTTATGTGGTGCTGCTGAGGCACTATCTCCCTCAATAATGTGGATGATTGGTCGTTTAAGTGACAATTGAGGTGTAGGAGTTTGTTCTGTTTGTGTTTGCATTTGTAGAATGGGCTCTTCGACCTGTGTTAGAGTCGGTGGGATTTCCTGCTCTTGGTCGGGTAAGATGGCCACTGGGGGCTGTAGAAACTGTATTTCCTGTGACACAATAGGGAATACAGAGGTTGGAATAGCAGGAATCGAAATATTACCTTGTCGTATACCTGCTCTCACTGGTCGTGGTAACAACGGAAGTGGGACAGTCTTTAGATATTCAGTTAGGACTGTAGGCACATCCGTATATTTCTTTTTGCTTATGTAATTAATTACATTCGTCTTCATGGAAGAACATTCCACCTTTTGACCATTTTCCAAGCGTACCCTGTCTTCATCATTCAAAATATCATTTAATATCAGCTGTAGAAACCTTGGATATAGACATTTGACATTGTGAGTCTGAACATCTCTTGTTCCCAAGTGTTTCATTTTTAAAATGATTTGACCAAGCACTATTTTTCCAAAATTAATCCTCAAATTATTGGCGACCGTATACCCTATTATTTGAATAAATTCAGGTATTCGATCTTGATTTGTTCTATCTGAGGAAAAAACATGGTTAAGAGTGTGAAAGAAGAAATTCCAATACTGGGTTAGAAATGTTCTAGAAAGATTACCAGTATTGAAATTGCTATCTTGGTACCTTATAAAACGAAAGAACATTTCAATCTGTTCAGGTGTAGGATCAGAAACGAGATTTTCCATAGGAAAATGAAGAATTCGATTAACATATCGTTCAGTGACCCTAATCGACCTACCAAATAGTCGATATGTGATTGCACACCCGTCCTGTCCAGAAGTGTTAACCGCACTGCAATATAGTTCACACAATGCATCATGGTTAAGCTGCACCTGTGTAACTAAAGCATAGCGGATTAATGAATGTTCATTCAGAAATTGTGTCCAAGCCCGAAATTGCTCATCCTGAATGATTTCGATTTGCTGAATAGAAACAGGATTAACTTTAGCAATTAAAAAGCTTCCCTGTAATGCCATTTTCAAAACTTTGAGGAAACTCAAAAACAAGGGTTAGTTTTTATAAAGGATGATGTATAAAGCAAGAATATGAAATCCGATTTAAAATTACCAGCTAGATTGAGAGATATTTCCGATCAAAGCTCGAAATATTCAGCAATTGCGTGTATATGCTCTGTATATCTGAAAAATGATGATGTTAAACACAAACAAAAACTCATCATTTATAAGGTTTCAAGGTTTAGTGGGTTAGGTGTAATAATGATAGGGTATGTTTGAAAAACTAACACCGCTCAATAATTTCTCACCTAACACCCTAATTAGCCGAAAAAATATCTTATCGCCGAAACCTGTCGGCCGAAAAACATCTTATCACCAAGACCTATCAGCCTATACACATATACACATTATTTAATACTTCTAATTATTATGGATTTAAAAATAATCACGTAGTGAATCAAGAAATAATCCACAATAATCAGATAAACTCACAATTAAATAGACATAAAATTAACAAAATATCATTAATTGATATATGTCAATAAAATATTTATTAAATTATGCTACAATGATATCTCCAGAATAATCATGCAGATAAACAAATAAAACAAACAAAATCCAGAGAATGAAATTCACTGGCTGCAACTAATTGAACAGACAAAGATCGATCATGTGAAATTTAACATACCAAGCTCACTTACTAACCTTGAAAAAGTTGCTTCATCCAAAGCTTTAGTAAAAATGTCTGCCAACTGTTTTTCACTAGGAACAAAATGCAGTTCCACGGTGCCTTCCATCACATGCTCCCTGATGAAATGGTATCTGATGTCTATGTGCTTGGTTCTAGAATGCTGCACTGGATTCTGTGATATTGCAATTGCACTAGTGTTGTCACAGAAAATTGGGATCTTTTTAACTTTAACTCCATAGTCAAGTAGTTAATTTCTCATCCATAGAATCTGTGCACAACAGCTCCCAGCTGCTATGTATTCAGCCTCTGCAGTTGAGGTAGATACTGAGTTCTACTTCTTACTGAACCATGAGACCAGCTTGTTTCCCAAGAATTGACAGGTTCCTGTGGTGCTTTTTCTATCCATTTTGTAACCTGCATAATCTGCATCTGAGTAACCAATTAGATCAAAACCAGAATCTCTAGGGTACCAAATGCCAAGTTTTGGTGTTCCCTTCAGATATCTGAAAATCCTTTTAATAGCTACTAAGTGAGATTCCCTAGGATCAGCTTGAAATCTAGCACATAAACATGTAGCAAACATAATATCAGGTCTACTAGCTGTTAAGTATAAAAGAGATCCAACCATGCCCCTATAGCTTGTCATGTCCACCTTCTTTTCCTTAGTATTCAGTTCAAGCTTAGTGTCAGTGGCCATGGGTGTTTTTGCAGAAGAGCAATCTACTAAATCAAACCTTTTTAAAAGATCATAAATGTACTTTGTTTGACTTATAAAAATTCCCTCATTCACTTGTTTAACTTGTAAACCAAGAAAATAAGTTAATTCACCCATCATACTCATTTCATATCTACTTTGCATGAGTTTGGCAAACCTCTTGCAAAGTTTCTCATCTGTAGACCCAAATATTATATCATCAACATAAATTTGGACAAGTATCATAGAGCCATTGACATTTCTATAAAATAGGGTTTTATCAATAGTACCTCGAATGAAGTGATTCTCTATAAGAAACTGTGAGAGTGTGTCATACCAGGCTCTAGGTGCTTGCTTCAGGCCATAGAGTGCTTTGAGTAAAAAGAACACATATTCTGGAAAGTCTGGATCTTCAAAACCAGGCGGTTGACTAACATACACCTCCTCCTCCAGAATACCATTCAGAAATGCACTCTTGACATCCATTTGATGGACTTTGAAATTGGCATGTGCTGCATAGGCCAAGAAGATCCTTATTGCTTCTAACCTTGCCACTGGTGCAAAGGTTTCTTCAAAATCAATTCCTTCCTCTTGACAGTAGCCTTTAGCAACTAATCTAGCTTTATTCCTTGTGACTATGCCATTCTCATTCATCGTGTTCTTGAATACCCACTTAGTGCCAATCACTGATTTGTCTTTATGTTTGAGTACAAGTTTCCATACTTCATTTCTTTCAAACTGGTTTAGCTCTTCTTGCATTGCTAAAACCCAGTCTGGATCCAGAAGAGCATGTTCAACTCTCATAGGTTCCTCTTTGGATAGAAAACTGCTATATAAGCATTCTTCTTGAGTTGCTCTTCTGGTTTGGACCTTTGCATTAGGATCTCCAATGATAAGCTCAAATGGATGATCCCTGTTCCATTTTCTCTGTGGTGGTAAGTTTGACCTTGATGAAGGGGCTTCATTTTTTCTATGTTGATCATTGTGGCTTGTTGTTGAGTTTTGACTGTGAGAAACTCCCCCTGAGTGTATGTCCCTCGAGATTGATGGAGTTCTTGCAGATTCATCAATAGTTGCTTCTCTTTGATTTTCTATAGATGCTTCAAATTGATTTCCAGCTGATGGTGTAAGTTGCTCTTCAACAGGTGGTTCATTCTGCACTTCAACTGATGATCCTTGTCTATTTCTCACACCATTTGATCTCCATTCTTCATCATCATCTTCACTTTCTTCACCACTTCTCTCATTCTCAAACGAGAGAGACTCATGAAAACCTTCATCTACTAGACCAGATATTTTCTTGTCATCAAAGACAACATGTATGGACTCCATTACAATGTTTATTCATAGGTTGTAGACTCTGTAGGATTTTCCAGCTGAGTATCCAACAAAGATAGCTTCATCTGCCTTTGAATCAAATTTTCCAAGATGCTCACCATGATTTTTCAATACAAAGCATTTGCATCCAAAGACATGCAGAAAGTTGATTGTTGGTTTCTTGCCTTTGAAAAGTTGATAAGGTGTCATGCCTTTTGCTTAATTGACCAAAGAAATATTCTGAGTGTAGCATGCAGTGTTTATAGCTTTTGCCCAGAAGTATGTCGGTAGCTTAGACTCTTCAAGCATTGTTCTTGTAGCTTCAATTAGAGTTCTGTTCTTTCTTTCCACTACACCATTTTGTTGAGGAGTTCTTGGTGCAGAGAATTCTTGGATAATTCCTTCTTCTTCACAAAACTCTCTTATTCCAGAATTCTTGAACTCAGTTCCATTGTCACTTCTGATTCTCCTTACTTTGAGTAAAGGATTGTTGTTGACTATCTTGATGTGATTTATAATGACTTCACATGCCTCATCCTTAGAGTGCAGAAAGAATGTCCAAGAGAATTTTGAGAAATCATCAATAATCACAAGACATTTCTTCTTTGAGATTGACAACACATTGACTGGTCCAAAGAGATCCATGTGAAGTAGTTGCAAGGGTTGATCAATTGACGACATTGACTTTGATTTGAAAGAGGCCTTCTTCTGCTTCCCTTTCTGGCATGCATCACACAATCCATCCTTGGAGTAATCCAATTTTGGAATACCTCTTACCAAATCCTTCTTTACTAACTCATTCATTGCTTTAAAACTCAAGTGTGACAGTCTTTTGTGCCAAAGCCAACCTTCATCTACACTTGCCTTGCTGAGAAGACATGTAGTCATGTTTGCATTTGTTGAATTGAAGTCAGCAATGTACACATTTCCTCTTCTATCTCCTGTCAACACTACCTTGTTGTCACTTTTCTTGAAAATGACACAAGCTTCAGATGTGAACCAGACGTTCTGGCCTTTATCACACAGTTGACTGACACTTAGCAAGTTATGCTTAAGTCCATCAACCAGTGCTACTTCTTCAATGACAACATTCTTTTGTGAAATCAAGCCATATCCTCTAGTATATCCTTTGCTGTTGTCTCCAAAGGTAATGCTAGGGCCAGCTCTCTCCTCAAACTTAGTGAGCAGGGTAGAATCTCCAGTCATGTGCCTAGAACAACCACTTTCCAGGTTCCCAAGATTCTTTTTGTGTCCCTGCACACATCAAAATCAAATCAAGTTGATTTTGGTACCCAATTTTTTTTGGGTCCTGCCTTGTTAGTCTTTTTCTTATTTTTCAAGCCCTTACTAACCAGGGTATCTGATTGAGTTAAATCAACCTTAACTCTTGGTGTAGGTTTCTGAAAAATAGGTTGTTTCACTTGCTCACATGCATTAAAACTAGATGTATAATTTGGCATAGTCTGTGCATACATGTTATTCATCATCCATGGCAACTGAGGCATAATAAAAGTATTGTAATATGGATTATGCATGAATGACATGTTAGCATAATGAATAGATGCATGAGCAGGCTGAACAAACATGTTTGGCATAACATTCATAGCAGGCAAAGGCACAGAAATAGGCATACTAGGCACAGAAGCATTTTTAACAATTTTACAATTGAAAGACAAATGATTAACACTACCACATTTTACACATTCTTTCCTAGGAGCATACTTATCAGGTGTGTAATTGCAGTGTTTGTTAATTTCTACTTTTCCATTTCTATTCTTCTTTTTAGCCTTAGCCTTTGATTCTGTCTTTTCTAATTTATCCTTCAATTTCTTGATGGATAAATGGCCTATGTTTCTTTGTTCAACAGATTTGGTTTTGCTACAGTTTTCCAATACAAAGTTTTTATTGACAGGCCCGTACTTTTTATTCAATTTAGTTAAAGTTGCTTTGCTAACAGGCTTAAGTCTCAAAGAACATTCTTTTTCGACTAAATCACTATCTGAAGCAACTTCCCTATCAACATCTAACTTAACTTCTGCTAATTTGTAAAAAGAATCAACTCCTTGTTTACTAAAAATTTCTTCAGTTTTAGCCTTTGATCCCTTCCACTTAGCAATTAAGTCTTGTTCCTCTTTTAACTGTTTTATTAAACACTCTTCTCTTTTCATAGCCTCAAGTAACTCATTCTTAGCATCATGGCAATCTCTTTTCATTGTTTCAAAATCAATTAGTTGAGTTTCTAATAGAGTATTCCTATCACCTATCTTAGCATTAAGATCTTTAATCTTTTTATTCTCCTTGTTAAGCGATTTTAATGTGACATGCATGTTATACAATTCATTAGACATTTCATTAACAACATTATCACATTCATCTTTGGAAAGCTCAGTTAGATTTGTAGAATATACCTGGTTACTTGATGAACTAGCCTCTTCATCATTTTCATTTGCCATAAGTGCAAGGTTGATAAACTCTTCCTCTGCATCTGAGTCTCCTCCAGCTGCCCAATCATCATCTCTAGATACAAATGCTCTCTCCTTTTGCTTGAGAAGGTCAAAGTATTTCTTTTTGTAATCGACAGTCTCAAACTGTTTCTTTTCATTCTCAGATTTCGATTTTCTGCATTCATTGGCAAAGTGACCAGTAATTCCACAGCTATAGCATTTGATCTTTGATCTTTCAACCACATCCTTGTTCGGTTGATAGCTTTTCTTGAATTCTCCGGCTCCTGCTGGATTCTTCTTAAATCTTAGCTTCGAAAATCTATTTGATAGAAATGCCAAATAATCATCTAGATCTTCAGATTCATCCTCACTCAGTACATCAAGTTCTTCAATCATCTTGCTTTTGCCCTTTCTAGCTCCACCTTCACAAGTTCTTTGACTTGGTGTGGCTTCCACATTCTTCATCTTCTCTCCATCTTGGTTGGTTGGAATATTGGCCACCAAAGCTACATTTCCACCTTTCTTCTGGTTCTTCTCAACTTCTTCATCCTGTTGCAACTCGAGCTCATAGGTCTTCAGAATTCCATACAGTCTCTCAAGTGTAAAATCTTTGTAGTCTTGAGAGTTTCTCAACGAGACTGTAATTGGCTTCCATTCCTTAGGAAGAGATCTCAAAAATTTTGAGTTGGAGTCTTTGACTTCATATGTTCTTCCATACAACTTCAGGCCATTCAGTAGTTTCTGAAATCTACTGAATATCTCTGTTAAATTTTCACCAGAATTATGATGGAAGTGTTCATACTGTTGTATGAGGAGTTGCATCTTGTTCTCTCTAACTTGCTCAGTCCCTTCACAGAGTGTTCGTATAGTGTCCCACACTTGCTTTGCAGTGGTGCAGTTTATGACATTATCGAACATGTCTTGATCAATTCCATTGAATAGTATGTTCATGGTTTTCTTGTCCTTCTGGACTTCTTCTTTATCTGCCTCTGTGAATTCTGCTGGCAGTTTGGGAATAGGCCTTCCAGCAGCTGCAGTTCCGGCTGCTTCTCCAACTGCAGTGTTGGCCTTCATAGGAATATTAGGACCTCTCTCTATACAATTTACGTAACCTTCATCAATGGATAAGAGATGTAAATGCATATTTACTTTCCAGTAAAAGTAATTATCTTTGTCAAGGACTGGTATTTTCACGCCTGCATCCTTAAATCCCATGGTGGTGATCTTTAAACTTCTTGTATGTTAGAACCTGGCTCTGATACCAATTGTTAGGTCCCGAAGTATCGTAGAAGGGAGGGGTTGAATACGATACTACCAAAATATTTCGATTTTCAAGATTTTTGCGGATAATAATTTTTCGGATCTTGAAATCAAAATAACGAAACAGAATTCCAGGAATATATCTTTATTGATAATAAACCCGAAGGGGTGTTACAACTTCTAATCCACCGGATTAGCTTCAAAAACCAGAACACTCCTAAGGATAGTTTAGGCACGAGGACCTTCTATCCGACACTTCCAGAAAGCGGGCTAAGCCGGCTTTCCTACTAGATG
The DNA here is from genome assembly GCA_037693485.1 of Kitagawia praeruptora. NCBI lineage: Eukaryota > Viridiplantae > Streptophyta > Magnoliopsida > Apiales > Apiaceae > Kitagawia > Kitagawia praeruptora. Next base: position 14,572,105 of record CM075347.1, read on the forward strand.
GACTGTCTAGCAGCTGACACAGAGAGGATATAAGAGAGAGTAGAGAGAGTTGTGTGTTGAGGTGTGTTTTGAAATGAAATACAACATGCCTATTTATAGGTTTTGGAAAGTCAATATTTGGCACTATTCCAACAACCCCCAAATAGTAACCAAGCACTATTCCAACAACCTCCAAATAGTAATTCACTATTCCAACAACTCCCAAATAGTAATTCACTATTCCAACAACTCCCAAATAGTAACCGGGCACTATTTCTCCAACCCCAATACTGTTCACGTGAATAGTGATTTCGGTTAATATTCACGTGAATAGTGATTTCGGTTACTATTCATATGAATAGTGATTTCGGATACTATTCATTTTCCTCTTAATTTGACATCCTTAAATATTCAGCTTCCGAAATGGAGGATATCAAAATTGCTCTAAACTCAATCATACCTCTTAACAGTTTTTCTGAGTTAGATACTTCGATTCCTTTGTGAAGTGTTGACGCCTAGTGCAACTGGTCTGATTCACAGACGACTAACATTCACTCATGGTCTTTGTATCATGTCTGTAAGACCACTGTAATCTTTTGGCCCTTCAACTGAATCATCTGTACATCTTATTCTGTCACTGAGGCTTGATCATGTTAATGAACTTCTTTCAGCGACTTGATCCTTGTTGATGTCTGTTCTTCAACTTTCACGATCCCTGTATATAGTTAATATTATTTATCTTTTATCCTAGTTGAGTTATATATTTCCTCTATTACATATTACATTACATTATGCTTTACACACGAGTATATAATGTTACTTATTGTGATTTATAATGTTGCTTATAAAATGCATACGAACTGAGTAGCTATCAAGAGTACATGAAATTTAAGAACCGCTATGATTCCCTAAAACAATTAGAAAGGCAAGTTTTTAAGTAGAGCTACTTTTGTTAATTATTTAAAATGTGTAAAATATATATGTGACCATCATTACATTGTTACATATTGTAGCCGACAGAATTGTTTAATCACTGATGATTTCTTTCACAAATCTAAATCTACAAACATTTCGAATAGACGCACATGATATGTGTCCTACTTTTAACAACTTAAGTTTAGGTACAGAGAGATATGATCACATTAATGGTTCCTCTATTTTTTAAATCTTCCGCAAGATGTTTTCCATTACTAAAGGAAGGCAGTCCCTATGGTTAATGTCTTGATCTACATTGTTTTGTTCTAATATTGTCAGGAATTTTAACGAGGATGATTTGGGTTCCTTGAACAGAGATGACCTTCATTCATTAGAAAATCCAAAATGTTTTTCCCTTGAAGCAGATTAGATCAGATAGGGTAAACCTGTTAGCTTACCTTACTTTTTGGATTCTTTATTTGAACTTAATAACTCACTGGATTGCTTGCATATATATGGGCTGCCTAGGCGTTTATTTTTTCTTTTTTCCTTTCGAGTAAACCACTAAGCTATGATGTGTTTAGTTGGGTTAGTTATATATGTTGAGATTTAGTAGTATAGATACCACTATACCAATTTTTATGATTTCCAATAGACTCAGCGCATGGTTGATGAGCTCGATAAACTTTAAAAACAGGTAGTGTTCGATTCTGAAATCTGCAATATATGTTCGTAACATAGATCTTCATGGAAGAGTAGCACACACGCATCTCACTATGCCTAGAAAATTATTTTACATATATTAGTATTTAGTATCTAAACCAAGCTTATAAGCATATATTCATGTATGTATTAAACAGTTAGTAGAAGGATTACAATAGGATCCAAGCACAAATGGAGTGGTTTTTTTCCGTCAAGCAATTTCACAAACTAATGATAACTTTTATCATTAATTATTCTGTGAATCTACATCATAGATTGGGTAATTGTTCTAACTTCCCCATAATTATGTTATTGTTTATATATTTAGTGTTGATAATGTGAGAGTTGCAAAACTTTTGGGTGGAGTTCTACATAAATATTGTACCATCGTCAGATGTATGGTTTTAAAGAATATGTAGCATTGTTTGTAAGCGGCATTGATAGTTCCGCTACTGAAACAAAAGGAATTGTCCTTATCCATAGTGCCGAATAACTTGAGAATTATGAAAAAACAAGAGTCAAATGTTGAGGAGCTCATTAAATTTGTTTCAGAATCATGTGCCAAGGTTATATTCTGTGGTGCAGCTGTTGGGGAGATGGCACTACATTTTTGCGAGCGATACAAACTTATGGTCCAAGAAAAATGACACATAATGGCGTTAGAAGTAGCTTTATTAAATTTTTACTCAAGTTTGTTTGGTTTAGCTTTTCAAAATTTGTTTACATATCTCTAATTCTTCTTCGTCTGATTGTTTGTGAAGTAGGTCTTAAGGCACTGATTTGTTTACAACATCACCTCTCTGTAAGTTAAAAATATAGTTTATGAAGTTTTAGAAGTTTCTTTTTAATTTTTATGGTTTATTTAAATAATTGAAAATTTTCACAAATATTTAACGTATGTTCACTCACTAATTTCTTAGTTAAATTGATCTCAGATCTCAGAGACTAAAGTCCTACTTTCCCTGAAAGCCAATGTAGCAGCCCTTAAAGCTTCTTTCGCTGTAAATTAGTGAAAGGACAGTTTGGAGAGTATGAAAAATTAGGAGAATTTGATTTACCGTTCTGAGATAATTTTACTATAAATGATTGACTGATCTATCTAATAAAGTGAAGAGATTTATAAATTTGGCTGCTACATTCGTATATAGATTTGAGTTGTGTATGCCCGTACTTTATTCACGATATAAGTTGTAGATTTTATACAAATTTAACCTTATATCCTTAGACCAAAGCATTGGCAATTTTGGGTTCCATGAAAGGATGGCTTTGAAATGCCCGCACAAACCAATAATGAGAAGTGGGCGGCCCATGGCATGACCACCTCTTTGCGCAATGAGAAATTGTCAAAATATATGTTGGTATAACACTTCATTCACATTCTAGCATGAATTCATTTGATGCAACTCTTTTTGATAATTTTAAGTGTAGCCAAAACTACTATGCTAATATAAATTCGTTGCAGCTAATCATCCAAGAACAGAGAACATCACTGATAGCATGTAAGTAATGAAGTTTTTAATGTCAACTTGCCACTAAGTTCCTTAATTAGATGGGGGGTTGGGGGACATTGATATATTATTCTCAATTCTAAGATCACCGTATAGTCGCCATTTCATGTTCATTCTTTATTTGGTTCAATGTTTTTATCTTGCCTTTAGCCTTTAATCGTACAAGTTAAGGTTTGCAATTCTATTTTCTGTTGATCTATTTATATTCTGTTGCTCATTGCGTTATTATCACATATTCAAATCGTGCTCCAAATGAGTGCTTTTGTGATAGTATATGCACAGGAAAGGTTTGCCCAAAGATATGCAACAATGTTTAGGTTAGTTTGTTTAGAGTGAGTTTTGCACTTTTACTAAATTCGCATGTTTATGTTAAGTAATTAGACAACTGAATGCCAGGCAATGAATGTTACTAATTGCAGTTTTGTCCACTCCAGAGTCCAGGATATATATTTTGTAAGTTGGTAGCTGGAATACAAACTTGCTTTCGAATATTTAATATTTCTTCTTATTGTGGCCCGAACTCCAAATTACCTGTTATCTATGGTATCTCGAGATCACTTCTATCTATGGTATCTTAAAATGTTATGTCACAAACATGTAAAAAAATTAAAAATTTTGTTAGTACTAAAATAAAAAATTAAGTTTTTTTTCATACATTACTCTATGAACCGAAATAATTTTTTTAAAAAGTAATTGAGTAATTAAGATGTAATTAAATATTTGTTACATTTCAATGATTTTTTTATATATAGATATATGTACATAATTATTAGTTGAGTACTACAAATATAGAAAATAAAAAGAAAAATATTCTATATACTTTAAAATATTATAAACTGGGTGGTAAAAATTAACATCTGATTTGCTAACTTGCTATTTAGATAAATGTTGTAAGATGTCATAAACTTACTTACCGACAATGATGGAGTCATGGAAAGATATGTGTGAGTGTACATGCTGCAACTATGGTAATCTCTCTTACTAATAGGCTTAAAAATTTATCAAAAAAAAAAATTAGCAGAACAGATACTAAAATAATAGAATCTCTGTGGGAAAAAAATTATCAAAAAAACACTTTTTTAATTTATATTGTTTATACACACATATATTATTTAAATTTACTAAATAAATTTTTTGACAAATTAATTAACTAAAATTTTTGAAAATAAAAAATCACCGTGTGCGAAGCACGGGCATATTACTAGTTATATTAAAATAAGTGTAGAAGAAGTACGTAGTTGAGTACTCCCTCTATCCTATTCATTTCTACCCATTTACTATTTTGGGATGTCCCATCATTTCTACTCATTCCAAAAATAGTAAAGTTTTAATAATAAAAAACACTATTACACCCACTAACTTTCCTCCACTATCTCAAACCTATAATATAAAACACTATTAGACCATCTCCAATGCAGGCCCAACTCCTGCATTGGAAACCGGGAAATGGATCGGTCTTGCAAATTGAGCACTGGAGTGAAAAGAAAAAGTTGTCCAGGCCCGGGAAGCCGGGCTCAGCCAACTTGTGTAGCATCTGTCACTTTATCATATTTAATGTTTTATTAACTGAACTATTAACTGAACCACTTGCAGAAAATGTAATATAATAGTATTAAATGGTTTTCACGAATTAATGTAACTGGACTTGGCTCTGTATTGGTGCATTGGAGCAACTTGACAACTTTTTAAGGAAACCGACTTTTGCTGTTGTGGCACAAGAATGGGACCCAAAAAAACTGGACTTGGGCTTTTGCATTGCTGATGGTCTTACATCCACTACTTTCCTCCACTATCTCAAATATATTATTAAATATTGATAGGTCCCACCATTTTATCCACTTTTTATCTAACTTTACTCATTTTTTATACATTTTCTTGGTCTCCGTGTCCAAAAGAAATGGGTAGTATTCAATGGGACGGAGGGAGTAACAATTAAAGCATGGCTTCATTCTCCTGCATTATGTACTTACTCTTACTGCTACTAGTTTGTCATGTAAAAAAAAATCATGTTTACATGCTTTTTTTTAGAAAAAAATGTGTATGAGGAATTTAACATTCGTTATCTTGCAAAAATAAATTGTTTATTTTAGGAAAAAAAAATACATATTCATATACATCTATAACCTTTATTAATAAGCGAAACTCTCTTTTAAAAGTACCTAAAGTTTGGTTCGCACTATATTTTGGTTTCACCCGTGTTTGGTTCGCACTATATTTTGGTTTCATCCCTAAAAACCTATTTTCCCTATAATTCTATGTTGTTTTTTTAAAAATAGAATAAAAATAAAAATCCTATTATAATTATAATTCTTTTTGTAATTGTTATCCTATTATAATTACAATTCTTTTATTTGTAATTTTTTAAAAAAAATCATATCCCCTATAATACTATGTTCCTTTAAAAGAGTTAAAAATAGAGTTCTTATGATGATTATAATTCTTTTTTGTTTATAATTTTTTTAACTTGAAAAAACCAACAATCAAAAATCACCAACAAACAAATAGAGGGTAAAACACCAACGAATACGTAGACAGATTGTATAACATTTGATAAAACACTAACGAATCTATAACCTTTATTAATAAATTTTTGTTTAATGATATTTTCGTAACAAATTTGGTTTCACCCTTATTTCATCACAGATTCATATTCCACTAAAATTCATATTATTTTCTAAAACAATTGTTTGGAATTTTGTTATAATTATAATTCTTTTACTATAATATTACTGAATTGTACAAATAACGTATATATTAGAACCAGAACCATTTATGTTATATTTTCTTGATTGTTTAAAATATAATCTTAAATAAATAATAAATAAATCTATATCTATAACGTGTATTAATAACAAAACCCCTTTTTAATGTACTATTTTATACCAAATTTGGTTCGTACCATATTTTGGTTTCACCCCAAGACTCCTATTTTCTCTAGAATTCTATGTTATTTTATAAAATAAATATAATATACTACAATTATAATTTTTTTATTACAACTTAATAAAAAAAAGACTACGAATACAAATGTTAATCTACGGTGACATGCTTATCTATAACAAACGAAATAAATTTTTAATGGTACTTCGGTACCAAAAATTGGTTCCACCCATAATATTCCTATTTCTCCAAGGATTCTACATTATTTTTTATTAAAATAATAAATTATTAATACTATTATAATTGTAATTTTTATTATAACTCTATTCAGTTCACAAATAACGTATTTATCATAATCATGTACATTTTACGTATATATCGGAATCATTTAGTTTTTTTTTCTCGATTTTCGTAAATAAACTTAAACAAATAATATATAAAATGACCATTATTAATAAGCAAATTCTTTGTAAATAACGTAATTTTTTATAATAAATTAATGATCAATTTAATTAAATTTTCTCGGGCCCTTATCATCTAATATCTTATTTGTAAGTGAAATCACGTTTTAATGATGCTTACTTCTAGATTTGTGTCTCCAAGAAATATTGGAATTTTTATGTAATTACAATTCTTTTTTTATAAACTAATGAGTTCCATAAATATCGTAATTTTCATTTGTACTTTTTTCATTTTTATAGTTTTTTTAATGATAAATAAAATATTTCCTGTAAAATTTAATAAAAAATGATCAATTTTAATAAATTATTTCAATCCGTGCTTCGCACGGGCTTATCATCTAGTTTTTTATAAAATAAATAACTTAATTCAGAAAAATAAAATTTTTTAAACGGGACCAATATTTCAAGATGACTATCCAAGAAACACCTTGTTCTCTTTTAAGGCCTTGACCACAAAGACTACACTTTCTTTGGACCTAAGGACTACACGTATAAGGTATATTAATGTAGAATTGGAGACTATACATTCAAATAAATGTTTTTTCTTCTTTTCAAAGGAAAGCATGATTTTTTTTTTTTACCACCAAAGGAAAGCATGATGAACACTAATTTTTTCTACGCGTCTCATATTACCCTAGTGGAAATGGTCATGGTATTGATTTGTATTCAAAAATGAACCACGTATATTAATTAATAGAGTAAGGCTACAACCACCAAATTGGGTACCAAATTTTGACACAAAAAATGTGGCACTAATTAGTTGGCATTTTGTGATATTTTAATTGGATGGTCCTGGCGGGCCCATTATTATTATAACCAATCAAATTAATGCCATGTCATTTGGTGTCAAAATTTGGTACCCAAATGAAAATGGTCATGGTTTTGATTTGTACTCGAAAATGAACCACGTATATTAATATCATTATCTCTCTTTATTTTACAAGTTACGATTCTATTCAAGTCAATCAAGTCAAAACTATATATGTTGAAAAATCAATATATATTATACTTATGGATCCTCCTCATACACGAATCAAAATAAGTAAAGAAGAAGAGTAGTGCTAGGTGCACAGAAAATTTGCACAGAATGAGGTGGATTCCACTTATATATGTTTTTATTGGTGGATACTAATGTGAATGCAGGGGGCCCATTATGTTATAACCAATTAAATTAAGACACTTATCATTTTGTGAAAGTTTTTGTGAAACTTTATGTAACTCTAGCATTTTCCAAAGAAGAAATAGTTGAGCAACAATTAAAGCATGGCTTCATTCTCCTGTATTATTTACATACTCTTACTGCTACTAGTTGAGAACACAACCAACTCATCATCCTCTTCTCAAACTGAAAGAGAAGCTCTTGTCAGGACGGGATGGTGGGGGCATCAAATTCGTTTCTATAACACTTCAAAGGTGCAGCATTGTGAATGGATTGGGATTCACTGCAGTGAGGCAGGTAGAGTCGTTTCTATAGATCTAGGAAGATACCCATACACTATAGGGGATGAGCTTGGAAAACTCAACTTCTCTTCCTTCCCATACCTCCAAACACTTTATCTTTCCTTCAATGAGCTTTATGGATTCATACCTTACCAAATTGGAATGCTTTCAAAACTCAACTATCTCTCACTCAGTGGAAACAATCTATCTGGTAAGTTACCTTCTTCCCTGGGAAACGTCACTAATATGTATTATATAGACCTTTCGCTGAACAACCTCAGTGGGTTCATTCCGTCGGAACTAGGACTCCTGAGTAATTTGGAATTTTTAACCCTTCAGCATAACAGACTCACAGGGACAATCCCATCAGCTTTAGGCTCTTTGACCAAACTAAAATATGTGGACCTTAGTTCTAATCAATTTAGTGGCTCTTTAGATTTAAAGGATGCTAATTTCACTCATCTCTTAACACTTGATGTGTCTTATAATTCTCTCACTGGCTCCATACCTGTTTTTAAGTGCAACAGTCTACAAGAACTGAGCCTCTCAGGAAATTTTTTGAGTGGACAAATTCCAAAAGAACTTGGGAATTGCCACTCTTTGGAGAAACTGAGTTTGGATAATAACAATTTGAGCGGGAGCATACCTAATAATTTTCGTTATTTGACAGATTTAACTTACTTGAACTTCTCTGGCAACAATCATAACACACTCCCATTCACCATCAATCCATATGAGCACCACATATGTAAAAAACACTTGCCTGTCCTCTGCATAGTTCTTCCTATCACTACCGGTCTTTTCTTATTAATACTAGCCTTTGTATTCTTTTGTCGGAAAAAACCTATAGAAAAAATTACCAGCATTCAGGTGCGGACTGGTGATATTTGTTCAGTATGGAACTTTGACGGAAACCTTGCATACGAGGACATTATAAAAGCAACAAATAATTTTGACATTAGATACTGCATAGGAACTGGCGGCTATGGAAGTGTATATGAAGCTAGGTTGCAAAATGGAAAAACTGTTGCACTGAAGAAACTTCACCGCCTGGAAGCCGAGGACCCAAATTTTGACAGAAGCTTTAGGAATGAGGTGCAAGTCTTGTCAAACATAAGACACAAGAATATCGTGAAACTCTACGGTTTCTGCTTGCACAATCGATGCATGTTTCTTGTCTATGAGTATATGGAGAAGGGGAGTTTATTCTGTGCGCTGAGAGATGCCGCCCACGCAGTGGAATTAGATTGGAGTAAGAGAGTGAACATTGTGAAAGGTATAGCACATGCTCTGTCTTACATGCACCATGACTGCAGTCCACCTATAGTTCATCGAGACATATCAAGTAACAACATACTATTAAACTCCAAATTGGAGGGATTTGTTGCTGATTTTGGTGCCTCAAGGTTGCTAGACCCTGATTTATCCAATCAAACTATGGTTGCTGGAACTTATGGTTACATTGCTCCAGGTTATTCTCTTAGTTTGCACTGTGTGACAATATTTTGCTTTTAATTTATACTTTTGTATCACTAGTACATATTATGCAGTGAATTTTTTTTTATATATATAATCTTATCTAAATTTTGAACTGTACAGAGCTTGCATACACGATGGTGGTGACTGAAAAATGTGATGTGTATAGCTTTGGAGTGGTGGCACTAGAGATCATGATGGGAAGCCATCCGGGAGACCTCCTTTTGTCATTCACAACACTTCAATCCACTCAAAATCGTATGTTGAGTGATGTATTGGACACACGTCTCCCGCGTCCAACAAGACAACAAGAACTTGATATCATTCTTGTTTTGAGACAAGCATTGACGTGTTTAAGCTCAAATCCCAAGTTTCGGCCATCTATGATGAGTTTATCTCAGAAATTATCACAACCTCTAAACTTATCTGCAAGTTCTATGTATACCACTCCACTTTAACAAGAACTTGACATTATTCTTGTTTAGAGACAATCATAGACGTGTTTTGACTACTATATGGAGTTAGGTTTTTTATGAACAGTGAGGACCTATATATGGATGATTAATGCATCCATATGTCCTTGAAAACATATGTTGCAGTTATTAATACAAGGGGACCTGTTTTTCCCTGTTTTTTTATCAACGAAAGCATGCTTTTCTCTTCCCTGTATTAGCTCAATCATTTTGAGCTTCCTATTTTCTGCAAATCTTTTTTTGAATTTTACAAATTTCAGATTACCGCGTGTTTAATGCAGTGATCGCGACGTTTAGTGGGAGTAGCAGATTTTAAGATTAACAGTATGCTTGTCAAACAATTCTTTTCAAGTTTATTAAAGGAAACAAGAGAATGAGAGCTCTGTTAAGAACCAGCTAGTGAGGAAATTAAGTTTAAAATTTACCTTTTAAAGATGAATAAATTACACTTTGCTGCTGTTAAAGCTTAGAACTTCGAACTCTATAACTAATTACATGTGTAACTGCATTTATAGCAATCGTAAATAGGTCTCACATTATTTTATTTATAATGTGAAACCTAGTTACAAAAACAGGTTCAAGAATCACCTTGTTCTTTTAAGTCCTGCCACACTTGGTTCTCTTAGGTCCTAGTATCATGCAGAGGAAACTAAACATCAATACTCGGATAGAAATACTTGTATGAATGTCAAAAATTTGCATTATAATTGAGAAGACCGACTTGCACTCTGATTTTTCTTTGAGCTGCAGGATGGTGAGAACAACATCATAATCATATTAATTTTTCACCTTAAGACTGAAAATTTGCATTATAAACGAGAAGACCGACTTGCACAACATCATAGTCATATTAATTTTTCACCTTAAGACTGAAAATTTGCATTATAAATGAGAAGACCGACTTGCACGACATCATAGTCACATTAATTATTCACCTTAAGACTGAAAAGGCATGCTGAAAAGTCTGGGAGAGGAACAATTATTGTAGAACTGAAGACTCATGGAGTCATGTGTCAACTCTCAAGTGGAAATGAATATGACATAAATTTTCTTTTAAAATAGAGAGTTTTATTGAAATTGCATTCTGTTAATTAATATTTTCATTAGTTGTTATTAGGATGATTACCAAGTCGGCCGTTGTAAAGAACAAGTCCTGAAGAATTAAGACTGAACCTCCTAAGTTTGAATCATATATATGATAAACGAGGTATCCTTTTCATATAGTGCTTCCGAATTGTTTTTGAGGAAGTTTCACAAAATTGAGACGATGTGTAGTCTAGAAAATAATGCAACAATGCAAAACTCACAATGCAAAACTCTGTTGCAGTCAACGCCAAAGTGTAGTATATATAAATGTGAAATAAATTTTAGAAGAAGTGGTTAAGTAACAAAGCATGGCTTTCCATCACCGTTCCTTTGAAACAGATTTTCCATATTTCTCACTACATTATGCTTGTTTGGTTGACACGTTGATATACAGGAAGTTAAAATACCTAGAAAGTTCCATTATATAAAGTTCTTTGGTTAGCATTTAAAAAGGAAGTCTAAGTTCCCTAGAACTTTAAATACCCATAAATCATGGGAAGTTACTCACCTTGGTATCCCTTGGTAACTTGCACTTCCTTGGGAAGTTAGAACCCACTTTAGCAACCAAACACAAATTTGAAGTTGCTGGATATTTTAATTTCCATAAAAATAATATAATATAGTATAAAAAGATAATACTATACTTGTGTTAGTATAATAATGCGGTCAACCCATTGCATTCTTCATGACATATAACCTTGGAATCTATATCCATTCAATATTCATTCAGTAGAACTGTTAATACCTTGCAGTCGGAATCCTTGTTCCTTCTTTTATCAATGCATAATAAAAAGTTTTAATTCTACCAAAAATTTGGGTTCTTACACTACCAAACCATCTAAAATACCAGCTAAAATAACCCAAAATACTACTTGTGAAATTCGATTTCTAGTTAATCAAACGAGTAACTAGAAAGCATCTACAGTAATTGAAACTAGAAATACTACCAAACCATCCAAAATTCGATTTCTAAAACGTATTTGTAACGGAGTGGTACTTAATCAAAGAAGTCAGTTCGTTAAGGGTACCGTTAAGGGAAGTCAAAAACGTAATGGTACTGTTATAGGGAGAATATTGTATAACAATATTTTGGAGGTTGCTGGATTAACGGAGCTAAATACGGATATAAAGCTTATAAAAGAAGAATTAGGGTTAGGGTTTATGTGTGTAAATGTGGCTGAGCTTGATAGGTGATTCCAAGGGTGAAGTGTTTCTCATCCATATCAAGGTGCCTACGTACCCTATTTATAGGGATCAAGCCATACGTAGTTCTTGGGTAGTAAGTTAACTACCTGGCTGGGCTAGGGTTTTAGAGGATAAGTCATAGCCCAAGCCCACTCGTTTAGGGCTGATGTGGCAGTGAGTTGTTGATCCTATCCATGATCCATGATTTATAGAAGGAAACCGATGGTATCGCATGGACAAGAATATGACCTCACAAGCGAGGCTAACATAGATGCAGCATAAGCGAAGCATGCGACCTCGAGGGGTCGAGTCATGCGAAGCGAACCCAAATGTAGAGATACTCATGTGACCTCGCGGGATCTAGCCATGAGCCTTCTAACAGAGAGTGAGATAGCGATCCTGTGTTGATTTGTAGTTATGATGATAGCAAGTAACGATCCTTTCAATGGAGTCATACGAAGCGATCCCTTGTATCTGATAAGAAGCGAGATGGCCCTCTAGTTAGGCTGGGCTGATTCCAATAGTGGACTTTTAGTGACCCAATCTTCATCTTCGAGGCCCATTGTAGATAATGAACCATTAATTTAGCTAATTAAATCACGATAATTATTATGCCAGATTTGGGCATAACAACTACCCCCGAGTCCATGTTGTCATTGAAAATGCGAGGTGGACTCAAAAAATCCAGTGTACCCACTCGCGAAGTGAAGCTATGATTTTATCATGGATACAGCTGTTGGAACCATTGCGACCCCTAATAAAGAATTTGAAAGGGTTAGACAGTTGTCATGTCTTGAGATGCATGTTGAATGGTTGAGATCTCGACACGTGTTCCATGCCTTTCTCTCTCCTGATGTCTATATATACTCCTGTCATAATCATTTCCTTTTTCATTCTAACAAACACATTACCGAAGTGCTGTCAGTTTGCTCAAGGATCAAAAGCAAGAAATTTCTGAGTTCAACCTCCAGCGATCTCCAAGTTTTTCAGATTTCTTCAACCTTTCTTAAGAAAAGTAAGTCTTCATTTCCTCCTTGATATTGAATACTGTTCATATTCATCCTATTGCATGTTTAGATAACTTTACTTATATGCGATGCGATCTCATTAGACTGCGATCCCTTACAGCCAATTTATGCTTGCGACCCGTCTTCGTTTAGTTGAAATAGGAACCCCTTAGCTTAAGGATAACGATATGATTTTTTCGAATCGTGAGCGAAGTGAGAACACATAGAGCCTCTGTTTATTTATTCTTTTCTCCCTTTGTCCCCCCTTTGTTTTCTGTAAGTGCACACACTGAGTTATTCAATCTCTTTTGCAGATGTCGACTGATAGTTCAAAGACACCTTCTCCTTTTCCAAACGTACAAATTAGCAGCGAGGCTGCTACTAACATTGCAAAAGCAACAAGTACAAGTGAAAGCTCCTTTAAGCTATATTTTGACCCTCTGTGGTCACATGAAGAATACACCAGGGAAGTGCCCCTAGACAAATGGCGATCTAAACGTCCTTCGAGCTCGCGAGATCAGTCTTTAGACATATTACCAGCACAGAGCGAGCCCCAACTTGAGAGGACACATGATCAACAAGAGATAGAGGCTCTGAAGAAGAAAGGAGAAGCCTTCAGCTCGCAAGTGGCACATATTCTCGCTAACTTACCTCCAACCAAAAACATCTCTCCCATAAACATTAGAGACTCTCCAGTAGATTCATTAGGCGAGGCCTATTATGACATCGAAGGAGGTGCAGACAACGAAGCCAACTCTGATGACGATGATTATGAAGAACCATCCTCAGATGATGGTGGTCTCGATGAGGTGTCCAGGGTTGTCAACTTTAAAGACTATGACTACATCCCTGAGGCGTCCCCTACACCGTATGTACCAACCCCTCAACCAAAGTTAGAGGGGGTTATATATATTGATGGCCCTCGCCCTGAAGATATCGAGCCTGGCTCGAAAGTTAAACCAGGCAAGCCTCGCATTCTTGCATGTCGTGATATGTCTTCAACTTTGACAGAGAAGACACTTAGAGAAGGAGTTGAAAGATTTCGTCCCGAGGGAAAAATCATCCTCCCTAAGAAGAGAATGCGATGCTATCGTTTCAACCATAAAGAGAACGGTGGTAGGGTTCCCCGCATGGTGCTAACGATCCCTCTCATGAAGATAGGCGTTTTTTCGCCCCTTCATCCCTTCATTAAAGATGTTTGTGAAACCTACTTCCTCGCTCCCATCCAGATAAGCACAAATGGATATAGAGCCATGATTGCCCTTTATGTTCTCTACCACAAACTCGGATACCCACGCTTAGATGCGAAGACAATGGGTTATTTTCTTCAATTGAAGCGATGTGGAGCCAAAGATTTTGGCTATGTATATTTTTCCATCTGGCCTGAATTCAACAAGAAAGACCTTCTTCCTGGGGCAATAAGTAATGCAGGATCGTGGAAAGAGCCATTTCTGTATATACACGAGGTCCCAAGAGTGAAGACAAGTTTCAACTACTTGCCTGGTGAGATATCTCTTCAAATAACGAATTTTATTATCTTTTAACTATTCGAAATTAACTCCTTTGGCATCGCAGTTGGCCTAGTTCGCACCGTTCTGAAGGGCGAAGAGAAGCGCCGTGCCGATGAGGTGTTGACTAAATCTACTCCTGCAGAAAGAAATATTCGAACCCTCCTATCCTTAGAAAACCTTATCACATGTGGGTTTCTTAAGGAAGGCGTAGGATCCACTCCCGAAGCGGGGCCTTCTACCGCGAAGCGGTCCTCGCGAAAAAGGAAAATACAAGAAGAGGCCTCGTCTTCTCTCATTGAGATAGTAATTGAGGGTATACCTCCCAATAGCAACTGGGCTTAGGGACCACATTACCTTCTTCATTTGTGTAACTGTATCATACTTGTCCTCGCATATATTTGATTGAACTGTTTATAAACTTGTCTTTGTCTCACTGTTTAGGTATGTCCAATCAAAGCGGCCCAGTTCCTCCCTTCCTTCAGCCGAAAGGCAAAAAAGGTGCAGCGGCCAAGAAGAATTCAAGTTTGAAAACTCCTCCTACCAAATCCACAGCTCTGCCGAAGGTGGTTAGCGACCCTCCAGTTCAGCCCAACATTGCTAGCGATGCTGCTCAGAATTCTCCTGACCAAACTCCGTTGAAGAGGCCCAGAGTAGATGGGCAGAAGGATGGACTTGTTCGACCTCCTTCTGGAATTGTTCCTGGGACCGCTGGGCAGCATCTTTTCGCTTCTTTAGGGACCAAATACGCTGAAGAGGCTGAAACCTCCCACTGGTGGAAAGCAGCGACCCCTGAGGAGAATGCGGCTGCAATTACAAAGTGCCTAGCCGAGGCCTTCATTCGTCAATCTGCCCACACCAAGGATTTTTTGAGACTGGAGAACAAGGTCAAGGTCCTTGAGTTCCAGAAAGTGGAAGACAAGCGATCCTTGGAGGAAACCTTCAAAAAACAACTCTCCCACGATACTGCTAACCTCCGCACAGATCTCAAAAATGCCCGCCGGGAAAGAAATGAGTTTGAGAAATCTTTTAAAGATTTGCAGCAATCCAGCGAGGCGACCCTGAAGAAAAAGGAGGAGGAGATCGAGAAGTTGAGGAACGATCTGACTGCCGCTCAAGCTTCCCTGGACAATGCTGAAAGCATATTCCTTGCCAAAGGCCAAGTTACCTTTATGAAAGAATTCATCCGAACAATCCCAGACTTTGATTGGGATCAACTTGGGCCTGGGAATGCTGATTTTGCTGAGAATCTAAAGAAGCAGATCGCTGATGAGGATGCGGAGGAAGAACGCCTCGCAGAAGAGGCTAGGATCACGGAGCAAGCAAGGCTAGCGGAGGAAGCTTCAAAAACCATCCAAGATAAGGATGTCCCATAATTTGTTTGCCGCCATTAATGTTCTTAAACTAGGGATGGGGGTACCCTTTGAATACCTCGCGAGATGTAACTGTAATTTTGTTGTTGGATAACTTTTGATAACTGCAAGTCATTTGGGATCGCATGGCGACCCACATTAACTTTTCATCCACGTTTCCAATATAATTGCATGTGCTTATAAGTTAACTGTCTTCATAGCAGTGTCATAATTGTCTTCGTTAATTAGATTCCTTTGATTGTAGTAAGTGCGATCTATTCTTGTGAGATCGTTTGGTGCGAACCGTTGGGGTCGCATATGATATTTCCAAATTGTGCTTTTCATAGATTGTTGTCTGGAGTAGCCTCGCTTCGTTGCGCTGAGCTAATCCTCTAAGATGTAAAATTCTAACAAACAAACAAATGAAATTTGAATGCAAGAATTGAAATTTTAAATAAACAATAATGAATGTAAACGAACTCATTTATTGCCATAGTAGGGACGAGGCCCTAAAGTTGATAAGTAGAAATGTCTTCATGTAGTACAAGGTAGGGGCGAGGCCCTAAAGTTGATAAGCAGGGACGAGGCCCTAAAGTCATTACATCATAAAGGGGAGGTGTCTATATGAGCACTACCCCCCAGTACTTTGTACGAATTTATTCATGCTAAGTAGTAGAAATAGATAGAGGCTACCAGTAATGAAGCTTTTACTGATAGTATTTTCTCAAGTGTTCCGCGTTCCAAGCTCGCGGAATGACTTTGTCTTCCATGTCAGTGAGATAGTATGTTCCCTCTGATAGAGTTGCATAGATCTTGTAGGGTCCTTCCCAATTAGTACCAAAAACACCATGACTTGCGACCCTAGTGTTAGGCATAACCCTTCTGAGAACTAGGTCGCCTGTACGTAGGGATCGCACTTTGACCTTCCCATTGTAGTACCTTGCGGTCCGTTGCTGATAAGCTGCGAGGCGTAGCTGAGCCTCGCTTCTAGTTTCCTCAATCATGTCCAGATAGAGTCTATGATTAACTTCGTTAGACTCAGGGTCATAATGTTCCCTTCTAAACGATCCCGAATCAACTTCTACTGGAACCATGGCCTCGCACCCATAGGTAAGGGAAAATGGGGTCTCTCCAGTGGTACTCCTTGGGGTCGTATTATAAGACCACAAGACCCTTGGTAGCTCTTCAGGACAATTGCCCTTGCTTCCTTCCAGCTTTGCTTTCAAAGTATGTTTGATTATTTTGTTGATTGCTTCAGTTTGGCCATTTGTCTGAGGATGGCTAACAGCTGAAAAGCTTTTCTTGATCCCCAAATTTTCACAGAATTCCTTCATTTCCTTGCTGTCAAATTGTTTCCCGTTATCTGATATGAGTTGATAAGGGATCCCATAGCGACACACAATTGCTCTGTACACAAAATCCTTTAGTTTCTTGGCAGTGATTGTTGCAAGTGGCTCAGCCTCGGCCCACTTAGTAAAATAATCCACTGCCACCACCGCATATTAACTCCCCCTTTAGCCTTAGGTAGTTCTCCAATTAGATCGATCCCCCACATAGCAAAGGGCCATGGGCTCGTGAGCGAAGTGAGTTGGGAGACCGGTGCGTTGCTAAAATTAGTGATCCTCTGGCAGGCATCGCACTTCCTTGAGAATTCGAATGCATCCCTTTTAAGTGTGGGCCAAAAGTATCCTTGACGAAGAATTTTCTGAGCTAGCGAGCTACCCCCCGAGTGATTCCCACATATACCTTCATGGACTTCTCTCAGAATATAGTTGCATTCATCGCCATGTACACACCTCAAGAGTGGAGTGTTGAACCCTCTTCGATACAGAACCTCATCATAAATAACATAGCGAGCAGCCTGATATTTGACCTTCCTGGCTTCCTGATATGTCAAATTATACCTAACCGCAAGCGCACGGTGTCTATTTCTAGTACAGATGGCAAGCGGGTCGAATCCACAAGGAGACAGGTTCTACTAATTCCTTTTCAGTTATCGCTAATTGTTTCAGGGACAAACGATTATTGGAGAATATTAATTAACTAATTAAACAAGATTAACACTAATTAAACAGATGATAAACAAATTATTTAAAACCTAGGGCAATCAGGTCCACCATGCTTACACAATTGGCTCTTAAGCTAAAGCAATCAATGTGATCCTATAACTAGAGTATGTTAATCTCTTTCAAGCATTAACACTCTCGAAACATTCAACACAATTAACCACTTTTAGTAATTCAATCAATCAGGTAATTAGAGTCAAGTTAATCTCTTCCAAGAATTAACGCTCTCAGAAATCCAATGATGCTTCCGCACTCAAATTCAATTCTGCTAATCGTATGTGTGCCTCTAGTAAGTAAATCTCTCGATCCATACCCCTATTTGCATATAATTAATCCATGATATTGGCCAATTACACAAATTAATGATTAAAACATATCAATCAGAATTAACCATAACCAATCAAACCACTATGAAAATCATGCCAATATTAGTGCAAACATGGCTTCCCTTTAAGCCCTAGAAATAACTACTCGCTAATAATTAAACAAGTAAAACGACTAGTAAAACAAGAAAACATAATTAAACTAATAAGAATTGAGAAGAAATTCAGATAAGAAAACCTGCAATCATCAATCCTGTCACAAGAATGAAATTCATGGTCTCCTCTCCAAAACCCTAGCTCCTAAGAGTAGGAGCACGTATGTATCTCCCCATAAAATAATACCCTAGATGTGTTTATATAGGCTCTAAAAGTCTTGCCCAATAAAAGTATTTTAATACTCTAAATCAATTACAAGTAGGATTCCATAACTGAATAGGATTCCTTAATTAAAATTCGTCACTTTATTTACTCCTCTGTTTCCGGCCTCTTCCAGTTGGATTTTGCTTACTGGACCACCTCTGAATTAAAGATAATTCCACAAGCTTCGCGTGGACAGCTTACGGGCCTCAAACAGACTCCTGGAACTCAAGATATGGCCAAAACAGTGTAGAACAGCTCGTATAGCCCAATATTACGAATTTTCTCCTATTTTATCTCCAAAATAGCTCTTTTTGCTCCAAATCCTTCCAAGTTATGAATTCTTTATTTCCTACAATAAAACAATAAAATCTATTAAATAAAAATCCAAATCAATGCAAAACACAATAAATATGAGAATAAAATCATCTAAAATATATATAAAAATATACTCTATCAAACATCCCCACACTTAGCATTTGCACGTCCTCGGGCAAATAAGTGAAATAAAAACTAAGTCCTAACAAACATCACTTTCGTAGATGACACGATTGCATTGAGCATATGCAACAAGCCGTTAAACCCCTAGGCAGCCCTAGTAGGACGAGTGTTGTCTCGTGAGGGTTTATAGTGAATGTACCCACAAAATTCATCTAACCATGCAAAAGATCAATGCTAACACAACACCACACACACAAGTCCTCTCATGCCACATCAACTTAAGAATCAAAGCAAACATACGTTGTCTTGGTGTCAAAAGTGCAAGTATTCACGTAGTTTACTCAACCAACATGCAGAAGGTCATAAAAATTCATGTCAAGTGTAAAAATCGTTGGTAATCATGCTAAGCCCACAAGAAACACATCTTTAAGTCTAAACCCTGGGATCTCCTATGCCAAAACAAGTAATAACTCACCTTTCACTCAAAAACGAATATTCACTCAAGAACAAGGTTAAGTGTATCACTCAATTCCAACAAAATCATAAACACAACTTGACACTCGCAATCAATCTCACTCTCAACACAACATACATCACTGATGACAATCAAAAGGTCTTTATTCGGGTTGTAGCGTGGGCTAGGGACAAGGTATGTCAAGTAAAGCTAAAACAGGTTAATGTCAAAAGCTAGTACCCAACAATAATCATTATTCAATTCCCTTTCTATTAAAACAAATACTTCCCCACACTTGGATTTTTCAATAACCCTTACATAATAACTTGACTAGTCGAATGAAGAAGGATCATACAAACATAAAAATGCTCTCAAATTTATTCATTTTTTTTTCTTTTTTTCTTTTTTTTTTCTCTTTTTTTTTCTTTTTTTTTAAGAGAACAAAATAATAAACACAATGATCCATAGATATTTTTATGAATTTCGACTAGCAAGCATCAACCCAAAATTAATATTCCCCAAAAGTATGATCATCAATAACCCCCCTTTTATGAACACCTTATTACTCCCTTAAGCACGATACTAGCCTTTGACAATTTAGGTTCAAATTCAATTTAAGGCTAATAGAATAAAAAGGATAATGGCAAGTAATATGGTGTGTCACCGAAAGAATAGGATTAGGCTCAAAGGGTTAACTAATTGATCATGTATAAAAGGTGTGGAAATATGGGAAATACGAGGTTAAACCTAAGTGCCTTTATCATCTCATCATCAAGTAATGTCATGCATTTCAAGAAAGATCTCAAGTAAGTGCTAGCAATGTAAACAACATGTGGACACTCAAGCAAACGAAAAATCATGCAAAAGATATGCATATAGGCTCAAAACTCACTTGGTATGACAAAACATAATCAATCCCAGGTAACAAGACTCTCTAACGCACCTACTTGTACTCAAAGCATGAAAACCAAGTCATCTTGCACATATTCATGTCATTCTAATCACTTACAACATCCAATTAAGTCTACCAGTTTCAACTTGCTAGTGTAAGTGTGTGCACAAGAACAAAGCACGTCACTTCTCATACAAAAGCGTCCATAAACACAAGAATTCTACGCATGCATGGGTGTATCAAGCAAAATACAACAACTAATCAAATTGCATGGCTAGAATTATTTTTGGTATTTTTCAATTTTTTTAATTTTTTTGGATTTTTTTTTTTTTTAAACAAGTAATACACTACGTTGAGAACACCTCCCCACACTTAAGCGGTTCATTGTCCCCAATGAACAAATATAGAAAAGAAAAGAAAAAAAAATAAAGAAAAAAAAAAATAAATATAATAAATATACAAAGAAAGGTGTAGAATACTCCCCTAGTGCATAAGCATGAAGTGGCCTTTGAAAATATTGAAGAAGTATGTGCTTGGTCAAATTTAATTTCTACAAGGCGCGCCTTCCATATCCTTCCCCATCGCAACTCAACATGCTTGTTAGGCAAAAACCCCCTGTTTGTAGCAATTTCCCAACACTAGCACCATGTCTCCCAACTCACAAGAAGCGCAACCAATAATTTCCAAGCAATATCACACCAAAAATAGCCCAAATTCCAAGAATAATGCAAAATTCCAATTTACAAGAACACAAATTCGTAATAAAAATAAGATTAGAGAAAAAGATTTACCCAATACGAATCGGAGAGGTGAACTTGCAATTAATTCCTCTTTAGAATTGAATTTTTAAAGAAGTAAAGAAATAGAAAAGGAATTGGATTTGTTATGGATATGTGGGTATAAATATAAGATGATGGATAGGTGAAATTTAAAAATTTAGAGTGTAGGAGAGATTTAGGATGGTATGGAATTGATCTAGGATAAAAATAGGATTTAGGAATTTAGGGGATGAGAGTTGGAATCAAATTTGGGGTTGAATTTGTGCTTAAAAACAACAAAAGTCGGCAGAAAAAAAAATTCTGGGCGCTGTAACGCAGGGGCAGACTGCGTTACACCTGTGCAGACTGCGCTAGATGCAGTAACGCAGGCGCAGCCTGCGTTACAGGGGGGCAAATGGCGCTGAAGGCAGTAACGCAGGAGCAACCTGCGTTACAGGGGTGCTGCCTGCGCGAAAATCACTGTTCATTTTTTTTTTTTTTTTTTTTTTTGAAAAAACAACAAAATTTTTTTTTTTTTTTATTTATTTTAAGAGAACACATACAACACAAATTTTTTTTTAATAAGAAAATGAAATAAAAAACCTACTAACCTTATAAAAATCATGGGTTGCCTCCCAAGCAGCGCTTTTTTAGAGTCATTAGCTTGACCTCCTCAAAAAAAAATACTCCGGTAAAGGCGTAATATCCACTTTCTCGATCATAAACTCGCCACCACAAAAAGTATCAAGAGTGTTAGTGGTTGTCTTTATCCTGCAGAAAGTCTCCAAACAAGCATTAGTAAAATAAAATATGTCATTAATAAGCAATAAAGAGTATGCTTGTGCAGTTTTGGAAAACTTTGTGATAAAACAGCGATAAAATTCAACACCATGAAAATATTGAACTCCCTTGACATAAGGTGGAGGTTCTGGTGGTGGTTTTTCTTCACTCCTCACTTTCACTGGAGTCATTCGGACATCTTGGCTTATCACATCATTGGTTAATAAGACACTTCCATCTTCTCCCTCTTCTCGAGCTTGAAACGTATGAGCCACTTTGTATGGATCCTCAACCAGAATTTGAGAAATATCATCTTGGACAATATTTGTTATCACATCAACCTTGAAATAAGTAGTCTTGAGCAAAGAAGCCTTGTAAGTAGAGGCTAAATCGAGAGCAAATTTATCAATACATGGTAGCTTAGGCACAGGTTGTGGAAGAGAAACAACAACCATCTCTGTATTGCTTTCCTTTTTAGCCTCATCATCAGTCACATTGTTCTCGGTAGCAGCAACATCATTGATCTCGTCATCGGTGGCATACTCCTTCTCTTTATCAATGGCCTCATCATCAACATACATGGAGAAACTATCATATTCCTGATCGCTTGTGAGATTGATAGCAGTCAGGTCCTCTTCGGATCGGATAGATGATGATGGTAAATAGTCGAGCTGCCCTGTAGTAGAAGAGTTAGCCAACTTTGCAATTTGAGATTCAATCGCCAAACTTTGAGTCTTTAAGTCTTTGATCTTCTCGGCTTGTTCTTCAGAACTCTTTAGCAGTTTATTCAAGATATCCCACATCTCATTTGTCTGATCAGCTTGTACATCTACACTGGGTTGAGAAACATGTAGATCTTCTTGTAGAGGAGGATATTGATATTCTTGCTGTGGCGGTTGCTCATATGACTGATAATATTGTTGCTCAAACTGTTGCTGATTATGATATGAAAAATTTTGAGCACCATTGTCCTGGTAGTAGAAATCTGGTTGATTCACGTATTCTTGATCAAAAGTGTTTGAATACTGATTGTACCCATATCCTTCTTCAAAAGAATTCATTTGTCCCAACTGAGCACTCTGAGAATTGTAGACATTGTAATAGCATTCCAAACCATAATGACCCTGGACACCACAAATTGGACAGAAGTTGTAAGTTTTAGGGGCCACTTGTGACATCTCATTGATACTCATTGGACGCATAATGGGCTCTGTAGGGTTGAATGAGGCAATTTCTTGAGTGCGTGCCTCCAACATGGAAGAGAGTAGTGCAAAAGTATCAACTTCACCCATTACAAACCTGTAGACACTCAACAAAGCCAAGAAACCGTAAAATCTGCCTCAATTGGAACAAAGGTTCCAACGAGACAATGGAAACAATCTAAACAACTAAATTAAAATCAATAGAAACTCGCTGTCTCCCCGGCAGCGGCGCCAAAAACTTGATATGTCAAATTATACCTAACCGCAAGCGCACGGTGTCTATTTCTAGTACAGATGGCAAGCGGGTCGAATCCACAAGGAGACAGGTTCTACTAATTCCTTTTCAGTTATCGCTAATTGTTTCAGGGACAAACGATTATTGGAGAATATTAATTAACTAATTAAACAAGATTAACACTAATTAAACAGATGATAAACAAATTATTTAAAACCTAGGGCAATCAGGTCCACCATGCTTACACAATTGGCTCTTAAGCTAAAGCAATCAATGTGATCCTATAACTAGAGTATGTTAATCTCTTTCAAGCATTAACACTCTCGAAACATTCAACACAATTAACCACTTTTAGTAATTCAATCAATCAGGTAATTAGAGTCAAGTTAATCTCTTCCAAGAATTAACGCTCTCAGAAATCCAATGATGCTTCCGCACTCAAATTCAATTCTGCTAATCGTATGTGTGCCTCTAGTAAGTAAATCTCTCGATCCATACCCCTATTTGCATATAATTAATCCATGATATTGGCCAATTACACAAATTAATGATTAAAACATATCAATCAGAATTAACCATAACCAATCAAACCACTATGAAAATCATGCCAATATTAGTGCAAACATGGCTTCCCTTTAAGCCCTAGAAATAACTACTCGCTAATAATTAAACAAGTAAAACGACTAGTAAAACAAGAAAACATAATTAAACTAATAAGAATTGAGAAGAAATTCAGATAAGAAAACCTGCAATCATCAATCCTGTCACAAGAATGAAATTCATGGTCTCCTCTCCAAAACCCTAGCTCCTAAGAGTAGGAGCACGTATGTATCTCCCCATAAAATAATACCCTAGATGTGTTTATATAGGCTCTAAAAGTCTTGCCCAATAAAAGTATTTTAATACTCTAAATCAATTACAAGTAGGATTCCATAACTGAATAGGATTCCTTAATTAAAATTCGTCACTTTATTTACTCCTCTGTTTCCGGCCTCTTCCAGTTGGATTTTGCTTACTGGACCACCTCTGAATTAAAGATAATTCCACAAGCTTCGCGTGGACAGCTTACGGGCCTCAAACAGACTCCTGGAACTCAAGATATGGCCAAAACAGTGTAGAACAGCCCGTATAGCCCAATATTACGAATTTTCTCCTATTTTATCTCCAAAATAGCTCTTTTTGCTCCAAATCCTTCCAAGTTATGAATTCTTTATTTCCTACAATAAAACAATAAAATCTATTAAATAAAAATCCAAATCAATGCAAAACACAATAAATATGAGAATAAAATCATCTAAAATATATATAAAAATATACTCTATCACTTCCTTTTTATCGTGAGGTAGTACCCCATTTTTCACATACTCCCATATAGGGGTCATCCATGTTGGTTCTGAGCTCGCTACTTCCATAATAAACTCTTCAGGGACACTAGGCTTCGTTTGAACTTCCAAGGGAATGACCCCGAGTAAAGTGGCTTCGCGTCGCGAGCCCAATTTTGCTAGGGCATCAGCACCTTGATTTTTTGCCCTCCTGATAAATTCCACCTTGACTTGTTTGAATGATTTCATTAATCTTTGCACACATCGCAGATAGAGTTCGATTTGAGGCCCTCTAGCTTGCCAACCGCATCCAATGTGGCCTGTGACCAGCATAGAATCACCATATGCATTGAGATTTTCAATTTTCATCTCAATTGCAAGTTTGAGACCAATGATTAGGGCCTCGTATTCAGCTGCATTGTTAGATGCTCCAAATGTAAAATGAACTGTGCATCGTATTCTGCGACCTTCTGGAGTAACAAGCTCAATTCCTGCTCCCGCTCCTTCCTTATTAGAGGCACCATCCACAAAAAGTTCCAACCACGAGGCCGAATTTTGAGTTTTGACCTCGTCACTCGCCTTTTCAGGGATCGGTATGAGAGCCCAAGAACCTTGTTCAACATAGGGAGGAAATTCAAGTATAAAATCTGCTAGAGCTTGACCCTTTAGAGCACCTCGAGGCTTATATTCGATGTCAAATTGACTCAGTTCCACAGTCCACTTCAAAAGTCTTCCTGATGTTTCTGGTTTATGCATCACTTGTCTTAGAGGATAAGATGTGCGAACCTCAATTTTGTGAGCCTGAAAGTATGGCCTTAACTTTCGCGAGGCCAATATTAAGGCATAAGCAAGTTTCTCCATATTAGTGTAGCGAGTCTCTGCGTCTATCATTCGTCGACTAACATAGTAGATAGGATACTGAATTTTTTCCTCCTCGCGAACCAAAACAGCACTGATCGCATGCTCTGACACTGCGAGGTACACAATGAGGGTTTCCTCCTCACGAGGCTTGGAGAGTAGAGGTGGCGATCCCAAATGCTCCTTAATTTTCTGAAATGCCTCCTCGCATTGCGGGGTCCATTCAAAATCCTTCCTCACCTTCTTAATTGCCTTGAAGAATTCTTGGCACTTGTCTGATGACTTGGAAACGAACCGATTGAGTGCTGCGATCCTTCCTGTTAAACTCTGAACCTCCTTCACATTTCTCGGGGATCGCATGTCTATTAAAGCTTTTATTTTTGCAGGGTTTGCTTCGATGCCCCTATGATTGACAATGAACCCTAGGAATTTCCCGGATTTGACCCCAAACACACATTTTTGGGGGTTAAGCTTCATCCTGTATTTTCTCAGTATATCAAACATCTCTGCAAGGTGAGTGATGTGATCTCCAGCCTCCTTAGATTTTACCAACATATCGTCTACATACACTTCCATTGTTTTTCCAATTTGTTTCTCGAACATCATATTAACGAGCCGTTGATAGGTGGCCCCAGCATTGAGAAGACCGAAGAGCATTCCTATGTAACAATAGAGACCCCTATCAGTGATGAACGAAGTGTGCTCCTGGTCAGGGCCATACATCGGTATCTGATTGTACCCCGAATAGGCATCCATAAAGCTGAGAAGTGCATGCCCAGCTGTTGAGTCTACTAACTGATCGATCCTTGGTAGTGGGAAACTGTCCTTGGGACAATGCTTGTTGAGGTCAGTAAAATCCACACATGTTCTCCATTTCCCGTTGGGCTTTTTCACAAGAACAGGGTTCGCAAGCCAGTCAGGGTAGAAAGATTCCCTAACGAGGCCGACCTCGAGGAGTCTGTCAACTTCCTCCTTTAGGGCCTCGGCTCGCTCACCGCTTATGGGTCGCCTTTTCTTCCTTATTCCTTTTTTGCTTGGATCTAAGTTAAGTTTGTGGCACATAACATTAGGATCAATTCCAATCATATCTTCATGAGACCAAGCAAATACATCCAAATTTGCTCGCAGAAAATTGACGAGCCTCTCGCGAAGCCCTGGATTGAGTTGCGACCCGACCTTCAGTACCTTGGATGGATCTTTGGAATCGACTAAGATAGAGATGGTATCCTCTGCGGCCCCGGCTCGTTCAACATGTTCTGGGATTCGAGGGTCCAAATCAAGTTCACATTCTCGAGCCGTGCTAGATTCTGCTTCATTTCTCCTCGCATGCCCATTTTGTGATGTGGGCGACATCGTTTCTGTAGCAGGGATTGATCCTATATGTCCATATTCATTTATTATTGTGGTCTCTTGAGTTATTCCATTAGGCAGGTCTACCAAGGTTGAAGTTTCCTTGCGAACCCACTTCCCCTTTCGGGCTCGCACTGCAGCTTGTTCTGGGCTCTCCTCATCGTCACTAGCCTCTTCAACGATTCCTTCTTGAAGAATTAACACAGGCTGTGAGGCCTCTAACATGAGTGCCCCTGGGATCGGCTCTACCTGTATACCCAAGCCTTCGAAGTAATCATCTGGGAGCTCTTCAATTGATATCATATTGCATTCCATATTTCCTGGTATAAAGCCACCCCCCTTTTCTACAGCCTTCAAGGCATTGTTATAACATTCACGAGATTCATGTTGGATTCATTTCACACAACCAACACCATGAGGAGTGGGAAACTTCATAGAGAGGTGATAGATAGATGTCACCACCCTCATTTCCTTGAGGATAGGCCTTCCCACTATTGCATTGTAAGCAGATGGTTGATCTACTACCATGAAGTCAGCGATCTGCGTGGTGATGCAGGGCTCGTCCCCTAGAGTGATGGGGAGCCGAACGAGGCCTTTAACACTAACAGATGCTCCAGTGAACCCATAAAGATGCCCCACCGTGGGTATTAGATCCTTATCAACATATCCCATCCTCTTGTAGACTTCGTATGTAAGAATATTCACATCACTTCCATTATCAACAAGGACCCTATAGACATTTTGGGATCCAATGCGAACCCGAACCACAAGTGCATCAGAGTGGGGATGATGAACCCACTTCGCATCTTCCTCAGTGAACATAATGTTTGTGTCTTCGCCTTTAAACAACTTTGGAGGTCGTTCTTGTAGATGATGCACATTAGTGAGGGGTCGATCCCTGGCCTCGCGTGCATATCTTTCTCTAGCTTTATTACTTTCCCCCCAAATGTGGGGACCTCCAATGATTACATGTATACTTCCAGCTCGCTCTTCCCTGTCTTTGCGAGGCTCATCTTGCTTTTCATGTGGCACAGCATGATACCCCACCCCTTGCTTACCGGGATTCCCTTGGTGCTTCTTTGCTTCACGAACTGCCCATTCAGTTAATTTTCCATCCCGAATTAATTGATCAATTTGATGCTTAAGTTGCCAACAATTGTTAGTAGCATGCCCTGCTTGTTCATGGAAGGCGCAATATTTGCTAGTGTCCGCAGTTCCCTTTGACAGCATAAATGTGTTCAATTGGAGCAACCAGAGGGACGAACCTGTCTTCATTTCTTGCAAAGCGATCTCGAGGCGGGGATCGCCTCAAGGGATCGCGTTCTCTCTTTTTTGGGCTGGGGCTTCGATCCCGTCTTTGCCTTGGACTTCTGGAGTCTTTTCTTTTTACTCCTCTATTTCTACTCCAACTGCTACTCCTTTCATTATTCCTTTTTAGATCGGCCAGTGATTTCTCGACGTGCTTGAAGGGCTCAGCGACCCTATGTAACTCCGAAAGTGTGACAGGGGTTTGCTCTTGTAGTTTCTCCCAGAATTTAGTTCCTTCCCTTACCCCCGCGATCAGGAAATTTTTCACAGCCTCGTCATTAGCGCCTCGCACACGAGGTACTTCAGCATTGAATCTCTTGAAGTAGTCGTGCAAAGTCTCTCCTTCCTTCTGCTTTATATTTGCCAGTGTGGACACAGGGGGTGTATAGAGCATTGAAGATTGAAATTGTTTAATAAATATGTCCACGAACTGTTCCCAAGAATCTATGACAATCAGGGATCCCAGCTTCGAGAACCATTGCTGGGCACTTCCTCTTAGCGAAGCTGCGAACAACCTACACCTCGCCAACTGTGATAATTGATACACTTCCATCTCATTGTCGAAACGTATAACGAACTCTGCTGGATTAGTCTCCCCATTGTAGGTCATGTCAGAATGATGACCTCGAAATACTGCAGGCAATGGAGCAGTGCGGATCTCATGAGTGAAAGGCGAGGAGGAACCCATATTGCTAAAGATCCCCTTCTCGTTGTTCATCTCGTCCAATGCTTTTTTCAATTCTTCTAACTTATAATCCCCAATCTTGACCTCCTTGTTTCCATCTTTCTTTCCTCCAGTACTTGCATGATGAGATTGAGTCTTTTTTGGGGCACTAGACTCTTCTTGATCATTCCCGTGATCCTTATTTTTAGGGTCTTTCTCGCGATGCTGGGATCGTTCACGCTCTCGATTGAAAGGGGGTCTGTCCTCGCGATGATGGGACCGCTCACGCTCTCTGCGAGGAGAGGGGGGGGTCTGTCATCGCGACGATGTGACCGCTCACGATCTTTTCTAGGAGATAAGGGTTGATGTGATCCCTTACTCTTATTTTTAGACCCTCCATCTTTGTTACTTTTTAGCTTTACCAACTTGAGACGGAGATCATGCTCACTGAGTTTCTTTCCAACTCAGTCAAAGACACTAACAGACCGTCCTTCTGATGAGGCGGGCTTCGCTTTCGATCCCTCCTTATCAACAGTAGCTACCTCCTCTTCCCAATCGGGGTTCGTCCAATCCGTCACCACATCATCAAAGTCCTCAATTAGCTTCTTAGCGGGACCCTTGCTACTTTCTGCTTGGTGAGTTCGCTCCCCTGTCCTTGCATTCCTTTTGAAGCCCCTAGAACTGTGCCTCTTCTCCATCTTTGCCATCTTTTCTCTTACCTCGATCAATTGGTCACCAAGGCCTTTCAAAAACGTCATGACTTCGCCAGGCAAGGTCACCTGTTGAACGACAGGAGGCGTTTTATCCTTCTCAAAATCATCCTCGATCCCCTCGTTACGCGCTTCGCCTTCTACTGTGTTCTTCTGGGGATCATCCTTATTCCTTCTGTGCGATCCCGGTGTTCCCCCTTCACCATTTTTCTTCTTGTGCGATTTAGTCATCGTTCTCCCAATTAATGACTAGCCCCTCCTTCTAGCGCCAAATATTATAGGGAGAATATTGTATAACAATATTTTGGAGGTTGCTGGATTAACGGAGCTAAATACGGATATAAAGCTTATAAAAGAAGAATTAGGGTTAGGGTTTATGTGTGTAAATGTGGCTGAGCTTGATAGGTGATTCCAAGGGTGAAGTGTTTCTCATCCATATCAAGGTGCCTACGTACCCTATTTATAGGGATCAAGCCATACGTAGTTCTTGGGTAGTAAGTTACCTAGCTGGGCTAGGGTTTTAGAGGATAAGTCATAGCCCAAGCCCACTCATTTAGGGCTGATGTGGCAGTGAGTTGTTGATCCTATCCATGATCCATGATTTATAGAAGGAAACCGATGGTCTCGCATGGACAAGAATATGACCTCACAAGCGAGGCTAACAGAGATGCAGCATAAGCGAAGCATGCGACCTCGAGGGGTCGAGTTGTAACGCCCCAAATCCGGGGTCAGGGATTTGGTCGTCACGCGGAAATCCTCAACATCAAATTACCTGTTTAACAACATTAAACCATCTATAATCATTAAAACTGAAATATAACTCTGCGACCCCAACCACCAAGCATCTTTTAGGTCATAGGGCTAGAAACAAGAACTAAAATCTTTACATCTTTATTACATCCCTTCGATTACATCGCACTATGTCTTAAAAATCTTATACTACTAGTATAGCTTCGTTGGGAAGTACACCAGCAACT
The DNA here is from genome assembly GCA_037693485.1 of Kitagawia praeruptora. NCBI lineage: Eukaryota > Viridiplantae > Streptophyta > Magnoliopsida > Apiales > Apiaceae > Kitagawia > Kitagawia praeruptora. Next base: position 14,602,774 of record CM075347.1, read on the forward strand.
AGTACTACTCAGTACAAAGTAATATATATTACACATCAATGTACTTACATATAACTTATTCCAGCTATAACTTTCCTGGATCATATCATCTTCATAAGGGCGTACTGCCTGCTTCTTCCGAGCCATGCAGATAAGCCTCAATCATCTACCTTCCTCTGAAAGGTTAATATTTAAAACAAGCAAGTATGAGCGAAAGAATTGCCCAGCAAGTATTAATAGAGCACAACAATATATATCAATATACACATGGAGTTTTTGAAATACAACGATCCTTAATATCAATTCGAAATATTTACAACAATGAAACTTCAATAAAGAAAATATGACGTTTAACGCAACATCCAATGAACAGATAAGTTTATAATAATCGTAGTAATCCTCATATCTTAGCGAAATAGTGTACACTACAGTATTGCTAATCTTTTAGAAGGCTTTTCAAAATACGCAGTTCAATATGCTGCTAAGACAGTTCTTATCATCATACACAAACCAACCATTAGAAGGTTTCATTTTTAGTATTTCTCAATCTGAAAGCATATACCTATAAGTATGTCATATCCATCAAACACCTTACAGAACAACATCATGTACCGAGTATAAGTTCTTTAACCACTTGATAAGTCTAAACTCAGAAATAACTGATAGGAAGAGAGTCAAAGCTCTTGAAGCAAAACATTTGGGATTTAACATCAATAACCGATGAACCATCTTTCATCTTTTGAATAATTGCAAAAGTGCACAAGCACGTGCCATTATTGTTAGAGTAATCTTGCAGTTCTAGATACTGCATGAATTCATCATCTTTTAAAATTGAAAACAACACTATCGGCTACTTGGCACTTAGGCCTAAGAAGCAGTGTTTGAGTATTTTTCCAAAGTGGAGGATGGGACTTAAAGAAAACATAAAAACCTGACAAGGATTGACGATGATCAGTCGCCACATCCATGTCCAATAATCCGCGGGTCTTCTCTACCGGTAGAAGGATAGAAACTACATCCGTAACTATCCCCGAGTGAAAACTACATCCGTAATCACCCTCGATGAAAACTACATCCGTAATCATCCTTCGACAACACATGGGCCGGAATAATAATTGATGGACCGCCTGACTCACGGCCGCTTACACATCCCGGGAATCGTTCGTCAACGATTCCCACACCTGCCAGAGTCCCCTTTTTCTTTTCTTGTCAAAATCATTTTGATAGAAAACTCGAGTAGTTGAAGTTCGACTTTAGTCGACCGATAATTTCTTGAAAAACGAGCAAGAGAGTAAAACCTGACCGGGGGTTTTCGAAAATGTTTTGAGTTCAAAAGAGTTCTAGTATAGATATACACTTGTACCGATATCAATCTCGACACAGGGTTTTGTGATCACACATGGAAAATGGTACGAATAAAGCTTGTAACAACAACAGGGTAATTCCATAAATATATAAGTTCTTGAAAAGTAACTTACCTAGATAGATTCAAAATATAATATTTTAAATGATTATGAAAGTCCTTAGACAACCTTTAAATAGGGTTCTATAACCTTCAAAACACTTAGAGTATTTAATTAATATTTGACTACTATGTAACAAATAATAAATATTCAATAATCCCTTTTTAAAAGAATACTCAAATTAATATTCATTTATTAAGTAATATTCAAATAATATTTACTATTAATACTGAAATATTTAATAACCTCAAAACACCCAAATACAACTCTTGGAATGTTTCTAATCAAAATCAAAATCAAGACACAATCTCTCCAGCAGTCTCCAACTATAGCCACTTTATCAAATAACTACTACTGACTCTCGATCAATAAGAAATAATTAATAAGCATGAAATCCATCTTCTATTTCCTTTTTTTTTTGTTCCTTAATGAATATTATAATTAATATTCATCGAATTAAATAAGCATTCAAATAACATATATTGATATCAATCTAGCTGTTTTAAGCTGAAAGTAATCAATTTATAACCATTGGAATATCTTTAATCCGTATTGAAAATAAACTATCTCCGATAAATAATATACTAGATAGAATCACCCATTAAATTGTTTTATTATTTCTCCGGGACAAAGTGATTTTAAGAAAGCGTTTTGAAAATGATATTCATCTAATTAAATAAATTTAATTAGGCGAATGAGGTTTATTTAATTAGTAAATGCTTTCAGGAGCATCTTTTAATTAAATAAACACTGGTTTATTGGTGATGTTGCCTTTAGGTTAATTATTGCGAAATTCTTTTTAAAAGCTTTGTCCGGGTTTTCGAAAACATACAATACAAAATAGCCCCGACACGCGGGCTAAGTTCGATAACTCAATACACGCTCTACCCTCGGAGCCTTTCTTATTCCGATACATAAATATATACCTCATAACATATAGTCCACTTCCATAGTACGAAAAGTTTATAGATATATATATATATATATATATCGTATAAATCAAGATATAGAGCCATAAAAATATCACTGCCCATCAACAGTATTATAAGCCATGGGGTTTTGGTTATTGCACGAGTAGGATTTAATATTGTTGGCAAAACAAGGAATACAATGATTTGGGAGAAGAAGTACAAGGTTGGAAAAACTCGCGATTATGGATTGAAAACTTATTTAACACATTTCATATATTTAAAATAAATATACTCTGAACAATAGAGTATGCATAGTAAACTTGCCTCTGGTCCTTAGCAGAAAATAGAAACCGCGAACAAACCCTTCGCACCTCGTCCAAGTAATTCCATGGACCTTACCTGACGTCTCGGTCTTCCTTTTTGGATACACGTCGCTCCAATTTGATTTCGCCCTAATTGTACTGAAATGGTTACGAGTACGTGTCAGTCATACCACGTATATCGAGTAGACACAACTCGGGATTATCACTAAATAATCATAAAGTCAAACTATATGTGTCCTCCCTATAGTTGACTATTATAATACCACTTATTGCACATAACATATTATAGTAAAGAAAATGAAATGGAAAAGTCCCCTTTTTAAAATAGACATTTCCTGGTGCTAACACATCATAACACTACACAGTTATAACACTTAGTCAAAACTCCACTTAACACTTTTGACCATAATACTATTGACATACTCTGGTCACAAGTTAATTAACAAGTAATCCTCAAAACATACTTAGCCCTCGATAAAGACTCATAATACCCATTTAATCTTCAAGACACATTTAATCCTCGAATTAGCACATAATCCTCGAATTAAATCACTTAACACATATACACATAAACAGTTAACACCCAAATCATACCTTTAAACCCTTGAAATCAAATAAGTTAAATAAATTAAAATGCAGGGGATTTTTAGAAAATTTCGGCATGTAGTATTCGTTTATCGGACTATGGGCTCAGCCCCTCCATGCCAACAAAACAATTTATAACCTTGCTTTTGATAAAATAAAAGCTGCCTCAACTTGCAGCAACATAAAAGTAAACATATAAGAAAAGTACCCGCCCAGACATGCGGCAACTAGCACATAAGGAAAAGTACCCGCCCAGACATGCGGCAACTAGCACATAAGGAAAAGTACCCGCCCAGACATGCGGCAACTAGCACATAAGGAAAATAAACTAAGTTTATCCACATTTAAGCCAACACCACGTAGTTGGCACTTATGACTGCTAACAATTACTACGACCCGACTTATACCATTTAGCACATAGACATTTAGCGATAAACCAACTCTTATAACTATACCTCATATGACAATAACAATTAGCACTTAGCACTTAGCAATTAACAATTTCAATTGGAAACTAACAATTAGCAATTAGTACTTAACAATTACTTGACAACTAACCCAAATATAGTATCCGACAATTAATAATTACTCCCTAACAATTAAAAATTAGCAATTTAACAATTAACAATCACTAACCCGAACCTTTAATCGGACTCATAATTAAACTCAACAATTATAATTACAAACATACCTTCCGAATTAAATATCGGAAGTTCAACCAATAATCATAATCTTCCAATTTTAGTCTAATTATACCCATTACCACATTAAGCTTTCCACTAAAACTAATTAAACCACCATAATTAACCTCGCAATTTAAACTAACTAATTACCACCATAATTAACCTCGCAATTTAAACTAACTAATTACCACCATAATTAACCTCTCAATTTAAATTAACTAATTACCACAATAATCTCACAATTAAATCTAATTTAATTACCACAATTTACAACTAATTAAATTACAACCATTAATTTATATCAAAATTTACAACTAATGCAATACGAAAATTAAATAAATAAAATGCGAAATTATACCATTCCGATTCCGATTCGACTCGCCCGAAAATCAAACCACCGGAAAAATAATCAATCTCCCCCATCTCTCTCTCTCTCTCTCTCTCTCTCTCTCTCCCTCTCTCGGTACTGTACGCGCGCCACCACCAGACCTGCGGCTGCGCCGCCCCTCTCCGGCCACACCCACCGCTGTCCAGCCTCTCCTCCTCTTAACACAAACACGAGTTATGTATACACACACACACACGAGCTATATATGTATGTATAGGCTTTGATTGATTCAAAAATAAAAACCCCAAAATCTATTCTCCCTCCCCCGATTTCTCCCCCCGCTGGTTTTCTCTCCCCCCTCCCCCGATGAGTTTGCGCGGCTGTGTGTATAATGTATGTATATGCTGTGTGTTTTGTGTGTTAACCCTAATGGGCTCAAGCCCAATAACCTTTTAAAAGCTATACATTTAATTACTACACACCTTAAATAATATTTTACACTAATAACTCTAATTTGTAAAAATAAAATTTTTAGCATAATTAAATACTAGAATATTTTTAAAGACTTTTGGCGAAAGAATTAGAATTAAATCTAAATTTCCTAAATTGATATGCATTTTACAAATATTAATAATTTATAGAAACAAATCATAAAAATAATAATTGTGATTCATAATTCACGATTTACAGGGCTTTATAAAAATACTACAAACACTATCGTTTTAGTAAAATCTCAAATTCTTGATTTTATATATTAATCAAGTAATTTCTACAATTCCCCAAATAATTAAAATAAACATTTTCTAAGGATTTTAAAATCTCTAAATTATTCAGTAATTTAAAATAAAAACTTTACTAAATAATTTCACATTCCAAAATTAAATCTTTATCCAAATAATTTATTGACTCGAGATATCTACTAGGTCAATAAAATTTTAAAAGGGTCCCGGTTCCACTTCACCGAAAATAATTAAATAATTGAATAATAAAATAAAATAAAAAAAAAAAAATTCCTCCTCATTTTAGGAAAACACTATTATTATTGAAATAATAATAAAATCATTTCTTGAAAAATCCTGGTTATTACAGTCTACCCTCCTTAAAAGGATTCCGTCCACGGAATCAGCTAAGGCCACTACTGGGATTCCTTAACTCTTTTATCATCAACACTTATTCTGCAAAACAGGAGATAGTGTCTCTTCGTAAACAACTTCTCCAATATCTTAATTCAAACCTCGATTCTCTATCTGACACAATTATCGCTGGAGTCTTATAACCCACCATTATTCCTTTCACATATACGTCTTGCCCAACTTTCTATTATTATACTATCCTTAAGAGAGAGAGTTCACTGACTCTATTGACATGACATTCTTGGGAGAGAGAACGAACCAATTCTAGCTATACATCACTGATATTCTATTCGTGTTGGGATTCGCTCTTGCTCTTGGCGATTCCATTCGAATCTAATTTCTATCAGCGAATTTATGACTTGGCCGACCTGGTTGGCATCCCCTTGAAATTCATTAGAGATAGTAAGAATAATGAAGCTTTGAAAAGATAGTTGTCATATCAAGGCAATTGTCACACACTGGTGATCATAAGGTTAAGAGTGTTGAAGCAAACCTTATTTGAGATAAGAAAATTTACCGAGAGATCAATATGATCATAAGAACTCACGTTGCGTGTCTCAGTTAAGACATTACTAAAGGTAGTTAGCCTTCTTGTATTTCACAACTCACAAGTGACGGCGTCCCGTCAGACTTCTATCACACAGACAGATAGTCCTTGTATCCCCTATAAGTATAGGGTTGTTCGTCTCAGTGGAAACTGGGAAGTATGAAAGAAATTCGAAGTGAAGATAATAATTATCGTCTTTCGACAAACAATTCTCAAGTGGACACCCTGGATTAAAATTGATCAGATTCCAAGGTGCAATTTCCAAGGAAAAAGGATAACCAGAAAGATACTGGTATACAACAAGCAAGTGGTGCTATAGCACCATAGGATTATCCAATATTTGAAGAAAAGTGGGAATTTAAATATCATCAATCGATAGGGCCTCATAAATCTGAAAGTAGGTATAATGACAGCTTCTAGCAAATTGAAACCAATATGGTTTAACATGAGTATTATAAAACAACTTCGAAGAGGGAGTATATTCTTTATCAAAATTCTCACTTGGAGAGATGTCAAGATAGGTCATAGATTAGGGAGGTAATCCAAATAATTTATGCACGGGGATGTGTCAAATAATTCACATTGGGGAGATAATAAACATAATTTACAAATGGGGAGATGTCAAACAATTCAGATTGGGGAGATAGTCAAAATGATTCATAAATGGGGAGGGTAATGCCAAGGTCTCCACGGATGCCTTTCATGTCGGCTCCTCTGACGGATAATTGTTCGATTATAGCGCTCTTCTTTTCCACGCACACCCTAAGGTGCTCGATAACCGACGTCGTCGTCGACTCGTAATGGTTGCTAGAGATTCAACCATCGGCATTTTACGATATTAAGGAGTTCTATTCGACTCGGCGCAAGCATCTCACGCAGGCGTTCTATTCTTTAAGAAGACTTCGATACCGATGTCGCCCCTTGCAGCGACGAATTCCACGTGTCGAATGGGCGATATTCTGGAACATTGCTGGAAATACATACTTAGATCCAGTAACCATTATAACCAAATTTATACCACATGTTCCTGTCCTCAAGACAATTCCGTGTGCAACTTAAGCTTATCTTTTTTTCGGCATAACAACCTTCGTACTAGTCTCTTTCAGACTTTCTCAGTCTGTCTTGGTTCTTAAAATATATCTCGTCTTTATTGACAACCTCAACCTTGCCATTTATCTCTACAATCAATTGAAACAATCGGTGTCTATCCACCAATCCATTCATAATATTACCTTAAACTCTATCAAGCTCGAGAGGGTTTTAAATACCCGCAACTTCGACTGATAACCTTTCATAGTGATCTTGTTTTGCTTCCCTTTTTGGAATTTTAACAGTACAGATGCTATCTCAACTCATCCTTGCCATAATACTAGATGCCAGCTTTCCATCCTTCATCATCATATTGAAATTTCCTATCATTCGGGGAATACATGACTTCATCCATGAACCCCTGAAATTTTCTTAATCTTAGGCCTCGGGCGATTTATGCCCCTGCCGACCAACACTTGTCTCTAAGAGTTCTTTAGCAGACATCCATCACCACAAGAAGTGAAGTCTATCTCAACATATTCCTCAAAATCTTATCTTAATCATTGGTACTATATCCAATAGTCCAACAGGAACTCTACATGAGTTCTGACGTTCTCACATAACTATACACACTCCTACTCACTCTCGTTTCTAGTTTACTATAACCTAAGCTCTGATACCATTTCTGTAACGCCCCAAATCCGGGGTCAGGGATTTGGTCGTCACGCGGAAATCCTCAACATCAAATTACCTGTTTAACAACATTAAACCATCTGTAATCATTAAAACTGAAATATAACTCTGCGACCCCAACCACCAAGCATCTTTTAGGTCATAGGGCTAGAAACAAGAACTAAAATCTTTACATCTTTATTACATCCCTTCGATTACATCGCACTATGTCTTAAAAATCTTATACTACTAGTATAGCTTCGTTGGGAAGTACACCAGCAACTAGTACTACTCAGTACAAAGTAATATATATTACACATCAATGTACTTACATATAACTTATTCCAGCTATAACTTTCCTGGATCATATCATCTTCATAAGGGCGTACTGCCTGCTTCTTCCGAGCCATGCAGATAAGCCTCAATCATCTACCTTCCTCTGAAAGGTTAATATTTAAAACAAGCAAGTATGAGCGAAAGAATTGCCCAGCAAGTATTAATAGAGCACAACAATATATATCAATATACACATGGAGTTTTTGAAATACAACGATCCTTAATATCAATTCGAAATATTTACAACAATGAAACTTCAATAAAGAAAATATGACGTTTAACGCAACATCCAATGAACAGATAAGTTTATAATAATCGTAGTAATCCTCATATCTTAGCGAAATAGTGTACACTACAGTATTGCTAATCTTTTAGAAGGCTTTTCAAAATACGCAGTTCAATATGCTGCTAAGACAGTTCTTATCATCATACACAAACCAACCATTAGAAGGTTTCATTTTTAGTATTTCTCAATCTGAAAGCATATACCTATAAGTATGTCATATCCATCAAACACCTTACAGAACAATATCATGTACCGAGTATAAGTTCTTTAACCACTTGATAAGTCTAAACTCAGAAATAACTGATAGGAAGAGAGTCAAAGCTCTTGAAGCAAAACATTTGGGATTTAACATCAATAACCGATGAACCATCTTTCATCTTTTGAATAATTGCAAAAGTGCACAAGCGCGTGCCATTATTGTTAGAGTAATCTTGCAGTTCTAGATACTGCATGAATTCATCATCTTTCAAAATTGAAAACAACACTATCGGCTACTTGGCACTTAGGCCTAAGAAGCAGTGTTTGAGTATTTTTCCAAAGTGGAGGATGGGACTTAAAGAAAACATAAAAACCTGACAAGGATTGACGATGATCAGTCGCCACATCCATGTCCAATAATCCGCGGGTCTTCTCTACCGGTAGAAGGATAGAAACTACATCCGTAACTATCCCCGAGTGAAAACTACATCCGTAATCACCCTCGATGAAAACTACATCCGTAATCATCCTTCGACAACACATGGGCCGGAATAATAATTGATGGACCGCCTGGCTCACGGCCGCTTACACATCCCGGGAATCGTTCGTCAACGATTCCCACACCTGCCAGAGTCCCCTTTTTCTTTTCTTGTCAAAATCATTTTGATAGAAAACTCGAGTAGTTGAAGTTCGACTTTAGTCGACCGATAATTTCTTGAAAAACGAGCAAGAGAGTAAAACCTGACCGGGGGTTTTCAAAAATGTTTTGAGTTCAAAAGAGTTCTAGTATAGATATACACTTGTACCGATATCAATCTCGACACAGGGTTTTGTGATCACACATGGAAAATGGTACGAATAAAGCTTGTAACAACAACAGGGTAATTCCATAAATATATAAGTTCTTGAAAAGTAACTTACCTAGATAGATTCAAAATATAATATTTTAAATGATTATGAAAGTCCTTAGACAACCTTTAAATAGGGTTCTATAACCTTCAAAACACTTAGAGTATTTAATTAATATTTGACTACTATGTAACAAATAATAAATATTCAATAATCCCTTTTTAAAAGAATACTCAAATTAATATTCATTTATTAAGTAATATTCAAATAATATTTACTATTAATACTGAAATATTTAATAACCTCAAAACACCCAAATACAACTCTTGGAATGTTTCTAATCAAAATCAAAATCAAGACACAATCTCTCCAGCAGTCTCCAACTATAGCCACTTTATCAAATAACTACTACTGACTCTCGATCAATAAGAAATAATTAATAAGCATGAAATCCATCTTCTCTTTCCTTTTTTTTTGTTCCTTAATGAATATTATAATTAATATTCATCGAATTAAATAAGCATTCAAATAACATATATTGATATCAATCTAGCTGTTTTAAGCTGAAAGTAATCAATTTATAACCATTGGAATATCTTTAATCCGTATTGAAAATAAACTATCTCCGATAAATAATATACTAGATAGAATCACCCATTAAATTGTTTTATTATTTCTCCGGGACAAAGTGATTTTAAGAAAGCGTTTTGAAAATGATATTCATCTAATTAAATAAATTTAATTAGGCGAATGAGGTTTATTTAATTAGTAAATGCTTTCAGGAGCATCTTTTAATTAAATAAACACTGGTTTATTGGTGATGTTGCCTTTAGGTTAATTATTGCGAAATTCTTTTTAAAAGCTTTGTCCGGGTTTTCGAAAACATACAATACAAAATAGCCCCGACACGCGGGCTAAGTTCGATAACTCAATACACGCTCTACCCTCGGAGCCTTTCTTATTCCGATACATAAATATATACCTCATAACATATAGTCCACTTCCATAGTACGAAAAGTTTATAGATATATATATATATATATATATATATATATATATATATATATCGTATAAATCAAGATATAGAGCCATAAAAATATCACTGCCCATCAACAGTATTATAAGCCATGGGGTTTTGGTTATTGCACGAGTAGGATTTAATATTGTTGGCAAAACAAGGAATACAATGATTTGGGAGAAGAAGTACAAGGTTGGAAAAACTCGCGATTATGGATTGAAAACTTATTTAACACATTTCATATATTTAAAATAAATATACTCTGAACAATAGAGTATGCATAGTAAACTTGCCTCTGGTCCTTAGCAGAAAATAGAAACCGCGAACAAACCCTTCGCACCTCGTCCAAGTAATTCCATGGACCTTACCTGACGTCTCGGTCTTCCTTTTTGGATACACGTCGCTCCAATTTGATTTCGCCCTAATTGTACTGAAATGGTTACGAGTACGTGTCAGTCATACCACGTATATCGAGTAGACACAACTCGGGATTATCACTAAATAATCATAAAGTCAAACTATATGTGTCCTCCCTATAGTTGACTATTATAATACCACTTATTGCACATAACATATTATAGTAAAGAAAATGAAATGGAAAAGTCCCCTTTTTAAAATAGACATTTCCTGGTGCTAACACATCATAACACTACACAGTTATAACACTTAGTCAAAACTCCACTTAACACTTTTGACCATAATACTATTGACATACTCTGGTCACAAGTTAATTAACAAGTAATCCTCAAAACATACTTAGCCCTCGATAAAGACTCATAATACCCATTTAATCTTCAAGACACATTTAATCCTCGAATTAGCACATAATCCTCGAATTAAATCACTTAACACATATACACATAAACAGTTAACACCCAAATCATACCTTTAAACCCTTGAAATCAAATAAGTTAAATAAATTAAAATGCAGGGGATTTTTAGAAAATTTCGGCATGTAGTATTCGTTTATCGGACTATGGGCTCAGCCCCTCCATGCCAACAAAACAATTTATAACCTTGCTTTTGATAAAATAAAAGCTGCCTCAACTTGCAGCAACATAAAAGTAAACATATAAGAAAAGTACCCGCCCAGACATGCGGCAACTAGCACATAAGGAAAAGTACCCGCCCAGACATGCGGCAACTAGCACATAAGGAAAAGTACCCGCCCAGACATGCGGCAACTAGCACATAAGGAAAATAAACTAAGTTTATCCACATTTAAGCCAACACCACGTAGTTGGCACTTATGACTGCTAACAATTACTACGACCCGACTTATACCATTTAGCACATAGACATTTAGCGATAAACCAACTCTTATAACTATACCTCATATGACAATAACAATTAGCACTTAGCACTTAGCAATTAACAATTTCAATTGGAAACTAACAATTAGCAATTAGTACTTAACAATTACTTGACAACTAACCCAAATATAGTATCCGACAATTAATAATTACTCCCTAACAATTAAAAATTAGCAATTTAACAATTAACAATCACTAACCCGAACCTTTAATCGGACTCATAATTAAACTCAACAATTATAATTACAAACATACCTTCCGAATTAAATATCGGAAGTTCAACCAATAATCATAATCTTCCAATTTTAGTCTAATTATACCCATTACCACATTAAGCTTTCCACTAAAACTAATTAAACCACCATAATTAACCTCGCAATTTAAACTAACTAATTACCACCATAATTAACCTCGCAATTTAAACTAACTAATTACCACCATAATTAACCTCTCAATTTAAATTAACTAATTACCACAATAATCTCACAATTAAATCTAATTTAATTACCACAATTTACAACTAATTAAATTACAACCATTAATTTATATCAAAATTTACAACTAATGCAATACGAAAATTAAATAAATAAAATGCGAAATTATACCATTCCGATTCCGATTCGACTCGCCCGAAAATCAAACCACCGGAAAAATAATCAATCTCCCCCATCTCTCTCTCTCTCTCTCTCTCTCTCTCTCTCTCTCCCTCTCTCGGTACTGTACGCGCGCCACCACCAGACCTGCGGCTGCGCCGCCCCTCTCCGGCCACACCCACCGCTGTCCAGCCTCTCCTCCTCTTAACACAAACACGAGTTATGTATACACACACACACACGAGCTATATATGTATGTATAGGCTTTGATTGATTCAAAAATAAAAACCCCAAAATCTATTCTCCCTCCCCCGATTTCTCCCCCCGCTGGTTTTCTCTCCCCCCTCCCCCGATGAGTTTGCGCGGCTGTGTGTATAATGTATGTATATGCTGTGTGTTTTGTGTGTTAACCCTAATGGGCTCAAGCCCAATAACCTTTTAAAAGCTATACATTTAATTACTACACACCTTAAATAATATTTTACACTAATAACTCTAATTTGTAAAAATAAAATTTTTAGCATAATTAAATACTAGAATATTTTTAAAGACTTTTGGCGAAAGAATTAGAATTAAATCTAAATTTCCTAAATTGATATGCATTTTACAAATATTAATAATTTATAGAAACAAATCATAAAAATAATAATTGTGATTCATAATTCACGATTTACAGGGCTTTATAAAAATACTACAAACACTATCGTTTTAGTAAAATCTCAAATTCTTGATTTTATATATTAATCAAGTAATTTCTACAATTCCCCAAATAATTAAAATAAACATTTTCTAAGGATTTTAAAATCTCTAAATTATTCAGTAATTTAAAATAAAAACTTTACTAAATAATTTCACATTCCAAAATTAAATCTTTATCCAAATAATTTATTGACTCGAGATATCTACTAGGTCAATAAAATTTTAAAAGGGTCCCGGTTCCACTTCACCGAAAATAATTAAATAATTGAATAATAAAATAAAATAATAAAAAAAAAATTCCTCCTCATTTTAGGAAAACACTATTATTATTGAAATAATAATAAAATCATTTCTTGAAAAATCCGGGTTATTACACGAGTCATGCGAAGCGAACCCAAATGTAGAGATACTCATGTGACCTCGCGGGATCTAGCCATGAGCCTTCTAACAGAGAGTGAGATAGCGATCCTGTGTTGATTTGTAGTTATGATGATAGCAAGTAACGATCCTTTCAATGGAGTCATACGAAGCGATCCCTTGTATCTGATAAGAAGCGAGATGGCCCTCTAGTTAGGCTGGGCTGATTCCAATAGTGGACTTTTAGTGACCCAATCTTCATCTTCGAGGCCCATTGTAGATAATGAACCATTAATTTAGCTAATTAAATCACGATAATTATTATGCCAGATTTGGGCATAACAGGTACCATTGGCAAAAGCCAAAAGTATAGTTGTACCATTGAGAATTTCCCATTAGTTAATATCAAACTAGCGTAAAAGGTACGGGCTATAACTTTTTCACGTGAATTTATATATATTACCCGTGTGTTGCATGCCTCCTTTTTTTAATATTTATAATTATGTTAAGTTTTTTAATTTTATATGTTATTAATTTACATATTAAATTATTGTTAAAAAATTGATACCTTTTATTGTTGACCGCATCATAGTCATATTAATTATTCACCTTTAGACTAAAAAGGCATGCTGAAAAGTCGGGAGATGAACAATTATTGTAGAACTGAAGACTCATGTAGTCATGTGTCAACTCTCAAGTGGAAAGGAATATAATATAATTTTTCTTTTAAAATAGAGAGTTTCGTTGAAATTTCATTCTGTTAATTAATATTTTCATTAGTTGTTTTTACTAGGATGATTTCCAAGTCAGCCGTTGTAAAGAACAAGTCCTGAAGAAGTATGAAGAAGACTGAACCTCCTAAGTTTGAATGATATGATAAAGGAGGTATCCTTTTCCCAAAATTGTTTTGAGGAAGTTTCACAAAATTGAGACAATATGTAGTCTAGAAAATAATCCAATCCCAAATCCCGACCACATATGATTACTGTATCTCGGGAGTTTATACAAACTCCGTAGATGTTGACAACAAACTCTGTTTATACAACGTCAATTGAACAAGTCTGTTGATTTGCTGGAGTAACTAAAACCAAGACGACACCGAACGTGATTTTGGTTTAAATATTCATCTGTGTTGTTATTATGTCCATTCTGCCAAGAAATATCCGATCTGTAAAAGTGCAAAATAGCTATTGCATTTGCCAGACTAATTAAGATAAGTGAAGTGTAATCAATAACATTTGTTTGGTGTACCATTTCTGTCTCTTGATGTGTCTTTGAACTCTGTTGTTATGTGAAATGTATTGTCAGAGACCTCCCGAGTTTTTAGAATTATTTTTGAACATCTTTAGTGATAACTCTGTATCCCGATCCGGTGTCTTCTCCGCCGTCCCATGCCTGAAATGCGGTACAGCTGGTGGTTGGGACTCTGCAAAACAATGCCGGGAGGTGGGTTTGGACCCGCGGTACCTCCGGCGTGAGAATAAGTAACGGCGTTGGAGAAGGGAAGATAGGAACAAGAATATCTAATTATGGAGGGTGTGTATATGAGTGTGAGTAAAAGAGAATGTAACCCCAACACCTTAGTCTCCTGGTCTATTTGTAGGCCAAGGATTTAGGGTTTAGGGTAGGTACCTGCAATCATGAGCGTCGAATCCGAGATAGACGGGACACTTGTCCCTTCCCGATAATTCCCACGTATCCGGGTGATATTTATGGTGGCGTGTGCCTCTAGCATGTCAGCACGTGGCTCGATAAGGACATGACTGTGCCCATCCTAGGATTCCCTTATTTGTCCCTGTCATATAGGACCATAATCATGACTCATGTTCCGTTATACCTCCATGTGTACTGGGCTTGGGTCATGGGTCTGCAATGTCTGGCCCAATCCGGACTGAAGTCTCCCGAGTGGTTCTGGGCGGGGTCCGATCCGGATTGGATGCGGCCTATCATTTGCCCCCACTCCCTTATGCTCAGTTTCCAGTATAGGCATTGACAGCCCCGCGGGATCCTTGGTCCTTATGAACAGGCCAGATTGGACGCAGCCTTTTCCATAACTGTGCTGAGCGAAGTCTCGTATCGTCTTGCATCTAAGTTTGCGGCTTATAATGATTCGGATATGGATGCTGCAGTCCGATCTACTTTTCATCTGGATTCGGACATCGAGTGGCGGTGGCCCCATCATGGGGAAAGGATTTACCACCGTCCGGCCGATGGCTATGTCGGGGTTTGGTTAGAGCATCTTCGTTTCGGGTGGACCCCGAAGTGTCACATCTTCGTGAAACACCTTTGCAAGTATGAGTACGAGATTTGTTTAATGTAGCTGACTCCTAACGCAGTCAAATGGATCTCCTGGTTTCTTGCCGCTTGCAATTGCTCCAAAAATTTTCCGAACTTTAAGCTTTTTCACCAAATCTTTACCCTTATAAAGTCCAGTAAAGATCCGTTTTATGAGCTCAAGTTCCGCGAGGAGGAGTTAGGGTTTGGTTCCGGAGATGAGAAACCGGTAGAAATGGAAGGTTCTTTGAAAGGGTGGAATCGATCTTGGATGCTTTTGAAAGGCGTGGACATCGAATTCATGCCCCTTTTTTTGTAAACGAATGCAAGATCTCCCGGAGTGGGAAACTTTCAAATTCGAGGGTGAAGCTTTAAAAAAGCTTCATACTTTCTGTATGAGTGTTGGGTTTCAACTTACCTGGGATACATTTATGGATCACCAGCGAATGTATGAACTTGGGTGTAAGTTTTTCTTTTCTTCTGTCATATTTGAACTTCAGTTTGTGTTTAGTCATCATCAACTTGCTCATAATACTTGCACGCTTTTCCTACTCTGCTATAGACTTGTTTGTCATGTTGTTGTTTTCAGGTTTGCCGCATTACGATCCGGAATTGGTTGAGAGAATGAAGAAGAATTTGGCCACCGCACTCCTTGCCTCCAAGATGAAGTCGCTTACGGGCATTCATCAGGTTAAGATTGCTGCGAACCGGGGTCCGGATTCATCCGAGACCGGGACCGGGGTTGGTGACGGTTCCAGCGTCCAGAAAGAGGGCAGTGGGGAATCCATGGCACCCCCCTCTGAGCTCCAAGGTCTTCCTCTCGATGCGGGGCATCCTGCCCAGACTAAGGGGGTGGAGTCTCCTCCATCGATAAGTCCCCCTTCCAAACGTCGGAGGTTGCTCCAGGATAATCAAAATTTCAGTCCGAATCCTAATCGGGAGTTGGGTACTCTGACCACACCATCCGGAGCCGGTACTAGCAGGAAAGGTCCTCCCTACCAGGTTGGGAAACGCACTTTGAAAGAGATTGCCGAATTTGCCACTTCTATTCCTGAAGAGTCTGATTGGGCCGCCATGAAACGTCTCAAAAACTATCATGTGCTTAAAAATAGCTTTGCCAACTGGGCTCAGGTAATCTTGACCTTGGTTACATTTTGTGATATCTTCCCCCAATCTTATCTTAGTTCATCCTCTAGTATTATTGTTATGTTTTTCTTTTTTGTCTCGCAGCAAGGGTTGACATTGGCCGGGGCTGTTGCTAACGCTGAACTAGAAGAACAGGAAACTGAAGAGTTGAACAAGAAGCTTTCTGAGAAAGAGAAGGAGCTCTATGACAAGGACTTGAAAATTTCAGAACTTGAGAAGGCATTGGCTGACAGTTCCTAAAAAGATGTGAGAATTCGCGAATTGGAAGAGCAGGTTTCTAAATTGAAGGATGTTGCTAAGGTTGCCTCAGACCGTGCTACTGCCGCCGATACCGAGTCCAAAAAGGTTAAGAAGCAGGTTGAAAATTTAAAGGCCCAACTCCTCACAGTCCGGTCAGATGAAGTGGTCATAGCCGAGTACAAGGCCTCAGAGGCTTTTAGTGAAGCAGTCACCGAAGATGTTGCCACCAAGCTTCTGCGTTGCTGGTTGGTTGCCGAATGGCTGATTAAAACGGATCCAGAGTCTTCATGGGAAAAATTTACTGAGGCATATGTTGCTGCTGAAGGAGCTTTTGATGCTGACGGAACCGAACCTCAGCCCTATGACGGACCTCGATTGGTCATTGCCCCTGTTGCAGATCGGACTGATCAAGTCTAAAATTGATTTTCCATTATCCTCTGAAAACTTTGTTTTGTAATCCGAATATTTAACTTTCGTGAACTTGTTTTTCTGAATCTTGTCCATGGTATTTTTGAACTTGTCTTATTTTCATTTCTATTTTTGGTTACACATATATATTGTGGTGCTTATGTGTTGCCCCCCAATCCGGATTTCCTTGAAAGAATGAAATCCGGATTGTGGTAGAAGGTTGAATCTTTTCTCCTAAGTCCAACGTTTAAAAACATTGGGTAACTTAGAGAAAATTTGTAGCCTTTTCGGATTTTCTCTGAGAGATTGAACCCGGATGATGGCGAAAGCCGATATTTTTCTTTTCTGTATTTCCCCTTGTTTTTGTTGATTTTTTCATAAAACTTCGTAGACTGTGAATTCAACAGTCAAACTCTTTGGCCTTCGTGTTGTCAATCAATGTCAATCAACCTCAATATCAATCAACATCACCCATCATCAATGTTCCAACAGTTCCCGATGTCCTCAAAGACTGAAAATGCTTGACCCCTTTCGTATTCCCTCTCTATAAAAACTCCTCTTTCATATGCATTTTATGCACTTCACTTTTCTTTCCAAAGCCCTCTCTACACTCTTCTTCTTCTTCTTTTTTTCTTTGTATTCTCTTGTCAATGGATCCCAAAAATGTGGTGTACGACTATGAAAACAACAAGATCATCGTCGATGGCATAGTTTTCGACGGACCTACCACCATGGCCGAGATTGATGCTGTCCTAAAGAGTATTAACGATGCTCTAGCTCTGCATAGGATGCTGGCAGATCAAGCTGGGAGGGGGCATCGCGGGCCTGGCAACGGCGGGGACGGTGCTGGTGGCTCTGGCGCTGTCGCCGTTTAAATATAATCTCTTTATTTTTTGTATTTTGGTAAAAGCTGTACCTCCCCTTCCCCTTGCTTAATAAAAATGGCTTGAAAAATAGCCATGAACGTTTGTTTCCATTTCTTTTTCATCCATTTTGAGTTTGTTGCATCTTTGTGCTTGATTTTATTGTTTGACTCGAATGCTTTCGGTAGTATAACAATAGTTTTTTTTTCTAATTTTGTATCCCGTTTGCCTCTAGCTCGGGATCTGTAGTAGTGAGTTATCCGAACTAAAGTGGTTTTTTTTAGCTTTTTTAGATAAGTCCAAAGCTTGATAGCTTTGAATTACTTAGAAAAATGGTGTTTGCTCCCAGTTCGGATATGTTTGGCAAAACATGATCCTTACTAGGGTAGTTGTTTTTAGCTAAGTCCAAAGTACGCGGACTCTTGGCTACTTATAATAGTGCTACCCTCCAGTCTGGATACGTTTTGTAGAAAATGATCCAGACTAGAGTGTTTGTTTTTAGCTAAGTCCAAAGTTTGTAAATTTTGGACTAGAGTAGTTATTTTTAGCTAAGTCCAAAGCTTTATAGCTTTGAGTTACTTAGAGAATTTTCCGTTTTCGCCCCCAGTCCGGGTCGTTTAGTAGGAACAGAACCGAACTCGAGTAGTTGTTTTTTAGCTAAGTCCAAAGCTTTATAGCTTTGAGTTACTTAGAGAAATTTTCGTTTTCGCCCCCAGTCCGGGTCGTTTGGTAGGAACAGATCCGGACTAGAGTAGTTGTTTTTTAGCTAAGTCCAAAGCTTTATAGCTTTGAGTTACTTAGAGAAATTTTCGTTTTCGCCCCCAGTCCGGGTCGTTTTGTAGGAACAGATCCGGACTAGAGTAGTTGTTTTTTAGCTAAGTCCAAAGCTTTATAGCTTTGAGTTACTTAGAGAAATTTTCGTTTTCGCCCCCAGTCCGGGTCGTTTTGTAGGAACAGATCCGGACTAGAGTAGTTGTTTTTTAGCTAAGTCCAAAGCTTTATAGCTTTGAGTTACTTAGAGAAATTTTCATTTTCGCCCCCAGTCCGGGTCGTTTGGTAGGAACAGATCCGGACTAGAGTAGTTGTTTTTTAGCTAAGTCCAAAGCTTTATAGCTTTGAGTTACTTAGAGAAATTTCCGTTTTCGCCCCCAGTCCGGGTCGTTTGGTAGGAACAGATCCGGACTAGAGTAGTTGTTGCATATTTCTTTTGCCTATGGCTCCGGACCAGGGACTTGTGTGTGTGAGTGATACACTAAACTTACAATGAAACATAAATAGTACAAGGCAAGGCCCACTTTCATTGATCATAATTTTCCAACTACAAATAATTTATTCTTGCTTCAGTATAGAGACTAATCTATCTGTTGAAGACTTTTTGGGCTCAAATGTAGCTCTTTAATTGGTTCTTCTGGCCTTGACCTTCTCTTTACTGGTAGAACTTCCGGAGTCGGAGGCTGTGCCAAGTGTTGGGAACATCGGATTCATCCATATTGACTAGCTTATATGTTCCCGGGCGAAGTACTTCTTTGACCTTATACGGACCTTCCCACTTAGGCATGAGCTTTCCTGTGTTGGTTGGGTCCGATGCTTCGGTATCACGCAGGACTAGATCTCCAACTTGAAAGTTTTTGACTCTGGCCTTCTTTCCAAAGTACTCTATTGTCTTTTCTTTATATTTTTCCATTCTTGCAACTACTTCATCCCTGACTTCGTCAACTAGATCTAGATTGATTCGGAGCCCTTCCTAATTTGCAATCTCTTCAAAGTTAATAGCCCTGTGAGAGGGCGATCCCACTTCTATCGGGAGCATCTCTTCGGTCCCATAAGCCAGCTTGAAGGGTGTTTCGCCAGTGCTTGTTCGGGGACTCATCCTGTATGCCCAGAGCACGTTAGGAAGCTCTTCGGGCCACTTGTTTTTGCACTCATGTAGCTTCTTTTCTATTCCCCTTAGCAAAATTCGGTTCGTTACTTCCACTTGTCCATTGCCTTGAGGGTGTGCCACCGATGACTTCTTATGTTTGATGCCCCTCTCCTTCAAATAGTTCTCAAAGTCTGAACCAACAAATTGAGACCAGAATCTGAGGAAGCCCGAACCTCATCAATATGTTATCCATGAACCAGATGCAGTCGTGCTGATTTATAGTTCTCATGGCTTTGGCTTCTGCCCACTTAGTCATGTAATCGATTGCCACTAATAAGTACCTGAGATCACCCTTGGCCCGAGGAAATGGACCAACAATGTCGATACCCCAAACAGCAAAGGGCACTGGAGACAAGACTGAAGATGGCATGACCGGACTCTGTCTTTGCACATTGCTGAACAACTAACAATTCTTGCATTTTTTTACAAACTCCACCGCATCGTTGTGAATTGTGGGCCAGTAATAGCCTTGCCTTATTATTTTGTAAGCCAGGGCCTTTGCAGATAAATGATCTCCGCAAATCACTTCATGAACCTCTTGCAGGCAATATTCGCTTCGGCTGGTCCAATACATTTCAGGACCAGACTGGAAAACGTTCTGCGATCTAGTTGTCCTTCTTCCAGGAAAAACTTAGCAGCTTTGGCCTTGAGTCTTTGAGCGTCATCGGGCAATTCTCCTTTATCTAGATACGCAATCAGAGGGGTCATCCAGTTAGGTTTATCATCTAATTCCATCACTTCAACATTCTCAATGACGGGTCTCTCAATCTCTTCAAAGTAAACTGAGCTATCCAATTCGGCATCATTTTGTACTAGCTTTGACAAAGCATCGGCCTCTGCATTTTCTTCTCTATTTATCTGAATCATTTCAAACCTTGGGATCGTAGTCAGGTAACTTTTAACCAGGGCTTGGTACTGAGCTAGCTTGGGATCCTTGGCAATATATTCTCTTTTAGTCTGCTTCACCACAATCTGGGAGTCGCTATAGACGTTCAAGCTCTGGACCCTCAGGGATCTAGCCAACCGGAGTCCGGCCAAGAGTGCCTCGTACTCTGATTGGTTATTTGTTGCTAAGAATTTGAAGGCTATGGATTGCTGTATCTGAAACCCATGAGGACTTTTCAAGACTAACCCTGCTCCGGACCTCTCGCTCGTTGAGGATCCGTCAATGTACAAGGACCAAGCCTCCGGGTCTGAGTCATCTTCTTTTCCCGGATCCACGATCATGGGATTAGTTTGAAGTTCGGGAAAAGAACACTCCACAATGAAGTCAGCTAACACTTGAGCTTTGACTGCCGTTCGAGGTACGAACGTGAGTTGGAACTGGCTTAACTCAACAGCCCAATTGACGAGTCTGCCGGATACGTCTGGTTTATGAATTATCCTTCTCAGAGGTTGGTCAGTTACGACTTTGATTTCTCTTCCTTGGAAATAATGCCTTAGCTTTCTTGAGGCTGTCACCATAGCAAAAGCAAATTTTTCCAAGTTCGGGTACTTGGTCTCTGCATCTTTCAGTACTTGACTGACATAATACACTGGTTTCTGTTGTCCTTCATGCTCCCTGATCAAGGCTGCTCCCACAGCCAGTGGTCCTGCGGCCAGGTAAAGTGATAATGCTTCCCCAGGTTCAGCTTTTGATAGAATTGGTGGTGATGACAGGAATTCCTTTATAGAATCGAAGGCTTTCTGGCAGTCCAAACTCCAGTTAATATCTCTTTTGTTTTTTGCCCCCTTAAGCAGCTCGAAGAAAGGTAGGCACCGTTCGGCCAGTTTTGGAATGAATCGCCTTAAGGCAGCTAAAGAGCCCGCGAGCTTCTGAATTTCTTTCTGAGTCCGGGTGGTTCCATTTCCATTATTGCCTTAATCTTTTCCGAATTAGCTTCGATTCCCCTCTGACTGATCATGAATCCCAAAAATTTTCCAGCTTCTACCCCGAAGGTGCATTTCTCCGTGTTCAATTTCATTTAATGTTTCCTTAAATTTTCGAAACATTCCTGCAAGTCTGGAACATGTTCCTCCACTGTCTTTGACTTAGCTATCATATCATCCACATAAGATTCCAAGTTTCGACCCAACTGATCCTTAAACACCTCCACCATTTCCCTTTGGTAGGTTGATCCGGCATTCATTAATCCGAAGGGCATGTACTTGTATGCATAAACAGCTCCGTGAGTTATGAAGGCGGTGGCTATGTCAGCCGGATTCATCTTGATTTGGTTATATCCGGAGAATGCGTCCATGAAGCTAAACATCACATGCCCCACAGTGGCATCAATGAGTTGATCGATGCTGGGGAGGGGATATGGGTCTTTGGGGCACGCGGCATTAAGATCGGTATAGTCGACGCACATTCTCCACTTGCCGTTGGGTTTCTTAACCAGGACTACGTTGGACAGCCAGTCCGGATACTTTATTTCACAGATTATTCCTGCTTTGAGGAGTTTTTCGACTTCTTCGTCAATTGCCTTTTGCCGGTCCGGCGAAAAGTTTCTTCTTTTATGCTTTACTAGTTTCTTGTTCGGATTGACATCAAGGTTGTGCATGGCCACTGATTCGTCGAGTCCAGGCATTTCCTCCGGACTCCAAGCAAAGACATCCGCATAATTTCTGAGGAGTTGCATAAGGTTTTTCCTAAATGCTGGATCCAGTTCGGATCCTATCTTTATCTTCTTGTCTGGATTACTATAACGCCTTATAAAAATTTATGTTTATAATTATTTATTTAATATTAAATATGAATTATATGAAGTGAATATTGTTCAGGAGGTGAAATATGTGTGATATTATTTTATGGGTGTTGTGGATTAAAATCTAGGTCACGAATTTGTAATTAATGCTAGGGTTCAGGAGATTCTTGCTTTAATGGTTGTTTACACTAAATCACGCAAGCGTACGTGGTCACAAGTAATACAGACAGAAGTCAAGTTCGTTCCCACAGAGATCTGGTTATGGTTTTAATTCAGTTTTGTACCTATGCAACAATGTATGGTTATTATGCACTGCTAAGACAAATAACAATTTTGGGTTTAATAAACTAAATTAACTAAGAAGTAAACTAATAAACTAAGAATTAACTAACTAACGAGAATTTAAATCTAATTACTTCTGCAAGAGATAACATGGGATCCTAGCTTCATAAAATACTTTGCTTAGATCTGACGCCTTTAATCACTATATGCAATGGTTTTGATATCTGATCAGACAACACGAAACAAGTACACGCTACCTCTCAGTATACGTATACCAAACTAAACATACATCCACAAAAGAGATAGAAGATGAATAGACACCAATTATGCTTAGACCCTATATGTCTATAGAATTTGAAACATAACGGTTGAAGAGCAAGTTATCCATAATGATCACATAGGGCAATATAAGTATTCTCATCTCATACTACGAATCATGTTGATAAACAATCATGAACCTATGCTAGCATGACAAGTTCTAAATCTCAAGATCCACTTTCACTTCACAAGAGATTAACAAATTAGATGTTAGCTACGCATCTAAATTCATAAAGCACAACCATACGAGGATATCAGATATACATCACACACAGATCTGTAAAGCATCAAGATACTAAAGCTCCATAAATAAATCCGTTAGAATCCCATGACAACGATTAGCTCATAATTGAACCTCTCATCATCATGGGATCTGATGAAACCATGATAAAAAGCAAAGTATGAAAAAATACAAATGAACCTAAGTAATTGATATGTAATGGTTATACTCCTAATGATACAAATTACAAGGGTTGGATGCGTTTATATAGGCTCTAGAAGTCTTGCCCAGCAAGAAAATACCCAAAATAGAGTTAAAATAGAATTTCTGCAAAATACGTTTCCTAAACTCATTCTGTTTTTTAAGGAAAATTCGTAGTTGACTTTTCTTCAGTTTTTCAGGACCGTTCCAGTATTAATTGGACATTTGGACCACTTTAGAATGATAGAGAATTCCGTTATCTTCGCGTGGACTGCTTACGGGCCCCAAACGGAGTTGTAGAACTCAAGATATGGCCAAAATAGTAAAAACTGTAATTTTTCAGGGCCAACTTGCGCCCAGCAGTCTGTTCTTCGCGCAGATTGCTCCTACCCTGCGCAATTTGCTCGTGGGAATCCTATCCCAAGTTGTAGAAAATCTCCCAGGCTTCGCGTGGGCAGTAAGATCGCTGAAAACAGACTTCTAGAACTCCAGATATGTCCAAAATAGTGTAGACTGCGCAACCGTCTCAGAAATCCGAATTTTAATCAATTTATTCTCCAAAAACGATAAAAGCATCAACCATAATCAACTTCCTCATAAATCTGCAGAACTAAGCAAAACACATCAAAACCATCACAAACTTGAGTCCAAGTCAATCAATTTAAGCCGATATGGAACGATCCAAGTGGATATAAAATCCACTTATCACACCCCTAAACTTAAACCGATGCTTGTCCTCAAGCATAAACAACTAACTCTACCTAACTAGTACCACTTCCGTAGGTGATCACGGTTGCATTTGGCATATGCAACAAGCCCTTTAAACCCCTAGGCAGCCCTAGTGGACGAGTAAGGTCTCGTGAGGGCCTATAGCGAATGTACTCACAAAATCCATTTAACCTAATGCAATGCAATGCATGAATGCAACTAATATGAAAAATGCCAATAATCTAGTACTAATATTCTACCATACCTTCAAATCCTCTCATGCCATATCAACTTAAGAATCAAAGTAAATACGCAATGTCTTGGTGTCTCAAGTGTAAGTATTCACATAGTCTACTCAATGAACATGCACAAGTTCTCACAAGTCCATGTCAAATGTAAGAATAAGTTAGTAAACATGCTAAGCCTACAAGAGTACATCTTTGAGACAAAACTCGGGATCTCATACGCAAAAACAAGCAAACACTCACAATCCACTCACAAAAGAATATTCACTCAAGAACAAAGGTAAGTGTATCACTCAATTCCAACAAAATCATAAGCATGCTTGACATTTGGTATCAATCTAAATCTTAACACAACATACATCAATGACGATAATCAAAAGGTCCTTAATTTGGGTTGTAACGGGGCTAAGGACAAGGTATGTCAAATAAGCCAAAACAGGTGAAGTGTCAAAAGCTAGTAAGTACCATAATAAATCATACACAACACCCTATTTCCCCCCCCCCCCCACATAATTTTTACTAAAACAACACTCGACTAGTCGACTGAAATAGGATCGTAACAAACACAAACATGCTCTCATAATATATATATTTTTTCTTCTTTTTTTTCATATTTTTTTCTTTTTTTTTTTCTCTTTTTTTTCTTGTTTTTTTTCCTTTTTTTCGAGAGCTAAATATAACACAAACAATAATATAAACAATAAACAATGATCCCACAATTTTATTACACAAGCAGACTATCAAGTAAACAATCCCAATTTTTAATATTTCCCCCAAAAGTACGACCAACAATAAACCACTCCTTGCACACCTTATTACTCCCTTAAGCACTCTACTAGCCTTTGACAATGTGGGTTCAAATTAATGTATGGCCAATACAAGAAAAAGGTCTAGAAAAGTAATGTGGTATGTCACCGAAAAAATAGGATTAAGCTCAACGGGTTAACTAATTGATCATGTAAATATGGTATGGTAATATGGGAAAATATGCGGTTATTCCTAAATGCCTTTATCATCTTAATCGTCAAATAATGTCATGCGTTCAAGAAAGACCTCAAACAACTGCTAGCAATGCAAACAATCCGTGGACACTCAAGCAAACGAATAAATTGCAAATAATATGCAATAAGGCTCAAAAGCTCACTTTAGGAAAAACATACTCAATCCCAAGCAAAAATCTCTCTAACACACCGACTTGTATTCAAAGCATGCAAACTAAATCATCTTGCACATATTCATGTCCTTCTAATCACTTACAACATTCAATAAGTCTACTAGCTTCAACTTACTAGTGTATGTGTGTGCACAAGAACAAAGCATATCACTTCTCAATCAAAAGCATCAACAACACAAAATTCCTATCAAGCATGGGTGCAAATGCAAACTATTATGAACTCACATGATATACAAACATAAAAACAGAATGTCCTATATGAAACAAACGTAGATAACACGAACATAAATGCATAATTTACTACTACTAATATGCAAAACATGAAATCCTACATGAACAAATAACATAAATATCTACCACACGCTACTTATCCCCCATACCACCCCCAAACTTAAAATATTCAATGTCCGCATTGAATGGAAAGTAATACAAGGGATAGTAGAAAACATACCTAAATAAAATTGCCGAAAAACGTGGGTTGCCTCCCACGAAGCGCTTCTTTAACGTCAATAGCTTGACGTTACTTCCAAGCCTCCATTAAGGATGATAATAGTTTGCCTGGTCATCTCTTCGCGAAACTTCATCGTCATCACGGAGGCACACTTTCTGCCACTTCTCCTCACTTGGCCTATTCGTGTAACAACTATGCCCTATTCCAATGCCTTCATCTGTTGAACCAAAATCTATCAATTTGTAGAACAACACACGGGCTTCGCTTGAATATAATGGAGGAGGGTAAATGTAAGTTGCTGTAGCCTTTGGTTCCTCAAAAAGAACTTCCTCCATTGGCTCTAATGCGCTACCTCCATCTTTAAACTCTGAGACAAGTAGAAGACCTGCATCTTTCCCATGTTCTACAGCCTCTTGGTTCGCACATACCAATTCTTGAAATTTGCGTAGCTCATCAGTGTCTGTCCCAAATAGTGCCCTTTCCAAATCATCCACCATCCTAACATGATAAAATTCCTCACATGGCTTGCGAATGCTCACCTCACCTTGTAATTTGTCTTCCTCAATTAAGCATGTAGTACCTTGCTCCAAGTCACCGTTACTCTCTGGAATTGCCTCTAGCATGAATTGTTGATTCTCTTGTTCCAAGGCACTCAAAACTTGAGCAGCTAATATCCCCATAGATTTGATAAGCTTCTCATTATTCTCTGCAAGCATCCTAATCTCCTTCCTAATCTCCTTCAAATCATCAACCTCGTCTGACTGAAAAGTAGGAATAGATTGCTGATGTTGAAACTCTTTACTACCAAAGACATATGACATATCTGAAACATCTTGCTGGTACTGTTGAGGATGGTATTGAAAATATGGTTGTTCCTCATAATTGACATATGGATCAACTCCTTCGTAGTAACAATACTGTGAGGGATCATGAATGCCCAAACACCGCTCACATTGATAAGGCATGGATGTACTCGAATATGCCCACCATGGCAACTCCTGGCCTGCCATCTTCAAACACTCAAGTACCTGAACACACCAAACTAAACAAAATAGATAATAAAAACAAATCTGAGTCAGTGAACTCTAACGACCACTATTGACAAGCACATAAACCAAAAATAAAACACCGATGATCCCCGGCAGCGGTGCCAAAAACTTGTTTACACTAAATCACGCAAGCGTACGTGGTCACAAGTAATACAGATAGAAGTCAAGTTCGTTCCCACAGAGATCTGGTTATGGTTTTAATTCAGTTTTGTACCTATGCAACAATGTATGGTTATTATGCACTGCTAAGACAAATAACAATTTTGGGTTTAATAAACTAAATTAACTAAGAAGTAAACTAATAAACTAAGAATTAACTAACGAGAATTTAAATCTAATTACTTCTGCAAGAGATAACATGGGATCCTAACTTCATTAAATACTTTGCTTAGATCTGACGCCTTTAATCACTATATGCAATGGTTTTGATATCTGATCAGACAACACGAAACAAGTACACGCTACCTCTCAGTATACGTATACCAAACTAAACATACATCCACAAAAGAGATAGAAGATGAATAGACACCAATTATGCTTAGACCCTATATGTCTATAGAATTTGAAAACATAACGGTTGAAGAGCAAGTTATCCATAATGATCACATAGGGCAATATAAGTATTATCATCTCATACTACGAATCATGTTGATAAACAATCATGAACCTATGCTAGCATGGCAAGTTCTAAATCTCAAGATCCACTTTCACTTCACAAGAGATTAACAAATTAGATGTTAGCTACGCATCTAAATTCATAAAGCACAACCATACGAGGATATCAGATATACATCACACACAGATCTATAAAGCATCAAGATACTAAAGCTCCATAAATAAATCCGTTAGAATCCCATGACAACGATTAGCTCATAATTGAACCTCTCATCATCATGGGATCTGATGAAACCATGATAAAAAGCAAAGTATGAAAAAATATAAATAAACCTAAGTAATTGATATGTAATGGTTATACTCCTAATGATACAAATTACAAGGGTTGGATGTGTTTATATAGACTCTAGAAGTCTTGCCCAGCAAGAAAATACCCAAAATAGAGTTAAAATAGAATTTCTGCAAAATACGTTTCCTAAACTGATTCTGTTTTTAAGGAAAATTCGTAGTTGACTTTTCTTCAGTTTTTCAGGACCGTTCCAGTAGTAATTGGACATCTGGACCACTTTATAATGATAGAGAATTCCGTTATCTTCGCGTGGACTGCTTACGGGCCCCAAATGGAGTTGTAGAACTCAAGATATGGCCAAAATAGTAAAAACTGTAATTTTTCAGGGGCAACTTGCGCCCAGCAGTCTGTTCTTCGCGCAGATTGGTCCTACCCGGCGCAATTTGCTCGTGGGAATCCTATCCCAAGTTGTATAAAATCTCCCAGGCTTCGCGTGGGCAGTAAGATCGCTGAAAACAGACTTCTAGAACTCCAGATATGTCCAAAATAGTGTAGACTGCGCAACAGTCTCAGAAATCCGAATTTTAATCAATTTATTCTCCAAAAACGATAAAGCATCAACCATAATCAACTTCCTCATAAATCTGCACAACTAAGCAAAACACATCAAAACCACCACAAACTTGAGTCCAAGTCAATCAATTTAAGCCGATATGAAACGATCCAAGTGGATATAAAATCCACTTATCAATGGTTGTTTCCGTGTTCGAGACTAATCGGTCTTCACAGAGTGCCTACGTATCTCGTATTGAGAATCAAGCCAAAACGTAGTTCTAGGTGATGGTGCCCTCGAGGCTATGGAGGCGAGAGCTCACCTAGGACGCAGTGGCTTGCATGTCCTTATTCGAGGATCAAGTCAAAACGTAGTTCTGAGAATGAGGGGTCAGACCCTTTATATAGGCTGAGAAGCCTTAGAATCGTAGTAGAATTAGGTGACTTGGTGGGCAAGTCACCGCCTAGAAGAAGGTTCTAGTCTCCTTCCATATTTAAATCAGTTTCCATGTTGAAATAGATATCTTGGAGGCTAAGTCAGGCAAGAGTTGTATCCTTGTTTGACTCTTATTTGCTGAGCTGTTTATTACCCCTAATATTAATTACGAAATTAATATTATAAATAGGGTTTGGGCCTATCTGGTGGGCCCCACGTTTGGACCATAGTGGGTCTAATTAATGCTACATTAAATGTGTCTTTAGGGCTTATTTTTAGCCCATATCATTTGCCCCCCAACTTCTAGGAAAACTGATCAGGTTTTTCTTGAAGTTTTAACGGCCTTTTTCAAGACTCGGGTCAGGGTTCATCTTTTATACACTAGTGTTTCACGAGTATTGTCTTGATGTAAAGCGTGGAGCGACCGACGCATTTACGACAATGTTAATTTGATGCTAATCGGCACTATTTAGCCTTAAACGACATTAAACGGTGCTAAACGGCACTAAACGACACTAAACGGTGCTAAATAGCCTTAAACGACGTTTAAACGATGTTAAACGACGCTAAACGGCGTTAAACGATGCTAAACGGCACTAAACGGTGCTAAATAGCCTTAAACGACGTTTAAACGACGTTAAACGGCGTTAAACGGTGCTAAACAGCACTAAACGACACTAAACGTTGCAAAATATCCTTAAACGATGTTTAAACGATGTTAAACGGCGTTAAACGGCATAAAACAGCACTAAACGGCGCTGAACGACACTAAACGTTGCTAAATAGCCTTAAACGACGTTTAAACTGTGCTAAGCGACGTTAAACGGCATAAAACGGCACTAACGGCGCTAATCGGTACTAATCGGTGCTATTCTCAATTTCAAATTTCACTTGATTATTTTGTTCAAAAACAATCTCAATAGTGATCTTGATCGTCGAGGTGGAGAAACAAAAAAAATGTGAAAACCCGACTCGACCACCACTGTCAGTCGGCCAAACCAAATTTGCATGCTGACCATCGATGTCGGTCGGCCGAGGGGTCTCCGGTGAGCCGATCGTGTGACGCCCCCGACCCCGATTTGATTTCCTCTGGAAAGAAACCGGCCCGAGGGTCCGTCAAACTACATCACAACCTGCTTAACCTGCTAATATTTTTTTTTTTTGTAAATTTCGGCATGAAGTGTTCGTAAGTAGGACTATCCACCTGTTTTTCAATTAAAAAATTCAACTCTATAACAAAAGTCCATCTCACCAAAAATTGTGCCACGCACATCGCATATCAACTACTATCTACCATGTACTGAATTTGTACAACTACAAGCCAACTATGTCCTGACTTACCTCGAATCAACATACAACCAAAGTCCACAATAAGTGCTTCCACATTAAGTCAACCCACGACTTCAGTACGCGAAGTACGACTACTAAATCAAACACCGGCTCCGCTGGTCCATCACTTCTTTCTACTTTTCCACGGATCCATCCGAAATCTTCGATATCTCCTGTGATAATTTATAAAAATAGAAGAATGAGCTATAAAGCTCAACAAGTATATTTTGTAGTGATCCATTGAGGTTTTATAAAAATAATTTAGGTTTGGAAATCATTATCACTACACAGCTTATAATAAAATATAACTCACACCGAAACCAGGGTTCTGCCAATATGTCAGCACAACATAGTTTATAATAAAATATAAACCCACACCAAAATTAAGTTCTGCCAAAGTATTCATCTTTTAAAACTGAGTAATAATTTCGTAAACATTTTTATTTCACAATAATCCGAAACTCAACACAATTTCACAATACACTGAATCTTAAAGCATTTTCACGATATTGCACATAAGCAATCATCATCATCATTTCACAATTCACAATTTATAATAAAAATATAAACTTCACAAATTTTCGTTAGGAAAAACTGGGCATTCTACACACGACAAGTTCATCAAGTTCTACTAGTGGGGGTCCCCCGCCTTTACTTCCTATTTCGGGAAGTTCACAAAGTTTCCATTTCTGGAAGTTCTACTGGTCTCCATTTTTGGAGGTTCACACTGTCTCCATTTCTGGAGATTCATACGGTCTCCATTTCTGGAGTGATTCACTAGCAATTCCAGTCTGCACAGTTTTCCTCAAAATCGCATTTCAACATATACTAGTTAAAACAATTTAACGAGTATTCATAATATTACAAAAATCACACTTCAAACACCTGTATTTAAAAGATATATTCCTTTCAAATTCATAAATCCACATTTCTACTTTTCCAACTCAAAATCAATATTTCTTCTAACTCCACAAATACATATTTCTACTTGAAAATAGATTTCTTCTAAAATCCATAAATACTCATTTCTACTGGAAAATAGATTTCTTCTAAAATCCACAAATACACATTTCTACTGGAAAATAGATTTCTTCTAAAATCCACAAATTCACATTTATACGCGCATAAAACAAAATACGCATAGGGTTTAAAACATAGTAAATACGTCAACAAAAATATAACACATTATATTCAATTTATCACAGCAAGATATACTTACAACCACCGCTATCCAAGCAGTCCAACCGTTCCTCAATCCACTTTTCCAATAACCTGGACAAGCATCAACAACTCTTCAATCGTATATCCTCAATTTATTCTACTCGGACTTTACAAAGCAATCGATCTTAAACGATTACATTCTACAACTTGATTTGTTTCTACGAGTATCTGCTAAAATCACTGACATCTCCTTAGGTTACAATTCCCCGAATAAGCTTCTATTGCTTACCTTTCGATAATCCAACCATTATACAGCTTACTCCTCAAAAATCAAATTTATAAAATTCCACGCTTAACAATTTTGTTTACCAGTCTCGCGACTTCTACACATTTATTAGACTTGAGTCACAGTCCTTTTTACAGAAAATCGGGCATGACCTTTTCGTAAATAGAACTTCCCGGTGTCAAAGCACCTCAACAATCAATTCTAATTAATCAC
This sequence comes from Kitagawia praeruptora, assembly GCA_037693485.1. NCBI lineage: Eukaryota > Viridiplantae > Streptophyta > Magnoliopsida > Apiales > Apiaceae > Kitagawia > Kitagawia praeruptora. The sequence goes on from CM075347.1 coordinate 14,635,144, forward strand.
CAATACCAATTATCAATCCATAATCCACCAATTTCTACAAATCCATTTTTACAAACCAAGCACGATTTCTCGCTAAAATCGGCTACTTTAAAAACTAAACTCCAAAAATATTAACTCCACTATTTCACAAATTCCCGAATTAATTACGGAAATCTAACTTCTAAATATTCGACAAAACCCAAATTAATCTCTATGATTTACAACTACAATATTTAACGAGTCTTCAAAATTAACTCCAAAAATACTAAAAATTTCTCGAAAATGCATCTTCAAAATAATGAAATTAAAACACCCACTTACGGTGCAAAACACGCACACCACTATCGAACCATCACGCTTCTCCGGTGACCACTACCGATGCCCCGTATGCACATTTTTTTTTCTTTTCGCGAACATTTGTCATTTTCACGACCACGCACCACCTCCCTCTTCTCTGATTTTTCTGTCCTATTTCCCTAAAATCTCTCAGAAATCTCTCTCTGTAATTCTCTTCTTCTATCTTCCGTGATGCTCCCTCTTAAATATCTCTATATCTCTCCCAATATCAAGAAATCTCTCCAGCCTTTTCTCTCCCTCTCTCTTTCCCTCTATCTTTCTTTCTTTCTCCATCTTCACCGATCTGTTTCTCCTATATTCCTATATCTCTCCAACATCTCTCCATGTTAATCTCTTCTCCTATCTTTCCTAAAGCTCCCTCTGAAATATCTCTACATCTCTCCCAATATCAAGCAATCTCTCCCACATTTTCTCGCCTACGTTTTTTTTATTCCTCCATCGCTCCCTCTCTTTCTTTCTCTTCTCTATCTCTCTCCATCTCTTCTCTCCTGCACAACACCACTAGCCACCAGGTCTCTCATTCACCCCTGCCACCATACAACACACCCACAGAAAACATACACACGCTATTACATATACATACACATATATATACACAAAAACGCACACACATACCTATCACAACCTCCTCCTTCCTCCTCTTCTCTTCAACCCGCCACCACCACCCCCACCGTTCGGTGGTGGCTTTCCAGCCGCCTCAACCCCACCCATCAAAACACACACGCCTCACATACATCACACACTACACCGACCTCCCCTTTCATCTCCTTGCTTCAATCAACCTTCAATTGAAATTATTTAGAACCCTAAATATTTCTCCCCCAATTTTCTTCTCTCTCTTTTTCCCCTCTTTTGATTCTCTCTCCTCGATGTATATCAGCGCATGTGTGTTTTGACCAATTGAGATGGTTCGGCCACGTTCGTAGGAGGCTTCCGAAAGCCCCGGTGAGGAGGGTCGAGAGTCTTACGGTTGTTGGGGTGAGGAGAAGAGGCAGACCGAGGAGGTCGTGGGAAGAACAGCTCAGGATGGATTTGAAGGCCTTAAACTTGGACGAGAACGCGATAGCTGATAGGAGTTGTTGGAGGCGCCAGATTAGAGTTGTTGACTCCCTCCTAGGGAGTGGTTCTGTGGTTGAGAGCCTCAGAGTTGGGCTCTCTCGTTTAGCATTAGCTTAGAAGCTTGGCTTTACATCTTCATATTGTCTTCTGTTTTCTGTTTTTGCAGGCGCAGGGAGCTTGGCCGGAGTTCTTCCTAGTTCAGGAGAAGAGTGCCCCTTGCCCGAATAGGTAAGCCCCATGAGATCCAGGCCATGGGCCCAGGTTCGGTCGACTACTTTACCCACCATTATCATCTTTGTATTTAATTCACTTTGCTATTCGGTGCACTAAGCCGGGGGTCTTCACGGAAACAGCCTCTCTACTGTAAAGTAGGGGTATGGTCTGCGTACATTTTACCCTCCCCAGACCCTGCTTCATGCGGGATATACTGGGTATGTTTGGTTTGGTTTGGTTTTGATGTTGGGCTTGGCCAAATACATATATATTAGCTGCTAGTAACTTCTCTCGGTCAAAATAAAATACTACTTATTTGTTTTTCTCCGCTTTTTATTCCACTTGTAATTGTTTAATTAAAAAAATTACCTCCCAAAATTCCAAAATAAGTATAATCTTTAACTTAATAAAAATAAGGTCGTCAAATCTTCAAAATCTCGTATTTAAATAATTTACGAGTCCACTTACAAATTCCTGAAAATAAATCCTAAAAATCGCTTGACGTCAAATTATTAATATTCGACATAATAATTTCATTTTCAACCAATAAAATAAAATATTCCTCAAAATCCACAATTTATCGATTCGATCTCTAAATTCTTCATTATCTCCAAAATGGTTCAAAATTTAACCGTAATAAATCTTATTCCCAATAAAATAATCAGAATTAATATTTTCGACAATGGGGATGTTACAGATCGGCCGGGACCTCGGTCGGCCAAATTTTTTTTCATACCGACAACCGACGTCGGTCGGCCAAAACGCCCCCGGTGAGCCGGTCGGCCAAAATTTTTCTCATACCGACAACCAACGTCGGTCAGCCAATCCAAAATCTCGCATCGACAGTCGACGTCGGTCGGCCAAAGCTTGCCCGGAGAGCCGGTCAGCCGGGGACCCGGTCGGCCAAAAATTTTTTTTTCGCATATATTTTTTTTTTTGAACGGAGCAAAATCCCGACTCGAGGCTCGGTACCGGTCGGCCGAGACGCTTACGAAGGGCCAGTCGGCTAAGTTGAAAAGCCACACCGACGACCGATGTCGGTCGACCAGGGCGTCTTGTATGGCCCGATCGGCTGCTTTGCGGTCGGCTGGGGCGTCTTGCACGTTATGGTCGGCCGTGTTGCGGTCGGCTAGGGCTCCGGGAGTGCGCCAGTCGGCTGGTGCTCTCGTGGTTCAGTGACTTTGATTTTCACATACCGACATTGATCATCAATATGGAATCTTAACATGAATATCGACTTTCACTATGTGAAAATCAACAACTTGGTCATTCATGACTTTTATTTAAGGCTTCCCCTAATTTCTTGATTAGCTTCAATCTCCTTTTAAGAGTTTCATGCTTGCCTGATCTTAAATGGAAATTACATCTAATCTTTCAATCACCATGTTGGAATGTTAATTCAATGGCTCATTCTTGAACTATTCTTGAATTTCTTGATCCAAGGTTGGCTTTAGTAGCTTTGTTGGCCTTCAATGGCTTCAGCTTAGCTTTCATATTCAAAATGACATCGGGATCGACTTTCGACATCGAAACGATGTCGGGACTCTCGACATCGAAACGAAGACCGGTTGCCTACAGCTTCCCGGGTGCCCCGGTCGGCCGGTTGTCGGTCGGCTGAGCAAAACCTCGTGCTGACGATCAGTGTCAGTCGGCCGGAGCCTTCTGTTGGAGCCCGGTCGGCCGGTTCTCGATTGGCTAGGCGAAACCTCGTGCTGACTATCAATGTCAGTCGGCCGGAGCCATCGGTGCCTCAATCGATTGTGTTTTGGTCGGCCGTTTTCGACATCAAATCTTGAAATCTCGTACCAATGATCGCCATCAGTCGGACAAAGCTCCCCAGGGAGGTCAGTCGGCCGGTGGTCGGTCGGCCGGAGGCCTCCTCGGGAGCTCGATCGGCCGGCCCTCGGAGCTTGGTCGGCCTTTTCTTGGTCCTTGAACTTCAACGTCAATATTCGAACGTCGATATTTGGACCTCAATGTCAGTATTCGATCGTCGAATGTCATTATTTAAAGTCGATGACCAAACAGACATTCTTGACTTCAAATTGGCTTTCACAACTTTTGTGACCTTCTGGGCCTTAACTCGCTTGTTGAATTCTTGGTTTTAAACCTTGAATCCATTTATGGTTGTCGGTTATAACCAACCCTTCATTCTCATTCTAAGATGTGGATCTTGTGGTGAAGCTTTTTATTTCTTGCCCCCTTACTTCGTGTGGTGAAGGTCTTGCTTCTCGGTTGATCGTTCAAGAAGTTCATTTGCCACTCAGTACTTGACTTCAAGTCTGGTGTGCCTTGGCTAGTTGTCACTCCTTTATCTTGACTCTAGGATTCCAACCTTATTTTTATAATCATATAACCTTGCCTAGGTTTCAACTTGACTAATCACTCTTGATTCGAGCCCTTAAACTCAAACGACAAACTCGATTGGAGGCAGACAGCCTTGTTGGCCATCAAGGCTTAATTTTTGTGTCAGGATTTGAGATTCAAGATTTTAAGTATGGAATGATAAAGACCTTTTATCTCAACACTTTCTCACTAAAAGTTTTTGTGCCTTCAAGGCATTATCAGGGAGCCAACCAGTCTCAAGATGAGCTTTGATAGGGTCTATCCTTCAACTTCCTTCATCAATTGGTGCTACCAACTTAGAGTTGATGGTCGGGGCCTTCAAGACCTTAAAGTAACCACTCCCTGCATAATTCTCTTTCTCAGAAGAAGCGAATTTAGACAGGGTATCGTCCATAACGTTCTCATTTATTGGAATATGCTCAACATAGCACTCATCAAACTGAGTCGTAACAACTTTCACAACTCACAAATAATGCTTCCTCGAGGCTTTTATCAATGCCAAAGCAAACTTCTTGATGGTTGAGTAATTCAACTCAGCTCCATGCAACACCTTGCTAACATAGTAAATGGGCTTCTGAACATTTTTCTCTTCTCGAATGAGGATGGCGCTCAGCGCTTGTTCGGATACCACCAGGTATAGATAAAGAGTCTCCCCGGGACTAAGTTTGGCCAACAACGGGGCTTCTGCCATGTACCTCCTCAATTGCTCAAAGGCCTCTTGGCTCTCAGTAGTCCACTCACAATTTTTCACTTTTTTCAATGCTTGAAAGAATGGCAAGCATTTGTCACCATACTTGGAGATAAATCTCCCCAGGGCTGCAACTCGGCCGGTTAACTTTTATACATCTCGTATAGAACGGGGTGGTTCCATGTCCAAGATCGCTTTGATCTTATCAGGGTTGGCCTCTATGCCTCTATTCGAAACCATTAACCCCAAAGATTTTCCTGATCCAACGCCAAAAGCAAACTTGGCTGGGTTCAACATCATCTTGTGGTGCCTCAGCACTTCGAATGCCTCTCTGAGGTGCTTGATATGGTCTGCCTTGAATAGGCTCTTGACTAACATGTCATCAACATAGACCTCCATAGTTTTTCCAATCAGAAGGGCGAATATCTTATTCACCAGTCATTGATAAGTAGCGCCTGCATTCTTTGGGATGTCATTCTTGTGCATCTTAATCTGATTGTAGCTGCTGAACCCATCCATGAAGCTCAACATCTCATGTCCAGCTGTGACAACTATCAATATGTCTATCCTTGGCCGGGGGAAACAGTCCTTCGAGCATGCATTATTCAAATCAGTGAAGTCTATGCACATCCTTTACTTCCCATTTGCCTTCTTGACCATCACAGGCTCAGCCAACCATTCAAGGAACTGAATCTCTTCAATAAACCCAGCCTCTAAGAGCTTGTCAACTTCTTGCTTAATGACATCTTGCCTTTGAGGAGCAAAATTCCTCTTCTTCTATTTTATTGTCTTCCGTTCAGGATCGACATTCAATCGAAGGGTTATAAATTGGGGATCAATCCCTGGCATATCAGCCATTGTCCAAGCAAATACATCATTGTTCTCTATTGATCTTCATCCTTGGATCCTCAATCCAGGTACTTAAGACATATTGAAGAGTAGCTAGTCCTTAACATCCTCGGCCTTGCATGGCTTTGATTGTTGCTTGTGGCTTTTATCTGCTCGTCTTTTAACCTGGGTCCTTCAAGGACTTAAACTCTTATTTGGTCGTGCTGTAATCTAACTCTTGACCCTTCCGGGTCTTTATTTATGCATTTGCTTGTTCTCCATTCGTGTATTCTTTTATTTTCGGTAATTGGTCATCCTTAACTTGCACTCATCAGGTGCTTGGCACATAAATAAAATCACACAATAAATGAATGGAAAACAAACTTGCATTAATAACTTGAAATGGGTTCAACCCTTACATAAAGTACTACCGTCCTACTCGGAGCAACATGCTCTTCAATGGTTCCAATGAACCTTATTTCTACTTCTACTAGATAAATATGAAGCTAAGTCCTACTATACTAGGCCTGCATCACTTGATTTTATTTTTGATGCTTCATCAAAATAAAGCACCCACCACTCCTTATGGTCTCCACCTTCTTATTCTGAAGTTCACTTCCTGCTTGGGGTACTACCTCCTGCCCCCCGACTTCTTGGTTGTCAATGGTACATTCAACCACGAAGTCAGTTAACGCCTTAGCCTCAATGGCCGTCCGAGGCTTCTGTGTGACGTCCTTTGCTGGCCCTTCTCGGTGTTCCTTATTACTGCGGACATCCATGTCTTCAAGCGGAAAGACCTGCCCCCCGACTCCGTCAGGCCTTAACGCGGCTATATAATAGCTTCGTACCATCTTTTGATCGCCTTTATGTTCTCCAACACCATTCCTGGTTGGGAACTTGATCTTCATATGATAAGTTGAGGCGACAGCCTTGAATGCATGAAGTCCAGTCCTTCCGAGGATAGCATTGTACGTTGAAACCGCCTTGATTACCAGGAAGTTCAACATCTGAGTGGCCTCCTTGGGCTCCTGTCCAATAGTTACAGGCAACTGAATAGTCCCTTAAACTTTGGATTCTACTCCATTAAATCCATATATAGGCATGTTATTGGGAGTCAACTGAGAATCACTGTACCCCATCTTCACAAATGCATCATGAAATAGAATGTCAACGAAAGCTCCATTATCTATCAAGACTCGCTTCACCTCTGAGTTTCCAATCACAGAAGTTATGACCAACGGGTCGTCATGGGGGAACTTTACCCCTTCCAAGTCTGAGTCATCAAAACCAACCACTACTTCAGTTTTTGCATGCTTCGGGGCCTCTCCCACGATGTGCATCACTTCTCTAGCATAAGCCTTCCGAGAATTCCTTGTTGTGCCGGCCGCAGTCGGGCCTCCTGAGATCATGTTGATTACTGGCCCTCGGGGCTGTGGGTTGCGATCTTGCTCGGCATCCCTCCTATCATACTCTCTTCTCTGATTACCACGGTCGTCACCCTTAGTGAAGTGGCTCAGTTTCCCTCTACGAATCAAAAACTCGATCTCATCTTTGAGTTGCTTGCAATCATCAATGTCATGCCCCACATCTCTGTGGAATCCGCAATACTGATTCTTGTTTCTCTTTACGGGATCACCCCTGAGTGGCTTCGGCCATCAGAAATCCTTATCCTTCTCAATGTCCAACAAGATTCGACTCCTAGGAGTATTCAACCTTGCATACTGAATGAACCTCGGTCCTTGGTTCTTCTTAGGGGAATAGTCGGAGTCCTCACTAGTTCGGGGATACTTGTCCCTAGCATCATACTCCTGGTCATCATACTCATGGTCTTGCTTTCGCTTCTTGGAGTCGTTGTTACCTCCTCCTCCACTTACTGTGGCTTCTTTCTTCAGGCTATCTTCAGCTTTGATGTACTTGTCGGCCCTTCGTTGGAGCTCGGCCATGTTTTCAGGAGGATGCTTTGTCAATGACCTTTGAAAGAATAGATCAGTGGTTCCGTGTTCCAGGGCTACAATGGCCACCTTATTCTCCAAATCAGTGATATTCAACGTCTCTTTAGTGAACCTCTTGAGGTAATCTCTCAATTTTCATTCTTCCCTTGCACCACGTACGTGAGGGATGCGGAGCTTTTCTCATGAACTCTTCCGCTGATAAACTGACTGATAAAAGCAGCGCTCAACTCCTTAAAAGAGCCAATTGAGTTCGCAGGGAATCGGCTATACCATCTTTGAGCAATGCCCGACAGGGTTTGAGGGAACGCCCTACACTTTAAGGCGTCACTTGCAGGCTGCAGCAGCAATGCGTTCGAAAACGTCCTGACGTGGTTTGCGGGATCACCCATTCCATCATAAGCCTTGATTGTCAGCATCTTGAACTTCTTTGAGATACGAGCATTCATCACCTCCTCAGTAAATGGAGGTGTGGGATCATCAGGATCCCCAAGTGGTATCAGATCCTTAGGGTTGCTTCTGGGGGTTTCAACCCTTGTTGACTTTTCAGTTGGGGCGTCAGCCCTTCTCTGCCTTCTTGAAGACCTCTCCAGATCTATAATGGGAATCGGTCCTAAGGTTGGAGGAAGTTGAGTTTGATTCAACCTAGCTTGTTCTCTCGCAATATCTTCCTTTATCCTTAAAATCTCGGCCTCATGAGCCTTGATTATCTCAGCAGCTATCAAAAGGGGTCCATCATGGATAGTTTGTGTTCTCATTCTTGGTTCTCTGCTAGCACGTCGGCTCCTTGTGGCTTCATCACGATCATCATCATCAGACGATGAATCATCAGTATAGGGGCTATAGTAGTCAACATACTCTCGATCTCGTATCTGCAAGACGTGGCCACTTGGTCCAGGACCTTGAGTAATTGGAGGGTAGTTAGGCAGACCATACATCGGGTTGGTATTCATGGGGAGATCCGTAGTATGGATCTGTACCCCCGGTGGTAACGGGTGGTTAGGATTAACCAGAGGAGAAACCATCATCTGAAGAGAGCTGGTTTCTTGACTTGGCTGGATGACTACAGGTAACGTACTCTCAACATGGGGATTCGTCCCTATAAGCTGAGAAACTTGAGGCTGAGTGATCGCCCCTGTCGCTGGGGGTATTTGCTCAGTAGCAGGTGGAGCAGAGCTTAGAGGCAAGGCCTCAGTAGAGGTTGTTGTTGTTCTTCGTGTGTTCACCATGGTTGATGCTGTCTCCCCATAGACGGCGCCAAATGTTGTGGATTAAAATCTAGGTCACGAATTTATAATTAATGCTAGGGTTTGGGAGCTTCTTGCTTTAATGGTTGTTTCCGTGTTCGAGACTAATCGGTCTTCACAGAGTGCCTACGTATCTCGTATTGAGAATCAAGCCAAAACGTAGTTCTAGGTGATGGTGCCCTCGAGGCTATGGAGGCGAGAGCTCACCTAGAACGCAGTGGCTTGCGTGTCCTTATTCGAGGATTAAGCCAAAACGTAGTTCTGAGAATGAGGGGTCAGACCCTTTATATAGGCTGAGAAGCCTTAGAATCGTAGTAGAATTAGGTGACTTGGTGGGCAAGTCACCGCCTAGAAGAAGGTTCTAGTCTCCTTCCATATTAGAATCAGTTTCCATGTTGAAATAGATATCTTGGAGGCTAAGTCAGGCAAGTGTTGTATCCTTGTTTGACTCTTATTTGCTGAGCTGTTTATTACCCCTAATATTAATTACGAAATTAATATTATAAATAGGGTTTGGGCCTATCTGGTGGGCCCCACGTTTGGACCATACTGGGTCTAATTAATGCTACATTAAATGTGTCTTTAGGGCTTATTTTTAGCCCATATCAATGGGTTATTTGTAGATTTATATGTGTCGGATAAGTTTACGTATTTTTTTTTTTTTTTAATTTGAGGATTGAATCCTATTTAAATCATGAGTTATTTATCTTCTGAAAATTTTATAAATTCATTGGGATTATTATAAATCCTGATTTATTTGAGTTTTAAAAATATTAGATGGATTTATTTTGATCTTTAAGGATTTTAAAATGATTTTATGAATTATTTTGCGTTTTATGGATTTATTCTTGTAAAATCCATATTTAATTCGTTTTCGATCCTAAAAATATTTTAAAAATATAGGGAGATAGATAATTTCATTTTCTACATTTTAAAAATAATTTTGTGAATTTTCTCAAACATTACCCAATTATTTACTATTTCACAAAGTGGATTTGTCTTATTTTCTTTTTAGAAATTTCTTTGAAATTGCATAATTTCCTTTGTTTTTCCCCAATCTGTTAAATCCCTAATCAGTCTTTACCAAAACCAAAAACATCAATCTCTGGAACTCTCTAGTTTCTTCCCGTTTCTCTCAATCTCTCAACCTCTCGACTTAAGGGATAAAGGAAAGGCAAAGGCTGAGGGCTTTTGAGCTAAGTGACTAGCGTGAAAGCACCTTGTTAAGGCAAGTGACTCAAACCTTATATTAAAGTTCAGATTCCATCAACTGTTTATGAATTTCTGTTCAAACTTTTATAACTTATTGTTGTTCCTTCTAAATTAATGTTGAACCTTTTGTACCTTGTTACTTATCATTATGAATTATTGTTTAACTCTTGTACCCTGGTATTTATCTTTATGAATTAATTGTTTAAACCCTCGTACATTATCATTGATGCCATGAATAATTATTTAAACTCCTGAACCCTACTGTCACACTAATTCACTCTAATTCTTGTTAAACTATAAACCTTAAATTATAATTCATGCCTTGTTCTGTCATAAACTTTTTTTTTCTTTCTTTTCACTTAACTTCTAAATTATCCAAATAAAATTGTCCTTATAATTCCCTGGAACCTTATGACTAAAACCCTAACCCTTACCTAATTTCCTTATTAGCTAATGACCCCTTTTTGCTGATATAATCCCGTTTACTGAAACCTACTAGATTTAATTAAATATTTATTTTACATCAACCCTTTTTAATATCAGGTGCTTGGCAAACATTTATCCTAAATAATCATACTTGAATCCCCTACCTTGTGTATATTATGAAATTACTCTTTACTGCTTCCCTGACCCTTAATCTTTTATAAATGCAAACTAAAATGGCTCACTTATTTAGAAATGTTTTAAAATTTCCTTGAACTGGGCTGATCTGTTATCAGTGAGTTTAAGGACCCAAACATGAAATGTTTTAAATGTTTAAATGTTTAAATGATTTTAAAGGTTTTAATATGAGGGATTCCGTCAAAAATGTTCTCTACGGATTCCTTCAGATTGGAGAGCGTAAGAGGCTGGGGGAGTGCCCAGTCCAGCATTTTTTTAAGCGTAAGAGGCTGGGGAAGTGCCTAGTCCAGCATTTGATCGGCCAATGTGTTGCCTAATTGGGAACCCAATTTCAAGGTCCAGAGGGACTTCGTGTCCGGTATGGGGACTTTACGTGGCTGATCACCCGTATTGTCCGTTGTCGTGAAAAACCTCCAATCAAAAATTTAAATGTTTAAAAATATAAAATTTATTTAAAAAGAGAATTGGTGATTTTCTGCCTTCAATGAAAGATTTTTTAGAGACTTTCAAAGGATGATTTTGAAATGTGATAAACAAAATATCGTACTACCAGACAGACATATTTTGAGATTGTTAATTAAATCAGAATATCTTGAGTATTCTTTGGCACCTTTATATTGTTGTATTCAGTATACAGTTGTGGATTCTTGATTTCCATTTTTATCACTTGCTGAGCATTTGGCTCACTCCTTGCTGTTGTTTCTAACCCTTTTTCAGTTAAAGAAGAAAAAGATACGAAGTAGGAGCTATATCCGAGAAGAACTTGTTGTGGACCTTAGGCAGCCTAGTTGCACTCTGATAGAAGGTTGGACTTTTGGGTATCAGTAAAAATTTGTGTAATAGTTCTAGTTGGTTGTATTTATATATGTGGAGTGCATGTATCTTTTAATTAAGGATTTAGTATTGTAATGTAATAACTTAGTTAGTAGTTGCTTGTTTCATACCACTACCTGTTAGAGATCCGGGTTAGTAGTGGGATTGTATTTATTTATAATTATTTTGTTATCAAGGTTTATGTTTTTAGTTGGTATTGTAATGCCCCGATTTTTGCTCTGATCGGGAGGGCATTTTGGTATGGTTCACCTGATCAGTTAGGACAGGTTGAGCATGTGTTTGTATTATCTCTTTAGTAGTTGAAATTGTTGTTGGTGATGGAATGAATTGTTTGGATTCAAATTACAGGTGGATAGTCAATATTACGAATACTACATGCCAAAATTTTCCAAACTTTTCCTGTATTAAAAATCTATTTTATCTAATTAAATCCAATAATAAAGTATTTTATTATAAAAAGAATATTTCTATTATTAGGGAGTCGGGGCGTTACATTACCTTCTTCTAACTCGACCATTTCTGTTTCAACTGCCGGTTCGACCTTACCAAGATCCTTTTTGAAACAAACTGCTGAACTCGGGCTTGAGTATTTGTTTCCAAGTAATCTCTGGCCTTGCGATTAATTCTTCCTTAGTTTGAGCTTCCATGCTTTCAATGTTTTGGACTTCATGTCCGGGCTCCTTTTTGAAGTAAGCTCTGTGCTTTTTTCGGCTCAGGTTCTTGTGATACAAAGACGCTTTTCGTTTGTTTTCCGGATCCGTTTCCGCCATAATCAATGCTTGGCCATAACAATGACCAACAGTTTCAGAATCGCCTTTGATTTCCCCAACTCCTGATGGAGTGGGAAATTTGAACTTTAGTTGGGGTGTTGAGGTCACTGCCCGAAGTTTGGTTAGCGCCGGGCGGCCGAGGATCATGTTGTAAGAAGACGGAGTATTGATGACATAGAATTTTATCACATGGGTAACTTGCTTCGGAAAGGTTCCAAACTGAACAGGTAGGTACACCGTCCCTTGAATTAGGACTAAGTTGTTCCCGAATCCGAAGAGTGGGTCTTCTCTGCATTCATTCATTCTTACACTGCCCAACAGCATTCTATCGAATGTATGCTTGAAGATGATGTTGGCTGAGGATCCATTATCAACTAGGATTCTCTTGACTTCGTTCTCAGTGACATCTAGGCTAACCACCAAGGCTTTATTATGATTGGGACCAACTCCTTCAAAGTCCGCATTGCTGAAAGTTATTACATGTTCGGGAAAGGTCTGGATCATCATTATTTCATCTCCTGAGTCCGGACTAGGGGGAGGAGAATTGGATCCCCCCATTACCACATTGACCACATGCTTCTTTCCCGCTTCTTTTTCTGTCGTCTTCCGAGCTATATATTGTCCCATGTTTCCTTTTTTGATTTGATCCTCGATGAAGTACTTGAGAGAGAGGCAGTTTTCAGTTGTATGACCATGAGTCCCGTGGTAGTCACACTGTTTGTGTGTAGGGCGTTTCTCCGGGGCGGTGATCATTGGCTTGGGTGGGTAAAAGTATGGCTTGTCCCGGACTTCTTTTCAGGATGTCAGCCCGGGTGCGGCTGAGTGGAGTCCACTCAGGTTCTGGTTTCGGGTCAGCCTTAGTCGGTTTAGCGGGCTTGGAGTCCGGATTCACGGTTACTATAGTGGGTTCAGAAATTCTTTCAAAAAATGATGGTTAAGAATTCTGGATATAGTTGGCTTGCCTGTTTGGCTTAAACTTCTTGTTAGGGTGATAACCACCACGAGAGCGATCATCTTGAGTGGTTCAGTATGAAGAATTCCCTTGACGGGTCATTCTCATCGCCTGCAGAACATCGCTTTCTTTGATAAATCGCGCAACCATGGAGTATGCTACAGCTAGACTTTCCGGCTCTTTGTTGATCAGTTCATAGACATATCTTTCATTTTGGTCGGGATCCAGATTTCTCCGGAAAATGCTGAGAGCTTTACGCTCATCCAAGCGCGAGACTTTGTTTATTTCCTCCTAGAATCGCTTCATATACTCTGCAAGAGATTCATTGTCGTTCTGACGAATGGTCTCCAGATGGCACATGTGCAGCTCATGAGTTCGGTTGGCTCTGAATCTCTTCAGAAAGGACTCGCGGAATTCTTTCCATGAGTGAATGCTTCGGGATGGGATTCGACTGAACCACCTCTGAGCCCCTCCTTTTAAGGTAGATGCAAAGAACCTGCATTTGGTTTTGTCGTTGTAGTAGTAGATGAGGGCAATCTGCTCAAAGTAATTAACATGCTCTTCCGGGTCTCCCAACCAATCGAAGGAGTCGAAGTTGTAATGCTTCAGGTTCTTTTGTCTGGGGATAGCTTCTAGAGATCGGCTAAACGGAGTCAGAGTCCCCTCTATCTCGAGTCCAGAGTCCTGCCCTACTTTCTTCTGTAGCTCATGAATCATTTGCATTAAGTTGTCTTCGGGCTCGTCTTCGTCTGAGATGACCTCCAGACTGACTTCTCTCAGAATTCTTTTAGATCTGGACCTCCTCAAGACCCGGTCCTCTTCTTCCTGTATCCTTTTCTGGATTTTGAGTTCAAGTTTTGCTTCTTCCTCCTGTTTGATCTGCTCCTTTAGTTCGGCCAGCTTTTTGAGTTTCTCAACTTCCTGGTTTTTGCTCTGAGCTTTGTTGGCTGCTTGCTTTTCTTTGCCTTTGTCCCCAATCCGGTCAAAGACAGATCTCCTGGACCAATGAGAGTGTTGGGAACCCTGGGAGTTTTTTGCCTGCTCTGGTTCGGGAGGTGGCGGTGCCCGGGTTGTTCGAAATGTCCGGATTGCCTCCGCCAGCTCCTCACGGGTAAGATCTTGGAGGTGCATTCCAGCTAGAGGCACATCAGTATACTAGTACTGGTTAACCTCAATGTCGATGCGGGCATCGCCCAGACCAATCTCTGCCCTCTGTACAACTGGAGTTACCTCAGCCGGTACTAAGGTCAGGTCTGGAGTTGCATTAGGATCCTGTGCCCAAGTGTTGGTTCTTTACGTAGATTTGCTTCCTCTTACCATTATTCCAAATTTCAAAGCAAGATGATTCACAAAGTAACAATTATAACAGATCTAAACTGAGCTCTGGGTAGAACAGCTTGAGTACGGACTCGGTATTCAAATAAAATCACAAGGTGGTAGATACAAGTATATAACAGGCGATTAAGAGCACAGATCTAGATTTCGGCTAAGTTTAAAAGCTAAAAATCATAACTTTATCACAGATCTGGGCTTAGAGAGCTAAATAACTTTGAATATGTGCACATGTGGCTGAGAAGTGTGTAAAGGTGACATTTTTAATAAAGGTTTCACAGCGGTTTTGTAGATCTTACAGCTTGATTTCGGACTCTTTTTAAAGAGTTTGTTGGTGTCGTCGAGTCCTGTGGCACCGAGACCAAAGGATAGAGCGCCCCTCCTTCTAATGCCAATGATAACTCTGTATCCCGATCCGGTGTCTCCTCCGTCGTCCCACGCCTGGAATGCGGTACAACTGGTGGTTGGGACTCTGCAAAACAATGCCGGGAGGTGGGTTTGGACCCGCGGCACCTCCGGTGTGAGAATAAGTAATGGCGTTGGAGAAGGGAAGATAGGAACAAGAGTATCTAATTATGGAGGGTGTGTGTATATGAGTGTGTGTAAAAGAGAATGTAACCCCAACACCTTAGTCTCCTGGTCTATTTATAGGCCAAGGATTTAGGGTTTAGGGTAGGTACCTGCAATCATGAGCGTTGAATCTGATATAGACGGGACACTTGTCCCTTCCCGATAATTCCCACGTATCCAGGTGATATTTATGGTGGCGTGTGCCTCTAGCATGTCAGCATGTGGCTCGATAAGGACATGACTGTGCCCATCCTAGGATTCCCTTATTTGTCCCTGTCATGTAGGACCATAATCATGACTCATGTTCCTTTATACCTCCATGTGTACTGGTCTTGGGTCATGGGTCTGCAATGTCTGGCCCAATCCGGACTGAAGTCTCCCGAGTGGTTCTGGGCGGGGTCTGATCCGGAATGGATGCGGCCTATCATTTAGTGTGTTATTTTTGCCGAAAATTACTGTTCTTCTGAGGTCCTTTAGGCATTAACCAGGCAGGCATCATTCTTCATTATACATTTTGGTTGTTGGATATTTAGTAGTCTAGTAGTATGTCTTTCGTCTAGCACTATTCGTTCCAGAAGACCAGAACTGTTGCCTATGCAACTTGTAACTTGTTTCGGTGTATACTTCTTTTCGAACTATGATATCTGATTCATTCTTTTGAGTTTTTATCTTTATCCTTTTGGATTAGGATACATCATATAAGGTGTGTGCATTCGGTAAGACAAACCAAACACTGTCATATGTATTACGTCTTCTTTAAAATTAAGATCTTGGACATACCTGACACATTCCGAAAGAATGATGTACTTTATTTTTATGCTGTCTGATTCTTCTGGATAGTAAGATCATTAAATTAGATGAAAGAGAGTGATTTTAACCTTCGATAAACAAAAGCCTGTATAGCATAGTACTAGTTCTGCTCTATCATACATTATGATTGTAATCTAGAGAATAGAAATCAATTGAGTAGGTAGAACTAGGACTAGGAAAACTTGAATAAAAAGATCTACTATGTAAAGATCCTTAAGTAGGTTCAAAAATGATTCTAAATCACCAGCTCCATGAAATACAATTAATAAAAATATTAAACTCTGTATTAAAGTGAAACCACCTCCTTTTTTATGTCGTTACCAAATATATCCAAAGTTTGCTACAATAATTTGCTCATACTATGACGGAAACTGCACACTATTGCAGAAACCTTAAGTGCTGGTACTACGAACATAAGAGGGCAGCTTAGAAATAACTTGAGCTCTACCAGTCTACCACCATGTTTCCCTGCCATTTCAGTTAACTTTCCAAGAAATACCTAGTTCTCTTAAGTCCTGCTAACTACACTGTGGAAAATGAACCACACTGTAAGGTGAAATTGGTCTTTGGTCTTCAATAATCTATATTTTCTTCGTTCTACAAAAAAGATAATAAAACTGAAAGATGACAATAATTTTCCTACATGGCTTGTGTAGTTGTGGCCGATACAATGCTAAGAGAATTAAATGCATGCTGAAAAGTCACAAGAGGATAAAAGGAATAGAATTGAAGACTGTTTATTCAAAGAACTGCATGCATGTGTTCTTCTTTATAAAGGGAAGAATTGTTAACTCGAATAACTTGTAGAAGGGGGGGGGGTTGAATACAAGTTATATAATCGTGTCTGATTTTTGCTTGGTTATATGAACAAGAATAAACGAATGAATCAAACTCTGTTTGTATTAATAAGATCAAATACAAACTCTACCAAAGGTGTACAAATACCTTTAGTAGCTGCTGACAATACAAATCTCTCTCTCTGTTTGTTTCGAACTCTCGAATACAAACCTTATACAGAGCTACGCACACAGAATTCCTGTAGTACTTAGAAGAAAGAATTCAACTATTTGACGCTTCTTTTCCTTTACCACTTCCATGATGAGATTCACCTCTGTCACCCTTAGTTCTTCTTTTATCTCTCCCAGGCTTTTTATCTCCCCCAGTTTGTTGCCTTTGAACTGTTTTTATCTCCCCCTTTTTGACATCAGCAACATGAATTCCAAGAGATTCAGTAACAGAACAAATAAGATTCATCAGAACTGCTTGATTTTCCATAATAATGACTTGGTTATCTTCAAGTGTTTGAAGTCTTGATTGAATTTCAACTTGAGATTTCTGAATGTCTTGTAGAACTTCAGAATTGACTTCAATGTTGGAAGTGTTTGGAATATCTTCAGATTCAAGTCTTGTAGAAGAAGTTGCCTGTGTAGAATGATATTCAAGTAACAAAACTCGATTAGAGTTACAAACATCTTCATCTTTCTGATCTGAAGCTGCAATATGATCATCTTGTCCTTCACCAGTATTCTGTGTAATAACATCTACAAAACCTGACTCCTCCTTAGATTGATCAGATATTGTTGATGTCTAAATTCTGGCTGATATTGGTAGTACATACAACGGAATACTTGGATCATTAGAAATATCTTCTGGTACTGATGGTGTAGAATTTTGTCTTAGCCTTTCACCTTTTCTGTTGATAATTCCTGCAAGCCTTTCTTTTTGCTTCTGAGCTTTAACTTCTGGCTTTGAATTGTGCTTTGCTAAGTCATTCTTCTCATACATTTTGATAAAAGAATAAGTACCAGCATCCATACCAAGATTATTAGACCAAGATTCAGGAAAAACCTGATCCTAGAAATCAAATGATGGTGGTTTCCTAATTTTCTCTCCCTTACTATGGAGTTGATCATCCATACCCTCAATCTCACTTTGACTATCTAAAGTCAACACTCTTTCTACCTCTCCTTTTTCCTGGTCAGGAGCCAGCCACTCTAATTGTGGATCAATATCCATCTTTTCAAGTGTATCACTCAAATTTGGATAAGTGCTCTCATGACCTACAGAAAAATAGAGTTTAGAAGAAGTTTTTATACCTGAACTCACATGGAGAGAGGGTTCCTCATTTGGCATGGGGCTTGAGGTTTTCTCCAAGGAGTGAGCTGCTATAATCTGATACTCCTATGGTTTTGATGATCACATTTAGCAAGCTATTTGCTTGTAGTTTGATATAAAACATTGTGTTATGTTTGTACTAACTTGGTTTTGCAGGGTATATTAAGTCTACTAATTGTTTACAGAGAATATATAAATAGCAAGCCATTTTGTGTTACAACAGAGACAGTTTGGCAAGCCATTTGCACTGACAGACACAAACAGCAAGCCATTTGCAAACTGCCAGAAATCCTGAAGATAAATATCAAGACAAATTCTCATGGATTTATTTCAGGAAATATATTGTGAGGATTCTTTATTATATAATACGTACACAATATATTCTAGAGCTCAAATCTTTTCAAATATCTTTCTTTAAATTATTTTATAAAACTTATAGGAGTTTCCTTATTTAAAAGATTTTCTTTCTTCAAAATCTCCTATACACGTTTTTATATCTATACAAATCAGAAGGTTAAGTTTTCATCGATCTCTTTCTCTCAAACCTTCTGTCTAACGTTCACAAGAACGTTTGTAAAATCTCTAACCAATTGAACGTTGGAAATTGATTTCAAATCGTTCGAATAATTGGTGATTGATTTTCTGAACGTTGGTGTGAAGCTTTATAAACCTGATTCTTGTGTTCATTCGTTGCTAACAATCTAGAGAAAAACATTCAAGCACACAAGATTAAAAACAACTCGGTTTTCATTGCTATATTCTTTTGATTCTCTCGAGCTCTTAATATATTCATACGTGCTATATCTTAGAGAGTTCATAGTTTGAGTTGTATTCATCTATTGATTGTATTGTTCGAATTGTAAGGTTTAGTTGTTGGACAAGTTGGCTTGGGAACTAGGGTTTGGTGATCGTTGCTAAAGAAGTATACTTGGGAAGTATAGCTTAGAGAGCAAGTTCAGAAACAGGAGTTCAGCACGCCATTTGTCAACAGCTGGGTATTAAGGGAGATATATTATTGTATCTTGTAATTGGTTTTATTTCAGTGATCAATAATATATTCTCTTACCAAGTTGGTAAGGGACCAGGACGTAGACCATAGGGGTTAGGGGTCGAACCTGGCTAAAAGTCTTTGTGTTCTTTATTTTCTGCTCTTTACTTACTGCTTGCATTTAGCTTACTGTTTCTGCACTTTACTGTACTTGTTATCTGTGCATTCAGCATACCATTTGTCTCTGCATAAAATGAAATCGGTAAGCTGTTTCTGGTAATTTTTAAAATCAGACTTAGTTAAATATAGTTAGCCATTTACACCTATTCACCCCCCTCTAGGTGTGCATTTTCATTTGGTATCAGAGCTTTGGTATACTAACAATTCTGTAACAGGAAAGTATTCGATCATAATGGCTGAAAACTATCCCAAAGGAAAATCTGATTTTAGGCCTCCACTTCTTCATGGCACACACAACTACCACTGGTGGAAAAGCAGCATAGAAACTCACTTATCCAGAGATCCATTAGTTCTGAGAGTTGTGCAAAAAGGTCCATATGTCTTTCTTGACAAGGATGGCAAGCCAAAGGATGTTGATGATCTCACTCCGGATGAATTAATCAAACTTGGCTACAATGGAAAGGCAAGGAGTTCTCTTATGAATGGTTTGAACCAGGCTGAATATGATAAAGTATCTTCACTCAAATCAGCAAAAGAAATGTGGGATGCTTTGGAGACTTATCATGAAGGTTCGAAATCTCTAAAGAAGGTGAAACTTAGCAAGCTAATGAATGACTTTGGAAACTTCAAGCTTAATGAAGGTGAAACTATCAAGGATAGTCAAGCACAGTTTCAAGTTACTATTAACTCACTGAAGAGGCTTGGAAAATCTATACCACAAGATGAAATCAATATGAAGGTCTTAAGTGCAGTACCATTTATCTACGAAGCCAAAGTTACTGCCTTGGAATCCTCACCACTTATTGATACTATGGATCACTTGGCTGTATTTGCTGAGCTAGAGCAATTTGAAAGCAAGATAAATGGAAATCAGTGGGAAGTTCAAGTGTTAAAGCTACAACAGAAAAGATGAAGAATATGGCTCTCCATTCTAAAAATAGCAAGCCAATTGACTCTGATGGTGAATCTGATTCAGATGAGGAACTTGCACTTATTTCAAAGAAGATCAAGAGGTTGATAGAAAAGAAAAATATGATGAAAAGGGAAAGAGGTGGTTTCTACAACAACAAGAAAGGATCAAAAGACTCTAAGGAGGAAACTTGTTTCGAATGTGGCAAGCCAGGTCATTATAAAAGGAACTGCTACAAACTAAAGTCAAAACAGCCTACTATTTTCAAGGACAAGAAAAAATCAAAGGCTCTACTGACTTGGAGTGATGATGATTCAGATTCCAGTGATGACTCAAGTGAAGAAATGGTGAACTTAGCACTTGTTGGAATTGAAGATGAATCTACTCAAGGAAATTCAGAAGGAGTGTATGCTGAAACTGATTCTGAAGAGGATTCTAGTGAGGTAAACTCCTCTAATGATTACATTTCTTCAGATGATACATTGTTAGATTCACTAACCATGCAGGAACAAAATAGTGTTACAATTGAAGAACACATGGCACTAAAGGCTGAAATCAGCATGCTGATTGATAAGAATGCCTATTTATCCAAAATGGTAAAAGATCTGTTGCAAAAAATGGAAGAATGGGATTCAACTTCATTCAGTAAAGCTACAGAGATCAAGGAACTAAATACTAAGAACAGACATTTAGAGGCTAATGTCAAGTTACTTGAAAAGAGAAACAAGACCTTGATTGAAGAAATCAAAGAGCTAAGGCCTGATGTCAAAACTAAAGCTAAAGCATTGGAATCATACAAAATGAAGGAATCTAGTCAAGCCGAATCCTAAAAAACTGCTGAAAAGAGAGTTCAGCAAGCTGAACTCATCAAATAGCAAGCTGAAGTGATCACCCTCCTAGAAAAAGAAGTTAAAGATCTCAAGAATGGCATGGAAACTTTTGTTCAAGGTGAAGACACTTTAAAAACAATGATGAAGAAGGCAAATGTACCTTTGGTCAGAGAAGGTGTTGGTCTAAACTTCAACAAGAAAGATAAGGTGCTCAAATATGATGGAAGGAATGGCATACCCTATGACTATGCTATGCCCTAGAAGACATGCAACAAATGTGGTACAAAAGGTCATCTGGAAAAATATTGTGTGGTTCAAGTAAATCATAAAGTGAAAACAGCTTACCAGAATGGACCAGTCAGGCAACAAACAGCTTACCAGAATGGACCAGACAGGAGACAAACAGCATACCAGAATGCAAATAGCAGGAGACAAACAGCTTACCAACAGAATGATAACAAGCAAAATCATTCCCCAAAAGTGGTCCAAATGTGGATCAAGAAATCTGATTTAAATGCTTTATATATTCTTGCTACTTGACAAGGCTGTCGCGTGCCTATCAAATAATAATATCTAACAAATCCTTCTAACTATGTAACAGGGTAAGTCAGAGTCGATCCCACAGAGACAAACGTGTCAATCACCAGTTGTTCTCGATTCAATTCAGCCAAGCAAGTAACACAATAAAATATCAAAGATTATTAAACTAATTTTATACTAAAGAGAATGGTGTTTATATAAATCAAATATTTAAAATATCCAGAATTAAGTATCCCCACTAGCATGAATTAATGCAATCGTGAATTCCCTCCCCAATCAATCTTATAATACTCAAAAGGAAAGGTGCGCCCTATAAATTACCAATAACCTCTCTCGAGTATTAATGGCTTCTCTAAAATACAATCAAGCCTATTCTCATGGTATCATGCAATTTAGAGACATTAATCACAGCACCCTAACTTCCTAACAATCCGTTCTACCTATTTTCATGGAGAAGTTCATGTCCTCATTGGATAAATCACAACCATCTAAATCCAACTCTCGTTGATAAATAGACAATGGTTCAAACAATAAACATAATCACGTCTGATTTGTAATTGCTAATTAAAACAACTCAATAAGCAAGAGCAATTAAACAATCAAATTGGGGGAATTGGGAAAATCACACATCAATCATAACTAGGGTTCTACTTAACCCTAGATTAATTATCTACTCATACATAATTAAACTAATAAAGCAAGAGATATAATATTAACACATTATATTATAAATAATAGAGAAAAACCTTCAATCTCCAAAGAAAAGTGAATAGCTATCTCCAATCTCTCTATACTAGAATATACAAGTTATGTACAATAATTTTTTCCTCCCTAAAAACTATATCTAGATGTGTTTATATAGGCTCTAAAAGTCTTGCCCAACAAGAAAATACCAAAACAGAATTATAATATAATTTCTGCAAAATACGTTTCCTAAACTGAATCTATTTTTTAAGGAAAATTCGTATCTGCTTTTCTTCAGTATTTCCGAACCTTTCCAGTTGTTATTGGACGTCTGGGCCACTTTATAATGATATAGAATCTCGTTATCTTCGCGTGGACTGCTTATGGGCCTCAAACGGACTTCTAGAACTCAAGATATGGCCAAAACAGTGTAGACTGCGCAACCCTTCTCAGAAATCCGAATTTTAATCAATTAATTCTCCAAAAATAATAGAAGCATCCACCTTAATCAACATTCTCGTAAATCTGCACAACTAAGAAAAACACATCAAAACTACAAGAAACTTGAGTCCAAGACAATCAATTTAAGCCGATTTAGAATGCTCCAAGTAGATATAAAATCCACTTATCAAACACCCCCAAACTTAAACCGATGCTTGTCCTCAAGCATTAACAATTACAACTAACTAATTAGTACCACTTCCGTAGGTGATCACGGTTGCATTTGGCATATGCAACAAGCCCTTTAAACCCCTAGGCAGCCCTAGTGGACGAGTAAGGTCTCGTGAGGGCCTATAGTGAATGTACCCACAAAATCCAATGCAATGCAATGCATGAATGCAACTAATATGAAAATGCAACTAATCTAGTACTAATATCCTACCATACCTTCGAATCCTCTCATGGCATATCAACTTAAGAATCAAAGTAAATACGCAATGTCTGGGTGTCGAAAGTGCAAGTATTCACATAGTCTACTCAATGAACATGCATAAGTTCTCACAAGTCCATGTCAAGTGTAAGAATAAGTTAGTAAACATGCTAAGCCTACAAGAGTACATCTTTGAGACAAAAATCGGGATCTCATACGCAAAAACAAGCAAACACTCACAATCCACTCACAAAAGAATATTCACTCAAGAACAGGGGTAAGTGTATCACTCAATTCCAACAAAATCATAAGCATGTTTGACATTTGGTATCAATCTAACTCTTAACACAACATACATCAATGACGATAATCAAAAGGTCTTTATTTGGGTTGTAACGGGGCTAGGGACAAGGTATGACAAGTAAGCCAAAATAGGTGAAGTGTCAAAAGCTAGCAAGTACCTTAATAAACCATTCACAACACCCTACTTTCCCCCCACACATGATTTTACTATCTTTTTTTTTTCAACAAAAATGCTCGACTAGTCGACTAAATTAGGATCACAATAAACACAATATGACAAATATGCTCTCATAATATTTTTTCTTTTTTTTTTTATTTTTTTTTTCCCGAGAGCTAAATAAAACAATAATATGAACAATAACAATGATCCCACGATTTTATTACACATGTCGACCATCAAGTAACAACAAACCCAATATTCAATATTTCCCCCAAAATTATGACCAAGAATAAACCCCTCCTTGCACACCTTATTACTCCCTTAAGCACTTTACTAGCCTTTGACAATGTGGGTTCAAATTAATGTAAGGCTAATACAAGAAAAAGGTCTAGGCAAGTAATGTGGTATGTCACCGAAAAATAGGATTAAGCTCAACGGGTTAACTAATTGATCATGTAAACATGGTGTGGTAATATGGGAAAATATGCGGTTATTCCTAAATGCCTTTATCATTTTAATCGTTAAATAATGTCATGCATTTCAAGAAAGAACTCAAACAACTGCTAGCAATGCAAACAATTCGTGGACACTCAAGCAAACGAATAAATTGCAACAAACATGCAATATGGCTCAAAATCTCACTTGGTGGAAAAACATACTCAATCCCAAGCAAAAATCTCTCTAATGCACCAACTTGTATTCAAAGCATGCGAACTAAATCAACTTGCACATATTCATGTCCTTCTAATCACTTACAACATTCAATCAGTCTACTAGCTTCAACTTACTAGTGTATGTGTGTGCACAAGAACAAAGCATATCACTTCTCAATCAAAAGTGTCAACAACACAAAATTCCTATCAAGCATGGGTGCAAATGCAAACTATTATGAACTCACATGGTATACAAAAATAAAAAACAGAATGTCCTATATGAAACAAACGTAGATAACAGGAACATAAATGCATAATTTACTACTACTAATATGCAAAGCATGAAATCCTACATGAACACATAATACAACAACAACTACTAATCCCTCAAACCACCCCCAAACTTAAAATATTCAATGTCCGCATTGAATGGAAGTAAATACAAGGGATAGCAGAAAACATACTTGAATACCGAAGCAGTCACCCTCCATCATGATCATCTTTGGCAATGGTAAATCAACCCAACATTTTTTTTCTCGTAAAAATCCTCTTTCCTTAGCAATTGGCCTCAAAACAACCGATTAAATTTAACCTCCGCCGTCGAAAACAAAATTTTTTCAACACTAGTACTACCTCTCCCACGCTTAGGAGCCATAAGAATCAATACCCCACTCACAAGAAGCTCCACCAAAAATTACCAAGAAATATCACACCAAAAATAGCTCAAATATCATGAATAATACAAAATCCCAATTTTTCAAGAACAAAAATTCGTAATCAAATAAGATTTGAGAGAAGAAATAAACCCACTACGAATTGGAGAGGTGAACTTGCAATTAATTCCTCTTTAGAATCGAATTTTTAGAGATTTAAATAAAATAGAAGAGGAATTGGATTTGTATGGCCTGATGTGTATAAATATATGATGATGGATAGGATGAATAAAAAAAATTTAGAGTGTAGGAGAGATTTGGAGAGGTTAGGATTCGAAAATTTGAGTTAGGATTGAAATTGGAGTTGAATTTGGAGGCAAAAACACTGATTTTCGGGAAAAAAACCATTCTGGAACGGGTGTACCGCGGCTACAGACTGCGTTTCAGGGGTACCGGCCATGCGGAACAAGGTCGACACGCATGAGCCAGTTGCGTGTTAGGGGGAAATAACTACGGGAGCCTCTGTAACGCAGGGGCAACCTGCGTTACTGAGGCGCAAACTGCGCTGAATGCAGTAACGCAGGCGCAAGCTTGCGTTACTGGGGCGCAGTTTGCGTTACTGTTCCTTTTTTTTTTTTTTTTTTGCAGAAACACTTAAATTTTTATTTTTTTTTCACAACACTCATTCTCTCTTTTTTTTTTATACAACACTCAATTTTTTTTTCAACACTCTTTTTTTTCCTACACTAATGACATGGGTTGCCTCCCACAAAGCCCCTTTTTTTTTAAGGTCTTTAGCTCGACCTCTTATCAATAACTAGATCATCAATAAGGTGAAAAAGCAAACAAATGTACATATCTCCTAATTCGAATTAATCTAATGATATGAGCACCAATTAGATAACCAAGAAGATATATAAATTGACATGTGAGACTCATGTGATGCTCAAGAATTTCCGGCATGTGAAAGTATTTAGAAAAATCATCTCCAACATAGCTATAGTTACTTTTCACAAATTCCTCCCAAATTGGGTCAACAAAAGGCATACACATATTTTCAATTTTAACATCATTCAAGTCAAGTTTATCCAAATTCGGTTCCATCTCATCTACCACAATTGGAATCACAATATCCTTATTCAAATTTATATCTACCACAACCATACTATCACCCTCATCAAATAGCGTGCAAAAAGAGTCATCTAAGAAATCAATCTCATTACTATCAAACGAGTTTTCACACGAGTTAATTCCTTGAGAAGCATATGGGTCAATAAGGGCTAGACTATCAAAATAACCATCTTCATCATCAAAATCATCAAAAATTAACTTACTATTACTAACCTCATTTTGCGACTCTTTGAACTCCTTACCACTCCACAAAGTTGCATCATCAAATTGACTCATTGGTATTTTATCCGTTTGAGAGCGCCTCTCAACGAATTCAGTTACCTCTTGAGCTAGTTGAGCAATTGAGTTTTCAATCAACTTGTTGTGAGCTTTCATCTCCTTGATACTCGTCTCAACTTCTACATTCTTGCTCAGCTGTGCAGCAATAAATCCTTCCACAAGATTTTCCAAGTTAGATTTTGGTGGTGGCCGAGAGTAGTTGATTTGAGGTGGTTGAGCTTGGCATGGACTAACTGATATCTCTTCAAATTGAGCATTAAATTGTTGGTTTGGAGCACATAAAGAGAGATAAGTTTCCAAGGCAGTTTCCAAGCTAGACTTTTCTGGTTGAGGTGGATTGTTTTGGTAGGAAAAATTAGAAAAATTTTCCCAACTAGAATTGTAAGTTTCGGAATAAGGATTATATTGTGGTGGCTGGTGAGGGTGGTCATGGGTATTGTAATAAAAATTACCATCCCAAAATTGTGTTTGATTTGGGTAGTAAGGGATATTAAATTGGCAATTATTTTGAGTATGTCCCTGTTTACCGCAAACATCACAAGTGGCAAACAAAGAAGAATTTCTTGACTCAATATCATCGATCTTTTGAGAAAATGCCCGCATAGTCTCAACCAATGCCTCCATGCTTTTTTCATTGCTCCTCTATTTACTCGATTAATTTCTTGTTATAGGAATCTGAAAATCAATTTTACAAGAAACAAGAAAAACCACAAGCAAAGATCAAACAGAACAAGAATAATAGCCGAAGCAACACAACTAAACAACTTGGCCAAACTAACTCAAAAATTAACTAATCTAACACTGCTTTGTCCCCGGCAGCGGTGCCAAAAATTTGACAAGGCTGTCGCGTGCCTATCAAATAATAATATCTAACAAATCCTTCTAACTATGTAGCAGGGTAAGTCAGAGTCGATCCCACAGAGACAAACGTGTCAATCACCAGTTGTTCTCGATTCAATTCAGCCAAGCAAGTAACACAATAAAATATCAAAGATTATTAAACTAATTTTATACTAAAGAGAATGGTGTTTATATAAATCAAATATTAAAAATATCCAGAATTAAGTATCCCCACTAGCATGAATTAATGCAATCGTGAATTCCCTCCCCAATCAATCTAATAATACTCAAAAGGAAAGGTGCGCCCTATAAATTACCAATAACCTCTCTCGAGTATTAATGGCTTCTCTAAAATACAATCAAGCCTATTCTCATGGTATCATGCAATTTAGAGACATTAATCACAGCACCCTAACTTCCTAACAATCCGTTCTACCTATTTTCATGGAGAAGTTCATGTCCTCATTGGATAAATCACAACCATCTAAATCCAACTCTCGTTGATAAATAGACAATGGTTCAAACAATAAACATAATCACGTCTGATTTGTAATTGCTAATTAAAACAACTCAATAAGTAAGAGCAATTAAACAATCAAATTGGGGGAATTGGGAAAATCACACATCAATCATAACTAGGGTTCTACTTAACCCTAGATTAATTATCTACTCATACATAATTAAACTAATAAAGCAAGAGATATAATATTAACACATAATATTATAAAGAATAGAGAAAAACCTTCAATCTCCAAAGAAAAGTGAATAGCTATCTCCAATCTCTCTATACTAGAATATACAAGTTATGTACAATAATTTTTTCCTCCCTAAAAACTATATCTAGATGTGTTTATATAGGCTCTAAAAGTCTTGCCCAACAAGAAAATACCAAAACAGAATTATAATATAATTTCTGCAAAATACGTTTCCTAAACTGAATCTGTTTTTAAGGAAAATTCGTATCTGCTTTTCTTCAGTATTTCCGAACCTTTCCAGTTGTGATTGGACGTCTGGGCCACTTTAGAATGATAGAGAATCTCGTTATCTTCGCGTGGACTGCTTATGGGCCTCAAACGGACTTCTAGAACTCAAGATATGGCCAAAACAGTGTAGACTGCGCAACCCTTCTCAGAAATCCGAATTTTAATCAATTAATTCTCCAAAAATAATAGAAGCATCCACCTTAATCAACATTCTCGTAAATCTGCACAACTAAGCAAAACACATCAAAACTACAAGAAACTTGAGTCCAAGACAATCAATTTAAGTCGATTTAGAATGCTCCAAGTAGATATAAAATCCACTTATCACTACTAACCAATCTGGACCCAAACCTATATGGGTACCAAAACATTGAGTTATTTTTGTTTGTTTTGTAGATGTGCCTTGTTGCTAAGGTCAAGTCAAAGCAATGGATCTTGGACAATGGGTGCACAAGACATATGTGTGGAGACAAATCTCAGTTTATGAATCTCAAAATGAAAAAGGGTTGAAGAGTGACAATTGGAAATAGCAAAACTCTTCAAATCCTTGGTACCGGTTCTATTGGTAATAGTAAAATTTCAATCGATAAAGTTCAATATGTCAAAGGTCTTTCTTATAATTTGCTGAGTGTTACTCAATTATTTGATGATGGACATCATGTTGAATTAGGCATTGATAAAGCTATTATTACTATTGGTACTAACAAAATCCCCCTAGTTGCTAGAAGGGAAGGAAATACATATGTATTAGACTTTGATATGCAGGAAACAGCATGCTGTTTGGCTGCAGTGGATAATGACCCATTTATTTGGCATAGAAGATTGGGATATGCACACATGGATTTGCTCAGAAAGTTATCAAGAAAGAAACTAGTGAGAGGGCTGCCCAAGCTAAAGTATGTCAAAACAGAAGTATGTTCAGCTTGCCAATTGGGAAAACAGCTTCGAAGTACTCACAAATCAAAGAAAATGGTATCTACTTCTAAACCCTTAGAGCTTCTGCATTTGGACTTATTTGGTCCAGAAGCTTACAAGAGTATTGGAGGTAAACAATATGGTTTTGTGATTGTAGATGATTATTCTAGATTTACATGGGTATTATTTCTTCGTTCTAAAGATTGTGCTTTTGATGAGTTTAAGAAGCTAATCAAATTACTTGAGAACAAGTTGAATACAAAGCTTGTAGGTATGAGGAGTGATAGAGGAGGTGAATTTCTCAACAAAGACTTCATTGATTATTGTGAAAAAAGAGGAATTACACATGAATTTTCTGCACCAAGGACTCCACAGCAAAACGGAGTGGTAGAAAGGAAGAACAAGTCACTACAAGAAACAGCAAGGACTCTATTGCAAAAAAGCAAGCTGCCTAGAAGTTTTTGGGCAGAAGCAGTGAATACAGCGTGCTATGTGTTGAACAGAGTCATAATCAGGCCTATTTTGAACAAAACTCCGTATGAATTGTTGAGGAAAAAGAAGCCAAACATTATTTACTTCAAAATCTTTGGCTCAAAGTGTTTTGTGCTCAAGACAATTGATAATGATGGTAAATTCGATGCTAAATCTTATGAAGCTATTTTTCTTGGCTATTCTTTAACTAGTAGAGCTTATAGAGTTTATAACTTAAATAAACATATAGTTGAAGAATCTATTGATGTTACTTTTCAAGAACCTAACAATGATCTGCCAAGAGATGAGGAAGAATTTGCAGGTGAAACTTATAACATACAACCTCAAGTTACTGGAAATCAGCAAGCCTACAATTCTACTGAAACTAGAAGTCAGCAAGCCAACAACATTACTGAGAATGGAAAACAGCAAGCTGGAAATGCAAATCAGCAAGCTGAAGTGGTCAGATTAACTTCACATGAAGAAATTGCTCAACATTCTCTACCAAAGGCTACAAGGACAGTAAAAAATCATCCTCCAGAACTTGTTATTGGAAATATTTCAGATGGAATCACAACAAGGAGAGGAAAAGCAAACTTTTGTGCTTATGCTGCCTTTTTCGCTCAAGAAGAACCCAAAAATATCAAAGAACCATTAGAAGATGAAAATTGGATCATGGCAATGCAAGAGGAACTCAACCAATTCGAGAGATGTGATGTTTGGGAACTTGTAAAATCACCAGAAGATGCTTCTATCATAGGAACCAAATGGGTGTTCAAGAACAAAGTGGATGAATTTGGAACCGTTACTCGAAATAAGGCAAGGCTCGTGGCTCAAGGCTATAATCAACAAGAAGGAATTGATTTGGAAGAAACATATGCACCTGTAGCTCGTTTAGAAACAATCAGAATGCTTCTTACCTATGCATGCTACAAGAAATTCAAGTTATATCAAATGGACGTAAAAAGCGCATTTCTAAATGGCGTGCTGGATGAGGAAGTCTATGTCAAACAGCCTCCTGGATTCGAACATGAGAAGTTTCATGACTATGTTTACAAGCTCAAGAAGGCATTATATGGTTTAAGGCAGGCCACTAGAGCGTGGTATGAGAGGCTTAGTAAGTTTCTTCTCAAAAATGGATTCATTCGAGGTAATATTGATCCCACAATATTTACAAAGCAAAATGGTAAAGATATTCTTGTTGTACAAATATATGTGGATGATATTGTATTCGATGCTACTAATGAATCTATGTGTGAGTGGTTTTCTAAGTGCATATACAATGAATTTGACATGAGCATGATGGGGGAACTCAACTATTTCTTGGGTCTCCAAATCAAGCAAACCAATGATGGTATTTATGTGCATCAATCCAAGTATACAAAGAATCTGCTCAAAAGATTTGGTTTTGAAGATGTCAAAGCAAAAACAACTCCTATGACTCAAAACAGCAAGCTGTTTGCAGATGAGAATGGTAAGGATGTGGATGTCAAAAGGTATAGAGGTATGATTGGAAGTCTATTATATTTAACAGCCTCAAGACCTGATATCATGTATAGTGTTTGTGTTTGTGCAAGGTTTCAAACCAACCCTAAAGAGTCTCACTTAAATGCAGTTAAAAGGATTTTTAAATATTTAAGTGGTACTATCAATCTTGGTTTGTTCTATCCTATCACAAATACTTTTGATCTCGTGGGGTATAGTGATGCAGATTATGCAGGGTCTCAAACTGATAGAAAGAGTACAAGTGGTGTTTGTACATTTCTTGGACAAAGCTTGGTTTCATGGCAAAGCAAAAAGCAAGCTTCTGTTGCTCTATCAACGGCCGAAGGAGAATATTTAGCAGCTGGTAGCTATTGCTCTCAAATTTTATGGATGATTCAAACTCTAAGGGATTTTAATATCAAGTGTGGCAAGATTCCAATATATTGTGACAACACGAGTGCTATCAATATCTCCAAGAATCCTGTGAATCACTCAAGAACAAAGCATATCGACGTTCGTCATCATTTCTTGAGAGATAATGTAGCAAAAGGGAAGATTGAGTTGATATTTGTCTCAACTGAAGTTCAACTAGCAGATATATTCACAAAGCCATTAGCTGAAGAAAGATTTGCAGCCATACGAATGGAGCTTGGCATGTGTACTGTGTAGTCAGCAAGCTGATAAGCAAAGAATGTGTAACGTTGGGTTACCATTTGTATCTGAATTGTTTATATGCCATTATCTTGATTTAACTGTTAAAATGTTAATTCTCTATGCTTATTCCAGACCTGGACTAATAGTCTTTTTATGGTTTTTTGATGGATTAAGGGGGAGAAATTTAGGAGAACTTAATTGCTTGTTTGGTCAAGATATTCGATGTGGATATGATTGATTATGCTTGTTTATCTTGAATCTGTTTTATATCAAAATGTACTAATATGCAGGGATTTAGGGGGAGTTCTTATTTCTCCTAAATATTGTGTAATCATCAAAAAAGGGGAGATTGATACTCCTATGGTTTTGATGATCACATTCAGCAAGCTATTTGCTTGTAGTTTGATATAAAACATTGTGTTATGTTTGTACTAACTTGGTTTTGCAGGGTATATTAAGTCTACTACTTGTTTACAGAGAATATATAAACAGCAAGCCATTTGGTGTTACAACAGAGACAGTTTGGCAAGCCATTTGCACTGACAGACACAAACAGCAAGCCATTTGCAAACTGCCAGAAATCCTGAAGATAAATATCAAGACAAATTCTCATGGATTTATTTCAGGAAATATATTGTGAGGATTCTTTATTATATAATACGTACACAATATATTCTAGAGCTCAAATCTTTTCAAATATCTTTCTTTAAATTATTTTATAAAACTTATAGGAGTTTCCTTATTTAAAAGATTTTCTTTCTTCAAAATCTCCTATACACGTTTTTATATCTATACAAATCAGAAGGTTAAGTTTTCATCGATCTCTTTCTCTCAAACCTTCTGTCTAACGTTCACAAGAACGTTTGTAAAATCTCTAACCAATTGAACGTTGGAAATTGATTTCAAATCGTTCGAATAATTGGTGATTGATTTTCTGAACGTTGGTGTGAAGCTTTATAAACCTGATTCTTGTGTTCATTCGTTGCTAACAATCCAGAGAAAAACATTCAAGCACACAAGATTAAAAACAACTCGGTTTTCATTGCTATATTCTTTTGATTCTCTCGAGCTCTTAATATATTCATACGTGCTATATCTTAGAGAGTTCATAGTTTGAGTTGTATTCATCTATTGATTGTATTGTTCGAATTGTAAGGTTTAGTTGTTGGACAAGTTGGCTTGGGAACTAGGGTTTGGTGATCGTTGCTAGAGAAGTATACTTGGGAAGTATAGCTTAGAGAGCAAGTTCAGAAACAGGAGTTCAGCACGCTATTTGTCAACAGCTGGGTATTAAGGGAGATATATTATTGTATCTTGTAATTGGTTTTATTTCAGTGATCAATAATATATTCTCTTACCAAGTTGGTAAGGGACCAGGACGTAGACCATAGGGGTTAGGGGTCGAACCTGGCTAAAAGTCTTTGTGTTCTTTATTTTCTGCTCTTTACTTACTGCTTGCATTTAGCTTACTGTTTCTGCACTTTACTGTACTTGTTATCTGTGCATTCAGCATACCATTTGTCTCTGCAAAAAATGAAATTGGTAAGCTGTTTCTGGTAATTTTTAAAATCAGACTTAGTTAAATATAGTTATCCATTTACACATATTCACCCCCCTCTAGGTGTGCATTTTCATAATCTCTGAACCCTTACAATCATCTTCTTTCCTTCCAGAGACAACAGGCTCCAGTATACCACTTTCAGGTTCTTTACTAGACTCTAATGTCTTCAGTAATACTTCATTAGACACCATAGTTAGTACATCACCGTCTTTAAGTGTTGTTTGCTGAGACTCACCCTCAAGGTGGATAGACTCTGACTGAATAATATTTGTTTGATCTTCAAGAAAACCAGTCAAAGTTATTCCTCCCATATCATAGGGTTTCTCACTTGCAATTTCAATCATCACAGAAGACCTTTCAACATTAGCTATCACAGCTCCTGAGTCATCCAACCTCTGACTAGATGGTTCTTGTGTTATAGTGACCGTGATCTGATCTTTCCTACTATCCACCACTGGTGCAATAGTATCTTCTATTTACTGCATTCCTCTATTTACTTCCTCCTGTTGTTCACCTTGAGCTGAAGCATCTTCAATAATGACATCCTTGTCAAATAAATATGCATGAAGTGATTGAAGTGCAACATGCTTTGAGATTCCAAATTTCTTGACTAATTGTCTTCTGATAGATACATAGAAATACATCTTCATTAAGTCAAGTCTTTGATGTAGAAGTCCATATTCATCTGGAAATAAAAGTTTTGGTACTCTTTCAACCAGAAAATCTAGAACAGGCCTTGACAACTTAACTTTGAGAGAAATTAGTCCCATAGCCAGTCTGTATGATAATGTAGTTTCCCATGAAGAATCAATATCCAGATCTCTATGGTCATTTCCTAACTTGATTGTAGCTTCATTTGTAGAGACCTGCATGATATTAGTTGGACTAGACTCTGTGTGTGTAGGTGACAATTGAATCTTTCTCCTTGTTCTCCTGGTATAGTGAGCAAAAGATTTATCCTGAGAAGACTCAAGAGGTGTAGACACAGAATTGATCTTGGGATGAGATCCTTTTTCAATAGACACAGTCTTTTGAGAGACAATATCCAGTAACTGTTTTCCCTTTTTAAGTACTACAGTCTTTTGAGAAACTGCAGCCTAGCTGTGACTAGGTGCTTCATCTCTTTGTCCTAGCTTAGAAAGTCGAACTGGAGCCTTCAATTCTTCTCTCTCAGCAAGAGATATATTATCATCATCTTCACTAGAACTACTACTACTACTTGACACAACAAATCTTCTCTTCCTTACAACTGATGTCTTTTGAGAAACACCAGAGGTTGGTTTCTTTGAAACAATAGGCTGTGGATTAAAACTTTGTTCTTGAATTGTTTCAGAGACTATAATGTTTTGGGCTACTTGGGTAGACACAGGTGGGTTCTCCTTCAAATGAGATTCCTGAGCCATTTCACCACAAAAGAAAGAAGAATTGTAGAGAGTAGGAATATGAGTTTTAAGAATTACCTGAACATGATGTGGATAATGAATTGCAGGTATTTCATCTAGATTCTTTTCATTGTCCTTCTTTGTAATGTCAGAGAAAATTCTCTTTTGCTGCACATAAGAAGAAACACAATGTTCTCTACCAAATCTAGTTTCAACATCAGGAATAAAATGGTTAATAAACATTTGTATAAATCTATGATAATAAACCATTTTCCTGTTTTGATCTCTTAACCCAAGTTTAATACACATCTGACTTAAGATAATGTGACCAATGTTGATTACTCTGTCATAAAGCAAACTGTTAGCAATATGTGAAGTAACAAAAGTAATTTGATCAAAAGAACTACATTTACCAGTAAAGCATTTAGCTAATTGATCAAAGAAAAAAGACCACTCTTTCCTAAGATAAGATCTTCTTAACTGGTTCATGTTATCTAAAGATCCATTATAACCTAATGCAGATAACATAGTTCTTACATCATCATCAAATGGTACATTCTCATAATTCAAACTAACATGTAAGTGAAATACTGAATTAACAACAGATTCAGTAATATCAAAAGAATCTTGTCCTAAGTGTAGAACAATCTTACCTGATTGACTCTGAGTAGAATCAATTACCTCAGCATTCTCCCAAGCTTGTGTAACAGCTGCTTGATTAATTTGTGGAGATGCTGTCAATGCATAACTTAATGGTCCATACGCCAGAAAGTTCATGATTGGATGAAAATCAGTTGACACTCCTTCCTTGTTGGTGATAGCTGCTACATGATTGTTTGTCATAAAATCAAAGTCACCAAACTTGAAGGCTACTGATTTAGGTAATCTTCTTTGAGCTGCTACATAATTCTTGAATTCTGTACCATTGTCACTCCTAAGTACTTTGACTTTGTACTCAGAGTTATTCTGAATATTCTTGACAAGTTCAATGATTTGCTGAGGAGCTTCATCCTTCTTGTGTAGAAAGAACACCCATGTGAACCTTGTAAAATCATCCACTATCACTAGAGCAAATCTTTTCTTGCTGATAGACATAATGTTTATTGGACCAAACAGATCAAGATGTAGCATGTGAAATGGTCCAGTAATTGAATTCTCAGTCTTGCTCTTGAAAGTGGTTCTTCTTTGCTTTCCAAGCTGACATGCATCACAAAGTCCATCTTGCACATAATTTGCCTGAGGTAGGCCTCTCACCAAATTGTGCTTAACAAGTTGATTAAGCTTCTTGAAGTTGAGATGTGAGAGCTTCTTGTGCCAATCCCAGCTTTCATTACTTATTGCTTTGCTGTAGAGACATCTAACAATTCCTTTAGATGTATCACTTAAGCTAGCTTCATATATGTTACCATGTCTTTGACCAGTTAGAACAATGTCTCCATTCTGCATATTCAAGATTTTGCATCCTTCTCTGTCAAAGATTGATTTGTAACCTTTATCACCCAGTTGACTTATGCATAAAAGAGTATGTTTCAAGCCTTCAACCAGTGCTACATTTTCTATGATGACATTCCCCAAAACAATTGAGCCATATCCTAGAGTTTCTCCTTTGTTGCCATCTCCAAAAGATATTAGTGGGCCAGCTTTCCTCTCAAACTTTGTAAGCAGGGACTTCTTTCCAGTCATATGTCCAAAGCATCCACTGTCCAAGATAACTGAATGCTTCTTTCCTGTGCCCTGCAAACAAAAAGTAACTAGTTAGAATTTTTTAGGACCCAACTTTGATTGGATCCTTTCTTACTAGATTTTGAAACAACAGGCTTTGAGAATTTTGCCTTTACTTTACCTGTTGCAAAGTCAACTTTAGACTCTGATTTCACAAACTGTTTGTGACTAGGAGTTTCAGATTTCAAAGAATAATAGTCATAATACAGTTCATGATATTCTCTACACATGTAAATGGAATGAAGTAAACTACCACAATGATAACAAGCTTTTTGTGGTTGGTATTGAATTTTCTGAGTCTTGGGGAATCTGGACTCAGTTTTCCAAGAAGGTTTTTGATTGTAGTCTAGGGCCAAATGATTATGATTTCCACACTTATAGCATTTTTTCCTAGGTGCATCAGGTACATTCTTGTAATTATTCTATTTGTTAATACCTTCTTTTCCATTCCTATTTCTCTTGATCTTGCTAGACTCTGAAAGACCATCTAATCTCTGTTTCAACTGAGACTTAGACAGAAACCCTGTGTTTACATTCTTAGGTTTCTCTAACACTTTCTCATCTGAATTACTATTGTTAATCCTTTTGTGTACAACAGAGGTACCTTTTGAATCAACAAATTTAACATGATTAGGTTCATAAACAATTTTCTTACCTTCAGATTTAGATGTGCTGGCTTCTACTTTACTATCATCATTGACAATAGCTACTTTTGCTTCTTGTCTAGCCTTATCAAAACCTAAACCATTAACCTTACCACGAATTCCATTTTCGATGATTTCTTGTGTCTTTTTACCAGAAATGTTAATGGTCTTAATCACATCTCTCTCTTCCTCTAGTTCTTTTCTGACATAGTCATAAGCCTCAAGAATAACACCATAATCATGCTTAGCTTTATCAGAACTTAACTTGTATTCTTCCATTTGAATTAACTCAGATTCAAAAAAATTATTTCTATCAACTAATTTATCATTCTTAACCTTAAGTTCATCTCTTTCACAAGTAAGAATTCTAAAATTAGTCATAAGATTCTTAAACTCAGCATGGATAGATCTAATTTCATAAGAATTTAAGTTATCAAATGAATCAAGAGAGTGAAGTGATACCTTAACAGAGGATGGAGAAGTTTTCTTTGGAGATCCAGGTTTATCTGAAACATTTGCCATCAGTGCAATGTTGTCATAATCCAATTCATCTTCAGAATCACTGGAATCAGCCCAATCCTTCTGTGTGACCATAAGTGCATTACCCTTTCCTGAATTCCTAGGCTTCTTACACTCACTAGCAAAGTGTCCAAGCTCACTGCAATTAAAGCACTTGATCTTGGCCTTATCAAGCTTGACAATTGTACCTTTACCTTTGTCACTCTTCTTCTCCTCCTTCTTTTGAAAAGGTCCTTTGCTAAATCTTCTCCTGTTGAATCTTCCTTTCTTGAAGGCTTTAGCAAACATAGCAAAGAGTTCCTGCATCTCAGATTCAGAATCATTGTTGTCAGAGTCCATATTAGTAGTCTCTGACTCAGAACTTTCTTTGCTTTTCTTCTTCCTTGAGTTCTTTCAAGCAATCTCTTCATACTGTTCTTCTGGAAGCTTCTTTAATTCAGATTGAGCAGTAAGTGCAACAGTCTTCATCTTTCCTTCACTCCTGCTCTTCTTCTGCTGCTTGTCATTAGCTTCCTCAATTGCAGATATCTTCTCATTGTAGAAATCAGGCAAAGCTTTCATGAACTTTGTATTCATATCCTCCAAGTCATAATATTTACCATGCATAGCCATCTCATTGATGAGTTTTGTAAACCTATCAAAGGTATCAGTAAGTGACTCACCAGACTTGGATTCAAAGTACTCATACTGTTGTATAAGTAGTGTCCTCATATTCTTCCTGACAGGCTTAGTTCCTTCACAATGAACCTTAAGATTGTCCCATATATCCTTAGCAGTTTTACAAGAGAGAACATAGTTAGTGAGAACAGAATCAAGACTGTTGAATAATATGTTTCTCACTTTAGCATCTTTAAGAACATTCTCCTTGTCCTTATCTGACCACTCAGATTTTTGCTTCTCTGCTATATGTTCTGGAACAACCACACCATCAACAGTTGTTTGTCCAACGATCTTTGTTGGAACAAAAGGTCCATCTCTGATTCTGTCAAGATAATCAGGATCTGTTGCTTCCAGATGATGCAACATCTTTACTTCCCATAGAGTATATTCGTTTCTCTTGAGCATAGGAATCTTAGTATTCCCATCCTTGTAACCAGACATGATTGCAGATCTTTATGATTATTCGAAATCAACCTTCTCTGATACCAATTGTTAACTCGAATAACTTGTAGAAGGGGGGTTGAATACAAGTTATATAATCGTGTCTGATTTTTGCTTGGTTATATGAACAAGAATAAACGAATGAATCAAACTCTGTTTGTATTAATAAGATCAAATACAAACTCTACCAAAGGTGTACAAATACCTTTAGCAGCTGCTGACAATACAAATCTCTCTCTCTGTTTGTTTCGAACTCTCGAATACAAACCATATACAGAGCTACGCACACGAACTTACGACTCACACTTGTTCGACTCTTTTTACAATGATATAGAGAGAGTATTTATAATGCTTCCTATCAATTAATTACAGAAGGATAATCTATACATGACAATGTTCTGCCTTCCAGTTGATAGTTTCCATCAATAGAAAATTCTTCCCTTCATAATATCTTCTTGCTTGTTCTTCAAACAACGATCCTGTTTTATAGCACTTGCCAGTTTCTGTAGCATCCATAATGACATCATCAGTAACACGACTGATATCAGGATTCCATCTTGTATCAGGATCTAACCATCCTATCAGTACTTGATCAGTATTTGACTTGACATATCAGGATTCGATCTCAGTTCCTGACATGTAGTACTTGATGCACTGTTCATTTCTGACTAAACTTTACAGATAACTATCTAACACATATTTCCTATACAAAGTGCTAAATCCTTTACAAGATCAGGATATACAAGAAGAATAAGTAAAATTCTATTCTTAACATCATAACTCATGAATTATTCCTAACAAGAATGACAAACACTTGATTTTTCTACGCGTATGACATTGCCGTGAATGACATGGGTCACATTGCCGTGAATGACACGAGTCATGTGTTATATTTGCATTCGAAAATAACAAATCGAGTAGAACCGTGTTCTTCTTTATGAAGGAAAAAAATGATAAACATCAAGAACATGACATAATTCTTGTTTTGAAGCAAGCATTTGCGTGTCTGTGCTCCAATCCTAAGTCCCGAGAAAAAGGCCTTATATGAATCTTATATTATACTAGTCTATAACCCATGCTATGCACGGTAATTTTTAATATTTTATGTTTTATATTTATTATTTTTTTAATAAAACTTTATTTATTTATCAAATTCGTTTAATAAAATTCATGTATTAACACAGAATTTAAGATACTATCGTAATAATATTGGTAAGGTGTTCTTTTATACTTGGATTAAATAGAAAAAATTATGAAATTTTATATCAAGAACTTAATGCAACATTTTTTACATGTCACATGGTCATAATATAATATTATGCATTTGTTCGATAAATTTAAAATTTGGATTTTAATTTCATCTCTGTAGAATGGTTTTTTGAAATAATTATGTTAAATCTGTTTTAGTTTTAGTTCTATATTTTAACGACCAATTATATATTTGAATTATATTCCTTTAATATTTATTAAATTTAGTCTTTTATATGATATTAATAAAACTCCAATTTAGATTATTTGAGAATCATTATTCACATAAATTTTAAGATTTATGAAGATTATATTATTAATCCTCACCTATCTCTTCTTCCTTTCTACTCCACGTCTTTCTTCCTCCATATCGGACCAAACTTCGACCACCACTGTCAAATTCCGGCTGCTATCACCATCAATTTCCAATCACCCGTTTCATTTTCCTATAATTGCACTGATCTCTAATCTTCTTTAAAAAAATTTAATCTCTTTATTTCTTGATACATACACAAATGGGTTGATGTACATATAACTGTAAATATCTATTAGAAATGTAAATTCGATTGTGATGGTGATGCTATTAACTTTAACGAAGAGCAAATTCAGATCGGGCCAACTCTAACATGAATTTAGCAGTGATTTTGATTCAATATATTGATAATTATTATTTAAAGCAAGTGATTTTTGTATGATAACAGATCCGGTCAACTCTAACATGAATATAGCGATAATTTTGATTCAATTTTTATATAATTATTATTTAAAGCAAGTGATTTTGGTATGATATTGACGATGTCAGAGGTGATGGCGGATGTGGTGACAGGGAGGTCGTGACCGAATGTGGTTGTTGTGTGGTGATTGTGTTGATTTGCATGATTATTGCTTAATTATAATGATTTGATTTGATTATAGTGATTACTGTGTTGATTGTGGTTATTGTACTTGAGGACGTGGATATGTATGGATTGATTAGTGAGTTTTATAAAATAAAAATATGTTTAATTAAATGGATGGTACATTGAATAAAAAATAAACTGTTTTATATCACATAAGAGCATGATTCTAATTAATTAATCCCACCTATATACATATTCACAATATACTTAATCCCCGATTCATATTCATATAATTATTTATTAAAATAAATATTTCAAATACTTTGGTTGATGTGAGCCAAATTTTTAAAAATAATAATGATATTATGTATAATTTAGTCTTTTCATCAAATTCGTCTAATAAAATTCAAATAAAATTCATGTATTAACACAGAATGTAAGATAGTATCGTAATAATATAGGTAAGTTATTTTTTTTAGACTTAGATTAAATAGAAAAAATTATGAAATTTCATATCAAGATCTTAATATAATATTTTTTTACATGTCACATGATCATAATATAATATTATGCATTTGTTGAATAAATTTAAAATTTGGATTTTGATTTCATATCTGTTGAATGCTTTTTTGAAATTATTATGTTAAATCAATTTTAGTTCTATATTTTGTTGACCAACTTATATATTTGAATTATATTCCTCTAATATTTATTAAATTTATTCTTTTATATGATATTAATAAGAATCCAATTTAAATTATTTGACAATCTTTAATAACATAAATATTAAGATTTATGAAGATAATATTATTCAAAAACTATTCCTTTCATGTGAGTATCAAGATTTTTGAAAATTATTTTATTTTTATAATATGTCTCTAATATTTATAAAATTTGCGAGTAAATTTATATTTTAATTAGTTCAAGTATATAAACTATTTTACAAAATTTAGATTATTGATATATGTGGAATTATATTTCACCTAGATCAGTTAAGACATGATTTTTCTCTTCTATATCAATTAGAATAGGGTATTATTGATATATGTGGAATTATATTTCACCTAGATCAGTTAGGACATGATTTTTCTCTTCTATATCAATTAGAATAGGGTTCTACGTAGCAGAGTATGTTTAGAATATTACTATATTATTATTTAAATATTAAAATAAATAGGATATAATCTAGGCCGTTAATTAAAGTTTAGATCTAACGATCAAAATAATACTATATTAGTATTTAAATATTAAAATAAATAAGATATAATCTAGACCGTTATTAAAGTTAAGATCTAACGATCAATATTTGTTTCGCGGTAGTACTGACAACCAAATTTCCACCTTATGCTTATTATATATAAGACATAATAAATAGGATATAATCTAGGCCGTTAATTAAATTTTAGATCTAACGATCAAAATATTACTATATTAGTATTTAAATATTAAAATAAATAAGATATAATCTAGTTCGTTAATTAAAGTTAAGATCTAACGATCAATATTTGTTTCGCGGTAGTACTGACAACCAAATATCCACCTTATGCTTATTATATATAAGATATAATTCTAATACCGGCATGTTGTATTTGACTTTATTTGTCAAATTAAAGAAAGTAATTAATAAATACATGAATGTATTTAGTAGTTACAAATATTACATTGATTGTGTGATTATTATATTTGTAAGTTACAAATATTTTCATTATGAGAGTGATAAATTGTAATGAATAGGGCAGTTATTTTGGAGGGGTGGAGATTATGTTGTTGTTTGCCCATATATAGTGATTGAGATCAAAGGAATAAGCATACAAAATAGATACTTGCTTGCTCTCAACATAATTGGAACACTCTCCATTTTCACTCTTAGCTACAAAATTACATACATCATACTTCATTGGTATCAGAGCGGAAGGTGTTTTTGAGTCGGATCACAACAATCAGACAAGGCTATTCACATCTTTTTGATGCCTACTGGTTTCAAGGTTTTTTGACTTTTTGGGAAGTACTACTATAGTTTCTTGTGTCGTGTTTGC
Source organism: Kitagawia praeruptora (assembly GCA_037693485.1). Taxonomy (NCBI): domain Eukaryota; kingdom Viridiplantae; phylum Streptophyta; class Magnoliopsida; order Apiales; family Apiaceae; genus Kitagawia; species Kitagawia praeruptora. The sequence goes on from CM075347.1 coordinate 14,677,608, forward strand.
TTATTTTTTATATCTAATTACTAGTTTTCTATTTTTGTGTTGGCTACAATGTTTTGTTTTCACCCATATGTCTTGTTCTTGAGCTACCCAATTTTTTTTCATTTTACCTTCCTTAGCGTCATTTACATTCAGAATTTCAGATTAGTGTTTGTTTTTAATGTTTACTATGTCAGGTTTAATAAAAATTGTTTAGTTCATTATTGTCACGTAAAAAAAATATCTGCTCCTAGGATTAATTCTTGTCTCTGTTCTTATATTTTGGATAATGATTTTTTTATGCAATTAATTGTTAAATGTCTTCTGATATATGTTTTATTTTCATGCGTTTTCTTGCGGTCTTGCTAATCTAGTTTTCTTGGAATATTAATGTTTTAATTTCATTAGATCGAATAAGATGTATATTGGGTTCGTTGTTGTCACTCTAGTTAGCATTTGTTTTGATAACTTGTTGCCAATTTATATCTAAGCCTAACTTGTTTATCGGTGTTATTTACTTATTTTTGTCTTTTGTTTATAAATATGTATCGTACGGAGTGAAATGTTTTATATAACTTTCTTTTATTAATAATTAGATCTTCATGCTTGTATCATGGATATTACACGGTTGCGTGAGAATTTTAACCTCTATTTTTCTTGGTGTGGGCTTAGCATATTTTTGTTATATTTGAATTTTGTTCTTTCTTAAAATGGAAGAAAGAGTGAAAATTTCAAGGTGCTCGGGACATGGAGCACATAATGTGTTTTTTTTTAAAAAAAGAAAAAATCATTTTGCACCGTTTTTGTTTAATGGAGCTATTAAAAGAAATATGGATTGTTTTGATACAATCAGAAAATTTATCAATAAAAAAAAAAGCGATATTGTAAAAGTTTTTTTTATGATGCTCGGAATAGAGAGCGTGAGAATAATAAATCGAATCTGAATATTGGGTATGAACCATTATGTATGGTTGAATATAGGAGATTGAGAATTTCACTAAAGTGGGTGATTGAATTTTTATGTATATGGTAGTGAAATATTTTTTTTAGACATGGATATTTAAGGAAGCAGAGTCCCTAGAATTAATCGAAAGTGGGAGCTGTTTGATCAATTTAAAGATAAATACCCACAGATTGTATGGATTTTGGAATGAGATTTTAAGTCTGGTGGATTTGTTGTAAATTTAAGACCCAAATAGTTATAGAAAATTCATTGGTTTTATTAGAATAAGGGTTTAAAGAACTTTAAAAGGTATTAAGAAAAACAACGCCTAGCAAGGTGTGGTTAAGTTGTATATTTTGTGAACTAAAAATTGTGTGTGTTCGCTTAAAATAATTCGTTTGGTTGGAACCCGTTGTTATACGTGGTATTAAGGTAATTTGGAATCGTTGTTGAAAAAAACAACATTGTAATCCAAGAGATTATAGCGGCTCTTAGAATAGAGAGTGGGAAGGAAAAGGTGTTTTTTTTATACTCAGAATAGCTAGTATAAAATTAGAATTTTCGAAATGAAATCGAAAGAATCTGAGTGATGGATGAAATCCACGAAAGATGAAATTGAGTTCATAGAAAAGAAATAAATGTGTGAGTTGTGTGATCAACTCGAAGATAGAAAATTCATTGGTTGTAAATGAATTTTGGAAAACAAAATAAGGTTGTTCGTATGTTCACAAATTTGAGGGTTATGCAATTGCAAAAGATTTTGCGTAAATTATTTTATCGGGAATGAATTAGACAATTGTGTCTGTATTTTTGAAAAGTGGGACTTTGTTTACAATATTATCGGTATGTTAATGATATATTATTAGTAAAAAATAAGGGGGTACTCAACAAACTAAGTTGGAACTTAGTAAGAAGTTGAAATTATAAATGTGGGTGAAATTTGAGAAGTTCAAAGAATTCAAATTAAAGAAAAATAATTTGAAGATTGAATATGAGCCAGAAAAGGTATTTGAGTAAAATGTTTCATTGTTTTAGGATGCAGAATTGCAGTCGGCGGCTCGGCGCCAACCCTATTGGTAATGGGAAAATGATTTATTAAGAAAAAGAACCACTGAATGTATTATGTGCAAGTAGTCAGAAGTTCGATATATTTTTAAGTTGTGCAATCGATTGACTTGACTTGACATTTTTAGTAAGTTTTGTAAGTGGATTGTGAAGCAATTTTGCTTGAGCCTAGTGAGAGGCTGTAAGGGGATCATGATCATGTACTTGAAGAGTACGTTGTGTAACAAATTGGTGAATCAAGCAGACGTGCTTGGAGTTTTTGTTTATTGCGATATAAGTATCGAAGGTGATATTGGTAATAAGAATTCAACTTCGGATTATTTATTTAATTTTGGTGGAGTTGAAGTTAGGAAAAAAACAATTAAATGTGTTGGAAAGGGTAGAAGTGGCAACATAGATTGATTGAAAGTGATGGTCACTAGAAGTATTTGGCAAAGACGTCGAATGGAAGATGTTGGTTTGACTGGATATCATAATGTGTAATGGAAGTTGTGTATTTGAGATATATTTAATAATTATAGATCCTACGAAAAGTGGGAGTCTTAAAAATATATATATTTGACAAATGTGTCAAGTGGTAGATGTTGTATTTGACTTTATTTGTCAAATTAAAGAAAGTAATAAATACTTGAATGTATTTAGTAGTTACAAATATTACATTGATTGTGTGATTATTATATTTGTAAGTTACAAATATTTTCATTATGACAGTGATAAATTGTAATGAATAGGGCAGTTATTTTGGAGGGGTGGAGATTATGTTGTTGTTTGCCCATATATAGTGATTGAGATCAAAGGAATAAGCATACAAAATAGATACTTGCTTGCTCTCAAAATAATCGGAACCCTCTCCATTTTCTCTCTTCATTTTCACTCTTAGCTACAAAATTACATACATCATACTTCACGGCCATCTATGATTACTTATTCTCAGGAGTTTTCACAAACTCCGAAGATATCGACTCCGAAGATATCGACTACGAATTCTATATATACCTCTTCAGTTGAACAAATTTGTCAATTTCCTGGAATGAAGGAAAGCATGACGACAAGTGCTGTAAATTTGGTTTAACTATTCACTAGGTCCTTATTTTGTGAATTTTGCTTAGAAATATCAGAAATGTAACAGAGAAAAATACAGATTGTTTTTCTGCGCATTATTTGTGCTTGTGAGACTAATTAGAAAATGTAAGTGTGATCAATAACTTTTGTTTAGTGTATCCTTCGTCTCGTTTCTTTATAATATCATTTTCTTTATAATAGCATCTTGAATCCTATTTTTATTACTGAACATGTAAAACCTTGTGAGAAATTGTATGTTTACAGAGAGATAATGAGAGAGATAGAGATGAGAGAGATAGAGATGAGAGAGATAGAGAAATGAACTTTTAAATCTACATTTCTTAGAGAAGAATCTGTTACAAAGTTTGTTTATATAGACTCAGACTTTGCTTAATCAGTAAGTCAAAGCTGTAACTAACTTGCTGTAACTAACTCTATTTACTAAACTTGCTAATTATAGCAATTGTAATATTCAACATCCCCCCTCAAGTTGAATGTGAATGAAACAGATTACAAACATTCAACTTGGAGCTAAAATACTTAATAGCAGCAGCACCAATGGCCTTTGTAAACATGTCAGCTGGTTGATGATTTGTAGGCAGATGATAGGTTTGAATGACACCCTTGAGAAGCTTTTCACGAACTAAATGACAATCAATTTCAATATGCTTTGTGCGTTCATGAAACACGGGATTAGATGCAATGTACAATGCTGACTTTTTGTCATAGAAGAGAGAAACAGAATCTGTATGCTCAATCTGGAAGTTTTTGAGTAAGGCAATTATCCAAGTGATTTCACAGCAAGTATCAGGCATAGATCGATACTCAGCCTCTGCTGATGATCTTGAGACAGTTGGCTGCTTTTTACTATGCCAAGAGACTAAGGAATCACCAATCATAATACAGAAACCAGTAAGGGATTGACGAGTTTCTGGACAACCTGCCCAGTCAGAATCTGAATATGCTGTCAATTTAAGAGAACCAGAAGCTGAGATAAGAAGCCCTTGACCTGGAGCTTGTTTAATGTACCTCAGTGCTCGATAAACAGCTTGAAGATGATCCTGACGAGGAGCAGAAAGAAATTGAAATAACACATGAACTGTGTAGGACAAGTCAGGGCGAGTTATAGTGAGATATATTAGCCTTCCAACCAACCGTCTGTATCTAGATGCATCAGAATCAGTTAGCAGGTCTGAAGCATTATCAATTAATTTGTGATTCTGTTCTATTGGCACAATAGATGGCTTGGCAGCAGTTAAGCCAGTTTCTTGAAGTAAGTCTAAGGCATACTTTCGTTGATTAAGATAAAAACCAGTTGTAGACCTGGCCACTTCAACACCCAAAAAATATTTGAGAGCCCCCAGATCTTTGATTTTGAACTTAGAATGCAAGAATGTCTTCATTTCAGCAATGTGAGAAGATGAAGAACCAGTAATTAGTATGTCATCCACATAGATGAGCACAGCCATGAAAACAGAATCTTTGGTGAAAGTAAATAAACTACTATCACTGTATGACTGCTTAAAACCATAACTCTGCAAAGCAGTAGACAATTTAAGAAACCAGCATCTAGGAGCATGTTTCAGACCGTATAAAGACTTCTTAAGTTTACACACATATTGTGTGGAATCAGATTGAAGAACAGAAGAAAGCACTCTGTATCCAGGTGGTAGTTTCATGTAAATTGTCTCATTCAAGTCACCATGCAAAAATGCATTGGTAACATCCATTTGAGTAACATTCCAGGTTTTATTTGCAGCAACTGCCAGGAATAGTCGAACAGTTACCATCTTTGCAACTGGTGCAAAGGTGTCAAAGTAGTCAATTCCAAATTCTTGAGTGAGTCCTTTTGCTACTAAACGAGCTTTGTATCGTTCTACTGAACCATCTGGATTGTACTTGACTTTGAATAGCCATTTACAATCAATTACATGCTGATCAGGTGGTAAAGGTACTAAGTCCCATGTGTGATTAAACTCTAAAGCCTGAATTTCAGTTTTTATAGCTGCACATCAGTTAGGATCTTTAACTGCTTGATTAAAGGTGTAGGGTACTTGAATTGTGGATGTAACTGCTACAAAGCTTTGTATTTAGGAGTAAGATTATGATAAGAGATATGATTTTGAATAGGATAAAGACAAGTAGATTGTGATTCAAGAGCTGTAGCAGAAACAGAAGGTAATCCCACATAATCCTTATATTTAGAGGGCATTGTCTTAGTTCTAACTAGTCTGTGAGGCAATAATGGCTCAGGAATAGTAGATGTAGTAGACTCGATCAGATGCATGACACTGTAGGTGAAGCTTCAGTAGATACTATAGGTGATGATTCAGAAATACCAGTAGAATTATTCAAAGTTGATGAGATAATTTCAGTAGTATTTACTGGAATAAGGTCATCAAAAGAGTTGTCATAATGAGGAAACAGAGGTGTAGATGCATTTGATTCAGTAATAAAAGGAAAAACATGTTCAACAAAATGAACATCTCTTGATATGAAACATTTTCTGGTGACAAGATCAAGAATTCTATAGCCCTTTTTTGCATAAGGATATCCCAAGAAAATTCCTTTGATTGCTCTAGGACCTAGTTTATCAGGTATGGCTGTGACATTAGTAGCATAGCATAAACATCCAAATGCTTTTAAATGAGAGTAGTCTGGAGATTTATTGTATAAAAGCTCAAAGGGAGTTTTATAGTTCAAGGTTTTGGCAGGTAGAAGATTAACAATGTGAGCAGCAGTTAATATAAAATCTCCCCAAAAAGAATTAGGTAAGTGAGATTGAAATTTCAAGGCTCTAGCAATGTTAAGCAGATGCTGATGTTTTCTTTCAGCTCTGCCATTTTGTTGTGGTGTTTTAGCACAGCTGGTTTGATGAATTATTCCATGAGAATGAAGTAATTCAGTAATGTCATGATTAGTAAATTCTGTGCCATTGTCAGATCTTAAAATCTTAACAGAAGTCTTAAACTGATTTTTGACATATAGCAGGAATGTGGTGATTAGATTGGACACTTGAGTTTTGTGTAGAAATAAAAATATCCAAGTAGCTCGAGAGTAATCATCTACTATGGTCAAGAAATAGGAACATTTATTGTGAGTGATTTGTTTGTAAGGCCCCCAAATATCAACATGAATGAGATCAAATAAAGCACTGCTATGAGACTCACTGAGTTCAAAAGCCAATCTTTGTTGCTTAGAGAAATGACATACATCACAACTGGAAAACTCACAATTTTTTACAGTAAGAGTAGGTAATTTTCTGAGTACATCCACAGAAGAATGCCCCATTCTGATATGCCACAGAACAGCATTATCAGTAGTTGAACTCGAATGACAAGAAATATTACAGGATGTAGGAAAGATACAAGTATGAGAATTAGCAGCAGATGTAGGATGAGTACTGAGAGGAGAAGAGAGATGAGAGATTTGTAACTTGTAGAGGCCATCTTTCAATTTACCAATCTCTTTCTCCCTCTTCGAGACAGGGTCCTGCAGATAGAAAGTATGTTAACAAGAAAGGTGTTTGGTAAGTTGAGAAATAGATACAAGATTGCAGTGAAAAGAAGGTACACACAGTACTTCAAGAAGATTAAGTGATGATGATAATTGAACAGTCCCTATATGAGTAATAGGTATAGTAGTGTTGTTCGGCAAATGTAACACAGAATTTACTGGCTTTGAATGACTAAGGGTATTATAATCAAAAGTAATATGATTAGTGGCCCCTGTATCTATGATCCAATCATAAGAATCTAAAGGATTAATGACCCCAGTAGTATGAGCACTTATAGCAGTAGAAAATACAGCATTAGAAGTAGGATATGTCATACCAGACAACTGAACAGGAGAAGTCTGTTGATGTTGTTGAGATTGTCTTATAGATTCCTGAATCATCCTTGTCAATTGTTGACATTGAGAGTCTGAAAAAGCATTAGTAGTATCCTTGACAGAATGCTCAGATGAGTTTACTTCAGAAGTAGTGATATGAGCTTCAACAATAGATTTTGAAGCTGATTGCCCTTGTTTCCTTGGCTTAGGCTTAGGTTTGCCATGAAGCTTATGCCATTCTGGATATCCATGAAGACAAAAGCATTTCTCTCTTGAATGCCCTGTCATTTGACAAAAATCACACACAATGGATGAATCCACAGTTCTCCTTTGACTAGTATTAGAGATTCCCTTGGCTATGAAATTAGGAGTAAATTTGACATTCATGGCCATATTCTCATTTACAGGAAATTGAGTATTAGCAGCAAATTCTCTCTGAGATTCTTCCTTAAGCTTTGTTGTTAACTGAAATGTATTGTGGTCCGTCTTGAACTTTCGAGGCCTTCTGTAAATTATAAAATGTGGTCTCAATGGTTATAGAGAACATTACTATAACAATTAATGCCAAAATTATGTGAATGATTTAATTATCTGGGTAGATAATATTGTAAATTTTCGAGTAATCGTGAAAGAAATATAAGGTTTGTGCATTCAGTAACACAAACCAGACACTTTCATATTTATCTTGTGCTATCTGATTCTTTTTTGAATAGTAAGATCACTGATTTAGACGAAAGAGAGGGATATGAGCCTTCAATAAACTACCTAAAGCCTATGTAGCGTAGTACTAGTTGAGCTCAGTCGTACATTATGATTGTAGTCTTAAGAATAGATATCAAGTGAATAGCTAGAACTGTAGAGTAGGTGTCGATCCAAGTCCCACCATAAGATAAAGAAGAATTATCTTGAATATAAATAGCCAAACAACTCCATTAGTATGAGACACTACAAGAAAATCTGCTTATAGTGACGATATTCTTGTGATAAATGATTATTTGTGACGATAGGTTGTGACGGAATGGGTGTACATCATACGTTTTGACGATTATAAACATCTGTCACATGTACCTTGTGACAAATGCCAACTTCGTCACAAGAATAATATTTTATTATTATTTTTTGGCGCCCTTTACATATAAATTTATTAAATTTTCCCGCCGACCAAAATGACACCTTTTTTAGTTTTCAAACTTGTGACAATTCGTCACAACGTGAACAACGTCTACAGATTTTTATATATTCAAATACATTAAAAAGCAAACTGGTGACCAATAGTAGTATGTCCGTCACATAATGACCTTATGACGAACAAAATGTCACAAGTTCAACTACAATAAATTAAAAGCCGCCAACTAAACTTAAAACTTTAAAAGGAAAATGTATTATTTTAATAAACTTGTGACGGATAGTATTATGTTTGTCACAAGTGCTGTTACTATATTCCCTGATTCCCTTTCATTTTTCTTTCTATATAATGTCCAGAAGTTGTGACGAATATTTACGAATGATATGAACTGTTGTCACAAATACTTGCAATTGTCAATAATTTGTGACGACATTCGTCACAGTACTGGTAATTACCCAATTGTTGTGACAAATTGTGAATATGAAAAACATGTCACAACGTAAAAGAACTTAAAATAATTTATTTTATATTTGCAAATGATGGGTTAACCTTTTTACGATCCATATAAGTTTGGTAATATTTAATAAAATTATTAAATTTAGCATTGTTGTGTTGAACGATATCTGAACCAAATTTTAAGTAGATCGTCATATGACATGAGTATTGCAATCACATCGTTGCACAAAATATAAATTATATTGGATCATACGTAATTTTATTTTAAATGATATTTTAATATTTAATATTAATATCTTCATCAAACTATATAAATATATATCTTATGACCTAATCATTACGGTAAGTATAGGACGATTTATCATAAAAATCTGAAATTTTTCGAATGACATTAAAAAATATGAATCTTGATATCCGTACGATTGGATGGTCGAGAAACATTTTTTCAAAAATAGAAACACGAATTAGGAACGAAACACTAGTTAGAAGTACTAGTTGATTTTAAATTACCAAATAAAATATAGAAATGAAGTAATACTTCTTGTAACGGGGCGCTTACCAGATTCACTGAATAATTTTCAAAAATGATTTCTTTGACAATCCAATCGTATCGATGTTAATAAATACTCATTTCAATATTGTAAAAAAATAATCAAAAAATAAAAAGGCCGGGTTGTACGACATTTTTACAAAAAACATACTAAAAGTACTTCTTCCTAAAATAGGGCGCGTGCCAGATTCATAAAATATTTTTTTTTAATGATTTCTTCGACGATCTAACCTTATGGATGTTAGCAAATACTCAGTTTAGTGTTGTGAAAAAATAATTAAAAAAATAAAAAAGATTAGGTTATACGACATTTTAACAAAAACATAGTAAAAATATTGTTTCTTCTAACGAGATGCGTGCCAAATTCACTTAATAATTTTTTCAAAATAATTTTTTCAATGATTCAGCCTTACGGATGTTAACAAATAATCATTTTAATTTTAGAAAAAATAATGAAAAAAATAAAATTGTCAAGTTGTATGACATTTTAACAAAAAAAAATATTAAAATTACTTTTTCCTATAAAGGGGCGCGTGCCAGATTCAATGAACAATTTTTTAAAATGATTTTTTCGTCGATCCAACCGTACAAATTCCTTTAAATACTCATTTTAGTGTTAAAAAAAATAATCAAAAAATTTAAAGGTCTGCTTGTACAAAATTTTTACAAAAACGTAGTAAAAGTTACATCCTATAATGGGGCACGTGCCAGATTCACTGAATAATATTTTTAAATAATTTTTTCGACGTTTCAATCATACGGATGATATTAAAAGTGATCGATTTAGGTCAATTTATTTTTTCAAATATTAAAGAATATAATAAATTTTTTAGAAACTTTATATTTTCAAAATATTAATGAATATAATATTTTGGTCCTTTAATATTACAAAATGTACGTACTTGGTTTTGAAGCATTACAAATATTAATGAATTTTTTAGCAACTTAATATTCTCAAAATTTTAGCTACGGATGATATGTTTTTAATGTTACAATATCAACACAACCATGTAAATAAGTTTATGTTTAAAATATAAATATTACTTATTTAATATTAATATAATAATTCAAATGCTAAAATCCTTTTTTTTGTTTTACCACAAGGGGATAAACCAAGACTTCTTTAGAAAAATAAAGAATAAACAAATACATATATTTGTTCACTGGGCACATGGCATATTCTTACTTGCTAGCACTACACCACTGGGATTGACATCTTGCTACACCACTCGGATTGCCACCTTGTCATTACTTTATACCCGTTGATCAAGTGAAAGAACAATCTAACGGTTGAGGCAATATGCGTCACAACAACTTTATTACGTACCTTTCTCCATCCTATATGTCTTAGGCTCTTTATATCTTACCCCGGTATCCTTTTTCATTAACTCTTATTCTTCACCTCCACTGCTTCTTGTACAATTCCTCAAGATTTTAATATATCCAAGCTTTCCCTTGCTTCTTTTTAATTTCCATTCTTTATATCTATTACATTTTACATGAAGCTAAAATTTACATGAATACATATTTATAAACATCATCTGTATGTGTATGATGTTCTTGATTGCTGCATCTAGTTGTTATTTTAGTAGCTCCGTGATGTTCATTTAGATAGAAATTTGATTAGAGGGTGAATTGATGTGTTTTATCGAAACTTCGGAACTACTCGAAAATTAATTAAAATGGAGCAATTGAATTTAGTAAAGGAATAGGGAATTGAATCTTGTTGGACGAGTTTATCCGTGTTTTGTATGTTATAAGTGACGAGATAGTAGTTTGCAACATAATTAAGCTTATACGATTAGTAGTTTAGAACTTAACTAAATTTGGTAAAAGAATAGGTAAATTCTTGGCAGTAGAATTTGTGACATGATCGGTCACAACTCACTAGTACAACAAGAAGGTCCATTTGCTTTTCGTCACAACTAAATTTATAGATACTAGCTTATAACCCGTGCGTTGCACGGCTCCTTTTTTAATATCTATAATTATATTAAAATTTTAAATTTTATATGTTATTAATTTACATATCAATTTTTTGTTAAAAAATTGATATATATAAGATTTAATATTTGTATTCTATTTTGAATTCTTAAAATTTAATTTGAACGATTTTACAGTCCATCTAAAATTAACAAAATAATGTTTAATTCATTGATGGTTTAATTATTATTTTCAAATCAAATCAACGCAGAATTAAACACAGGTTGAATTTATTCGATTTTTTGCAATGAAAATTCTATTGAAAATTTTGTTAAATATTCAACCAAATTCTATTTGGATTTAAAAGAATTTGACGATTTTTTGCGTTGAAAATTCTATTCGATTTAGAAAATTTACTTATATTTGGTAAATTTTTCAAAATCATTTTAGTATTTCATCTTTTGATTTTAAGACCTAACGATCTTTTTTATTTTGGTATATAATAGAAATTTAATGTTATTTACATAATAATTAAATTGGTCTCCTTATTAAGTTATAATATTTTTTTTATTTTAGACTTTTTTAAAATTCAGGTCTAATATAACTTTTTTTAACTTATAATCTTTTTATATAATAATTATATTTTATATAGTATAATTTTGATCGTCTATTTTTTTTAAAAAAATATATCCAACGATTGAGATTGTTTTGGCAACGACTAATTATCATAGTATCAAAATTTGGGATAAGATATCTTTTACAATTATTATATATAAAATTTTTTAAATCAAAATATTGAAAATCATATAGATTTTGAGATAATCTAGAAGAATTTAATACTTATAAAATTGTTTATTAAAAATACTAATTAAATTTGATGAATTAAAATATTTTAAAAAATATTAGTTATTGTGTGCTAAAAGCTTCTTAGTTTCCTATTTTTTAGGCGAGCCCCAAAAGGTCACATCTACGAACATGGAACATATTAATTAAAGCTGAAGTTAAATACTTTAATATTATAATAATTTTCTCATAACTAAGCGAGAGATTATACATTAATATTACATACTGTATTGGACTACATCTGAGAATATGGAGTGGGATCCTCTATCCCCTTTCTCCATGTCCCCTTTGTGTCCCCTCCTTTTTCTAATATAAAAAGAGTGCCCCTACAGGGTCCATTTTAATAAATAATTATTATTTATTAAAATAGGCCCCGCAAGGGCACTATTTTTGTATTAGAAAAAGGAGGGGACACAAAGGGGACATGAAGGAAGGGGACAGAGGATCCGGACCCGGGAATAGAGGCAGGTCAATAAATACTCTTCTAGTATAGTTCTGACCTATGGTAATACCTATCATTATTTCTCTTACTCTTATTATATAATAGGATATAATTTGTGCTCTATCTTGAATTATTAAAATTTGATTTTGACAATTTTATAGCACGCATGAAATTAATAAAATAATCTTTAATTAGTGATAATTTAAAAATTATTTTCCAATTAAAACTTTAATATTAATAAAATAAAATAAATAAAATTTAATTGTATTATTTTTTTAATTATATCCTTTTCATATTATAATTTTATTTTTAAAATTCAATTATAATACGACTTTACTAAATTATATCTTTTTTAGATTATAATTTCCTTTTTAATATGATATACACATATCATCAACAAAAGAACAGTGCACATCCTCCGAATCTATTGGCATAATGTATGTTTCTCTTCCATGGCTTCTTAAAATGTTACCGACTTCAGGAGGGTGAGCCCTCGCAGAATGTTTCCCAGGTAGACAAACATATAAATCCTTCACCTTTATTTCATATATAGATTTTTCATAGAATAATGTAATTATAATTGTATTAGGATTTTTTTTCCCTTGTATTTATAGATTTTTGATAAAATAATGTAATTATTATTGTATTAGGATTTTTTCCATTCATTGTAGACATCTTTTTTATTTGTTTATTTGTAATTGATTTTATTTGTTTATACATATTTTATTTGTTTACTAAATTAAAGATATTTTTAAATTAAATTTAGTTCTGATCATGAAGAAAAAAAACAAATCGATGAAGAAAGGGTATTATAGTAAATTAACAAAGTAAATATTATAAATAAATATATAAGGATATAATTTATAATCCAACGGATGACTTTTAATCCAATGCTTTTGGTAGTTTAGCGACGACGACCAAAAATTTGGATAAGATCTCAATTATGGTTATTATATATAAGGTATTAATGTTGTGACAATAACAATTTGTCACAAGTATTGTTTTCATTTAATTTTTCCTTTTATTTATTTATTAGTTCTGCGTTTGTCACAAATTTTTTACATTTAATTTTATTTTTCTTTATTTATTATTTTTGACGACCAATTCGTCACAAGCATCTTGCATTTTATCTTTTATTTTATTAGTTGAATATAATAATAATAAATTTCATTATGATGAAATGTCCGTCACAAATTTATATAAATACTAAAATAATCAGTTTGTGGACCCGACATTATACTTGTGACAAATTATTAAACTTGTGACAAAATCTGGAACTTTTGAGAATAAAGGTCCTGTTTATCACAATTTGGAGGTAAAATGCTCTAAATATCACAAACTGAAATAATGGCCCTTATTATCACAAAGGAATGGAACTTAAACATGCGTTACTAAGAAACGCAATGGCGTGTTATGTTTCCTTTTTTTTGTTTTATTTTTTTTAAAAAAAATGTAACAAACGTATGATAAAGTCGCGTTTCTTAGGAAACGAATTCTAAACTTGCGTTTCTTGTACTTTTAAAAACAATACACAGTACATCCACTTCGATGGTTTTTGAAGTAGATGGAAATAATAAAATAATCAAGCTAGTACTAATAATGGAGATGGGTTAAGTAATAATAATAAAAATATAATTAAATTAAATTTAGGGGTTCACTAATTAATTTTTGGGTTCAACATTTCCATTTTGGGTTTTAGAAATATTCGGAACAACGAATAAACACGAACTTATCCTGATTTTTAAAGGAGTTAACGTTTAAAAATCAGGACGCCGGATTCAATTATTTAATTAAAATTTTTAAATTTAAAAAAAAACAATTTTAATTAAATTTAGGGGTTCAATAATTAACTTTTAGGGTTCAATGTTTCCATTTTGGGTTTTAGAAATATTCGGAACGATGAATAAACCGTATGCGAACTTAGGGTTTAGGGTTTGGGGTTTAGGGTTGTTTACAACCCTAAACCCTAGACCCTAAACCCTAACTTATCCTGATTTTTAAACGCGTTAGCGTTTAAAAATCAGGACGCCGGATTCAATTATTTAATTAAAATTTTTAAATTTGAAAAAAATAATTTTAATTAAATTTAGGGGTTCAATAATTAACTTTTAGGATTCAATATTTCCAATTTGGGTTTTAGAAATATTCGAAACGACGAATAAACATATTTTTTATTTAAAGTTTTTAAATTTTATTTGAAAAAAACAAAAAAACGCTTGTTAAAATGGCGTTAGGGGGAGGTGGCAACGGGTGTTAAACATACGTTTATGCTATTGCTTCTCTGGACCCCGCATGATCAAACATAGAAGACGTGCCATTAACTTGCGTTTCTGATTTTTTTTTTTTTTTTAAGAAACGCAAGACGCCTATGCGTTTTTAAAAAACGCCACACGCCCTTACGTTATTCTGTGATATTAAGGGCCATTTTCCTGGGGTGTGAGATTTAGGGTCATTTGATTCCAAATTGTGATAAAGAGGACCAATACCCAACTTTTGACAGGCTTATAAGTGACAAACGAAATCCGTCACAAGCAGACTATTTGTGACGAATTCAGGCTTAAAATTTCGTCACTATAAGCAGATTTTGATGTAGTGAGACCTTTTGGGAGGAGCCAAAAACAAATCCGTGCGAACTTGGCCAGCTATAGCTCCTTAAGTTGGTTCAAAAATGATTCTAAACCCATATCTCCATAAAAAAACAACGAATAAAAATATATAACTATGTTTTAAAGTGAAATTTCCTTTTAATGATGTTGCCAAAATTTATTCAAGCAATGCTATAATATTATGACGGAAATTGCACACTATTGGAGAAACCGTAAATGGTGGGATTAAGAACGTAAGAGCCAAACTACTGCAAAAACCGTAAATGGTGGGATTACGAACGTAAGAGGAAAGCACCTTGTTCCTAAGTCCTGCTAATGACACTACTATTGAAAATGAATCACACTAGTGTGTATTTTCTTCATTAATTCTACAGTAACAGATATATACTAATAAAACAGAAAGACTAGAATAATGATCCTACAGGACTAGTGGAGTTGTGGTCGATATATATTAAGAGAATTAGAAGACATGGTGAAAAGTCACGACAGGACAAAAGGAGTAGAATTGAAGACTATTCATTCAAACAACTGCATGCATTTGTTCTTCTTTATAAAGGGAAGAATGACAAACACTTAATTTTTCTACGCTTATCGCATGTTGCTGTAACTCATAGGGTCATGTTATGAATTGCATTTGAAAATGAACCATGTGTATTAATATCATTATCACTCTAAAATCTTAAGGTGTTAGGAACTAAAATCTTAAGGTGTTAGGAACTGGGTTTAACAGATCATGTATTTATCTTAACAGACCCAAAATCAATCTTACATATTTTTATCAAGTTCATTGAATTCGAAGTTATTCTATCAATCATTATTAAATATATTTTTTAGAAAAAATTATGTTGATATAAATTTTTTACGGTATAAATTAAAATCTTACTGTGGCATAACAATTAACAACCAGGATTATAAAATTACTTTCAAATCTTGATTTCAAAAAAAAAATTACTTTCAAATCTAAGTTTAATAATTTATATATAAACTATGAAAAGTTGGTTTGTATAGAATTAGTACATAAACATGTGTTTTGATCAAATAGGTAAATTCAGTTTTTTAAAACTAGAAATTGAATATTTTATTATTTGAATATATATTTTTTAGTTTGGGTTATAAATGTAAAGATTAGATAATAAATTATTTCACAAATGCATGTTAATTCACCAGTACATGCAAAAATATATGCGAAGCGAGCCTAAAATTTAGTTTATGAGAATTTTCAAAAGTTAAACAATAAATCAAGACGCATGATCATAATTATTAATATCCCTGCTATCCTATAAATTAAAGGTCGCAAAATTTTATAATGATATAGCTTTAAAGGTTAATTTTAGTAAATTCTATTAAAGTTAATTTTAGAAACATTTTTAATATAGAGATTAGATTAGGGAGTCAGTATCTCAATTCTCAGCTAAGTTTCTTGAGATACATTTATATGCAAATATAGGATGGGAATATTTGTAAAAATCGAATTTTTTTAATTAGTCTTCGGGCCCAATCAAATATAACGCATAGGAAAATTTCCGTGAGATCAATCTCAGAGTCTCTTTTCTCTTTAATATATTATGTTTTACGAGTAGTGCTAGGAACCCCAAATTGGATCACAAAAAGAGTTTCCAAATGACGTGGTATTGATGATTTGGCATTATGGGATATTTTAATTGTTGTGATTGATGTGAATACAGGGATCCATCATAATATGACCAATCAGAAGATGACACGTGCCATTTGGGAATTTTTTTGGGATCCAATTTGGAGACTCTAGCATTTTCCTTTACTTTTATACGCCCTCCCACCCAAGTCAACAATAAGAGCATGGTAAAAAGTAAAAGGTATAATTCAATTTTCACCGTAAAAGTAACTCTTTTTCAATTAGAAAAATTCAAAAAGATAAAACTCCCAAATTCATAATCTTAAAATGACTGAGGCCTCCGTTTGGGATTGCTATTAAAAATTGATATGTTGTTGAAAAAGTTGTTATTATAATGAGTGGTTGTTACGAAAATTAAATAATTGTTTAGTAATATTTTTGATATATGCATATTTTGGATATATTTATAAAAAAATAATGTTTTAATGAGGTTTGATATTAAAATGAGTATAATTTTCAATGAAAATCAATTTTTTTTTAAGTATGAGAGACATGTTTTCTTTAAAAGCAATTTTTCAACCAAAAATCACTTTTCAGAAAAATTGCTTTAAAATTTATCATATAACTTTTTATTTTAGACATAACATAAGTTGTTGTTACGTGTGCACCACAATAATACCAAACAAGACATAAGCTTGAGACGCACATCTTTTATGTCCTTAATTATTTTACATAGTTTCTCTTCTCAAATTGAGAAAACTAACGAAAGAGATCAAGTGAATAGCTAGATCGAACTAGAACTAGACGTTGGTAACCTTGAATGATAACATCCAATATGTAAATTAAATCAACGATAGCTCCTTAAGTTGGTCCATAAATTGTATGTTCTTCATTCTACCATTACAGATAATAAAACAAAAAGACTAGAATAATTATCCTCCAAGACTTGTGGAGTTGTGGTCGATACCTTCTTATTGTTAAGAAAATTAAAAGGCATGCTGAAAAGTCACACACTTATTCAAAAATGATAGGGTATCATGTGGCCGTAAATGTTAATTAAGGTCATGCATGTTATTGATTTGCATTAAAAAATGAACCACATATACTAGTATCATTATCACTCTCTATCTCGCGTTATCACGTTAGCTATGACCGGAAACACAACTAATTATTCATCCATCATTTTCTGGAAGCGAAAGAGAAGCTCTTGTCAGGACCGGATGGTGGGAGAATCAAATTAAATTCCATTATGCATAAACTTGTAATTTGTTTTTGTGTAAGACCCTATCGAAATATGATATCCGATTCGATCCTCTCTGTTTTAATCTTCTCGTTTTGGATCAAGAAACAAGATGTGTGCAGCGTGCATTTAAATTTTTTACATAAAAACAAGCCAGACACTACTGTGTCTTGTTCAGAATTAAGATCTCAAAACATTCCCGTGTTCCGAAAGAATGTGATGTACTTCCACTCTGCTCTACATTATCATAAAGTGATCGAGGAGCTAGAACTAGAACAGGGTGAAATTCATTGAAAAGAATCAAAGATCGGACTTTGCAAATAATAACGACGCTACTTCCTTAAGTTGATCCAAAAATGAATTAAACCCCCTATCCTATCTCTAATCTCTATAAAAAGCAATTCATAAATTTTTTTAACTCTGCATGCAAGGAAATCTGCGATTATGTTGAGCAACCCCAATTACTTATATTGGATCCCTAAAATTTATACTATTATATAAAAATCGAGACATTAAAATATTAAAAGTTTTGGTACATGTTTTTTGGTACAGATTTTTTGGTATTTCGTGAATTTATTTATTTACCCTTCATTATAAATAAAAATAAATACACCTAAAATAAATAGTAACATAATATAATTAATGGTAATTAGTCGATTGCTTTTTTCATATTTACTTTTAGTTGAATATATTACCTTTTTTAAATACCTAAAAATATATACCCGAAAATATCACACCATAATTTTTAAGAAAAATGTAACACCTAAAATAAATAATAACATAAAATAATTAATGGTAATTAGTTGATTAACATGGTAAAATTAATGGTAATTAGTCGATTGCCTTTTTCACATTAACATAATAAAATTAATGATAATTACCCGATTATTTTTTTCACATTTACTTTACTTTTAGTTGAAGATATTACCTTTTATAAATACCTAAAAACATCAGTCAAATTAATATTTCCTTTCGAATTAAAACACGTTACCATTTTAATTTAAAACAAATCTTAAAATCATTAATATATACCCAAAAATATCAAATCATAATTTTCAAGAAAAGTATAACACCTAAAATAAATAATAACATAATATAATTAATGGCAATTAGTCAATTATCTTTTTAACATTAACATAATAAAATTAAAGGTAATTAGTCGATTGCCATTTTCACATTTAATTTTAGTTGAAAATATTACCTTTTATAAATACCTAAAAACATATCATTAATATTTCATTTCTAATTAAAATACATTACCTTTTTAATTAAAACAAATCTTACAATCATTAATATATACCCAAAAATATCACACCATAATTTTCAAGAAAAATATAACCCGAAAATATCACACCATATTTTTCAATTATTAATAAAATATATTAAAAATCATATACGTTGTTTGTAATAAGTAAACATTAGTATAATCCGTAAACATGAGTATATTAAATTATATCAAATTGAAATTAAAAAATTATTAAAAATAATGATTATATAAAAACATAATTGTAATATTAAATAAAATTTATAACATAACATTTAATTTTAGTTGAAGATATTACCTTTTATAAATACCTAAAAATAGATCATTAATATTTCCTTTCGAAATAAAACACGTTACCTTTTTAATTTAAAACAAATCTTATAATCATTAATATTAACCCAAGAATATAACACCATAATTTTCAAGAAAAATATAGCCCGAAAATATCACACCATATTTTTCAATTATTAATAAAATATATTAAAAATCATATACGTTGTTTATAATAAGGAAACATTAGTATAATCCGTAAACATGAGTATATTAAATTATATCAAATTAAATTTAAAAAAATTATTAAAAATAATAATTATATAAAAATGTAATTGTAATATTAAATAAAATTTATAACATAATACAAGATTATATTAAAGTTGAAACATTGAAATTTTTTTCGATTTGGGTTAGGTAAAGTTATCTTAATTAATAAATAAAAAATAATATAATTAATGTTAAGCATCCGATTTCCTTTTCTAATTAAAATACGTATCTATACTACTATATTAACGCCGAAAGATTGAAAGTTTCTCAATTTGGTTATCCTAATTATTAAAATAAATAATCAAATCATATATTTAATGGTAATTAGCGAACTGCCCTTTTCACATATATTTTTAGTTGAAAATATTACCTTTATAAACACCTATCTTTCGATCATTAATATTTCATTCGAATTAAAAAACGTTACCTTTTTAATTTAAAACAAATATTACAATCACTAATATATACCCAAAAATATCACACCATATTTCAAGAAAAATATAGCACCTAAAATAAATAATAACATAATATAATTAATGGTAATTAGTCGATTGCCTTTTTCACATTTACTTTTAGTTGAATATATTACATTTTATAAACATTTAAAAAGATCAATTGTATCATATATTTCAATTATTAATATTTACTTTCTAATTAAAACGCGTTACCTATTTAATTTACAACAAATCTTACAATATATACCCGATAATAGCACACCATATTTTTCAATTATTAATAAAATATATTAAAAATCGTATACGTTGTTTATAATAAGGAAACATTAATATAATCCATAAACATGATTATATTAAATTATATCAAATTAAAATTAAAAAAATTATTAAAATTAGTGATTATATAAAGGAAATTGTTAAATAAGCTCCAATTATTGTTATTTAAACTCCATTTTCAAATGAAATTACATTAATACCCATATTATGATGGAGCATTATGGAGTTTGAATAGTGTAATATTGATGGACATTTAAGTAATAAAAATATCAAAATGGAGCTTAAATAGTAAAGTTTGGAGCTTATTTAACAATTCCTTATATAAAAACATAATTATAATATTAAATAAAATTTATAACATAATATGAGAAAGCCGTGCATTGCACGGGTTATAAGATAGTATTATAAAATAATGATTATTTAAAATATAGGGAATGAAAAAACTCTTTCACTCAATGGTCATGTTTCCTATTTCAGTTACTTATATTTTAAAAACAATATTTAATTAATAAGTATATTGAAGTATGGAGGATGGTTGGGATAATATATTATATTTAATTAATAAGAATGGAGGATGAAGGTACCAGAAGCTGAGGTGGCAAATATAGGGGAGCAAAATGGTTTTCCCACATATAGGATTGAGTTTCTCTCCCCTAAAAATTATTGGTAAGGGGGAGGAAGGTTGGAGGGACAATTTTGAAGCCAAATCCCTAAATCAATCCAGATGGAGGCAATATAGGTAAGGGCTCACTAGCCTTGGAGATGCTCTTTACCATGGAGATGCTCTTTACCAAAAGACATCATTGTCTATAAGATGATGTCATCCTCAAAATATTATATAAATTATAACCGTGCCAAGGTATTATATATATATTATTATTATAAAAATATGAATATAAATATAAATAAAAATAAAAATATAATAACAGTAATAATAATAATAATGTTTCAATTATTTGGTTATTTTAAATTCCTAATCAATAATATATTTGTGAAAAAGATGATAAAAATATTATAAGTTCTTTGATATAATACATTTATTTAAGCCACACCAACAAATTTGATAAATAAAAAAACAATATTATAAAAATCGTAATTATGATAAAATTGTATTAATGAACTCACCATAATATATAGATCATTCAAATAATTTTAAATAAACTTATCATAAATATCATTGGTAACATTAGTAATAATTAAAGGAAAATGCTAGCTAACTCGAATTGGTTCTCAAAAACTTTCCCGAATATCAAGTGTATGAATTTAATTGGTTATAATAAGGTGGACCCCCTGCATTCACACCAACTACTCGAATAATTTTTTTTATTATGCCATGTAATCTATTCCATATCATTCGGGAGAGCAATTTTTGGATATCTAACATTACTCATAATTAAAATAAAAATCAAATTTACTATATTCAAATATGGATCATATATGAACCTATAAAAGCATCTCCAATAAGGGTTGCTAACAAAGTTGTCATTTCTTGACAAATCATCATATATATTAATTTTTTATTCTCTCTTTCTTCCATGTCAATTTTGGCAACAATTATTCAAAAATTACTCCAATAGTTAGCATCTTTCATAGTTGCCTATATGGTCCCAAATTATCACAAAATAAATAATTTCCAAACTATAATAAGTAGGGATGATATACACATTCTATATTTACATAGGTATTTAACCATTTGAGGAAGTTACCAAGGGGTTGCACAAAAGTTGACAACTTTGTTGGGCAACCTCTTGGCAACCTTGCAACTCCAATAGATTAGCAACCAAAAATGCCTTCCACATCAACTTTGGCAACACCTATTGAAAATGCTCTAAATGAATGCATAACCTGAAAGGTCGCGAGAGTACAAAAGGAGTAGAATTGAAGAGACTAAGCATTCAAAGAACTTTTAAAAAAAGACAAACACTTGTAGGGTGGTAGGGGAAATATAAGTCAACTTATTTTAAGAAAAAATTAGAGATTTAACTTTTTCCTGAAAAAAGTTAATTTTTTTTTACAATTTATAGAATCTCAAACATATATTAAATATTTGTAAAAAAATTATTAAAATATAATTTTTTACGCAAAAATAAGTCCAAAAAAAAACTTATTTTAAGTTTGGCCAAACATGCCATTAAAGGGAAGAATGACAACACTCGATCTTTCTACACTTATCATATTGCTTTTAAAAAAATTTAAACAACTTTTTATTTAGACATAAGTTGTTGCTGTCGGCAGCAAAATACCAAACACGGCCAAAGCTCACATGTAAATTAAGAGTATCTCTCGACATAATTGTGTATACTAATTATAAAATTATAAAATTAGTTACATTTATAATCAAATTTGTGTTCTAATGCTTAATTGTTTAAATATTTTTTATTATTGTTATCTTGTTACTTTATGTGTAAAACAATTGCAATAATGTTCTTAAATATCCATCCATCCATCCATACATTCCATTTCTATATATAAAAGGAGAACATAGGGATATTATAAGGGCATTTTGAGCCAATAAACCCCCTGTGAAATTACAATTTTACCCTTAGATATTAAAAAATTACATGAAGATGCCACTGTGTTCTTATTCAAAGAAAAAATTTAAGTAAATTATGTTCTTGTAGGGAATTGAACCCATATCCTCTCCAAATAAACACGACCTTATAACCATTGAGCTACATAAGTTTTTGAGTTTGAACTAAAAAACATACTACATAAACCTGGTCTCTCCCTTTTTCTTTTTTTCCTATTAATTTACTTTTGACTAAATATGTTAATGATAACTTATATTGTTTATAAAGTTTTGTATTTTCATTATCAAAAAAATCATATATGATTATGTATACAACCAATTTTATAGATTTTTTATATCAAATTTTGATAACAGTATAATGTGTGATGTACATTTATATTTCTTTTACTTAAATAAATGTTTCTTACGTATAATGTTAACTGAAATATATATTTTATATCTTTATATAATAGTGTTTTCTTTCTTATACTTGATTTGAATTAGTTAGATATTTAATACATAAAACATGGTGTATAAATTTATATGACATAAATAACGTATTACAAATAAGTTCCTATTTATGTATTATTTTTTTTAAAAAAATTAATAAAATCAGGGTTTAAATTATTTTAAAACTAGACAATAATCAATGTCATATAACATTAATTGATAACATGTTTACTTGACATCTATGATAATTATCGGATTATACATTTATAAATAAAAGATAAGACTTTGAAAAATAATAGATAGTACAAAAAAAAATTAAATAAATCAAATAGTCAAGTTAAAAAGAACTTTCTTCAAAAGTAGGATCATATATTATATATCAAATATTAGGATTACTTCATATTTAGATCGATTAAAATGTGAGATAATACACTCACAGAATAACTTATTCATATTTTGAGTAATTTATATTTGCCTATATCTGTTGTGTACATTATGTGTTGGTGATAATATGATTTCGGTTTGTTATGCCTTTCGCAGGGCCGTACTAGCTCAGCAATATGCAGTCATCGGAAACACTTTATTTGAACAAAGTTTTAGTCGACTAAGGTCATTACTAATCATTGTGAACAGTTCCCAACTATATATAGTGCTTCTACACTTTTGTCAAACAAGATTCCTTAGTTGTTACTTCTTAGAGTACAGGTGTTCTGACTACTTGTATAGTCTTACTCGCTTCAACTTACCATAAACACAAATAAAACATTTCTATTCTTTAGTAATTTATACATGATAGTTTGTTAGTTGGTTCTGCTTCCTTTTTGAACAAATGAGGGATATTTATTTCCTCAACTGTATAGTCAATTAGAGGATGGAATGCTGGTCATAAGAGCGAGTGTAATTGAGAGTTACAATTGGTGTAATAGAAAAAATAAAAAATTACACAAATTTAGAATAACAATGCGTAACTAAAATAAAATGATCCAAGATATAGAACCAACCCTAAAAAACAACAACTAATTGTTTTTATCTTTTAATTATTAAAAAAAGAAAGGTTTACACTGTTATCATTTCAATATGCGTTACTTAACTAAAATGTCACACTTTTGACTTGTATAGATACATTCATTGTGATAATTTACACTGCTACCAAAAATGTATACCCAAACCAACTAATTGCATCAAAATCAAGCCCCAAACCCTTTGGAACGCAAACTTTTCATTAACAATTTAAACCCTTTGTTATCCTACAAACAAAGCTAACTCTAGAATACAGTTATAAATTGTAAGGTGCAGGCAATGTTACCCTCATGGTTTAAATCCAGCCACGGTCTGATAAGTTACAAGGTTCGTTACTAAATAATATGAACAACTCTAAATTCTACATGCATCCACATTTCTGATGCAAAGTACATACCCATTCGCCAGCTAAGTTCCTTTGTACATAATACAAATATATCGTAAGGGTCGGGGACTCCACTAATCTAACACTCTAATAATTACGATTACTCCCGACCTCACAATCAGCACGTTACTAAGACAATGCATTATTGCTCATGGGAGGAGTAGAGGACTAAGACGTCTGTGTAGTCTTCAATGAGTGAATCTCCTGAGTCAATGCAGCGAGTTGAGATGATAAAAGAGAATAAGCATCTACTTTAAGTTTACCCCCCTTCTTGGGTGCTCTCGGGTTATTGAAGTGATTGGCAACCAAATTTGCAAGAAAAGTGTGCGCATCATCAACTCCTTTGTCAAGGAATACACCACCTGCAGCATTATCAACTGTACCTTTTGTTTCAGGGTCAAGACCATTGTAGAAGCGTTTGAGCAGAAACCACTTCTCAAGACCATGGTGTGGGCATGCACGTTGAAGATCTTTAAATCTTTCCCACGCATCTCTAAGAGACTCTACATACTCTTGTTTAAAACCCGTCATCTTGTCAATCAATTCGTCAGTTCTGTTGGGAGGGAAAAACTCAGTTAAGAAGGCTTGAGCAATTGCATCCCACTCAGTTAAGTTGATATCATTCAACCATTTTTGAGCTTTGTCACGAAGAGAAAATCCGAACAACATGACTCTCAACTGGTCTGAAGTGACTCCCTGATGTTTAATTGTAGTGCAGAGTTGTTGAAACCTTTGTAGATGAAGTGTAGGGTCTTCAGAGGGAAGACCAGCAAACTGATTTTGTTGGATCATAGTAAGCAACGCAGGTTTAATCTCAAAGTTTGCTGCTGCAATATTTGGCATAGTAAGGCCAGTAGGCACACCACTCGAAGAGGGTTGTGAGTAGTTCTTCAAAGATTTAACAGGAAGGTCTGCCATTTTGATCTTTGAATCAAGAAACTTTTGCCGCTTTTCTTTCCTTTGTTGATCTGTGTATTGTTGACAAGTAATTTCAAAACCAGGACTAAGGGGAGGTGGATCCACTACTTCTGTAGACCTGGGCATCAACAACTAAAACAAGGAAAAGCAGTAAAATCGGTCTCAATTGGAACAAAAGTTCCAAAGAGACAATGGAAACAATCTATAGAAACTACGCGTCTCCCCGGTAGCGGCGTCAAAAACTTGATGTGTCAAATTATATCTATCTGCAAGTGCACGGTGTCTATTATTAGCAAAGACTAGCAAGTACGGGTCGAATCCACAAGGAGACAAGTTTCAAGAAATTTAATCTAATTATTGCAAATTGTTTCTAGAGATTAAAGATTGGTGAGGGTTTTATCTAGCTAAATAATGCAAATAAATATGTTTATAAATCAATTAACTAAAGTCTAGGGCAATCGGGTTCACCATGTTCACACCAAAGTGGTTTAAGCTAAAGCAACTAAAGTGGTCACGTAGCTAGAGTATGTCAATCTCTCTCGAGTATTAACACTCTCGAAACATGCTTACACAATAATGACTTTTAGTAATTCAGCTAGTCAAATAATTAGAACATGTGTAAATCTCTCTCGAGTATCGACGTTCTCAGAAATCCAATGATGCTCTCGCATTCACATTCATTCGATTAATTGTATGTGTGCCTCTAATTAGTACATTATCTCTCGATCTATTACCATTATTGCATACAATTAATCTGTGATATTGGCCAATTACACAAATCAAACATAAAAATATATCAATTAGAATCACTCAAACCAGGCAAACTACTGTGAAAATCAATCCAATATCATGGTATAAACATGGTTTCCCCTTGAGCCCTAGAATATAACTACTCACTCATGCTAGGAATTAGAACAATGAAAGCAATTATGTAAGCCATATAAAGCATATACTATTAAAGCAAGATGATAAATAAGTACCTTGAATTAATGAAGAACCAAAAATATCCAAGCTAACAATTGTATCTATGAAAGAGATGAAGAAAACCCTAGCTCTTCGAGTGAAAGGTAAAAGTACGTCCCCCTCTAATAATAAAGTATTTTAATGCTATAATAAATTTACAAAAGAAGTCTTCTAAACCGACTAGGATTCTCTAATTAAAATTCATAGTTGTCTATTCTCCTCTGTTTCTGGGCTTTTCCAACTAGATTTTGGTTACTGGACCACCTCTGAATTAAAGAGAATTCCACAAGCTTCGCGTGGACTGTAAGATCGCTAAAAACGGACTTCTGGAACTCAAGTTATGGCCCAAACAACGTCAAGAGCCCGTTGATAAGTGGATTTTATATCCACTTGGAGCGTTCCATATCGGCTTAAATTGATTGACTTGGTCTCAAGTTTGTTGTATTTTTGATGTGTTTTGTGTAGTTGTCCAGGGTTGTAGCTATCGGTTAGTGTTGGTGTTTCTAATCGATATTAGAGTGGAATTAAGCATTGGAATGAAGATTTGACACTTGTGTTATGCTACCAAGGAGTTACATGTGTCATGGTATTGAAGATGTTAGCTAATGCAAAAGAAACGGAGGAGAAATGAGCAATTTGTGTAAAATTCGGATTTTCTGGGTATGTTGCGCAGTCTTCACTGTTTTGGCCATATCTGGAGTTCTAGAATTCCGTTTTCAGCGATCTTACAGCTCACGCGAAGCCTGGGAGATTTTCTACAATCTTGGACAGAAATCAGGGCGCGCTGCAGCCTGGAAAGGGCGCTGCAGCGCGGGAACCCTTCTGGAAATTCTGAATTTTTATCCAGAAAACCCTGATCTACTATTTTGGCCATATCTTGAGTTCTACAACTCCATTTGAGGCCCGTAAGCAGTCCACGCGAAGCTAACGAGATTCTCTATCATTCAAAAGTGGTCCAGATGTCCAATTACAACTGTAATGGCCCAGAAATATTGAAGAAAAATCAGCTACGAATTTTCCTTAAAAACCGAATCAGTTTATGAAACGTATTATGTGCCGAACTGCAGAAATTCAACTTTGACAAGGAAATTGCTATAATTCCTACTTCTAATAAGTATGGTAATTGATTTGGGCGGCTAGAACATTCCAGAATCAGATCTACACATGGAATTTGCAATTCAATTCTCATTCAAGAACGAAAATTGCCAATCTTCTATTCCAACTCTAAAAAGGCAATTGTTTGGTGGACAAGACTTCTAGATCCTATATAAACACATCCAACCTTTGTAATTTGTATCACTAGGAGTAGAACCATTACATATCAATTACTTAGGTTTTTTTTTTTTTCATACTTTGTTTTTATCATGGTTTCATCAGATCCCATGATGACAAGAGGTTCAATTATGAGCTAATCGTTGTCATGGGATTCTAACGAATTTATTTATGGAGCTTTAGTATCTTGATGCTTTACAGATCTGTGTGTGATGTATATCTGATATCCTCGTATGGTTATGCTTAATTGTTAGATGCGTAGCTAACATTTAATCTGTTAATCTCTTGTGAAGTGAAAGTGGATCTTGAGATTTAGAACTTGTCATGCTAGCATAGGTTCATGATTGTTTATCAACATGATTCGTAGTATGAGATGAGAATACTTTTATTGCCCTATGTGATCATTATGGATAACTTGCTCTTCAACCGTTATGTTTTCAAATTCTATAGACATATAGGGTTCAAGCATAATTGGTGTCTATTCATCTTCTATCTCTTTTGTGGATGTATGTTTAGTTTGGTATACGTATACTGACAGGTAGCGTGTACTTGTTTCGTGTTATCCGATCAGATATCATAACCATTGCATATAGTGATTAAAGGCGTCAGATCTAAGCAAAGTATTTAATGAAGTTAGGATCCCATGTTTTCTCTTGCAAAAGTAATTTGATTTAAATTCTCGTTAGTTAGTTAATTCTTAGTTTGTTAATTTACTTCTTAGTTAATTTAGTTTATTAAATCCAAAATTGTTATTTGTCTTAGCAGTGAATAATAATCATACATTGTTGCATAGGTGCATCTACTGAATTAAAACCATAACCAGATCTCTGTGGGAACGAACTCGACTTATATCTGTATTACTTGTGACCACGTACGCTTGCATGATTTAGTGCAAACAAGTTTTTGGCGCCGCTACCGGGGATCATCGATGTTTTATTTTTGGTTTATGTGCTTGTCAATAGTGGTCGTTAACGTTCACTGACTCGGATTTCTTACTTAGTTAGTTTGTTCGTAGTGTTTCAGGTACTTGTCAGAGAGCATTGTCGTTGAAGATGGATTTTCTAAATTACTATGGAGTTCAGCAGGTGGTTAGTGTTTGTGAGCTATGTGCGGGCGCACATGAGACGTATTAGTGCTGGAGCAACCAAGGTGGTATTCAACAACCACTAGTACAGAAATGTCTTTTAGCGTCGCACTTTAGGCATCGGTTATATAGAGAACCGTGGCATATACATACTTTAGGCGTCGGTTGCTCGCTTAACCGACGCTTAATGTCATTTGTGTTGGACCTTTTGCGTCGGTCATGAAATAACCGACGCCTAAAACTGACCCTTTAGCGTCAGTCTTTCCTCAACCGACGCCTAAACCTTGCCTTTAGCGTCGGTCATAAACGACCGACGCATAAAACAGATCCTTTAGCATCGGTCATAACTCAACCGATGCCTAAAACTGACCCTTTAGCGTCGGTCTTTACTCAACCGACGCCTAAAATTGACCTTTAGCGTCGGTCTTTACACAACCGACGCCTAAACTGATTTTTTTTTACTTTACGTGTCGTATTAAATTTGACCGACGCTAAAAGTATTATAATTTTAAAAAAAACTTATATACAAATAATATTTTTATACAAATAATACGTTATTTATATTATACCATTCTATTTTTCCCCAGTTCAAATACCACCCACTGCTATACTTCTCGATCCCTAATCTCTCCCCTCTCTCCCCCCCCCCCTCTCGATGTAACCAGTTCAAAACCTCACCTATGCATACAACTTCCCTGTATCTATGTTTGTCATTTTTTCTCGCTATCTCCTCTCTAGGGTTTCTCAAACAGATTAATCACTTCAATCGATTCAAAATTGCTATCAAATTGGAGCCAATCAGCCAATCTTTGACCTTAATTGTAGTTTAATTTGATAAGATCGTAGAGAATCTCATGGAAGGAGACGGCGACGAAGTTAGTGTACAAGAACTCTTCTCCAATCTTTCTAATTACAAATAGCAGCTTCAACAGGTGTTCTCCTCCTATTCTATACAGAAGGGGAATGAACGGAGATGGGGGCTGTGGTGGATGATTGAGGAGGTGATGTCGCGGCGGATTGAGAAGATGGGAGGTTGAGGGTGAACGATATTTTGAATGGGAGGAGAAGAGGGGAAGTGGTGATTGGCGAAAGCGGAAGGCTGTGGTGGGGTAGTGAAAGGCGCAGGTGAGATGGATGGTTACGGGGTGGAATTGAAGTTAAAGGAGGGCAGGCTGGGTGGTGTTTTGCAGCGGTTGGGAGATGGGAGGTGAGGTGGTTGAATGAAGAGGAGGGGAGTTAGGTTGGAAAGGAGGTGCAGTGATGGTGGGTGTGATGTTGGTGGATGCTGGATGATGGTGGTTGTGGTTAGTTGAAGGAGTTGGTTCCCTTTTTTTGTTATGATTGGTACTTGGTGTTGGTGTTGCATAGAGGATGCACATCTGTTTAAGATCTCCACACATTTCTCACATTTCTGTATAATGCATTTCTGTATGATACAGAGAAATAGTTCCCCACCTTAAGCTTTCAGGTTCATTTATATGCATTTAATTAGGAAAACTTCATAAAATGCTTTTGTATAGATAAAAAAGATTCTGACATGGATTTTTACTTAATTTAGGATTCCCAATTTTCACACCTATGGCCTGATGTTATGTTGGAATCTCAATTTCTGGTTGGGTTTAGTAATCTGTTTAACGATATGAATACTTTAACAACTTGCTAAGTATTTGAATTTTATTAATCTTAACAGAGATCCTGAACTTATCAAGAAAATAGGGGCTGCAACAGCTCTTGAAGTCAGGGCTACCGGAATTCCATATACATTTGCTCCTTGTATTGCGGTATGCTAATAAAGCCTCTGCTTCAAAGTTGTATACTCTGTTCAGTTTCTGATAGTTATTTTTACAGGTTTGCCGTGACCCAAGATGGGGTCGTTGTTATGAAAGCCATAGTGAAGATCATAAAATTGTTCAAGCAATGACTGAAATTATACCTGGTTTACAGGGCGACATGCCAGCTACCTCATGGAAGGGCATACCTTTTGTTGCTGACCAGTATGATATTATACCTTGCTACCTCTGTCTTCTTATCTCTGCGTACTCTGCATTAGCAACTTATGCTTTATAACTGATTATTATAATTCTAGGCCAGTTTGATGTATCTTGTTATCTCTCATACTCTGCATTAGCAACTTATGCCTTATGATTAATTTTAATAATGCTAGGCCACTTTGATGTCTTTAAAACCTTTTAATAGTTTGCTCTGGCTAAAATTGAATTACCAGGCAATCCTTTAGCCTTATATTTTTTGCTCATTAGACTAACTGATGGCTCTTGCAGGCTATCAGATTTATATGTAGGATTGGCCTAAGAGGGTAACTATTTGTATGGGTACAGCTTCTGGTCTTGTATTTCTTCATGAAGAAGCTAAGCCGCAAATTGTTCATTGAGATATAAAAGCCAACAATATGCTTCCGGACGAAAATTTTCACCCTAAAATAGGAGATTTTGGGTTGGCAAAACTTTTTCCTGACAATGTCACCCATATTAGCACTTGAGTGGCTGGAACAGTGTAAGCGTATTCTTTAGTCTTTGTATGCTGATGCAGAGCAGATGTGGAACTGAGTTGGAATTTTAGGCTTGTGAGCCAGCCTGCTTTTGACTCCAAAAATTAAAAGGTAAGAAGATTGAGAGGTAAGCTTTATGAAGCTTTCTTATCTGATGCTGTATGTCTAATTCTAAGTAGTCGACCTACATGGCATGTTACTACTGTCTGATCATATACATAAAAAAGGATGATCAGGTTAGCTTTGTAAGGTAACCTATATTTATGTTACAACTTGTAGAAACTTATATTTAGGTCAACAATGATAATCTTTATTCCTTAATCCTGATGTACTTGGCCCATCTTTTCATTCTACATTGTTTTGCGATTCTGGTCAGAAGTACTTCTCTTTGTATATAACTGCTCAAGGATGATTTTTATATTTCTCACATCTAAATAAACTACTTGCTTTGCATTGACTTTGATTTTTCGAGTGTCCTCATTTACCAACAATATGCTGCTATTTCCAGAAAATGTTTAAAAATAACTTGACTTTGCTTGGTCATGGTTCATGTTATATACCTGCAGCACAAGAATAGTCAAGTCAACTTTCAGCTGTGGAGAGAATCTGAAGCTTATGGAGACATGCAGCTTATGCCTTTTGTTGATTACTACAATCTGATCAGTTTGAAAACGATTGCAATATGCACTATGGGGGTACGTAGTTGAGAAAAATGTGTATCTTTACCTTTACCAAAACTGTTGTTATCTTGTTCTACGTATAGCTCAGAAAGTAGCATATCTGTCATTATAATCACTATTACATTAAGATTTACTCTTTACTTATATAATCTGTAAATTGGTTATGGACAACAAACTCTTACCTAATGTTAAGCATACTAGAACCCTCCCATCTGCATGAAATTGTACTCTTAATTGCAAAACAGGCTGATGAACATCCAGTAGAATTGACTGATGGCTTGCGATAAAATGGATTAAGTAATGGCATTATGGCAGAATTCATTATAGAGAGGTCAAGTTAAAATGAATGGTTATGGCAAATTCTGAAATAAACAGAAATTAAATAAGGAAGGCGATTTTGTCTTGGGGCTTACAGATCTACTGCCTGGAGCTATAACTAAGTTGTGCAAGTAAATTAGGTAATATTATCCTGTTCCAACAATCCGAAGAAACCAGAATCAAATAAAAATGAATGGTTATGGAAAAATGTGAAATAGTGAAAGGTTATCTTTAATAGGTTATCTTTAGAGGTACAACTTGTAGAAACTTATATTTACTTTTTGTCGACTTTGCTACTGTTTCTTGATTTCCGGTGTCCTGAGTAATATTCTCTTCTTGATATTTCAAAAGCTCTGATGGAGTGGTTGTGGTTAAGACATCTACATCCGGAAATGCTATACATCTGGTATGTAACCGCTACTCATGAGCAAAGCTCTGCATTCTTTCTATTGTGTGTTTTAACATGGAAATTTATTGCTTGCTGCAGATACTTGATAGGAACTGGGGTGCAGAATGCAATGGACTTTTTACCAATCAAACCATGATCACCTGCAAAGGCAGTGCTTGCATTTGTAATGAATGGTGTTTGTCTTTGTCCTTTCTAAAAAAAAAATTTCATTTCTTAGTTGCTGTTATTTTGTCTTTAATAGGAGGATTCTAGAGTGCCAGGTGTACTAAGAAGAGAGACGAGAGACGGATGTTCTCTATATAAAGTTGTACATCTCTCATCATCTGTAATTAAGACAAAATGATTGAATATTGAGCTAGTTTTATTGCATTGTACTGTCATTACTGCCAAGAACCAAGGGTGGAGCTGTAATTCCTAGTAATATATATTATATTAATATTAATAAGATCTCATTGGTTTCCATAAATTTTGTATTGTTTCATATAGCTTGTATTATAGAACGGGTTGATAGGGCGTTTGTTGGTTTATTAGAATTGCAATTTTTATTTTTTTTAAAAAAAATTGACTTTTAGTGTCGATTGTTTCATTGACCGACGCCTTTGACATGTCTTTTAGCGTCGGTTGTTTCAATGACCGATGCTTTTGACATGGCTTTTAGCGTCGGTTGTTTCAATGACCGACGCCTTTGACATGACTTTTAGCGTCGGTTATTTCAATGACCGACGCCTATAACACATTTTTAGCGTCGGTTGTTTAAATGACCGACGCCTATAACAAACTTTTAGCGTCGGTTATTTAATTGACCGACACCTATAACAGACTTTTAGCGTCACCATTTTGACCGAAGCTATAGGCCTATACCTATAGTGTCGCCTTCATTTACTACGCCCAATAACCGACGCTTATTGGCTATTTTGACCGACGCTTAAAGCCTATTCTGTACTAGTGAACCTCAGCAGCCTTATCAGCAGTATCAAGGTCAACAATATGGAGCACAACCTTACTATCCTCAGAATATTCTGCAATAGCAGAACCAGAATTTTCTGCAGCAGCATGACCCGTGGAAATCTCAACCTCTGAGTTATGAGTAACAACCATATTTTCAATATCATCCTCAACAGTACCAGCAAGATGTTCCAGATATGTCGTATTTCTTTGGTAGTGAAGAGTTTCAACATCAGCAACCTACTCCTACTTTTCAATCAGATGAGGTTGATGCTATGGAGGAGATTAGGATGCTTGCAAGAAGTTATGAGGAGTCTACCAAATCTATGGGGACACTAATTGCTCAAGTTTTGAGTGCCTTGGAACAAGAGAAACAACAATTCATACTAGAGGCAATTCCAGAGAATAACGGTGATTTGGAGCAAGGTACTGCATGCATAATTAAGGAAGACAAATTCCAAGAGGAGGTTAGCGTTCACAAGCCATGTGAGGAATTTTATCATGCTAGTATGGTGGATGATTTGGAAAGGGCATTATTTGGGACAGACACTGATGAGCTACACAAATTTCAAAAATTGGTATGTGCGTACCAAGAGGCTGAAGAACATAGAAAAGATGCAGGTTTTCTACTTGTCTCAGAGTATAAAGATGGAGGTAGCGCATTAGAGCCAATGAAGGAAGTTCTCTTTGAGGAACCAAAGGCTTCAGCAACTTACATTTACCCTCCTCCATTATATTCAAGCGAAGCCCGCGATTGTGTGTTGTTCTACAAATTGACAGATTTTGGGTCAACAGATGAAGGCATTGGAATAGGAAAGAGTTGTTATACGAATAGGCCAAGCGAGGAGAAAGGGCAGAAAGTGTGCCGCCGTGATGATGATGAAGTCTCGCGAAGAGATGACCAGGCCAACTACTATAATCCATAATGGAGGCTTGGAAGTAACGTCAAGCTATTGACGTTAAAGAAGCGCTTCGTGGGAGGCAACCCACGCTTTTCGGTAATTTTATTTAGGTATGTTTCCTGCTATCCTTTGTATTACCTTCAATTCAATTGGGACATTGAATATTTTAAGTTTGGGGGTGGTTTGAGGGATTAGTAGTTGTTGTTGTATTATGTGTTCATGTAGGATTTCATGCTTTGCATATTAGTAGTAGTAAATTATGCATTTATGTTCGTGTTATCTACGTTTGTTTCATATAGGACATTCTATTTTTTTTGTTATTATTATCATGTGAGTCCATAGTAGTTTGCATTTGCACCCATGCTTGATAGGAATTTTTTGTTGTTGACGCTTTTAATTGAGAAGTGATATGCTTTGTTCTTGTGCACACACATACACTAGTAAGTTGAAGCTAGTAGACTTATTGAATGTTGTAAGTGATTAGAAGGACATGAATATGTGCAAGATGATTTA
Source organism: Kitagawia praeruptora (assembly GCA_037693485.1). Classification (NCBI taxonomy): domain Eukaryota; kingdom Viridiplantae; phylum Streptophyta; class Magnoliopsida; order Apiales; family Apiaceae; genus Kitagawia; species Kitagawia praeruptora. The sequence continues at coordinate 14,712,671 of CM075347.1, forward strand.
GTTTGCATGCTTTGAATACAAGTCGGTGCGTTAGAGAGATTTTTGCTTGGGATTGAGTATGTTTTTCCACCAAGTGAGCTTTTGAGCCATATTGCATATTTATTGCAATTTATTCGTTTGCTTGAGTGTCCACGGATTGTTTGCATTGCTAGCAGTTGTTTGAGGTCTTTCTTGAAACGCATGACATTAGTTGACGATTAAAATGATAAAGGCATTTAGGAATAACCGCATATTTTCCCATATTACCATACCATATTTACATGATCAATTAGTTAACCCGTTGAGCTTAATCCTATTTTTCGGTGATATACCACATTACTTGCCTAGACCTTTTTCTTGTATTAGCCTTACATTAATTTGAACCCACATTGTCAAAGGCTAGTAGAGTGTTTAAGGGAGTAATAAGGTGTGCAAGGAGGGGTTTATTGTACGTTGGTCTTACTTTTGGGGGAAATATTGAAAATTGAGTGTGTTTACTTGATAGTCGGCATGTGTAATAAAATTGTGGGATCATTGTTATTGTTATATTATTGTTTGTGTTATATTTAGCTCTCGAAAAAAAGAAAAAAAAGAGAGAAAAAAGAAAAAGAAAAAAAATATTATGAGAGCATATTTGTGTTTGTTGTGATCCTACTCTAGTCGACTAGTCGAGCGTTTTTGTTGGAAGAAGAATAGTAAAATTATGTAGGGGGGAAATAAGGTGTTGTGTATGATTTATTATAGTTCCTACTAGCTTTTGACACTTCACCTGATTTGGCTTATTTGACATACCTTGTCCCTAGCCCCGTTACAACTCAAATAAAGACCTTTTGATTATCGTCATTGATGTATGTTGTGTTAAGAGTTAGATTGATACCAAATGTCAAGCGTGTTTATGATTTTGTTGGAATTGAGTGATACACTTACCCTTGTTCTTGAGTGAATATTCTTTTGTGAGTGGATTGTGAGAGTTTGCTTGTTTTTGCGTATGAGATCCCGAGTTTTGTCTCAAAGATGTACTCTTGTAGGCTTAGCATGTTTACTAACTTATTATTACACTTGACATGGACTTGTGAGAACTTATGCATGTTCATTCAGTAGACTATGTGAATGCTTGCACTTTCGACACCAAGACATTGCGTTATTACTTTGATTCTTAAGTTGATATGGCATGAGAGGATTTGAATGTATGGTAGGATATCAGTACTAGATCATTTACATTTTCATTTAGTTGCATTCATGCATTGCATTGCATTAGGTTAAATGGATTTCGTGGGTACATTCGCTATAGGCCCTCACGAGACCTTACTCGTCCACCAGGGCTGCCTAGGGGTTTAAAGGGCTTGTTGCATATGCCAAATGCAACCGTGATCACCTACGGAAGTAGTACTAATTAGTTAGTGTTTAGTTGTTTATGCTTGAGGACAAGCATCAGTTTAAGTTTGGGGGTGTGATAAGTGGATTTTATATCCACTTGGAGCGTTCCATATCGGCTTAAATTGATTGACTTGGTCTCAAGTTTGTTGTATTTTTGATGTGTTTTGTGTAGTTGTGCAGGGTTGTAGCTATCGGTTAGTGTTGGTATTTCTAATCGATATTAGAGTGGAATTAAGCATTGGAATGAAGATTTGACACTTGTGTTATGCTACCAAGGAGTTACATGTGTCATGGTATTGAAGATGTTAGCTAATGCAAAAGAAACGGAGGAGAAAGGAGCAATTTGTGTAAAATTTGGATTTTCTGGGTATGTTGCGCAGTCTTCACTATTTTCGCCATATCTGGAGTTCTAGAAGTCCGTTTTCAGCGATCTTATAGCTCACGCGAAGCCTGGGAGATTTTCTACAATCTTGGATAGAAAGCACGGCACGCTGCAGCCTGGAAAGGGCGCTGCAGCGCGGGAACCCTTCTTGAAATTCTGAATTTTTATCCAGAAAACCCTAATTTACTATTTTGGCCATATCTTGAGTTCTACAACTCCGTTTGAGGCCCGTAAGCAGTCCACGCGAAGCTAACGAGATTCTATATCATTCTAAAGTGGTCCAGATGTCCAATTACAACTGTAACGGCCCAGAAATATTGAAGAAAAGTCAGCTACGAATTTTCCTTAAAAACCGAATCAGTTCAGGAAACGTATTATGTGCCGAACTGCAGAAATTCAACTTTGACAAGGAAATTGCTATAATTCCTACTTCTAATAAGTATGGTAATTGCTTTGGGCGGCTAGAACATTCCAGAATCAGATCTACACATGGAATTTGCAATTCAATTCTCATTCAAGAACGGAAATTGCCAATCTTCTATTCCAACTCTAAAAAGGCAATTGTTTGGTGGACAAGACTTCTAGAGCCTATATAAACACATCCAACCTTTGTAATTTGTATCACTAGGAGTAGAACCATTACATATCAATTACTTAGGTTTATTTGTATTTTTTTCATACTTTGTTTTTATCATGGTTTCATCAGATCCCATGATGACGAGAGGTTCAATTATGAGCTAATCGTTGTCATGGGATTCTAACGGATTTGTTTATGGAGCTTTAGTATCTTGATGCTTTACAGATCTGTGTGTGATGTATATCTGATATCCTCGTATGGTTATGCTTAATTGTTAGATGCGTAGCTAACATCTAATCTGTTAATCTCTTGTGAAGTGAAAGTGGATCTTGAGATTTAGAACTTGCCATGCTAGCATAGGTTCATGATTGTTTATCAACATGATTCGTAGTATTAGATGAGAATACTTATATTGCCCTATGTGATCATTATGGATAACTTGCTCTTCAACCGTTATGTTTTCAAATTCTATAGACATATAGGGTCTAAGCATAATTGGTGTCTATTCATCTTCTATCTCTTTTATGGATGTATGTTTAGTTTGGTATACGTATACTGATAGGTAGCGTGTACTTGTTTCGTGTTATCCGATCAGATATCATAACCATTGCATATAGTGATTAAAGGCGTCAGATCTAAGCAAAGTATTTAATGAAGTTAGGATCCCATGTTTTCTCTTGCAGCAGTAATTTGATTTAAATTCTCGTTAGTTAGCTAACTATTAGTTTGTTAATTTACTTCTTAGTTATTTTAGTTTATTAAATCCAAAATTGTTATTTGTCTTACCAGTGAATAATAATCATACATTGTTGCATAGGTGCATCTACTGAATTAAAACCATAACCAGATCTCTGTGGGAACGAACTCGACTTATATCTGTATTACTTGTGACCACGTACGCTTACGTGATTTAGTGCAACCAAGTTTTTGGCGCCGCTGCCGGGGATCATCGGTGTTTTATTTTTGGTTTATGTGCTTGTCAATAGTGGTCGTTAGCGTTCACTGACTCGGATTTCTTACTTAGTTAGTTTGTTCGTAGTGTTTCAGGTACTTGTCAGAGAGCATTGTCGTTGAAGATGGATTTTCTAAATTACTATGGAGTTCAGCAGGTGGTTAGTGTTTGTGAGCTATGTGCGGGCGCACATGAGACGTATTAGTGCTGGAGCAACCAAGGTGGTATTCAACAACCTCAGCAGCCTTATCAGCAGTATCAAGGTCAACAATATGGAGCACAACCTTACTATCCTCAGAATATTCTGCAATAGCAGATGCAGAATTTTCTGCAGTAGCATGACCCGTGGAAATCTCAACCCCTGAGTTATGAGGAACAACCATATTTTCAATACCATCCTCAACATTACCAGCAAGATGTTCGAGATATGTCGTATTTCTTTGGTAGTGAAGAGTTTCAACATCAGCAACCTACTCCTACTTTTCAGTCAGATGAGGTTGATGCTTTGGAGGAGATTAGGATGCTTTCAAGAAGTTATGAGGAGTCTACCAAATCTATGGGGACACTAATTGCTCAAGTTTTGAGTGCCTTGGAACAAGAGAAACAACAATTCATACTAGAGACAATTCCAAAGAATAACGGTGATTTGGAGCAAGGTACTGCATGCATAATTAAAGAAGACAAATTCCAAGAGGAGGTTAGCGTTCACAAGCCATGTGAGGAATTTTATCATGCTAGTATGGTGGATGATTTGGAAAGGGCATTATTTGGGACAGACACTGATGAGCTACACAAATTTCAAAAATTAGTATGTGCGTACCAAGAGGCTGAAGAACATAGGAAAGATGCAGGTCTTCTACTTGTCTCAGAGTATAAAGATGGAGGTAGCGCATTAGAGCCAATGGAGGAAGTTCTCTTTGAGGAACCAAAGACTTCAGCAACTTACATTTACCCTCCTCCATTATATTCAAGCGAAGCCCGCGATTGTGTGTTGTTCTACAAATTGACAGATTTTGGGTCAACAGATGAAGGCATTGGAATAGGACAGAGTTGTTATACGAATAGGCCAAGCGAGGAGAGAGGGCAGAAAGTGTGTCGTCGTGATGATGATGAAGTCTCGTGAAGAGATGACCAGGCCAACTACTATCATCCATAATGGAGGCTTGGAAGTAACGTCAAGCTATTGACGTTAAAGAAGCGCTTCGTGGGAGGCAACCCACGCTTTTCGGCAATTTTATTTAGGTATGTTTCCTGCTATCCTTTGTATTACCTTCAATTCAATGGGGACATTGAATATTTGAAGTTTGGGGGTGGTTTGAGGGATTAGTAGTTGTTGTTGTATTATGTGTTCATGTAGGATTTCATGCTTTGCATATTAGTAGTAGTAAATTATGCATTTATGTTCATGTTATCTACGTTTGTTTCATATAGGACATCCTATTTTTTTTGTTATTAATATCATGTGAGTCCATAGTAGTTTGTATTTGCACCCATGCTTGATAGGAATTTTGTGTTGTTGACGCTTTTAATTGAGAAGTGATATGCTTTGTTCTTGTGCACACACATACACTAGTAAGTTGAAGCTAGTAGACTTATTGTGAAAGGAAATTTTAAGATGAACCCTTTTTGTGAAAGGAAATTTTAACTTTTTGCATTTTCGTAAGATCATAATATCTTTTTAACATAAATTCTAGTTCTTTCTACTTTAAATATGTTAAAGAGAATTTCTAATTTTATGTATTTTTTATAAATTTGAATTCTCATTCTTTTAAAATTTTACCAATTTATGTCACATTTGCTTTGACCACCACCCGTTGTAATAATGATATTTACGCGCATTTTTATAAAAAATATATAAAGATAAAATGACTAACAATACAAAATAATAATTTAATTACTAAAATAAAAAAAAAATTCCTCTCATTTTATACGAAGATATATATTAAGGATGGCCAAATAATACCATGTGACAGGCCAAATAATACCATGTGACAGCCTGACAGGTACATATTTTAGATAGTCATCTTTTAGGAAATTAATTTTTTTTCTCATCTTGAAATTTCGGATTTAGATTTAAATTTGAAGGTACAAATACATATAAAGAGTCCCATTCTAGGGAGAACCCCCTTAAATAGAGTCTAAGAGAGAACACAAATCCTAACCATTCATTTTATTTAACGGTCCAGATTATAGGGCAAATATGTAAATTAGCTAATAATAACAAAATATCGTTACATGGCTCACCTCGATCCACAGACCACACTCTATCCACGCACCTCACCTCAGTTACTCTGCAAATATACATGCACTATAGATACAAACATTCACGGGAGAGAAATTAGTAAAAAAACATAATCGAATACATCTTCAAATCGAGATTTAATTAATCTTCAAATCGAGTTTTCTTCAAATCCAGGTAATGATTCTTTAATTTTTTCGATTTTAATTAATAATCTAATTAGCTCTTTTTTTTTAATTTCTTCAGCTTAAGCTCAGTCGGATAGAGGTAATGATTCTGTAAATTGTGGATCTATAATAGAAATTCCGGTTCTAGAGTAGAGTTATGTATAATAGAACCTAAAATTTTGGTTCTGTAATAGAACCTAAAATTTTGATGTTGTGCTTCGAAATTCTATTTTTAGTTCTGTAATAGAACCTAAAAAAATTTGATTAATTTGTAAAATTATGGTTCTAAAGTTGAAGTATTAAGGTAGTTTTATGAAATTAGTTTTGTGAAATTAGTTTTGGTATATAAAGTTAAGATATAAATTGTGGTTCTGTAATAGATCCAATTTTGTTAAATTCTGGTTCTAGAGTAGAGTCATGAATTTAAGTTTAATAGAACTGTATCTGTAGTAGAATCATGTTTTTTTTTCTGCAAATTTAAGTTTTGTAAATCTGATTCCGTTGTAGAATCATGATTTTTGGATATTAAAGTTTTGTATTTAAGTTTAATAGAACTGGTTCTGTAGTAGAATCATGATATTGGGATATTTAAGATTTGTATTTAAGTTAAATAGAACTGGTTCTGTAGTAGAATCATGTTTTTTTTGCAAATTTAAGTTTTGTAGATCTACTTCTGTTGTAGAATCATGATTTTAATTTGGATATTTAAATTTTGTATTTAAGTTAATTAAAACTGGTTTTGTAGTAGATCATGATTTTTGCATATTTTTGTAGACTATATTTAACAATTGTTATTTTCATCAAAAATTATTATTTTTAACATTTTTTACTTTCGGTTACATTATGTTTGTAGTTTCCAAGTAGTACTGCACATATGCACTTGTTTTAAGAAATGCATTCGAAAAAGTGAGGCTCTTCTGTGTATTTATATTACAATCATGATAATATTGATGAGCAGAGGCTTATAGTGATAACACATGTTGTGTATACAAATATGCGCAGGTTGTGGTCAAAAGACTGATGTTCCTTTTAGAGTTTTGTTTTCTGGTGGTCTTGACTCATCATTAGTTGCTTCCATTGCTGCTTATGATTTCGTAGGCACTAAAGCTGCGAAACAATGTGAAGCACAACTTTAATCCTTCTGTGTTCGCCTCGAGGTAAATCTGTTGTCTTCAATGACAAATAACTGTGTTTTTTGCTTTTGCTAAAATTCTTGGCTTTAACCATTAATATTATATATTCCAATATTATATAAATCTTGTACCAAATGCGAGGGTTAGTTCTTGCTACCACAAAAGAAGAAATTCAATGTTTATAACCAATCAAATTGTAATAAGTATCCACATTTTGTAGAATTTATGGATCCATATTTAAGGATTAGGATTAGGATTAGGAAGGTCAAACGCATATAGGTGAAATCCATTTTGAACTAATTATCAAAAGAATCTAAAATCTAAAACAGTAACAATGCATGTTGTTATTTTGATTATGTGTTCCATGAGATTGTAGCTACCCGTCTCAAAGAGAGTTTGCACATAGATTAGTAACAGCTTCCTGCCATATATACTTATTGATCCATGCAGTACTGCACTGCGTCAACATTAGACGTTAAAATTGGCATTCAAATTATTCACAACGCCCTAAAGTGATACTCCTATGGTTTTGATGATCACATTCAGCAAGCTATTTGCTTGTAGTTTGATATAAAACATTGTGTTATGGTTGTACTAACTTGGTTTTGCAGGGTATATTAAGTTTACAGAGAATATATATACAGCAAGCCATTTGGTATTACAACAGAGACAGTTTGGCAAGCCATCTGCACTGACAGACTCAAACAGCAAGCCATTTGCAAACTGCCAGAAATCCTGAAGACTTATATCAAGACAAATTCTCATGGATGTAATTCAGGAAATATATTGTGAGGACTATTTATTATATAATACGTACACAATATATTCTAGAGCTCAAATCTTTTTAAATATCTTTCTTTAAATTATTTTATAAAACTTATAGGAGTTTCCTTAATTAAAAGATTTCTTTCTACAAAATCTCCTATACGCGTTTTATATCTATACAAATCAGAAGGGTTATGTTTTCATCGATTTCTTTCTTCCAAACCCTCTGTCTAACGTTCACAAGAACGTTTGTAAAATCCCTAACCAATTGAACGTTGGAAATTGATTCTAACAGTTCGAATAAATTGGTGATTGATTTTCTGAACGTTGGTGTGAAGCTTTATAAACCTGTTCTTGTGTTCATTCGTTGCTAACAATCCAGAGAAAAATATTCAAGCACACAAGATTACAAACAACTCAGTTTTTCATTGCTATATCTTTCGTTTTCTCGAGCTCTTAATATATTCTATACGTGCTATATCTTAAAGAGTTCATAGTTTGAGTTGTATTCATCTATTGATTGTATTGTTCGATTTGTAAGGTTTAGTTGTTGGACAAGTTGGCTTGGGAACTAGGGTTTGGTGATCGTTGCTAGAGAAGTATACTTGGGAAGTATAGCTTAGAGAGCAAGTTCAGAAACAGGAGTTCAGCACGCCATTTGTCAACAGCTGGGAATTAAGGGAGATATATTATTGTATCTTGTAATTGGTTTTATTTCAGTGATCAATAATATATTCTCTTACCAAGTTGGTAAGGGACCAGGACGTAGACCATAGGGGTTAGGGGTCGAACCTGGCTAAAAGTCTCTGTGTTCTTTATTTTCTGTTATTTACTTACTGCTTGCATTTAGCTTACTGTTTCTGCACTTAACTGTACTGATTATCTGTGCATTCAGCATACCATTTGTCTCTGCATAAAACGAAATCAGTAAGCTGTTTCTGGTAATTTTTAAAATCGGTTTTAGTTGAACATAGTTAGCCATTTACACCTATTCACCCCCCTCTAGGTGTGCATTTTCATAAAGGTCCATCTATATTACATTTACACCAATTTAGAATCACCTTAACAATCTTTTGACCATGTCCTTGTTGGTTCGTATTGTAAAATATACTTATATTAGTTATGATAAACATTTCATTTCGTCAATCCTTGTTTCAAGTATTAAACGGGAGTTTAACCTCATTATTGCAGACACCAGTACACACCATCACCACCAATGCTGGAGTAGAAGGGACCATTATTGTTGGCAAGCTGTTGGCACCATGAACAAGTGTCTATGTACAACTTAGTAGTTTATAAGAGTTTATAAGTGAATCTGAGGTACTCTTGTATCTATATTATATATGCCAATTTTTTGAAAAGTCTAGTATGCAATCTTTGTGATGAATAAAGGTGTATTGTACATGTAAAATGCATTGTGCCAGCTGATGTTATCATTCCTTAGAGCTAACTTGTCTTTTAAGAAAGCTTTGTTAAGTAGATTCGTTATTCCTTGATCACCTGATATGCCTTGGTCTTATAAGGCACATAAAAATTTGTGCCAAGGAAGATAATTAAGCTGGAAAATACAATTTGTGCTTTCAAGAGAGAATGCCAATGAAGTTTTAAAAGGAAAAAAAAAAATACATGTAATGGCCCTACTGAGTTCACAAAGAAAGAATTCTCTTCAAATCCGAATGACAAATCTGATGTTGGCAATCAAGATGAAGTTAATTCAATCCCCCAAGATGAGAAATAGGCTCATTCAAATATGAACACTCTACCGTATGGTGGAACTTTGTCTATTAATTATCTTTTATGTTCCACTTATCTATTATTTTATCTATTAATTATCTTTTATGTTCTAGTTATCTATCATTTTGTAAAACTAGTGATTCTCATATCTTAAATGTTTAGTGGGATGAAAGAACTACTTTGAGGGAGTAGCTTGATGCAGCTCCACTAGATTTTTATTACGTGTGTGTACTTTCATGATCAATATAGGGTACTAGTGACACCGTTGTTTACCACTATTTTTCTCAAATAGAGAATATTTTTAAATTGAGTTCGGTACCTTTTTCAAAAGTTTTTTTAAAATATATGTTTTATTTAAATGAATATATAGTTGACTATGTTCCATATTCAACACTAAAAACAAAATATTTCATTATACTAATTTGGTTCTATGATAGAATCGAGATTTAAAAAATCAATATATTAGCTACCTAGTAATTTGGTTGTACGATATAATCGAGCTTTAAAAATCAAAATATTAGCATTCTATTAATTTGGTTCTACAATAGAATCTAACTTTAAAAACACAGTATACTATACATAAAAAATGTATGTAGAATCAATAGTTTTGTTACTAAATTACTAATGTGGTTCCATAGTTCAATCAAGAATTATAATCAAATTGTGTAACTAAAATTTGAAGAAAATATTTATTTTTTATATTAAAAAAAGGAATATTTCTAAAATTCAACCCAAAGGGGGACTGTTGAACCCCCAAAGGGAATAAAGATCTAAAAAACGCTATATCGTGTAGCATTTTTTTTAATTTACAAAAGGTTACTTGAAGTAGAGTTTTGGTTTCAAAACTCTTCTTAAACTCAAAGTCCGTATACGGTTTATTCATCATTCTGAATATTTCTAAAACCCGAAATGGAAACTGAACCCCAAAGGTTAACTTTTGAACCCTAAGAGAGTACAGATAAAATTTAAAAATTTTATCTAAATTGTGTTTATAATTATATGGCATATTCTATAATAGAATCAAAAAATAAAGTATATATGTAATAAATGTTTAATGTAGAATCAAAAATTATAAAACTAAAGACTAATCTGGTTCTATAGTCCCCTTTTGATTTGGTGGAATCAAGAATACTTTAGTGTGGGTTACATTGTAGAACAAAAAATCATGTTCCAAAACAATTTAGGGAAATGACCAAATATCCACCTGGTTCTACAATAAAATCAAAAGTATTTTACAATAGTTACTATCATAGAAAGATATAGCATAATTTTAAGAGCAAACAATTATGGAAAACAAACCTGTCAAATTAATCAAATTAAAAACACATACCAAATTAATATCTCATATAAAAATCCAAACTCCACAGCTCCAAAGCAATTACATTAAAAACTAGAAGTAGAATCAAGTCAGAATTACAAGAAACAGGTTGGTTGGATCATGGATGCCTATCCTTTTAGTTAAAATTACTTTAATTAAGCAAAGAGACCATGTGATAAGTGGATTTATATCCACTTGGAACATTCTAAATCGGCTTAAATTGATTGTCTTGGACTCAAGTTTCTTGTAGTTTTGATGTGTTTTGCTTAGTTGTGCAGGTTTACGAGAATGTTGATTAAGGTGGATGCTTCTACAATTTTTTGGGAATTAAATGATTAAAATTCGGATTTTCTAGGAAGGCTGCGCAGCTTATACTGTTTTGGCCATATCTGGAGTTCTGTAAGTCCGTTTTTAGCGATCTTACTGCCCACGCGAAGCTTGAGAGATTTTCTACAACCTGGGATAGGAATCACGTGCAAGTAAAGTACTGAGTTAATTCGCGCAGGCAGACTTTGTGAAGCATGGCTGGGAAATTCCTGTTTTGCCCTTTTCGAGTTCTAATTATATTCCGGGCAGGTTTTAGCACCTTAATTAAATTCTAATTGTAATAGAATATTAAATATTTTTATTAGGCAAGAGGGAGAAACGTTTTTTATGTATAAACGTTCTACCCTTGTAAAAAAACAGATACATACGTTACAGATAACCTAGTTTTATACAGAAGAGAGAAGAGGAGAAGGAATTCTTCCAAGCTAGTGACAAGCAAGGATTATTCTTGAAACCTTTGTATTCTTCTATTGTGGGAGTTCAATTCTAAACTTTATTCTTCTTCTTTATTTTTACTTGTTGATTTTAGAATTATGTTATCCTTAAAACCCATGATGACAATTAGGTCAATTATGGGCTAATTCGTTATCATGGGGTTTTAATGGATTTTGCTATGGATTCTAGTTATTGAGTGTTTTTATGCCTTGGTGTGTGATTGTATGTATTGATTGCCTAGTATGTTTATGCTTATTCGTTATAAGTGCGTCGCGAACACTTGTAATTGCTTGTTTAATCCTAGTGAATGCGAAAGTGGATCTAGGGTTTAGAACAATTCATGCTAGCATAGGTTTTTGCATGTGAAGAACATGTATTAATTTGTGATGTGATTCTAACCGTCTTGCATCGACTATGTGGTTTAATGGGTGCTTGATTTTCAACCGGTATGTGTTCAATTGCTATAGACATATAGGGACTACACATATTTGGTGACTATTTGACTTCTATCAATTGTGGATGATCAGTAGGATGGTATATGCACAACGAAAGTTGGTATGTATCAGTTTAGTGCATCTAATCAGTAATCAACTCGGTCACATGCTAGGCTAAAGGGCATAAGATTCTAGATGAAGTAGTAATTGAAGTTGAAATCCCATGTTTGTTTATTATAAGGTTTAAGTTAAGTTATTTTCTCGTAATTGGCTTAGTTGGTAATCAATCATTAGTTAAATCAACCCAAAATTGTGATTGTCTTAGCAGTGAGTGTAAATCATTAGCTGGTGCATAAGTGAACATAACGAACAATTTGAGTCTCTGTGGGAACGAATCTTATTTACTCTGTATTACTTGTTGACCACGTTCTCTTGCGTGAATAAGTGCGAACAAGTTTTTGGCGCCGCTGCCGGGGACTCGGTTCATTGTTTGTTTAGTTTATGATCTTGTCATCAATTTGGGTTAAATTCACTGACTCGGACGTTTTTTTTATTTGATGGATTATTGGGAGCAGGAATTCGTAATTGTTTGTGAGCTGTGTGCAGGTGGACATTACACTCATCAATGTGAGTATAACAGAAACCGGCCAAATTTCAGCTGGGACTACAATCAGAGTGGTATGGAGCAATCTCAATATCCATTCTACCCGCTCCAAAATCAGCAGTTTGAAGATGAGCCATACAGTCCAGGGGGAATTCAGCAGCAACAGGGGCAACAATTTCAGCATCAGTATGCCCTAGTGCATCAACACTTTCAACCTCCTGAATTTCAGCAGCAGCAATTTCAGACTTGGTCTATCCAACAGTCGACCGAAGAAGCTGAATTAGAAGAATTGAGGTTGATGGCTAAAAGCAATGCATTGTCTCTCCAGAGAATAGGAGATCAGATTGGTCAAATTGTAAATGCATTACAAACATTGAATCAAATTGCAAGTGACACAGAAGGCCTAGCTGTAGAGGAGGAGGACAAGAACCTTACTATCAGTCTTGACTGGCCTTTCTTAGCCACGGGTGAGACTTTGATCGATGTTCAGGAAGGAGAGTCTGAGGGCAGAGATGGGGAAGAAGCAGAACATGAAGCTGATAAGGAAGCAGAGTCGGAGGCAAACCAATCAGAAAATTCAGAATGTCCAGAAAATTCAATTCTGAATAATCAACCGCAACCACTTCCTTTGCAATCTGAAAATTTTGAAGAATCAGCCCAAGATCAAGAAAATTCCAAGGCTCAAGCGGCTATGCTAATTCCTTTGAAGGATGAAGAGTGTCTCAGTGTGGAAGATGATGAATTAGAGGAGCATGTTCAGTTGTTGAATGCCGCTTCGTTGCAATCTGACTTCGACCAGCTGGAGGCCGAAGAGGAAAAGAGCATCACTCCTGTTGACGAATCTACTCCGGAGAAGACTACAGAGATCATCCAAATCAATTTTCCTCCTCCATATCCACAGAGGCTTCAGAAGCAAACTCTAGCCATGAATTTGACGACAGAGGATGAGGAGTGTTTTAGCTTGAAATTGGTTGATGCAGGGCAGAGTAAAAAGTATGACACGGAGGAGAAGGCAAAGCATGGCCAACTGAGGATTACAGAGCCTTGGTTGTTAGGGTTTCGTATTCCACATAAGTTGCTTGGTGTGGAAGATCTCTGGAACTCTCAGGTGCGCCTTAAGCCATCAATTGAAGGAGCTCCCGAACTCGAGCTCAAAACATTGCTAGTTCACCTGGGGTATGCTTCTTGTAATTCATCTCCTTTGCTTGCTATTGTTATTGCTGCTAACTTTTCAGGTAGGAGGGAGAATGTTGTTAAGAGAGCTTGTGAGGAGCGAATACGGGTAAAGCTTGTCGTTGAAGATGTCGCTCCAGAAAAGATCATTAAATGGCCTTATAGAGATGCGGTGCAGAAATTTTTCAAGAGGAAAATTGTGGCCAAGTCTAGCTAAAGACGTTAAAGAAGCGCTTCGTGGGAGGCAACCCATGCATTAGTATAGAAAAAAAAAAAAAAGAGAAAACAAAATTTTGAGTGTTGGAAAAAAAAAAAAAAAAAAAAAAAAAAAAAGAAGAAAAAAAAAAAATGAAAAAATCGAATTTTTTGGGTGTCACGCAGGAGCAACCTGCGTTACAGGGCAATTTGCGCGCCTGTTGCGCAAGTTGCGCCTGCGCAACTGGAAGGGAGGCAGTTTGCGGCCCAGTGGCGCAGCTTGCATATGCGTTTCTGGATGTGAGGCAGTTTGCCCTCACAGACGCAGCTGGCGCGTGGACAGTTATTTTCAGAAAATTTTTTTTCCTTCACCTGTTGACAGTTGTGGGGCGTCTGTGTATATATATAATAATTCTACACCCCATTCTTTTTATACACCCCCATTCTCTCCCATTCTTTTCCTATTTCTATTTCAAAAACCCCCATCTTTTCTCCAAAAATTCTAAACCTATTTCTATTCTAATTCTTATTTCTTATTATTATTATTATTATTATTATTATTATTATTTTATTATTATTATTATTATTATTATTTATTATTATTATTAGTATAGTTATTAATTATTATTATTATTATTATTATTATTATTATTTTCTTTATTATTATCATTTTTAGTATTATTATTATTATTAGTTTTTATTATTATTATTATTATTATATACCCACCTATGCATACAAATCCAATTCCTCTTCTATTTTATTTAAATCTTTAATAAATTCAATTTTAAAGAGGAATTAATTGCAAGTTCACCTCTATGATTCGTATTGGGTAAATCTTTTTCTCTAATCTTTATTACGAATTTGTGTTCTTGTCAATTGTGGGTTTTGTAGTATCCAGGCAAGGGGGCCAGTCTATGGAGCTCGTGCGCAATATCCTCCACCAGATTCATTCGAGGTGGATGAGGACTCAGTTGGTGAGGTATGTTTTCTGCTATCCCTTGTATTTACTTCCATTCAATGAGGGCATTGAATATGTTAAGTTTGGGGGTGGTTTGAGGGATTAGTAGTTGTATATATATTGTTGTATTTTGTGTTCATATAGGATATCATGTTTGCATAGTAGTGATAGTTCATGCATGATTGTTATGTTCGTATTATCTAAGTTTGTTCATTTAGGACATTTTGTTTTATTTTCGTATACCATGTGAGTTTTCATTTAGTTGCATTTCATGGCATGCATATTTCATGATCCCTTAGGACGAGCTGATTCTGATTGATAGGTGGATGTTGATTTGGGTGTGATGATGATGAGTAGAGGGTTGATTTATAGTTTCTATGAAATTGACTTGCATGTTACGGGAACAAAATTTATTACACAGTCTCATTGGGGTGCTGTTGGGCTAGGTTAGGGTCATGCCTGTGGGATGTTTTGAGATTTAATCACTTGTTTATATTTAGAATTTTCGTTATTCCCTTTATAGCGTAGGAACATTAAAGTCTAAGTTTGGGGGAAAACCAGGAATTTTCATGCTAGTTGTTTATAATTGTTAATAATGGCTAGGCGTCAAATGGCTAGTAGCCAGCTCATATTTATATGAGTAGTCTAGGGTTGGAAATGAGAAAGGCTCATTCCAGATTGCGGAAAAAAAAAGAGAAAAAAAATATAAAAGAAAAAAAAAGGAAAAAAAAAAGAAAAAAAAAAGAGTCATATAAATAATTTAAATGCAAAATTAACCAGAGTGAGCTCTTTAATACTCGAGTAATTAAGTCTGAGGGGACTTAGTCCTAGTGACCTAAGGCTTTATAGTCTGGGATCCGGCTGACCTAACACTCGCTACATGGGTATTATTGTATAAGCCTTTTGGGGTCTCATTCATTGCACGGTTAAATAAGCATGCGTATTGTATATGTAGTGTCGTAGTATAGTAGTAAAGCATGAGTTTCTGTCTACCTTGGATGAGGGTGGAGGTGTTCCTAGGCTATGGAGTGTCTACAGTCTATTCTAGTTATAAACCTGTGATTGTCTTGACGGAAAGCATGTATGATTTTTGACCTAGTTCTGGGGGTATTTCTGATGAGCTTTGCACACACGCACGTTTCTGTTCATGTATTGTTAGTAAACGGGGACTTAGTCGAGCTCTGCTTGGATTTGTTACATTCATTGAGATATTTGCTTGTTAGTTGGTTTTGGTGAGTTTGAAGGGGATCTTGCATTTTTTTCATAATAGTTGCATTCATGCATTGCATTGCATTAGGTTAAATGGATTTTGTGGGTACATTCGCTATAGGCCCTCACGAGACCTTACTCGTCCACTAGGGCTGCCTAGGGGTTTAAAGGGCTTGTTGCATATGCCAAATGCAACCGTGATCACCTACGGAAGTGGTACTAGTTAGTTAGTTGTAATTGTTAATGCTTGAGGACAAGCATCGGTTTAAGTTTGGGGGTGTGATAAGTGGATTTATATCCACTTGGAACATTCTAAATCGGCTTAAATTGATTGTCTTGGACTCAAGTTTCTTGTAGTTTTGATGTGTTTTGCTTAGTTGTGCAGGTTTACGAGAATGTTGATTAAGGTGGATGCTTCTACAATTTTTTGGGAATTAAATGATTAAAATTCGGATTTTCTGGGAAGGCTGCGCAGCTTATACTGTTTTGGCCATATCTGGAGTTCTGTAAGTCCGTTTTTAGCGATCTTACTGCCCACGCGAAGCTTGAGAGATTTTCTACAACCTGGGATAGGAATCACGTGCAAGTAAAGTACTGAGTTAATTCGCGCAGGCAGACTTTGTGAAGCATGGCTGGGAAATTCCTGTTTTGCCCTTTTCGAGTTCTAATTATATTCCGGGCAGGTTTTAGCACCTTAATTAAATTCTAATTGTAATAGAATATTAAATATTTTTATTAGGCAAGAGGGAGAAACGTTTTTTATGTATAAACGTTCTACCCTTGTAAAAAAACAGATACATACGTTACAGATAACCTAGTTTTATACAGAAGAGAGAAGAGGAGAAGGAATTCTTCCAAGCTAGTGACAAGCAAGGATTATTCTTGAAACCTTTGTATTCTTCTATTGTGGGAGTTCAATTCTAAACTTTATTCTTCTTCTTTATTTTTACTTGTTGATTTTAGAATTATGTTATCCTTAAAACCCATGATGACAATTAGGTCAATTATGGGCTAATTCATTATCATGGGGTTTTAATGGATTTTGCTATGGATTCTAGTTATTGAGTGTTTTTATGCCTTGGTGTGTGATTGTATGTATTGATTGCCTAGTATGTTTATGCTTATTCGTTATAAGTGCGTCGCGAACACTTGTAATTGCTTGTTTAATCCTAGTGAATGCGAAAGTGGATCTAGGGTTTAGAACAATTCATGCTAGCATAGGTTTTTGCATGTGAAGAACATGTATTAATTTGTGATGTGATTCTAACCGTCTTGCATCGACTATGTGGTTTAATGGGTGCTTGATTTTCAACCGGTATGTGTTCAATTGCTATAGACATATAGGGACTACACATATTTGGTGACTATTTGACTTCTATCAATTGTGGATGATCAGTAGGATGGTATATGCACAACGAAAGTTGGTATGTATCAGTTTAGTGCATCTAATCAGTAATCAACTCGGTCACATGCTAGGCTAAAGGGCATAAGATTCTAGATGAAGTAGTAATTGAAGTTGAAATCCCATGTTTGTTTATTATAAGGTTTAAGTTAAGTTATTTTCTCGTAATTGGCTTAGTTGGTAATCAATCATTAGTTAAATCAACCCAAAATTGTGATTGTCTTAGCAGTGAGTGTAAATCATTAGCTGGTGCATAAGTGAACATAACGAACAATTTGAGTCTCTGTGGGAACGAATCTTATTTACTCTGTATTACTTGTTGACCACGTTCTCTTGCGTGAATAAGTGCGAACACCATGTTAAAGAACAAAGGAGCTAATAAATGCTTTCACAAGTTTTAGCCATATTCAAAAGTTTTAGTCCGAGCTTCTACTCTTTATCATCTTTTGCAGTGTCTCCATTTGTAGCCTTGTCATCATTGTTGCCAACAGAATCAACTCTGGATCCTTCGTTATCCACATTTTTAATAGCAACTTTTATCGCATCAAAATCCTTAATGAAGCGATCAATGTGCAAGCTTGCACCAAGAAGAAGCTCGCGAACGAAGGTAGTACTCAGGCAGGGGATCTTTGTTGCTTCATACATGTTGTAACCGAGTTCAAGGTCTGCTACTCTTACACTGAAGTTATTCTTCTTGATAGGCTTAATTTTCGGGAAATGAAGTAACAAAAACTTGCGCAACTCAGCAGTCATTATACCTACAAATTCACACTCAACTTTAGAGTATATATCCACATTCCACAACCAAATTTCCCAAATCCCAAATAAAACACTTTATTGTAACTTTTTTTATATCACAATCATAGTAATGGATACTCCAATAGTTCAATCAGTATATGAAATGAAAACGTTAACCAACGACTTTTGACACACTCTCAAAATTAACCTCTGCACAAAGAGTAAAACTAAAATTCCTAAAATGAAACGACACTACTCATTGTCGTATCGTTCTTGAAACATATATAAGCTTCTCCTAGCTAGATAAAACAACACTCCTGTGGCTCTGTCAAATTGGTATCGAGTTCTACAGAAGAAAATTGTGCCCTAGGAGTGTGCCTTGGCAGACTTACTTGAGTCACAGCTATGTCATGAGCTTTCTACACCACCCACAGACTACGTTGCCAAGCAAATGAGAACTATGTTGCAACGCCTTTAATAATGCATGTATGATTGCTAGTGTAAACAAAGCTATTACATAAATAAAGCAGAGAAAATGCAAAACTTACTTGTGCAATCCTCCCATTTAGCCCAGTGGAACCAGCAGAACGCTTAGAACTTGCAGACAAGAACCCATTAGAACGTATATTTCTCTACAGGAGGCATAGAAGTGCCGACGCATTAGACATCCAGTAAGGCAATATGGAACTCTCGTCCTCTACCTTTAGAACAGTATGAATTAACAATTACAAAATGTATCCTAATAAACAGACTAAATGATACATTACACTAAAACCACCCTGAAAATCGAAAAACAAACAAAAAAAATAACATGATAACTAATTATTTATTTAATTAATTATTTGATTCTATAGCAGAATTACAAATTCATGTTAAAAAATGGATATTTTTCTTAAGGTTCTGTTGATGAGTGGATTTCGTAATCAACTTATGAGAGGTCTACAGGTAGTTGTATAGGCTAACGATCAACTGTTCTGTGAAAAGGTTTGGGTTGTGTTTGTGGGGGTTGAGCTGTGCTCGAGGGTATCTCCAATAATCTCAGGTGCCTTTAGAGAGAATTAGAGAACTTAATGCGTCTTACCCTGAGGTGCCTACGTACCCTTGTATATATAGGGATCAAGCTCACGTAGTTCTAATATGATTCTGTCTCTTACTGGAATAGCTGTATTCGGTCACCTAGTTCGTATAGGACTCAGGTTCCTTTAGAGCCTTTCACGAACTAGTTGGCTAAGTAGAGTAGAACTCGAGTTCGTACCCCACTATGATTCTCTCATTGATCAGAGATAATTCTAGGATCATCTGCGCCCTAGAATTATACTCCAATATCAATTCGTTTATCTGTTCTAGATGGCTTCTAGAACTTTCTGTTGGCAACTCGTAGGAACCTGGTGCTCAGGAACCTATATCTTAGGAGCCTGTTTCTCAGGAACCTCCTTATTTCGGGACATATCGCTTTGGGACCTCCCTTTAGGTGTCAGTACCTGCACAAATAACAAACTGGTTAGTCTGGATAACTCTTCCCATGCTTTCATCATCTCTATGGCTGTTGCTATGCTAACTCGAACTCTTCTGCTGGGAGGAACCTGGTCTTCTAGTGCTCAGCTTAGCTTCCTGACCATTGGGAACCTCCTGATACTCATACTTCCTTAGTCATTCCTCTATCTGGTCTTCATAACTTGTAAGGGATCTATCTTTTGGCTTGTATGGATCGAACCCTATAACTTAATGGGCCTAAATCTAGCCCATGGAGATTTTGGGCACAACAAGTACCCCCCGGTTCCTTGAAATCATGTAATGTGAAAGGAACTTATTTTAATTCTACGATCAAAGGTTTAATGTTAAACCATCCTGGTAACTATATCTCGCTTCAGCATTGTATATCCAAGCCTACATGAGCTAACTCGGTATAGGAAACAGGACATAGAATATTTTCAGCTTGATATAATCTTGAGTAAGCTTCCTTTGTATTAAGGAACCTGTTATCTCGCTATTTTCTTCTTCTTTCTCCAGCTCTCGAAATCTATTTTATGTTCGCATTCAACTTCTCAGGGAATCTAACTTGTCACTCAACTTCACGCCTCTTTAAATTTAATAATTTAAGAGGGGATAATGGTTGGTTGTAAAAGATAATTCAAAGTTTGAATTAAACTTATCACTTACCAAGGCTGTAGTTAATGTGTAAATTCCCAAGGTTCACACGCTTCTCACGCGTGTACCTCTTCATTTTACCGCTCCAGTAATACGCTGCCACGTGTACGGAGCTGTCTTGATTATAAACACACTTCTAACTCCAGGTTTAGTTTTTTACCTTTACCAAATATCTTCCAAAACCCTTAGAGAGAGAGAAGAAGAAGTCCGATGGTCACCAACTCAATCCGAGCTCTCCATCCCCACTTTCTTCGAATTAAGGTATGACTTACTTTCTTTCTGCTCTTTCATGATCTTTGACTTCATTTCGTACTATCTGCACTTTCGTGTCTTGCATACCGATGTTCTTCGTTTCTAGTCTTTGTATGTATACGTTTGTATCTATTTTTTCACATTCTATGCTTCTCATACAGTTGTTTACTACACCCTGTTTGTTTGATCATCGATTTACAGTCTTGTGACCCTGATTTCTCTAGGACTCGATATTGTTTATTCACATTCTGTACACACATGTTTTTGACTTATACTGTAGTCGATATGCGTCGCTTTAATGGTGCGTAGCTTCTGTGTAATTCGCTGACTACCATGTGTCTCATAGTTATGTCTGTCCAAGAACTTTAGAACCACTATTTCTCTTTTAGAAGACTCAAAACCTGACTTTTCTCCGTCTGTCTTTTGCAGATGTCCTCTGATTCTACACACTCTGACCATTTATCTTCAATTCAACCTTCTATCATGCCAATAGGGGAAAGAACTAGGTCTAGGGTTGTTATTCCAGACATTGACGAACCTGGAAATATCCTCCTCAAACCTTCGACCTTACCCTCTACAAATCCTCCTACCCCTTCCTTTGTAGATTTGGGGGATGATTGGCCCTCTAACGGAGAAGAAGTGTCTAAGCCTGATCATAGTTTGATCCCAGATCCTGATTTTGATAACGAAGTGTTCGTTGAGAGAGAGTTGTATAAGCAAGAAATTGTACCTTTCTGCGAAAAAATGGATTCCCTTATGACCTTGACTAGGTTAGAAAAATTGTATGAGGAATGTTTTCGTCCAACCTGCTCCATTGTTATCCCTAAGCCAGGTGAGAGAGCTCACAAGTTCGATACCAAGATACCTGATCGAGGTATTCCAAATGTTGTAACCTCTGCTGCCTTCTTCAAAGTTGGTGTATACTTCCCTCTACATCCTTTCCTAAGAGAGGTTCTTGACTTCTATGGCTTGGCCCCTCTCCAATTGACACCTAACTCATATAGGTTAGCCATCAGTACCTACATTCTGTACACTAGCATGTTCACAACCCCACTATCTGCACATGAATTAGGTTACTTCTTCAGATTGAAGGACACTGGGAAGGGTTCCGGTTATTTCTATCTGACTGCCTGGCCTAGTCATCAAGGCCGATGTATAAAAGGTATTAAACAAAACTTTGATCAATGGCAAGAGCAGTTCCTTTACTGCTTTGATTGCCCCTCTATTCGCTTCGAATTCAATTGCCGCCCATTAATTCCAAAACAGACTGTTCTTACTGGAGCTTGTTTAATGAGAGCTGAAGAGGCTTTGAAGCACTCTTCGGCCATAAGAGATTGCATGATCCTGTTGACCCCTGCTAACTTATCTGCCCTAGGTTTTATACCCTCAACCTCTGGTACGAGTTTCCCTGCTGTTATCTCTTCTTTTTTATTATTATACATCTGCACTTTCACCTGCTTACTCTGTATATAAATCTCTAATACTTTCTTGTATTTTCTTTTGCAGATATGGCTCCAAAAGCCCCATCATTCATCAAAAGGTCCAAGAACGTGGATGAGATCTTCAAGACTGAAACTAAGGAGGTTCCGCTGAATGCAACTCCTATTAATCAAATTCCTGGCACTCCTGCTTCCCAAACTACTCATTCTGGTTCTTCAAAGAGGAAGTTTGCTCAGTCAACTCTTGACCTCTCAGCAGCTCCCCAGACTCGCTCGTCAAGGAAAAGCAAAGCAGTGAAAACCGACCCTGATCAATCCTCCAATTTGTTCAAGGACATGATTGACACCCATGTTCCTACAGAGACGATAGCTGCCTGGAGTAAGATGAGTTCTACTGAAGCCATGCACGCCATGAGATTTGCTACTACTCAATCTGCTTTCTTTGCTCTTAGATATTGCGACGAGTTTGCTGTAAAGACCCAATATGACCTCCAACTTCAAGGAGAGATTCGCAAACTCAAAACAGAACTAGCTGCTAGTGAGGATAAGGCAAACATTGCCACTGCGGCTGTCAGAAATGCAAAGATCGTAGAGACCTCTTTAAGAAATGAGAAAATCGAACTTCAAGGTCAAGTCAAGATCCTTAAGGATGAGAAACTGTTGATGCTGGAAAGAACCAATGAACTGGAAGCTCAGGTGGACGCCTTGAATGCTGCTGCTGAAGTTGTGAAGTCATCCATACTTATCAAGGAGAAGGCCAGATATGACGAAGGCTATGATGAAGGTATTAATGACTACATACATTCCACATGGGAGAAGATGCCCAATATAGACTGGTACCTTCTGGGTGAAGACGTAGTGGGGATGATCAAAGATTTCGAGAAGAAAGCTGCTGCTGCAGCCTCTGTACCTCCCGTGAAAACGGTTGAGAGGTCTCCAGGTTCCAACCTTGAGACTGCAGAGGTTCCTGCTCCTGAAGTTGTTCAGCCTATCCTTCCAACTCCTCCTGTTGTCAGCAAGGGTTCCGATGAAGTTCCTCCTTCGTAATCTCAACAAGATTCTTTAAAAACTTTTGATAACTTTTGATGAGGTCGCGGGCTCCTCGTAACGCCTCGCAAGATGTAATTCTGAATTTGGTTTCCATGGCCTTCGTGCCAATAACTTTTTATGCTGGTTTCCTGGGTCTTTGTATCCATAACTCTCTATGTTTTTTTTATAATAACTATTTACTTTTGCTACATATCTCTTGTCCAGGGTAAGCTCATACATATTTCTTTGTTCGAATCTTAACTTACTACATACTTTTCTTCAAAACCTCATGAAACACTTCACTGTTATGCACTAGAGAATAATTCAGCTTCCTTACTCATATGTTCAAGCTTACGTGGGCTAACCCATTGTAAGAAACAGAACACATGCATATTTCCACTTGTTTATTCTCAAAATAAATGCAACAAACTACAGCTGAGTTGTAAAACCTGGACCCTCTGTGTTTACACCTTGAATCGATAATTTAAACCGTAGCCTTCTTTAATAACTTCTTCTTCATCAAGACCAGGTTCCTCGAGTATTAATCCTGCAAAATAAACATAAAACAAAAAATAGTTAACGTTAGTAAAATCTTTCTCTTGTTTAATTCGGGTCATCTCTTGGAAAGGTTGCCTGCTTGGCTTCCAATCCTTATCTCCAGGTTCCAACATGCCTCGAGGCATGTTGGTCCCTTTTTTCTCTTGGAAAGGTAACCTGCTTGGTTCCCAATCCTATTCTCTAGGTCTCAACATGCCTCGAGGCATGTTGGTTCCTTTTTGTGCCTCGAAGCGATTCTAGGAACCTGTGTGCCGTTCTGGGAGTTCACACAGATTCCTCTTCTCCATGTGTCAGGCTAGACATCTTATGAAGGTAAATGCTAAGGATTTTATCCCTTCTTCCCATGTGCCAAAGGCGGTTCCACATGAGGGAGAGCTTATTAGGCTTCTCTTTAAGGTGCCTTTTGTCAGGACTTTAGATGCCTTTTGTCAGGACTTTAATTCACTTGCTCAAGAAACTTGAGGCTTTTGGCAACAATGTCGTGCTCAGTCAACTGAGGCTTTTCAATCACATTTGCTCAGGAAGCTACCTGAAGCTTTTCTCGTGCCCAGGAAGCTACCTGGGACTTTTTCTCGATGCCCAGGAAGCTACCTAGGACTTTGCTCAATGCCCAGGAAGCTACCTGGGATTTTTCTCAATGCCCAGGAAGCTACCTGGGACTTTTCCTCGATGCCCAGGAAGCTACCTGGGACTTTGCTCAATGCCCAGGAAGCTACCTGGGATTTTTCTCAATGCCCAGGAAGCTACCTGGGACTTTTCTCGATGCCCAGGAAGCTACCTGGGACTTTGCTCAATGCCCAGGAAGCTACCTGGGATTTTTCTCAATGCCCAGGAAGCTACCTGGGACTTTTCTCGATGCCCAGGAAGCTACCTTGGACTTTGCTCAATGCCCAGGAAGCTACCTGGGACTTTTCTCGATGCCCAGGAAGCTACCTGGGACTTTTCATATCAATCATTCGTAGTCCACATATTCTGTCAAATCGTATTCATACTTCGCACATATTGTCAATGCTACAGGAACCTGTCAGCTCAGGTAACCTGCAAAATACAACATAATGCTACAGGAACCTGTTAGTCAAGGTAACCTATTTCAAAAATTTCAAATTGGCATATGAAATATCAAATCATAGCATGCACAATACTGTCTAAGTAGGAATACTACCCCCCAGTTCTTTTGGGTAATTATTGTTACGTAAAAGAACTATTAAGGAGCTATAGCTGCAAAGAATGCACTCAAAATATTCAACGTAGAGCTATCTATCGCTCAATACCAAAAAACAAAATCGTCTTGCAAGTAGGGAGGTTCACATCAAGTACCCCCCGAGTACATGCGTAACTAAATACTGAAATCAAAATACTGGTCAGCTATAACTAATAAGCTGCCTTTATTCGTGGGCTGAAAAAAGCCTTACTTTTCCTAAGAAAAAACTCATAAAAGAATTACTGATAATACTTCTTGAGATGTTCTGCATTCCAAGCTCTCGGAATGAGGTTCCCATCCATATCCATCAAGTGGTAGGTTCCTTCCCAAATTGCTGACTTTATCTGGTAAGGTCCCTCCCAATTCGCTCTAAAGGCTCCATGTGCCAGAACCCTGGTATTTGGCATGACTTTCCTCAGAACTAGGTCTCCAACTTTAAAAGGTCTTGCCTTCACCTTTTTGTTGTAATACCTTCGAACTCTCTGTTGATATGCTGCTAACTTCACTTGCGAATCTGCTCTCAACTCTTCGACCATGTCCAAATACAGTCTATGATTGACCTCATTGCTCTCGGGGTCAAAATACTTTCTTCTCAAGGAACCTGTTCCAACTTCCACAGGTACCATAGCTTCACAACCATAAGCGAGAGTAAAAGGAGACTCACCAGTTGTAGTTCTAGGCGTGGTGTTATACGACCACAAGACTCCAGGAAGCTCCTCTGGCCAGCTTCTTTTCTTATCTTCAAGCCTCGTCTTCAAAGTGTGCTTGATAATCTTATTCACTGCTTCAGTCTGTCCATTACTCTGCGGATAATACACTGCTGAAAATGCCTTCTGAATTCCAAACTGCTCACACAACCCTCTAAGCTCTCTACTATCAAACTGCTTCCCGTTGTCAGAAATCAGTTTCTGCGGAATGCCAAACCTGCATACAATGGCTTGAAACACAAATTCATTCAGTTTTGACGCTGTAATCTTAGCAAGTGGTTCTGCTTCTGCCCACTTTGTAAAGTAATCAACTGCAACCACTGCATATTTCACTCCTCCTTTTCCTTTTGGGAGTTCTCCAATGAGGTCTATTCCCCAAACAGCGAATGGCCAAGGGCTAACAATCGGTTTGATAGGTGCTACAGGACGATTATCAAAATTTGCAAACCTCTGACAATTACTGCATGCCTGCACAAACTTTGTAGCATCTGCTTTGATGGTTGGCCAATAATATCCTTGTCGAAGGACTTTCATGGCTAAAGAATTCCCCCCCCCGAGTGATTTCCACATACTCATTCATGAATCTCCTCGAGGATATACTTGCATTGTTCTCCAGCTACACATTTGAGGAAAGGCTGATTGAATCCCCGTCTATACAGAACTCCATCATAGATTACATATTTAGCTGCATGATACTTCAGCTTCCTGGTATCATTTTGACCGGGAGGTAGCTCCCCTTTGTCCAGGTAACGATGTATTGGGGTCATCCAGGAATCTTCAAATGGGAACTCGATGTCCATTACCTCTTCCTTGAAAACACTAGGTTGCTCCTGAATCTGAAGTGGAATTACCCCCAATAACGTGGATTCTCTCTGAGATCCTAGCTTGGCCAATGCATCTGCCGTGGTATTCTTTCCTCGAGGTATTTGATCTAGCTTCACCTCTTTGAACCTTGCGATCAACTCCTGGGAGTACCTCAAATATAAGTCTGTTCTTGGCCCTCTCGCCTGAAAACCACCACGATTCTGCCAAACTACCAACATCGAGTCGCTGAACACTCTGATATTTTCCACTTTCATCTCCAAAGCCAACTTGAGGCCTGCAATCAATGCCTCATATTCTGCATCATTGTTCGTGGCTTTAAAAGCAAAATGAATTGAGCTATAGAGTTGGTGCCCTTCTGGACTAACTAGTTCTATGCCTGCACCTGCTCCACCACTGTTAACAGCTCCATCTACATACAGTGTCCACCAAGGTGCACAATTGTCATTGTCTGCCTGTTTTTCTACTACCTCTTTCGGCCCCTCCTGGCCGGTAACCTCTACATGAGGTGGAAACTCGATTAAGAAATCTGCTAGAGCTTGAGCTTTGATTGCTGTCTTTGGCTTATATTCTATATCGAACTGTCCTAGCTCCACAGCCCACTTTAACATTCTCCCAGAAGTTTCTGGCCTATGCATCACTTGCTTAAGTGGATATGAGGTTCTTACCCAATCTTGTGAGCTTGGAAGTAAGGTCGCAGCTTCCTGGAAGCCAGAATCAATGCGAAAACCAGCTTCTCCATTCCTGTGTACCTCGTTTCTGCATCAAGTAACCTTTTACTAACATAGTAGACTGGGCTCTGCTGTCCATTCTCTTCTCGAACCAGAACTGCACTAATGGAATACTCTGATACAGCCAAGTAAAGTATCAATGTTTCTCCATCCACAGGTTTGGCTAACAGTGGGGGGCTCCCCAAATGCTCCTTTAACTTTCCGAACGCTATCTCACATTCTGCGGTCCACTCGAATTTACTTCCTTTCTTTATAGCTTTAAAGAACTCCTGACACTTATCAGTGGACTTCGAAATGAATCTATTCAAGGCTGCAACTCTTCATGTAAGAGACTGAACTTCTCTCACAGTTCTCGGCGACCTCATATCAATCAATGCTTTAATCTTGGCTGGGTTGGCTTCGATACCTCTGTGGTTCACCATGAAACCCAGAAACTTTCCTGATTCTACCCCGAACACACATTTTTGAGGGTTCAGCTTCATTCTGTACTTTCGCAAGATTCCAAACATTTCTTCTAAGTGCTTTACATGGTCACCAGCTTCCTTAGACTTAACTAGCATATCATCCACATATACTTCCATATTATGGCCAATTTGGTCTTTAAACATCATATTCACTAACCGTTGGTATGTGGCTCCAGCATTAATCAATCCAAATGGCATGCATACATAGCAATAAAGACCTCTATCCGTAATAAAAGAAGTATGCTCTTGATCAGGTTCATACATAGGGATTTGATTGTAACCTGAATATGCATCCATGAAGCTGAGGAGGGCATGTCCAGCTGTTGCATCCACTAACTGATCAATCCGTGGTAGTGGGAAACTGTCCTTCGGGCATGCTTTGTTGAGATCTGTGAAGTCCACACTAGTTCTCCATTTCCCATTAGGTTTCTTTACCAAAATAGGGTTTGCCAACCATACTGGGTAGAAAGATTCTTTAACCAATCCTGCATCCAATAACCTGTCGACCTCTTCTTTCAATGCTTGAGCTCTTTCTCCACTAACTGGTCTTCGCTTCTGTCTCACTCCTTTCTTTTCGGGATCAATATTCAACTTATGACACATGACCCTTGGATCTATCCCTTCCATATCTGCGTGACACCATGCAAACACATCCAGGTTCTTGCCCAAAAAGGTAATGAGAGATTCCTTTAAGGCTGGGTCGAGTTGAGCTCCAATCTTCAACACTTTTGTACCATCTTTGTCATTGATCTTCACATCCAAAGTTTCACCAGCTGGTCCAGCCTTGACCATGGTTTCTGGCATTCGAGGGTCTAAGTCTACCTCCATCTCTGTGGTTGAGTCCTCTTGAGGTTCCTGGACTGTAGACGGTTCCTGAACTTCGTGCATGACATTCCTTCTCTTTGATGTTGGCTGACTGTCTTCATTGCTTCCATTATGTTTCAGTTTTCGGGATTTTTCTTCATCCAATCCTTCTACCATACACACGTCACCATCCTTGTCCGTAGGGGGTGCACTTTCTATCAGTAAGTAAGGGGTATCTGGTCCCCGAAAAACTGGAATCTCAGCATGAGGTTCCTCTTCTATGATCTCTTCAATTCTTATAGCTCTACAGGATGCTGGCACAAAACCTTCCAAGGGCGGACTACGCAGGTCGAGCGTTATTTTGTCTGGGTTCTTTCCTGGAAAATCATCAGGAACCTCATCCATAGGTTCATGCAATTTAGCAGCCTTAGCAGCATGTTGCAAAGCTTTGGTGTAACACTCTCTAGACTCATACTGACATCCTCGAACTACACCAATTCCATTTGGTGTTGGGAACTTCATAGTTAGGTGGTAAATGGAGGTTACTACCCTCATCTCCTTCAAAATGGGTCTTCCCAGAATAGCATTGTAATTCATAGTCTCTTCTATAACAATGAATTCTGCTAGCTGTGTAATGCAACATGGTTTATCACCTAAAGTTACTGGCAAACGAATCTTACCTTTGATAGGAACCTGATTATTAGTGAATCCGTACAAGGTATCGTTTGTTGGAGTTAAATCTTTATCCAGAAAATGCATCTTCTTGAAAGCTGAGTAAGATAGCAAGTTTACAGAGCTTCCATTATCAACTAGCACTCGATGAACCTCATAAGACCCGATTCCTGCCTCAACCACCAAAGCATCGGTATGGGGATGGTGCACCCAGGAAGCATCTTCTTCAGTGAAAGTGATATCTGCATCCTCTCCTTCAAACAGCCTTGGGGACCTCTGTGACAGATTGTAAATACTGGTCAAAGGACGTTCTTTAGCCTCACGGTATACCTCTCCATGGCATTCCTGCTGCTTCCTCCAATGTGGGGACCTCCTATAATTGTGCGTATGCACCCAGCCTTAGGTGGTCCTTCTATCACGACAGGTTCCTGTGTCTGTGTCTTCTGAGTCTTCTCATCTCTATACTTTTTTCCTTCCTGAGCCACCCATTCACTCAACTGCCCTTTTCTGATTAGAGTTTCAATTAAGTCTCTGAGGTGACGACAATCTGCAGTATTATGCCAATTGTTATCATGAAAGTCACAGTATGGGCGCTCATTCTTATTCCCTGGGGGACCAGTTCTGAAAGGCTTCTTAAACCATGAGGATTTCTCATTCACTGCGTAAATATGATCGATTGGGGCTACCAAAGGGGTGAAAGTTTTATAGACAGGTCTCTCATGTTTATTGTTATTATAGGAAGCTGGTGGCGGTACCTGACCCATGACAGGTTTAGTAGGATTCACATCTTCAGGCTTCACCTGGGATGTGCGACTAACCACCTTTTTATTGTCACGACCATTGGGGCTTCTTTGTCTCGACCTCTTGCTTCCACTTTGCCTTACGAAATCTGGATCCTTCCTTAATTCGGCTAGAGATTCCTCCACCAGACGAAAGGGCTCTGCCTGGGCGTAAAAATCTGCCAACGTCTCTGGTTCTTTTCCTTGAAGTGCTTTCCAAAAGTCCGAGCCTCCTTTGACTCCAGCAATTAAGAAATTCTTTATGGTTTCCTCAGATGCTTTCCTAACTTTAGGAACCTCCGCATTAAACCTCTTGAAATATTCTGTCAACGTCTCACTAGGTCTTTGCTTGATATTGGCTAAGGTATTGGTTGGTGGTGCGAACGCAACAGATGCTCTAAATTGAGTGACAAAGAGCTTCCCCATACTTGCCCAAGAACCAATCGAATCAGCAGGTAACCTTTTGAACCATTGATGGGCTCCACCCTGTAGAGTTGCAGCCAGTAACCTGCATCTGGTGGCTTCCTTCACTTGATAGACATCCATCTCCGTGTCAAAATGACTAAGATATTCAATGGGGTCAGTAGTTCCATCGAACTTCAACTCATTCGAAGGCCTATAAGACCTAGGCAGAGCCGACTTTCGAACCTTCTGGGTGAAAGGAGAGGCAGTTATAGGATTCACAGCAAGATTCTTTTCGTCCTTGAGTTGAGCCAAAATTTTCTTGACATCTTCTGATGTTACCTCCCCAGTAGCTTCCACCTTTGTCTTTTTACTCGTTCCTTCTTCCTCTTGCGACTCTGCAGTGCTTGATTCTTCAATATCCTCATCTGACTCCGTGCTTTCTTCTTCAATTATCTCAACAGATGGGTCTTTATCTTTCTTCTTTTTCTGTGAGGAACCTCCAGTCTTGGTTTTCTTCTTTCCCTTGGACCCTGTACGGCCCTTGCTAACAGTTTTACTCTTCTCAGGATTCTCTAGCTCTTCATCACCATTATTTTGCTTTGGTTCTCCACCATCTTTTGGAACCTCCTCTCCATTCTCAGATTCTTCTTCCACAAAGTTCAACTGTTTCGGAGTAACCTTCGACTTCTTGCCTTTCTTTGCCTTCTTTTTCTTCTTTTTGCTTGAAGCCTGCTCCAAAGTCGACAAACGTTCTCCCACAGTCTTTAAGATTTCCATCATAGCTGCTTTAGTAACCTTCGGTGCTCTGGGAGGAGATGTGTTCCCCTCGTGAATCTGTCGCTCAGAACGGGTTGCTTCGCTATCAGAGTTGCCTGACATCTTTTCCACTCTTAAGATATTAACTATCCCCTCCTTCTAGCGCCAATGTTGATGAGTGGATTTCGTAATCAACTTATGAGAGGTCTACAGGTAGTTGTATAGGCTAACGATCAACTGTTCTGTGAAAAGGTTTGGGTTGTGTTTGTGGGGGTTGAGCTGTGCTCGAGGGTATCTCCAATAATCTCAGGTGCCTTTAGAGAGAATTAGAGAACTTAATGCGTCTTACCCTGAGGTGCCTACGTACCCTTGTATATATAGGGATCAAGCTCACGTAGTTCTAATATGATTATGTCTCTTACACGAACTAGTTAGCTAAGTAGAGTAGAACTCGAGTTCGTACCCCACTATGATTCTCTCATTGATCAGAGATAATTCTAGGATCATCTGCGCCTAAGAATTATACTCCAATATCATTTCGTTTATCTGTTCTTGATGGCTTCTAGAACTTTCTGTTGGCAACTCGTAGGAACCTGGTGCTCAGGAACCTATATCTTAGGAGCCTGTTTCTCAGGAACCTCCTTATTTCGGGACATATCGCTTTGGGACCTCCCTTTAGGTGTCAGTACCTGCACAAATAACAAACTGGTTAGTCTGGATAACTCTTCCCATGCTTTCATCATCTCTATGGCTGTTGCTATGCTAACTCGAACTCTTCTGCTGGGAGGAACCTGGTCTTCTAGTGCTCAGCTTAGCTTCCTGACCATTGGGAACCTCCTGATACTCATACTTCCTTAGTCATTTCCTCTATCTGGTCTTCATAACTTGTAAGGGATCTATCTTTTGGCTTGTATGGATCGAACCCTATAACTTAATGGGCCTAAATCTAGCCCATGGAGATTTTGGGCACAACAGGTTCCACACTAGAATCAAAACTGTAGAGAATATGATCTAGTAATGTAACTATTATTCTACTATAGAATTAAAAGGTTTAACCAAAAGTCTACAGTAGAATCAGAAGCAAACCATAACAACAAAAAGCAAAATAACAAAAGTTCACTGCAATTTATAAGCATAGAAATCGAGACAAATTGAGTACGATAATTCTGGAGTTAACTAAATCAGCCAATTACTAATTTGATTTTACAGTAAAATTACTCACCAAATACTAACACAAGTTAAACCTAATGAAGATTCACTCAAAGAATGGGATTACAAAGTTGAGCTTTAATCGAAGAAGATTCCATAATCTCCGATGAAATTACCAAGACGGATCGCGAAATCGGTTTGTATAACAATAGAAAGAATCTCAGTTGAATAAAAGTTAAATTTTTTAGTGTTCAAATATCTGAAGTTAAATTTTTATTCTATTCTGAACACCAAAAAAATACATACTTAAAAATTAATTCTACAAAATACACTACAATACTTCTATTTTGATTCCATCATGGAATATAAGCCTATATCTGCAAATTTCTAAAACTAAAAAAAACTTATTGCTAATCTAGTTATATAGTAGAATCAAAAAATGTCGAGCTAAAATATTTAGCATAAAGTTTGCGTCTTCCGAGACATAAAACAAATAAAACACCAAAAATATGAAGTATAAACTAAAAACAAGCAAAATTCGATGTTAATACAAATCAATTACATTCAATCCAACTACAAATTAAGCATATGACACATATGAACTCTTGTCGAAAATAAATAGAGAAAACTAATGTGAATATGTACTAATTTATTGAGCATTATAATATGATTCTAAAATGGAACCAGAAACTGTAGGATATACTTTAGGATTTCAATTAATTATTTAATAAACATACTGTTTTGATTCTACTATAGAATCAAAAACAAATCTCCTTAAAAGTTATGTATAAGAAACTGAATCTCAAAAATAGTAATGTCAATACATAAATTTATGGATTAATTAGGATAAAAAAAGAAAGATGAAGAGTGATACCTGATGAAGACTCAATATCAACAGTAGATTCACAGCTTTGAGCTTGATTTAAGAAAAAAAGACCATACTTTCCGTTGAAAATAAAGACAGAGAGATCGTCGGAGAGTGTTCGTCGAAAAGAGATTCGATTGAAATCACAAAAAGTGAGAGAGATCGTCGCCGGAGAGATA
Organism: Kitagawia praeruptora; assembly: GCA_037693485.1. Taxonomy (NCBI): domain Eukaryota; kingdom Viridiplantae; phylum Streptophyta; class Magnoliopsida; order Apiales; family Apiaceae; genus Kitagawia; species Kitagawia praeruptora. The sequence goes on from CM075347.1 coordinate 14,745,730, forward strand.
TTGGAGAAAGATCATCGGAGAGATTAGCGGAGAGATCGAGTGTATATACTATCCTATACATACAATTTTTAACAAATAAATTTTCCAAATTAATACCTTTAATTGCTAAAATATCCTAACCATCGGATATATTTTTAATCCAAGGGCTGAGATTAATGGAGAGGGTTCTCTCCTGTACTCTATCTAATTTGGTTCTCTCTGGAATAATGGCCTACATATAAATATATAATTTTATATTATTTAAGTACCCATAATTTTGTAAAGCTAAAATTTAAGAATCATTAAAATTACAAAGAAAATACAAATAAAGATTATCTAACCAATATAATAAGAGATTGAATAAGACTAACTTGATTTAACAAGAAAAACCTAACCGTCTCTTTGACTCTGAAACTCTCTCTCCTCTATTCGTTGTAAAGCATAAAAGCAGGTTCCAATTGTATCCTCCGGTGGTAGCTCCTCTACCGGTCCGAGGTCCCCCATTTTTCTTGCTTTTCTTTCAATAAACATGCTCCTTCGTGACATTTTATTGTCCCACCTTTTTGGATTGTTGATTGTCCACAATTTTTTGGGTTTATGTTTTGTTGCATTTTAATTTGTTGTCCTGTCATTTTAAGAATGATTTATATGGTATATTGGGAGATCTGGGAAGCCTGCTTCTAATCTGAAACGGTGGCAATTATCGTGAGAGCTCACCTTGCACAACGAAAGATTGTTCAATATATGGAGCATCTCTACCCCCACCTCAGTTGGTGTAACAGATGCGTATGAACGCGGGACTATCACCAAATTTTTATGTGCGTACGTCAACTGTGATGCTAATATTTTCAGGATGTTGGTGTAGATTGCTTGGAAACCTTTATAATCATTTTTGTTGTCAAGAATATTAATAATCTATTTGTTAAGCGATTTGAAAACAAATCGAATATTTGTTTAGCTCGTTTATTTATTTCCCAATCATGTTGTAATGTCATTCGGGGGTTTGTCAAGACTGTATTTCGGTGTTTTAATTAATGCATTAAATATTGTTTGTCATTCTTGATTCAGTAGTGCTACAGGTACCAAATTAGGTACCAAAATTGGGTACCAAATGACATGTCACTAGTTAGTTGTCATTTTGAAATATTTTTATTGGATGGCCCTGGCGGGCCCATTGTAACTATAACCAATCAAAAAATAACACATCATTTGGTAATAATTTTTTGATACCCCATTTTGGTACCTGTAGCATTTTTCTTCTTGATTTAATGATTGATTAAGTGCATTGGGAAACAAACTAGCTATTTTCATAAAATTCTAATTTTTGATATACAGTAGAACCTCGATAAATGAATACCTTTGGGACCAAAAAAAAATATTCATTTAACGAGATTATTTATTTATCGATTAATGAATAAAATATTTATATATCGATAAATGAATTATAATTCATTTAGATGATATTTTTAGACTTATTTTTTGTAATTATATCATTTTGAATATATTAAGTTCAAATGTACCTGGAACTCACGTTAGTTATAACTTTTATGCAAACTTTGAAACTGTACTAAATGATGAGGCAAGGGATCCTGAACCCGACGATATTATCACTATACCACAAGTATCCTCAAGAGAAGTTTTTCAAGATATTGTCACTATACAAAATTACCTGATGCAACATGATCAAAAAAATTCTAGAAGTGGTGCATGCTTTACACAAAATCAAGGATCATATGCATTGGGGAGGAAAGAAACAATAAACTTTGGTGGCATTTTTTGAAAAAATATGATTTATTAATGGGTTTGAAAATTAGTAATTGGATGAAATGTATTCATGATATATTATATAAATAAAAATATATTATTGGAAATATGGTGTTTATTCATTTATATTTACATAGGGCTTATAAAGACTTCATTTGTATTTATTCGTTAATGCATTAAACGAGGTTATTCGTTAAGCCAATTGGACCAAGTTGGGACCGAAGAAATTTATTCATTAGACGAGATTATTCATTTATCGAACATTCATTTATCGAGATTCTACTGTAGCTCCTGAAAACATCAAAAGTAAAGCACAATAAATTTACATCAATGTATAAAGTATATAAAACTTACCAACATATGTTTCTCATCTTCTCGATGTTAACATATAAATATTAGCATATTATTGGATAGTTTTATAATTATTATGTTGATTTCCTTATAGTTCTATATTACTCCTTTCGTCCCAATTTACATGTCCCTTTTCTAAAAAGCACACATATTAAGATAAATTTAGTTGAATAAATTTTTCCAACTAATACCCTTATTTAATACATTGGAAAATGATAATAGAGTTAAGTTTAAAAAAGTCAAATTTTTGATACAATAAATGTAGGGATAGTTTTGTAAAACTACACTTAAATTTGCATTGAAAGGAGAAAAGGGACATGGAATTTCGGACAAATTTTTTTTAGAAAAGGGACATGTATTTTGGGATGGAGGGAGTATTATGTTAGTTTTTTGTTAGAATAATTTCCTTTTTTATTGTTGAACGTTGGTTATATAAAACCCCTTTTCTTTTGTAATTGAGAACAAATTTCATTATAATAAATCTTACTTTTTTTTCTTTTCTCCCTACTTTCTTACTTACTCACTACCTTTTTAAGTTGAAAAATGTTTATTTGTGTAATAAGTTAGAAAATGATTTAAAATAAAAAAAAAATAGCTTAAAGCCAGAAGTTGGTATGAGCTACTTTTTTTGAACGACTTATTTTATTTTGATGATTTTATTTGATAAAAGTTAATTACATCATTTAAATTAATTTTTTATCAAATTTATTTTTATTTTAACATTTTTAATAATTCATAAGTTACTCATAATATAAAATTACCCAAATAGATATTGACTTAAAATTTTTTACTTTTCACTTATTATTTTAAGCAACTACAAATCATAAGTAATAATTTTAAACATAGCCAAACGTGCTATTTCTTAACTGCAATCAAAATTTGCATAAGATGATTTGATCAACCAAAATTATCAATAAAACTAATTAACATAAACCTACACGATAAGCTCCATTAATTGATATTTAAGCTTCAATATATATGTAAATGACATAACTACCCATGATAAAAACAAAATCAACGAAATTCATTATTTGGAAATCATGGATAGTAGTATAATTAAAATATCTAAAAATTAAAGTTGGAGCTTAAATAGTAAAAAAAAGAGTTTATTTATCAAATCCCTAAAAGAAGTATACTTATTAAAGAATTTTAACAATTTTATTATATTTTTGAAAGAGTAATATAAAATTTTAGGAGAAATATGATTATTGGGGTATTAATAATGGTTATAGATTTCTGCTAACAATGATGAAGAATGTTTATCAAAAAATAGAAATTTGCAATTGTAATAATGCAAAAAAAATAAAAAAAATGCAAGACTTCCTTGTTTAGGCAGCGTGTAGTATAAATTGGATGGTACGTAAACAAGAAGTGGTTGAGAAACAAAACATGGCTTCATCCTTGTGCATTCTTTACACACTCTTACTACTATTTGTACGCGTAGCTCTTGCCAAAACAGGACTTCCATTGTATGGGAATCAAAGCGAAAGACAAGCACTTGTGAGGACGGGATGGTGGGGGAAGCAAATTCCATTTGGTAACACTTCAAAGCAGCTGCAGCACTGCACCTGGACTGGGATTGGCTGCAATGGGGAAGGTAGAGTCGTTTCTATAAAGATCGAAACATATATAGGGGACGAGCTTGGAAAACTCAACTTTTCTTCTTTCCCATACCTTCTAACTCTTAATTTTTCGAACTGCGAGCTAAATGGAAGCATACCTTACCAAATTGGAATGCTTTCAAAACTCACCAATCTCTCACTCTCGGGAAATCATCTCATTGGTAAATTACCTTCTTCCTTGGGCAACCTCACTCAACTACAAACGCTTGATCTTTTCCACTGCAAGCTAAATGGAAGCATACCTTACCAAATTGGAATGCTTTCAAAACTCAAATTTCTCTCAGTCAGTGGGAATAATCTCCGTGGTAATTTACCTTCTTCCATAGGTAACCTCACCAACCTAGAGTGCCTTGATGTATCTTATAATTATCTCAATGGATCCATTCCCTGGGGAGTTGGAATGCTTTTAAAACTCAAATCTCTTTCCCTCCACCACAACTATCTCACTGGCGAGTTACCTTCGTCCCTGGGTAACCTCACTCAACTACAGATGCTTGATATATCTTATAATTATCTCATTGGATTCTTTATCCCAGAACTAGGAAACCTTACTAATTTGGCTAAATTAGACCTTTCTGATAATAATCTCGATGGATTCATTCCCTGGGGAGTTGGAATGCTTTTAAAACTCAAATCTCTTTCCCTCTTCAGCAACTATCTCACTGGCAAGTTACCTTCGTCTCTGGGTAACCTCACTCAACTACAGATGCTTGATGTATCTTATAATTATCTCACTGGATTCTTTATCTCAGAACTAGGAAACCTTACTAATTTGGCTAAATTAGATCTTTCTGATAATAATCTCAGTGGGTTCATTCCCTGGGGAGTTGGAATGCTTTTAAAACTCAAATCTCTTTCCCTCTACAGAAGCTCTCTCACTGGAAAGTTACCTTCGTCTCTGGGTAACCTCACTCAACTAGAGATGCTTGATGTATCTTACAATCATCTTAGGGGGTTCGTCCCCTCGAGATTGGGAAACCTGACTAATTTGGTTCATTTATACCTTAATAACAATGTACTTATTGGCTTTATTCCTCCAGAACTGGGAAATCTAGCCAATTTGGGCACTTTAGACCTTTCCGAAAACCAGCTGACAGGGACGGTCCCACTAGCTAATTCCTTGACTGTACTCCACAAGCTGGACCTAAGTTCCAATCAGTTCAATGGCTCTTTAACTTTTCAACTGGAAAACCTCACTCATCTCCATGAGCTTATTGTCTCTCATAACTTTTTCACTGGCTCCATACCTGTTTTCAAGAACTGCAGCAGTCTGGTATTCCTGGACCTGTCTGACAATTTGCTCAGTGGAAGAATACCAGAAGAACTTGGAATTTGCTCTTCTTTGGAGTGGGTCAGTCTAAGCAGGAACAATTTGATTGGAAGCGTACCGGATTCATTAAGTTGTTTGTCATCTTTAATGTTCTTGGACCTCGATCACTTCTGCAATCCGCATGATGATAAATTGACTTCCCATCGGAGAAAGACAGTCTTGCACATACTATGCATAATTCTTCCCATTACCATCGGCTTTACCTTATTAATACTAGTCGTCTTGCTTTTGTGTCGGCCTACACCTTCAAAAAATCAAAACATGATCAATGAGGGTAATGGCGATATGTGTTCAGTATTGCACTTTGACGGAAACATTGCATATGAAGACATTATAAAAGCAACAAATAATTTTGATATCAGGAGCTGCATAGGAACTGGCGGCTATGGCAGTGTTTATGAAGCCCGGCTACCGAGCGGTAAAACTGTGGCACTCAAAAAACTTCATCGCCTGGAAGCAGAGGAGCCAGCATTTGACAAAAGTTTTAAAAATGAAGTGCACATTTTGTCGAGTATAAGGCACAAGAACATTGTGAAACTCTATGGTTTCTGCTTGCATAGTCGATGCATGTTCCTTGTCTACGAGTATATGGAGAAGGGAAGTTTATTCTGTGCTCTGAGGGATGATGCTCATGCCAAGGAATTAGATTGGAGTAAGAGGGTGGACATTGTCAAAGGTATAGCACATGCATTATCTTACATGCACCATGACTGCACGCCACCAATAGTTCATCGTGACATATCAAGTAATAACATACTTTTGAACTCTAAAATGGAGGCATTTGTTGCTGACTTTGGTGCATCGAGGTTGCTAGACCCTGACTCAACCAATCAGACTATGGTTGTAGGCACCTACGGTTATATTGCTCCAGGTTATCACTCCTCCTTACCATGTCTCAAATTTTGTCCCCAAATCTTTTTTTGTTCTCGTTATAAATTTTGCATGGAAATTTCTTGAAACCTTCTTTGATTTTCTAAAATCGTACAGAGGTTGCATACACGATGGTTGTAACTGAAAAATGTGACGTGTATAGCTTTGGAGTGGTGGCGCTAGAAATTATCATGGGAAGCCATCCAGGAGACTTCCTCTTGTCATTTACATCTCCCAGATGCACTCAGAGTAAAACGTTGAATGAGCTGTTGGACGCACGCCTCCCCCGTCCCACTAGACAGCAAGAACAGGACATAATTCTTGTTTTGAAGCAAGTATTCGCGTGTCTGTGCTCCAATCCCAAATCCCGACCATCTATGATTACTGTATCTCGGGAGTTCATACAAACTCCGAAGATGTTGACAACAAATTCTATTTATACCACGTCAATTGAACAAGTTTGTTGATTTTCTGGAGTAACGTGACTTTGGTTTAAATATTCATTTGTGTTGTTATTATGTGTATTCTGCCAAGATATATCCGTCCTGTAAAAGTTTAAAATAGCTATTGCACTTGCGAGACTAATTAAGATATATAAGTGAGTGTAATCAATAACTTTTGTTTGGTGCACCCTTACTGTCTCTTTATGTTTCTTTAAGCTCTGTTGTTATGTGAAGGGTATTGTCATAGACCTTCCCAGTTTTTAGAATAATTTTTAAACATCTTTTATGTGTTGTTTTTTGTTGTCGAAAATTCCTGTTTTTCTGAGGTTCTTCAGGCATTAACCAAGCAGGCATCATGCTTGGTTATACTGTTCTATTGTTGGATATTTACTATTTAGTAGCAACTTGTAACTTGTTTTGGATTGGGATGCATCATTAAAGGTGTGTGTGCATTCGGTAAGACAAACCAAACACTGTTAAATGTATTTTGTCTTGTTTAGAATTAAGATCTTGGAACATAACCACTGTATTCGGAAAGAATGAGATGTACTCAATCCGGTGCTAGAACTACAACTGTGTGATCTATGATTAAAATGATGCAATATGTAAATTAAATCAACGATAACTCTTTATGTTTGTTCAAAAATGATTCTAAACCCCTATATCTATAAAAAAAACAATAAATAAAATTATATAACTCTGTTTCAAAATGAAACTTCCTTTTCCATGTTGTTACCAAAAATTTTCCAAGCAACACTGCTATTTCAGTTAACTTTCCCCGAAACACATTGCTCTATTAATTCCTACTAACTACACTGTGGAAAATGAACCAGGTTGTAAGGTGAAATTGGTCTATGGTCATCCATAATTTGTATTTTCTTCATTCTACCATTACAGATAATAAAACAAAAAGACTAGAATAATTATCCTCCAAGACTTGTGGAGTTGTGGTCGATACCTTCTATTGTTAAGAGAATTAAAAGGCATGCTGAAAAGTCACGACAGGACAAAAGGAGGGAATTGAAGACCATTCATTTTCGAAATATGATGCATGTTTCTTGTCTACGAGTATATGGAGAAGGGGAGTTTATGCAGTGGAATTAGATTGGAGTAACAGAGTCTGTCTTACATGCACCATGGCTGCAGTCCACCTATAGTTCATCGAGACATATCAAGTAACAACATACTATTAAACTCCAAATTGGAGGGATTTGTTGCTGATTTTGGTGCCTCAAGGTTGCTAGACCCGGATTCATCCAATCAAACTTTGGTTGCCGGAACTTATGGTTACATTGCTCCAGGTCAATTTTTTATACATAATCTTCTCTAAATTTTGAACTGTACAGAGCTTGCATATACGATAGTAGTGACTGAAAAATGTGATGTGTATAGCTTTGGAGTTGTGGCACTAGAGATCATGATGGGAAGCCATTCGGGAGACATCCTCTTGTCATTCACAACACCTCAATCCACTCAAAATCGAATGTTGAGTGATGTACTGGATACACGTCTCCCACGTCCAACAAGACAACAAGAGCTTGACATTATTCTTGTTCTGAGACAAGCATTGACGTGTTTAAGCTTAAATCCCAAGTTTCGGCCATCTATGATGAGTGTATCTCAGAAATTATCACAAACTCCAAACTTATCTGTCTATTCTACTTATACCACTCCACTTTAACAAGACAACAAGAACTTGACATTATTCTTGTTAAAAGACAATCATAGACGTGTTTGGACTACTATATGGAGTTCCTTTTTTAATGAACAGTGAGGACATATATATGGATGATTAATACATCCATATATCATATGTTGCAGTTATTAATACAAGGGGACCTGTTTTCCCCTGTTTTTTATCAACGAAAACATGCTTTTCTCTTCTCTGTATCTGCTCAATCATTTTGAGCTTCATATTTTATGCAAATCTTTTTTTGATTTTACGAATTTCAGATTATTGAAAAGACAGCGTGTTTAATGCAGTGATCGAGACGTTGAGTCGGAGTAGCACATTTTGTGATTAACAGTATGCTTGTCAAACAATTATTTTCAACTTTATTAAAGGAAACAAGAGAATGAGCTCTGTTAAGAACCAGCTTGTGAGGAAATTAAGTTTAAAATTCTACCTTTTAAAGATGAATAAATTACACATTTTCAGACACTTTGCTGTTGTTAAAGCTTAGAACTTCGAACTCTTTAACTAATTATAAAGAGGTCCAAGAATCACCTTGTTCTTTTAAGTCCTGCCACACTTGGTTCTCTTAGGTCCTAGTATAATGCAGAGGAAACTAAACATCAATTCTCGGATAGAAATACTTGTATGAATGTCAAATATTTGCATTATAATTCAGAAGATCGACTTGCGCAACATCATAGTCATATTAATTATTCACCTTAAGACTGAAAAGGCATGCTGAAAAGTCGGGAGAGGAACAATTATTGTAGAATTGAAGACTCATGTAGTCATGTGAAGCTAGGCAGTGTATATGAAGCTAGGTTGCCACATGGAAAAACTGTTGCACTGAAGAAACTTCACCAGCAGGAAGCCGAGGACCCAAATTTTGACAGAAGCTTCAAGAATGAGGCACACACCTTGTCAACATAAGACACAAGAATATTGTAAAGCTCTATGGTTTCTGCTTGCATAATCGATGCATGTTTCTTGTCAACGTGTATATGGAAAAGGGAAGTTTATTTTGTGCGCTGAGAGATGACACTCACGCAGTCAAATTAGATTGGAGTAAAAGGGTGAACATTGTAAAAGGTATAGCACATGCTTTATCTTGCATGCATCATGACTGCAGTCCACCTATAGTTCTTCGAGCCATATCAAGTAATAACATACTTAATATGTTATTACTTGATATGTCTCGAATATGTTATTATTTGATATGTCTCGAAGAACTATACTTTTCAGATGTGTTTTGATTTAGAACTCGAAATATCAAATAAACACATTTCTTAAACTCAAAATCTCCTACTTAACATCGTATCAAAATTTGGTGGCAATCCGAGATCTTTGACTTTTTCGAAGTATATTGCCTTGGTCGAAGTAACTTTCCTTGTTGACAGTTTTTTCTGCCGTGTGATTTTCTCTACCCATTTTTTTGGGTTGTTGTCCCCAATTGTTTGGGGTTTTATGTTTGTCCCAAATTTTTTGGGTTTTTATTTTGGTTGTGTTTTCTAGTTGTTGTCATGATAGGTGTGTTGCCTGCAGCTCGGAATTTGCTTCAGGTTTGGAAGGAAGCTCAAATTGGAGCTCGCTACCGTAAGATAAAAGGTAATTGGCAACCACGAGAAGTTGAAGTCATTAGCCTTCGAGAAGCCATTTCTTGGACAAAATCACTAAAGCACGTTGATCAAGTGCTAGTAGTTCGATTATCGGTCTGCGATTCGTGTGGTCCTTTTGCTTGCAAATGCTACACAAATTCTATGTCTGGCTATGGAGAGTGGTTTGTCACTCCTCCTGCAATCATGTACTCGAAAGTAATCATTTCTAAGTAATGCAAGTACAATTTATTTTTAAAAAAAAAGCAATAACATACTATTAAACTCCAAATTGGAGGGATTTGTTGCTGATTTTGGTGCTTCAAGTTGCTAGACCCTAATTCATCTAATCAAACTATGGTTGCAGGAACTTATGGCTACATTGCTCCATGTTATCTTTTCATTGCATTGTGTCACGGTTATTTACTTTTTAATACTTTAATGTCACTGGTATTTGTAATACAGGGAAATTTTTTAACATGTTTTAAAAATGTTTTCTAAGTTCTGAACTCTCCAGAACTTGCATACACAATGGTGATGACTGAAAAATGTGATGGGTATAGTTTTGGAGTGGTGGCCCTAGAAATCATGATGGGAAGCCAACCAGGAGACCTCCTACTGGCATTCACTACACCTCAATCTACTGAAAATCGAATGTTGATTGATGTACTAGACACACGCCTCCCTCATCCAACAAGACAGCAAGAACAAGACATTTTTCTTGTTTTGAATCAAGAAGTTGCAAGTTTGTGATTGAATCCCCACATTCGACCATATATGACTAGTGCATCTCAGAAGTTTTCACAAGCTCCAAAATAATCTGCAACTTCCATTTCTGCCACTCCTCTTTAAAATGTTTTATTTCGTAGTAACTCAAAGCATGGCAACAAGTGACGGGATTTCGTTCCAATATTCGTTTGTGTTGTAATTTCGTATATTTTGCAGGAAATCTAAGAACCATGCATGTTGAGCATAAGAAGGCCAGACACTCTCATGCATTTCTCATTTGACTAATTATGGGCTGTGTGTTAGGCAGCAGCCATGCAGCAGCCTTTGTTTTTCTTTACCAAACATCTTGCCAAACTTTCACCAAATTCACACCCACCAACCCCTCACCTACTACAAGCCCCCTCCTATAAATACCCCTCTCCTCCTTCATTATCAATTACACCATAATTCTCTTCTCTCTCTATAGCTGCTAGATAGTCCGTCTAGTAGGAGAGCCGGTTTAGCCCGCTTTCAGGAAGTGTCGGGATAGAAGGTCCTCGTGCCTAAACTATTCCTTACGGTACTTGGGTCTGACTGCAACCATCGGAGGTGGTCCCGCTGCAGGGGTCTTTCTATCATGTTGTGTGGCACTGTCCGGGTTGGGAGAGGGAGAGAAGGAAAGGTTGTCGGGAAACAGTGATAGAGGGAGGTTTTGAGATAAACACTTCAGTGAGTTGGGGATATACATAATAGGTATTGTAGGGCTGAATTTTTGTATGAAATTCAAGGGGCCGGATACCCGGATATTGTAATCTCTTTTATCTAGTGTGAAGTTGTTACTCTTGTGGATGTAGGCTGGGCCGAACCACGTTAAATCTCTTGTCTCTTTTACTTATTGTTGGTTTGTTGCTTCATTACTATCACGTATATTTGTGGGATCTGAGCGCACATATTTACCAAATCGCTTCCGCATTCGCAGGGAATCGGGCAGATTCCTAACAGTTGGCATCAGAGCTAGTTGTGTCTAAATTATTGGTGCCGAAGGAAAGTCGTTAAGAAAAGTGGTTGTCTAATTTGGCGCCGTTTTGACGGAAGTGCTCCCATTATTTCTTACACTTACCTGGCCAATTGATTTAGTTGTTTGGATTGGTTTGTGTGTGCAAACGGAGATCATGGCAAGTATTAAAGGATTCACGGTGACTCCATATGATGGTAAAGAAAGTTTTACTCTTTGGCAGAGAAGGGTAAAGGATATCCTAACCCAACAGAAGCTAGCAAGGGCTTTGAAGGGGAAGGAGGGAAAACCAATAAAGATGAGCGATGAAGATTGGGAGGATGCTGAGTCGCAATGCATGAGTACCATCAGACTATGCATTGCTGATAACATTATCAATAATGTTGTTGACGAAAGCACGCCGAAGGAATTATGGTCAAAGTTGGAGACATTGTATCTCGGGAAGAACTTGACTACAAAGTTAAATCTGAAGCGCGAGTTATACAAGCTGAAGATGGCAGCTCAAGGCAATGTTATTGAGCACATGAATGTGTTTAACGGTATTGTTGATCAACTTGAAAATGTTGATGTAAAATTGGAGGAGGAAGATAAGGCCTTTATTCTTCTTACTTCGCTTCCGGAGTCATTCGATCATTTCATCACAACCATTTTGTACGGAAATGACACGTTAAAAATGGAGGAGGTTCAGTCAGCACTTTTGTCAAATGCTGGAAGGAAGAACCAGGATGGTGACAAGGACGGAATGACAGTTTTGGCTTTGCGTAGTCAAAATAATAGAGGAAGGGGTGCTGTGAGAGGATCTACCAATAGCAGGGGTAAATTCAGATACAGTGAAAAGGGAATGCAGTGCTTTGGTTGCAAGGAGTGGGGTCATATTAGGTCAAATTGTCCGCTTAATAAGAAGGATCCAGATGCATCATTGGCTATGGTTACTCTCGATTGTGAAGATGTTTGCACCGTCTTCAATCGAGGCACTAGTTCTCCAGGAGAATGGATATTAGATTCAGGGTCATCTTACCATGTATGTTCTGAGAGGGGGCATTTTGACAAATTCCAAGATACAAAGAATGAAACAGTTTCTTTTGCTGATGGATCTACTTGTGAGATCAAGGGGATTGGAATTGTGAAAATCAAAATGTTCGATGGAATAGTTCGCAGCTTGAACGGGGTAAGATATGTGCCTAAGCTGAGGAAGAATCTAATATCTATCGGTCGGTTAGCTTCAGAAGGCTACAGATGCTCTGTAGTAGGGGGAGCTATGAATATCAAAAGAGGCCGTGAGGTTCGGATGAAGGGAGAGCTACGTGGGGGAATATATCGTCTGATTAGTACATGGCCAGAACGTACTGGAACTTCGAAAATCTGGTTATCTCGTGCACGAGGGAAGAGTGACTTAAAGGATACTGCTGCGGTTGTATTGCCTTCCAGTCTAGACGATGGTGCAAAGACTGCTGGGATGGATGCTTGGTCGAAGGGCTTCCACGACATCAACGAGTAGTTGGTGTGTTGCAGCTGCATATGGGCATCGATCAACACGAATCAAGTGAGCAGTGAACCATGCAACATATTGATTTGTTTGATATGCAGTTGGGGAGTAAATGAAAGATCGATCGTCACACTTGTGTGTGTGATGGTCACACTTGCGTGTGTGATGGACTATATATGGGATTGGCCGACGTGAATCAAGTGAGTATGTGTGTATACAACAGATTGCTTCACATGTATGTAGTTGGACAAATAGAGGTCAATGGTACACTTGTGCGTATAGCAAGTGGGCATTCGAGAATGAATGTGCAAACTAGGGTATAGTTTGGAGTCTTGGACTCGGGGGGAGTTTTGTCGTAGGGAATGATACGGATCGCGGAAAAGTTGGAGTTGTGCCAACAGGGCACTAGTATGGAGTGCAAGTGAAGAGCTGTGAGTTTGGAAAGAGGGGGAGATTGTTAGGCAGCAGCCATGCAGCAGCCTTTGTTTTTCTTTACCAAACATCTTGCCAAACTTTCACCAAATTCACACCCACCAACCCCTCACCTACTACAAGCCCCCTCCTATAAATACCCCTCTCCTCCTTCATTATCAATTACACCATAATTCTCTTCTCTCTCTATAGCTGCTAGATAGTCCGTCTAGTAGGAGAGCCGGTTTAGCCCGCTTTCAGGAAGTGTCGGGATAGAAGGTCCTCGTGCCTAAACTATTCCTTACGGTACTTGGGTCTGACTGCAGCCATCGGAGGTGGTCCCGCTGCAGGGGTCTTTCTATCATGTTGTGTGGCACTATCCGGGTTGGGAGAGGGAGAGAAGGAAAGGTTGTCGGGAAACAGTGATAGGGGGAGGTTTTGAGATAAACACTTCAGTGAGTTGGGGATATACATAATAGGTATTGTAGGGTTGAATTTTTATATGAAATTCAAAGGGCCGGATACCCGGATATTGTAATCTCTTTTATCTAGTGTGATGTTGTTACTCTTGTGGATGTAGGCTGGGTCGAACCACGTTAAATCTCTTGTCTCTTTTACTGTATTGTTGGTTTGTTGATTCATTACTATTGTAACGCCCCCTCTATCCAACATTAATAATACATATCTTTTATAACAACTTAAACCTTTACAGGAGAATTTTTGAGAAATTTTGACATGATGTATTCATAATTAGGACTAACCACCTGTCCAAATCATCAACACCCAATCCAATAATAACTAAACCTGCCCATATGCATAATAATAGCAAATTTTTAAAGAAATATTACTCAGACTGTCCAAGACCGCTCACAGGTTATGGTATGAAACAAACTATCAATTACAATATTACAAACCATCCTCAGAATAAAAATATTATACAATTTTACAAAATCACTGTCTAACTATATATCCGACCTTGACAGTTCCCCATCCACTATTCGACGAAGTCCATAACTCGAACGTCTCTTTTCACTGCCTGAAGAGCATTATCAACTGACCACTAGGTCCACTATTTATCTCTAATAACTGGAGAAATAAACAAAAGCAAGCAAGAGTGAGCCAACAATGCTCAGCAAGTGTAAATAGTGATAGCAATATCAAGAACAATATCGGTTCTGATCAACAAGAATAATCATCATACGGTACGAAAGAAATCAGCTGAAGTTTTTAAATATTGTAACTTCCAGATGAGCCAATGGGACTCCGCTAAAATAAAATGCATCAACAATGAGAACTGATAAAAGATCTGATAATTAAGGATAATCATAATAGGCTTCAAGGGAATCAGGCTTTGAAGCAACTCAATCTCAATGTATGGATTAGAATTGGATTTTTATATATTTCTAAAAAAACAATAAGGTTAGGCTGCTGATCAGTCACGCACTAACCCCGGACAAACGCACACAGCAATGTCCTTTAATGGATCCACGGCACACATTGGCCTTAACATCTGACCACGAATCTGGTCTCCCCGAAGGGACATCTGCTGACCATTAATATGGTCTCCCCGAAGGGACATCTGCTGACCAATAATATGGTCTCCCCGAAGGGACATCTGTTTTAAAAACATTCCAATTCTATATCCCACAATAGGTGTCGGAACAATCGACAACCTCTATCAACCAAACAATCTGGAAAACTCACGTTCCAGCAAAACAGCTCAACTAGTGGAATGAAAAGAGAATCAACAATTCTATCCTCGATATCGACAAGTTCGATATATAAATGGGGTGAAAAAAATTAAGAACAGCATCAACACTAGATGTCGATGAGATCAACAATAAATGGGGTAATAATTAATAGATAAAGAACCACAACAATAATAAATCTCAACGAGGTCGATAATAAATGGGGTGATAATTAATAGATAAAGAACCACAACAATAATAAATCTCAACGAGGTCGATAATAAATGGGGTGATAATTAATAGATAAAGAACCACAACAATAATAAATGTCGACGAGATCGATAACAAATGGGGTGACATCATAATCAGAATAATTAAAAGTAAATTTCACTTGAACAAGAAGTGAAGGAAAGTACTTGCAATATGATTAACAACAACTGTGATTATAATATAAAGCAAGGATATAGTCAAGTGCAAAGCATTTAATAAAATTTAGAAACATTTTTAGAACACCACTCAATCATTAGTTAAGAATAAAACTGGACTTGAAATATTTTAAAATATTTTTTTGAATCATTTTCCTAAATCAATTGAGCCACAAATAGATTTTTAAAACAACCCACATACTCTGTCTCCAAACACAACTTGGCTCCAAATATTTCAAATACTTGCAAATCATTTTCTAGATTTTTAGAAGTTTTTCTACTATTTTTAAATCAATTTCTGCATTTTAAAACAATTTTCTACTATTTTAAAATTATTTTAAATCCTTAATTGGATTACTAAGAACTAAATAACCTTAATTAAATTAATTAAATCGACTCATAACCAATCAGTAAAATTATTCGACAAATGTTTATATTTGCAGAATAATTAAATTGATTAAATTATTATTCAGATTTAATTAAATTAATTAAAGTAATTAGTTCTTAATCATTTTTTTGAATTAAAACAATTGAGTATTCAAAAATAAATAATTAAATAAATAATTTAGATATAATTCTGAGTTTCCAAAAAATATCATTGAAGATAGGTACTTGTAAGATCATTTAAAATTCACATTTGAACGATAGCGAGGAAATAAATGTTTGCATACTGTTTGAAGGGGAACATCATTTTGTAAATATAATTTTATCGACACGCTTGATATATAAATAGCACAGAATTGCATCACTTGAACAATAAGTGAGGAGCGATAACACTTGCCTCGATTCGCAGAGTTCTTGAGTTCCACATCGATCCTCAACTCAGTTAAACATCCATCGTTCTTCCATAACTTGTCAGTCTCTGTACTCTATACCAATACGCTCATCCATTCTGGTAATTATTTCACTTCCCAAAATTCCATCGTCATGGGCACTTGCTCAATATCGGCCTCCTACTTGTACTTGTCAGAACCCAACCGGCCCAACCAAACAACGTACTCTCTTTAATCCATATACCCGCTTATAACTTTAACAATCCGCCTACCAACCAATCACAATTACTAGTTACCACACTCATCACAATATCACATCATAGTTGTACAAATTTCGAAACCACGCATATATACTATGTAATCGTCGCCCAAGCTAGGACAGTATTTTAACCGATCCAAAATAATATCCTTAATACATAATAAGTGCAAGTGAAAGCTACAACCATTAGTCTGCAAAACTCATCACAAAATTTGAACTAAAATTTTCAAATTTTGATCATTCCCATAACCTTACTTGATTGTCCAGGCCCAAGTATTCATAATTGTGAATCAGGGCCCAAAATTATTTGATTAAAACAGAACCATACATGCACCACCCGAACACATTTTCAAAATTTACAATCACAAAAATACCCATAAATTTCACTTCACACCTCCTAATCTCTCAGCTTTCACCCCTACTCTTGTTTCTACCTCCTGTCCCCTACTTCAACCTAACACCAACCACCTATCGATGCCTACATTCACACAGCTAATATCTATGTATAATACACCCACCAGCCGAGGAACCCATATGCCATCTCTTCCAAAATCTTTCACCATTTCATTACCACAAAACAAAATTCCACAACCACACCATCACTTCCATCATTTTCCTCATTTCTTCACTCAAACAGACTCCAACTCATCTGTACTCCCATACGCACACCACGATTTTACACAGACACACGCACTGTATTCATACACCCAACTAGCCAACTATTACTCCTCAAAGACACAACAACTCACAGCAGTTTGGAGTCGAAAACAGGGGAACAGGGAAGTTAGATCAACAACACAAACACCACACTGCAATGGCCTACACACGCGCAGTCCACACCCACACTATACACGCCTATTCGCACAGCAACAAGATCGAACCCACAATTCTCGCAAATCGACGCAGCCTGCATACTCCTACTCCTCTTGACCCTCCTTGCTTTACACATCACAAACTCTCACATGAATCCCTTATACCCTCTTCTTGATCAACACAGTTTCAAACACACCAGCCCTCAGATAAACCCTTGCACGCAATTGATATTGAACCCACATTAAGTACACCCAGCAGCAATCTACGGCCAGAACAGGGGAGGAAAACAACTCGACCCTGCAACACGATTAGCAGCTAACAGCAACGATACACATAGATTTGATGATGCAGCCACCACAGCAAACAAGTTCGAACATACAGTAGCTATAACCTTGAACCCAGAAGCACACACGACAATTTACACACACACACGCGTAATAATATACACCCACAAGACAACTGCTTAGCACACCTCACCGATTAAACACACACTCACAACATCACCGCTGCACACAAACGCAGCCACACACACAGCGATTCTTCACACCCACACACGGGGGTTGCAAGAGAACAGGGGAGAGGTGAGTTGAGCTTTACCCGCAAGAGAAACCGAACAGAACCAACCGAGAGAAAGTTTTTCGAGAGAGAGAACGAGAGAATTAAGAGAGAATGAAGAGAGATTAAGAACTCAGGAGAGAGTTCAAGAGTTTTAGTGAAGTATCCAGAAATTTCCACAAAACAGAGCTGATAAAACCAATTAGGGATTTAAGGGAATGGAAGGGAAAGGTAATTATATTTATAAAAATTCGAATTTCAAAAAAACAAATCTGAATTCCCTTTGTAAAATAAACATTAAACGAATAATATTTGCGAAAAATCTTGATTTTATTTTTAAAGAGTAGAGAACGAAATTAGCTATCTCCCCATATTTTTAAAATATTTTTAGGATCAACAAAGAATTAAATATGAATTTTACAACATAAGATCCTTTAAATTCAATCAAATCTTTAAAATCATTTGAAAATACCACAACACCCAAATTAATTCACCAAACAATTTTAAAAACTCAATAAATATATAAAGGAAATATTTCAAAAGATTTCATGAGTTTTAATTCCTCCAATAATTTTATAAAATTGACAGAGGATTAAAACACATGATTTAAATATATTTAGATCCTTAAAAATATAAATAAAATAAACAAACCTTCACAGCTTACCCAAATCATCATATAAACACATAAGCATCAATTCACATACATTCCACCTTTACAACAATATTCGCATAATATAGTTCGTAATTTATATTAAATAAATAATTCTAAATTCGAAATATTCTAGGGCGTTATAACTATCACGTATATTTGTGGGATCTAAGCGCACATATTTACCAAATCGCTTCCGCATTCGCAGGGAATCAGGCAGATTCCTAACACTGTGGGTGCATGTGGATGATTAATTAATCTCATTTGACTTGCAGCTTTTGATGGTGAGGGAATCTGTTTTGTGGGTACATGCTCTTCTCCTGTAATCTAGCTCAACCATTTTTTAGCTTCTTATTTATTTTCTGCATATGCTCTGTTAAATATCACGAATAGCTAAAAATAGAAAAAAAAAACGTATTTTAAATTTACGAATCAGTAAGACAAACCAGTGTATTCTGAAAGAATGAGATGTACTTTATCTGGTGCTACTTGATTCTTTTGAATAGTAAGATTACTACATCAGACTGAAAATAGGGATTTGAACCTTTGATAAACAAAAGCCTACATAGCAGAGTACAAGTTCCGCTCTGTTGTACATTATGATTGTAGTCTAGAGAATAGAGATTGAGTAGGTAGACCTGGAACTGGGTAAACTTGAATAAAAGGATCCAATATGTGAATTAAATCTTCGCTGGCTCCTTAAGTTGGTTTAAAAATGATTCTAAATCCCCACCTCCATAAAAAAACAATTAATAAAAATATTAAACTCTGTGTTAAATTGAAACCTCCTCTTTTATGTTGTTACCAAATTTATCCAAACAACGCTACAATAATTTGCTCATACTCTGACGGAAACTGCACCGTATTGCAGAAACCGTAAGTGCTGGGACTACGAACGTAAGAGGAAGCTGAGGAATAGCTTGAGCCCGACCAGTCTACCACCATAATTTCCAGGAAAGAACTTGTTCTCATAATTTGTATTTCAAGTCCTACTAACTACACTGTGGAAAATGGGCATTGTCGTTCACATATAATTTGTATTTGGTCTATGTGTATTTCCTTCATTCTACACTTTAACACTAATGCTCCGTTCACTTGGGCGGAATGGAATCATTATTGAGGGAATGGAATGACCATTCTGGTCTGAATGAAAAAATAGGTTGTTTGCTTGGGCCAAGTGAATGGAATGGGTCATTCCTTCACCATTCCTTTGGGCTCAAAATAAATAAAATCCATTCATTTTAAAACACAAGGTATACACCCATTCCAGCACACAAAAATAAGTCGGGATTTTCATTTCGTCTTGAGCTCTCTCTCTCTCTGCCGCTACTTCCTCGACTCAAATTAGGTATTCTCCCTCTCTCTCCCTCCTCTCTCTCCCTCCCTCCCCTTTACTCTCTCTCTCCCTCTCTTCCATTTTCTCTCTCTTCCTCTCCTCCATTCTCTCTCTCCCTCTCTCTCTCCCTGTTTCTCCCTCCCTCTCCCCCTCTATCTCCCGTTCTGCTCATTTTTATGAGTTTGTTTTAATATTTTAACCCTAGATGCTGCTAATTCGCTGTGTTAATTGTCTTTGTGTTAGTCAATTAATCATATAATCTGATTTTATTGTGGAATATGATTATGTATGATTATCGTAAATTTGATTTTATAGGTTAGTTGTTGTATGTATTATAAGTATGTATATGTTGATTTCAATGTAGCAATGGCTCGACTTCGGTTAACTACGATTCAACAAATTCGGAAGAAGAAAGCTATGTTAGTATATACACTATGGATGCGTATGATTTTATCCAGTGTTAATTTCCAACTTATGTATCTTTCTCTATTGACGAGAAGAACATTGAGAGAACGATACACGATTTTTAAGATGGAGCGAAATCAATATATACATAGGCTGATTCATGAGGGTCCCTCTAGTTGTGTTGAAAATATTCGATTGGATAAAAGATCGTTTTATAAGTTGTGTTTCATGTTGGAATCAAGGGGTTATGTGCAAGATAGTAGACACGTTAACGTGGTAGAAAAGGTTGCTATATTTTTACATATTCTAGGACACCACACTAAAATGCGAATTATTCACACGGACTTTCAAAGATCAAAACAATCAATTACTAGGTATTTTCATGCGGTACTAAATGGGGTTTTGAGGTTGCAAGGAGAATATTTTAAGAAACCTGAACCTATTCAAAGCAATTCAACCGACACAACGTGGAGACATTTTAAGGTATACTTAATATTCTATATTTTACATTACTTACATAAGTTGTATGATAATGTATTATTACATAAAAAATTATTACTTACATAAGTTGTATGATAATGTATTATTACATAAAAACTTATATTATTACATTAAGTTAATAAGTTTGCAAATTCGACTAAGGTGATGGCTGCTGAGTTTGCGAGTTCAACCAAGATGTTAATTGCAGCAGAGACTGAAAGGTCGGAGAAAAAAGAAAAACTTATGGAAGAGTTGTCAAAGATCTCCAACGTTGATGTTGTACAAAGGTTCAAGGCTGCAAAGAAGATTGCGGACAGTGAAAATTTAACGGTGTTATTTTTTGGAGCATTTGATGCAGAGAAGAAACAACTTGTGGATGCTCTACTTGTCGGTGAACTATAATCCGTCTTGTATAACTACATGATGCATAGTTCGGTAACTATGCATCCTTCCTGTAGTTTGATGCTCCAAGACAAGTTGACGAGCGTGCTATGTTAGAGATATATTGCTTCTTTCACCGAAAGGTCTAGTAATTTTTAAATTTTAGCTGAATTGTCTAGTTTGTTCTGTACTGTTACATCATAATGTTTAATTATGTTGTACTGTTAAATCATAATGTTTAATTATGTAGGCTGCCTTTTCATTCACATTATCTTGAAGCACTGTGATATTCAATTTAGTATAGTAAGATTAAGCAGAATCTAAATTATAAAAATCATGCATCATATGATCACCATTCTTCATTAGATAAAGTTAATGAATTGAAATTGTGAACAGTACAAACTGAAGCTTAACAGAGGGTTCACAACATAGCCAAATGTTTTTTTTTAAACAAACTTAGCCAAATGTTAGAATATAATCATCATTCTTCATTAGCAATCTCACTTAAGGCCTGATTCTTCATCGTATATTAAAAATTTCAATCTTGAAGTGAAAACAAATGAATCAATAAAATTTCAAGCCCCTTATCCAGAAGTGATAACAAATAAATTAATTAAATTTTAAAGAGAAAAAGTATTACAATAATAAATAAAAAAAATATTAATTTCATTATTTTCATTCCATTCCATTTTAAAAAATTTGTGAAGTGAACACAAGAATGGAATCACCATTCTTTTCCTTAATCATTCCATTCCCTCCTCATTCCATTCTCATATGTCATTCCATTCCGTCCCATTTCATTCATGCGAAGTGAACGCACCCTAACAGATACTAATATTTCAAGATGACTTTCCAAGAAACACCTTGTTCTCTTTTAAGACCTGATCACACTGAACTGAGGTCTTCCATAATTTGTATTTTCTTCATTTTTCTACAATGACACCGGTCGCCTAAAGACTGTATACGCATTCAAATAACAGTTTTTTCTTCTTTTCAAAGGAAAGCATGATGAACACTAATTTTTTCTACGTATCTCAAACTACCCAAATGGAAATGGTCATGGTTTTGACTTGTATTCGAAAATGAACCACGTTATTAATATCATTATCACTCTTTATTTTACACATAATTTCTATTCAAGTCAACCAAGTCAAAATTGTATATGTTGAAAAATCAATATATATTATATTTTATATCCTTCTACAAGAATCAAAATAAGTAGTATAGAAGTAGTCGAGTAACAATTAAAGCATGGCTTCATTCTCCTACATTATTTACATACTCTTACTGCTACTACTTGAGAACACAACCAACTCATCATCCTCTTCTCAAACTGAAAGAGAAGCTCTGACGGAATTTTATTTTAAGAGAAACTCCTTTTCAAAGCAGGACCACTGCACCTGGACTGGGATTCGCTGCAGTGAGGCAGGTAAAGTCGTTTCTATAGATCTCGGAGGATACCCATACACAAACACTATAGGGGATGAGCTTGGAAAACTCAACTTCTATTCCTTCCCATACCTCCAAACACTTGATCTTTCCAACTGCGGGCTAAATGGAAGCATACCTTACCAAATTGGAATGCTTTCAAAACTCACCTCTCTCTCACTCCGTTCAAACTATCTGTCTGGTAAGTTACCTTCTTCCTTGGGTAACCTCACTCAACTACAAACACTTGATCTTTCCGACTGCGAGCTAAATGGAAGCATACCTTACCAAATTGGAATGCTTTCAAAACTCACCTCTCTCTCACTCTCGGGAAATCATCTCAGTGGTATTTTACCTTCTTCATTGGGTAACCTCACTCAACTACAAACACTTGATCTTTCCTACTGCGAGCTAAATGGAAGCATACTTTACCAAATTGGAATGCTTTCAAAACTCACCTCTCTCTCACTCTCGGGAAATCATCTCAGTGGTATTTTACCTTCTTCCTTGGGTAACCTCACTCAACTACAAACACTTGATCTTTCCTACTGTGATCTTAATGGAAGCATACCTTACCAAATTGGAATGCTTTCAAAACTCACCTCTCTCTCACTCTGGGAAAACAATCTAACTGGTAAGTTGCCTTCTTCCCTTAGTAACCTTAATTATCTAGAACATATCGATCTATCTCGGAATCATCTCAGTGGCTCACTAGATTTAAAGGATGCTAATCTCACTCATCTCGTAAAACTTGATGTGTCTTATAATTCTCTCACTGGCTCCATACCTGTTTTTAAGTGCAACAGTCTACAAGAACTGAGCCTCTCAAGCAATTCATTAAGTGGACAAATTCCAAAAGAACTTGGGCATTGCCATTCTTTGACCTCACTGAGTTTGTATAATAACACATTGACGGGGACCATACCTAAAAATTTATGTTATTTGGAACATTTAACTTACTTGAACCTCTCCAACAACCATCTTTCTGACGCACTCCCCCCGACAACCTCTTCATATTGGATATGCTATAGTAGTTTAACTGGTGGTGAAGTGACCTCCCATGGAAGAAAGTTGGTCTCCCTTGTCATTTGCATAGTTCTTCCTATCACTATCGGTCTTTTCTTATTAATACTAGCCTGTGTGTTCTTTTGTCGGAAAAAGCCTATAGAAAAAAAAACCAGCATTCAGGTGCGGACCGGTGATATTTGTTCAGTATGGAACTTTGATGGAAACCTTGCATATGACACTACAAGAAAAGTCTATTTTGCTAACAGAAATATCCGTTGGCATTTGAAGGAAATCCGTTGGTAAAACATCATACCAACGGAATGCCAACGGAAACAATCTGTTGGTATAAACGTCGTTGGGAAGTCTCTAACAACGGATATATTTCCGTTACTAAACTTAACAACGGAATACCAACAAACTAGTAACGGAATTCTTATTTTTACAGACAACCATGACCCAACCGTTTCGTAACGGATATCTTGTTGGTAATATTAGCAACCAAATGCCAACGGAATTTTCGTTGTTATATGTTGGTATTATTAGTAACAAATTTATAACGGATAGTCTGTTGGTAGTTTAACAACCATTTGCCAATCGTTTTTCCATTGTTAAATTTAGAAACACTGTCCATGATGAATCTAGTAACATTTTGCAAATGGAAGCATAATATCTACCAACATTTACATTTTTAATATCGATAAATAAAATGATACCAACAAACAAAAGATAACAAAAGTTTTTTTTATATAATACCAACATATGAGTAGATAATACAAATTCAAAATGTGGTTAAGAGTTATAAGATCACTCTTACCCTATATTACAAACCAAACTAGTCAATACAAAGTATAGAATGATCTATATTCACTCTTATGCCACAGGCACGAAGCAAAGGCTCGTCAACATAATTGTTGATTTTTAAAGCCTGCAAACACCATGAAACCAGTTTTAAAAAAAAAACACCAGAACGATCAATATCTCATAAGGCTAGTAATAAAAGAATTACATTTGTCAAAGTTTTCATCCTATCTTGCGGTTTTGCCTTGATTTCTCCACCTGTTGACGCTCGTTGAAGATTGGTCAGAGCTTTTGTATAGCGTTGCAAGGAAACCAATGAACAAAGCTACAAAAAGGTTACACACTAGTATAATGTAAGAAATGCATTCTCATAACATAGAGACTCTCAAATAAAATTGAAACCAGAGACTGCAAATAACTAATGGGGAATATGATTTACCTCTAGTGGGATGTAAATTGGCCACTTGGGTTTTCCGACATTAACGTTTAACAATTCAAGAACCTGCAAAAACACAACTAAAAAAAACATAGTTTATGTTGAGAATACTATAATTTCAAACAAATACTATAATTTCTAAGACCTGTTACATGACAATCTAACACTTCAGCACATATCAAACAATAGTGTGCAATTTGAGAATTACACAATTCCTGAGACAACATGCAAACAACTGTTTAAAAAATGGTCGATCATTGTTAATTTGCTTGCTTATTTGATTGGAGATTGCACATTTTTTTTTTGCTAAATTAAAATTTCCTATTATTGATCATTATTATCTGCAGTACAGGTGCATTCTGTGTCTAACTTGTTATAATTCAAGTTACAGGGATTAAAAAAAATTATAAACTGTGTTAAATAATCACATCATTTATATGCACTGTTAAAATATTAGTATTCAAGAAAACTTCAATTGGGTGTTGCAGAAAGTAATATAGTAAATCTAACATACTCATTGTAATAACTGCCTTATATACAGGACAGTCACTCAAACAAGGACAACAATGAGCATATAAAGAGAGCCAAAGATTTTTTTTCCAATTTTACAAAGAATGGTTTGCATACCAATTGAGAATTTGCATCCGCTTGGTGCACTGTGGAAGAGGGCTTTTACTTGGAACAAGAACCGTTCTAACGATCTCTTTGTAGCTGGAATTTTGCTGGCTATTACTGTTTGTTTCAGGCTCTTCAAAAATAAAATAAAAAACAATACAAAAGTAAGTGTTTATGCTAATCAAAGTACAGAAGCAAATGTATTATGTGAATAGATGTGACCTTCTTACAATCAAGGGAAGAGAGAACCAAAATTTCCATTATCTCGATACTCTTTGAATCAAACACAAACTTTGATTCTTCCACCTAAAAGTTACAAAAATATACAACAAAACAATTAAGAAAAACATTAAACCCTTTCAAACAAAAACAACAATTACAAACAAAAATATTCAAAAAAACATATAAAGAAAACGTACTTTGAATTCGACTAGAAGGGGCATTTGGGTCTCTTCAACTTTAACTGCACCCCTGAATGTTAATAGTTGCTACTAGAACAAAAAAGTGACAATAAACCCTTTCAAACAATAGAGAAAACATACAACCAAAAAAAGGTATAGGATGAAGCTCAATCACTCTCCAAGCTTTCCTATTTAAGAAAAATTCTATGTGCAGATGTTTTCTCTACAAATGTACCGAGTACTTCCAATTTCACTTAAAGCCTGAAAACACTAAGTGCTGTACCCGCTAAGTAATTGTTTCTAGCATATGGAATGGCAAAGATTTGATTCTAGTATTTACCTTAGAGTGACGTCCATAACCATCCAGGCAAACAACTTTAGCTGCAACAACAAAACTCAATGTCCTTATACATACACTCAATTACCTATGTATATATCTTTTTTAACAAACATGAATCTACATATAAATAATGCTTGTACAAACTTACAACAATAAAAAGAAACAGAAAGAGGGTAATACCTGCAAATCGAAACCCTGAAACCAAATTGAATTCCAATTTAACCCAAATTGAAGCGCTAATTCAAATCGAAGAAGAACCCCACCTAAGAACAGAGAACACGAATCAACCTTGAAATAAACAGAGAGAAACCAAATTAATCAAAGAGCAATTAATCTTAAATTAAAACCAATCTAAACCCAAATTAAATCCAAGAAACCCTAATTCGAAAAAAGACCCAATTTGAAAAGCAATCAAAGTTCTTGGGGTTGAGAGCAAAAGATATTTCTTCGAGTTGAGAGCGACAGAGAAGAGAGTAGATAGAGCAGAGCAGCGATTTAAATGGGGAAGAGTGATTTTCGTTGAAGGGGGGAAAGGGCCTGTAATAAGTTTGGAGGGCCGAGGGGGGAAGGTTATTTGTGTTAAGAGGGAAAGTTTTGTTCTCTACAAAAATGTATGGGGGAAATTTGCCGCCTACTTTTCCAGTTCTTCACTTTTTTTATTTTAAAGATTTTTATAACTTAAAATTAAACAAGTATCATATATTTATTTAAAAAAATGTATGCATATACATGTAATAAGTAATATTATATAAATGCTCGAAAAAAAATAGAATTTTTTAATGTTATTGTCAAAATTTCAGAAAAAAATAAATTAATTTGGTTTGGTAATTTAACGGTCAACTAGTACTTTAACTGGAACCACTGTACGGATGTCAAGATATATCTAATTTAGTGATATTCCCAAATTTCCAAAAAAAAATAAATTAAATTGATTCGAGATCTTATTAGATCACTACAATTCTAACTAGTACTAGTAACTAGTGCTTTGTCACGGACTGTTGTTTCTATTTTTTAAAAAATATTTCTCGACGATCCAACCGTACGGATGTCAAGATATATATAATTTAGTGATATTCCCAAATTTTCAAAAAATAAAAAATAAATTTGATTCGAGATCTTAGTAGATCACTACAATTCTAACTAGTACTAGTAACTAATGCTTTGTCACGGACTGTTGTTTCTATTTTATAAAAAATATTTCTCGACGATCCAACCGTACGGATGTTAAGATATATCTAATTTAGTGATATTCCCAAATTTTCAAAAGATAAAAAATTAATTTGGTTCGAGATCTTAGTAGATCACTACTATTCTAACTAGTACCAGTAGCTAGTGCTTTGTCACGGATTGTTGTTTCTATTTTTTAAAACATATTTATCGACGATCCAACTGTACGGATGTCAAGATATATCTAATTTAGTAATATTTCCAAATTTTCAAAAAATAAAAAATTAATTTGGTTCGAGATCTTAGTAGATCACTACTATTATAACTAGTACTAGTAACTAGTGCTTTGTCACGGATTGTTGTTTCTATTTTTTTAAAAATATTTCTCGATGATCCAACCGTACGTATGTCAAGATATATGTAATCTAGTGATATTCCCAAATTTTCAAAAAATAAAAAATCAATTTGTTTCGAGATCTTAGTAGATCACTATAATTCTAACTAGTACTAGTAACTATTGCTTTGTCACGGACTGTTGTTTCTATTTTTTAAAAAATATTTCTCGACGATCCAACCGTACGGATGTCAAGATATATCTAATTTAGTGATATTCCCAAATTTCCAAAAAATAAAAATTAATTTGGTTGGAGATAAAAAAAATTTGATTTTTTTTCGAGCTTAACGAGCCGAGCTCAAGTCGATTCGAGTACGAGCCCATATCGAGTCGAGTCGAGTCGAACACTCAAAAAACTCGGCTCAACTCGATAACCTTAACGATCAAATTTTTTTTTTCGAGCTCGTTATCTTATCGAGTCGAGCCAAACGATCAGCTCGGTTCGTTTGCAGCCCTATTTTGAACATAAATTCATACACACCAAAGTAGTCATACTCACTATTTGTGTGATGAATTTTACCCAACTTTCACTAATTTTCTTTTTTTTTTTTTTGATTTTTTCCCATTTTTAACTAGTTTGTAAAATAAATAAATTAAATTTTATGAGTAATATTACCAACGGAATGGTAACGGATCTATCTACTCTTACAACAGATTAGTAACGGAATACACAATTGCAAATTCCGTTGCTATGGGGTTAGTATTCCGTTACTAAAATGTTAGTATGTCATTAGTAGTCCGTTGGCAAAAATCCGTTGGTAAACCATTAGCATTTTCGTTGGCATTATTTTTTGGCCTCCATTTTACCAACGGAAATTTCCGTTGGTATATATCCGTTAGTGTTCCGTTAGGGACCTGTTGGCATATTTTTGGTTTTTCAAACTGTTAGCAATCCGTTGGTAATTAACAACAGATTAAATTCCGTTGGTAAATTCCGTTGGTATAACTGAGAATTCTTGTAGTGTGAGGACATTGTAAGAGCAACAAATAATTTTGACATCAGATACTGCATAGGAACTGGAGGCTATGGTTGTGTATACGAAGCTAGGTTGCCAAAAGGAAACACTGTTGCACTGAAGAAACTTCATCGTCTAGAAGCCGAGGACCCAAATTTTGACAGAAGCTTCAGGAATGAGGTGCACGTCTTGTCAAACATAAGACACAAGAATATAGTAAAGCTCTACGGTTTCTGTTTGCACAATCGATGCATGTTTCTTGTCTACGAGTATATGGAGAACGGGAGTTTATTCTGTGCGCTGAGAGATGACGCCCATGCAGTGGAATTAGATTGGAGTAAGAGAGTGAACATTGTGAAAGGTATAGCACATGCTCTGTCTTACATACACCATGACTGCAGTCCACCTATAGTTCATCGAGACATATCAAGTAACAACATACTATTAAACTCCAAATTGGAGGGATTTGTTGCTGATTTTGGTGCCTCAAGGTTGCTAGACCCTGATTTATCCAATCAAACTTTGGTTGCCGGAACTTATGGTTACATGGCTCCAGGTTATTCTCTTCGTTTGCACTGTGTGACAATATTTTACTTTTAATTTATACTTTTATATCACTGGTACATATTCTGCAATGAACTTTTTGTAATATATAATCTTTTCTAAATTTTGAACTGTACAGAGCTTGCATACACGATGGTGGTGACTGAAAAATGTGATGTGTATAGCTTTGGAGTGGTAGCACTAGAGATCATGATGGGAAGCCATCCGGGAGACCTCCTTTCATCATTCTCAACACCTAAATCCACTCAAAATCGAATGTTGAGTGATGTACTGGACACACGTCTCCCGCGTCCAACACGACAACAAGAACTTGATATCATTCTTGTTTTGAGACAAGCATTGGCGTGTTTAAGCTCAAATCCCAAGTTTCGGCCATCTATGATTAGTGTATCTCAGAAATTATCACAACCGCCAAACTTATCTGCAAATTCTATTTATACAACTCCACTTTAACATGTTCAGATCATTATGTAGTTATTGAAAGCATGACAATAAGTGACGGGATTTGTTTGCATATTTGTTTGTGTTGTGATTTCGTATATTCTGCAAGAAATTTAAGAATTAAGTACATAAGGATAGTTCATTGTAATTTGTTTTGCAGCTCTCAAGTCTCAATATTTGTTCAGTTGATTTTATTGGTTTCTCTCTGTGTGGCAGCCTAACATCGTAGTATGTCAATACAAACATGTTAACTGAATCATTTTTTAGCTTCCATTTTCTGCAAATCCTCTGCTAAGTATTAAGAAAAGCAGATCATATAAAAAACCCTGTATAATTTACGAATGCACGAGACGTCCGTAGCAGATAAACAACATATTTGTCAATGAATTACATAACCAGAGAGCTCTTTCTAAGAACTAGCTTGTGAGAAATTCAGTACCAGGTTTCTTTACTCTACATTTTAGACAAATGGGCATTTGTACACACATTGGATAAAGCCCATAAATCAACCTCCAAGTCGTGGACCTATATTTAAATCAGACGCGATTTCTGTACGAACCATCCAGAAACGCCAGAAAAAAGTTTGTAAAAAATCAAATTTATCAATTAAAACAAAAAAGCTATTAAAAAAACTATTGTAAAATAAAGAAGGGGAGACAAGTTTTGAGCCGCACAAGTTTGTCTTGCATCTCTAATCATAAACTATGATTATGCATAAACTTGTAATTTGTTTTTGTGTAAGCACCTTTTCGAAATATGATATCCCATTCATTCCTCTCTGTTTTAATCTTTCCTGGTGTGATCTTTCCTGGTGTGATCTTAATGGAAGCATACCTTACCAACTTCTCTTCCTTCCCATACCTCCAAACACTTGATCTTTCCTGGTGTGATCTTAATGGAAGCATACCTTACCAAATTGGAATGCTTTCAAAACTCACCTCTCTTTCACTCTCGGGAAACAATCTAACTGGTAAGTTGCCTTCTTCCCTCGGTAACCTCACTTATCTAGAACATATCGATATATCTCAGAATCATCTCACCGGGTTTATTCCGCCGGAACTGGGACACTTGACTAATTTGGCTTCCATAGAGCTTTCTGAGAATGATTACAGTGGGTTCATTCCGTCGGAACTAGGAAACCGGAATAACTTGGTTGAATTACACCTTGATTACAATCAACTCAGTGGATCTATTCCCTTGGAATTAGGAAACCTGAGTAATTTGGAAGCTCTACACCTGAGTAATAACATACTCACAGGGACAATCCCATCCGTTTTAGGCTCCTTGACCCAACTCATAAATATGGACCTTAGTGCTAATCAATTTAGTGGCTCACTAGATTTAAAGGATGCTAAACTCACTCATCTCGTAACACTTGATGTGTCTAATAATTCTCTCACTGGCTCGATACCTGTTTTTAAGTGCAACAGTCTACAATCCCTGAGCCTCTCAGTAAATTTGCTAAGTGGAGACATTCCTAAAGAACTTGGGAATTGCTATTATTTGGAGAAACTGAGTTTGGATAATAACAATTTGACCGGAAGCATACCAGCTAATTTTCGTTGTTTAAAAAAACTCAACTTCTCTTCCTTCCCATACCTCCAAACACTTGATCTTTCCTGGTGTGATCTTAATGGAAGCATACCTTACCAAATTGGAATGCTTTCAAAACTCACCTCTCTTTCACTCTCGGGAAACAATTTAAATCAGACGCGGTTTCTGTACGAGCCATCCAGAAACGCCAGATAAGTCGTGGGCCTTATCTTGAAAATTGTATATTGATCTTTCGACCAATTACATTCCCGGGAAACACCTTGTTCTATTAAGCCATGCTAACTACACCGTGGAAAATGAACCACACTTGTAAACTCGAAATCTTACATCAGCAAATTAAATCAAAAAAATGTCATTATGATTGAAAAAGAGTATTGCTAGAATCCCATGTAGCACCCAAACAAAAAAAAGAAAAAATCCTTATATGACAAGTAACCACTAACAATCATATACTGCAGATCAGTTAACTCCTAGCTAGTCTCTTGCACATGACTGTAAAAGACTAACAATATTAGTTCCGAACTAATATTAAACTAATAGACTGTAAAAGAATGAAAATATGAATATCCCACGAAAAAATGAAGTTTGCATAAGAAAACTGTGAAACCCGTGGCAAGTATAGTATCGTACAGATTCACAAGTCATGTTTAGTTTCCCTTCTGAAATTTTTTATCACGAAGAAGCAAAAATACCTGTAAATGAGATCATATTCAGCAAAACTTGCAACTCTCGGGTGCCATTATTCAGCCAAATATTTCCTAATGCAAAACTGTAGTTACTGTGCTAACAATCAACTTGCCACTGGAAAAAAAATAAAAAAAAATAAACTAAAAGCTCCAACCTGGAGTATTTACAAGCTGATTTGCAGACACAATGCATTAACTGTGAAATATACATACTACCCCGTCTATATTCTGTTTTAGGGGGGGCCACGGACCCCCCTCCCCCAAGATCCGCCTCTGTCTGGAATCTGGATAGTAAGATCACTAAATTAGATAAGAGGGATTTTAACCTTCGATAAACAAAAGCCTGTATAGTATATATAGTACTAGTTCTCCTCTATCATACATTATGATTGTAATCTAGAGAATAGAGATCAAGTGAGTAGCTAGAACTAGAACTGGTAAAACTTGAATAAAAAGATTCATTGTGTAAAGATCCTTAAGTAGGTTAAAAAATGATTCTGAATCCCCAGCTCCATCAAAAACAATTAATAAAATATTAAACTCTGTATTAAATTGAAACCTCCTTTATTATGTTGTTACCAAATTTATCCAATCAACACTAAAATAATTTGCTCATACGGAAACTGCACACTATTGTAGAAACAGTATACGACTAGGAACCTAAGAGGGCAGCTGAGAACCTAAGAGGGCAGCTGAGAAATAAGTTGAGCTCTACCATGTTGCGTTGCTTTTCAGGTAACTTTTCAAGAAACACAGTGTCCTTTTAAGACCTACTAACTAAACTGTAAGGTGAAAGACTAGAATAATTATCCTACAAGACTATACTTATTGCCGTAATTGACAAGGGTCATGTTATTGATTTTCAATCCAAAATGAACCACATATACTAGTATCAGTATCACTCTCTATTTCACGTTATCACTTGGTTGACTAAACAAGTCAACATTGTATATAATTTATTAAGTTTAATTCAAGTTTTTTTGTTATTCATTGGTTAGCTTTTGTTTGGTGTGCCCTTACTGTCTCTTAATGTATCTTTAAGCTTTGTTGTTAAGTGAAATGTATTGTGGTCCGTCTTGAACTTTCGAGGCCTTCTGTAAATTATAAAATGTGGTCTCAATGGTTATAGAGAACATTACTATAACGCCCTAGAAAATATCGTAATTATTATTATTATTATTATTTAATTATTTGATATTAAATGTGGATTATATGAGGTGAATTTTTTTAGGGATTGAATAAATGTGACGTCATGCTTCCATGTTTACTTGATGATTTATATGTGAAATGTGGGTCCGTGTATTTTTATTTGAACTTTGATGTCTAAATCTATTTAAATTGTGCAATATTGATCTTTGAAAATTCTTATAAAATCATGGGTGTTATTGAAAATCATGAAATCTTTTGTAAAAATTATTGTTGCATATTTGGTTAGTTTTTAAAATTATTGAGACAATTATTTTGTCTATTTGAATATTTAAAAATGAGTTTTAATGTTTTATTGCATTTAAAGGTTAAAAACTTGTAAAATTCATATATAATTCATTTTTTTTATCCTAAAAATATTTTAAAAATATGGGGATGTTTGTAATTTCGTAAGTTATATTTTAGAATTTTTTAAATTTATTTTTCTACTGATTTTCTGATTAAATTCGATTTTAGTGATTTATTTAAAGTGATTTATTTGGTTGTCAACAATGTGAAGTTATTGTTTAACCATTTCCTTTTATAATCTCTATTTCCCCCAAATCAGTCTAGATCTGTTGTTCTGTGGTGTTGTCTCTCGAACCTTCTCAAAAGAAGAAAATTTTTCTCGATTCTTCTCTCAACAAACCCCTGTTATCAATATCTCTTCCTCAATCTCCCTCTCCATCTCTCTCACGCGGTCTCTCTCATCTTACACCCGTCCTTATTCATCTCACTGTGTGTGTGTAAGTATAACCGCTGTGTGTGTGGGTATAACAGCTGTTGGGTGAACTGTTGGAGGTCGATATATGGGGATTTTGGTGGGTAAGCTCTGTTTTCAGTCGAACTGTGTATTTCTTGCTACTAGTAGTTCATTTCCTCATCCCCTGTTTTTCTTTTTGTGTTGGCTATAATTGGGATTTGATATGCTGGGTTGTTTAAGGCTGGGTTTGTACGGTGAGCGGGTTTTATTGCTGTGTGGTCGAGTAGATAGGTGATGGTTGCGTAATTGATGTTCGTATGTGATGCAGTGTGTGTATAAATGCTGGGCTTGTGCAAAGGATGTAAGGTAGTTCGTGTTTGTGCTGTTGGGTAATCGACTATAATATGTATGTATGTGGTGTTGTATGTTTGTGGCAAAGGAAGGAGAGGTTTGTAGTGGTGTAGTTGTGGGTGTTGAGAGAGGAAAAGAGATTTAGAGGATAGAAGGAAGAGTGAAAAGAGAAGAAAATGGAGGGTGTTGGTGTGGTAAGGTTGGGGGGGGGGGGGCGAGAGTGGAACTTAGAGAAGTTTATAAAGAGTAAGAAGATGGGTAGTAGGGTTGTGATGTCTAGGAGTGTGCAGCAGGGGCGTGTGTACTTGCTGTGGGCGTTAAGGCAGCCTGGAAGGGGGAAAGAACATGGAGGAAGGAGGAGGTATAAGAGGGCGTTGTAGGTGCAGGGTGTGTTGCCATGTTGACGTTTAGGAATCGAAGGAGGCCAGGAGCGGGGAAGAAGTCGAGACAGCTGGATTGTTTTTGCGAAGTAACTAAGTAAGGTTCCTGCAAGGGGTTTTTGATGATCGAAATTGGAAGTGTGAGTAGAGGTGGTGGGTTGTTAGGTGGTGAAGCTGAAGGAGAAAGGTAGTAAAATGGAGGTAGTAGTCAAGGTAAAACCGTGTGTGGGTGTGGGCATTCAAATGTAGCATAGAGTTGGTGTTGGGAGCACAAGTGGTGTGGGAATATGTAAGTGTGTATGGAGGTTTGATAAATGTGGTGTGTTGATTTTATTAAGTAAATATGTAGTGTGGAAATTGGTAGCATATTGGTTGTTGTTGAGTTATATAGGTCTTGCGGTTAAGGCAGTATTACAGAGTAAATACTTTTAGAATTTCATTAAAGCTATAAGTGGTCTTGCAATGTTAATTATTAAATAAAGTACATGTATAAATTGATATAGGAGCCAAATAGTTACTTCGAAATTATACCTGATAATTGTTCATATGAGTCGTGGAGTATAATTGGTCGTATGTGTAAGTTATTTGATCGGTCTGCTCTATAAGCTATATGTTGATTTTCGGATAAGCAATGTTATATTCCAAGTCATATTTGAATAGTAATTGTAAGTCGTATGTATAACTTAAAGCTGATATTCGATTTCAGAATTGATTGATTGATTATTGTTCGAGTCGATTCATTCCACAGGGTATGTGAAAATTTAAAAAGAAGTGCTGTCCAATTTTTACTAGAATTATATTGTAATTTGTATAATAAACTGATAAGGATTATTTGTGAACCGATATAATATATACGTGTTAAAATGTATAAGTGTAAGCTAATAATACGTGCTAAGTGTAATGTGATTTACGTGATTATATATTATTGTTTTGAAAATGGGATTAAATACGTATTGTATGTGCTAAGTGATAAAGCGTTATAGGACACGTTTGGGTAGAATAAAGTTATATGATAAAGGTTATGAGAGTACTGAAGTAGTACTTTACCTGTATATAGGTACGCATAGGAGGCGAGCTAAGAGCCAGAGCATGTGGAAGTGGAATGTAGATGAAGGAAATTGACGAGTGTGCTCGTGGAGCGACTGACAAGTTATAGGAGAAAGACAGATGTAGGACGGAGTAAAGGCCAGCGAATGGGAAATAGAGACTGATGTACAATGAGTAAAGAGACGGGATATTGGAATTGGAAATTTCATGTATCGAGGCAAGTTACTATTCTTCACTTATCGTTCAAGTGATGTGAACCCTTATGTTGTATTTATATGTCCTTTCGAATCCTTTCATGCAAGCATTATATTTTTCATATTTATTGGAATGATGTGAACATGTCCTTGTTAATTGTGAAGTTTTCTTCCAAATCATTTCGCTAGGGTCTATACCCCTTACTTTTGTTTCAAGTGGTATTTTCTCTCAACTAGTATTTAAAATATATTTGGCCTGTTTGGCTCACCTTATAAGATGGACTTATGGACTTATTTTCGAGTAAAAATTTTATATTTTGATAAAAAAAAAATTATACAAGTATTTAATGTATGTTTGAGATTCAATAAGTTGCAAAAATAAGTTGAAAAATAAGTTGGAAAGTTAGGAATCTCTAACTTTGTCTTAAAATAAGTTGACTTATTCTGGAAAAAAGTTCCCCCAAACACCCCCATTATCAAACTATCTTACCATTGTTGATTCTCTACACCTATCGTTCAGGTGTTGATTCTTTTATAATTAATTTAAATAATATTTATTTTAAATAATTATTCCAAATCTTGATTAATGTTTTAGTACTTGATTTTTATCGGATTCCTCAATAGCTATCGTTCAGGTGTTGACTCTTTTAAAATTATTTTATACAAATATTTCTCAGTTTTATTAATATTCTATTTCGTGGTATTTTACCGGATTCCCCAGTCGTGTACTATTTTATCTTCTTAAAAATTATTTAAGTGATATTTTTACAGAGGGAATCCAAGAATTTAAGACTTTATAAAATCTTTTAATATAATTCCTGAATAAGATTTATGATTTCCCCTTAATAAATCATCTTTCAAGGAATGTGTTCCTCATACTAATTTGACATTGATCATCCGGTAATTATTTTTGAAGTAAACCATTTCACTTATCTTTCAAGTGAACCATGCTTATCATAACTTGAACTTTATATCAGTCAGACCTGTTGTTGAAATTATTCTCCATTTAAATTTTGATAAGTATGAATATCTGTGTATCCTGTCCCAAATCATAA
This sequence comes from Kitagawia praeruptora, assembly GCA_037693485.1. NCBI lineage: Eukaryota > Viridiplantae > Streptophyta > Magnoliopsida > Apiales > Apiaceae > Kitagawia > Kitagawia praeruptora. Next base: position 14,782,443 of record CM075347.1, read on the forward strand.
AAATTGAGCTTGTTAATTCTTTTTCGTAATATAATCTGAACCAATACCCTTATATATCGAACTTGTCGATATCTAGGTCAGAAATTGTTAGACCTCACTTCTTTTTGAGATTTGAGTTGTTGACCTGGAACGTGAGTTTCCAGGGTGTTTGGCGGATTGAGGTGGTCGATTGTTCCGACACCTGGTAGTCAGTTATAGGATTGGACTGTTGTTTTTTTTTTAAATGTGGACCGTGAAGGTCGGACCGTGAAGGTCAGAAATAATTAAGGCCAATGTGTGTCATGGATCCAATTAAGGACATTGCTGTGTGCGTTTGTCCGGGGTTAGTGCGTGACTGATCAGCAGCCTAACCTTATTGATGTTTTTTTTATATAAAATGCATAATAGTCCAATTCTATTCCATTTTCTGATTTAAATAAACGGCATATCCTTGCAGCTTTTGAGCATTTAAATTGTTGATTATTATTCCCTATCAGAACTTTTATCGGTTCTTATTGTGATACACCCATTCCAGTGAAGCAATGTTGGTTCCTCGTGGTAATAAAGATATTTGATTTGGTTGACACTTTTCGAAGCATATGATAATTCTTCCTGATTTTCAGAACTTATAATTGTTGTTGATATTGCTATCACTATATATACTTGTTGAGCGTTCTTTGGCTCACTCTTGCTTTGTTTTATCTTCCCTTTCAGTTAGGGTTAAAGAGTTGGACACCTGCGTATTATAATTCAAGTGAGAGCGATGGTGTGCTCTGTAAAAGTTAGATACTGGGCCAGCTCGGGCATATGCTAATTGGACTTGCGCTATGGTTTAGAAGGTATAAAAGTTTATAATTAGAATTTGAGATAGAAGCTATAATAATTAATGTAGTGTAGATTCTTGTTTCATACCATAACCTGGAATCGATCCTCGGTGAGGAATTGTTGGTGTATTAAGGTTTATTTGTGATTGTGAATTGGAAATTTGGTTTGGGTTAAAATACAGGTGGATAGTCCGATTTGCGAATTCATAATGCCGAAATTTTCAAAAATTCCCCTGTATTGAAGTCTATTTTATTATAAAAAGTATATTTTCAGTATTGGGAAGTTGGGGCGTTACAATTACTATAACAATTAACGCCAAAATTATGTGAATGATTTAATTATCCGGGTAGATAATATTGTAAATTTTTGCGTAATCGTGAAAGAAATATAAGGTTTATGCATTCAGTAATACAAACCAGACACTTTCATATTTATCTTGTGCTATCTGATTCTTTTTTGAATAGTAAGATCACTGATTTAGACGAAAGAGATCAGGGATATGAGCCTTCAATAAACTAGCTAAAGCCTCTGTAGCGTAGCCCTAGTTCAGCTCAGTCGTACATTATGATTGTAGTCTTAAGAATAGATATCAAGTGAATAGCTAGAACTGTAGAGTAGGTGTCAACCCAAGTCCCACCATAAGATAAAGAAGAATTATCTTGAATATAAGTAGCCAAACAACTTCATTAGTATGATACCTTTTGGGAGGAGCCCAAAAACAAATCCGTGCGGGCTTGGCCAGCTATAGCTCCTTAAGTTGGTTCAAAAATGATTCTAAACCCTTATCTCCATAAAAAAACAATGAATAAAAATATATAACTACGTTTTAAAGTGAAATTTCCTTTTAATGATGTTACCAAAATTTATTCAAGCAATGCTATAATAAGTCGCTTTTACTATATGACGGAAATTGCACACTATTGCAGAAACCGTAAATGATGGGATTAAGAACGTAAGAGCCACACTACTGCAAAAATCGTAAATGGTGGGATTACGAACGTATGAGGGAAGCACTAGGGATGGCAACGGGTCGGGTCGGATCGGGTTTGGTCAAATCCAAATCCAAATCCAAAGTTTTCGGATCGGATCGGGTCTGGATCCGGGTTTGAAAATCAAGATCCAAATCCAAATCTTCGGGTTTTATCGGGTTTCGGATCGGATTCGGGTCTAAATCGGGTTTTTAATTCAAAATTCAAAAATTAAAATAATAACATAAAGCAAAACATAAAAGAAAAAATATATTTAAAATTTTAAATATAAAAATTTTATAGTTGCATAAAAAATATAGAATATTATAAATAAAATTTAAAAATGATAATAAAATAAAGATTATATATATGTATTTATATAAATATATTAGAATTTCAATAAAAAATATAAGATTGTGATTCGAATAAATAAATCAAAATTGTGGATATATATATATGTGATCATTTTGTATATTTGTTTGATATGTATCTCAAATATAAAAAATGATATACTAAATAATAATAAATATTAAATGTATGTAAATGTGTGTGTATATATATATATATATATATATATATATATATATATATATATCGGGTTTTTATCGGGTTTTGGGTTCGGATCGGGTTTGGATCGGGTTTCGGGTTTCGGATCGGGTATCGGATCGGGTTACCTAAGATCCAGATCCAAACTCTTTCGGGTCCAAAAATAAGATCCAAATCCAAATCCAAATCCAAAAAATCGGGTTCGGGTAGACCCAAACGGATCGGATCGGATCGGGTATCCATCGGATCGGGTTTTTTTGTCATCCCTAGGAAGCACCTTGTTCCTAAGTCCTGCTAATGACACTACTGTTGAAAATGAATCACACTATTGTGTATTTTCTTCATTAATTCTACAGTTACAGATATATACTAATAAAACAGAAAGACTAGAATAATGATCCAACAGGACTAGTGGAGTTGTGGTCGATATATATTAAGAGAATTAGAAGACATGGTGAAAAGTCACCACAGGACAAAAGGAGTAGAATTGAAGACTATTCATTCAAACAACTGCATGCATGTGTGTTCTTCTTTATAAAGGGAAGAATGACAAACACTTAATTTTTCTACGCTTATCGCATGTTGCCGTAACTCATACGGTCATGTTACTGAATTGCATTCGAATATGAACCATGTGTATTAATATCATGATCCCTCTAAAATCTTAAGGTGTTAGGAACTGGTCTTAACAGGATCATGTATTTATTTTAACAGACCCAAAGTCAATCTTACATATTTTTATCAAGTTCATTGAAGTTATTCTATCAATCATTAATAAATATATTTTTTAGAATAATTTATGTTGATATAAATTTTGAGAAAAAGGACCCTGATGTTAGGCAACTTTTCCTGAAATGCATATAAAATTACTTTTGATTTTATTGGGCCCGCAGGGTTAATTAAAAAAATTCTGAATTTACTGAAATGCCCATCTCATTTTTACATGTAAAATAAATGAATCTCAGGGAACTTACCTGAGATATATCTTAGGCTCCCTAATCTCATAAATTTTTTACCGTATAAATTAAAATCTTATTGTGGTACAACAATTAACAACCGGGATTATAAAATTACTTTCAAAACTAAGTTTAATAATTTATATATAAACTATGAAAAGTTGGTTTGTATAGAATAATACATAAACATGTGTTTTGATCAAATAGGTAAATTCAGTTTTTTTAAACTTGAAATTGAATATTTTATTAGTTGAATATATATTTTTTAGTTTGGGTTATAAATGTAAAAATTAGATAATAAATTATTTCACAAATGTATGTTAATTCACCAGTACATGCAAAAATATATGCGAAGCGAGCCTAAAATTTAGTTTAGGAGAATTTTCAAAAGTTAAACAATAAATCAAGACGCATGATCATAATCATTAATGTCCGTGCTATCCCTATAAATACACGTGCCACACTCTAGCATTTTCCTCTACTTTTATACGCCCTCCCACCCAAGTCAACAATAAGAGCATGGTAAAAAGTAAAAGGTATAATTCAATTTTCACCGTAAAAGTAACTCTTTTTCAATTAGAAAAATTCAAAATGATAAAGCTCCCAAATTCATAATCTTAAAATGACTAAGGCTCCGTTTGGGATTGTTATTAAAAATTGATGTGTTGTTGAAAAAGTTGTTATTATAATGAGTGGTTGTTACGAAAATTAAATAATTGTTTAGTAATATTTTTGATATATGCATATTTTGGGTATATTTATAAAAAAAATAATGTTTTAATGAGGTTTGATATTAAAATGAGTATAATTTCCATTGAAAATCAATTTTTTTTAAGTATGAGAGACATGTTTTCTTTAAAAGCAAATTTTCAACCAAAAAATTGCTTTTAAAATTTATCATAGAACTTTTTATTTTAGACATAACATAAGTTGCTTGTTACGTGTGCACCACAATAATACCAAACAAGACCTAAGCTTGAGACGCACATCTTTCATGTCCTTATTTTACGTAGTTTCTCTTCTCAAATTGAGAAAACTAACGAAAGAGATCAAGTGAATAGCTAGATCGAACTACAACTAGACGTTGGTAACCTTGAATGATAAGATCCAATATGTAAATTAAATCAACGATAGCTCCTTAAGTTGGTCCATAAATTGTATGTTCTTCACTCTACCATTACAGATAATAAAACAAAAAGACTAGAATAATTATCCTCCAAGACTTGTGGAGTTGTGGTCGATACCTTCTTATTGTTAAGAGCATTAAAAGGCATGCTGAAAAGTCACGACAGGACAAAAGGAGGGAATTGAAGACCATTCATTCAAAGAACTGTGTTCTTCATTTTAAAGGAAAGAATGACACACACTTATTCAAAAATGATAGGGTATCATGTGGCCGTAAATGTTAATTAAGGTCATGCATGTTATTGATTTGCATTAAAAAATGAACCACATATACTAGTAGTATCATTATCACTCTCTATCTCGCGTTATCACGTCAGCTATGACCCAAAACACAACTAATTATTCATCCATCATTTTCTGGAAGCGAAAGAGAAGCTCTTGTCAGGACCGGATGGTGGGGAAATTGAAATTCCATTATGCATAAACTTGTAATTTGTTTTTGTGTAAGAACCTTTTCGAAATATGATATCGGATTCGATCCTCTGTGTTTTAATCTTCTCGTTTTGGATCAAGAAACAAGATGTGTGCAGTGTGCATTTAATTTTTGTACATAAAAACAAGCCAGACACTACTGTGTCTTGTTCAGAATTAAGATCTCAAAACATTCCCGTGTTCCGAAAGAATGAGATGTACTTCCACTCTGCTCTACATTATGATAAAGTGAGTAGCTAGAACTACAACAGGGTGAGATTCATCGAAAAGAATCAAGGATCCACTATGCAATTAGGTCATCTCTGGCGGTTGTGATCCAAAAATCCAAATTTGGATCAAATTTTTGAACAACTCCAATAGTAATTCAAATTTTGATCCAAATTACAATTTACATATTACATTACATTAATTCGTTTGTAATTATAAACATTAAAACATTAATTTTAAAATCAAAGAAAAATTATAAACAGCAATTCGTTTGTAAATATTTTTTTAATAATTCAAATATTAAATTTTGACCAATTATATTCCAGGTAAACTTTGGGGGAAACACCTTGTTCTATTAAGCCATGCTAACTACACCGTAGAAAATGAACCACACTAAACTGATCAGGTCTTCCATAATTTGTATTTTCTTCATTTTTCTACAATCACCGCCTTTCTTTGAAGTTTAAACAAATTAAACTCAAAGGCAACGCAAGGCGTGGTATATTAATATCATTATCACTCTTTATTTTACGGTTATTAATCTATTCAAGTCAACCAAGTCAAAATTACATATGTTGAAAAATCAATATATTATATATTTTGTATCCATATGGATCCTCCTCTATACACAAATCAAAATAATTATAGAAGAAGTACGTAGTTGAGTAAGAATTAAAGCATGGCTTCCTCCTCCTGCATTATTTACATACTCTTACTGCTACTACTTAATGAGAACACAACCAACTCATCATCCTCTTCTCAAAGTGAAAGAGAAGCTCTTGTCAAGACCGGATGGTGGGGGAATCAAATTCCTTTCTTTAACACTTCAAAGCTGCAGCATTGTGAATGGACTGGCATTCGCTGCAGTGAGGCAGGTAGAGTCGTTTCTATATATTTCGGAGGATACCCAAACACTATAAGGGATGAGCTTGGAAAACTCAACTTCTCTTCCTTCCCATACCTCCAAACACTTGATCTTTCCTTCAATGAGTTTAGTGGAAGAATACCTTACCAAATTGGAATGCTTTCCAAACTCACGTATCTCTCACTCCGTGGAAACAATCTATCTGGTAAGTTACCTTCTTCCTTGGGTAACCTCACTCAACTGCATACGCTTGATCTATCCCTCTGTGATCTTAATGGAAGCATACCATACCAAATTGGAATGCTTTCAAAACTCACTTCTCTTTCACTCTCGGGAAACAATCTAACTGGTAAGTTGCCTTCTACCCTAGGTAACCTCACTTATCTAGAACATATCGATATATCTCAGAATCATCTCACCGCCGGAACTGGGATACTTGACTAATTTGGCTTCCATAGACCTTTCTTACAATGATCTCAGCGGGTTCATTCCGTCGGAACTAGGAAAACTGAGGGATTTGGAAGATTTAAACCTCCACCAAAACAGACTCACAGCGACAATCCCATCAGCTTTAGGCTCTTTGACCAAACTCGAATATATGGACCTTAGTTCTAATCAATTTACTGGCTCTTTAGATTTAAATGATGCTAGTCTCACTCATCTCCTAACACTTGATGTGTCTAATAATTCTCTCACTGGCTCCATACCTGTTTTTAAGTGCAACAGTCTACAATCCCTGAGCCTCTCAATAAATTTGCTAAGTGGAGACATTCCAAAAGAACTTGGGAATTGCTATTCTTTACACACATTGAGTTTGTATAGTAACAATTTGACCGGAAGCATACCAACTAATTTTCGTTGTTTAAATTTAACTCAATTGGACCTCTCCGACAACCATCTTTCTGACGCAGTACTCCCCCCCACAATCTATCCATATGACTACGGCACATGCAATAAAAGTTTAAATGGTGCCTCCCACCGAAGAAATTTGGTCTACCTTGTCCTTTGCAGAGTTCTTCCTATTACTATTGGTCTTTTCTTATTGATACTAGCCTTTGTATTCTATTGTCGGAAAAAACCTATAGAAAAACATACTAGGATGCATGTGCAGACCGGTGATTAATGTTCAGTATTGAACTTCGATGGAAACCTTGCATATGAGGACATTGTACGAGCAACAAATAATTTTGACATCAGATACTGCATAGGAACTGGAGGCTATGGCAGTGTATATGAAGCTAGGTTGCCAAAAGGAAACACTGTTGCACTGAAGAAACTTCACCGCCTGGAAGCCGAGGACCCAAATTTTGACCGAAGCTTCAAGAATGAGGCGTATATCTTGTCTAACATAAGAAACAAGAATATCGTGAAGCTTTATGGTTTCTGCTTGCACAATCGATGCATGTTTCTTGTCTACGAGTATATGGAGAAGGGGAGTTTATTTTGGGCACTGAGAGATGACGCCCACGCAGTGGAATTAGATTGGAGTAAGAGAGTGAACATTGCCAAAGGTATAGCACATGCTCTGTCATACATGCACCATGACTGCAGTCCACCTATAGTTCATCGAGACATATCAAGTAACGACATACTATTAAACTCCAAATTGGAGGGATTTGTTGCTGATTTTGGTGCCTCAAGGTTGCTAGACCCTGATTTCTCCAATCAAACATTGGTCGCCGGAACTTATGGTTACATTGCTCCAGGTTATTCTCTTCGTTTGCACTTTGTCACAATATTTTACTTTTAATTAATACTTTTATATCACTTGTACATATTATGCAGTGAATTTTTTTTATATATAATAATCTTCTCTAAATTTTGAACTGTACAGAGCTTGCATACACGATGGTGGTGACTGAAAAATGTGATGTGTATAGCTTTGGAGTTGTGGCACTAGAGGTCATGATGGGAAGCCATCCAGGAGACCTCCTTTCGTCATTCACAACACCTCAATCCACTCAAAATCGAATGTTGAGTGATGTATTGGACACACGTCTCCCGCGTCCAACAAGACAACAAGAGCTTGACATTATTCTTGTTTTGAGACAAGCATTGACGTGTTTAAGCTCAAATCCCAAGTTTCGGCCATCTATGATTAGTGTTTCTCAGAAATTATCACAACCTCCAAACTTATCTGCAAATTCTATTTATACAACTCCACTTTAGCATGCTCAGATCATTATTTAGTGACGGGATTTGGTTGCATATTTGTTTGTCTTGTAATTTCGTATATTCTGCAAGAAATTTAAAAACTATTTTAAGTACGTAAGGATAGTCCATTGTCATTTGTTTTGCAGCTCTCAAGTCTCAGTATTTGTTCAGTTGATTTTATTCGTTTCTCTCTGTGTGGCAGCCTAACATCGTAGTATGTCAATACAAACATGTTAACTGAATCATTTTTTAGCTTCCATTTTCTGCAAATCCTCTGTTAAGTATTATGAAAAGCAGATCATATAAAAAAACCATGTATACTTTACGAATGCACGAGACATCGAGTAGCAGATAAACAACATTCCCGTGTTTCCGAAAGAGAGAGATGAACTTTATCTTTTGCTATTTGATTCTTTTGGATTATATGATCACGACTGAAAGTCGAAAGAGATGGATTTATGATTTTTAAAAAGATCCATTATGTAAAGATCCTTAAGTAGGTTCAAAAATGATTTTTAATCCCCAGCGCCAATTAATAAAAATATTAAACTCTGTATTTGCTCATATCCAAACAAAGCGACAATAATTAAGTGAAACCTCCTTTTTTAATGTTGTTACCAAATATATCCAAACAAAGCGACAATAATTTGCTCATACTATGACGGAAACTGCATACTGTTGCAGAAACAGTAGACGACTAGGAACGCTGAGAAATAAGTTGAGCTCTACCATGTTGCGGTGCTTTTCAGGTAACAGTAGACTTGTGGAGTTTTGGTCATGCCACCCACTTATTTTTTTTTCTACGCGTATCATATTGCCGTAAATGACAAGGGTCATGTTATTGATTTGCAATCGAAAATGAACCACATTTTAGTATCAGTATCACACCCTATTTCACGTTATCACTTGGTTAACTAACAAGTCAACATCTCTATAAATTATAATTGCTGAAGTCTCAATTCAAGGTTTTTTACCATAAAGCCCATTCACTTTTCTCTATATTACTGGAAATGCCACCCAATTCATACGTTTTGTTATGTATTTGTACGTATTTTTATGTATTGTTACGTATTTTGTACATTTTGTACATGTATAAGTACATAATTACCCCTTGCAGGTGTCTCACGTGGTGGGCCCTTATGTTTGAAATTTGATTTCAGCTTCTACCTGCTCCGCCGAGTGCACACATGATATGGTTTGATTTCTTTGCGAATTTTCAAATAGAAAATTAAAATTATGAAATTGGAAAAAATATTATTTATAAATAGAAAATCAAACCATCTAAAAAAAGATTTCCTTTTTTCAGATAAAATTATCTACTCAATGTAAGAGTAAATTCAGTTGGTCATGAATTATAATAAATATGGTAAGAATATGGTCAAATTTCTTAAAATTATCTACTCAAGGTAATATTCATTTCTTCAAGTAAAATTAGTTATTGATATATCTCTATAAATAATGTCGAAATCAATTACCGTGTACGAATATGGTCATCACTTATGATTGATTTTTAAGATATTGTGCTTATACGAATATGATATGTGAATTAGAAATGAGATCAATTTTTGTAAGTGTCTTTAAAATGTAAAATCATTCTTTTTATTTTGAACAAATTATATACTCAAGGTAAGAGTCATTTCTTGAAGTAAATTTTTTTATGGATATAATTATAAATCATGTCGAAATCAATTATCGTGTACGAATATGGTCATTAATTATGCCTAACTTTGAAGATATTGTGCTGATACGAATATGGTATCAAATAAGAAATGATATAATTTTGTCTATGTTAATCCGAATTTACGAATAGGTGTGTAACAACTTTATATAATTAGTAAATTTTATAATTGATTTCCATATTAAAATTCCAAATCATTCCTTTTTGATACAAAAAATTATCTACTCAATAGGATGGCAATCGGGTCGGTCGGTTCGGGTTTTGTGAAAATCAGACCCGGACCCAAATATATATGTTGGACCCAGATCCGGACCCAGACCCGATTGAAACCCGAATTCCTAGATCCAGACCCGATCCATTGGGTTTCGGTTCGGTTCGGGTTTTAATCGGGTCTCAATTTATATATACAATTATTTATCAACATGTTTTTTTTTAAAATAATAATTTATCAACTAGAACACCATATTTAATCAAATGTCAAGAAAAATGTAAATTTTAATGAAACGCATGCATCATCCAAATATGTATAATTAAAAGATGAATAGGAAAAATATGTCTATCAATTTGTAACATTTATATGTCAAAAATTGACTTGAATGATTTATAAGATGAGTCTCTAAATAGTTTATGAACAAAAAAAACTGCTGACGAGATTACGAGAAAGTATGTATAATTAAAAGATGAATAAGAAAAATATGTCTATCAATTTGTAACAGTTATATATCAAAAATTGACTTGAATGCTTTATAAGACGAGTCTCTTAATAGTTTATCAACAAAAAAAACTGTTGACAAGATTACGGGAAATATATAGTAACCTTAAGTTGAATACGGCTTAAATTAATAACATTAAAATAATTAGATTATTAAAAAATTAATAACTAAAAACATATTATTATAATTGATTTCCATATTAAAATTCCAAATCATTCCTTTTTGATACAAAAAATAATCTACTCAAGGTAAGATTCATTTCTTTAAGTAAAATTAGTTTTTTTTTTTTTTTTTTTGATTAAAATTGAACTTGCATTAGATAATAGAATCAAGCTCCAACGAGCGTACAATGAAATTAGGAGGAGTGACAACCCACTCTCCTACGTCTGGCATAGAATAAGCAGCCTGTACTAGGACATGATATATCTCTATAAATAATGTCGAAATCAATTATCGTGTACGAATATGGTCATCACTTATGATTGACTTTTAAGATATTGTGCTGATACGAATATGGTATGTGAATTATAAATGAGTTCAATTTTTGCAAGTGTCTTTAAAATGTAAAATCATTCTTTTTATTTTGAACAAATTATATACTCAAGGTAAGAGTCATTTCTTGAAGTAAATTTTTTTATTGATATAATTATGAATCATGTCGAAATCAATTACCGTGTACGAATGTGGTCATTAATTATGCCTAACTTTGAAGATATTGTGCTGATACGAATATGGTATCAAATAAGAAATGATATAATTTTGTCTATGTTAATCCGAATTTACGAATAGGTGTGTAACAACTTTATATAATTAGTAAATTTTATAATTGATTTCCATATTAAAATTCCAAATCATTCCTTTTTGATACAAAAAATTATCTACTCAATAGGATGGCAATCGGGTCGGTCGGTTCGGGTTTTGTGAAATTCCAAATCTTCCTTTTCGTATATAATTTATTAAGTTTAATTCGAGTTTTTTTGTTATTCATTGGTTAACTTTGGTTTGGTGACTGGTGTACCCTTACTGTCTCTTTATGTATCTTTAAGCTCTGTTGTTATGTGAAATGTATTGTCATTGACCTCCCCAGTTTTTAGAATAATTTTTAAACATCTTTTTATGTGTTCAACCTTTTTTTTTTGGTCGAAAATTCCTGTTTTTCTGAGGTTCTTCAGGCATTAACCAAGCAGGCATCATGCTTGGTATATATTTTGATGGTTGGGTATTTTATAGCCTATGCAACTGGTAACTTGTTTCTGTGTTAACATCTTCTCGAAATATGATATCTGATTCATTCTTTTATGTTTTTTATCTTCTCGTTTTGGATTGGGATACATCATACATGGTGTGCATTCAGTAAGACAAACCAGACACTTTCAAATTTATCATGTGCTATCTGATTCTTTTGGATGGTAAGATCACTAAGTTCAGCTCTGTCGTACGTTATGATTGTAGTCTTACGAATATAGATCATGTGAATAGCTAGGAATAGAACTGTGTGAACTATGATTAAGTTGGTTCAAAAAAGATTCTAAACCCCTATCTCTATAAAAAAAAAACATTAAATAAAAATATTTAACTCTGTATTAAAGTGAAACCTCATATGACGGAAACTGCACGCTATTGCAGAAACAGTAGACTAGGATCGTAAGAGGGCAGCAAAGAAATAACTTGAGCCCACCAGTCTACCACCATGTCGCGGTGCGCGCTATTTCAGGTACCTCATACAATGCTCTCTTAATTCCTACTGACCACATTGTGGATAATGAACCACACTGTAAGGTGAAATTGGTCTATGCCTCTATGGTCTTAAATAATTTGTATTTTTCTTCATTCTACAATTACAGATAATAAAACTGAAAGACTACAATAAGTATCTACAAGACTTGTGGAGTTGAGGTCGATACCTTGTTAAGAGAATGAAAAGGCATGCTGAAAAGTCATGACCGGACAAAAGGAGTAGAATTGAAGACTTTTCGTCGAAGAACTGTGTTCTTCTTAAAGGAAAGAATGACATACTTATTAAAAAATGATAGGGTATCATGTGGCCGTAAATGATAATTAAGGTCATGTTATTAATTTGCATTCAAAAATGAACCACATACACTAGTATCATTATCACTCTCTATTTCGCGTTATCACGTTAGCTGTGGCTGAAAACAGAACTAATTACTCATCATTATCATCTTCTGGAAGCGAAAGAGAAGCTCTTGTCAGGACCGGATGGTGGGGGAATCAAAATTCCATTATGCATAAACTTGTAATTTGTTTTTGTCTAAGAACCTTTCCGGAATATGATATCCGATTCGATCCTCTGTGTTTTAATCTTCTCGTTTTGGATCAAGAAACAAGATGTGTGCAGTGTGCATTTAAATTTTCTACATAAAAACAAGCCAGACACTACTGTGTCTTGTTCAGAATCAAGATCTCGAGAACTGGGTGAAATTCATTGAAAAGAATCAAAGATCCACTATGCAAATAATAAAATTTTTTAACTCTGCATGTAAGGGAAATCTCCGGTTATGTTGTTACCAAAAGAGGTTATCGTCTATAAGATGATGTCATCGTTAAAATATTATATAAACTATACCGTATTTTATATATTTTTAATAAAAATATAAATAAATTAAAAATATAATATAAATGTTATAATAGTAATAATAGTAATAATAATATTTTCATTTATGATCCAAATTTGAATTTTGGATCACCTACGGATCCAATTTTTTGACCAATTCATCCAAATTTGATCCAAAGTACTATTTTCATATTAAATTACATAAATTTATATTAAATTATTTAACCTTAAATTTAATGTGTAATCAATATTAACTATTTTTATTATATTTAATAAATTAATTGTATTAAGGATATAAATTTTTTAATATACGCAAATAATATTGAATTTTGTCTTGACAGTAAAAATAACATTAAATATTAAGTTCAATTAACTATTAATTACGTACTAAGTAATTAAAAAACTACAAAAAAATTTAAATTTAATAAACTAAAAAAAAAAAAATTATAAAACTATTATTTTATTATTATATTAGTTAATTTGTATTTTCTCCATTTTTCTACAATTGACACAGCCCCGCCTTACTTTGAAGTTTAAACTCAGACAATACAAGGCGTGCTGAAAATGAACCACGCATATTAATATCATTATCACTCTTTATTTTATGTGTAATTAATCAAGTTACGATTCTATTCAAATACACCAAGTCAAAATTATATATGCTGAAAAATCTATATATATTATATTCTACTCCCTCTGTCCCACTCATTTCTATACGCTTTTTTTAAAGTGTCTGACACGCATTTTAAGGTGCATAACTAGTATAGTTCCATAACTTATTTTTGAAATTTTCTTTTTTTTGTATAAAAGTAGGATTGTTCTATTTTTATACAAAAAAGGAAAATTGTAAAAATAAGTTATGTAACTATAGTAGTTAGGAGCCTTAAAATGCGTGCCACGCCCCCGTCCCCCAATGTATATAATTCACTGGGACGGAGGGAGTATATCTTTATAGATCCTCCTATACAAATCAAAATAAGTATATAGAAAAAGTAGTTGAGTAACAATTAAAGCATGTAAAAGTGAAAGAGAAGCTCTTGTCAAGACCGGATGGTGGGGAATCAAATTCCTTTCTATAGCGCTACAAAGCATACTGTATTTTAGTTTAGAGATTTGTTCATTAGTAGTTCTTATTCTTATTGGCCTTTAATATATTTAAAAAACAATTTTTTAAAGTAAGATCAAATAGTAAAATAAGTTATTTTTAATTAATTAATTAATTGGCATACCGTTACGACAGTATACATGGCATACGATTTAAATGAGGTTTTTTTTAATAAAGAGTGTAGATTAGAGTTCAAATATCTTTATTTTTTTAAAATTATTATGATCTTAAATTATTGTCTAAAAAACAGGACGCGTGATCCATTTTTCAACTCATAATAGTAGTAATATTTAAAGATGACTTTCCAAGAAACACCTTGTTCTCTTTTAAGGCCTGACCACACTGAACTGAGGTCTTCCATATATAGTTTGTATTTTCTTCCTTTTTCTACAATGACACTGGTCCCTGACCACACTTTCTTTCAAGTTTAGACCTAAAGAATACGAAAGGCCTGCTGATAAGTCCCCGAGAGGAACAACCGGAGACTATGCATTCAAAGGAAAGCATGATGAACACAAATTTTTCCTACGCGTTTCATACTACCGTAGTGGAAATGGTCATGGTATTGATTTGTATTCGAAAATGAACCAAGTATATTAAGGGTCCGGATCCTCTGCCCCCTTCCTCTGTGTCCCCTGCTCTTTTAAGTATAAAAAGAGTGCCCCTGCGGGGCCTATTTTAATAACTAATAAAAATGGACTTTCATTTTTTTTGTATTAAAAACAACAGGGAACACAAAGGAGACACGGAGGAAGGGGACAGAGGATCCCAGCTCGTATATTAATATCATTATCACTCTTTGTTTTAGGCGTAATTAATCAAGTTACCATTCTATTCAAGTCAACCAAGTCAATACAGTAAAACCTCCTTAAATTAATACTCGATAAATTAATAATCTCTCTAAGTTAATAATTTGTTTCGGTCCCAACTTGGGCCAGTTCAAAAAATGATCAATTTCGATAAGATAATAAGATAATAATTTTTTTGAAAACCCTATATAAATATATGGTCCCAATAATATTATAAATTAATAATTCCTTTATAACCATAAAAATATATGTATTAACTTTTTGTAAAATATGATTCTAAGATTCTTAAAATTTGAATCTATATGAAACTCATCTTTAACCATCTTTGTTGCATCCAAAAGTTCGAATGTGGTGTTTTCGTAGAGCATTAAAAAGTTATTAATCAATGTTTTTTATGTCTTGGGTGCTTCTTTACGTGAAAAAAGTTCAAAATATGTTATTTTATCCTTGATATCATCTAAATATACATGAATATTTACTTTGAATCTCCCAAATACTCATTAAATTTGTAAACAATATGTATAAAACATAAATTGTACAATTCATTCTATTTAAATGTATATAATTGGAAATTAATTTTCTTCGATGTCAAAAATTATCTATAAATTAATAATTATTAATTTATCGATTAATTAATACCTCTCTAAATTAATAGAATTCTCCGGTCTCAACTATATTAATTTATAGAGGTTTTACTGTATATATGTTGAAAATCAATTATTTATTTTATTTTGTATCCTTATAGATCCTCATACACAAATCAAAATAAGTATAGAAGTAGTTGAGTAACAAATAAAGCATGGCTTCATTCTCCTGCATTATTTACATACTCTTACTGCTACTACTTGACAACACAACCAACTCATCATCCTCTTCTCAAACTGAAAGGGAAGCTCTTGTCAGGACGGGATGGTGGGGGAATCAAATTCCTTTACATAACGCTTCAAAACTGCAGCATTGTAAATGGACTGGCATTCGTTGCAGTGAGGCAGGTAGAGTCATTTCTATAGATTTCGGAGGATACCCAAACAGTCCTATATATATAGGGGATGAGCTTGGAAAACTCAACTTCTCTTCCTTCCCATACCTCCAAACACTTGATCTTTCCTACTGTGCGCTTAGTGGAAGCATACCTTACCAAATTGGAATATTGCTTTCAAAACTCAAATATCTCTCACTCTCTAGAAACAATTTAAGTGGTAAGTTACCTTCTTCCCTGGGTAACCTCACTCAACTACAAAAGCTTGATCTTTCCTTCTGCGAGCTAAATGGAAGCAGACCTTACCAAATTGGAATGCTTTCAAAACTCACTTATCTCTCACTCTCAGGAAACTATCTATCCGGTAAGTTACCTTCTTCCTTGGGTAACCTCACTCAACTACATACGCTTGATCTTTCCTTCTGCGAGCTAAATGGAAGCATACCTTACCAAATTGGAATGCTTTCAGAACTCCACTCTCTCTCACTCTATGGAAATCATCTCACTGGTAAGTTACCTTCTTCCTTGGGTAACCTCACTCAACTACATACGCTTGATCTATCTAACAATCAACTCACCATAGGTAACGAGCTTGAAAAACTCAACTTCTCTTCCTTCCCTTACCTACAAACACTTGATCTTTCCCACTGTGATCTTAATGGAAGCATACCTTACCAAATTGGAATGCTTTCAAAACTCACCTCTCTTTCACTCTCGGGAAACTATCTAACTGGTAAGTTGCCTTCTTCCATGGGTAACCTCACTCAACTAGAGTGGCTTGATTTATCTTACAATCATCTAAGTGGGATCATTTCCCCGGGTATGGGGAACTTGACTAATTTGGAAGCTCTACACCTTAAGCATAACAGACTCACAGGGACAATCCCATCAGTTTTAGGCTCCTTGACCAAACTCAGATATATGGACCTCAGTGCTAATCAATTTAGTGGCTCTTTAGATTTAAAGGATGTTAATCTCACTCATCTCTTAACACTTGATGTGTCTTATAATTCTCTCACCGGGTTCATTCCGCCAGAACTAGAAAACGTCACTAATTACCTCCAAACACTTGATCTTTCCCACTGTGATCTTAAAGGAAGCATACCTTACCAAATTGGAATGCTTTCAAAACTCACCTCTCTTTCACTCTCGGGAAACAATCTAACTGGTAAGTTGCCTTCTTCCCTGGGTAACCTCACTCACATAGAGGAGCTTGATTTATCGTACAATCTGTTAGGCAGGCCTTATAATTCAACTGGCAGGCCTTATAATTCAACCCCTCACCAACCCCCCCACCTACTATGTACAAACCCCCTCCTTTAAATACCCCATCCCCCTTCATTAGTTAACACACCAAAACATCTTACTCTCTTCTCTCCCTCATTTCTTAGTTTATAGCTGCTAGATAGTCTGTCTAGTAGGAAACTTACCTTGCGGTAGTTTCAGGCAAGTCAGGATAGGGGGCCCTCGTGCTACTCTATTATTTCGTTTCGGGTGAGTTAGTGTGAGAGTTTGGTCGGGCTGTAGCCATCTGGGTTTACAGGATTAGGAGTTCGTCCAGCTATTGCAGCCGCAACAAGGGGAGTCCTCCAGGTTATCCGGTAAAGTACCGAAGGGATAGTTCTGTCCAGGTTATCCGGTCCAGTACCGAAGGAGTAGTGAATCGCTGTATTTCTATTCAGTTGTGCCTCAAGTGTTACTTCGTAAACTTGAGAGAGAATATTGTAACCATTATTATCATTATAGTGGAAACATTCGGAGCAGGTCCCGTGATTTTTTACCTCTTTGGCTTAAGGGGGTTTTTCACGTATAAATCTTGGTGTTCATCTGTCAATATCTGTTATTATTATTGACTGTTATAATCTTCGTATTTAATTTAAGCAAAGACAGGAAACGGGAATTCCTAACAGTTGGCATCAGAGCTGGGGCCCACGTTGTTGGTGTCTAGGAAAGTGCTTTGTGCGCAGTGGTTATTTGATAAAGCGCCGTACTAATACGGAAGGCTCCCCAAACACATCCACTTTCCTGGCCAACTTGTGTGGTTCTAAGTGAGATTCCCATAGTCTTTGGTAAATTAAAATGGATGATTCTTCCAGTGTAATGGTAAGCTTAACAGCTTCAAATTATCCGATGTGGAAAAGCAGAATAAAGGATTTGCTTTATAGTAAGGACTTGTTTGATCCGGTGGAGCTGAAAGGAGTCAAACCTGCAGCAAAGTCTAATGCTGACTGGAAGAAGATGAACATGAAAACTATCAGTCTCATTTGTCGATGGATTGATAATTCGGAGTATCATCATGTCTCTGAAGAAGAAGACGCTTATACGCTTTGGACGACATTAGAGTCTACGTTCCAAGAGAAAAGTTCACAAAATGTAACTTTTCTAGTTCGTCAGCTGGTGAACATGAGGTACCAGGATGGGAACAACATGTCAGAGCATATGAGCGAATTCCAAGGGTTGTTAAATCAACTATCAAATATGAAGATGGAGTTTGAACAGAAATTCCAAGCAATATTTCTTCTCAATACTTTACCATCCAGTTGGGATACGCTAGTGGTGACAGTAACTAATGCTGTACCAACTGAGCAACTAACTTTGCGATCAATTAAGCAGAGTATCCTTAGTGAATCCATGAGAAGAAAGGTACAAGGAGTCAGCCAAGATTCCCAGGCTCTTGTTACTGAGAACAGGGGTAGAAGCAACTACAGGGAGACAAACCGAGGGCGTAGTAAAAGCAGGAATTTTAGGAATTCCGGTGGCAAATCAAATGCCAATGTTGAATGCTACTATTGTAAGAAGAAGGGTCATTACAAAAAGGATTGTAGGGCTTGGCTCAAGCAACAAAACAATGGTCAGCAAGGGAAACATGCCGAGAAAAGTACAACAGCTGCTATGACAGAAGATGTTGTGATCCTTTCTTTTGGGGAAGAAGAATGCTTACATGTTGATGATCAGAAGGTCGAATGGGTGATAGATACTGGAGCAACGTATCATGCAACACCCACTCAGGAATTCTTTACGACGTACAAGTCAGGGGACTTTGGTACTGTAAGAATGGGTAACTCAGATCAATCAAAGATCGCAGGCATTGGTGACATCTGTATTGAGACAAACACGGGTTGTTCAATGACTTTGAAAGATGTCAGGCATGTTCCAGACTTACGGCTCAACTTGATTTTCGGCATGGCGCTAGACAAGCAGGGGTACGTAAATACCTTCAGTGGTGGAAGGTGGAAGATTACTACGGGTTCGTTGGTGGTTGCAAGAGGATCCACTTGTGGCTCTTTGTACAAGACACAAGTGATGATGTGTTTAAATGAGTTGAATACAGTTGAAGATGAAGCTTCAGCAAGTTTGTGGCACAAGAGGCTTGGTCACATGAGCGAGAAAGGGCTGCAGATTCTAGCAAAGAAATCCCTCACTCCATTTGCTAAAGGAACTGCATTGCAGCCGTGCGAATATTGTTTATTCGGGAAACAACAAATAGTATCTTTTAGCAGTCCATTGAAGAAAAAGTCGGAGATGTTAGAAAGAGTTTATTCTGATGTATGTGGTCCATTTGAGGTGGAGTCCTTAGGCGGAAATAGGTACTTTGTTACCTTCATTGATGAAGCATCTCGAAAGGTGTGGGTTGAGATACTCAAATCCAAAGATCAAGTGTTTGAGTACTTCCAGAAGTTTCATGCCATGGTTGAAAGATCAACAGGGAAACAACTGAAGTGCCTTCGTAGTGACAACGGGGGGGAGTACACTTCAAAAGAGTTTCAAGAGTACCTTACAAAGCATGGTATCCGGCATGAAAGAACAGTTCCTGGCACCCCACAACAGAATGGCGTTGCGGAAAGAATGAACCGCACCATTGCTGAACGAGTCAGATGCATGTTGAAAATGTCTAAATTGCCAAAGTCATTTTGGGGAGAAGCTGTAAGAACAGCTTGCTACTTGATCAATCGATCTCCATCGGCACCTCTGAATTTTGAGATTCCAGAGAAGATCTGGTTAAAAAAGGATGTTTCCTATTCCTACTTGCGGGTGTTTGGATGCAAGGCTTTTGCACACATCCCAAAGGAGCATAGAACAAAGCTTGAAGATAAATCAACTCCGTGTATTCTCGTTGGCTACGGGGATCCAGAGTTCGGGTATCGGTTGTGGAATCCTGAATCGAAGAAGATATTCAGAAGCAGAGATGTGGTTTTCTATGAGTCTCAAAATTATGAGAATTTTGGGAGCACTCAACAACCAAGGCAAGCTAGAAATCCAGATACATTAGAAGATGAGGGAGATGATATGGTAGATGATGAGGCTGCTGAGCAGGGGGAGCTACCGCCTCAGTCTGAAGCTGAAGAAACTCAGCCACGACGTTCTACGAGAGAACGGAGACCATCAAGAAGATATCTTTCATCCGAGTATATCTTAATTGCTGATGAGGGGGAGCCCGAGACCTTTGAGGAAGTCAAGACTCATAAAGAAAGCAATTGTTGGTTGAAAGCAATGCAAGAGGAGATGGATTCTTTAAACAAGAATGAAACTTATGAGTTGACTACACTTCCGAGAGGACGGAAGGCTTTGAGGAACAAATGGGTCTTCAAAGTAAAAAGGGATGATGAAAAGCTTGTAAAGTATAAAGCACGCTTGGTGGTTAAAGGCTTTGCACAGAAGGAAGGCATTGATTTTGATGAAATCTTTTCTCCGGTTGTAAAAATGACATCAATCCGAACAGTTCTCGGATTAGCGCGCGGCTAGCATGGATCTTGAGCTTGAGCAGTTAGATGTGAAAACTGCATTCCTTCATGGAGATTTGAAGGAAGAGATATACATGCATCAGCCAGAAGGATTTGAAGTGAAAGGGAAGGAGCACATGGTTTGTAAACTCAAGAAGAGTTTATACGGGCTTAAGCAAGCGCCAAGACAGTGGTACAAAAAGTTTGATTCATTCATGAGGAATCATAAGTTCAGGAGAACTGTATCCGATCACTGTGCTTATGTGCAAAGGTTTCCTAACGGTAACTTCATCATCCTGCTGCTTTATGTTGATGATATGTTAGTGGTCGGTCAAGATGCTAACATGATCCGTAAGCTGAAAGAAGATTTGTCAAAGTTCTTTGATATGAAAGATTTGGGTCCAGCAAAACAAATCCTAGGGATGAAGATTGTTCGTGACAGAACAACTCGGAGGTTGTGGCTTTCACAACAGGGATATATTGAACGGGTATTGAAAAGGTTCAATATGGATGATGCTAAACCTGTTAGCATACCATTGGCGGGACATTTTAAACTGGATAAGAAAATGTGTCCGTCAACAGACAAAGAGAAGAAGGATATGGAGGAAGTTCCCTACTCATCCGCAGTGGGGAGTCTTATGTATGCATTGGTTTGTACAAGACCAGATATTGCTCATGCTGTTGGAGTTGTGAGTAGATATCTGTCAAATCCAGGAAGAAAGCATTGGGAAGCAGTTAAGTGGATTCTCAGATATCTCAAGGGCACTTCCGGGTTATGCTTGAAGTATGGACACGGTGAACCAGTCTTGGAAGGTTTTACAGATGCTGACATGGCAGGACATCCAGATGGGATAAAGTCCACGTCAGGGATGCTTTTCACTTTTGCGGGGGGAGCTGTAGCATGGCAGTCCAAGTTGCAAAAATGTGTTGCGTTGTCAACAACTGAATCAGAGTATATTGCTACTTGTGAAGCAGGCAAGGAGCTGGTTTGGTTAAAGCGGTTTCTCCAAGAATTGGGTCAGAAGCAAGACAACTTTGAGTTTTATTGTGATAGCCAGAGTACTATTGACTTGAGCAAGAATGCTACTTGTCACAGTCGTACTAAGCATATTAATGTACGTTACCATTGGCTACGGGAACAAGTTGAAGATGGGGTGATACAGATAGAGAAGATACACACGGATAAAAATCCGTCTGATATGATGACAAAAGTGGTTCCGCGAGAAAAGTTGGAGTTGTGCAAACAAGGCGCAGGTATGAAGTGCAAGTGATTAGTTGTGAGTTTGGAATTAGGGGGAGATTGTTAGGCAGGCCTTATAATTCAACTGGCAGGTCTTATAATTCAACCCCTCACCAACCCCCCCCACCTACTATGTACAAACCCCCTCCTTTAAATACCCCCTCCCCCCTTCATTAGTTAACACACCAAAACATCTTACTCTCTTCTCTCCCTCATTTCTTAGTTTATAGCTGCTAGATAGTCCGTCTAGTAGGAAACTTACCTTGCGGTAGTTTCAGGCAAGTCAGGATAGGGGGCCCTCGTGCTACTCTATTCTTTCGTTTCGGGTGAGTTAGTGTGAGAGTTTGGTCGGGCTGTAGCCATCTGGGTTTACAGCATTAGGAGTTCGTCCAGCTATTGCAGCCGCAACAAGGGGAGTCCTCCAGGTTATCCGGTCAAGTACCGAAGGGATAGTTCTGTCCAGGTTATCCGGTCCAGTACCGAAGGAGTAGTGAATCGCTGTATTTCTATTCAGTTGTACCTCAAGTGTTACTTCGTAAACTTGAGAGAGAATATTGTAACCATTATTATCATTATAGTGGAAACATTCGGAGCAGGTCCCGTGATTTTTTACCTCTTTGGCTTAAGGGGGTTTTCCACGTATAAATCTTGGTGTTCATCTGTCAATATCTGTTATTATTATTGACTGTTATAATCTCCGTATTTAATTTACGCAAAGACAGGAAACGGGAATTCCTAACACAATCATCTAAGTGGGATCATTCCCCCGGGAATAGGGAACCTACGTAATATGTTCACTCTAGACCTTGCAGAAAACCAACTTACAGGGGAAGTCCCATTAGCTTTGGGTTCCTTGACTCGACTCAACTACCTGAATCTAAGTTCCAATCGTCTCACTGGGTCCATACCAATTTTCATGAACTGCAGCAATCGTCGAGACCTAGACCTCTCCCACAATTTGTTCAGTAGAAACATACCAAAAGAACTAGGAAATTGTTCTTCTTTAGACACGGTCTGTTTGT
This sequence comes from Kitagawia praeruptora, assembly GCA_037693485.1. Lineage (NCBI taxonomy): Eukaryota > Viridiplantae > Streptophyta > Magnoliopsida > Apiales > Apiaceae > Kitagawia > Kitagawia praeruptora. The sequence continues at coordinate 14,805,402 of CM075347.1, forward strand.
CATATTTAGGGTTCTTCAATTTCAGTTACTTCTGCAATCTTGCTGACACAAACCCGCCCACCAATGCTCCATCTGGGCTTCAGAAGAAAGTCTTGCGCATACTGTACATAGTTCTTCCTATTACCATCGGCATTCCAGTTTTGATAGTAGCCCTCGTGTTTTCTTGTCGGCTTTCACCAAAACAAAATCAAAACAAGCTGAATGAGAGGAATGCTGATATTTGTTCAGTATTGACCTTTGACGGAAACCTTGCATACGAGGACATTATAAGAGCAACAAATTACTAAATTACTACAGAAAGAAAGTTCCACAAACCCCATCCCCCCAGCGGCAGGACAATGCACAATCAAATGAGTGCCTCCATATTTTGTTTTAAGGTAGTCAGGCATCCAATTTTGATATGAATTTAAATCTTAATCTTGATTAACAGAAGTGAGTAATCAGAAGATTACACAAAGCCAGTGTGTTGCAAGAAGACTACTATATATAATCATTAACAATGATTTGATGATATGGCTACAGTCTACAATAGAATGTTGGAATTTCAATCTCTGCCTATAAGACTTTTAACTACTACTCCGTATTATATAGTTACCAGTTTTCAGCTTATCTACTTCTAAGTTTGGCTGGCTTCTTCCTTGCAGATTCTTGCCAGAGACAGATTATTGGGATCATACAAGGTACGAAGTATAAACAACAGAACAAGATTGTTTTGTTGCTAATTAATCAAAAGTTAAAAAAGAAGCTTCATCCTCATGCATTATTGATATAAATTACTTTCAATGTCAAAATTTTGATTAGTTACTATTTGAATAATAGTAGGAACTAGTATGAATGTTATAATTTTAATTTTTATGTTCTTTATTCAGCGTTGTGAGGACAAAGTCATAGTTGTATACTTTTAATTTTAATGTTCTTCAATCAGCGTATACTTTTGGTGGTTACCTTGTAATTCACCAATGTGTACTATAATCCAGGAGTATTCACTAAGAAAACACTCTGTTTGGTGTAGATGAAGTGATTGACTAAAAAAACATGGCTTCATCCTCCTGCATTATTCACATTCTTCAACTTGCAATTTTATCTTTAGTTGTAGCTGGAGACGCTCACAATTCATCATCACTGTCAAAAACAAGCGATACAGAAAGGGAAGCTCTTGTCAGGACGGGATGGTGGGGAAACCAAATTTTCTTTTATAACACTTCAATCCAGCAACACTGTAACTGGTCGGGAATTCATTGCAGTGAGGCGGCTAGAGTCGTTTCTATACAACTTGAACGATATACCTAGGAGATGAGCTTGGGAAACTCAACTTTTCTTCTTTCCCACACCTCCAAACACTTACTCTTTCCTACTGTAAGCTTAATGGAAGCATTCCTTACCAGATTGGTAAGCTTTCAAAACTCACATATCTCTCCCTCCGCAGCAACGATCTTACTGGTAAGTTACCTTCTTTCCTGGGTAACCTCACTCAACTAGAGTGGCTTGATTTATCTTACAATCATCTAAGTGGGATCATTCCCCCGGGTATAGGGAACCTGACTAATTTGGATTCTTTATACCTTAAAAACAATATGCTCATCGGCATCATTCCTTCAGAACTAGGAAACCTGAGCAATTTATCTCAATTAGTCCTCGGCAATAATTTTCTTGATGGGTTCATTCCACTGGAACTAGGGAACCTTGGTAATTTGGACTTTTTAGATCTTGCGAAAAACCACCTGACAGGGGCAGTCCCTTTAGAATTAGGTTCCTTGACTGTACTCACCTACCTGGACATAAGTTCCAATCAGTTTAAGGGCTCTCTAGCTTTTCAGCTGGCTAACCTCACTCTCTATTTTCTTGATGGTGCTGATAATCTTCTCACTGGGTCCATTCCTGTTTTTAAGAACTCCACCAGTCTATACTATATAAACCTCTCTCACAATTTTCTTAGCGGGTTTATTCCACTGGAACTAGGGAACCTACGTAATATGCTCACTCTAGACCTTGCAGAAAACCAACTGACAGGGGAAGTCCCATTAGCTTTGGGTTCCTTGACTTAACTCAACTACCTGAACCTAAGTTCCAATCGTCTCACTGGGTCCATACCAATTTTCATGAACTGCAGCAATCGACGGTATCTAGACCTAGACTTCTCCCACAATTTATTCAGTAGAAACATACCAAAAGAACTAGGAAATTGCTCTTCTTTAGACACGGCCTGTTTGTCAAATTTAGGGTTCTTCGATTTCAGTTACTTCTGCAATCTTGCTGACACAAACCCACCCACCAATGCTCCATCTGGGCTTCAGAAGACAGTCTTGCGCATACTATACATAGGTCTTCCTATTATCATCGGCACTCCAGTTTTGATAGTAGCCGTCGTGTTTTCTTGTCGGCTTCCACCCAAACAAAATCAAAACAAGCTGAATGAGAGGAATGCTGATATGTGTTCAGTATGGAACTTTGACGGAAACCTTGCATATGAGGACATTGTAAGAGCAACAAATAATTTTGACATCAGATACTGCATAGGAACAGGAGGCTATGGCAGTGTATACGAAGCTAGGTTGCCAAACGAAAAAACTGTGGCCCTTAAGAAACTTCATCGCCGGGAAGCCGAGGACCTAAATTTCGACAGAAGTTTCAGGAATGAGGTGCACGTCTTGTCAAAAATAAGACACAAGAATATAGTGAAGCTCTACGGTTTCTGCTTGCACAATCGATGCATGTTTCTTGTCTACGAGTATATGGAGAAGGGGAGTTTATTCTGTGCGCTGAGAGATGACGCCCACGCAGTGGAATTAGATTGGAGTAAGAGAGTGAACATTGTGAAAGGTATAGCACATGCTCTGTCTTACATGCACCATGACTACAGTCCACCTATAGTTCATCGAGACATATCAAGTAACAACATACTATTAAACTCCAAATTAGAGGGATTTGTTGCTGATTTTGGTGCCTCAAGGTTGCTAGACCCTGATTTATCCAATCAAACTATGGTTGCCGGAACTTATGGTTACATTGCTCCAGGTTATTCTCTTCGTTTGCACTGTGTGACAATATTTTACTTTTAACTAATACTTTTATATCACTAGTACATATTATGTATTGTATTTTTACATATAATCTTCTCTAAATTTTGTACTGTACAGAGCTTGCTTACACGATGGTGGTGACTGAAAAATGTGATGTTTATAGTTTTGGGGTGGTGGCACTAGAGATCATGATGGGAAGCCATCCGGGAGACCTCCTCTCGTCATTCACAACACCTCAATCCACTGAAAATCGTATGTTGAGTGATGTACTGGACACACGTCTCCCGCGTCCAACAAGACAACAAGAGCTTGACATTATTCTTGTTTTGAGACAAGCATTGACGTGTTTAAGCTCAAATCCCAAGTTTCGTCCATCTATGCTTAGTGTATCTCAGAAGTTATCACAACCTCCAAACTTATCTGCAAATTCTATTTATACAACTCCACTTTAACACAACAAGAACTTGACATTATTCTTGTTTAGAGACAATCATAGACGTGTTTTGACTACTATATGGAGTTAGTTTTTTTATGAACAGTGAGGACATATATATGGATGATTAATGCATCCATATGTCCTTGAAATCATATGTTGCAGTTATTAATCATTTTGAACAGTGAGGACATATTAAACATATGTCCTGTTTTCCCCTGTTTTTTATCAACGAAAACATGCCTTTCTCTTCTGTGTATTAGTTCAATCATTTTGAGCTTCCTATTTTCTGCAAATCTCTTTTTGGATTTTAAAAATTTCAGATTATAGAAAAGACCGCGTGTTTAATGCAGTGATCGCGACGTTGAGTCGGAGTAGCAGATTTTAAGATTAACAGTATGCTTGTCAAACAATTTTTTTCAAGTTTATTAAAGGAAACAAGAGAATGAGAGCTCTGTCAAGAACCAGCTGGTGAGGAAATTAAGTTTAAAATTCTACCTTTTCAAGATGAATAAATTACACTTTTGAAGACACTTTGCTGCTGTTAAAGCTTAGAACTTCGAACTCTATAACTAATTATATGTGAGACCTATTTACAAAAACAGGTCCAAGAATCACCTTGTTCTTTTAAGTCCTGCCATACTTCGTTCTCCTAGTATAATGCAGAGGAAACTAAACATCAATTCTCCGATAGAAATACTTGTATGAGTGTCAAAATTTGTATTAAATTCAGAAGACCGACTTGCACAACATCATAGTCATTAATTATTCACCTTAAGACTGAAAAGGCTTGATGAAAAGTCGGGAGAGGAACAATTATTGTAGAACTGAAGACTCATGTAGTCATGTGTCAACTCTCAAGTGGAAATGAATATAATATAATTTTTCTTTTAAAATAGAGAGTTTTATTCAAATTGCAATCTGTTAATTAATATTTTCATTAGTTGTTGTTACTAGGATGATTACCAAGTCAGCCGTTGTAAAGAACAAGTCCTGAAGAAGTATGCAGAAGACTGAACCTCCTAAGGAGAGGTATCCTTTTCATATAGTGCTTCCGAATTGTTTTTGAGGAAGCTTCACAAAATTGAGACAATATGTAGTCTAGAAAATAATCCAATCCCAAATCCCGACCACCTATGATTACTGTATCTCGGGAGTTTATTCAAACTCCGAAGATGTTGACAACAAACTCTGTTTATACAACATCAATTGAACAAGTCTGTTGATTTGCTGAAGTAACTAAAACCAAGACGACACCGAACGTGATTTTGGTTTAAATATTCATTTGTGTTGTTATTATGTGCATTCTGCCAAGAAATATCCGACCTGTAAAAGTGCAAAATAGCTATTGCACTTGCGAGACTGATTAAGATAAGTGAGTGTAATCAATAACATTTGTATGGTGTACCATTTCTGTCTCATCATGTTTCTTTGAACTCTGTTGTTATGTGAAATGTATTTAGAATTATTTTCGAACACCTTTTGTGTGTTGTTTTTGCCGAAAATTATTGTTCTTCTGAGGTCCTTTAGGCATTAACCAAGCAGACATCATGCTTGGTTATACATTTTGGTTGTTGGATATTTAGTAGTCTAGTATGTCTTTCGTCTAGCACTTTTCGCTCCTGAAGACCAGAACTGTTGCCTATGCAACTTGTAACTTGTTTCGGTGTATACTTCTTTTCGAACTGTGATATCTAATTCATTCTTTCAAGTTTTTATCTTTATCGTTTTGGATTAGGATACATCATATAAGGTGTGTGTATTCGGTAAGACAAACCAAACACTGTCATATGTATTGCGTCTTGTTTAAAATTAAGATCTTGGACATACCTGACATATTCCGAAAGAATGATGTACTTTATTTTTATGCTGTCTGATTCTTCTGGATAGTAAGATCATTAAATTAGGTGAAAGAGAGGGATTTTAACCTTCGATAAACAAAAGCCTGTATAGCATAGTACTAGTTCTGCTCTATCATACATTATGATTGTAATCTAGAGAATAGAGATCAAGTGAGTAGGTAGAACTAGGACTAGGAAAACTTGAATAAAAAGATCTACTATGTAAAGATCCTTAAGTAGGTTCAAAAATGATTCTAAATCCACCAGCTAGCTCCATGAAAAACAATTAATAAAAATATTAAACTCTGTATTAAAGTGAAACCTCCTTTTTATGTCGTTACCAAATACATCCAAAGTTTGCTACAATAATTTGCTCATACTATGACGGAAACTGCACACTATTGCAGAAACCGTAAGTGTTGGGACTATGAACATAAGAGGGCAGCTTAGAAATAACTTGAGCTCTACCAGTCTACCACCATGTTGCGCTGCTATTTCAGTTAACTTTCCAAGAAATACCTAGTTCTCTTAAGTCCTGCTTACTACACCATGGAAAATGAACCACACTGTAAGGTGAAATTGGTCTTTGGTCTTCCATAATTTTATTTTCTTCGTTCTACAAAACAGATGATAAAACTGAAAGACGATGGCTTGTGGAGTTGTGGCCGATACATTGTTAAGAGAATTAAATGCATGCTGAAAAGTCACCAGAGGACAAATGGAGTAGAATTGAAGACTATTCATTCAAAGAACTGCAGGTGTTCTTCTTTATAAAGGGAAGAATGACAAACACTTGATTTTTCTACGCGTATGACATTGCCGTGAATGACAGGGGTCATGTGTTTTATTTGCATTCCAAAATAACAAATCGAGTAGAACCTTGTTCTTCATTATGAAGGAAAGAATGATAAACAGCAAGAACATGACACAATTCTTGTTTTGAAGCAAGCATTTGGGTGTCTGTGCTCCAATCCTAATTCCCGACCATCTATGATTACTTTATCTCAGGAGTTTTCACAAACTCCGAAGATATTGATGACTACGAATTCTATCTATACCTCTTCAGTTGAACAAATTTGTCGATTTCCTGGAATGATGGAAAGCATGACAACAAGTGCTGTAAATTTGGTTTAAAATTTGTCGATTTCCTGGAATGATGGAAAGCATGACAACAAGTGCTGTAAATTTGGTTTAAATATTCATTAGGTCCTTATTTTGTGAATTCTGCTTAGAAATATCAGAAATGTAACAGAGCAAAATACAGATTGTTTTTCTGTGCATTATTTGTGCTTGTGAGACCTCTTTATAGTAATAATATTGGGATCAAAAAAAAAATTACTTTATCGAAAGTAAAATTACACTCTCTATTATGTTGGGACAAAAAAAATATTATTTTAGCGAAATTGTTACTTTATCGATTATTACTACATCAAAGTTCAACTATATATTTGAAAATGTAAGTGTGATCAATAACTTTTGTTTAGTGTAACCTTTGTCTCGTTTCTTTATAATAGCATCTTGAATCCTATTTTTATTACTGAACATGTAAAACCTTATAATTCTCATTTTCCGAAAATTACTGCTTTTCTTAGGTGCTTTCGGCATTTAATCTAATGGTTTTGTGTTGTTTCTCGTTTTGGATTGGGATACATCATACAAGGCGTGTGCATTCGGTAAAACAAACCAACACTGAAAGAATGAGAGATGTACTTTAAGCTCATGGAATTAAGCCAAAGATTAACGAGTAAATTTTATGGAGACATTTTCAATTTTTTTAAAATTTTTAAATCCAATATGTAAATTAAATCAACATGGCTCCTTATGTTGGTTCAAAAATGATTCTAAACCCCTATCTTCATTAAAAAAAACAATAAATAGAAATATTTAACACTGCATAATTAAAGTGAAACCTCCCTTTTGATAATGTTACCAAAATTCATCCATGCAACGCTACAGAAACTCGCTCATACTATGCCCGAAACTGCACACTTTGCAGAAACCATAAATGGTGGGAACGAACGTAAGTGGGAAGCTGAGGAAGTCTCTACCACCATGTTGCACTGCTATTTTAGTTAACTTTCCAGGAAACATCTTGTTCCTTAACTCCGACAGTGTTGAAAATGAACCCCACTATTTTGTATTTTGTTCATTAATTCTACAGTAACAGAAACTAATAAAACAGAAAGACTAGAATAATCCTACAAGAAGACTAGTGGAGTTGTGGTCGATATATGTTGAGAGAATTAGAAGACATGGTGAAAAGTCACGAGAGGACCAAAGGAGTAGAATTGAAGACTATCACTCGTTATTTGGCCCAAAGTCAATCTTTATCATTTCACTCAACCTCAATCTTACATATTTTTAGGAAATGTTATTTTCATAGTTTATTTTTTTTATTTTCATAACTGTTTATAACATATTGTCACATTGTGAATACCGGAAAAAAATATGCAGCATATATAATTCTGAAAATAAAAAAAAAGTTCTAAAAATAATATCTCCCTATTTTCATTAAGTTTATTGAAGTTACTCTATCAATCATTAAAAAATATATATATTGAATAATTTATGTTGATATAAAAATCCACGAGTATCATGAGGTTCCTGATGAATCGGAAGCAAAATAGTATTCTAGGGGAAATATGATTTTTTTAAAAATATTACAAATAAAAGAATTATAATTATAATAAGATAAAAATTACAAAAAGAATTATAATTATAATAGCATTTGTATTTTTATTTTATTTTTTTAAAAAAAACATATTATTCTAGGAAAAATAGGATTTTAGGGGTGAAACCAAAATATAGTGCGAACCAAAAATGGGTGAAACCAAAATATAGTGCAAACCAAACTTTAGGTACCTTTAAAAGAGGGTTTCGTTTATTAATAAAGGTTTTTACCCTCTATTTGTTGTTGATTTTTGATCGTTGGTTTTTTTAAGTTAAAAAAATTATAAACAAAATAATTATAATAATCATAAGAACTATATTTTTAACTCTTTTTAAAGCAGCATAGTATTATAGGGTGTTGATGAGTGGATTTCGTAAATCAACTTATGTGAGGTCTACAGGTAGTTGTATAGGCTAGCGATCAACTGTTCTATGAAAAGGTTTGGGTTGTGTTTGTGGGGGTTGAGCTGAGCTCGAGGGTATCTCCAATAATCTCAAATGCCTTTAGAGAAAATCAGAGAACTTAATGCGTCGTACCCTGAGGTGCCTACGTACCCTTGTATTTATAGGGATCAAGCTCACGTAGTTCTAATATGATTCTGTCTCTTACTGGAATAGCTGTATTCGGTCACCTAGTTCGTGTAGGACTCAGGTTCCTTTAGAGCCTTTCACGAACTAGTTGGCTAAGTAGAGTAGAACTCGAGTTCGTACCCCACTGTAATTTTCTCATTGGTTAGAGTTATTCTAGGATCATCTGCGCCCTAGAATTATACTCAGATACCAATTCGTTTGTCTGTTCTAGATGACTTCTAGAACTTTCTGTTGGCAACTCGTAGGAACCTGGTACTCAGGAACCTACATCTCAGGAGCCTGTTTCTCAGGAACCTCCTTATTTTCGGGACATATCGCTTAGGGACCTCCCTTTGGGTGTCAGTACCTGCACAAATAACAAACTGGTTAGACTGGATAACTCTTCACATGCTTTTATCATCTCTATGGCTGTTGCTATGCTAACTCGAACTCTTCTGCTTGGAGGAACCTGGTCTTCTAGTGCTTAGCTTAGCTTCCTGACCATTGGGAACCTCCTGATACTCATACTTCCTTAGTCATTTCTTCTATTTGATCTTCATAACTCGTACTGGATCAATCTTCTAGCTCGTATGGACCGAACCCTATAGATTAATGGGCCTAAATTTAGCCCATGGAGATTTTGGGCACAACAAGTACCCCCCGGTTCCTTGAAATCATGTAATGTGAAAGGAACCTATTCTAATTCTACGATCAAAGGTTCAATGCTAAACCATTCTAGTAACAATACCTTGCTTCAACATTGTATATCCAAGCCTATATGAGCTAACTCGGTATAGGAAACAGGACATGGAATATTTTCAGCTTGATATAATCTTGAGTAAGCTTCCTTTGTATTAAGGAACCTGTTATCTCGCTATTTTCTTCTTCTTGCTCCAGCTCTCGAAATCTACTTTATGTTTGCGTTCAGCTTCTCAGGGAATCTAACTTGTCAATTAACTTCACGCCTCTTTAAATTTAACAATTTAAGAGGGGATAATGGTTGGTTGTAGAAGATAATTCAAAATGTGAATTAAACTTATCACTTACCAAAGCTGTAGTTAATGTGTAAGTTCCCAAGGTTCACACGCTTCTCACGCGTGTACCTCTTCATTTTACCGCTCCAGTAATGCGCTGCCACGTGTACAAAGCTGTCTTGATTATATAAACACACTTCTAACTCCAGGTTTAGTTTTTTACCTTTACCAAATATCTTCCAAAACCCTTAGAGAGAGAGAGAATAAGAAGTCCGACGGTCACCAACTCAATCCAAGCTCTCCGTCGCCGCTCTCTTCAAATTAAGGTATGATTTATTTTCTTTCTGCTTCTTTCATGATCTTGACTTCATTTCCTACTATCTGCACTTTTGTATCTTGCATGCCGATGTTCTTCGTTTCTAGTCCTTGTATGTATACGTTTGTATCTATTCCATGCTTCTCATACAGTTGTTTACTATACCCTGTTTGTTTGATCATCAATTTATGGTCTTGTGACCCTGACTTCTTCTGGGACTCAATATTGTTTATTCATATTCTGTACACATATGTTTTTGACTTATACTGTAGTCGATATGAGTCGTTTTAATGGTGCGTAGCTTCTATGTAATTCACTGACTACCCTGTGTCTCATAGTTATGTCTGTCCAAGAACTTTAGAACCACTATTTCTCTTTTAGAAGACTCAAAACCTGATTTTTCTCCGTCTGTCTTTTGCAGATGTCCTCTGATTCTACACATTCTGACCACTTATCTTCAATTCAACCTTCTATGATGCCAATAGGGGAAAGAACTAGGTCTAGGGTGGTTATTCCAGACATTGACGAACCTGGAAATATCCTTCTCAAACCTTCGACCTTACCCTCTACAAATCCTCCTCCCCCTTCCTTTATAGATTTGGGGGACGATTGGCCTTCTGACGGAGAAGAAGTATCTAAGCCTGATCATAGTTTGATCCCAGATCTTGATTTTGATAACGAAGTATCAGTTGAGAGAGAGTTGTATAAGCAAGAAATTGTACCTTTCTGCGAAAAAATGGATTCTCTTATGACCTCGACTAGGTTAGAGAAATTGTATGAGGAATGTTTTCGTCCATCCTGCTCCATTGTTATCCCTAAGCCAGGTGAGAGAGCTCACAAGTTCGATACCAAGATACCTGATCGAGGTATTCCAAATGTTATAACCTCTGCTGCCTTCTTCAAAGTTGGTGTATATTTCCCTCTACATCCTTTCCTAAGAGAAGTTCTTGATTTCTATGGCTTGGCCCCTCTCCAATTGACACCTAACTCATATAGGTTAGCCATCAGTACCTATATTTTGTACACTAGCATGTTCACAACCCCACTATCTGCACATGAGTTAGGTTACTTCTTTAGATTGAAGGACACTGGGAAGGGTTCCGGTTGTTTCTATCTGACTGCCTGGCCTAGTCATCAAGGCCGATGTATAAAAGGTGTTAAACAGAATTTTGATCAATGGCAAGAGCAGTTCCTTTATTGCTTTGATTGCCCCTCTATTCGCTTTGAATTCAATTGCCGCCCATTAATTCCAAAACAGACTGTTCTTACTGGAGATTGTTTAATGAGAGCTGAAGAGGCTTTGAAGCACTCTTCGGCCATAAGAGATTGTATGATCCTATTGACCCCTGATAATTTATCTGCCCTAGGTTTTTTACCCTCAGCTTCTGGTATGAGTTTCCCTGTTGTTGTCCTTTCTTTTCTATTATTATACATCTGCACTTTTACCTGCTTACTCTGTATATAAATCTCTGATACTTTCTTGTATTTTCTTTTTTTGCAGATATGGCTCCAAAAGCCCCATCATTTATCAAGAGGTCCAAGAACGTGGATGAGATCTTCAAGACCGAAACTAAGGAGGTTCCGCTGAATGCAACTCCTATTAATCAAATTCCTAACACTCCTGCTTCCCAAACTACTCATTCTGGTTCTTCAAAGAGGAAGTTTGCTCAGTCAACTCTTGACCTCTCAGCAGCTCCCCAGACTCGCTCGTCAAGGAAAAGCAAAGCAGTTAAAACCGACCCTGATCAATCCTCCAACTTGTTCAAGGACATGATTGACACCCATGTTCCTACAGAGACGATAGCTGCCTGGAGTAAAATGAGTTCTACTGAAGCCATGCACGCCATGAGATTTGTTACTGCTCAATCTGCTTTCTTTGCTCTTAGATACTGCGATGAGTTTGCTGTAAAGACCCAATATGACCTTCAACTTCAAGGAGAGATTCGCAAACTCAAAGCAGAATTAACTGCTAGTGAGGATAAGGCAAACATTGCCACTGCAGCTGTCAGAAATGCAAAGATCGTGGAGACCTCTTTAAGAAATGAGAAAATTGAACTTCAAGGTCAGGTCAAGGTCCTTAGGGACGAGAAACTGTCGATGTTGGAAAGAACCAATGAACTGGAAGCTCAGGTGGACGCCTTGAATGCTGCTGCTGAAGTTGTGAAGTCATCCATACTTATCAAAGAGAAGGCCAGATATGATGAAGGCTATGATGAAGGTATTAATGACTACATACGTTCCACATGGGAGAAGATGCCCCATATAGACTGGTCCCTCCTGGGTGAAGACGTAGTAGGGATGATCAAAGATTTTGAGGAGAAAGCTGCTGCTGCAAACTCTGTACCTCCCGTGAAAACGGTTGAGAGGTCTCCAGGTGCCAACCTTGAGACTGCAGAGGTTCCTGCTCCTGACGTTGTTCAGCCTATCCTTCCAACTCCTCATGTTGCTTCCAAGGGTTCCGATGAGGTTCCTCCTTCGTAGTTTCAACAAGATCCTTTTAAAAACTTTTGATAACTTTTGATGAGGTCGCGGGCTCCTCGTAACGCCTCGCAAGATGTAACTTTAAATTTGGTTTCCATGGCCTTCGTGCCAATAACTTTTATGCTTGTTTTTCTGGGTCTCTGTACCCATAACTCTCTTTATGGTTTATGATATTTGCTTTTGCTGCATATCTCTTGTTCAGGGTAAACTCATACATATATTTTTTTTTTGTTCGAATCTTAACTTACTGCATACTTTTCTTCAAAACCTCATGAAATACTTCGCTGTTATGCACTAGAGAATAATTCAGCTTCCTTACTCATATGGTCAAGCTTACGTGGGCTAACCCATTGTAAGAAACAGAACAAATGCATATTTCCACTTGTTTATTCTCAAAATAAATGCAACAAACTACAGCTGAATTGTAAAACCTGGAACCTCTGTGTTTATACTTTGTATCGATAATCTAAACCGTAGCCTTCTTTAATAACTTCTTCTTCATCAAGACCAGGTTCCTCGAGTATTAATCCTGCAAAATAAACATAAAACAAAAAACACTTAACGTTAGTAAAATCTTTCTCTTGTTTAATTCGGGTCATCTCTTGGAAAGGTTGCCTGCTTGGCTCCCAATCCTAATCTCTAGGTCCCAACATGCCTCGAGGAATGTTGGTTCCTTTTTGTGCCTCGAGGCAATTCTAGGAACCTGTGCGCCGTTCTAGGAGTCCACACAGATTCCTCTTCTTCATGTGTCAGGCTAGACATCTTATGAAGTTAAATGCTAAGGATTTTATCCCTTCTTCCCATGTGCCAAAGGCGGTTCCACATGAGGGAGAGCTTATTAGGCTTCTCTTTAAGGTGCCTTTTGTCAGGACTTTAGATGCCTTTTGTCAGGACTTTAATTCACGTGCTCAAGGAACTTGAGGCTTTTGGCAACAATGTTGTGCTCAGTCAACTGAGGCTTTTCAATCACATTTGCTCAGGAAGCTACCTGAGGCTTTTCTCGTGCCCAGGAAGCTACTTGGGACTTTGCTCAATGCCCAGGAAGCTACCTGGGACTTTTCTCGATGCCCAGGAAGCTACCTCGGACTTTGCTCAATGCCCAGGAAGCTACCTGGGACTTTGTTTAATGCCCAGGAAGCTACCTGGGACTTTGTTTAATGCCCAGGAAGCTACCTGGGACTTTTCTCGATGCCCAGGAAGCTACCTGGGACTTTGCTCAATGCCCAGGAAGCTACCTGGGACTTTGTTTAATGCCCAGGAAGCTACCTGAGACTTTGTTTAATGCCCAGGAAGCTACCTGGGACTTTTCTCGATGCCCAGGAAGCTACCTGGGACTTTGTTTAATGCCCAGGAAGCTACCTGGGACTTTTCATATCAATCATTCGTAGTCCACATATTCTGTCAAATCGTATTCATAATTTGCACATACTGTCAATGCTACAGGAACCTGTCAGCTCAGGTAACCTGCAAAATACAACACAATACTACAGGAACCTGTTAGTCTAGGTAACCTGTAAAATACAACACAATGCTACAGGAACCTGTTAGTCTAGGTAACCTGTTTCAAAAATTTCAAATTGGCATATGAAATATCAAATCATAGCATGCACAATATTGTCTAAGTAGGAATACTACCCCCCAGTTCTTTTGGGTAATTATTGTTACATAAAAGAACTATTAAGGAGCTATAGCTGCAAAGAATGCACTCAAAATATTCAACGTAGAGCTATCTATCGCTCAATACTTGAAAAAAAATCGTCTTGCAAGTAGGGAGGTTCACATCAAGTACCCCCCGAGTACATGCATAATTAAATACTGAAATCAAAATACTGGTCAGCTATAACTAATAAGCTGCCTTTATTCGTGGGCTGAAAGAGCCTTACTTTTCCTAAGAAAAAACTCATAAAAGAATTACTGATAATACTTCTTGAGATGTTCTGCATTCCAAGCTCTCGGAATGAGGTTCCCATCCATATCCATCAAGTGGTAGGTTCCTTCCCAATTTGCTGACTTTATCTGGTAAGGTCCCTCCCAATTTGCTCCAAAAGCTCCATGTGCTAGAACCCTGGTATTTGGCATGACTTTCCTTAGAACTAGGTCTCCAACTTTAAAAGGTCTTGCCTTCACCTTTTTGTCGTAATACCTTCGAACTCTCTGTTGATATGCTGCTAACTTCACTTGTGAATCTGCTCTCAACTCTTCGACCATGTCCAAATACAGTCTATGATTGACCTCATTGCTCTCGGGATCAAAATACTTTCTTCTCAAGGAACCTGTTCCAACTTCCACAGGTACCATAGCTTCACAACCATAAGTGAGGGTAAAAGGAGACTCACCAGTTGTAGTTCTAGGCGTGGTATTATACGACCACAAGACTCCAGGAAGCTCCTCTGGCCAGCTTCCTTTCTTATCTTCAAGTCTCGTCTTCAAAGTGTGCTTGATAATCTTATTCACTGCTTCAGTTTGTCCATTACTCTGCGGATAATACACTGCTGAAAATGCTTTTTGGATTCCAAACTGCTCACACAAACCTTTAAGCTCTCTACTATCAAACTGCTTCCCGTTGTCAGAAATCAGTTTCTGCGGAATGCCAAACCTGCATACAATGGCTCGGAACACAAACTCAGTCAATTTTGACGCTGTAATCTTAGCAAGTGGTTCTGCTTCTGCCCACTTTGTAAGGTAATCGACTGCAACCACTGCGTATTTCACTCCTCCTTTTCCTTTCGGGAGCTCTCCAATGAGGTCTATTCCCCAAACAGCGAATGGCCAAGGGCTAACAATCGGTTTGATAGGTGCTACCGGATGACTATCAAAATTTGCAAACCTCTGACAATTACTGCATGCCTGCACAAACTTTGTAGCATCTGCTTTGATGGTTGGCCAATAATATCCTTGTCGAAGGACTTTCATGGCTAAAGAGTTACCCCCCGAGTGATTTCCACACACTCCTTCATGAATCTCCTCGAGGATATACTTGCACTGTTCTCCAGCTACACACTTGAGTAAAGTCTGATTGAATCCCCGTCTATACAGAACTCCATCATAAATTACATACCTGGCTGCATGATACCTCAGCTTCCTGATATCACTTTGACTGGGAGGTAGCTCCCCTTTGTCTAGGTAACGATGTATTGGGGTCATCCAGAAATCTTCAACTGGGAATTCAATGTCCATTATTTCTTCCTTGAAAACACTAGGTTGCTCCTGGATTTGAAGTGGAATTACCCCCAATAACGTGGATTCTCTCTGTGATCCTAGCTTGGCCAATGCATCCGCCTTGGTATTTTTTCCTCGAGGTACTTGATCTAGCTTCACCTCTTTGAACCTTGCGATCAACTCCTGGGAGTACCTCAAATATAAGTCTGTTCTTGGCCCTCTCGCCTGAAAACCACCACGAATCTGCCAAACTACTAACATCGAATCACTAAACACTCTGATATTCTCCACTTTCATCTCCAAAGCCAACTTGAGAACTGCAATCAATGCCTCATATTCTGCATCATTGTTCGTGGCTTTAAAGGCAAAATGAATTGAGCTATAGAGTTGGTGCCCTTCTGGACTAATTAGTTCTATGCCTGCACCTGCTCCACTACTGTTAGCAGCTCCATCTACATATAGTGTCCACCAAGGTGCACAGTTGTCATTGTCTGCCTGTTTTTCTACCACCTCTTTCGGCCCCTCCTAGCCAGTAACCTCTACATGAGGTGGAAACTCGATTAAGAAATCTGCTAGGGCTTGAGCTTTGATTGCTGTCTTTGGCTTATATTCTATGTCAAACTGTCCTAGCTCCACAGCCCACTTTAACATTCTTCCAGATGTTTCTGGCCTATGCATCACTTGCTTAAGTGGATATGAGGTTCTTACCTCAATCTTATGAGCTTGGAAGTAAGGTCGCAGCTTCCTGGAAGCCAGAATCAATGCGAAAACCAGCTTCTCCATTCCTGTGTACCTCGTTTTTGCATCAAGTAACCTTTTACTAACATAGTAAACTGGGCTCTGCTGTCCATTCTCTTCTCGAACTAGAACTGCACTGATGGAATACTCCGATACAGCTAAATAAAGTATCAATGTTTCTCCATACACAGGTTTGGCTAACAATGGGGGACTCCCCAAATGCTCCTTTAACTTTCCAAACGCTATCTCACATTCTGCGGTCCACTCAAATTTGCTTCCTTTCTTTATAGCTTTAAAGAACTCCTGACACTTATCTGTGGACTTCGAAATAAATCTATTCAAGGCTGCAACTCTTCCTGTAAGAGACTGAACCTCTCTCACAGTTCTCGGCGACCTCATATCAATCAATGCTTTAATCTTGGCTGGGTTGGCTTCGATACCTCTGTGGTTTACCATGAAACCCAGAAACTTTCCTGATTCTACCCCGAATACACATTTTTGAGGGTTCAGCTTCATTCTGTACTTTCGCAAGATTCCAAACATTTCTTCTAAGTGCTTCACATGGTCAACAGCTTCCTTAGACTTAACTAGCATATCATCCACATATACTTCCATAGTATGGCCAATTTGGTCTTTAAACATCATATTCACTAACCGTTGATATGTGGCTCCAGCATTAATCAATCCAAATGGCATGCATACATAGCAATAAAGACCTCTATCCGTAATAAAAGAAGTTTGTTCTTGGTCAGGTTCATACATAGGGATTTGATTGTAACCTGAGTATGCATCCATGAAGCTGAGGAGGGCATGTCCAGCTATTGCATCCACTAACTGATCAATCCGTGGCAGTGGGAAACTGTCCTTCGGGCATGCTTTGTTGAGATCTGTGAAGTTCACACAGGTTCTCCATTTCCCATTAGGTTTCTTTACCAAAACAGGGTTTGCCAACCATACCGGGTAAAAAGATTCTTTAACCAAACCTGCATCCAATAATCTGTCGACCTCTTCTTTCAATGCCCGAGCTCTTTCTCCACTAACTGGTCTTCGATTCTGTCTCACTCCTTTCTTTTCGGGATCAATATTCAACTTATGACACATGACCCTTGGATCTATCCCTTCCATATCTGCGTGACACCATGCAAACACATCCAGGTTCTTGCCCAAAAAGGTAATGAGAGATTCCTTTAAGGCTGGATCGAGTTGAGCTCCAATTCTCAACACCTTTGTACCATCTTTATCATTGATCTTCACATCCAAAGTTTCACCAGCTGGTCCAGCCTTAACCATAATTTCTGGCATTCGAGGGTCTAAGTCTACCTCCATCTCTGTGGTTGAACCCTCTTGAGGTTCCTGGACTGTAGACGGTTCCTGAACTTCGTGCATGACATTCCTTCTCTTTGATGTTGGCTGACTGTCTTCATTGCTTCCATTATGTTTCAGTTTTCGGGATTTTTCTTCATCCAATCCTTCTACCATATACACGTCACCATCCTTGTCCGTAGGAGGTGCACTTTCTATCAGTAAGTAAGGGGTATCTGGTCCCCGAAAAACCGGAATCTCAGCATGAGGTTCCTCTTCTATGATCTCTTCAATTCTTATAGCTCAACAGGATGCTGACACAAAACCTTCCAAGGGCGGACTATGCAGGTCGAGCGTTATTTTATCTGGGTTCTTTCCTGGAAAATCATCAGGAACCTCGTCCATAGGTTCAGGCAATTTAGCAGCCTTAGCAGCATGTTGCAAAGCTTTGGTGTAACACTCTCTAGACTCATACTGACATCCTCGAACTATACCAATTCCATTTGGTGTTGGGAACTTCATAGTTAGGTGGTAAATGGAGGTTACTACCCTCATCTCCTTCAAAATGGGTCTTCCCAAAATAGCATTGTAATTCATATTCTCTTCTATAACGATGAATTCAGCCAACTGTGTAATGCAATATGGTTTATCACCTAAAGTTACTGGCAAACGAATCTTACCTTTGATAGGAACCTGATTATTAGTGAATCTATATAAGGTATCATTTGTTGGAGTTAAATCTTTATCCAGAAAATGCATCTTCTTAAAAGCTGAGTAAGATAGCAAGTTTACAGAGCTTCCATTATCAATTAGCACTCGATGAACCTCATAAGACCCAATTCCTGCCTCAACTACCAAAGCATCGGTATGAGGATGGTGCACCCAAGAAGCATCCTCTTCAGTGAAAGTGATATCTGCATCCTCTCCTTCAAACAGCCTTGGGGACCTCTGTGACAGATTGTAAATACTGGTTAAAGGACGTTCTTTAGCCTCACGAGTATACCTCTCCATGGCATTCCTGCTGCTTCCTCCAATATGGGGACCTCCTATAATTGTGCGTATGCACCCAGCCTTAGGTGGTCCTTCCATCACGACAGGTTCCTGTGTCTGTGTCTTCTGAGTCTTCTCATCTCTATACTTTTTTCCTTCCTGAGCCACCCATTCATTCAATTGCCCTTGTCTGATCAGAGTTTCAATTAGATCTCTGAGGTGACGACAATCTGCAGTATTATGCCCATTATTATCATGGAAGTCACAGTATGGGCGCTCATTCTTATTCCCTGGGGGACCAGTTCTGAAAGGCTTCTTAAACCATGAGGATTTCTCATTCACTGCATAAATATGATCGATCGGGGCTACCAAAGGGGTGAAAGTTTCATAGACAGGTCTCTCATGTTTATTGTTGTTATAGGAAGCTGGTGGCGGTACCTGACTCATGACAGGTTTAGTAGGATTCACAGCTTCAGGCTTCATCTGGGATGTGCGACTAACCACCTTTTTATTATCACGACCATTGGGGCTTCTTTGTCTCGACCTCTTGCTTCCACTTTGCCTTACAAAATCTGGATCCTTCCTTAATTCAGCTAGAGATTCCTCCACCAGACGAAAGGGTTCTGCCTGGGCATAAAAATCTGCCAACGTCTCTGGTTCTTTTCCTTGAAGTGCTTTCCAAAAGTCCGAACCTCCCTTGACTCCAGCAATTAAGAAATTCTTTATGGTTTCCTCAGATGCTTTCCTAACTTTAGGAACCTCCGCATTAAACCTCTTGAAATATTCTGTCAACGTCTCACTAGGTCTTTGTTTGATATTGGCTAAGGTATTGGTCGGTGGTGCGAATGCAACAGATGCTCTAAATTGAGTAACAAAGAGCTTCCCCATACTTGCCCAAGAACAAATCGAATCTGCAGGTAACCTTTTGAACCATTGATGGGCTCCACCCTGTAGAGTTGCAGCCAGTAACCTGCATCTGGTGGCTTCCTTCACTTGATAGACATCCATCTCTGTGTCAAAATGACTAAGGTACTCAATGGGATCAGTAGTCCCATCGAATTTCAACTCATTCGAAGGCCTATAAGACCTAGGCAAAGCTGACTTTCGAACCTTTTTGGTGAAAGGAGAAGCTGTTATAGGATTCACAACAAGATTCTTTTCGTCCTTGAGTTGAGCCAAAATTTTCTTGACATCTTCTGCTGTCACTTCCCCAGTAGCTTCCGCCTTTGTCTTTTTACTCGTTCCTTCTTCCTTTTGCGACTCTGCAGTGCTTGATTCCTCAGTATCCTCATCTGAATCCGTGCTTTCTTCTTCAATTATCTCGACAGATGGGTCTTTATCTTTCTTCTTTTTCTTTGAGGAACCTCCAGTCTTGGTTTTCTTCTTTCCCTTGGACCCTGTACGGTCCTTGCTACCAGTTTTACTCTTCTCAGGATTCTCCATATCTTCATTACCATTATTTTGCTTCGGTTCTCCACCATCGTTTGGAACCTCCTCTCCATTCTCAGATTCTTCAAAGTTCAACTGTTTCGGAGTAACCTTCGACTTCTTGCCTTTCTTTGCCTTCTTTTTCTTCTTTTTGCTTGAAGCCTGCTCCAAAGTCGACAAACGTTCTCCCACAGTCTTTAAGATTTCCATCATAGCTGCTTTAGTAACCTTCGGTGCTCTGGGAGGAGATGTGTTCCCCTCATGAATCTGTCGCTCAGAACGGGTTGCTTCGCTATCCGAGTTGCCTGACATCTTTTCCACTCTTAAGATATTAACTACCCCCTCCTTCTAGCGCCAATGTTGATGAGTGGATTTCGTAAATCAACTTATGTGAGGTCTACAGGTAGTTGTATAGGCTAGCGATCAACTGTTCTATGAAAAGGTTTGGGTTGTGTTTGTGGGGGTTGAGCTGAGCTCGAGGGTATCTCCAATAATCTCAAATGCCTTTAGAGAAAATCAGAGAACTTAATGCGTCGTACCCTGAGGTGCCTACGTACCCTTGTATTTATAGGGATCAAGCTCACGTAGTTCTAATATGATTCTGTCTCTTACTGGAATAGCTGTATTCGGTCACCTAGTTCGTGTAGGACTCAGGTTCCTTTAGAGCCTTTCACGAACTAGTTGGCTAAGTAGAGTAGAACTCGAGTTCGTACCCCACTGTAATTCTCTCATTGGTTAGAGTTATTCTAGGATCATCTGCGCCCTAGAATTATACTCAGATACCAATTCGTTTGTCTGTTCTAGATGACTTCTAGAACTTTCTGTTGGCAACTCGTAGGAACCTGGTACTCAGGAACCTACATCTCAGGAGCCTGTTTCTCAGGAACCTCCTTATTTTCGGGACATATCGCTTAGGGACCCCCCTTTGGGTGTCAGTACCTGCACAAATAACAAACTGGTTAGACTGGATAACTCTTCACATGCTTTTATCATCTCTATGGCTGTTGCTATGCTAACTCGAACTCTTCTGCTTGGAGGAACCTGGTCTTCTAGTGCTTAGTTTAGCTTCCTGACCATTGGGAACCTCCTGATACTCATACTTCCTTAGTCATTTCTTCTATTTGATCTTCATAACTCGTACTGGATCAATCTTCTAGCTCGTATGAACCGAACCCTATAGATTAATGGGCCTAAATTTAGCCCATGGAGATTTTGGGCACAACATAGGGCAAATATGATTTTTTTTAAAAAAATTACAAATAAAAGAATTATAATTATATTAAGATAAAAATTACAAAAAGAATTATAATTATAATAGGATTTATATTTTTATTCTATTTTTTTTTAAAAAAACAACATAGTATTATAGGGAAAATAGGATTTTAGGGGTAAAACCAAAATATAGTGCGAACCAAAAACGGGTGAAACCAAAATATAGTGCGAACCAAACTTTAATTATCTTTAAAAGAGTGTTTCGCTTATTAATAAAGGTTATAGATAGATTAGAGTTCAAATATCTTTATTTTTTTTAAAATTATTATGATCTTAAATTATTGTCTAAAAAACAGGACGCCAGTGATCCATTTTTCAACTCATAATAATATTTAAAGATGACTTTCCAAGAAACACCTTGTTCTCTTTTAAGGCCTGACCACACTGAACTGAGGTCTTCCATATATAGGGCCCGTTTGGGAAATCTTATTTTTCAGAAATAAGTTACTTATTCTGGAAAAAAGTTAGGAAATATGTACTTTTTTCAGAAATAAGTGACTTGTTTTTGCAAGATAACGAATATTAAACTACTCATACACATTTTTCTCTAAAATAAAGTATGTAAATACAAAATTTTTTCCGAAATAAGTAACTTATAAGCTCAACTTCAGAATTGCCAAACGGGCACATAGTTTGTATTTTCTTCATTTTTCTACAATGACACTGGTCCCTGACCACACTTTCTTTCAAGTTTAGACCTAAAGAATACGAAAGGCCTGCTGATAAGTCCCCGAGAGGAACAACCGGAGACTATGCATTCAAAGGAAAGCATGATGAACACTAATTTTTCCTACGCGTTTCATACTACCCTAGTGGAAATGGTCATGGTATTGATTTGTATTCGAAAATGAACCACGTATATATATATTTTTTTTTTATCATTATCACTCTTTGTTTTAGGCGTAATTAATCAAGTTACCATTCTATTCAAGTCAACCAAGTCAATATATATGTTGAAAAATCAATTATTTATTATATGGAAAATGCTAGGTACCCCAAATTTTTTCCCAAAATACACATGTCTTTATCTGAATGGTTAATTATATGGGCCCGTCAGGGCCATATAAATCCCACCAATTAAAATTTTCCATACATCCAACTCATCAATGCCACATAGCATTTTTTGGGTACCAATTTGGGGTACCTAGCACTCCTCTATATTTTGTATCCTTATAGATCCTCCTACACAAATCAAAATAAATCCCCATTTAACTTTAAGTAAAATTACCCAAACACATTCATTCAACTTAAAGTAAACAACTTTACTTTCTCCTTTAAGTTAAAAACACCTCTATTAAATCAAAAATAACTTATTTTAAGCAATGCCAAACACCCTCTAAGTATAGAAGTAGTTGAGTAAGAATTAAAGCATGGCTTCATTCTCCTGCTACTTCTTGAGAACACAACTCATCATCCTCTTCTCAAAGTGAAAGGGAAGCTCTTGTCAGGACGGGATGGTGGGGGAATCAAATTCCTTTACATAACGCTTCAAAGCAGCACCATTGCACCTGGAATGGGATTCACTGCAAGAAACACCTTGTTCTCTTTTAAGGCTCCTTAAGTTGGTTTAAAAATGATTCTAAATCTCCACCTCCATAAAAAAAGAATTAATAAAAATATTAAACTCTGTATTAAAGTGAAACCTCCTCTTTTACGTTGTTACCAAATTTATCCAAACAACGCTACAATAATTTGCTCATACTCTGACGGAAACTGCACCGTATTGCAGAAACCGTAAGTGCTGGGACTAGGAACGTAAGAGGAAGCTGAGGAATAGCTTGAGCCCGACCAGTCTACCACCATAATTTCCAGGAAAGAACTTGTTCTTATAATTTGTATTTCAAGTCCTACTAACTACACTGTGGAAAATGGGCATTGTGGTTCATATAGAATTTGTATTTGGTCTATGTGTATTTCCTTCATTCTACACTTTAACACTAACAGATACTAATATTTCAAGATGACTTTCCAAGAAACACCTTGTTCTCTTTTAAGGCCTGATCACACTGAACTGAGGTCTTCCATAATTTGTATTTTCTTCATTTTTCTACAATGACACCGGTCGCCTAAAGACTACGAAATGCCTGCCGATAATTAATTTGTATTGGAGACTATGCATTCAAATAACAGTTTTTTCTTCTTTTCAAAGGAAAGCATGATGAACACTAATTTTTTCTACGCATCTCAAACTACCCAAATGGAAATGGTCATGGTTTTTATTTGTATTCGAAAATGAACCACGTATATTATTAATATCATTATCACTCTTTATTTTACACATAATTTCTATTCAAGTCAACCAAGTCAAAATTATATATGTTGAAAAATCAATATATAGAGTATTTTATATCCTTATGGATCCTTCTACAAGAATCAAAGTAGTATAGAAGAAGTAGTTGAGTAACAATTAAAGCATGGCTTCATTCTCCTACATTATTTACATACTCTTACTCCTACTTCTTGAGAACACAACCAACTCATCATCCTCTTCTCAAAGTGAAAGAGAAGCTCTGACGGAATTTTTTTTTAAGAGAAACTCCTTTTCAAAGCAGCACCACTGCACCTGGACTGGAATTCGCTGCACCACTTTCTTTGAATTTTAGACATATAGACTCCTCTTATTTACGATTTATAAGTTAATTATTTTGGAAAAAAATTTATATTATATATGTTTTTTTAGAAAAAAATTTATATGAGGAGTTTGACATTTATTTTCTTGTAAAAATAAGTTGATTATTTCAAAAAAATATATATATTCTAACTTTTTTCCAAAATAAATTATTTATTTTTGAAAAATAAAATAAACCAAACGGAACCTAGTAAGGCGTGCTGATAAGTCCCGAGAGGTACAACCGGAGAAACTAGTTGATAAAGCCACGCTTCGCGACGGCGTTACAATATTTTTTAAAAAATTCAATACATTTACGTTATATTATAATATTAATATTAAATTTTAATAATTAAATAATATTCTTTAATGAATCAAGAAAAAATTCTTGTTAAACACAATTTTTTCGATTGAGCCGCTCTCTCGTTAAAACCGAAATCCCATCTTTAACATATATAGTATAAAGACTTATATAATAATTTTTATCCATAAAATCGAACCGTAAAATTAAAAAAATTATGACATAAGTATCAAATTCTAATGGCTAATATAATATTTTCTAATGAGCCGTCTTCCCGTTAAATACGTTTCGAGTCACTCTTATTTGGAACCGAAATTCTAACTTTATTATATGAAGAGAGTAAATTCCAATTTTTATATTCTTTAAACTTTCTAATATTTATAGAATTTTAAAATATGAAAATACATCTTTTATTTTTAGTATATTATAGATATTCTTGTATTTATTTACAACTTCCGTATGAAAATGTCTTTATGTTATGTTAATATATATATATATATATATAAATATGAAGACTTTTCATTACGGGAATAATATAAATTTGTGGATATATTTTTATAATGCAAGTATAATTAACTTGTATAAAAAAGTTACAATAAAGGATTTCTAGGAAAAAAGATATAAAATTTTAAAAAATTGTATAAGACGTCTCAACCGTCCTCGTATTCTACTTCCAATAAAACATTTTATTTTATGTATTCCTTATATATTCAAACATTTTTATATGATCTTCTCTAATAAACCGCTTTCTCATTAAACATAGTTATCATTATTGATCCGCTCTCTCGTTAAGATCAAAAATCTAACTTTTACATATATCATTTGTATGATAATATTTATCCATAAAAATCAAATCCTAAAAATAAAATAAAATTTATAACATCAATGTACTATTTTAATAGTTTATACAATCTTTTATGTAAGTCATCTTCCCGTTAAACACGTTTCAAGTCACTCTTATTTGGGATCAAAATTTCAACTTCATTACATATTATTGATAATACTTATCTTACACAACAACTTTTTTCTTGAAATCAAAATCTAAAAAATAGGGTGAATTCCAATTTATACTTTCGCTAAACTTTCTAAAATTTATGGAATTTTAAAAAATGAAAACACATCTTATTTTCTCTTTATATTATAGATACTCCTGTATTTATTTTATTCAAACATCTTATATACTGTCTTCTCTAATGAACCGCTTTTTCGTTAAACACGTACGGTTATTACTATTGATCTGCTATCTCGTTAAGACCAAAAATCTAACTTTTACATATATCACTTGTATGATAATATTTATCCATAAAAATAAAATCCTAAAAATAAAATAAAATTTATAACATTAATATGATATTTTAATAGCTAATACAATATTTTATAGTGAGCCGTTTTCCCGTTAAACACATTTCGAGCCGCTCTCATTTGGGATCGAAATTCTAATTTCATTACATATTATTGATGATGCTCATCTTACACAACAACTTTTTTTCTTTAAAATCAAAACATAAAAAATAAAGTGAATTCCAATTTTTACTTTCTCTAGACTTTCTAAAATTTATGGAGTTTTAGAAAATGAAAACGCATCTTATTTTTTCTTTATATTGTAGATACTCCTGTATTAATTTAGGATTCCTGCATGAGAATGTTATTTTATTATATTAACACATCAATGATTTTATTTTTAAATACGATGATTTTTTTTATGACAATAGTATTGAATAAATTTTCCTAATAGAAGTATAATTAACTTATATGAAACGACATATTTTAAGAAGATCGTACTTTCTAAAAAATATTTATTTATATATCTTCACTATATATTCAAACACTTATTCTACTTCTAATAGAACTTTTATTTATATGTTTTTTTCTATAAATTCGAACTCTTATTCTCTATAAATTCGAACTTCTATTCTACTTCGAATAGAACTTTTAATCATATGTCTAATAAATACTTATTCTACTTTCAACAGAACTTCTAATCATATGTATTCCTTATAAATTCGAACTTTTCTTCTCTATAAATTCGAACACCTATTCTACTTCTAATATGTTAAATGATTTTTTTATATTTTATTAGTGTTTAAATTCTAAAATTCTAGAAAATTAGAAAAATAGATTGAGACGATTTTAGAGTGCCACCTAAACTCCTGTGTACCCTCCTTTATATATATATATTGATATTAATGTAGAATTGGAGATTATCTATACTCTTTATTAAAAGCAGAAACCTCATTTAAATGGTATGTTATGTA
The DNA here is from genome assembly GCA_037693485.1 of Kitagawia praeruptora. Taxonomy (NCBI): domain Eukaryota; kingdom Viridiplantae; phylum Streptophyta; class Magnoliopsida; order Apiales; family Apiaceae; genus Kitagawia; species Kitagawia praeruptora. Next base: position 14,831,760 of record CM075347.1, read on the forward strand.
TACCGCGCAGTACAACGGAGAGTTGTTTGGTGCGAAGTCGAGAATATAGGACTTAGGGCTCCATTAATTAATATTTAAAATATATCTATAATAGATTAATAATAAATACGATTAATAATAAATACAATTAATAATATAACTATTCTTATATTACCAGAGATAACTTATATAAATTTAATTGATTAAAATAATAAAATTAAATATTAATTTAATTTATTATTGAAATTATATACTAGGAGTCTATTAACTAACAATCGAATAAAAATTGAGAATATAATATTATATACAACTTGGTGGTTCAAGATTTTATTCTATTAAAAATATTAAAAATTTAAAATTTAAAATAATTTATAACAATCCGTGATTCGCAGGTTATCACTAGTTCTTTCAAATAACTGATTTTTCTTCTTTTCAAAGAAAAGCATATTGAACACTAATTTTTCTGCGCGTCTCATATTTACCCTAATGGAATTGGTCATAGTATTGATTTGTATTCGAAAATGAACCACGTATATTATGGGGTGTTTGGGGAAAAAATTTTTAAGAATAAGTCAACTTATTTTAAGACAAAGTTGGAGATTTCTAACTTTCCAACTTATTTTGCTATTTATTTTTACAACTTATTGAATCTCAAACATACATTAAATACTTGTATAAAAAAAAATTATCAAAATATAAAATTTTTACCCGAAAATAAGTCCATAAACCCATAAGTTAAGGTGAGCCAAACAGACCCTTAATATCATCACTTTCTTTTACGGTAATTAATCAAATTAAGATTCTATAAAAGTCAACCAAGTCAAAATTATATTTGTTGAAAAATCAATATATTCTTATGGATCCTCCTACACAAATCAAAATTAGTACTCCCTCTGTCTCTAAATGATGTTCCCATTTGGAATGTCGGTCCTGTTCATAACAAGAGATAAATTACTAATTTACGTCTAATCTATAAATCCAAATATAGTCATGAGTGATCTTGTTGAATTCATATTTATGAGTACTTTAATACAGTGAAGTTTTCATATTTAATACTAATACGAAATTGAAGATATTAACGATCAAAAGTGTGCATTGGCAAACGTGTATTTAGAGACGGAGGGAGTATAGAAGAAGTAGTTGAGTGACAATTAAAGCATGGCTTCATTCTCCTGTATTATTTACATACTCTTACTGCTACTACTTGATAACACAACCAACTCATCATCCTCTTCTGAAACTGAAAGAGAAGCTCTTGTCAAGACGGGATGGTGGGGGAATCAAATTCCATTAGATAACGCTTCAAAGCAGCACCACTGCACCTGGACTGGGATTGATTGCAGCGAGGCAGGTAGAGTCGTTTCTATAGATCTCGGATACCACACTATAGGGGATGAGCTTGGAAAACTCAACTGCTCTTCCTTCCCATACCTCCAAACGCTTGATCTTTCCTACTGTGGGCTTAATGGAAGCATACCTTACCAAATTGGAATGCTTTCAAAACTCACCTCTCTCTCACTCCGTGGAAATCATCTCAGTGGTATTTTACCTTCTTCCTTGGGCAATCTCACTCAACTGCAAACCCTTGATCTTTTCCACTGCAAGCTAAATGGAAGCATACCTTACCAAATTGGAATGCTTTCAAAACTCACCTCTCTTTCACTCTCCGAAAACTATCTAACTGGTAAGTTGCCTTCTTCCCTAGGTAACCTGAGTGATTTGGAAAATTTAAACCTCCAGCATAACAGACTCACAGGGACAATCCCATCAGCTTTTGGCTCTTTGACCAAACTCACAAATATGGACCTTAGTACTAATCAATTTTCTGGATCTTTAGATTTAAATGATGCTAATCTCACTCATCTCATAAGACTTGATGTGTCTTATAATTCTCTTACTGGCTCCATACCAGTTTTTAAGTGCAACAGTCTACAAGAACTAAGCCTCTCAGGAAATTCACTTAGTGGAGAAATTCCAAATGAACTTGGGAATTGCTATTCTTTGGACTCATTGAGTTTGGATAGTAACAATTTGACCGGAAGCATACCAACTAATTTTCGTTGTTTAAATTTAACTCACTTGGACCTCTACTACAACAACCTTTCTGACGCCGTCCCCCCCACAAGATATCCATATGAGTACGGCACGTGCAATAAAAGTTTAAATGGTGGTGAAGTGACCTCCCACCGAAGAAAGTTGGTCTACCTTGTCCTATGCACAGTTCTTCCTATAACTATTGGTCTTTTCTTATTGATACTAGCCTTTGTGTTCTTTTGTCGGAAAAAACCTATAGAAAAACATACCAGGATGCATGTGCAGACCGGTGATTTATGTTCAGTATTGAACTTCGATGGAAACCTTGCATATGAGGACATTGTAAGAGCAACAAATAATTTTGACATCAGATACTGCATAGGAACTGGAGGCTATGGTAGTGTATACGAAGCTAGGTTGCCAAAAGGAAACACTGTTGCACTGAAGAAACTTCACCGTCTGGAAGCCGAGGACCCAAATTTTGACAGAAGCTTCAGGAATGAGGTGCACGTCTTGTCAAACATAAGACACAAGAATATCGTGAAGCTCTACGGTTTTTGCTTGCACAATCGATGCATGTTTCTTGTCTACGAGTATATGGAGAAGGGGAGTTTATTCTGTGCGCTGAGAGATGACGCCCACGCAGTGGAATTAGATTGGAGTAAGAGAGTGAACATTGTGAAAGGTATAGCACATGCTCTGTCTTACATGCACCATGACTGCAGTCCACCTATAGTTCATCGAGACATATCAACTAACAACATATTATTAAACTCCAAATTGGAGGGATTTGTTGCTGATTTTGGTGCCTCAAGGTTGCTAGACCCTGATTTATCCAATCAAACTATGGTTGCCGGAACTTATGGTTACATTGCTCCAGGTTATTCTCTTCGTTTGCACTGTGTGACAATATTTTTTTTAATTAATATTTTTATATCACGAGTAGATATTATGCAGTGGATTTTTTTTTTTATATAATCTTCTCTAAATTTTGAACTGTACAGAGCTTGCATACACGATGGTGGTGACTGAAAAATGTGATGTGTATAGCTTTGGAGTGGTGGCACTAGAGATCATGATGGGAAGCCATCCGGGAGACCTCCTCTCGTCATTCACAACACCTCAATCCACTCAAAATCGTATGATGAGTGACGTACTGGACACACGTCTCCCGCGTCCAACAAGACAACAAGAGCTTGACATTATTCTTGTTTTGAGACAAGCATTGACGTGTTTAAGCTCAAATCCCAAGTTTCGGCCATCTATGATTAGTGTATCTCAGAAATTATCACAACTTCCAAACCCATCTGCAAATTCTATTTATACAACTCCACTTTAACATGCTCAGATCATTATGTAGTTATTGAAAGCATGACAATAAGTGACGGGACTTGGTTCCATATTTGTTTGTGTTGTAATTTCGTATATTCTGCAGGAAATTTAAGAACTATTTTTAGCACACAAGGATAGTTCATTGTCATTTGTTTTGCAGCTCTCAAGTCTCAATATTTGTTCGGTTGATTTTATTCGTTTCTCAATAGAAACATGGTAACTGAATCATTTTTTAGCTTCCATTTTTCTGCAAATCCTCTGTTAAATATTACGAAAAACAGATCATATAAAAAAAACCATGTGTAATTTACGAATGCACGAGACGTCGTAGCAGATAAACAACATCTTTGTCAATGAATTATATAACCATATTAAGTATTTGAAATAGATTTTTCATCAGCAGCAGCAAGAAACAGAGAGCTCTCTAGCTTGTGAGAAAATCAGTACCAGGTTTCTTTACTCTACATATTAGACAAATGGGCCTTTGGACACACATTGGATCAAGCCCATAAATCAACCTCCAAGTCGTGGGCCTATACTTAAATCAGACACGGTTTCTGTACGAGCGATCCAGAAACGCCAGAAAAAAGTTTGTAAAAAATAAAATTTATCAATAAAAATAAAAATCAATTTAAAAAAAGAGGAAAAGGTGAGGCTCTGATGGTGATAACACATTCGCACGTTTTGAGCCGCACAAGTTTGTCTGAGCAACAGGACAAGTTCACGTAGCTGTCAAAATACAACAGCAGATCCAATCAGAAACGGCTACGTCAACTAAATTATATTAATGTACTTTCGTCTATAATCATAAACTATGATTATGCATATTGGTAGTGATTAGTTGAGACTTTTTACCTACATTTTCTTAATTTAATGGAGTAACATATGGGTTTACATTACTAATACATCTACGGTTAAGTACGTGACTCAAACTCAAACTCAAATCGTTATCATTACAGAATTTTAAGATTATCTTTTTTGGATAAAAGTAATATATAATCTTTATTAATAAACGAAACACTTTTTTAACTGTACCAAATTTGGTTCGCACCATATTTTGGTTTCATCCCACCAAATTTGGTTCGCACCATATTTAGGTTTCATCCCTAAATTACTATTTCTACTGGAATTATATGTTATTTTTTTAATTAAAAAAATAAAAAACCTATTAACTGTAATTTTCTTTTTACAATTATATTAAAATATCGGAATATGGTTTCATCCCTAAATTACTATTTCTACTGGAATTATATGTTATTTTTTTAATTAAAAAAATAAAAAACCTATTAACTGTAATTTTCTTTTTACAATTATTTTAAAATATCAGATGGATAAAACTTCACCAATGGGGTAAAACACAGTACACTCTACCTATTAATGTGCCATTAAGGTCAATTTATTAATCATTATCCTAATTATATTTAGATAAACCTTCACGAAAACTCATATCTTTGCAACATATTAGCTTTCCATCATGCTCATATTAGTTTTTTTTTTCATATCTATTATATTATACTATAATAAGTAAACTAGAGGATAATTGGTAGTTTGGTAGTTTGATTCAACCCTATTTCTTAGCCATAATTTTAGTTCAATTAAAAATGAATTTAATTAATATTTTATCTACCTAAAAACATCTATCTATACTGTACTATAATAAGTAAACTAGGGGATAATTGTTAGTTTGGTAGTTTGGTTCAACCCTATTTCTTAGCCATAGTTTTAGTTCAATTAAAAATGAATTTAATTAATATTTTATCTACCTAAAAACATTCCCGTGTAAGCAAAGATTTAGCCGAGAGTTTTGATCGAGAGGAGTGACGTGTATGTGTGTTTTTTTATTATTATTAACATGAGAGTGTTTAACAGGAGAGTGTTTTGTGTGTTTTTTTACATTTTTTTATTATTAATAATAGAGATTTAAGCAAATCAAAGAGTGACCAAAATGAGTGACCAACAAAAGAGTACCAAACCGACAACCAAATATATCCTATTTCGCTTATAATAGTAGTATTAAACTAGGGGATAATTGGTAGTTTGGTTCAATCCTATTTTTTAATATTAAAAAACATATTAAACAAATAACAAATTACACTATAACAAATTAAAATTAATATTTATAATATTATATTACATTATAAACAAATTATAAAAAATTAAAAGCAACCCGTGCTTTGCACGGGTTATAAGCTAGTTCATATTAATAAGCGAAATCCTCTTTTAAATTATATTATGGTACTAAATTTGGTCTCACCTCTTTATTCTTATTGCTTCTAGAATTCTATATTATCTTTAATAAAATAATTAAATTGTTGTAATCCTAGAACAATTGCAATTCTTTATAACCCTTTACTCCTATTTCTTCTAGGACTCCATGTTATCTTTAATAAAATATTATAATTGTAATAATTTTAAAATAATTGTAAATTTTTTTATTATAATCGTACTGAGTTACAAAATAATCTATGAGAACCATATATATCGTATTTTCTTGATTTTCTTAAAATATTTCTAACATAATAATAAATTTTATTAAAATGTAAAAAATCCGTTCTAATGATACTTCGGTCTTCATATTTGATTTTACTCCAAAATTCGTATCTTTCAGAATTTTGAAATTCTGTTATAAATATAATTGTTTCTTTATTATAATCTACTGAGTTGTATGAATAACACAATTTTTTAAGATCATTCCAAATAATAAATTAATGATACATTTAAATGTTATTGGTTATCATCTAGTTATAGTAATTCATAAAAATATGCAAAAAAAGTAACACTTCAACCATGAAAACCCTTGGTAATAAATATAAATAATCATGTTTAGTTAACTATATTTATCGAAACAGCAAAATTCATACAATTTACATTATCATAATTATAAATACTAGCCTATGACCCGTGATATGCACGTTATTTTTAATATGAGAAAAATGGGCCTGAGGATGACCTCAGGTAACTCCCCTAAGGTTATATCAATTTCCCATATAAATTTAATGACATTTTTGTAAATATTAATGACTCATCCTGAATTTACAAATCTACCCTCCTACATTTATATTAGAAATACTTATAACCTCAGATAACACCCTGAGGTTAACCTCATGTACATCTTACTCTTTTAATATTTATTGTTTTTTAATAATAGATTATTTTAATTTATATATTATGAAATTTTAATTTACATTAATTGATCAATTTTATGTTTTTATTTTTAGATTATTCAAATGATTAAACAAATTTTGATTGAAAATTTTTGGTTAATTACATTTTTGATTGAAATGCATTTTTGCATCTCTTTAGTTTAACATTTATTGCATTTAAGGTTCGTTTGTTTTCGTCGGCTTAGTAATATAGATATGTGTAGGTGGATTGCTATTTGACTTAGGTTGTTTTGCTTTTGTTCTATCTTTAATCTAACTTTGTTAGATTAGACTTAGATTGTTTTTCTCTACCTGTACTAGAGCAAGGGTTAATCCCGGTTTGTTATATAATATTTAATTTAGCAAAAAAAAAAAGGTTCGTTTGTTTTAGTTTATGCATTTTGTATCCCATAATTTTGACTTCCCTCGTAATTTTCAATCCTTTTTTGAATTTTCATAAATATCTATTAAAATTTGAATTCGATTGTGATGATGGTGTACTTAACTCTTACTAAGATCAAATTCAGATCGGATCGGATAAATTTAACATGAATTTAAGTATAATTAAATGGGTGGTTTAATTATCACATGTCTAAATGGAGCATAACTCTAATTAATTAATCACATATACATATTCATAATATACTTAATTCTAAATTCTTAATAATCTTATTATTTATTAAAATAAATATATCAAATACTTTAATTGATGTGGGCCATTTTTTTTAAAAAATAATGACAATATGTATAATTTAGGATTTTGGGTAGTTTCGTTTAATAAAAATCATACTATAACTGACAAAAAAAATCATATTTCATTAATGACTTCTTTTCTTGGAATTTATTGTTTAAATTTTTTAGATCAAATTGAAATAACAAAAATATGGAACTTTTTTACTTCAGCGTTGATACCTTATTTTTGATTTGATATTTCGGTCTACTTATTAAACATAAATGTATCTATTTTTTTTGGTACTCTTGCTTTGTTACATTATTTTAAATTTTTGTATTTCAATCTACTTATTTATACAAATCTATATTTTATATCTTTAAAATATAAATATTTTAATAACTATAATTATTTCACTAATCTATTATATGTTAATAGGTACTCTTCCATTTTGTGATGGTTTTTTGTAAATTATATTATCTGAATAATATTCCTCTTATATAAGTATCTACATTTTTTAAGATTATTCTATTTAAATTATAACATGATGTTTATAAAATTTGTGAATATTTTTATATTAATTCCAGTATATTTAAATATATAAATTATTTTATGAAATTAGACTATTTGTATATATGGAATTTTGATTCACTTATGTTGGTTAGGAATATTGATAGTTGCTACATTAGACCACGTCTACCACGTTTTACATCATTTAGGATAGGACACGTTTCCGCTTAGGTGTCTTTTTTTTTTCTCTAAAATAAGTCCGATTTGATTATTAATTATTGCTTAAGTTCTAAAATTAATAGGATATAATTTTTTTTCCCTAAAATAAGTCCGATTTGATTATTAATTATTGCTTAAGTTCTAAAATTAATAGGATATAATCTAGACCTTTAATTAAAGTTTAGATATAACGGTCAATATTTGTTTCGCGGTAGTATTGACAACCAAATATCCACCTTATACTTATCCTTTATTTTAATACCTGAGTCTACCCAGGTATACAGTTAGATGCAGTTAACCAATCAGAAAATTATGAATTAATTTTGGACCAATCAGAGACCATTGCTAAATTTTGGACCAATCATATTATATTAAAAGTTTTCTTATTTACCATTCTCATCCTATTATACTAACCATGGTTAGGCAACAATTCTAATTTAAATATAGTAATTACTTGATTTAACATATCCATATCCATGTATTACATATTTTTTATTATCAAAAAATATTTATAGTAACCATTCAAAAAATTATTAATTATTTTAGGACCAATCAGAGATCATTGCTAAATTTTAGACCAGTCATATTATATTAAAAGTTTTCCTTATTTACCATTACATTATTATATATTAAATTTTTATAAATATATATATTAGCCAATCAGAATTTACCACTAAATTAAATTAATCATATCATTCTCATTTTAATTTACTTATCGTAGTTACTTAATTTTTTTTGAAATTACGAACTATATTTTGTATATATCAACTACAATCATACTATAATATATAGTTATGTATTACATATTAATTTTCATAAATATTTATTAACTAATCAATCTCAATTTTTAATTTAAAATCAATCACAATTATATTTTTATATACTGTTACATCTGTTCTTTGCGCACCTCTCAGTGTATAGAGCCATTTTCCAAAATTGCGTATTTATTATTGATTTTTATGTAAATATATTATTTTAATACAAGAATCTATTTTTATCTATATTATATAATATAATTTTTAAACATCTCAAATTTCGATCTACAATCATATTTTTATATATTGTTGTCACATCTATTCTTTGCACACCTCTCAATGTATAGAGCCATTTTCTAAAATTATGTATTTATTGTTGAGTTTTAAACAAATATATTATTTTAGTACATTAGTCTATTATATATAATATAATGTGCATTCAAATTTGAATAAATCTACAATTATTAAATTAGAACTTTTTAGAATTATGGTAGGATTCGGATATTTGGTGGGCAAGCCACCGCCTTAAGGAAGGTTCTAGACTCATTCCTTGTAGGAATCAGTTTCCTTGTTGAAGTAGGTGCCTTGGGGGCTAAGTCAGGCAGGAGTAATATCCTTATTTGACTCTTATTGTTGAGCTGGTTATTACCCTTAATATTAATTACAAAATTAATATCATAAATAGGGTTTGGGCCCATCTGATGGGCCCCACGTTTGGACCATATTGGGTCTAATTAATGCTACATTAAATGTGTCTTTAGGGCTTATTTTCAGCCCATATCAGGGTGGTCCAGATTAAAAGTTACTATAAAATTGAGTGGTTCAGATTTAGTCTCAGTTCTCATTCTAATATAGGGTCTCATTTGAGCATCTGCCTATATATATATATATATATATATATATATATATATATATATATATATATATATATATATATATATTCCAAAAAAGTGGTCGAAAATGACATCTGAAAACTGGAACTTGCAATCAGAAAATCGTAGCATCTCAGTTGCAAATGAGGTTGCAAGGCCCCGCCAGGGGCACTCATAATTGGTGGATTTGGGTTGTAAGGCCCCGCCAGGGGCACTCATAAATTGGTGGATTTCTGATTTGCAACTTTCAGTTTTCAGTTGCAAAACAACAATCTAGCCCAATCTGATTTAGATTCCAAATAAGTGGTCGAAAATGATATCTGAAAACTGAAACTTGCAATCAGAAATTCGTAGCATCGAAGTTGCAAATGAGGTTGCAAAAGTTGCAACTGAGGAAGGTAGTATTTTTGGAATATTGAAAACAAGGTCGGTATTTTTAGAATTTTAGAAAGGTTGGTAGTATATATTTAAAAATCCAATAGTTAACATGGGTAGTTTTGAAACTATCCCATTAATTTATCAAGAATAGGTCATATGACATCTATAAAAAATAATCAAGATTTGACAAACACATATTAAAATAGATCATATCAAGGTTTTCTTCATCCACTATCGTTCATTAGATCTTAAATTGGATACATCCCTCGCTTATATCACTAAAATATGCAGCCTTAGATAATCCAACAATTTATTGTAATTGTGAGGAAAATATATATCTGATTTGACCGAACGTATTCGAAAAACCGACCATAACTACGATTCTATACTATCCAAATCAATGAAACAATATAAGAAAATCCTATAGATCTAAGATCCCGGATGCTAAAATGAAAGAACACACTCTCACAGAGAAAAGAACAAAACCCAATATATGGGTAGACAAAATCTAATAACGGGGTACTAGACTCTCAGTAAATAGATATATTTATTGAAAAATAAAGTAAAATCAAGGAAAGTAAATCGGAGTTATCATTCACAAGGAGAAAGTACAAAATCCAATATATTAGTAGATAAAATCCACTAACGGGGTACTAGACTCTAAATGATTAGAGATATTTATTGAAAAACAATGCAAAATCAAGGAAAACAATAAGAATGGAGTTTATCATCAAGCAAAATGCTAACGTCAGCCACTAAACATTAGTTTAGTATTTTTTGGGCGAGAAGGAGAGAGAGAAACGACTACAACCTTTGTTATAAAAATCACTATTATTAATAACTAGATAGGTCGATACATATAAAATTATATATTATTTCTAATAAAAGGTGCCCTTTTTATTTTTTTTATTCTTGAATTAAAGTATTAGTATTTAATTCTCATATCATAACCTAAGAGCATACATATCAAATTTGCTTGGTTGTATGATAATATTTATTTTTTAATATCAACAAAAAACCTTAAATATAGGTAAAAGAAACTTAACAACATGGTAGATAGATCATAAACAAACAGATTTATTTATTAAAAATAAACAAAATTGAAATAAAATAAAAAAAAGGAGGGCTTCATTTTATGTACTCTACTCTTAGTTTTATATTGTAGCATCTTTCAGTTATTTAGTAACATACTTAGATAATTTGGGTAGAGAGTAACAATATTACATGTAACTGTCATTTTTTTTTTTCTTTTCGCGCATTATTTTCGTTTCGTGTACAAACAAAAAATGCGTGTAGTTTAGTAGCATTTTTTGTTTGAATTTTGGGTAGCAAAAAAAATTCATTTCATTTTCATGTAAGACCTCAAAGACGCACAACATGAATGTATACAACACAAACGATTTGTCAGGTTTATGTTATCGCTTTCTTCAAATATTTGTCGGAAAAATATATAGCAACAACATTTACGTGATTACGTGTTTATATATTACACATTTGATAATTAAATTACAAGGACACATATACAACAACGTGATTACACATTTGATTTTAGTTTTTTAGTTTCATGTACAGTTTTCTATTTTAACATGTTAGTCAAATAGAAAAAAGATAGGTGATACTCATTTTCAAATATTTTATTTTACGTGTATGGTTGACAACGGGTTGGGTTCAGTCCGAATTTTGTTGTAAAATCTGAACCCATATCCAAAACTTAATATCCAAAACCAAATTCGCCGGGTTTCGGATTAGATCTGATTTTTTCGAGTATCCAAAATTAGTAATAATGTAGTCAAATTTAAATAATTGATACACGCAAACAATGTTAATTATATTTATACAATAATTAAAAATTAAAACCATTAAATTAAGTAAGTAGTCAACTGTAACATATTGTACGAATTGACATACTAAGTAAAATTTAAATATGGTAAAAAAAAATCTTCACATATATACAACACAATGGAAATGTGAATTAAAGAAAATTACATCTTAAAAATTTCAATAAAAGTTAAATTGGGAAATAGAATTCTAATTATTAAATTAGTATTGACTATTTCTAATAAAATATTTGAATAAAAATAAATAAAATTATATGTCTTACGTACATCTAAAATATTACATTAATAACTTCAAATTATGATATTATATTATTTATCCGATTTCAATATTGGATCGGATTTCGAATATCAGTTCGGTACAACTGAAATCCAAATCAAAACTATTTAGGGTTTAAAATTTAAATCCAAACCTAAATCCAAAAATTCGGTTTCGGTAAATCCATTCACTAATAAAAGAACATGCATTTTTTAAAAATGATATTGAATAAAAAAATAATGGATCTTGCACAAATCCTTTCTCATATCGCTAAAACATGCAAAAAAAAATCCAGCAAAGGCAATATGATTTACAATGATCGCGGAAAATAAGTGTTTATGAATTTTAATATGTATTCAACTCATTGATCGCAACCCATGTAATTTTTTGAATGAATTAATATAATAAAAATTGTATAATCCCACAGTATTGCACATTTAAATACACCATATTTTCAAAAGAACAAAACTTAAATTATGGGTAAAAATCTTATGAATTTGGTAAAAGATTTTTAAAGATGAGAGAAATTAAATGAAAAATGAAATTAAGAAAAAACAATAAAGAGGGTATTTAAATGTTTCAACAAAGGATGTGAATGTTATGATAATTGTTTGATAATATTAATATTAATGCAATTGGTATAAATTGACGAATAAGTAATTTTATAATTAAATTAATTACATCCTAATGATTTTTTTAAAATAATGAATAAAATAAGGTTTTTTTTAAAAATACCCAAGTTGCAATTTTTTTTTTCAAAAAACGGTGCACCCTCAGTTGCAACCTTAAATGTAATTTGCTACATGAAATGCAATTGCTTGCAACCAACCGCGCAACCACATATGTAACTTTTACCGTATTTTTTCCAAAAAAATTTGAAAACATGAATATTTTCCATAATTTCCCTTACAATAATATATTTATATTAATCAATTAATAAATTTTACCATTCGGTGCGTAGCACGGGTGGAATGCTAGTTATATATAGGATATAAATATTATTTAAGTTCTAAAATTAATAGAATATAATCTAGGGTGAGTGCCCTAAATAACCACTTTTTATTCATTCTTAACCAAAATACCCAATGTCGGAAGGTTCCGCCCAAAATACCCACCACATACGCCACTGACATAGGCGTATGTGGTGATACACCACTAGATACGGCGTGTGTGAAAGATACGACACTAGATACGGAGTCTCGTCCACAATAAACGCCACAGACAAGGGCGTATTACAGATCACGCTACACCCATGGGCACATCCAAGCTTGGATACGCATCACGCAAATGCGTATTCCCCTGCGTGGCCCACTCCAACAGACGTCTCTCTGGCGACAGCCATGGCGACTTTGGCGAATTCTGGTCAGATTTTCCGTTCATCTTTTTCACACACTTCCGGACGTTTTCCCGTTAAGTGGTATATACCATTGGATTCGTCACTCGACGATCTACATGCCTATATCAGTTTTAAGCCGTTTGTTTCACCGGATTAAAAACGCCCAATCGAACCTCTCTTCTTCTCCTCGATTTTCCGATGAGTTCATAGAAATCCCTGGAGGGCCAGATCCCATAAAAGCAGTTGGACAAAATGGAAAGCAAGGTCTGCTTATCGTTTTGGTATGTTCGGAAGGAATGGAGGTGGCCGAAGGGAGGCGAAGAGGGCGGAGAGAGTTCGACTGGAGATAGAGATACGATTGGTGAGAGAGAGACTACGGGACAGAGAGAGCGAACAGCGGATTGGGTTGCGCCGTTCCAAACAACGTGACCCAAGATGCTTTCAAAAACGGATATTTTGGGCAGTGGGTAGGGAAAAAGTGGGTATTTTGGGTATTCTTTCTATAATCTAAACCCTTAATTAAAGTTTAGATCTATTAGTCAATATTTGTTTCGCGTTAGTATTGACAACCAAATATCTCATTTATGCTTATTATATATAGATATAAATATAAATTATCATTAGAGTACTGACCATTTCCATAAACAAAAATTTTGAATTATTATTATTTTATCATATTTTAGCTAAACATTTAACATTTTTACCTGTCAATATTATATCAACATTGGAGATGCTAAAGTAGACTAGTAATACATCGGATAAATTTCCTTAAAAACACTTTCCCAACACAGTAACTTAACTTTCACAACTTAACACATTCACACGCCTACAAGACACAACTACATATACACACACACACACACACACACAAACAGATTAGGAAGGTGAAGAACAAGAAGAAGATGGGGTTAGACTACTACAGTATCCTAAAAGTCGAAAAAACCGCTTCAGAAGAAGACCTAAAGAAAGCATACAAGAAACGAGCTATGAAATGGCATCCTGATAAGAACACTTCCAACAAACTCGAAGCCGAGTCGAAATTCAAACAGATCTCTGAAGCTTATGATGTGTTAAGTGATCCGCAGAAGCGTCAGATCTATGATCTCTATGGCGATGAGGCGGTGGAGCCTAGAGAGAAAGGTTTTGGGAGGCGTGATGCTACGGAGATTTTCGAAGAGTTGTTTGGGAGATCGGAGGGGAGAGAGGAGGGGAGGGAGGTTAGGAAGGCTAGCGTGGTGGAGAATAAGTTGGTGTGTGGGTTGGAGGAGTTGTATAAGGGGTCTAAAAGGAAGATGAAGATTTCGAGGAGTGTGCTCGATGAGAATAGGTAATTTGGATTGAATTTTGGTTTATTTGTGGTTTTTGATTGACTGATTTTACTGAATTGTGTTTATTTTATGTGTATGTTAGTTGTTGTGTGGTTAGAAACTTAGTTTTGATCGAGAATTGAATTATGAATGGTTCAGATTGTTTTGCATTGTTTGAATTATGAGAATAGGTAATTTGGATTGAATTTTGGTTGGTTATTGTTTAATTTTGGTGTTGGATTGGTTAGTTTATGTGAATTATGTTTGTGTTATGTGTATGATAGTGATTGTGTGGATAGAATGTTAGTTTTGATGAAGAATTGAATTATGAATGCATTTTTTGAATTGGATTAGGAGAATAGGTGATTCGGATTGGATTTTGGTTGGTTATTGGTTAATTTAAGTGAATTATGTTTGTGTAATGTGTATGATAGTGATTGTGTGGATAGAACATTAGTTTTGATGAAGAATTGAATTATGAATGCATTTTTTGAATTGAATTATGAGAATAGGTGATTCGGATTGGATTTTGGTTGTTTGCGGTTTGATTGTGGTTTTAGCTTGGTTAATGTGAATTATTATTATGTTATGCATTTGGTAGTGATTGTGTGGTTAAAACATTAGCTTAGCTTAGCTTTGATTAAGATATGTTTTAAAACTGAGTGGTCTAAAATGAATTATTAAGATTTCTTGAGTCCTACCTGATATTTTTAGTGTGAATTGTCTCTCTAGTTTTGGGTTTAATTTTAAAATTTGGTATTTTAAAGCTAAACAAAGAAAATGTCCATCCAGTGTTAATATGTTTAGATATCCGACAGTTTGATTATGAATTACCAAGTACATTGGTTTAGAATTATCTTATATTTGATCGATGATGTTGTGGAATTATTTGTTAAATAGAATTCTGAGCTAGGAGTAATTATCATTTTTTGCATTGTTAATTAACACAAGTGTAGAATACAAATTAGTATAGATACTTATCTTCAATTGGGTTTACTTTTGTAGTAAGCTTACTACTGTTGAGGAGATTTTGGCTATACATATTAAACCAGGTTGGAAGAAAGGCACAAGAATCACATTTCCGGAGAAAGGGAATCAGGAACCTGGTGTTACACCAGGGGACCTTATTTTCATCGTAGATGAAAAGCCTCATGCTGTTTTTAAGAGAGACGGGAATGATTTGGTTATTCATAAGAGAATCTCTTTGCTTGATGCTTTAACCGGGAAGACTATCAAATTGACAACTTTGGATGGAAGGGACCTCAGGATTCCAATTAAGGATATAGTGAAACCAGGCCATGAGGAGGTGATTCCGGATGAAGGAATGCCCATTTCGAAAGAACCTGGAAAAAGAGGGAACTTGAGGATTAAGTTTGACATTAAATTTCCATCAAGGCTATCATCGGATCAGAAATCTGATCTCAGAAGAGTTCTTGGAGGTAGTTACTGATTAGTATGGAGTTGAATTACGATGATTGTGTTTATCACTAACTCTGAATGCGGTAACTGCAGTGGAAGCATGTAAATTTTAACACTTTCACCATTAGAAGAGCTTGTGTATAGTAGGAAGATGTTGCTATTTAATCTTTGCAAGTCCCTGTCAAAACAGAGCTGACTTCCAGCTTTGCTTTGCTTTCCTCCGAGTAAGTAGCTTTTATGTTTGGTCTGAATCTTCAGTAGCAGAATCAAATGGCAAAGGCTTATGATTCTGATCAACTGCAGATTTATTTATTATTTTTCTTCTTTTGTTACTATGTATGAAAACAAACATCTGCTTTGTATTGGTTATTCTATAAACAAGTTAATATCTTATTACAATTCTCTCGCAGTTTTAGTTTTTCTTTTCTTTTAATTACCAAACTACAGATCAGTGTTCAAGACATGCTTTTCAAGTTTTAAGAGTGTTATGTAACCTTGCAAATGGTGCATGTATCAAATGAAGAGTACTTTCTTAGTAAGCATTTTGATCCTTACATATGATATCTGAGAAATATTGTTCCATGCTCAATAAGCCCATCCAATACTTGAGTAGTTTTCTCCACATTTCGGTACTTTTCTTGACAGCTTCCAAAAGTCCGAGGACATGATCTACCTTATCAGCTCATTTGTCGAGTTTCATGATTCTACATCCTCAATGGCAGTAATTTTAACTCTGTAATAGCAGCACGGAATGGAGCTTAATATAGGGAGTAAATCAGATGAATCGGACATGCTTGTGGCTTGCACCGTGCTTCCTATGTTTGAAAACGGTGAAAAGCATCTGGAAGGTAAAGAATTAGAGAATTGCAGTTTTTCTCATTTACAAAGGTGAATAATGGAGCTTTAAGGATGAGATTGTTTATAAATTACGGTGGTTTCACTTTACTCTTACTAGATGATAACCCGTGCGAAGCACGGGCATAGATTGAACACGAGTCGAGATTAAAAAATTAATATTAATACACTATTTATTCGCACGGGCATAGATTGAACACGAGTCGAGATTAAAAAATTAATATTAATACACTATTTAATTATGTAGTTATAAAGAATCGAATCTGAGATAAAGTTAAAAAAATTAAAGTAAATAAATCTTTATGATTATGTCAGGAATTGAACCCCTTATAGGAAATCGAACATGCGATGAAATTAAAGAATAAATTAAATAATAATAAATCTTGTATAATTATGTAGTTGGAAAGAATCGAACCCCGAGTTAAGTGATAATCGTCAAACCCCTTAATCGAATCCCTTATAGGAAATCGAACATGGGGTGAAATTAAATTAAATAATAAATCTTGTATAATTATGTAGTTGGAAGGGATCGAATCCCGAGTTAAGTGATAACCAAATTTGGTACTTTTGGTACTTTGGTACTATTATGTACCATTAAAACATGGTTTTGCACATTAATATAGAGTATGTGAGAGCCTGAGACCACAAAGTAAAAAATTCTGATTCCTTTATTTTAAATTTAAAAAAATTGTCAATTACACTAACAAAATTTTGACTTCCGATAAATTTGTAAAATTTGACAATTTGAAATTATCATAATCCGATAATTCAATACTTGTAATTAGGGCTGCACATGGGTAGGGTTGGGCGGGTTGGAGTCAAAATAATGACCCTACCCAATTACTTCGGTTTCAAGAAAAACTAACCCATTCTAAATAAATTTTACATGTAACCCAACCCTACTGATTACCCATCGGGTTGGGTTGGATCGGGTTGGGTTGATCGGTTTATGAACATATTCAAAATATTAAAACTATGATAATATCATATTACTAGTTAAGTGCTAATTCAACCATTCATTAATTGATCCCAGGAATGCAATATAGGTTCTAGTGGTAAGTACTAACTACTGAGTACATAACCACACAAAATACAACCATGATAGTCAAAATAGAAATACATCAGAAGAATAAATATAGTCTGTCCATACTCCAACACCAACAGTCCATAATGCAACAAAACAAAAGTAAATAAATTGAAATAAGCCTCCTAGAGTCCTGGTCTTCTTGGAATGGTTGAGTTGATACTTGATAAATTACTCATCGACATTGATGATCTTTTCATTTGATGCGGTGACTTTGTTATTAGCTTTGTCCATGCTCTCTACAAACATTCAAAACAAAAAAAAAATTGTCAGAAATTACATGATACACACATGCTCAATAATATTATCAAGTTATTAAAAATAATTTTTTACCTTCCTCAAGAAATGCGTAGTCCTGAATTTCATCAAAATACTCCTTTGATTTAATACATCCATGATTTTCCTTGAGCCAACTTTGAGTGCAAATTTAGGCTTCCACCATTTTTGGACTTAAAGAACTCCTAAACGAGTCCAGAATGCGACCACTGGTACTGAATGCAGATTCGGAAGCCACTGTAGAAACTGGAATAGCAAGCACATCTTTAGCCATCATTGATAAAGTCTTGTACTTACTAGAATTACTTTTCCACCAAAATAGGATATCAAATGAAGAAGTCATTGGATTCACTGGTTCTTCTGCCAAATATGTTTCAAGATCACTCTTTTTCTCAGTAACACACATTTGTTGTTGTTGCAAATAACATTCCAGCAACCTCCTTCTGTGTGTTTCTTTCCCATCATTATTTGGCGGTGAATCAGTTCTGCTAGCCTGGTATGTAATCAAGTATATTCAGGCTTTCTAAAAAAACACAAGTAAATAAATACTCAGTGGTTAACATGCAGATGCATAAGGCTAATGTAACCTATCAAGTATATCACCTATATCAGGAACCATTGCCATTCTGCAGCTCTTTTGACGCATGTAGCTCGAAGAATTTAGGACATGTACTCAACGGGAAATAGACGTACCATTTTTTTTCTTATTCTAAGATTACCTTATTCTAAGATTTCAAAACCCTTCTGACTAAAACAAACTTGCTTAATCAACTGAAACAGAGATTATACTGAATCTAGATACATGATGCAATCAAAATCAAACACAAGAAACACTAATAACAACATACAAATATGACAAAATTGTTCAAAAAAGTGCAAAACTATCACAGTTTTCATTAGTAGTTCTAAACATAAATACTTAGAACTAAAATCATTGTAAAAAAAACTGACCTTGTTAGTGTCACCATCACCCTCGACCTTGTAGCAAGCATACAAACGCTGAATAACTGATTCCACCTTAATGACAAGTCTGGCAACTGTCTCAGCATCATAAACACTGTCAAAACAGAACTTTAAATATCTCATCTTGTACCTTGGATCAAGTACAACAGCCAAGAATAACAACGGATTGATGTTATCAGCATTTCCCCAGTATTTGTCATACTTTTCCTTCATGCCAACAGCCATTGTAGATAATAAAGGATCACCAGCAGCTACTAAATCACTCAATTGTGAATGGATTTCACATATCTCGTGAAAGAAGTTGTTAGAAGTCACATGTAAAGTGCCACTGAATTTGAGAGTGACTTCGTAGAAGGTATGAAGGAATTTGACAAAAACAGCAGCAGAATCCCAATCAACACTAGTAGGAGGTCCAATTCTTTTCTTCCCATTTTCCTTCTCCATAAAGTAACTCATAAATTTATCGTCCTCCTCTTCGTACCTTACAAAAGCCTTTTGAAACTTGAGAGCAACATCCAACATCATATAAGTCGAATTCCACCTTGTGCAGACATCCAAAACTAACCCTCCTTTATAATCAATTCTTTCTCGTTCCACACAGCTTTTGAACTTTTGCAACCTAGCTGGAGATGATCGTATATATCTAACAGAATTACGAATAGCAGCTATGGAATCATGCATATTTTCCAATCCCTTGGTCACAATTAAATTGATAATATGAGCGCCACACCTCACATGAACGTACTCAGCATCAAGAACAGAACCTTTCCAACCATTCAGTCTTCTCTTCACAAAATTAACAGCCACATCATTGGCTGATGCATTGTCAAGCGTCACTGAAAATACTTTTTCAATTTTCCATCCAAGAAGACAAGCCTCAATCACCTTTCCAATTGTCTCGCCCTTATGATTTGGAACTTGACAGAAGTTAATAATCCTTTTTTGAAGTTTCCATTCAGAATCAATGTAGTGCGCAGTCAAACACATATACTGTTAACTCGAATAACTTGTAGAAGGGGGGGGGGGTTGAATACAAGTTATATAATCGTGTCTGATTTTTGCTTGATTATAAGAACAAGAATAAACGAATGAATTAAACTCTTGTTTGTATTAATAAGATCAAATACAAACTCTACCAAAGGTGTACAATACCTTTAGCAGCTGCTGACAATACAAATATCTCTCTGTTTGTTTCGAACTCTCGAATACAAACCTTATACAGAGCTACGCACTCGAACTTTTTCCTCACGAGCTACACTCTTTTACAATGATATTGAGAGAGTATTTATAATGCTACCTATCAACTAATAACAGAAAGATATAACCTATACATGACAATATTCTGCCTTCTAGTCGATAGTTTCCTTCAATAGAAAACTCTTTCCTTCATAATATCTTCTTGCTTGTTCTTCAAACAACGATCCTATTTTATAGCACTTGCCAGTTTCTGTAGCATCCATAATGACATCATCAGTAACATGACTGATATCAGGATCTGCACACTGCATCAGTATCTGATCAACCATCAGTATTGGACCGTCATCAGGATTTGCTCTCTGTTCCTGACATGTAGTCTCCGATACACTGTTCATTCCTGACTAAACTATACAGATAACTGTCTTACACATAAATCCTATATACAGTGCTAAAATCCTTTATAAGATCAGGATTACAAGAAGTATAATGTGTAAATTCTATTCTTAACATCACAACTTATGAATTATTCCTAACAATCTCCCCCTATTTATGCTTTACAAACTGAAGCATAAATCTAAGTTGTGGATGTCAAAACATATAACAATACAACCAGAATAGAATTTATGAATGTAGAATTATGAAGTTAAGTACCTCCTTCTCAGATGTAGACATTTATCCAGTACTTAGAAGAAAGAATTTTAACTATTAATGTTGCTCTTCCTTACCACTTCCTAGCTGAGATTCACCACTGTCACTCCTGGTTCTTCTTTTTACTACCATTTGTCTGCTCTTTATCTCCCCCGCTCTTTATCTCCCCCAGCTTTATCATCCTCAGTCTGGTGGTGTTGTTGTTGTTGTCTTTGAATTATCTTTATCTCCCCCTTTTTGACATCAGCAACATGAATTCCAAGAGATTCAGAAACAGAACAAATGAGATTCATAAGAACTGCTTGATTTTCCATAATTGTGACTTGGTTATCTTCAAGTGATTGAAGTCTTGTTTGAATAGCAATTTGAGAATTCTGAATATCTTTCAAAACATCAGAATGAACTTCAATATTGGAAGTGCTTCTAGTATCTTCAGTATCAGAATCAGAAAGAACTTTATCTTCAAGTCTTGTAGAAGAAGTTGCTTGAGTTGTATGATATTCAAGTAATAAAACCTGATTAGAAGTATCAACATCTTCATCTTTCTGTTCTGGAACTGAAACATGATCATCATCTCCTTCACCAGTATTCTGTGTACTAACATCTTCAAATCCTGACTCCTCCTTAGAGTGATCAGAGACTGTTGATGTCTCAGTTCTAGCTGATATTGGAAGTACATACAAAGGAACACTAGGATCATTAGGATCTTCATCTGGTACATATGTATCAAGAGATTGCTTTATCCTGACACCTCTCCTGTTAATGATTTCTGCAAGCCTCTCCTTTTGCTTCTGAGCTTTAACTTCTGGCTTTGCATTGTGATGTGCTAGGTCATTCTTCTGATACATTTTGATGAATGAATAAGTACGAGCATCTATACCCAAATTTTCAGACCAAGATTCAGGAAAAACCTGATCCCAGAAATCAAATGATGGTTTCCTAATTTTCTCTCCCTCACTATGGAGTTGATCATCCATACCCTCATTCTCACTTTGACTTACTAAAGTCAACACTCTTTCTACCTCACCTTTTGCCTGGTCAGGAGCCAGCCGCTCAAATTGTGGATCAATATCCATCTTTTCAAGTGTATCACTCAAATTTGGATAAGTGCTCTCATGACCTACAGAAAAATAGAGTTTAGAAGGAGTTTTTATACCTGAACTCACATGGAGAGAGGGTTCCTCATATGGCATGTGGCTTGAGGTTTTCTCCAAGGAGTGAGCTGCTATAGTCTCTGAACCCATACAATCATCTGCTTTCCTTTCAGAAACTACAGGCTCCAGTATACCACTTTCAGGTTCTTTACTAGACTCTGATGTCTTCAGTAATACTTCATTAGACATCATAGTTAGTACATCACCGTCTTTAAGTGTTGTTTGCTGAGACACACCCTCAAGGTGGATAGACTCTGACTGAACAAAATTTGTTTGATCTTCAGAAAAATCAACCAAAGTCATTCCTCCCATATCATAGGGTATCTCACTTGCATTCTCAGTCATCACAGAAGACCTTTCAACATCAGCTATCACAGCTCCTGAGTCATCCTTCCTCTGACTAGATGGTTCTTGTGTTGCAGTGACCGTGATCTGATCTTTCCTACTACTCACCACTGGTGCAATAGTATCTTCTGTTGACTGCTTTCCTCTATCTACTTCCTCCAGTTGTTCACCTTGAGCTGAAGCATCTTCAATAATTACATCCTTGTCAAATAAATATGCATGAAGTGATTGAAGTGCAACATGCTTCGAGAGTCCAAATTTCTTGACTAATTGTCTTCTGACAGACATATAGAAATACATCTTCATTAAGTCAAGTCTTTGATGTAGAAGTCCATATTCATCTGGAAATAACAGTTTTGGTACTCTTTCAACCAGAAAATCTAGAACAGGCCTTGACAACTTCACTTTGAGAGAAATTAGTCCCATAGCCAGTCTGTATGATAATGTAGTTTCCCATGAAGAATCAATATCCAGATCTCTCTTGTCAAATACTGACATAGATGTAGCTTGATTTGTAGAAACCTGCATGATATTAGTTGGACTAGACTCTGTGTGTGTAGGTGACAATTGAATCTTTCTCCTTGTTCTCCTGATATAGTGAGCAAAAGATTTATCCTGAGAAGACTCAAGAGGTGTAGACACAGAAGTGATCTTGGGATGAGATCTTTGTTCAATAGACACAGTCTTTTGAGAGACAGTATCCAGTAACTGTTTTCCCTTTTTAAGAACTACAGCCTTTTGAGAGACTGCAGCCTGGCTGTGACTAGGTTTTTCATTTCTTTGTGCTAACAAAGAAAGTTGAATTGCAGCCTTCAATTCTGCTCTCTCTGCAAGAGTTAAATCATCATCATCTTCACTAGAATTACTACTACTACTTGACACAACAAATCTTCTCTTCCTTACAACTGATGTCTTTTGAGAAACACTAGAGGTTGGTTTCTTTGAAACAATAGGCTGTGGATCAAAATTTGGTTCTTGAATTGTTTCAGAGACTATAATGTTTTGGGCTACTTGGGTAGACACAGGTGGGTTCTCCTCCAATTGAGATTCCTGAGCCATTTCACCACAAAAGAAAGAAGAATTGTAGAAAGTAGGAAGATGA
Organism: Kitagawia praeruptora; assembly: GCA_037693485.1. NCBI lineage: Eukaryota > Viridiplantae > Streptophyta > Magnoliopsida > Apiales > Apiaceae > Kitagawia > Kitagawia praeruptora. The sequence goes on from CM075347.1 coordinate 14,855,432, forward strand.
GTTTTAAGAATTACCTGAAAATGATGTGGATAATGAATTGCAGGTATTTCATCTAGATTCTTTTCATTGTCCTTCTTTGTAATATCAGAGAAAATTCTCTTTTGTTGTTCATAAGAAGAAACACAATGTTCCCTACCAAATCTAGCTTCAACATCAGGAATGAAATGGTTAATAAACAATTGCATAAATCTATGATAATAAACCATTTTCCTGTTTTGATCTCTTAACCCAAGTTTAATACTCATCTGACTTAAGATAATATGACCAATGTTAATTACTCTGTCATAAAGCAAACTATAAGCAATATGAGATGTAACAGAAGTAATTTGTTGAAAAGAACTACATTTGCCAGTAAAACATTTAGCAATTTGATCAAAGTAAAAAGACCATTCCTTTCTTAGAAAAGACCTATTCAACTGGCTCATGTTATCTAGAGGTCCACTATAACCTAATTCAGACAACATAGTTCTTATATTATCATCAGATGGTACATTCTCATAACTATCAGTAACAGGTAAGCAAAGTACTGAACTAACAACAGATTCAGTAATGTCAAATGAATCTTGTCCTAAATGTAGAACAATCTTACCTGATTGACTCTGAGTAGAATCAATTACCTCAGCATTCTCCCAAGCTTGTGAAGCAGCTATTTGATTAATCTGTGGAGATGCTGTCAATGCATAACTTAATGGTCCATACGCCAGAAAGTCCATGATTGGATGAAAATCAGATGACACTCCTTCCTTGTTGGTGATAGCTGCAACATGATTGTTTGTCATAAAATCAAAGTCACCAAACTTGAAGGCTACTGATTTAGGTAATCTTCTCTGAGCTGCCATTTTTGATCTGAAAAGAAACTTGAAAAATCCTTGAAATGGATTAGTGATTTTGAAAACTCAAGAGTGATTTTTGCTTTAGAGAATGTAAAATTAGAGAAAGCAATTACACGATTAGAGTTTTAAAACAAATATATTTCACAAATCTTTCAGACCACTATCCCACGTTGACACGTAGATTGACAGGTGTCAGTCCCTGAAAAATGCGGTTACCCACGATTTTTGGAAAATAAAATCCAAAATTGATTTTCATGAAATAAATCAGGGTATAAATAAGTAATACTGATCAGCTTCCTTTTCCTGATGACCTCTCATCAAAATAATCACAAAATGCAATTTGATTTAAAAATTTAATTTTCAAATCCTGATGATCACTCATGAAATCCTGATCAATATCATCAGAGACTTAATATGGAGTTTTCCACGTGACATCTTTCTTTTATCTGAAAAAGAAAATAAACAATTAATCTGAACAGAAAATCAATTGGTTAGATATTTTCAATATTTCTTGAAACAAGAAATACAGTCTCATGCAATAATTAGCATTTGACTTCATTAAGACTTCCAAGTGACTGCTCAGCTTCTCACGTCTTCCTTTAAAAGAACCAAACGCCTTGTGCCATTCTCCATAACCTTTCAATTTCTTTTCTTCTCAACAATGCTTCTCAAACCAAAAATCCCTTCAAACCCATTTTTCAGATTTTTCTTGGTCGATGAACATCCTGTTCTTGATCATCTCTTTGAACAAACGACTCTTCTCATCGAACTAATCATGAATGGATTGGTTTTCGATAATATCCAGAGGTTTCTTCTAGAACATCCATCTGTTGGATACAATCTTCCTCTAACCTCCTCAAAACTTGAGGATGAAGAATTTGGCCGAGAGTCTGAGGTTGATCTTGATGGAGATGCTATTCATTTAAGTTAGCTGCTCTCATTCAAGTCGCCCAGACAAGGAATCCAAGAGCAAACGAGGCTTTCATCCCCTGATGGATTTCTTGAGATGCTCCTTGTCCTGTACCTCAGAGTTCATATCAAAGACAAGTATAGAGTAGAAATTTAGACAAAAAGATGTTGTATTTCATTTCCATGTAATGATTTTTATTAATGAAAATACAATTTCTTGTTATCTGCTTGTCTTTTGATTTTTGAATGATGTATAAATTATCAGTATGTAAATATCAAAACTTGCTAGCATAGACTTAACACATCACAGAATCAGATTACTACACAAAGTAAACGTCAGGATCTGAAACAATTTTCATAATCCTGATACTGACACAATACTGATGACGTCAGCATCCTGATAACAAATCTAATCCTGATGATTATTAACAAGTCTATCATACTGAAATTTATCAAGGCAAAGTGTTATAGCTAAAGCATTTAACAATCAAATATAGATCCTGACAGAAATATCAAGTCTATAAGCTAAGAACAACATACCTTGCTACTTTTGCAGATGTTAAAGATCTAAAAATTTAACATTCCTAACTCACTTACTAGTCTACTGAATGTAGTCTCATCAAGTGGTTTAGTTAGAATATCTGCAAGCTGTTTGTCAGTAGGAACAAAATGAAGTTCCACAGTACCATTCTCAATATGTTCTCTAATAAAATGATACCTGACATCAATGTGCTTAGTCCTTGAATGTTGAACTGGATTTTCTGCAATTTTAATAGCACTAGTATTATCACAAAACATAGGAATATTACTAAGTGTCATACCATAATCCAGCAACTGATTTCTTATCCAAAGGAGCTGTGCACAACAACTGCCTGCTGCTATGTACTCAGCTTCTGCAGTTGAGGTTGAAACAGATTGTTGCTTCTTGCTTGCCCAAGAAATCAATCTATTTCCCAAAAATTGACATGTACCTGTAGTGCTTTTCCTGTCTATCTTACACCCTGCATAATCAGAGTCTGAATAGCCAATTAGAAAGAAAACAGATTCTCTAGGATACCACAAACCAAGATTTGGAGTTCCTTTGAGATATCTAAAAATTCTCTTCACAGCAATTAAATGAGATTCCTTAGGATCACTTTGGAATCTAGCACATAAACAGGTAGAAAACATTATATCTGGCCTACTTGCAGTTAGATATAACAATGAGCCTATCATGCCTCTATAACTAGTATTATCCACACTCTTCCCCTTAGGATCAGAGTCTAGTTTAGTGGCTGTTGCCATGGGTGTTTTTGCAACTGCACAGTCTTGAAAGTCAAACCTTCTTAAAAGATCTTTGATATACTTTGACTGATTAATGAAAATACCAGTCTCAGTCTGTTTGACCTGCAAGCCTAAGAAATAATTTAGTTCACCCATCATGCTCATCTGATACTTAGACTGCATAAGCTTACTAAACTTAGCACACAACTTTTCATTAGTAGAACCAAAAATAATATCATCAACATAAACTTGAACTAAAAGCAATTCACCTTTTATCTTTCTAAAGAATAGAGTTTTGTCAATTGTACCTCTTGTGAAGCCATTTTCAAGAAGAAATTTAGACAAAGTCTCATACCATGCTCTTGGTGCCTGCTTTAGTCCATAGAGTGCCTTGTCAAGTTTGTAGACATGATTTGGAAATTTTGAATCAACAAATCCAGGTGGCTGTTCTACATATACTTCTTCATCAAGTTTGCCATTTAAAAAAGCACTCTTTACATCCATCTGGTATACCTTGAATTTTGAATGAGCTGCAAATGCAAGAAACATTCTGATTGCTTCCAATCTTGCTACAGGTGCAAAGGTCTCATCATAATCAATGCCTTCTTCCTGAGAATAACCTTTGGCCACCAGTCTTGCTTTGTTTCTTACAATCATACCAGATTCATCTAGCTTGTTTCTGAAAACCCATCTTGCACCAACAATAGATCTATCTTTAGGTCTTGGTACCAGTTTCCAAACTTTGTTTCTCTCAAACTCATTTAACTCCTCCTGCATTGCAATTACCCAATCAGGATCCTGTAAGGCTTCTTCAACCTTCTTAGGTTCATTCTTTGAGAGAAAGCAACTATACAAGCATTCATTTTGAATTGATCTTCTAGTTCGAACACCACTATTTGGATCACCAATTATCAAATCTTCAGTATGATTCTTTGTCCATTTTCTAACAGGTGGTAAATCAACTCTGCTAGTCTCTCCCCCTAAGTTAGTGGTATCTCTTGTAGAAGAATTCTCTCTACCTTCAAAAACTCTCCTTTGATCAATAGAATCAGTAGATTCCATATTGCTGCTAGTTACTGATCTTTCCTCAGTAGACTCTGAAAGGTCAGTTCCTGATGGAGTAGACTCTGAAACATCAATTCCTGATGGAATAGATTCTGAAAGACTAGTCTGCTCCTGATGATCACTGTGTTCTCTCTGATTTATTTGCTCCCCCTCAACAGTAGCATTCCTTTGAGAAGCAATAGAAATTTCTTCTGGAGAACCTTCATCATCACTTGAGAGTATCTCAGAATTCTTCAGATTTTCAAATTCCAATTTGTCATGGCTTTCATCAGTTTGCAAAATTCCAAATTTCTTATCATCAAATGCAACATGAATTGATTCCATAACAATGTGAGTTCTGAGATTATAAACTTTGAAGGCCTTAGATGCTGAATATCCTAGAAAAATTGCTTCATCCGATTTGGCTTCAAATTTTCCAAGTTGTTCTGGATGAACTTTTAGGACATAGCATTTGCATCCAAAGATGTGAAAATATTTCACACTTGGTTTCTTTCCTTTGATCATCTCATAGGGAGTTTTTCCATGACTATTTACCAAGGTACAGTTCTGAGTGAAACATGCAGTGTTAATAGCTTCTGCCCAAAAGTAGGTTGGAAGTTTTGCATCTGCAAGCATGGTTCTTGCTGCCTCTATGAGAGTCCTGTTCTTTCTTTCCACTACACCATTTTGTTGAGGTGTACCAGGTGCAGAAAACTGTTGAGTGATTCCTTTGTCTGCACAAAACCCCTCCATTGTAGAATTCTTGAATTCTGTACCATTGTCACTCCTAAGTACTTTGACTTTGTACTCAGAGTTATTATGAATATTCTTGATGAGTTCAATGATTTGCTGAGGAGCTTCATCCTTCTTGTGTAGAAAGAACACCCATGTGAACCTTGTGAAATCATCCACCATAACTAGAGCATATCTTTTCTTGCTGATAGACATAATGTTTACTGGACCAAACAGATCAAGATGTAGCATGTGAAATGGTTCAGTAATTGAATTTTCAGTCTTGCTCTTGAAAGTGGTTCTTCTTTGCTTTCCAAACTGACATGCATCACAAAGTCCATCTTGCACAAAATTCGCCTGAGGTAGGCCTCTCACCAAATTGTGTTTAACAAGTTGATTAAGCTTCTTGAAATTAAGATGTGAGAGCTTCTTGTGCCAATTCCAGCTTTCATCATTTGTTGCTTTGCTGTAGAGACATCTAACAATTCCTTTAGATGTATCACTTAAGCTGGCTTCATATATGTTACCATGTCTTTGACCAGTTAGAACAATGTCTCCATTCTGCATATTCAAGATTTTGCATCCTTCTCTGTCAAAGATTGATTTGTAACCTTTATCACCCAGTTGACTTATGCTTAAAAGAGTATGTTTCAAGCCTTCAACCAGTGCTACATTTTCTATGATGACATTCCCCAAAATAATTGAGCCATATCCCAGAGTTTCTCCTTTGTTGCCATCTCCAAAAGATATTACTGGGCCAGCTTTCCTCTCAAACTTTGTAAGCAGGGACTTCTTTCCAGTCATATGTCCAGAGCATCCACTGTCCAAGATAATTGAATGCTTCTTTCCTGTGCCCTGCAAACAAAAAGTAACTAGTTAGAATTTTTTAGGACCCAACTTTGATTGGATCCTTTCTTACTAGATTTAGAGACAACAGGCTTTGAAGATTTTACTTTTATTTTACCTGTTGCAGAGTTAACTTTAGACTCTGATTTCACAAACTGTTTGTGACTAGGAGTTTCAGATTTCAAAGAATAATAGTCATAATACAGTTCATGATATTCTCTACACATATAAATGGAATGAAGTAAACTACCACAATGATAACAAGCTTTTTGTGGTTGGTATTGAATTTTCTGAGTCTTGGGGAATCTGGACTCAGTTTTCCAAGAAGGTTTTTGATTGCAGTCTAGGGCCAAATGATTATTATTTCCACACTTATAGCATTTTTTCCTAGGTGCATCAGGTACATTCTTGTAATTATTCTCTTTGTTAATACCTTCTTTTCCATTCCTATTTCTCTTGATCTTGCTAGACTCTGAAAGACCATCTAATCTCTGTTTCAACTGATACTTAGACAGAAACCCTATGTTTACATTCTTAGGTTTCTCTAACACTTTCTCATCTGAATAACTATTGTTAATTCTCTTGTGTACAACAGGGGTACCTTTTGAATCAACAAATTTAACATGATTCGGTTCAGAAACAATTTTCTTACCTTCAGATTTAGATGTGTTAGCTTCTACCTTACTATCATCATTGACAATAGCTACTTTTTCTTCTTGTCTAGCCTTATCAAAACCTAAACCATTAACCTTACCACGAATTCCACTCTCAAAGATTTCTATTGTCTTCTTACTGGAATTGTTAATGGTCTTAATCACATCTCTCTCTTCTTCTAGTTCTTTTCTGACATAGTCATAAGCCTCAAGAATTACACTATAATCATGCTTAGCTTTATCAGAACTCAACTTGTATTCTTCCATTTGAATTAATTCAGATTCGAGAAAATTATTTCTATCAACTAATTTATCATTCTTAACCTTAAGTTCATCTCTTTCACAAGTAAGAATTCTAAAATTAGTCATAAGATTCTTAAACTCAGCATGGATAGATCTAATTTCATCAGAATTTAAGCTATCAAATGAATCAAGAGAGTGAAGTGATACCTTAACAGAGGATGGAGAAGTTTTCCTTGGAGATCCAGGTTTGTCTGAACTATTGGCCATCAATGCAATGTTTTCATAATCCAATTCATCTTCAGAGTCACTGGAATCAGCCCAATCCTTCTGTGTGACCATAAGTGCATTACCCTTTCCTGAATTCCTAGGCTTCTTACACTCACTAGCAAAGTGTCCAAGTTCGCTGCAGTTAAAGCACTTGATCTTGGCCTTATCAAGCTTGACAATTGTACTTTTGCTCTTGTCACTCTTCTTCTCCTCCTTCTTTTGAAAAGGTCCTTTGCTAAATCTTCTCCTGTTGAATCTTCCTTTCTTGAAAGCTTTAGCAAACATAGCAAAGAGTTCTTGCATCTCAGATTCAGAATCATTGTTGTCAGAGTCCATATCAGTAGTCTCTGACTCAGAACTTTCTTTGCTTTTCTTCTTCCTCGAATTCTTTACAGCAATCTCTTCATGCTGTTCTTCAGGAAGCTTCTTTACTTCAGATTGAGCAGTAAGTGCAATAGTCTTCATCTTTCCTTCACTCCTGCTCTTCTTCTGCTGCTTGTCAAGTTCATAAGCTCTCAATTTTCCATATACTGCCTCTAATGAAATCTCATCCAGATCATTAGCTTCCTCAATCGCAGATATCTTCTCATTGTAGAAATCAGGCAAAGCTTTCATGAACTTTGTATTCATATCCTCCAAGTCATAATATTTACCATGCATGGCCATCTCATTGATGAGTTTTGTAAACCTATCAAAGGTATCAGTAAGTGACTCACCAGACTTGGATTCAAAGTACTCATACTGTTGTATAAGTAATGTCCTCATATTCTTCCTGACAGGCTTAGTTCCTTCACAGTGAACCTTAAGATTGTCCCATATATCCTTAGCAGTTTTACAAGAGAGAACATAGTTAGTGAGAACGGAATCAAGACTGTTGAATAATATGTTTCTCACTTTAGCATCTTTGAGAACATTCTCCTTGTCCTTATCTGACCATTCAGATTTTGGCTTCTCTGCTGTATGTTCTGGAACAACCACACCATCAACAGTTGCTTGTCCAACGACCTTTGTTGGAACAAAAGGTCCATCTCTGATTCTGTCAAGATAATCAGGATCTGTTGCTTCCAGATGATGCAACATCTTTACTTCCCATAGAGTATATTCGTTTCTCTTGAGCATAGGGATTTTAGTATTACCATCCTTGTAACCAGACATGATTGCAGATCTTTATGATTACTCGAAATCAACCTGCTCTGATACCAATTGTTAACTCGAATAACTTGTAGAAGGGGGGGGGGGGGGTTGAATACAAGTTATATAATCGTGTCTGATTTTTGCTTGATTATAAGAACAAGAATAAACGAATGAATTAAACTCTTGTTTGTATTAATAAGATCAAATACAAACTCTACCAAAGGTGTACAATACCTTTAGCAGCTGCTGACAATACAAATATCTCTCTGTTTGTTTCGAACTCTCGAATACAAACCTTATACAGAGCTACGCACTCGAACTTTTTCCTCACGAGCTACACTCTTTTACAATGATATTGAGAGAGTATTTATAATGCTACCTATCAACTAATAACAGAAAGATATAACCTATACATGACAATGTTCTGCCTTCTAGTCGATAGTTTCCTTCAATAGAAAACTCTTTCCTTCATAATATCTTCTTGCTTGTTCTTCAAACAACGATCCTATTTTATAGCACTTGCCAGTTTCTGTAGCATCCATAATGACATCATCAGTAACATGACTGATATCAGGATCTGCACACTGCATCAGTATCTGATCAACCATCAGTATTGGACCGTCATCAGGATTTGCTCTCTGTTCCTGACATGTAGTCTCCGATACACTGTTCATTCCTGACTAAACTATAGAGATAACTGTCTTACACATAAATCCTATATACAGTGCTAAAATCCTTTATAAGATCAGGATTACAAGAAGTATAATGTGTAAATTCTATTCTTAACATCACAACTTATGAATTATTCCTAACATATACGACATTTGGGTGCAAGATGTCCAACAATCAGTAGTTAGGCTTATTCTTTGGCCAGTCTTTGTTAGATCCTTCATTAGTTTCTCTCTTTCATTACAAAACAGATGGTACACATCCCTAGTAACAGTCATTCTACTAGGGACAACAAATTGTGGCTGCAACTCCTGGACAAGTTCTTTAAACCCAACACCTTCGACGACATTGAATGCTTGTTCATCCTTGACTACAAACTTAGCCAAAGCACTTCGACACCTGACTTTGTTAAATGTGACAGTGTTACGACCAACTCAACACGCAAGTGCACGTGATCTCAAGTAATACAGATAGCAAATAAGGTTCGTTCCTACAGGGACTCGTTGTATTGTCTAGCTAATTCACTCACCAATGTATGATTATTTTCCGATGCTAAAACAAATAATAAAGGGGATTGTTGTTATCACTAAAATTTATCTAAGAATTGTAACTAATTATCAACTGCTTGAACTGAGATTTATGTCGAATTACTTATGCAAATAAAACATGGGAATTTAGTTTCTTTAAACAATCCATCTATAGTCTCCAAATCCCTAGCCTTGTTCATGTGATTTAGTAACACCTGATCGAACACACAAAACTGATATAAGTCAACTTCCGTTACACAAATACCATCCTAAACAATATCCACAATAAAGATAGAAATCATTTAGTCTTCCGATTATGCCAAGTCTTCATATGTCTATAAAGAATAAAACATAATGGGTGAAGTGCAAGCATTCAATTGATCACATAGTCGTCATAAAACGATTAGAGTTACGACACTAATTACGAATGATATTATCACGCATAAACCTACGCTAACATGGCAAGTTCTAAACTCTTATTTCCACTTTCGCTTCAACAAGAATTAACACACAATTACAGGAGTTAGCTACTCTCCTATAACGAATTAAAATCAACCATGATAGGATATCACATCAATCACACTAAAGGCATCGAGAAGATTCAACACATAGAATTCATGAATAAGTCCACTAAACCCCCATGACAACGAATTAGTTCATGATCGAACTAATCATCATCATGGGTTCTACTGAAAACATAACTCTAAAATAAACAAGTAAATAAAATAGAGAAGAAGAAGAATAAGGTTTAGAATTAAATCCCCACAATCGAAGAATACAAAGGTTCAAGAATAGCTTGGAGGAATTCCTTCTCCTTTTCTCTTCTCTTGAAAACCCTAGCTTAATAATACGTAACGTGTGTCTCTATGATTACAAGGGTTGGATGTTGATATAGGCTTTTTCCTACTCTTGCCCAATAATAAAAATACCTAAAATACAACTAGAAATCGATTTTTATGTCAAAAACCACTTAAAATACAATTTCAGATCGAATAAGGGCAAAACTGGAAATTCAGCACGTCCCCGAGCACTTTGCTCAAGACTGGCGCAGTTTGCCCAAGCAAAATCTGCCCACTGCCGAGCACTTTGCTCAAAACTGGCGCAAACTGCTCAGGCCAATTCTGGTCCCGCTCTTTTCTCCTTCGTTTTTCAGCTTTTTCTCCTTCGTTTTTGCTCCTTTTGCTCCCGTTCTTTTTGCATTCTCTTCCGTTTTCAATCCTCTATGCTTGGAATCCTCATGGTGAACCATAACAAGACTCCATTCTATATTATTAAGCCCGAATCCAACTCCAAAAGTAACGGAAACAACGATCTTCATCAACATTATTCCAACCCTGCACAATTAAACAAAACACATCAAAACTACCAAAATCTTGAGGTCAAAGCAATCAATTTAAGCCGATTTAGAATGTTCCAAGTGGATATAAAATCCACTTATCACACCCCCAAACTTAAACTGATGCTTGTCCTCAAGCATATACAATTACAACTACTAACTAACTAGTACCACTTCCGTAGGTGATCACGGTTGCATTTGGCATATGCAACAAGCCCTTTAAACCCCTAGGCAGCCCTAGTGGACGAGTAAGGTCTCGTGAGGGCCTATAGTGAATGTACCCACAAAATCCAATGCAATGCAATGCATGAATGCAACTACTATGAAAATGCAAGATCCCCTTCAAACTCACCAAAACCAACTAACAAGCAAATATCTCACTGAACGTAACACATCCAAGCAGAGCTCGACTAAGTCCCCGTATACTAACAATACATGAACAGAAACGTGCGTGTGTGCAATGCTCATCAGAAATACCCCCAGAACTAGGTAAAAAATCATACATGCTTTCCGTCAAGACAATCACAAGTTTATAACTAGAATAGACTGTAGACACTCCATAGCCTAGGAACACCTCCACCCTTATCCAAGGTAGACAGAAACTCATGCTTTATTACTATACTACGACACTACATATACAATACGCATGCTTATTTAACCGTGCAATGAATGAGACCCCAAAAGGCTTATACAATAATACCCATGTAGCGAGTGTTGGGTCAGTGGATCCCAGACTAAAAAGCCTTAGGTCACTAGGACTAAGTCCCCTCAGACTTAATTACTCGAGTATTAAAGAGCTCACTCTGGTTAATTTTGCATTTAAATTATTTATATGACTCTTTTTTTTCTTTTTTTCTTTTTTTTTTTTTATATTTTTTTTTCTTTTTTTTTTATTTTTTTTTCGCAATCTGGAATGAGCCTTTCTCATTTCCAACCCTAGACTACTCATATAAATATGAGCTGGCTACTAGCCATTTGACGCCTAGCCTTTATTGACACATATTAACAACTAGCATGAAAATTCCTGGTTTCCCCCAAACTTAGACTTTAATGTTCCTACGCTATAAAGGGAATAACGAAAATTCTAAATATAAACAAGTGATTGAATCTCAAAACATCCCACAGGCATGACCCTAACCTAGCCCAACAGCACCCCAATGAGACTGTGTAATAAATTTTGTTCCCGTAACATGCAAGTCAATTTCATAGAAACTATAAATCAGCCCTCTACTCATCATCATCACACCCAAATCAACATCCACCTATCAATCAGAAATAGCTCGTCCTAAGGGATCATGAAAAATGCATGAATGCATGAATTATGTTATGCACTCTAGAATGCCACTACATGACTCACATATAACAATATGCATGATACATGATGAACAATTTAAACAATATGCATGATAATACTACACTACATGTCCTATATGCATCTAACTACTAATCACAATCTTCACTTCCCACCCCCAAACTTAAATTCTTCAATGTCCCCATTGAAGGCGAGAAACAAAGAAAGTGCACAGGAATACCTCAATCATCAGCTGGGTCACCCTCCTCGGGTGGTAATGGCTTGAGCCCGAGTGCAAAAACTTCCTCATTTGACAACTTACGAAGCACCTGAAAGTTATTAGAATCAGCTAGCCCACGAGACTTATGTAGAATGTCAACTCTTCTTTCCCATGGAGTTGCATCCAACAACTGAAATAGCCCCTTTCTTCCTTCGTTCTCAATGCCAGAAATCCCACTTGAAGCTTTTTCCACTGGATCTGATTTTTTAACTGCTCAATCTCCTTCTTCACATTCTTATCAACAACGTCCACTTTGAAACACTCCTCTGAATCTGACGGATATTTTGTCGCCTTGAACACATTGAAAGTGACTTTCTGATCATGCACTCTCATGGTAAGCTCTCCTTTTTGCACATCAATCAGAGTTCGGCCCGTAGCTAGAAATGGCCTTCCCAAGATGATAGGAATCCTCTTATCCTCCTCAAAGTCCAGTATAACAAAATCAACCGGAAAAATCAGCTTATCCACCTTCACCAATACATCCTCCACTATACCCCTAGGATATGTGATCGACCTATCTGCCAACTGCAAGGTCATATTAACAGGTTTCGGATCAGGTAACCCAAGTTGCTTAAAAACAGACATCGGCATCAGATTAATGCTAGCTCCCAAATCACATAAGCACTTGCTGAAAAGTTGTTTGCCAATAGTGCAAGGTATGGTGAAGCTCCCCGGATCCTTCAGCTTAGGTGGCAACTTTTGTTGCAAGACAGCACTACACTCCTCCGTCAAAGCGACGGTCTCTAAATCCTCGAGTTTCAATTTCCTCGAAAGTATGCCCTTCATGAACTTGGCATAACTTGGCATTTGTTCAAGTGCTTCAGCAAATGGTAGATTTATGTGCAACTTTTTGAACACTTCCAAGAACTTTGCAAATTGCTTATCAAACTTCTGTTTCTGAAGCCTTTTAGGGAATGGCGGAGGCGGAAACACCTTATCTTCTACTTCTTTTTGGGAATTAACACTCTTGTGAATGATAGGAGTTGAAGGAGTAGCATTAGGTAGCAAATCAGAACCAGATTCGACCTCAACTGAAAATTCAAGTTTTTCCTCGGTTGCTTTTTCTTCGTTCTGACCTTGTAGACTTCTTCCTGATCGTAATGTTATTGCCTGAACCTGTTCCTTTTGATCTTTCTTGCCTGGATTCACCTCTGTGTCACTCGGGAGCGTTCCTGGTTGACGGTTCAACAAAGCATTGGCTAGCTGGCCAATTTGATTCTCTAAAGTTTTCAATGACACTGCCTGACTCTTATACATCATTCGAAGCTCTTCCAATTCCGACTTCTCAGACTGATTCAATGAAGTTCCTTGAGATGGTTGAAACCCCGGTGGATTGAATGGTTTCCTTGGAGCATAAGGTGGTGGTTGATAGTTCTGATTACTTGGCCTTACATTGAACTGCTGATTTTGTGGTTGCTGAGCACCTCCCTGATTGTTGCTCCAACTGAAGTTAGGATGATTCCGATTGTTGGGATGATAAAAATTTGGCACTGGTTGCTGAGATCTTTGAAAATTACCAACAAATTGTGCGGATTCAGCTGAGATAGCACACATATTTGTGTCATGTGCCCCTGCACACAATTCACACACCATAGCAACCTGGTTAGTACCAAGATTAGAAAGGGAATCTACCTTCATTGTCAACGCTTTGAGTTGGGCAGCAATAGCAGTAGCTGCATCCAAGTCAAGAACTCCGGCCACTTTGGCAGGTGGCAAGCGTTGAGTAGGATTCTGAAACTCATTGGCCGACATCATTTCAATCAGATTATAAGCATCCTCATAGCTTTTTGCCCATAGCGCACCTCCAGAAGCTGCATCTAACATAGGCCGGGACTGAGCTCCCAACCCGTTATAGAAATTGCTGATTATCATCCAATCCGGCATTCCATGATGAGGACAACGTGCCAATATCTCCTTGTACCTCTCCCAAGCTTCTCCCAAAGATTCCTGGGAATGCTGAGCAAACTGAGAAATGGCATTCCTGTAAGCTGCTGTCTTCGCCATGGAAAAATACTTGGTCAAGAACTTTTGAGCACAGTCTGCCCATGTTGTAATAGAGCCTGATGGCATAGAATGTAACCAACTCTTGGCTTTGTCCCTAAGAGAAAAGGGAAATAGCCTCAATCTGATAGCATCGTCTGTAACTCCGTTGAATTTGAAAGTATCACATATCTCAAGGAAGTCCCTAATATGAGCATTAGGATCTTCAGCAGGACTACCCCCAAACTGCACTGTATTCTGAATCATCTGAATGATGTTTGGCTTAAGCTCGAAATTGTTAGCCCCAATAGCTGGACGAACAATACTGGTATGAATGTCCTCCACTTTTGGCTGAGAGAATTCACTCAAAGCCTTCGCTGGTTGTGCTTGATCTGCCATAACTTCTTTTGATTCAAGATCGTCTTCTAAACCGATGTTCTCAAAGTCAAGTTTTCTCCTTGTTAGTTCTTCTCTACGTGCTCGAGCTCGTGTACGCATACACTCTCAAAAAGTACCTGAAATTCACCAACAAGAAAATTGGTGAGAAACGTCCTAGTCACCGAACTTTAATGACCACTGATGGCAAATACTGAAACTAAACAAATAAAACCGCGTCCCCGGCAGCGGCGCCAAAAACTTGTTACGACCAACTCAACACGCAAGTGCACGTGATCTCAAGTAATACAGATAGCAAATAAGGTTCGTTCCTACAGGGACTCGTTGTATTGTCTAGCTAATTCACTCACCAATGTATGATTATTTTCCGATGCTAAAACAAATAATAAAGGGGATTGTTGTTATCACTAAAATTTATCTAAGAATTGTAACTAATTATCAACTGCTTGAACTGAGATTTATGTCGAATTACTTATGCAAATAAAACATGGGAATTTAGTTTCTTTAAACAATCCATCTATAGTCTCCAAATCCCTAGCCTTGTTCATGTGATTTAGTAACACCTGATCGAACACACAAAACTGATATAAGTCAACTTCCGTTACACAAATACCATCCTAAACAATATCCACAATAAAGATAGAAATCATTTAGTCTTCCGATTATGCCAAGTCTTCATATGTCTATAAAGAATAAAACATAATGGGTGAAGTGCAAGCATTCAATTGATCACATAGTCGTCATAAAACGATTAGAGTTACGACACTAATTACGAATGATATTATCACGCATAAACCTACGCTAACATGGCAAGTTCTAAACTCTTATTTCCACTTTCGCTTCAACAAGAATTAACACACAATTACAGGAGTTAGCTACTCTCCTATAACGAATTAAAATCAACCATGATAGGATATCACATCAATCACACTAAAGGCATCGAGAAGATTCAACACATAGAATTCATGAATAAGTCCACTAAACCCCCATGACAACGAATTAGTTCATGATCGAACTAATCATCATCATGGGTTCTACTGAAAACATAACTCTAAAATAAACAAGTAAATAAAATAGAGAAGAAGAAGAATAAGGTTTAGAATTAAATCCCCACAATCGAAGAATACAAAGGTTCAAGAATAGCTTGGAGGAATTCCTTCTCCTTTTCTCTTCTCTTGAAAACCCTAGCTTAATAATACGTAACGTGTGTCTCTATGATTACAAGGGTTGGATGTTGATATAGGCTTTTTCCTACTCTTGCCCAATAATAAAAATACCTAAAATACAACTAGAAATCGATTTTTATGTCAAAAACCACTTAAAATACAATTTCAGATCGAATAAGGGCAAAACTGGAAATTCAGCACGTCCCCGAGCACTTTGCTCAAGACTGGCGCAGTTTGCCCAAGCAAAATCTGCCCACTGCCGAGCACTTTGCTCAAAACTGGCGCAAACTGCTCAGGCCAATTCTGGTCCCGCTCTTTTCTCCTTCGTTTTTCAGCTTTTTCTCCTTCGTTTTTGCTCCCGTTCTTTTTGCATTCTCTTCCGTTTTCAATCCTCTATGCTTGGAATCCTCATGGTGAACCATAACAAGACTCCATTCTATATTATTAAGCCCGAATCCAACTCCAAAAGTAACGGAAACAACGATCTTCATCAACATTATTCCAACCCTGCACAATTAAACAAAACACATCAAAACTACCAAAATCTTGAGGTCAAAGCAATCAATTTAAGCCGATTTAGAATGTTCCAAGTGGATATAAAATCCACTTATCAGACAGCTAGTAGATTCCCCCTACTTTATTACCAGCTTGAAAGCTCAATATTTTCTGTTTTTTATCACAATTCTTGTTTGGATTTTTCTTGCACTTATCCTTATGAAACCACAAGCTGCTTGTGCCAACTCTCCTCGGATGACAAGCATAGTTAGCACCACAATAATTACAAGTACACCTAGGATCGTTTGGATCTCCACCTGGTATTTTGGTATAATGATCCCAAATATCTGAAGTTCGAGTCGGCTTTCTTCTGGATGCAGGCAATTCATCATTATCTTCTTTTTTAGGTGATTTGAGATCAGTATTTGTAGTGTTTGGGGTCATATCTGGATTTATGACTACAGTTGGAGCTGAAGTGGGAATGTTGTTTGGAGTGGGAATGATGTTTGGAGTGGGGATGTTGTTTGGAGTGGAAGTGTTGTTTGACATAGTGTTTGTGGCCTCTACCTGGGAAGATGCAACAAAATATTTATCCATAACTTTCACCTTCAACCTGTTAATTATCGTTAAAAAAAGACATGTTTATATCACAACAAAGTCTCAAGAACATAGTTAAAAGAAGAGTTCTACGCATATCATTCATGAAGAGTTCTAATTTCTAAATTATCTACTCAGGCATTTTATCAAGCATTTTACAGGGGTGAAGTGGTGAACAACAAAGAACAAAGACCATGAACAACTAAAGCACAAAAACACATGATATCAAAAATCGAATAAATTACGAACAAATTATGAACAAAGACAGAAAATTCTAAAGAAAACATGATATCGATATATAAAAAATTAATACAATAATACATACTTAAAAAGAGAAGGATTGAGAACTTACGAATCTAGTGCAGATGTGCAGTGACGTTTGAATTTAGATGTAGTACTGAAGAAAGATTAGGATTTAGGAGAATGTTTAAGTACACGACTTCATTTCTCTCTAAACTTGTAAAAGAGGCGCAGCTGTATCTTGTAAATTAGGTTAAATCATAATAGGTATATGAATGAATGTAGTGTATAGCTACTGGGCTTATTGGGCCTGTAATATATATTTGGGTTGGGTTGGGTCAGGGTTTAAATTATGTCAAACCATAGCCAACCCACTAATTTCGGTTTGGGCCTTATTCAAACCAATTCAACTTCTGGTTCTATTGGGTCGGTCTGGTCGGCTCAAAAAAGGGTTGGGTTGGGTCGGTTTAATCGGCCTGACCCTACCCATGTGCAGCCCTACTTGTAATTCATCGTTTGATAAATCTGATTTTGATTTGAACTCATTTCAAATAAATATTCTGTCCTTTATCATTTGATAAATTCGATTCTCACATATCTCGAAAAAATACCATATCTCGAAAAAATACATACTCATCAATCATTTATGAATTCGACTCTCGCACATCGAAAAAAATACGTACTCATCAATTTAATAATCAAAACTCCGGACAGGTATGTTGTAAAGTTGGACAAACCAGACAACAACACGGGACTCCCATCCCAACACAACTCTTTACCAAACTACACTTACATCCTACACACAACACAACTTAACTTTACTCATAAACCCTATAAAAACCCACACATCTCAATCAACCACACTCCTCAAAAATGGACTCATCATCATCATCCCCTTTCCATCTCGCTCTCGCAACTCTCTTCGGCGCATCCGTAATGGCAATCTCGGCCTTCTACATTCACAAACGCAGCGTCGATCAAGTCCTCCATCGTCTCAACAAGTTGCGCCGCAAGGCCTCTCGTTTCGAAACTCTTGCCTATAAAGACAACTCAATTGGTTCCGATGAGGATGTTTTTAGGTTTAAAAAATTTAATAAAGGTGTTGAGGTGGATGAGAGTGGTTTGGAGTGGTGTAGAGTTTCGTCTTCTGTTCCGAATGTAGGTTTGCCTAATGAGTGGTTGAGTCAGGATTCGGTTCAGACGGTGTCGAATTCGATGGAGAATTCGATGTTGAATTCGATGGATGATCAGCTTGATTTGATTCCTCCTGGATTGCCGCCTCTAAGAACTGATCACACTGATGGTAAAAAAGTATTTACATTGTTTCGTATTTCAATTTTTGATTTACTTGTGTGATTTGAATGTCAAGTTGTATTATAAATGTGCGGTATAAAAGGCGATATTTGTTATGGTTTTAATGTTAAGGATGTTGTGTTAAGAAATTGATTGTATTGCTGGATGTAACATTTCACATTTTGATCTTGAGTAGCTTCTTAGTCTAGACTAGAATCATAAGAAATGAGGATATTTTGAATATCTAGTTGGATTATAGATTTGTGATATTGAAGGCGAGATTTATTGGGCTTTTAATGTTAAAGGTGTTGTGTTATGAAGTTGATTGTATTGTTGGATGTAGCATTTCACAGCTGGAAATGAAGTACTGAAAAGCTTGATCTCTAGTAGCTTTGTTACTCTTGAATTACGAGAAATGAAAATATTGAAGGTTCGCTCCTAGAGGGGATGAATAGGTGTTAAGGCAAGTGTATTGTTACGGATTAACAGTTTAAATGTTAAGCCAAGTGTAATGCAATGTGGAGTAAGAGTGAATAAGAGAGAGCAGCGTAAAAGAGTACCGAATTATAACCAGGTCGAGCCCCATCTTTATTTCGACCAAAATGCTGCTCCCTTTCCAACTTGGTAAGAGATTGTATTGTTCTTCTTCTTTTTATAATAATTTGACAGTTGCAGTTACAAGGTACAATATTACAAATTCTTGTTTCCCAGCTACTAAATGTGGCTTGCCTAAAAACAGAGTTCACTTACACAACTCCCACTTGAACACAAAGCTCCCTACACTTCAACAAGTAAACAGTATGGTAAGTCTAACTGTGGTATTGAATTTAAGTTAGTTTAGGGCTCAAACTATGAATCTTGGCTAAACAATATACTGAGTATATGTCATATCAAGATCAAAGTTGAGAATATGTATGTAAATGAGATGGTAAGAAGAAAACTTTAAGATAGCGTAATCGGATTGTTCTAATATATATCATCAGAATACCTATGGGGTTTCAAACATTACACTTTACAAGTATGACAAAGTGTCTGGTAAGAACAGCGTTAACATGTCTTAATTTATTGATTATGACATGGAGTAAAAGGTCTATTGCATCTAATTTCCCCGTCACAGAAAAGTTAAGAAAACGATATTTGCTTGCCAAAAGGAGTCCGTACAACTTCCACAGAGATCGAAGGGGTTTCGTTTGTTCTATTGGTTCCCAGCCTTTTGGAAGATTGTTTTCAACTTGTACTTTCCTTGTTCTATCTTCTAATATAACTATTTTAGTCTGGACTCAGGCCTGTAAATATAAGTCTGTTAGTTGAACTACTTGTCGTGGTGTTCTATAAGTATTCTATATTCTCTCCATAATTTAAATCTATGTGCTTTCCATGCCACTCCAATGAATGCTATTCATTTTTCTGATCCAGGTGAAAAGATGCGGGTTGCATCGGTAGGTAGGCTAGTAACACCAAGATCCTCAAATGGCTATGCATTCGAACGTGTGGAACATTCTGATGAGGAAGGCATGGATCATACAATTGAAGAGGACAATATATACAGCACCTATGATGAAAACTTGGTTTCTTCAGCTGACCATGTAATTCTAATGCCTGAACGTGTTATATTTCTAGACAATTATATGCTTAATATATCTTGCATAGTGTATGATTTTAACCATCTGTAAGAGAAGAGCGAGAAAAGATATTTAAGTGAATTTTTCGGTGGCAAATGTAGAGTTAGGTTCTGAGAGTCACTTATAGGTGGAAACATGACAAAAACAGAGTACAGAATAATAGTACTATTACGTGCGCATCCCAGTACATGTTAACCACGTTGTAAGGGTTGTTTAGAATTTGTTCACAGTTGACTTTGAAATGACCTCAATGTTTATTGTTAGTTTTGTTTTTAATTATTTGAAAACAGTTGAGTTGACCCCATATTCAACACCAATAGATATGCAAGCAAATGAATGCCAAACTTTCTTATTGAGAAAAGGGTTAGGATAATATACTTTGCGATCTATCAAGATAATGTAGCAATATATCTAAAGTTTTTTGGATATTAATCTATAGGTACAAATCCAACCTACTTCCTGTACTGGCGTTATTAGCGAAACTATTAGACTATGAGTTATACTACTGAAATCGTGAACTTTGGTGCTAATATTTACATATTTCGTTTTTCTTTGCCCTATTTCTTTTGTTTCTATTTTTTATCAGATAGTTGCACAACAGGTGTAATACTTTGTCGGCATACACTTTATAACTGGATTCCTTTAAATAACTGGTAGCTATCATTTCGTAGGGTTCATATGCAAACATACAAGCGGTGTCTGTGCTTGCACCTGAAGCTGAAAATTTGGAATATTTTCAAAGTCCAAACCATAATTTGATTGCAAATGAAACAAGTGGCAATGGACAAGGCAGTAGAAAGGGGGATTCATCTGTACTGCACAACACAGAAAACGATAAAGTTTCTGCCAGAACCATTTTACCTTTGCCAACTTCAGCGCATGGTATTCTTAAGTTCTTGTTCTTAATGAATGATAGTAATCCCTTGGAGTTGCCAAAGTTTCTTTTTATGTTGAGGCTATGTTTGATTGCAAGTATTATAATCTATGGACTATTTGCACTCATTTTGTCATTTTCAATTCTTAAATATAACCTATGGACTATTTTCTTTAACTTTCTAGTTCATTACGAGAACCGTTTAATTCCACCCTCTCTTGAGGGATCATTATTTTATCATAAAGCAGAACTATAAAGCGATTTAAATTTAGTCCACGGGATCACTTGAGGAATAAATGTAGTAAAGAAGATAATAGTCCAGGGATTTTGAAGTCATGGGACAAACACCACCTTAGTTTTTGAGTCTTGATTGCGCATTCAACTGCTATATAGGAGGTACCATTGTATATGCATTAGTAATTAAAGAGGAGCATGTTACTCTCATCTTTATGTTGGAGATAATTGATTGATACTTTCTAGTGTGTTATTAGTATACTGATTTATCTATTGATGCTTGATGCTTGTCATATACTTTAGAGTCACTAAACATTGAAGATGAAGAAGTAAGAAGGATGATTCGTGAATGCTTAGATTTGCGTGAGAAATATGTTTACAGGGAAGAAACTGCACCATGGATGAAAAGCACTGAGGTGGACTTAAATGTGCCGCCTGTAAACAGTGATCCATTCCATTTTGTCCCTGTTGAAGCAACTTCTGTAAGTTTTCCACTCTCATGTATTAATAATTAGTGTATGACTTAAAGTCGCTTCTTACTTTCTATATCATCAATGTCAGCTGGAAAAAAGTATTATTCTACTAACCAACTTGTTAAATATTGATTTTTACTTCATGAGTAGCACCATTTTAGGATGGAAGATGGAGTTATACACGTTTATGCCAGTGAAACTGGTAAGTTTTTTGAAAGATTTTTGGTTTAAAGGCCCAAGCTATATCATTTATAGTATTTCATGTATGATTACTCGCTCTTGGTTGTATGAAAACCTACAAAGAATATTTTTTAATTAATTTTATATGTCTTCGGTAATGTTTTAGACACTGTAGATCTCTTCCCTGTTGCCAGCGCCACGACGTTTTTCACTGACATGCATCACCTTCTAAGAATAATATCTGTTGGAAATGTTCGCTCTGCATGTTATCATCGACTGCGTTTCCTTGAAGAGGTAACACATTTCGAAATATTCATTTAGGCTTGTATTTTTATTACGTGTTGGTCCATGTCTATATTCTTACACTTGCATACTATACAGAAATTTCGTCTTCATCTGTTAGTAAATGGAGATGGGGAGTTTCTAGCTCAGAAAAGTGCACCACATCGAGATTTTTATAATATTAGAAAGGTGGATACACATGTGCATCACTCTGCATGCATGAACCAGAAGCATCTTTTACGCTTCATCAAGTCAAAATTAAGATCAGAACCAGACGAGGTAAAAACTTTCTTTCTGATTATATCTTATAGGTTATTTTAATTGGCAGAATTAGGTAATCTTAGTTAGTAGTTAACACAGTTTATTTTATCCTTTTTTAGTAATTTTATCTCTAGCAAAAGGTACATAGACATCTGTACATCAACAAATGTAATACTAAAACTGATTTATATGATGCAGGTTGTCATATTCCGTGACGGCCAGTATCTTACACTGAAGGAAGTTTTTGAAAGTTTGGATTTGAATGGGTTTGCAACTAATCTGTTTTGCTCATTGAGTTTATTTTGCCTATTCAAAATATATCAAATATAATCATTGTCATAACCAACTGTTGCAGGTATGATCTTAATGTTGACTTGTTGGATGTGCATGCGGATAAGAGTACGTTTCATCGTTTTGACACATTCAATCTCAAATATAATCCTTGTGGTCAGAGCAGGCTTAGAGAAATTTTTCTAAAGCAGGACAACCTCATTCAAGGTAAGCCGGTTTTTAAATTGTACCTATCCTACCAGACACTATGTACAATGCTTAAGGAAGTGTGTTGAGAATATATTGTCCTCTGAAAAAAGATAGCTGGATGTATTCACTACTCCACCAATTGCTGATTAGTTGTACACTGATAACCTTCTGTTAGTGTTTTTTTATGGTTACTACTTTCCTGGTCTTATTATCCTTTTTTTTTAAATGATATATATGTTAACGTACTACATCTTGCATTTTGCAATCCAGGTTCATGTTACTGGCCTTGTTGACATCTTGATGATATGAATTAGTATTTGATTGCCTAGTGATCTTAAGAAAAGTGGATTGTGATGCATAATGATTTTTCAGGTCGTTTCCTTGGAGAAGTGACAAAACAAGTCTTGTTAGATCTGGAAGCAAGTAAATACCAGGTCTGGCCCCTTTATTTTTGATTTTTTAGGTCCTATTAATAATTATCCCGCTCTTTTCTGCTTTTTTATTTGTATTCAAATTTTCTTGTTTCTATTTAGAAGCATAATCTATGTTGAGCTCGCATAAACATGGATTGTCCACGGCCACGGAAAAGCTTATTGGGGCCAATTTGGAATTTTAGTATCATGAGGTTGGTACTACTATAGGTTTGCAAGGTCCACCAAAACTAAAGAGACTGTTGATGGCCTTGTAAAGATTAGTCTGTTAATGCACGAGGAAGAACTAATAATCCATAAAATTAAGGAGTGGATGTTGCTTTTTGGTTCAGTTACAGCAGGTGTCTTCTGTTTGTTGACGTAGTATTGCCACTTAAGAACCTATCTAGTATCTAGCTAACGTAGTTTGTTAACTTTCAATTGGCTTTGCACTTACGGAGCTGCATTTCTTTAAATCTTTTTTATTAAACTTTGTAATGTTGACTTTACAATACCATTTTCCTATTCATGCATATTCGTTACTTCTATAGAAACAGAAACATGATTGTTAACAAGTTTCATACAAATATAAAATCACTAATTTCTTCTCTTGTTTTTCCCTTAGATGGCCGAGTATAGAGTGTCAATATATGGAAGGAAACAAAGTGAATGGGATCAGCTGGCGAGCTGGTTTATCAACAATTCAATATATAGTGACAATGCTGTTTGGTTAATCCAGGTAACACCAGTAAATACATTAATGTGTGAGCATTGGAAGTTCTGCGATTTACCATTTTTAAAGTTGAATATCAAAATTTTGTCCAAAGAAGGGTGTATAAACACATGAATACCCAAACATAATGCAGAAAAATTGTCCTGCTTTTTTTGCCCTCAACTTCGGAACAAAACAACAAAAAAGAAATACAGTATTTTGTTACTTTAACTTTAGTGAACCAAAGTTTCTCTGTTTCCTGTATAACAGTGGATGACTTTGATAGAACTAAAGCTATATTATAGTTAAACTGTTTGTTTGTGCAACTTTACCAATTTGTCCCAAAATTGGGGAAGGGATATACATATCTAATTGTCTAGCATTTTGAATAGATCAATGGCAGATGGGGTGTGGTAAATGGATGGATCGTCCAACTTCATATGTAAGAGGGTGTCATTAGCAAGTTCAGAGTACTTGTATTCTCAAACAAGATTCTTTTATGTTGTTCCTAAAAGAAGCCAGTACTTCTAATTTCCTGCTTCTTAAATCAAATCTGTTGAGATATGTAGAATATATTCCTAGCATCATAGAATTCGACCTGGAGGAGTATACTTGTAGTTGCGTCTGTACTGTTTTGAGATTTCTAAATAGTCCACACATTTTAGTAATATCTTATTTTGTTTTTGCAGCTCCCACGACTTTACAATGTATACAGAAGTATGGGAACTGTTACATCCTTCCAGACCATTCTGGATAACGTGTTCATCCCTCTTTTTGAAGTCACAATTAATCCGGAATCTCATCCTCAACTACACGTGTTCCTAATGCAGGTCATTATTCCTCCATGTTCCCTATATAGTTTCCTCTATCTGTGCTTCTGATTATTTCACCAGTGTTTATCTTATTTGCAGTTTCTCAGATATACATTAAATCATGTAAACAGTCCCATGATCTCCATGGATGTATGGAATATGGTATACTTGAGTTTTAGTCTTTTTTTTAATCTCAGTTTTTCTTGTGTGCATAGGTTGTGGGTTTCGACATTGTAGATGATGAAAGTAAACCAGAAAGGCGTCCAACCAAGCACATGCCTAAGCCATCTGAGTGGACAAACGAGTTCAATCCAGCATACTCCTATTATGCTTACTACATCTATGCCAACTTGTTCACTCTCAATAAGGTTTTTATTTTCTTCACTCGAAGTAGTAATTAATCTTTTTGTACATGTGGAACTGCTCCACTCTAATGTTATTTCCACCTCTCACGGCTTATGGGTCTCCTTTATATTGGGGCAATAGCACTTTTATTGGTGCTATACTCACCCGTTTCACTTTGAAAAGGAACATAAGAAAGTGGAGAAGGAATAAACAAATGCTATTTTACCATACACCAAATAAGCAATCTGCTGAATTAGTAGCATACTAGCATCACTTTATGCCATCTCCTGTTGTTGCTTGTTGTTAATTTGTCATCCGCTGTAGTGTTTGTCAGTACTACCCCCTCCCCTCCCCCAATATCTGCTGCCACTGGGAAAAGGTAAACATTGGGAATCACATAAAGCTGAATTCTATATCTTTTGTCTTTTCTTCATGTGCAGCTTCGTGAAGCTAAAGGACTGCGCACAATCAGATTCCGACCTCACTGTGGAGAGGTAATTATTTTATTTGCTTTTGTCTGACAATTCGTTATTTTTAGTATTCAGTATTCAGCTTGAGCTTAAAATGGCAAATTATGCAGGCAGGTGATGTTGACCATTTGGCTGCTGGGTTGCTTCTATGTCATAACATATCTCATGGAATTAATTTGAGGAAATCCCCGGTGTTGCAATATCTCTATTACCTTGCCCAGGTTCTTCACTTGATATACTTTTTCTTATTACTTTGAGAAATTGAGACTTATCATCTTGTATAATTGCTTGGTTATCACCTATATAGTACCCTGTTGTATATTTTGTAAAGTTAATTCGTTAATCTATCCTTACACTAACAACAAATGTAAAGTTTTAAACCTAGTGCTCTGGTGGGCATATATCACGCAATCAGTATATATTTCCTTCTATCACTTTTTATGAGTTTTATCAGACAACTGCGCAATAAAAATGCACCTTATAGTTTTCTCCATTTGAATTATCTGGTGATATAAACTGTTGTTCGTACGACATTTACAGCTCATAATCAAACTTCTAGTATACGTGTAGTTAATTGAATTCCTTTCACCCTATTTCCAGCTTATATTTATATTCTTTGATTGACTTATTAATGAATTTACACTACCTCTTCTTCATTGTACCCAAGTAAATCTGTGAAATTCTGTCTAAATCTCCAGGTTGGACTATCCATGTCTCCTCTGAGTAATAATTCTCTTTTCCTGGACTATCATCGCAATCCATTCCCTTCGTTCTTCCAGCGTGGCTTGAATGTCTCACTCTCAAGTGATGATCCCCTGCAAATTCATCTAACGAAGGAAGCTCTAGTGGAAGAATATAGTGTTGCAGCAAAGGTTTTGTTAATCCTAGTTCAACAGTTTTACAGTGATATAATGTACATAGATTATAAAATTCTAGTGTGTTCCAGGTTTGGAAGCTGAGTTCATGTGACATGTGCGAGATTGCAAGGAATTCTGTTTATCAATCAGGATTCTCACATGCAGCCAAGGTGAGAAGTCGGGTTAAGAAGCATTTAAGCAACACATTACATATTAAGCAGATGACTTTCATTTGTTGCAAGTTGATAAAATATACTACGGCAAAAGGGCTTTGGTGGATGTTCAGTTGGCACCTGGCAAAAAAGAAATTACATTATGACACAAGGGTCGAATGTCTTTCACAATATGAACATTACTTGTTATTAGGATTTCGATATCTTATTATCGCCAGACACTAGATTCACTTGTTTAATACTTTTTGTTTTTAGTCGCATTGGCTGGGAAAAAAATATTTTAAGCGAGGACCTGAAGGAAATGATATACACAAGACAAATGTTCCTCACATGAGGATTTCATTTCGACATGAGGTAACTTTAATACTTGAAGGCTGATTTAGGTCAAATTTGAATTAAAGTGAATTCACATAAATTAGGATAAAATGTCTCCCATAGCTGACAATTTGACATCATTGCAGACATGGAAGGAGGAGATGCTGTATGTTTATTCTGGAAGGGTCAGATTTCCTGAAGATATAGAGCATTGATGAGGACAATTATCTTAATTAGCAAAAGTTGATGATATCATATTATGATGCATGTGATATCCATTTTCAGTCGAGAGTTAACTAAGATATTGGAAGACAGCCAGAGGGATGACTCATTACAAACATGTAATCGACCTTGACCTTCTTTTCTTTCCAGAGTCTGAAGGGTAGGGGTGGGGATGATTTCTTCTGTGAAACCAGTACTTTACTTATGCCTCTAGAAGGCAATTCTGCGAAGCAAGTTTCTTTTATATCAATGAGAATTAAAATTAACTTTCCAGTTATTTTTGTGTTAGAGGTTAGTAGATGCATCAATACCAGCTTTTTCTGTATAACTTTTAATTATGCTTTCCCAGTGGATGTTCTGTAGCAGTACTAATTTTTTTGGAATTTTGACATTGTTGTATCCAATGCATCAGAAGGTGCAATTCTTGCAATTTCTTGCAGGAGTAAAACTTTACAATGTATTATACATCATAGTTTAATCAATAATTGGTTATATATCAGAGTCTTGTGTTTATTCTTTTAATCTGAGGTCTAAAATATTAGAAAACTAGTTGAAAGAAGGATAAGACCAGAAGTAGTGCTTTTGGCAGTGGACTTGGCATTCAGAATCACTTTAGTACAAAAGAATATATGGTCTATGATATTATGGACTCTATTCTTTTTGTTTTGTATGAAAGAATCTTGCTTTGGGGCGTTTGCATCATTACTATGTCAAGTATTGTCATCGAAAGATGATCTTCTGTCTACTCGCAAACACATTCGAAACTTAATTTATACGTTTTTTTTACATCAAACATACATGTAGAGATTGCTAAAATGAACATGCTTACAGTCGTCTTACACTTTCGCTAAAGTTGGCTATTGATATCTCGAAAAATTTGTATACATGTATTTCCGGAGCCAGTCGAATGAAAAAAATTGCGCTTACAGACCACTAAAAGATCATGATAAGCCTAATGGATAGGGGGGTACAAATGCTTCACATATCTGCAAAGTTCAACTCCCTTCAAAGTTAAACAGAATCATATGCTACACTATCTATAAATTATTAGCCACTACAATTATTCAGCTTTATAAATGGAAGCATTCAGAGCTCCATATCTCAACAAAAAAATTTCTTTGATCTTTTATTAAACAGTTAAGTCGATGGGAGTTCGATATTCCTCTGTTTTTGCTCCCACAAATGAAGGCAATCGATATATTTCACCAAAGAAGTCTGGTCAGGTTATCTCATTTCATTCCTCATCTACATGGAAAAGGCACTTCGAAGCTTCCAAACGAACGACTAAACTGGTAACGCGTTAAAATTTGTCTGATACGTAGTTAATCTACTATCTAGCCGTACGTTAATCCCCCTGAATATGATTTTTCTGATAATCACTTCATTTTGTTTTGAAGATGGTTGTTGATTTCACAGCCTCATGGTGCGGACCATGTCATATGATGGAACCTATTATGCGCGACTTTGCTGCTACTTACGTAGATGTAGAGTTCATCAAGATTGACGTAGATGAATTAGACGTATGCTCATTTGCTTAACCTAGATTTTCTTTGAATATCGTTATATAAAATGATTTCGAGTTTGATAAACTGAATTTCTTTAAACAGGATGTGGCTAGAGAGTATGGAGTGCAGGCAATGCCAACATTCATACTGATAAAGAAAGGAAAAGAAATCGATAAGTTTGTTGGAGCCAAGAGGGATGAACTCCAGAAGAAGATCGAGAAACACATGGCCTAAATTGCTATAAATATGTAACTACGTAACAATGGAATGGTGGGAGAAGGAGATATCACAACGGCTTTTGCTTCTCTTGCAACAACATCAAGCAATTATAGATCTGAACTTCGCTAGAGACGGCACACGACAAGCATGGTATATATAAAAACAGTTCATAAAATGCATTATATTAAAGTTCGTCCCTAGTTCCTCAGATTCTGCTTCTATGGATTAGATAAGGACTTTTAAGCCTGATGCATATAGATGTTAAAGATCCGATTGTTTACACTCACTGTTGATTAGGGTCTTAGTGGGTTGAAAAAAGTCCCATTTAGCTTGTCAATGAGCTTGAAATCCTTTGGTAGTTTTCATCTAAGATCATACCAGACCTACCATCATTAACCATCGATTCAAAACCTCTAGCAATCAAATGCCGGCTATCGAATGCCAACTCGTTACAATTTGTGCAAATATCTATAATGGCATTAAATCTCTATTTATATGCCAACCAAAGAGCACAATATCATGATGTTAAACGAAATAGGAACGTGGAAGCAGAGAGTCTGCCACTTGCAAGTTGTTAACAACTGACAAGTACTCTTGCATGCAGTAAGTAGTCCAGATACAACAAATACCAATTTCATCTGCAATTGCCTCTTCAACCTTTTACAGCTTCATCAATCGAAACCTTATACTTCAACACATGTTACTTCAACCAGTCATTAACATTAACTTGAGGCCAACTAAGAGCAGTAATGAGAACAAATGTGACAACACGAAATAAAGAATGTTTTATTCGAGCAAGATAAGTTCAAAAAAATATGTTCGGACAAAATAAAATTATCACAACAATGTTAGTTTGTAATAACTTTGTAACGCCCCCAAATCCGCCCTGCCTGGGGATCCGGGTCGTCACATTATCTCAATATCTTGCAACACACGTTAGTGTAATAAAGCGAAATATTTAATACAACGGGCATAAAAGTCCCACTCCATAGATCCAAGATCGGTTTCACAAACTATTACAATACATTTTAGTACATCTTAGGATAATATCTTACATAAGTTCACAAAAGTAGAAAATAAAGGTTTCTGCTGGATATTCTTATTCTGGTCAGCATAGTCTGGAGCTTTTCCTTTTCCTCTGGATTCCTGGTTGGACGTCTCTCATCTTTCCATCTTGACAGCTAAACAAAATGTTTTAAAGCAAGAATGAGCAACTATAGTGCTCAGCAAGTTCTTTCATTGCTCGGCGTATAAATATAATAATATTTACCGAAAAAAATACTCATCATTTTTAAACATCGGATATCACAATTTGACATTGACTCCATACTCATCTCGAAAACAGAATACTCGAAAGTCTCAATTGATATAACTCTGATGGCTCAATACTCATCTCGAAAGTAGAATACTTGAAAGAACTTATTTGATATAACTCTGATTATGAAAGATACTCGTATGCAGGCAAAGTGCCCTGGTAATATTTACTGATAGATCCAAACAACTTATCTTTGAATAAAGAAGTTGGAATTTAGAAGCTTGAGATACTGGTTTTCCGCCTTCACGATACCCCACAACGAGATCAACCGCTGTGTCGCAAGTACCGCACACCTGTGATACCCCATAGCACGATCACTACTATGTCGCAAGTACCACCATATCGTTTTGCTAGCAACAAGTTGGTTGAAAAGTCAACCTGGCAACACTTGTGCCCAAAATGTTAATATTTCTCTTTCGATACCATGAGTTTATTCCTCATGTTGATCTGAAAGAACTCCCATGAGCCACTCCCATGTTGACCAGTAGAGTACAGAATTCCCGAGTATTTGATGAACAAATAACTTAAGATAACTCTTTCAAGAAAATAATTATTAATCTGGCGAACTGCCAGTCTGACTCAATTGTATCACCAATCCGAACAATGGACTGATGTCAACTCTCAATAATAATAATATTTCATTGGTTGACACGAACAAAATGCCAAACCTTGACAATAAATACAACTATCTCGAAATAGTGAGGATAGTCTTAAAATAATTATCTTGAGTTGTACTGAACAAATAGTACCACTCGAATATTTATAATACCCACAATTGATGAACATTAAATAGAATAATTTTCACTTGATCAATGAATAAAACTCTAACGATCCTAATTTTTATAACTCTTATTTGTTGACTCGAAAGATGAATCAACTAAAAGATGATCAATAAATATTGTCGAATTTGTACAATAAATTCGACTGAAAAGAATGAATTTAACTAGCTCGAATAATTTAGACTAGTTTCACTGAATCAAATCAAGTAGTCGTCTCGAATTAATGAGATCGACCCGATAACAATTGAAATTCTTCTACGCTTACAGGGAATATAATTCGTAAGTAAAGTACTCTTAATAGTAAAATCATATTGCCACAAGAAAATAATGTTCGAAAGAATTATTGTAGTATAAGAAGCAGCAAAATAAATCTCATAATTTGATAGCTCGAAAATAAATACGAATGAATTAACCAGGTTAGAAATGTGAAAATTCCAAGATTTAGGGTAGGATTGAACTTGCCTCGATCTCAAAGTGCAAATGAATGCAGATAAAAATTTATACTCTACCCGTGAACTTGGCTCCGATCTACAGCTCGAGAATTACTCTCTAAAAATGGCAACCAGAAATACGTGAGCGATTCGTCAAAATATAATATTTCTAAACCGATAATATAATATCCCTTGAAAATCTCTACAATAAATAACGGAAAAATAATTCCCGGGTAATAACTCTTTTCCGAACTCAGGAATCAAATCTAGGACATATAGTGTTACGACATTAATCCATTTTAATCTCGTAAATAATTAAATATTAATCCGATTTTAAGCTCTAAAATAATCTGATCCGATCCGGTTAATCAAAATAATCCGGAAACGCTAAATATCAGCCATCCAAAATAAATCCATATTTAACTCTATTTATTCACAAATAATCTCTATTTTTATCAACGAATCATTGTAACTCTAAATTAGTCCAAATAATTAACAAATATTTCTTTTTAAATAATTAATCAATTATACCATTTTTACTAAATTATTTATTACCAACTGTTTTAATAATATTCCAGTTTTAACGATCCAATTATAACAGTCAGACACAAAAATAAGTCTGTGATAATTTTTACCCTCTCCGGTGCCCACGCGCCACCACCACCACTGTCTCTCCTCCTCCCCTGTTTTCTCTATCCCACATCTCTCTATCTCTCTCTCATCCCTCCCTCATCTCTCTCTCTCTCTCTCTCTCTCTCTCTCTCTCTCTTTCTCTCACCCTCTCCACCATCGACCTCCCTCTACCTCTCCTTAGTCTCTCCGCCCAAACTCTCTTCTCACCTCACAAACCATCCTACAATCGAAACCAATCCCCCATCAACACAACACCACCACTACTCGACTCTACCCTGTTTTCACCTCCAACATCATACACGGCAACACCCTCAACCATACCCAAATCAAACACCCAACAAATCAACGAAATCCGAATACACCACACTAGTACAAAACCAATCGGAACCAACAATAACAACACTAACCATCCTCCGATTTTAATCACTCCGTTTATGCTTCAAACAACCTCTCTCGAACTCCTCTCCATCTCCCCATCTCCGAACGCTATCTCAACCACCACACACAAAATGCCGATCATACTCACACAATAAGAACCCACACGCATCGGAAAAATAAAGAATTTCAAGCCTACTAACCATACAAATGGAATCAATTGAATGAAATAAAGAAAGAAATAATAGCTACCTGCGGTGGTTTGTTCGTATATATATAATTGGTTCAAATGGGTGTAAAGAAAAGATAAGTAAAGCTGTGTCTGTTTTCTGCGTGTATGATTCGTATGAAATAATAATATGAGTTTTGGTTTGGGAATGAAACTGAGTTGTAAGACCTGTCTACCAGATCGACAACAAAACAAGATTGACAAAACAATTAACGGAAAGAAAAAAAAATGACTACCTGATTGTGTTCTGTGATTACTCTGTTTTTGGGAGTATGAATAGATTCAGTGGGTGTTTGGGGTATCTTAAAAAATGTAGCTTATGACTTATAAGCACTTACGTCATATAAGTGATAAGTAGAGCCAGACTTATAAGCACTTACGTCATATAAGTGATAAGTAGAGCCAGTAAAGTGTTTGGTAAATCAGAACTTATAATCAGTAAACTGTTTGGATAAATCAGAACTTATAAGTTAACTTTTTTCTATAATTTTCAAAATATTTGTTTTTTATATTTAACAATGGATGTCAATGAATAGATCTCGATGAGTAGAGAAATTTGAGATATACATATCAATTTTCTAATGAATGGATCGAGAGATATATGATTTTGAAGATTTGAAAGATATTATATATTGCGTATATCGAGAAATAAGTTATAAGCATAAGTTGAATGTTAGGATTTCCTAACATTCAACTTATGGGCTTATAAGTTATAAGTTGAGCCAAAACTTATTTTGGCAAACACCCCCCATAAGGACTTATCAACTTTTAAGGCATAAGTTCCATCAATTAAGTGGAAACAAACACCCCCACCTGTGTTTTGGTTTTTGTATATGACTCAGTTTTGTATACGTTCTGTGTTGTTTTTGGTTTAAAATGAAATGGACGGTAAGGTCTTATAAACAATAAAACTGTATGCTTCTAATAATGCTCAATCTATATCTTCTTAATATTTGCTAGCAAAGCTTTTCCAAAATTACTAATATTATCCTCCATCTATTTTTTATCCTCCCACAATTTTAAGGATATATTTGTAATTTAACTGAATGGATCATCCATATATTAAAAATGAATCGACCCGGTTACAAAATTGTTAAACACCCTGTATTATTCTACACATAAACCGGGTTATACCCGATTCATTACAAAATTGCAACATTCAGACACAATAATATTCAGACAACAATCCCGTTGATTGCTAAATCAACTTGATTTCTCTGTTTTCCACATCTGATCTTCATGTCAATCAATTCGATATCACTATATCCAAGAAGCAAATTCGTTAAACCCGCTTACCAAGAGAGGAACGCCATCGGCATCATAGGCTTCGTTATATACGATCTTCCAAAGGTGTGTTTTGTTGTTTGATTAATTGTAATTCATGTTCTTGAGCCATTTGGTGGGACTAATTTCCTCCCAAATAAGTTAAATTGTACTGATACAATTAAGATATTTTTCGTTGTTGTTTGATTAATTGTAATTCATGTTCTTGAGCCATTTGGTCGGACTAATTTGCTCCCAAATAAGTTAAATTGTACTGATACAATTAAGATATTTTTCGTTCTTGACCTTGTGGGTGATTAAAGATTTGATTTTTAGAATTTTTATTGTTCGTGTGTGTTCAAACATATGTGTGTCTCTAACTGTGGGTCGAACCCAAAAAAAAGTTCATAAAGCTTTTTAAACGAGTTGCAATGTATAGTTTATGTGTTACTTTCTCTTATCCTTTTAACAAAGCAGATTGGCAAAAAAATATAATCGAATTGGATACAACTTAAGAGACATGTTAATTCACTAGATACTCTCTACAGGAAGATGGAATTAACTATTATTCCGACACTAAACCATTTAGATAGGTGCAAACACAATGTGTGATGCTACAGGATCACTTCCGTTTTCTTAAAACAGAACAGTAACATAAATTTTATTTTTTTGAACAATGTGCTCTAAACATTAACAGTAATCCTCTTTGCTGCAGCTAATTAGTAGCCTGTGAAAAGAGTACAGGGAGAGTAGAGTAATTTTTGTTATCACACCAAAAATGGTGTAAATTTTGTTGTTGGGGTTGAAATGCATTCTTACACTGTGAAAGTACATTTGATTTGCGTTAAAGATGGTCATAGTGAATTTCAGTAGCCAGTTGTAGTGTTTTACTTTTACATATCCCAAAAAGTAATATGAGCATTTTTTTAATAACTCTACCTAGGTATATTGTAGGTGGAATCAAGAAAATTAGCCACATTTTCTTGCAATCAACTTTAGACCTTCACTACTTTCAAATAGATCCCTGAAGAGATTTCTCTCATCTAAGTTTTCAATATGATGAGCTATACTTATGTCTGGTACATTGTTATGATAACAACTTATGTCTGGTACTTTGCCTGTACCTTCACTATTTTCTATAT
This sequence comes from Kitagawia praeruptora, assembly GCA_037693485.1. NCBI lineage: Eukaryota > Viridiplantae > Streptophyta > Magnoliopsida > Apiales > Apiaceae > Kitagawia > Kitagawia praeruptora. The sequence continues at coordinate 14,890,239 of CM075347.1, forward strand.
CTCCATCTGCACATGTTAAAAATTATGACACAATTTCATGTACAAGTTAGCATTGTTAATTAGTAGTATGAGACTCCAACTGCGATATCTTATAAATATTGCTAATTAGTAGTCTGTGATCGATTTGTCTTCAACTCATAGATAAATAAATCGTTCACCTCTCTGTAGATTATCAATCTTTCACTATATATTTTATTTATAGCTTTTTCAGTATTGGAGAATAAGAAATTTATGGTTCGCGAAATACAAATCGAACCAGAATAACCGTGGAGGAAAACATGGATCGACCAGGTTAGTCTAGATTCTATTATCCGCTCAAATTAATACATATATAGTACACTATATCTATTTCATCTTGCTGTCAATATGGACATTTCTCATATGGCCTGAAAAATTTCTAATTAATCACACTAAATTAGCTTCATGTTGTTACATGTTCAAGTACGGAAACGAAGTCCTCTAGGAGCAATTTCTCCCTCTACAAAAAAAAAGGTACTGTGTTTTGTTTGCAAATAATAAACTGTAATTATCATGTTATAGGGATTATTGCTTATTACTAATACTTAAACTAATTTGAGTAAGGAAATAAGCGTCGCTTTAGCAACTTGGATGATGCAAACATCAAAAATAATGTTGGGAATTCAAGTCAATCAGGAGTGGGTTCACAAAATATGAATCCTAACATATCAAATGAGACACCCACAACAACTGGTATTAAATTGTGATTTGTTCCGTAACATAATTCATTCTCTTTTTTGCACTATCGTTATAAAAAAGCAGTTAAACAAAAATATAGGGACATGCAGAAGACCGCTTTTAGATATAAATCGGAACATTCCAAATATTTGTGGGACACCAAAATCCGGATATGATGGTAATTGCAAAAATTCCACTACAGGAAGCACACATAATTCAGGTACTACTTGCAGTTCTAAAACTCTAATTGTTTAATTTAAGTTTTAAACATTATCCAAGTTTCAAATTTATTTGCGCTACCATATATAGGTGCTGCCCTAAAGAATGATTCCCCACAACATGTGGTTGCACCATCACTGCGAAAGATAAACAACTTAAGCTTTTCAGGTCAATCCATGAATTTATTTTGATCTCATTGTGTACTCTGTTTCATCAATATGAACAAATATCTATAAAAATAGGCCTCATACTTATCAGTTTGTTGTCCTAGGTGCTGGCTGTCCAAATGGAGGCACACAAAAAGTAACAACACCATCCCAGCGCAGGTTAAACAATGTGGACTTATCAGGTTATTGCCTAACATCGTTTTTTCCAATACTAATCAACTTTCTAGATTTTCATCTCTGAGTATCTTATGTATAAACAAAATCTTATTATCGCAGGCATTACTTATCAGAGTCCAGTTTCACGGATTCTCCAAGGAGGTTCAACAATGCGAAACCCTCATACACCATTCCAACTGCCAGCATCTAGGATATCTCCTACAAAAACTAATCCGACCACTGTTCACTGTATGTCATGATAATAATACTAATAACACTATATCAGTATATACAAAGTTGTTTACATTGATAAAATTTTATGCATCATTACCATTAGCATCTCTATGATAATTAAAAAATAATAATTTATCAAATTTGCAGCGAAAGTTGATAAAAGACTTTTGGAGTCTTATAACCGTGGTAAGTTCATTTACTTTGCCTGCTATAACATGCATGTAATATAAAATTATATCTACTACTTTAAGAAATATATAACAATCTTAGCTTCAACTTACCTGTCAAGTCAATCTCTATATAGACAGATTCAGTCAACACATGTCTCCGAGTATGTTGCATATAAAGGAATTGGGAATAAAATCCAACATGGACTTTGGTAAATCAGCAAGTAAAGCCCCAATCGGAAATAAAATCCAACAGCATGATCTCCCTGTATTTGTACCTAGGTTGGAGGAACTCAATGTACGATGTCCAGGTACATGTAGTTTTACCTTTTTAAAAGATTAAGATAAGATGCATTATGTATTTTTTGAAAAAGCAAAATCTAACCATATTTACTGCACTATAAAAATACAGATTGGATATCTTCTCATTCAGGTATACTTTTTACAATATAGTTACATTTTATAGATTAGCCACTTCAGTTTACAAGGGAAATCAAATTATGCATATACAACCAATGTAAATGTTTCAAATACTAATTAAAAACTGTATTAGTGAATACATTAAATTATCATTTTTTCGCCATGTATCCTAACATATCAAACAGGCTATCAAGATGATAATTGGCAGACCTCAACACCACCTGAAGTTAGAAATTTGATGGATTCTTTCAATGCTGCTCAAAATGAATTAGAAGGTAATACTATGCATTACATACGTAGATATTATTCCACTTATATAAGTTCAGGTTGTAGACCCTATGTTATAATGGTTAATATTTATAAATCAGCTCTATATATAAATTAGGTTACTTTATGCCTACAACCTTAAAGTCATTTTTATATGTATATTAGGTTACTATATACCTCTAAAATTTTAAATGGTTTCTTACAACATTTTGATGTAATGGCTTTACATTTATGACAGGCATCCAGGAGCAGCATCACGAAACTTCCACTTATGGAGTCAAAATTTCAGCGTCAAATAACAAAAATCAAGAAACTATTCCAGAAGTTGACATTGATGAAGGAGATGCAGTCAACATTGATGGTACAATTCCAAACTATTTTGCTGTGTATAAATTAGTACGCTCACTTTTGCACTGATCATATTACGATATTTATTGTTTTCATGCAGAACATATCGATGATGATGATGAATTAGACGGTATGTTAAATTGTAACATGACTTTACCTATTGTATGCTATTGTGTATGTTACCTAATAGTGAAATAAATCCACTTTGCAGGACATCGAGGGGAATATCTAAGCGACGATGAATCTGAATCCAATGTTTCTGAAGCAGGTAATTTCTTAATTAAAAATGAAATTAGATCCTTTTGATCTGCACAAAATCATTGTCATTATATTTATTCCAACTATCAGTAACTATGCATCGTCACTGAAATATGGTTGAAGTAGGCAAATTAATCAGTATATCAAAACTAAGTTGTAGACGTATTCTCATATTATACATCATTCAACACATAAATATCGCCATTTATATATATATAATCATGTCATTGTAAACTTGATTTCCTTACATTTGCAAATGTCAGATCTTTGGAGTGGGTATATGAGTCTTGGCAAACCTGATAAAATTTGTCAAAAGTGTAAGGCGAGAATGTGGAACGAAGAACGTAATAATAAATCTGTGAAGCACCAGCAACCAACTTTTTCATTATGTTGTCGAGATGGACGAGTACAACTTCCAAGAGATAGACCACCACCTCCATTTTTAGCTGATTTGCTATCAGGAGGTGAAAAGACATCTCACTTCATGAAGAATATTAGAACATACAACTCCATGTTTGCATTTACCTCAATGGGTGGTAAAATTGATAAGAAAATAAATAATGGGAACGGTCCTTGGTGTTTTAAATTGAATGGACAGAATTATCACTTGATTGGTACGTTAAAACCTAAAGAAGGCAACCCTCCAAGATTTTGCCAGCTCTATGTGTATGACACTGAGAATGAAATTGAGAACCGCATTAATGCGATCCCTGGTGGCGATCAGATTGATCCAGATATTGTTGAAGGATTGTTAAACATGTTAGACGAGAACAATAATTTGGTTCAACAATTTCGCATGGCTCGAGATCGCTTCAAGCTTAATGAGCAGGAAGAGTTCAAATTAGTACTGGTTTCTTCAAAATCTGCATCTGGTCGACCTAATCATATTGGTCCGTCAAATGAAGTTGCTGGGTTAATTGTTGGAGATGCTGAGGACACGAGTAAATTCAAGGATATTATTGTTAAAACTAAACAAGGCTATTTAAAAAGGATATATGAGACGTACGTTCATTATATGCAACTTCAATATCCTTTGTTATTCCCATACGGTGAGGATGGATTTCACCTTGATATTCCACTCCGATCTAATCCACGCTCTGCAAAAAATAACATGGAAACTGATGAAGGGGATGGTGAACGAAAAAGCAGGGATACACTCTCTATGAGAGAGTATTATGCATACAAACTCATGATTCGTCCTGACCAAGGTATAGTTCTAACTCTTTTCAAGAAATTTAACTGTTCGATGCATATGTATGTATACATATCAAGTGAAACTTATTTCATTGGAATATCTATATAAAATGACTGCTCTATACTTTATGTATTAAGTATCTTATGTTTTGCCTTCCAGGAATGACTTTACATCTAGGCGGTCGTTTGTGGCAACAATTTGTTGTTGATGCATTTGCTGCAGTGGAACAATATAGGCTAAATTGGATAAGAGGACACCAAAAGATCATACGATCCGATTTATATAGATCCATTCGTGATTCCATTCGTAAAGGTGACACAAATCCAGACCATCTTGGGCAAAAGGTTATACTTCCAGCTACATTCACAGGTTCACCACGATACATGAATCAATATTTCAAAGATTCTCTGGCTATTTGCCGCACTATTGGTCATCCCTCACTTTTTTTGACAATGACATGCAATACAAAGTGGCCTGAAATAGAACATATGCTGAGTTATATGCCTGGTGTAGATGTTTCAGATGTGCCTGATGTAATTGCGAGGGTTTTCAAATTAAAATTGGATCAATTGCTTGATTTAATCAAGAATAAGAATTATTTCGGAAGATGCATTGGAGGTTAGTCATACTATTTGTCATTTCTTTCTTAAGTAGCAACTTTAGTATCTATTTGTCAATTCATAATTAGAATTAATGTTAATTACTTAACTCATTGTCAAACAGTTATGCATGTCATCGAATTTCAAAAACGGGGACTTCCACATACACATATGTTAATTTGGTTGCACCCGAATGATCGGCCAAAAAATGTGGAACAAATTGATCAGTTAATCTCTGCAGAAATACCTGATCGAAGAACTGACCCGGTTGGTTATGAAGTGGTTAAAAACTTTATGATCCACGGACCTTGTGGATCTGATTATAAGAATTCTCCATGTATGCTTAAGAACAAGTGCATGCGGCATTTTCCGAAAAGGTAATTCAATTCCAAAAATTAATCATCATTCATAATCCTAATAAAAAGGTTGTAAATACATGCGACATTGTGTCATTGCTAATGAAATATTTAATACTTAATGAACATTTAATAGTGGTGCGTGGATATTAGTAGCAAAATATAATATGTATTTTGTGTTAGTTAAGGCATGTTAACATGTATATCACCAATATATTTAACACTTATTTTCCAATTTTAATTTTCTATAATTGCTTCTAGGTACAATGGTCGTACATGCTTCGATGATTGTGGGTTTCCTCTTTATCGTAGACGTCGAATGGACAGGGCTGTGAAGAAAAAAGGAATTATCTTAGATAACAGATTTGTAGTTCCGTATAATCGGGACTTGCTGATTCGTTTTCATTGCCATATCAACTTGGAAGTTTGTAATAGCTCGAGATCACTAAAGTACCTATTTAAATACTGTTTGAAGGGTCACGACACCGCTACTATGATTTTGAAAAGAAAAAATGAAGAATCAAGAACTCAAGCATCCACCAGTAAAAGAGGAAGCCTTGATGAAATCAAACATTACCTTGACGGTAGATACGTATGTGCAGTTGAGGCTGCTTGGAGATTATTTGGCTTCGACATTCACTATCGTTATCCATCAGTGGAACGTTTGCCGGTCCATATTCCTGGTGAGAAAAATGTTTGCTTCAAAACAAGTGATGATTTGGAACAAGTTGTTGATTTGGCAAAAAATCGTAGAAGTAAACTAGAAGCATGGTTTGTTGCAAACAAAACTTTTCCTCATGCTAGAGAATTCACCTACGCTGAATTTCCAAAGGCTTTCACTTGGAAGGCAGATGCCACAATGTGGAAACAAAGACAAAGAGGTAGTGTAATTGGTAGGCTGTCTGATGTTCATGCGTCCAGTGGTGATACATTCTATCTTCGCATGCTATTGATGCGTCAAAAGGGAGCAACATCCTACAAAGACCTACGTACTATAAACGGCCACTTATATTCAACCTTTAAAGAAGCATGTCAAGCACTTGGTCTTCTTAGAAATGACAATCAATGGCACGAGGCAATGTCTGAAAATTCTGTTACATCAATGCCAAGACAACTGAGGGCTTTATTCATGCATATACTGACAAACTGTCCTGTATCGGATCCATTGAGATTGTGGAAAGAACACTGGGCCAGTATGTCAGAAGATATTCTTTATTCCAAACGAAAAGAATCAGGGAATTCTAATCTCCAACTCAGTGAATTTGAGATAGAGAACTACACGCTAGCAGGTACATCTCTAATTATCTGCCATTGTTATATGAATTTCCATTATTATTATAGCTTTTTAGAGAATCAATTCTTATTAACACACTGAATCACATCAAGCACTTGCATTTCTTTTTAAACCAGCTCACAAGTAATATATATTTATATTAATAGTATAAATCAATCATCAGCCTACTTTTAATATTAACATTGTTTAGGTTTGTATTGATTACAGAACTTATACAATATTCGAGCAGTCACACTGACAGGAATTATTGTTATTTATTTATTTTTTGCTAACCAATTATTGTTCTTTAACCCTTCAACCATAATCATGATATTAAATAAATATTGTGTGTGGTTGGTTTTGCTCAAATTATCACTATTTTCATCATTTGGATTTTGATATTGAGTTACTCCAATTTTCTTAGCTTAATTATTTATATACATTAAAGTCTATTAATGAAAATTATTAACTATAAATAATGATGTAGAATAGTAACATATATCTGAAACTCTGAAATAAAATCACTAAAATCAATCATATAATCACAAGTTATTTATTTTTTATCAACTTATAATGATATTTGAAATATAATTACTTTTCAAATAATAATATAGGAATATAAATACAAAGTTTAAAATATGTTTCTTTTAAATAATTAAAGATATGTTATTAAATTTAAACCAATTTCCTTTAACCTTAAAAAATTTAACTATTAAAACTTTTTTTTTTTCAATTCTTTTTCATTAAGTTACCTCTTACATGCAACATATTACATGTCAAGTTTTCTAATATTGACAAGCATTGCAGAGGTTGAAAAGCTGTTGAATGATGTTGGAAAGAGTCTAAAAGATTATCAAACAATGCCATATCCTCAAGAAAGTTTTCTTCGTAATAGTGTAAATCGACTGATATTGGAAGAAACTGGATATGACAAGAAAGAGATGAAGGAGCAGCACAACAAATTCTTCTCACAACTTAATCTTGAGCAGATGAATGTCTATAATTCTATCATGGATAGTGTTGAAAACGAAAAAGGTGGGTTGTTTTTTGTGTACGGTAGTGGTGGATGCGGGAAAACTTTTTTGTGGAAAACACTCTGTTGTCGTTTACGTGGCGAAGGGAAAATCATTTTGCCAGTAGCATCTTCTGGCATTGCAGCAACCCTACTACCTGGGGGACGAACTGCTCACTCAAGATTTCATATACCTCTGAAATTAGATCAGTATTCTGTTGCTGGGATAAAGCACGGTTCTGACATTGCAGACTTAATGAAGCAAACAAGTTTAATAATATGGGATGAAGCACCTATGCAACATCGTCATGGCTTTGAGTGTGTAGATCGTTCATTAAGAGATATCATGTCTTCAGTTGAAGCAACAAGAGCTGGACGCCCATTTGGTGGTATAACAGTAGTTTTTGGTGGTGATTTTAGGCAGATATTACCAGTGATTCCTAAAGGTACAAGACCCGAAATTGTTTCTGCATCACTAAACCGTTCAAGATTATGGGATCAGTGTAAGGTATTCCTTTTGGAACAAAATATGCGACTGTCCTCAGGCAAAACTGAAAGAGAAAATGCAGAAATTGCTAACTTTAGTCAATGGGTGTTGGATGTTGGAGATGGAAAACTGCCAAACATTCATCCAGATGATTTGATCAGTGATCCAGAAGTTGTTATACCCGATAAATTCTTGCTAAGAGGTGCAAGTTCTTCAATAAAGGATATAGTCAATGTTACTTATCCTGATTTCATAAATAACAGGCATTCAGCAACATATCTAAAACAACGATCCATTCTTACTCCAACAAATGCCGTTGTTCATGATATCAATTCCTATGTTCTAGATATGATTCCAGGTAAAACGCATACATATCTAAGTCAAGATTCAATTGATGATCATGTTAATTCCGAAGATGATTATGAATCTTCATTCCCGGTTGAATATTTAAATTCAATCAATATGCCATGCCTTCCAAAACATGAATTGAACATCAAAGTTGGAGCCGTTGTTATGTTGATGAGGAACCTGAATCAAATAATTGGCCTTTGTAATGGTACAAGGCTGATTGTAAAAAAATGTTTGAAAAATAGTATATTATGCGAAATATTATGTGGGACAGATGTTGGGACCACACACATCATTCCGAGAATAGAGATGGAGCCAACAGATACGCGATGGCCTTTCACTTTCAAGAGGATACAGTTTCCGCTACAACTTTGTTTTGCCATGACGGTGAACAAAAGTCAAGGACAATCACTAGACAAGGTCGGCCTGTACCTCCCAAGTCCTGTTTTTACACATGGTCAATATTATGTTGCAGTGTCGAGGGTTACGTCGCCATCTGGGTTACACATCTTAATTCCAAGTGATACTGGATATCCAACAAATGTTACTGCAAATGTTGTGTATGAGGAAGTTTTTTACAATCTGCCAAAATCAGGTTAATGTAAACCATTTTGTTTATCATATGAATTATAATACAACAATTATTTCCTGTTTACCAGTCTCACACTTGACAGGTTAAGTACTAATTCATATTTATTTCCATGGTTTGTAGGTAAAGATTGATATTGGATAGCGATATGTTCATTCGAAAAGATTATAAGATCTTTACTGACATAAGGTAGTTCACAGATTATCTTTGCTAACAAAACACCTGTGCATTTTAGCATTCATAGTTTGTTTTTGTTTTATATCTTACAACAAGACCTAATTAACTTCTGAAAGTTACCAAATTTTTACTCCCTTTGAATTTTTATTTTATTGTCTACCAATTAAGAATGGGTCAAGATTTTAGTTTTAGTTAAGGTAGATTCACTTGAAAATATATACTGAATTTCAAGAATGCCAGCTTGACGGAGGCAGTTATGCCTGATATCAATGTAAATGTATGTGTGTGGGTGGTGGAATGATTAAAAATGAGGCATGATGGACTGAGACACTTTTATAACACCATGTTTCTGGTTATTTATTGATTTTAAGTTTTAACGTACACATTCAGGGTTAGTTTTTTTTACATGAGTTGCTTGGTAGGTACTTAAAACTTTCGTATATATTTACCTTCTGCATATCAAGCATGAAAATCTATAACTTATTGGTTCGTCCATATGAATTACCATATTAATCTATTCTATTTTCCTCAGGCAAATGAAAGCATATGATCCTCTGTCATATTGTTTGGAGATTTGACTATTGCAGAGTGAGGATGACATTCACAGTCCAAAATTTATATAAAGAACCGAGATATGTGGTTGGAAGTTTAGCATAAAGATATGACTTTATAATGTGCAAAGTTTTTCTATGGTTTGGTACCAACAAATATTAAGTAATTATTACATTTCAAATTTCCAGAATTTGAAGATCCTTTTTTAAAACCTTTGACATGCTTTCTATATCATGGCACAATCAAGAGTAGCTATGATAGTTAATACTACTGTGAAGTGTAAAGTTTAAAGCAGATGCTTTGTAGTTTAATCTCTACCTTTTTTTTTGATGGTTTAACCTCTACCTATTTAAAAATGAAGGAGCTATATGTTATACGAGAAGAATATAACAATCAAGATTATTTTATTTATTAGTATCCTTATGTTCTTATTAAAAAAATGTATTTCACATTAGTTTACATTATTAATTGTTTCTTGCCCAAATATAACAATCAATGTTATTATTAAATTCATTACTGATAACTTTCTGAGAAAAAAAATAATCCTTGATTTTTAAAAGTTAGGCAATATACATCCGTGTATAACTATAATGTGATTGACTTTATTTTCTGTCATCACCCCTTCAAAAATCAATCATGTACCCTCGAATAATCTAATTATTTGATTCCTAAAATATTGTTAATTAAATTAATTATTATATCTTCCATATATATGCTAGCAAGACAATCCCCAAAATAACAGAATAAGATGACAATACCAATCAAATAAATCAAATATTCACTTTTAAAAATTTTAAACCAAAATCTTATTAATTTATTTGACGTCAAATAGATTATGTATTTTAGCACAGATTTTGAAAAATGATCAACGTCACATTGTCTTATTATTTAATAATAAAAAAATTTGAGATCCTAAAATAATGTTGATTGGATATTCAAATATATTTGCCGTGTGTCAATTTGAAGCAGTTAATAGACTACCATATATAGATATATACGTACTAATTTTTTATTTTTTTTGACAATGGAGTAGATCTGTTGTCGATTATTCCATGATTTAAAATGTTAAATTTTTTGACATGATTACATTGATATTTCATTTTGTAAATATATATCTCTGGTTTTAAAAAGAAACGAACTTTTCATAAATTAAAAAATTATGGACATTTTTATGTATAGTTAAGACATAAAACCAAAATCAAATCATCATATTAATTGGAGTATATCATATATTGAATCAAATTAAGGCATAATATTTGTTAATAGTAATAAGTATTGGATTCACGCCTCAATTTAAGGAATTTTTAGGTATATGCCATCACACTCATCTATATAAACTTGCTAAGCCTATTACATTAAACGACTAAACCAAGGTGATCTATCCGTCTTACTTCAAGTTCTTAACTTCTCTTCTATTTTCCATTGATTATAAACTTATGCATATACACAAACAAACACACACAGACACGTATATAATCTACACAATGTTTAATGTTTGTTCTTTTAATATCACAGGTAATTCTATTGAAACTTATTCATAATGTTCGATCAACTTGAGTTGCTCCACACAGCGAGAACAAATTGGAAGGTCAAAGTCCGTATCACAAGGATGTGGCCATCATATTCAACAGATGGAAAAAATACATTCAATGGGTATAACATTATCATCCTGGACGACGACGTAAGTTTATTTCGGAAACCTAAACTCACGAAACCTACATAATGTATTACAATATTTACATGACAAAGTAATTTTCAATGTTCTTATATTACCATAAACTAATTTCACTAATTTTATTTCTATAGAATTATCACATGCAAGGATTCATTTATCCTGACAAATGGAGCAAGATTCAAGATAGCCTGAATGAAGGAGATATCCATATCATAACTAATTTTTCTGTTAAAGAAGCCACCCTTAAATTAAGGCCGGTTTTTTCTAAATATGTCATCAACTTTATCAACTCAACCACTGTTGAAAAACTGTTGGAAGATGATTTTATGATACCCAAGCACAAATTCGAGTTTTATGACTTGACAGACTTATTCGACTTGGCAAGTACCTATGTTCCTAAACAACCTCCAGAATATGCTACAGGCAAGTATACAAAATATTTTATCAATGCACTTTACTTTGTGGGATTAATTTTATACTTTCATAATTTCGTTTTACTGCAAAACTATCTCACTTTTTTTACTTTTGTTTTATAGATATCATTGGTGCTGTCGAAAAATATGAAAAGCTCGAAACAATCCCTACCAAAATTGGCCAAAGGGCGATTGTTCGGTTCAGAATTTCAAATGGAAGGTAACAAACGAAAATCCACTTTCTTTAATTCAAACGTGTATGAAAGGAAATTCTTAAGAGTATTTTAAGTAGATCTCTATTCTTATATTCAGTAGGTCTATATTAATATGTTGCTTTAAAGATATGTTATGATCAATGATATAATTAAATTATATGCCTCATGCTTATGTAGATTTTTCTCATTTTTTTGTCTAATACATTCAACTTTCTGCAATACTTCTACATGTCATAATCAGTATTCTTATATGTAATAAATTTAATACACATAACTAACTATCACCATTAAATTAAATAATTTTCCAGGATCTCCCATAGGGTTACTGTTTGGGGAAAATTGGCTGAAACAACTGAAAAAGAGTATCAACGTGAACGTGAACGTGATTTGACACGACCAGTTATTGCAATTGTTGCGAGTGCAAAGTTGGAAATTTTTAAAAGTTAGTTGAATTTTTTTAGTGCACAATTTTTGATTAATTTACCAAAGTCTTATTATATATATGGACTGACATTATTATCAAAAAATTACAGCATCTCTGCAGATAAATAACTTGCCGTCTTCAAGAATCTACTTCAACTTGGACAACTATGCGGTAAATGAAATGCGCAAAAGGTATTTATCAATGTTTGTCTTCTTTTCAAACTAATTATGTGTATATAAAAGATTTCCATTTAGTTTAATACATTATACCAAAACTGACAGTGAATAAAATTGATAGGTTGGAAAAAGAAGGATTCAAAAGTGATGAAAATGATATTTCGGCTGACATAGTGTCTAATGATGTACAAGTCATCGAAACTATGACTTTAAAGGAGTTGACTGAAAAAACTTCCACTGAATATGCAAAGGTGTGATAGCAATTTTTTAAAATTAATTACCTAGCACACAAGTTTATTAATAAAAGTATATTTTTTTGGCCAGAGGAATGTCTTGTGCAAAGTCAAAATTAGCAAGGTGCATGAAACTGAGAGTTGGTGGTTTATTAGGTGTTTCTTTTGCCAACAAGAGGTATACAATTTGGAGGAAAGGTTTAAGTGTCTTAAGTGTCGTAGGAATATGCCAAGTGGTGAGACAAGGTTTGTTTTTAAATTTTAACCAATTCATAAACTTCTATTAGTACAAAGGTAAGAACATATAAAAATTATCTTGGTTGTTTTCAAATAGATACAAGATTAAAGTACTTGCTGAGGATTCTACACAAGCTGTTGATGTTATTCTTCATGATCGTGCAATTAAACGTTTGGTTGGAAAAACTGCATCCACAATGATAGATGAGCTTGGGGAGGTATAAAAATTAATCATTTAATTATTCATGACTAGAAAAATTATTTTACTGCAGCAATATTCTTTGAACTTTTTAATATGTATATGTACACTATAAATCTTTTTCAGGCTGCATCAAACATTTCCATTCCTCAGTCGATAATGGATATTGCTGGCAAAGATCTTACTTTAAATATTATGATAAATGAAGAAAATGTGTTAATCAGTAGTAGATTGTATGATGCAACTGATGCTTATCTTCCTAAAGAGTCCAAGTCAATATGTTCTGACTCTACACAAGAAATTCCAAATTACACCATATCAAGTTCTGCAGATGTGAGTTGATTTTCTTATATTGAAATCTGTTTCATTCCATATTCCTACAAAGTCTTAAAAATGCACGTGTTCCATTTTGCTTACCCCTAAATATTAATTAAGCTATTAAATTTTTTTCAGAATGGTGAATTGGCTGTTGGGGACACTGCCATTGGGGACACTACACCAGGTTCAGCTAGATCGTGTAACAAGAAAATAAAATTGGTAATACATTCTTTTTAAAATTTATACATTTGTATTTAATTTATTTTTCATGTATTGATTAATTAGATTTACTTTTTCATGTATTGATTAATTAGATGTACATCACTATTACAAAATCTATACATTTGTGTAAAATGCAGGAGAAGTAAGCTTTGGCAAATATGAACATCAGGACAAAGTGGGAGACTTTTGAAAATAAAATCACAAGACCTTTATTGTGATATTTCTTTTTTTTTGAACTATTGTTGATTTTCATTCAAATAAGTATTTGGATATCAATGTTTCCAAATGTAAGTATTTATTTATATTTTGTCATTGTCAAGGATATTTGTTTTTATTTTAATGAGTGCTTCAAATATTGAATACTGTTGACAATAATGTATTCAATAATTATCGATGTTGTAGATAAAATTATATGAAATATGTTTTTATAAAAACAAGCTTAATGCAAGGAAAATAATGTATATGCACTAAAGTACTACATTTATCTTAGAAAACTTGAATTCGAAACATATAATAATGAGCAAGCATATACAAAATACATTCACCTTTACAAAATGTTCCCACAACAAAAAAATAATTTAACCATTTTTTCATGTGTTTGCTTTTAATAATAATCTTACCCTTTAATTAATATTATGAAAATTTAAGTACATTGATTTAAAATCTCCAAAAAAAAATTACAAAACATTTAATTTAATTGTACGGTTTTAAATTAAATATCATTTGATTACTATTTTTCTAAATTATATGAAACATATTTTTATTTAAAAATAATTAAAGATTTTATTACTGTTAAAATATTGATACTAAGAACATTGATTTTTACACTAAAATTATAAATAATAATATCATACAAAATTAAATAAAATTTGTTTTTTCCTATTTCCCGTGTGCGTAGCACGGGCATATTCCCTAGTAATGATGAAATTGGTAGTGTGATTATTAATTAAATAAAAAGAAATGAAATATGGGGAACAAATTAAAATGTCATAATAATGACCATGTTAGTGCTATTTTTAGTAAAAAAAAATGATGACCCCTCCATCAGCTTGTTTTCCCCGGCTGGCTAATTAAAGCGATACTCTAATTTCGTTTCCTAAAATAAATTCGACCCAAAATTTAAAATATTATTTCTCTAAATTTCCTGATAATAATAAACACCAAATAAATATAATTAAATAGATATAATATAACATTTACTTACATATGAATAAATAAAATCTTAACATTTCACAAAACGCGCAAATTAAAATATACTAGTGCATTTCTCTCAAATAAAATTTAAATATCGAGCAGGAAAAATTTATTCGAAAAATTCGCGGTTATTACAAAATTGGTCAATGTTAAGATCAAAACCGTATTTCGAAATATAAATATATAGAGTTAACATCGATGGATACAGAGATACATACAAGCATTAATTACATAATAATAAATGCATATTAGTTCATATCAATTATTATTATGTAATAAATATGTTAGTGTTACAATACCTAAATAGCCCCCGAAAATATAACATAGATATAATTAGTAGGGATAAATATGACTTTTTATATGAATAAAGTTGCTCATGGAACCCCCCATTTGCTCTATTATATATATATATATATATATATATATATATATATATATATATATATCTGTGTGTGTGTTTGTTAAATTGTTTTGTGCGTTTACATATTAAATATGTGATTATATATTAGTTTTACGATAGTTAATGTTAATATAAGTTTGTATTATACTTATATACGCATGAAGGTTTTTTTTGTATTGGGATATTTTTTATAATATTTACGCTACACCACATATGCTATTTAGCAACACCTGAAAAAAGTGTAAAAAAAGCCTGAAAAGTGTTGTCATAAGCCCAGAATTGGTCTAAGGCTACTCTTTTTCCAATTTCAGTGGTGTTGGATCTGCTCGTGTGGCCTTAGGTGGGTAAGCCAACACTTTTGCCACCCTATGGCCACATCGCTATAGATGTTGCATTAGTCATCTATGCCAACACTTTCGGGTGTATAACAACACTAAAGGGGATGTTGTAATAGACCTATTGCAACATCGATTTTTTCCTATTGCAACATTGGTTCATCTAACACATTGTTTTTTGGTAACACCTTCTCGACTTTGTTGCAACATTTAATCGATAAAACACTTTCAGAATTTAGCAACATCACGTTTTATTTTGT
Source organism: Kitagawia praeruptora (assembly GCA_037693485.1). Taxonomy (NCBI): domain Eukaryota; kingdom Viridiplantae; phylum Streptophyta; class Magnoliopsida; order Apiales; family Apiaceae; genus Kitagawia; species Kitagawia praeruptora. The sequence goes on from CM075347.1 coordinate 14,906,060, forward strand.
AAAATATATTTATTACACTTTTTATATTTTAGCAACACCTTTTTTTTTATTCCAACATTTTTCTAATAAACACTTTTTATATATTAGCTACACATTTTCAAGTTTGTTGCAACAAAAGCTATATGAACATCACAATTTAATCCTTAAAAATAATTATGCAAGCCAAAAATGCCAAAAAGAAATGCTACATTTTTTACTTCACAAACATACCAAATTAAAAATTACATAGTCAAAGTTGGACATAAACCAACTTGCCAGCCCAAAATATTGAATTCATACAAACAGCAAATACCATAATATTCCTAAAGACTGTCAATTCATGTTCTTCCATTCTCGACTCCCTGACTTAAAAAAATCTTGGACACCAGAACCAAAAGCATCCGTATGTCAACTGCCATTTCTGCCAACACCTCAATCGTCACCAATTCCATTGCCGCCCCAGTCAGTTTTTGGGACTCATAAGAAACCAAATTCCTCTTATTAATACAGGATTAGTGAAAATTATTACCAGATATACTGTTTTGGTGAAATTTATTACTTAGTTGATACAAAGCATATTCTGCACCTGGAAATTTTTGAGTGAAAGTATCCCATATACTTGGCCCCTTGCCATCTTCATTTGCTGCTTCTTCTATCTGTTAAACAAATGAAAATAAAATTACCACAAAGCACGATTAATTAGCTTAATACTTAATACACCAGTTGCACAACCCCCTACAATACAATGCATCTTTAATATTAATTTACATGAAATATAGACTAGTGATTTCTGCATTAGCAACCAAAACGATTGAGTTATAAATTTACAGGAAATATAGACTAGTGAGGTCTTTGTTTAAACATCAAAAATTTTCGTTTGTATATAAAAAACTATTCAGGAAAATTTTAGAAACTGAATTGAAAATTACCAGAGCTATATGCTTATAAAATTAACTCTTGGATCACATTAATTTATTTACATATTTTTAGGATGTCACCCCCGACAAGTGACAACTACCCTATCGACACAATACAAGAGTAATACATTAAGTGTTAGTTTAGAAGGGCATAGAACAATGACCCATTCCAAGGGAACATATTTCTAGTCCTCTTTATAATTAAAGGAAGACTAATTTCTATCTCATATATAAAAGTGGATATTATTTGCCTAATAAAATTTACTAGAAACATCACAAGGGGCCAAATAATAATACAAAATTTTCATCCAGCATGGACACCAAATATATGCGTAAATTTTAACATCCAGCATGGATGCAGTAAGTACTCAATACTGACACAAATGTAAATATGTAGGTCATGCAAATTAATGCATTTAGATAAAGAAACTACTAAAAACAAAGCAGCCACGTATCAACAAAGTTTAGTAATACCAACCTGTAAATGTCCCGTTTGATCAAGCATTAGGACATCTGGAGACACATCTCTGTAAAGAACCCCATTCTGAAATTAACAAACGGAAAATATTAAGCACGTTGAAACCACCATTGTTCTATCACCCTCTTACATTGATCTATCACCCTTTTATATATGTACACAATTTTTTAATTCCATTACACCCTCATTCCATCACTTTCAACCAAATGGAGCATTTGTATAAAAGTTATGAAAAATAATTCTATTAATAAAACTAATTCTGTACAAGTTAAATACTAGCTTAATAGCCATAAGATTGACACTTAGAGTACTCCTTGTGTTGCTCTGTTTTATGTACCTCAAAATTATCTGTAACTAAGAAAATTACATCCGTGGTGTGAATAGTGGCTCCTATTGTCATGCTGATAACCTGATCTGGAATTAACTCAAAGCTCAAGTGCTGCATGAATATAAGCTAGTGATACAATTGCTTCAAGTAAAGCAAACTGATCACCTACGCATTTGCGAGGACCTCCACTGAATGGTATAAATCTGCAGATATATTGTGATATGAGTCCCAACTATATAGGTAGACAAATATATTTGTAAGCCACATCTATATGGGCCTTTGATCCCACGGTTGTATGATTGAAACAAGATAAAAAGAATACTGGATACCTATAATCGGTATTCAATTCATTTGGCACCCATCCAAGTCAAATCTTCTGGAATAAACTCTTCTGCTCTGTCCCCAACTTGGGATTTACATAAAGATAAATAATTAAAAAATAAAAAAAATATGGCATGACTATATGGTAGTACTTGCTTAAGAGAAAAACAAATTTCCCTATCGTAAGCGTTTGACACCTAAATTTGCAAACTGATGATATCAATAAAGATATAACATACTAGCGTTGATTAGGATTAAGCATATGTAGTTGACTCCAAGTCATTAAATTAAATCGGAAAAGATTAAGCATGTTAATAATCAAGACATTTACATTCAAGATTCTAAGTACTAAAAGTATTACAAAACCTCACAATAACAGTCCAAGCATAATACTAAAAATACTAAGCCAATCATCTCAAAGTGACCATTAATCACATTCTACTCAAATCCAATTCATAGAATTCAAAGACTTAAACATAGCAAATTCCATAAAACCAATCACACAGAGCTAGGTTTAAGTCAAATAAAGTACCTGCCAATCAGGTTGTATACCAGGTGAAGTAGCAGCAAGGTTGCTGGAAAGCTTTCTTTTTAAGCCCTCAATTTCTGAAACATCAAGAGAACCAGGAAAGGTAGTATTAGGAGAAAGAAAATATTAACCAAGTAAACAAACATGGTTAAAGGTAATGTAAACTTTAAATCATTAGATATATTACCATTCTCTCCTAGTTTTAGATGGCCGCCAGGAAGCTTGCAAATAGTGTTCCCAATTTGCAGCAGAAGTATTAAAGTGCAAGTAAATATTTGAGCTACATACAAGCATAAGAAAAACAGGGAGGCACACAAGATGGAGATAACAAAAGCAGCAAAACAAAGCCACTAATAAACTGCTTACCAATTGGATTTCAACATTCACAGAAGCAAACATCTGTCACAAATTCGCATGATAGTAAAAGCAAACTTCACAGTGAGCACACAAAAAAGATGTAGCAAGCGAATCACGAAATGTAAGCATATAATACATAAAAAAACTAATGTGTAATACCACACTAAATCCGACTTAAGTCTTCTACTGAAGGTATTGTACGATAAAAAAGTAGCTAGTCCAGTCAATTAGAAAAACAACAAAGAATGTCAAGCCAATAAAGAACTACCTTAGCTCAATGTAACAACAACAACTAGTAAAGGAATTTGTTCATCACATATTCACATGAATGTGGTCAATGGACAACTTAATCTCTGTACATATATAAATATAAAGAAAAAAACAAAATTAATGCTGAAAAATACTCAAAATTATAAAATCCCCAAATTTTGAAATACTGAAATTAGGGTTTTTCAAAAAACTGAAAAAATTAAAAAATCCCCAAATTTTAGGGTTTACAAATCTTAATTTAGCACGAACCACACAACTAGCATCAAATTTGCTACCCAGAGAGAGATAGGGAGAACGAGAGAGACATTGAGAGAACGAGAGAGATAGAGAGAGAGAAATAAAAGATAGAGAGGGAGGGAGATTACCTTAGAGAAATCCACAACAAGAGCTTCAAATAAATCTACGAATATCACACACATAAATGAATTAGGTTTTTTCGAAATAAAGAGAGAACGAGAGATAATAGAGAAGCAGATAGAAGAGAGAACGAGAGAGAGAGAGATTGTTTAGAGAAGATAGTGTATTTTGTGTTTAGAGGGAGTGTATTTTGCGTAGTAAAATTTTCGCGGTCCCCCAAAATTTCAATTCCCTCCACTAAAATTTCACTTTCCTTCCCCAAAATTTATATTTGCCCCCTTTTTAACACTTTGTTTTGGTCATCTACGGTAACACCCTACAAGTGTTGGCTTTGCTAATCCAATTATACTTAAGGTAACATATATTAACATCTATTGCAACATCAAGATATAATGTTGGCTTACATCAAAATTAAGTCATCTAAGGCTACATTTTACATGCCAACACTGGTTTTAGGTGTTGGTAAAGACCATATATGGTGTAGTGTTAATTCGTAAATAATTACAGTAGATCTAAAATGATTAATAATATATGGTATATGTTAGTGAATATTATAGTCAAAGCACGGGCTATTGTTAAATATTTTTAAAATTATATGATTAAACAAAGAGCTTTTTTCATAAATAAATAGCAAAAAGTAAATTTTTGCACATTTACTTTTGTTAAGAATAGTTATTTGCAATTTACCAAACTATTTGCAATTTTGTCATCCTAAGTTTCAAAATTGCAAAAATACTAGAAAGTAGGGCACCCCTTCCCCCTACCCGGCCTGCCCAGCATTTTCAACCACATTCAACCACTTTCAACACTTTTTTTAAGGTGGGATGCTATTTTGGTGGATTTGAGTTGCATGGCCCCGCAGGAGCAACCACTTTCAACTGAATGCAACCACATACAACTAAATTTCTGATTTCATGTTCCATTTTTCATTTGTCATTTTCGACCTCATTTTTGAACGCTAATATATGTATATATATATGTGTGTGTGTGTGTGTGTATGTGTGTGTGTGTGTGTGTGTGTGAGTTCAAAAATGAGGTCGAAAATGACATTTAAAAAATGGAACATGAAATCGGCAACTGAATGCAACCACATTCAATCGAATGCAACCACATGTAACTTTTTTTTTAAAGGTGGGATGCTATTTTGGTGGATTTGGGTTGCACGGCTCCGTAGGGGAAACCACTTTCAACTGAATGCAACCACATGCAACTAAATTTCTGATTTCAAGTTCCATTTTTCAAATGTCATTTTTGATATCTTTTTTGGACTATATATATATATATATATATATATATATATATATATTAGAGTTCAAAAATGAGGTCGAAAATGACAACTGGAAAATGGAACTTGAAATCAGCAACTGAATGGAACATGTTGAATGTGGTTGCATTTGGTTGAATATTGCCCCTGGCGAGGCCTTGCAACCCAAATCCACCAAAATCACCCACCTTAAAAAAAAGTTGAATGTGGTTGTATTTGGTTGAATATTACCCCTGGAGGGGTCTTACAACCCAAATCCACCAAAATCACCCCACCTTAAAAAAGAAAAATTGAATGCAACCACATATACAACTGAATGCAACCTTATATGCAATTGAATGCAACCACATATGCAACTTAATATTTCTATGTGACATTTAAGCAAACACTTGACATACATTTTATTACCAAATACAACAATCATAATCTAAAAGTACATCAACTAACATCAACCAACAAATCAACTAACAGCAACTAACAGTACATAATCATACTTCATCTTTTACATTCATCAAATCGGTAACTAACAGCCACCATTCCTCTCTCCCTCTCTGGCATGCGGCCCCGACATCCAACAAATCGGAGAAGACATATGCGTCACTTGAACAGTATATATGCATTTCTCGCGGAAGCAAAGATAGCAAACTATGATGTGTCGAACAATCCTGTCAAATGGAGCGACTTCCTGAAGAATTATTGACTACTTCTTGATCATGTAGCTCGGATTCACAAATTCTCTGTATCACTTTCTAAATTCTCCTCACATTCAAACGTATATATATACACGAATTGATGGTAGTAAAATTTGAATTGCTTCACCCACCTCCGAACTCCAAAATCCCATTCAAAATCCTGTTCGTCTCCACCCATTCCCTTCCATCTCCTTCTACCACCGAACTCTAACCCACCTCCGTTTCCCCCACACAACAGTTCACCACCACCGTCTACGATTAACATGACCACAATCGTTCACCCACTTTGTTCTCCGGCCAACTCAACCACCAACCCACTATTCCGCCTCAGCTCTTCTCCATCACACCTTCTTCATCCTCCATTTCATTTCGTGTCTCCGTCCACTACCACTACAATTAGTAGTAGTAGATTGAGGTGGGGAAGAAGGGGGTAGAAAGGCCTGCGGCCACGGAGATCGGAGGTGGAGATCGGGGTCGGAGGTAGAGATCAGAGGTGGAGATCGGGGCGGAGTTCGGGAAAGGGGGCGGCGGGGGAAGGGGAAAGTGGCGGCGGGGGAGGTGGAAGGGGAAGGGAAAGGGGGTTGGGTAGTCCCCGGTACGATGGGTTAGTCGCCGGTCCGGTGGGGTAGGGTATTAAGAAGAAATACGAGAATGGATTGACAACATGTGGAAAGAATTGGTTGTAAAGTACAACCGTATTTTTTGCAAATTTGGAAACTTTGATTACAAAAACCAGTATAAATGCATTAAAAGTAAGAGAATCGTATATCTGGAAAAAAAGAAAGATAAGATAGTATTTTTTGTGTCTCTTAAACAAAATAGTGTATAATAATTTATTATGGATATAGTTTAACTTTATAATACTGAATAATAAAATTATTAGTAATAATAATAGTTATTTGATAAATGACATGTATTGTTTAGAATTAATAATATAAAATCTAAATGTAAATTTGTTGTTGATGGGATTCGAACCTTTGATATTTGGAATAGGGATTTAAATATATAATATTTCTTGTTATTAGATCTAATGGTTATAATCTATTTATCAAATATCTAAAGGGTCACTATTCTTTTAAATGGTTGAACCAAACAACCAAATTATACCCTAGTTTGATTATTATATACTAGCTTATAACCCGTGCAATGCACGGTTCCTTTTCTAATATTTATAATTATATTAATTATTTTAATATTATATGTTATTAATTTACATATCAAATTGTTGTTAAAAAATTGATAGATATATGAGATTTTACACGTTCAATTTAATATTTGTATTCTATCTTGAATTATTAAAATGTGATTTTGACGATTTTATAGCCCGCATGAAATTAAAAAAATAAACTTTAATTTAGTGATTGTTTAAAAATTATTTTCCAATTAGAACTTTAATATTAATAAAATAAATTAATTTAAATTAAATTGTATCCTTTTTTAATTATATCATTTTCATATTATAATTTTCTTTTTAAAATTCAATTATAATACGACTTTGTTTAATTATATCCTTTTTAGATTATAATTTCTTTTTTAATATGATATAATCTTGATCGTCTATTTTTAAAAATAATCAATTCAACGGTTGAGATTATTTTGGTAGTACAGCGACTAAACCAAAATTATGGATAATAAGATCCCCCTTACGCTTATTATATATAAGGATATAATTAGTATAGATACCAGATTATCACCTGTGCAGCACACGGTTCTTTTTCTAATATTTATTATATTATTTTTTATTATTTATTTGTTATTAGTTTACATATCAAATTGTTGTTATGAAATTGATATATATATATATATATATATATATATATATATATATATATATATATATATATAAGATTTTATACGTTCAATATATTATGTGTTTTATCTTGAATTCTTAAAACTTGATTTAGATGATTTTACAGCCTTCGTAAAATTAACAAAATAATCTTTAATTTTGTGATAATTTAACAATTTATCCAATTAAAACTGCCAAGAAACAAAAGAGAGATGAAATTGACGAATTTTTATATTAAAAATTCTATTCTATTTAGGAAATCTACTTAAATTTTGTTTTGATTATCAAAATAACCTTCTTATTATTTTAAAATAGTTGTATTAACAACCAAATCTATACTATATTATTATAAGCAAACTAGAGATCTTTTGTAGTTTGTAGTTTGGTTAACCAAGCTATTCATAATCGTTAGATCTTCAACTCAGAAATTTGTTATATTAAGAAGTCTAAGATTCGATTTCCTTTTAGTTTAAAATATTACCCTTTATAAACAACAAGAAACATAAATCATACCATATTTTTCGATCATTAAACTAGAGATCTTTTGTAGTTTGTACTTTGGTTAACCAAGCTATTCATAACCGTTAGATCTTCAACTCAAATAGATCATGACCGTTAGATACAAACAATATTAAAAGTTGTTATATTAAGAAGTCTAAGATTCGATTTCCTTTTAGTTTAAAATATTACCCTTTATAAACAACTAAAAACATAAATCATACCATATGTTTCGATCATTAATTTTTCTATCTAATTAAAACATGTTATCTTCTATTTAATTAAGACACATTACCTTTTATTTTAATATTACAATAATTAATATATATATATATATATATATCCAAAAATATTGCACTATATCTTTCAACCATTAATAAACACCTAAAAACATGGTATGTATATATATATATATATATATATATATATATATATATTAATGATTGTAATATTAAAATAAAAGGTAACATGTCTTAATTAAATAGAAGGTAACATGTTTTAATTAGATAGAAATATTAATGATCGAAAGATATGGTATGATTTATGTTTTTAGTTGTTTATAAAGGGTAATATTTTAAACTAAAACGAAATCGAATCTTTTCCTTTTAGTTTAAAATATTAGCCTTTATAAACAGCTAAAAACATAAATCATACCATATCTTTCGATCATTAAACTAGAAACCTTTTGTAGTTTGTAGTTTGGTTAACCAAGCTATTCATAACCGTTAGATCTTCAACTCAAATAGATCATGACCGTTAGATACAACAATATTAAAAGTTGTTATATTAAGAAGTCTAAGATTCGATTTCCTTTTAGTTTAAAATATTACCCTTTATAAACAACTAAAAACATAAATCATACCATATCTTTCGATCATTAATTTTTCTATCTAATTAAAACATGTTACCTTCTATTTAATTAAGACACGTTACCTTTTATTTTAATATTACAATAATTAATATATATATATAGGTCAAGGTTCTAAAGAGAACATGCTTAAAAAGAGAACGAGAGAACATCTCAAAAAAATTAATTTAAAAATTGTAAAAAATTATAAATATTCTTAGATGCATTTTATGATTCTCAAACTTGAATAATTTTTTGTGGAAAAAAATATTTATGGGAATTTTGTTTTTTTAATCTCTTTTAGAATCTCACAAATTTTTAAGAATCTCTTTTAGAATCTCACAAGTTTTGAAGAATCTCTTTTAGAATCTCACAAATAGTTTTTTACACATGTATTTGTTGTTCATAATTGTGTTTTTTAGAATTGTATTAATGATATAAACATATTTATAATTTTTTTGAATTTTAAAAATTAATATTTTAAGTTGTTATCTCGTTCTCTTTTTAAGCATGTTCTCTCTAGAGCCTTACTCTATATATATATATATATATATCCAAAAATATTGCACTATATCTTTCAACCATTGATAAACACTTAAAAACATGAATCATACCATATCTTTCAATTATTAATATTTCTTTTCAAATTAAAACACATTACCTTTTAATTTAAATTAAGCTTGCAATGATTAATATATATCCAAAAATATCACACCATATCTTTCAATTACTAATAAAATATATTAAAAATCATTGTACATTGTTTATAATAAAAAAACGTAAGTATAATCATTAAACATGAATATATAAAATTATATTAAATTAAAATTTAAAAAATAATTGAATATGATGTTTATATATACAAATAAAATATAAATTTCAATAAAATTTATGACATATTAAAAGAAACGAGTGCATCACACGGTTTACAAGCTAGCTATACTATAATAAGCGAAAAGGGATATAATTTGTAGTTTGGTTACCATTATTTCGGTTCCACATTTTTTGTTATCCCCATTCACAACCGTTTGATCATCAGCTCAAATAGATCATGACCGTTAGATACAACAATACTAAAAATTGGAGGTCTAAGGTTCGAATCCCACCAACAACATTTTAATATAAAATTACTACTAGATTATGTTAATTTAGATTTAATACTAAAAATTATTTATATACAAATGTCTAAAATTTGAATTCTTCCAATATATTAACAGTAATGTTTATAAAATTATATACTAAACTGTAAGAAAATTAAAAAAAATTAAAAGTAACCCGTGCGTTGCACGGGCTATAAGCTAGTACAATTTTAATAATCTATACTATATTATTATAAGCAAACTAGAGATCTTTTGTAGTTTGTAGTGTGGTTAACCAAACTATTCATAACCATTAGATTTTCAACTCAAACAGATCATGACCGTTAGATATAACAATATTAAAAGTTGTTATATTTAGAAGTCTAAGATTCGATTCCCTTTTAGTTTAAAAAATTACCTTTTATAAACAACTAAAAACATAAATCATACCATATCTTTCGATCATTAATATTTCTATCTAATTAAAACATGTTACTTTCTATTTAATTAAAACACGTTAGCTTTTACTTCTATACTATATTATTATAAGCAAACTATAGATCTTTTGTAGTTTGTAGTGTGGTTAACCAAACTATTCATAACCGTTAGATTTTCAACTCAAACAGATCATGACCGTTAGATATAACAATATTAAAAGTTGTTATATTTAGAAGTCTAAGATTCGATTCCATTTTAGTTTAAAAAATTACCTTTTACAAACAACTAAAAACATAAATCATACCATATCTTTCGATCATTAATATTTCTATCTAATTAAAACATGTTACTTTCTATTTAAACCTAATATTACAATCATTAATATATATATCCAAAAAATATTGCACCATATCTTTCAACCATTAATAAACACCTAATTATATGAATCATACCATATCTTTCAATCATTAATATTTTTTTTCTAATTAGAACACGTTATCTTTTAATTTAAAATTAATCTTGCAATCATTAATATATATCCAAAAAAATCACACCATATCTTTCAATTACTAATAAAATATATTAAAAATCATTATATATTGTTTATAATAAAAAAACATAAATATAATCATTAAACATGAATATATCAAATTACATTAAATTAAAAATAAAAAAATTATTGAAAATGATGTTTGTATAAAAATGTAATATATATAAATTTCATTAAAATTTATGACATATTAAAAGAAACTCGTGCATCATATCGCACGGGTTACAAGCTAGCTATATTATAATAAGATAAAGGTGGTATAATTTGTTAACCATGAGAAATAAGCAGAGGAAATTCTTAACTGTGCGCAGCAGCTCGGGTTGGAGTTGGCTAGGAGCAAAGAGGATGCTCTGTTTACAATAGCTCAGCAATTGAAGCAAGGTAATCTGTAATAGAGTTTTCTGCTTTAGAAGTGTTGTATTATAAAAGTTGTTTAATGAAGAACATCAAAGTTTTTTCATGGAATGTGAGGGGAATTAAAGGGAGCTGCAATAGAAGGAATTTGAAGGATTTAGTTTTAGCTTCTAAGGCAAACATTTTATGCTTACAAGAAACAAAATGCGATGAATTGAGCAATTCTTTGAAAGGGTCTATTTGGGATGTTCAGACTCATGGCTGGATAACTCAAAAAGCAAAAGGGTTATCGGGAGGACTATTGATTTCTTGGGACTCTGGGATTTTCAAATGTTTAGGTTTTGCTCAATGCCAAAACTGGATTTGGGTTCAGTTCAAAATAATAGATGATGATATGGTCTTCAATTTGATCAACATCTACAGTCCTCAGAAGCTATTAGAGAAAAGGATACTTTGGGAGGAGATGTCAGAGATATATCACTTAATTGCAGGAGAAGCTACATGTTTCTTGGGAGATTTCAACTGTGCGAGAAATCAAAAAGAACGATTGAATTGTGAATATAGGTTGGCAGATTCCAGAATCTTAAATCACTTCATAAAGGACAACAATTTCATTGATTTAGAGGCAGTTAATGGTTTATTCACATGGTTTGGGAGAGAAGGGAAAAAAAGTAGATTGGATAGATTTTTGATCAATAATGAATGGTCTAGCAAAGGCTTATGGGTTGTCATAGCTCTATCAAGAAAGCACTCAGATCACAAAGCTATTACTTTAAGCATTGACAACAGCAACTGGGGACCCAAGCCTTTCAAAGTATACAATTGGTGGCTCAAGGAAGAGGGGTGCAAAGAAAAAATCATTAATTTTTTGAATAGCTCCGAAGCAGCAAATACCGACAATATTCAGGTTCTTCTCAAAGGAGTTAAAGAAACACTGAAAGGTTGGGGAGATAAAGCAAAATCAGAGTTGGATTCAAGAATAGCCTGTTTGGAAAAACAACAAGACTTGCATGATCTCAATAATTCCTGGGACAAGAAAGCGTTGGAATACAGAGAAGAACTCCTAAAAGGATACTCCAAGAGAGATTCTATGCTAAGGCAAAAAGCAAGGCTCCGATGGCATCTGGAAGGAGACAAAAACTCAAAATATTATCATCAAGTTATTCAATGCAGAAGGAATAAAAACAATATCAAGAAGATTCTTTGGCAGGGTGTTCTAGTGTCAAAGCCTTTGGAAGTCAAGGAAGCTTTTTTCATTCACTTTAAAGACTTCTTTACATCCAAAGTTGAATCTCTGATGTTCAGAATTGGTAATCTGGTTCAAGCTAAGATTGATTTGCCTGATAAGTCTTACTTGGATTCTAAAGTTTGCTTGGAAGAATTAGAGTTGGCCCTTCATCAGTGCGCAGATGACAAAGCACGTGGACCGGATGGTATCAACTTTAGATGCATCAAGTTAATTTGGCCTCATATCAAATCAAAAGTTCTGGAGAATTTGTTATGATTCTCAGAAACTTTAGTATTACCGAAGGGCTTCAATTCTTCTTTTTTTGCCTTGATTCCTAAATCTCTCAATCCGTCTCAAGTACACGACTTCAGGCCCATCAGTCTTATCAATAGCATTTCCAAGCCCTATCCAATAGGCTTGGTCAGTTTATGGATCGTCTAGTCAGTGGTTCACAAACGGGTTTCATGAATGGCAGGCAAGCGAGTGAAAGCATTTTGATAGTAAAGGAAGTTCAGCATTCTCTAATGAGGACAAATAGTGATGGATTAATTCTCAAATTAGATTTTGAAAAGGCGTTTGATTCAATAGAATGGACTTTCCTGTGGGAGCTTTTAGAAAAATTGGGTTTTGGACGAACATGGATAAATTGGTTGTCAACATATTTCGATAGCATAAGAATCTCGATTTTGGTTAACGGCTCTCCCACTAAAGAATTTTCTCCTAAACGTGGTCTTAGACAAGGAGATCCGCTTTCACCACTTCTCTTTAATCTAGCAGCGGATGTACTAAGCTGTATGCTTTCCAAAGCTGCAACTATAGGTATTTTTCAAGGATTTTCATTCCCAGGGAGCGTGAAGCAGTTATCTCATCAGCAATTTGTAGATGACACCATCATTTTTCTCAAAAATGACATGGATTCTGTGAAAGGAATTAAGAGAACTTTGCAGTGTTTTCAACTTCTTTCTGGACTTAAAGTTAACTTCAACAAGAGTAGAATAAACTCTAAGAAAGGTAATAAGGAATAATTACATCTCAGTGCATCTATTTTAGGCTGCAGAGTTGGGGCATGGCCTATGCAATACCTAGGTATGCCTATAGGTGTATCATGTAAAAGGAAAGTATTTTGGGAGCCTCTTTTAAGAAAGCTAAGAGGGAAATTTGCAGCATGGAAAGTAGATTCTCTTAACAAGGCAGGAAGACTTGTTCTTATTAAATCAGTGCTGGACAACCTACCTACACATTGGCTCAATTCTGTAATTATGCCAAAATCGGTATGCAAAGACATAGAATCAATAAGGCGCAGGTTTTTTTGGGGATCTAAAACAAAGGATGGCCATGTTGTGGGCAGTAAAATGCACTCGTTAGCTTGGAACAAGATCTCCAAGCCAAAGTCTGAAGGAGGGCTAGGACTATCTCTCATTGCTAATAGAAATGCAGCTTTGTTGGGGAAGTGGGTCCAGAAGTGGTATTCAGAAAGGGATAAGGAATGGCATAAATGGACAAGAATCAAGTATGCTTGCCAAGATAGTGAATGCCTAGAAGGTTTGACAGAAAAAAGAAACCTTTCAGAATTGTGGTCAGGTGTTAAGGAAGTAAGCAATAAGACTTTGTTAGGACCTCTTCTCAAGAAGGAGAATTTTAGATGGAAACTTAATGATGGGAAATCCGCTCTCTTTTGGGAAGACAACTGGAATCAAGGTACATCATTAAGAGAAAAGTTTCACAGATTATACACATTGTCAAATTTCAAGGATTTAAATGTTGATATTTTCCTCTCACTTTGGGATTGTTATGAGCATGGGAGTAATGTATTTTGGAGAAGAACATTAAGGAATTGGGAAGGAGAGCAGGTTGAGGATTTTGAAAAGATATTTCAGAGCATAGTTCTTAAAAATTCTAAAGATGTTGTATCATGGGATCAAGGAAGTGGTTCGTACACAGTCAAGATGGGTACTGGAATTCTATCTGGAGACATTTCTATACACAACAAAGACTACCAGAGCATTTGGAAACTCAAAGTGCCCTCCAAGGTTCAAATTTTCTTATGGCAATGTTATCTTAATATACTTCCAACCAGGTTCTTTTTAGCCCAGCGAATCAGCAACATGCAAGCATCTATGTTCTGTTCCATTTGCTGTACGAAAATAGAAAATTCAGAGCATATATTTTGGAAATGTGATATGGCCCTGAACTCTTGGAGAAGAATTCTAGATTGGTGGGGTCTTACCTATAAACCAACTCCAGGCAGTATGAATGAAGCATTTGGTATGATAAGTTGGTTCAAGACAGAAAGCCTGAAAAGAGTTTGGAAAGTAACAATAGTGTCGGCCATTTGGACATTATGGCTCTGCAGAAATGATAGAACCTTCAATGGTGCTCAGATAGATATTATCAGTGTACTTTTTTTGGTACAAAAAATAGCGTTGGAATGGAATGTGGCAAATAAATTCATCTCGCAAGAATATACGAAATGGTGGGATTTGAATCCAGTAGGAGTGGTCACCAGCTCGATGAATGCTGCAATAACAAGTCTGTTAAAGGACAAGGCAGACTTTTTATGCTTCATTGACGGAGCATGGAAAAAGGATTCTCAAGGCATCATTAGTTCAGGAGTAGGAGGAATTGTAAAAAACAGGGATGGACAAATTTTGATGTGCTTCTCAGGCCCTCAGAAAGCTATTAATGCTTTTGATGCAGAGGTTAAAGCTTTAGAAACATTGGCTGGAGCAATCTTTAAATTTGGTAAGCAAGACAAAAGCTTCATAATTTACATGGATAATATTGAGTTGGTAAGTAAATTACTGGAGTTTAAGGCATTAAGTCGCACAAATCTTTGTTTGGAGGAAGAGTCAAAACAGCAGCTACTTTTACTCAATAGCTGTTACAAAAAAATTGATAGAGAATTTTTAAGAGAAGCAGACTTCTAGGCCAAGCAGGGTATTAGAAGGAAAAATCTTTTTACTTGGTGGTCTTAATTTGTATTAGAGTTTTTCAGCCCATTAGACTATATAAGGCCCAAATAAGGAATTTGAACCGTCTGTAGAGCGATTCAGTTGTTCAGGGGAAGGAATGTTAATGACTTGGGGAGATGTGTAAATAATATTGGGAACATAAGAGTATAGATACATGCAGTTACATTTATAACGTAGTCTACTAGAGGTAGTATATTATGAGATACAACACCTTTTCTTCTCCTCTTTCTAAACACAAGGATAGTGAGTAAATAAGCAGAAAATGGCTATGATCAATGTCAATCCGGGTTGGGAGCTTCCACGAAAAGGAGTCTTTAAGGTTAATGTGCATGGACACTTCGCTGGTCTTAGGCTTCCGAATAGGAACTTAACTGGTATCGGAGTGGTTGTGCGTGATTATAGGGGTAAAATTGTTAGAATGTTAGCGGGTTCTCTTGGAATTGAGAATCAAAGAAGTAATGAGTTGCATGCTTTTATGGAAGGAATGAAGCTGATTTACGATGATGACTACCCAAATTCTATTCTTGAGACAGATCATGTCGCTGCATATTGGGAATGGAAGGATTCACGAGAAATAGGGGCAACACCTAAAAATGCTTTTATACTTAAGCAACTCAACACCAGGAAGGCTGACAGAAACTTCAAGCTTGAGATTCGACTCACAGATGAAGATGATAAAAGGTTGGCTGCGTATCTTGCTCAACATGGTGCAAACAACTGGAAACAAATGGTTGTTATTGAGAATTCGTTTGGGCGTCTGTTCGAGATTTGGAGTCTGGACATGGGTCTTGGTAGGGTTGGTCCTCAGTTCCACAGAATACATGAGGAAGAGGTGAACGTGGAAGCTATGGAAGATGGCGTTGATAACCCTCCTCCAGGAGCAGCTCAAGTAGAAGGTCAGGAAGGCAATGAAAATGGTCAGGCTGGAATACGAGCAGACGAAGTCTTTGTTGGCATGGAGAATTGGTAAGTTGAAGTTAGCAAATTAATTCCCGCGTTTCTTATTGGGCTTTTGTCAGTAAATTGTTTAAGCTGCTATGCTTCCTTTTGAGACTCTTTAATTCCGAGCATGTTCGGAAGCTTTTGTTAATGGGCATGTGGTCTGATCGGCTTTGTGGATCCTATTATTGTGTTGGTTTTGCTTGGGCTTAGTCCCTTAATATATTTCTGCTTTTCAAAAAAAAAATAAATAAATAAATAAATTTTGCTATAAATCAAATTATTAAAAATTAAAATAATACGTCCAAAACAAAATTTAAAATTTGGAAACAATAAAAATAACTAAACCAACATATCATATCATCTATATAAATACATATTCACGTCACTCTTTGGTATTCCTTGGGCACGTTTAAAAACATTTTTCTATCACATTTAGACATAAAACATTGACTTTGAAATTTGATCTGTCAGATATATATATATATATATATATATATATATATATATATATATATATATGTTATGCCCAAATCAGGCATGGCAGCTAAATTGATCTGATTGGCTAAATTAAAGGCTTATAATCTATGATGGGTCTAGAAGACAACAATTGGGTCACTAGAAGCCCACTATTGGAATCAGCCCAGCCTAACTACAGGTCCACCTCGCTACGATTCCTGTCAAGGGATCGCTTCGCTTCACTCCCGTCAAGGGACCGCTTCGCTCCTATTATCACATCTACATAATAAATGAGATCACTCACTCTCTGCTGGAAGGCTCATGGCTAGACCCCTCGAGGTCATATGGGTATTCATACATTTGGATTCGCTTCGCATGACTCGACCCCTCGAGGTCACATGCCTCGCTTACGCTGCATCTCTGCTAGCCTCGCTTGTGAGGTCACATTCTTGTCCATGCGAGACCATTGGTTTCCTTCTATAAACTATGGATCATGGATAGGGTTAACAACTCATTGCCACATCAGCCCTAATCTAATGGGCTTGGGCTATGACTTATCTTCTAGAACCCTAGCCCGGCTAGGTAACTTGCTACCCAAGAACTACGTACGGCTTGATCCCTATAAATAGGGTACGTAGGCACCTTGATATGGGAGAGAAACAGTTCACCCCTGAAATCACCTATCAAGCTCAGCCACATCTCTACACACAAACCCTCACCCTTATTCTTCTTTCTTAAGCTTTATATCCGTATTTAGCTCCATAAATCCAGCAAACCTCCAAAACATTGTTATACAATATTCTCCCTATAACATTTGGCGCTAGAAGGAGGGACCTATCTAGTCATTGATTGGGAGAATGATGACTAAATCACATAAGAAGAGAAACAGGGAAGGAGATACACCGGGGTCGCATAGGAGGAATAAGGACGACCCCCAGAAGAGGAACCCATCAG
This sequence comes from Kitagawia praeruptora, assembly GCA_037693485.1. Classification (NCBI taxonomy): domain Eukaryota; kingdom Viridiplantae; phylum Streptophyta; class Magnoliopsida; order Apiales; family Apiaceae; genus Kitagawia; species Kitagawia praeruptora. The sequence continues at coordinate 14,923,659 of CM075347.1, forward strand.
AAAGCGAGGCGCATAAAGAAGGAATTGTCGAGGAGGTTGAGGATGAGTTGGTGAAGGAGCGGACACCCCCTGTCCAATAGGTGGCATTGACTGGCGAAGTCATGTCATTCTTGAAGGGCCTCGGTGATCAAATGATCGAGGTAAAGGAGAAGATGGCTAAGATGGAGAAGCGACATAGTTCTAGAGGTTCCAAGAGAAATACAAGGATAGGGGATCGAATTCATCAAGCAAAAGGTAGCAAGGGCCCCACCAAGCAATTAATAGGGGACTTTGATGATGTAATGACAGATCAAACGGACCCCAACGGGCACGAGGAGGAAGCCACTATGGATAAGGAGAAATCGAAGGAGAAGCCCGCTTCGTCTGAAGGAAGGTCTGTAAGTGTCTTTGACCGGGTCGGGAAGAAGCTCAGTGAGCACGATCTCCGTCTCAAATTGGAGAAACTCAAGGCTAATAGGGACGAAGGATCTAAAAATAAGAGTAAGGGCTCTCATAGACCTTTATCTCCTCGAAAAGATCGTGAGCGGTCATATCGTCGCGATGTCAGACCCCCCTCTCCTCGTAGAGAGCGTGAGCGGTCCTATTATTACGAATACAGACCCACTTTCAATCGAGAGCGTGAACGATCCCAACATCGCGAGGATGACCCTAAAAATTAGGATCGCAGGAACGACCAAGAAGAGTTTAGTGCCCCAAAAAAGACTCAATCCCATCATGCAAGTATTGGAGGAAAGAAAGATGGAGACAAAGAGGGCAGGATCGGTGATTATAAGCTAGAGGAGTTGAAAAAGGCATTGGATGCGATGAACAATGAGAAGGGAATTTTCAGCAATATGGGTTCCTCCTCACCCTTCACTCATGAGATTCGCACTGCTCCATTGCCCACGGTATTTCGAGGTCATCATTCTGACATGACCTATAATGGAGAAACTGATCCAACCGAGTTCGTTATTCGTTTCAACAATGAGATGGAAGTATATCAAGTATCTCAGTTGGCGAGGTGTAGACTGTTCGCATCTTTGCTAAGGGGAAGTGCCCAGCAATGGTTCTCAAAGCTAGGATCCCTAGTTGTCATAGATTCTTGGGAACAGTTCGTAGACATCTTTATTAAACAATTTCAATCTTCAATGCTCTATGCACCTTCTATGTCCACATTGGCAAATATAAAGCAGAAGGAAGGAGAGACTTTGCACGATTACTTCAAGAGGTTCAATGCTGAAGTACCTCGCGTGCGAGGTGCAAATGACGAGACTGTGAAGAATTTCCTTATTGCTGGGGTAAGGGAAGGAACTAAATTTTGGGAAAAGCTACAAGAGCAAACCCCTGGTACACTCTCGGAGTTGCACAGGGTCGCTGAGCCCTTTAAGCGTGTCGAGAAATCACTTGCAGATCTAAAAAAGAATGATGGAAAAAGCGGCAGCGGAAGCAGGAATAGGGGAGTGAAAAGGAGGGATTCTTAAAGCCTAAGGCGAAGACGGGATCGAAGCCCTAGCCCGAAGAGGAGGGAACGCAAATACTTAAGGCGATCTCCTCCTCGAGATCGCTTTGCCAGAAACGAAGACAAGTTTGTTCCTCTGGTTGCCCCGATTGATCACATCTATGTTGTCAACGCGGATAAAGGAATGTTCAAGCGACCCCCACCCATGGGTTCAAGAGGAACTTCAGACACTAGCAAGTATTGTGCCTTCCATGAGCAAGTGGGGCATGCTACTAACAATTATTGGCAACTTAAACAGCAAATTGATCAGTTAATTCGAGATGGAAAATTAACCGAATGGGCGGTTCGTGAAGCAAAGAAGCACCAAGGGAATTCTGGAAAACAAGGATTGGGATATCATGCTGTGCCACATGAGAAGCAAGATGAGCCTCGTAAAGACAGGGAAGAGCGAGCTGGAAGTATACATGTAATTATTGGAGGTCCTCATATTGGAGGGGAAAGTAATAAAGCTAGAGAGAGATATGCACGTTAGGCCAGGGAGCGACCTCTCACTAATGTACATCATCTCCAAGAGCGACCTCCAAAGTTATTTAAAGGCGAAGACATAAACATTATGTTTACTGAGGAAGATGCGAAGTGGGTTCATCACCCCCACTCCGATGCACTTGTGGTTCGGGTTCGCATTGGGTCCCAAAATGTCTATAGGGTCCTTGTTGATAATGGAAGTGCTGTGAATATTCTTACATACGAAGTCTATAAGAAGATGGGATATGTTGATAAGGATCTAATACCCACAGTGGGGCATCTTTATGGGTTCACTGGAGCATCTGTTAGTGTTAAAGGCCTCGTTCGACTCCCCATCACTCTAGGGGACGAGCCTTGTATCACCACACAGATCGCTGACTTCATGGTAGTAGATCAACCATCTTCTTATAATGCCATAGTGGGAAGGCCCATCCTGAAAGAATTGAGGGTGGTGACATCTATCTATCACCTCTCTATGAATTTTCCTACTCCGCATGGTGTCGGTTGTGGGAAAGGAATCCAGCATGAATCTCGTGAATGTTATAACAATGCTTTGAAGGCTCCAGAAAAGTGGGGTGGCCCTGTGCCAGGAAATATGGAATGTAATATAATATCAATTGAAGAGCTCCCAGATAATTACTTTGAAGGTTTGGGTATTTAGGTGGAATCGATCCCAGGGGCCCTCATGTTAGAGGCCTCGCAGCCTGTATTAGTTCTCCAGGAGGGGATTGTTGAAGAGGCTAGTGACGATGAGGAGAGCCCAGAACAAGCTGCAGTGCGAGCTCGAAAGGGGAAGTGGGTTCGCAAGGAAACATCAACTTTGGTAGACTTGCCTAATGGGATAACCAAGGAGACTACAACAATAGATGAGTATGGTCATGTGGGAGCGATCCCAGCCACAGATACAAGGGCGAACTCACTACAAAATGGAGTCACAAGAAGGAATGAAGCAGAATCTAGTGCGGCTCGCGAATTCAAGCTTGATTTGGATCCTCGCATCCCAGAATATGTTGAACGAGCCGGGGCCGCAGAAGATACCATTTCTATCTTAGTTGACGCCAAAGATCCGTCCAAGGTACTGAAGGTCGGGTCGCAGCTTAATCCAGGGCTTCGCGAGAGGCTCGTTAACTTTCTAAAATCCAATTTGGACGTGTTTGCCTGGTCCCATGAAGATATGATTGGAATTGATCCTAATGTTATGTGCCACAAGCTCAACTTAAATCCAGGCAAAAAAGGAATAAGGCAAAAAAGGCGACCCATAAGTGGTGAGCGAGCCGAGGCACTCAAAGAAGAAGTTGACAAACTCCTCGAGGTCGGCCTCATTAGGGAATCTTTCTACCCTGACTGGCTTGCGAACCCCGTTCTTGTGAGGAAGCCCAATGGAAAGTGGAGAACGTGTGTGGATTTTACCGACCTCAACAAACATTATCCCAAGGACAGTTTCCCACTACCAAGGATCGATCAGTTGGTGGACTCAACAGCCGGGCACGCACTTCTTAGTTTTATGGATGCTTATTCAGGGTACAATCAGATACCAATGTACGGCCCTGACCAAGAGCACACCTCGTTCATCACTGATACGGGTCTCTATTGTTACATAGGGATGCCATTTGGTCTTCTCAATGCTGGGGCAACCTATCAACGGCTCGTTAATATGATGTTCGAGAAACAAATTGGGAACAATGGAAGTGTATGTAGATGACATGCTGGTAAAATCTAAAGAAGCTGAGGATCATATCGCCCACCTCGCGGAGATGTTTGACATACTAAGAAAGTACAGGATGAAGCTCAATCCCCAAAAGTTTGTGTTTGGGGTCGAATCGGGGAAATTCCTAGGGTTCATTGTCAACCATAGAGGCATCGAAGCGAACCCTGTAAAAATAAAGGCTTTAATGGACATGCGATCCCAAAGAAATGTGAAATAAGTTCAGAGTTTAACAGGAAGGATCGCTGCCCTCAATCGGTTTGTTTCCAAATCATCGGACAAGTGCCAAGAATTCTTCAAGGCAATCAAGAAGGTGGGGAAGGATTTTGAGTGGACCCCGCAGTGCGAGGAGGCATTTCAAAAAATTAAGGAGCATTTGGGATCGCCACCTCTACTCTCCAAGCCTCGCGAGGGAGAAACACTCATTGTGTACCTCACAGTGTCAGAACATGTGATCAGTGCTGTTTTGGTTCGCGAAGAGGAAAAAGTTCAGTATCCTATCTACTATGTTAGTCGAAGAATGTTAGAGGCAGAGACTCGCTACACTAATATGGAGAAACTTGCTTATGCCTTGGTATTGGCCTCGCAAAAATTAAGGCCATACTTTCAGGATCACAAAATTGAGGTTCGCACATCTTATCCTCTAAGGCAAGTGATGCATAAACCAGAAACATCAGAAAGGCTCTTGAAGTGGACTGTGGAACTGAGCCAATTTGACATCGAATATAAGCCACGAGGGCCTCTGAAGGGTCAGGCCCTCGCAGATTTCATACTTGAATTTCCTCCCTACGTTGAAAAAGGTTCTTGGGCTCTCATACCGATCCCTGAAAAGACGAGTAGCGAGGCCAAAGCTCAAAATTCGGCCTCGTGGTGGGAACTTTATGTGGATAGTGCCTCTAATAAGGAAGGAGCGGGAGCAGGGATCGAGCTTGTTACTCCCGAGGGTCGCAAGATACGAAGCGCAGTTCATTTCACGTTTGGAGCATCTAACAATGCAGCTGAATACGAGGCCCTAATCATTGGTCTAAAACTTGCGATTGAAATGAAAATTAAAAATCTCAATGCGTACAGTGATTCTATGCTAGTCACAGGCCACATTGGATGCGGTTGGCAAGCTAGAGGACCTCAAATCGAACTTTATCTGCGATGTGTGCAAAGATTGATGAAATCATTTAAACAAGTCAAGGTAGAATTTATCAGGAGGGCAAAGAATCAAGGTGCTGATGCCCTAGCAAAATTGGGCTCGCGTCGCGAAGCCACTTTACTTGGAGTCATACCATTGGAAATTCAAACGAAGCCTAGTGTCCCTGAAGAGTTTATCATGGAAGTAGCGAGCTCAGAACCAACTTGGATGACCCCTATATGGGAGTATGTGAAAAATGGGGTACTACCTCACGATAAAAAGGAAGCAAGGAAGGTCAAATATCAGGCTGCTCGCTATGTTATTTATGATGAGGTTCTGTATCGAAGAAGGTTCAACACTCCACTCTTGAGGTGTGTAGATGGCGATGAATGTAACTATATTCTGAGAGAGGTCCATGAAGGCATTTGTGGGAATCACTTGGGGGGTAGTTCGCTAGCTCAGAAAATTCTTCGTCAAGGATATTTTTGGCCCACACTTAAAAGGGACGCATTTGAGTTTTCTAAGAAATGCGATGCCTGTCAAAGGATCGCTAACTTTAGAAACGCACCGGTCGCTCAACTCACTTCGCTCACGAGCCCATGGCCCTTTGCTATGTGGGGGATCGATCTAATTGGGGAATTACCTAAGGCTAAGGGGGGGAGTTAAGTATGCAGTGGTGGCAGTGGATTATTTTACTAAGTGGGCCGAGGCTGAGCCACTTGCAACAATCACTGCCAAGAAACTAAAGGACTTTGTATACAGAGCAATTGTGTGCCGCTATGGGATCCCTTATCAACTCATATCAGATAATGGGAAACAATTTGACAGCAAGGAGATGAAGGAATTCTGTGAAAATTTAGGGATCAAGAAAAGTTTTTCAGCTGTTAGTCATCCTCAGACAAATGGCCAAATTGAGGCAATCAACAAAATAATCAAACATACTTTAAAGGCGAAGCTGGAAGAAAGCAAGGGTAATTGGTATGAAGAATTACAAAGGGTTCTGTGGTCATACAACACGACCCCAAGGAGTACAACTGGAGAGACCCCATTTTCTCTTACTTATGGGTGCGAGGCCATGGTTCCAGTGGAGGTTGGTTCGGGATCGTTTAGAAGGGAACACTATGACCCTGAGTCTAATGAAGTCAACCATAGGCTCTATCTGGACATGATTGAAGAAACAAGAAGCGAGGCTCAGCTACGCCTCGCAGCTTATCAGCAAAGGACCGCAAGGTACTACAATGGAAAGGTCAAGGTACGATCCCTACGTACAGGTGACCTAGTACTCAGAAGGGTTATGCCTAATACTAAGGTCGCGGGTCATGGTGTTTCTGGTGCTAATTGGGAAGGACCCTACAAGATCTATGCTACTCTGTCAGAAGGAACCTACTATCTCACTGATATGGAGAACAAAGTCATTCCGCGAGCTTGGAACGCGGAACACTTGAGAAAATACTATCAGTAAAAGCTTCATTACTGGTAGTCTCTATTCATTTCTACTACTTAGCATTAATAAATTCATACAAAGTATTGGGGGGTAGTGCCCATATAGACACCTCCCCTTTATGATGTAATGATTCTAGGGCCTCGCCCCTACTTATCAACATTAGGGCCTCGACCCTACCTATGTATTGTGTGGAAACATTTCTACTTATCAACTTTAGGGCCTCGCCCCTACTATGGCAATAAATGAGTTCGTCTACATTCATTATTGTTTATTTTTTGCATTCAAACTTCATTTATTTGTTTGTTAGAATTTCATATTTTAAAGGACTAGTTCAACACAACAATGCGAGGTTACTCCCCTTCAGACAACAAGCTACTGAAAGGTATATTGCTTACACCAGTGCGATCCCAAATGGTCTGCACCTAATGATCTCACGAAAATAGGTCGCATTTACCACAATTAAAGGAATCTAATTAACGAAGACAAACTACATGAAGATTTATGGAAATGGAAGATACAACGCTACTATGAAAACAGTTAACATGGAAGCACATGCAATTATATTGGAAACATGGATGAAATTAAAGTTAATATGGGTCGCTATGCGATCCCAAGAGACTTGTTATCAGAGTTAATCAAAAAATATGGTTACATCTTGCGAGGTATTCAAAGGGTACCCGCATCCCTAGTTCAGGAGACTTAAAGACAGTAATGGTTACAAACAAATCACGAGGCATTTTTGTCTTGATTAACTTTGGCGGTCTCCTCAGCTAGCCTTGCTTCTTCAGCAATCCTAGCCTCCTCTGCGAGCTGCTCCTCCTCTGCATCCTCGGCTGCGATTTCCTTCTTCAGGGATTCAGCGAAGTCAGCATTTCCTGGGCCAAGTTGATCCCAGTCAAAATCAGGGATCGTTCTGATGAATCCCTTCATGAAGCTAACTTGCCCCTTGACCAGGAATGCATCCTCAGCGGTTGACAGAGTGGCTTTAGCAGTGTTTAACTCAGTTGTTAGCTTCGCGATCTCCTCATCCTTTTTCTTGATGGCCTCTTTACTGGACTTTTGCAGATCCTTGAAAGATTTTTCAATCTCGTTCTTCTCTTGGCGCGCTACCTTCAAATCTGTTCTGATTTGAGCGGTATCTTGAGAAAGTTTTTTCTTAAAGGTCTCTTCCAGGGATCGCTTATCCTCCGCTTTCTGGAACTCGAGGACCTTGTTCTTCTAATCGAGTTGGGCGAAGTGTTTGGTATGGGCAGCTTGTCGGATGAAGGCCTCAGCTAAGCATCTGGTTAAGGCTTTAGCATTCTCTTCTGGCGACGCCTTCCACCACCCCGAGGTCTCAGCCTCGTCCGAGTAATGAGTTCCTAGTGCAACGAAGAGATGTTGGGAAGCCGTTGCTGTAACGACCCCAGAAGGTGGTCGGGAGGAGCTATCTTTTAGCAACCCCTCTGTTCTGGGTCGCTTGGAGGGAGTTTGATCAGGAGAAGTCAGGGGTTCTCCAGCTATGTCCGATTGAGCTGGGGGGTCGCTAACGACCTTCTTGGAAGGAGCTGTTGGTTTTGGGGGAGGTGCCTTCAGAGCAGACTGTGCCTTAGCACCCTTCTTTGCATTAAGAAAGGGGGGAGCCTTACCATCAGACATGCCTGCAAAAGGAAAAAAAGGAGTTAAAAGACAGAATAATAAAATGCGAAGACGAGCAATATAAAGTTATACATGTATGGGAGTGAGAATCATGGTGCAATATGTAACAGTCATGGATCTAATCACTATTGAATACCCTAAACATCTACAAGTTCGACGTGAGAAGACGAGGCCTCTTCACGCACTTTCCTCTTCCGCGAAGACCGCTTCGCAGTAGAGGGCCCCGCTTCAGGGGTGGACCCTACTCCTTCCTTGAGGAATCCACATTCAACAAGGTTTTCTAAAGAAAGAAGGGTCCTGATATTCCTTTCGTCCTTGGTGGATTTAGTCAGTACTTCATCGGCTCATTTCTTCTCGTCGCCTTTGAGAACAGTGCGAACTGGACCAACTGCGATGCCGAAATAGGTGTTAATTTTTATAACTTTTCAAGAGGATGAAGGAGTATAATTTGGATAAATAACTCACCAGGAAGATAGTTGAAGCTTGTCTTAACTCTTGGAACTTCGTGTATGTACAAAAATGGTTCTTTCCATGAACCGGCATTACTTATAGCCCCAGGAAGGAGATTTTTCTTGTTGAACTCTGGCCATATGGAAAAGTAAACATATCCAAAATCCTTGGCCCCATGGCGCCGCTGCCGGGGAGACGCCTAGTTTCTCTAATTTTAGTTTGATTGTTTTATATTGTTTCTCTTGTCTCTTTGGAACTCTTGTTCCAACTGAGACCGATCTTACTGCTTTTCCTTGTTTAGTTGTTGATGCCCAAGACCAGGTCTCAGACGAAAGAAGATCAAGCGAAAAAGGATACAACTCCTCTTAGTCAACAAAGGAAAGAGAAGCAGCAAAAGATACCTGAACCAAAGATTGAGATGGCGGACCTTCCTCCCAAATCTTTGAAGAATTACTCACAGCCCTCTCCGAGTGGGGTACCTACTGGCCTTGCTATGCCAGCAATTCAAGCAGCAAATTTCGAGATCAAGCCTGCTTTGCTCACTATGATCCAACAGAATCAATTTGCTGGACTTGCCTCTGAAGACCCTACACTTCATCTGCAACGGTTTCAACAGCTCTGTTCTACAATTAAACATCAGGGAGTCACTCCAGACCAGTTGAAAGTTATGTTGTTCGGTTTCTCTCTTCGTGATAAAGCTCAAAAGTGGTTGAACGATATTGAATTGACCAAGTGGGATGAGATTGCTCAAGCCTTCTTAACTGAGTTCTTCCCTCCTAATAGAACCGACGATTTGATCGACAAGATGATGGGTTTTAAGCAAGATTATGGTGAATCTCTACGGGATGCTTGGGACAGATTCAAGGATTATCAACGTGCATGCCCTCACCATGGTCTTGAGAAGTGGTTTCTTCTTAAACGCTTCTACAATGGTCTTGACCCTGAGACAAAAGGTATGGTTGATAACGCTGCAGGTGGTGTATTTCTGGATAAAGGAGTTGATGATGCACATGCTTTTCTTTCGAATTTGGCTGCCAATCACTTCAGTAATCCGAGAGCAACCAAGAAAGGGGGTAAACTTGAAGTGGATGCTTATTCTCTATTATCATCTCAACTAGCTGCACTGACTCAGGAGATCCACTCTTTGAAGACATCTCAGCCCTCTACTCAACCTATGAGCATCAATGCATTGTCATCCATGGCTCCTATGAATAATCCTGTTTGTGAAGTCTGTGGCATCCAAGGCCACTATGGTAATGATTGCCAATTCAATGCTCAAAATTCACAAAATTTTCAGATGGAGCAAGCAAATGTTTTCCAACAGAGGCAGCAGTACAATCCATACTCCAACACTTACAATCCTGGTTGGAAAGATCATCCGAACTTCTCATATAGGAACAATAATGCTCAGAATTCAAATGTTCCTAATCAGCAGCAATATCAGCAGTCGTACCAGCCTCCTCCACAGCAGCAGTATAGGCCTCCGCAAGCACCTATGAATCCCCCTGGATTCCAAAGGCCTCCTCAGAATTATACTCCTCAAGCCAATCAAGCTGCACAGGCTGATAACCAAGGTGATATGATGAAGATATTGCTACAAATGCAAACAAAGATGAACCAGATGGAGATTCATAACAAGATGTTGGAAACTCAGATTGCTCAAATGGCTAGTTCTTCATCTACAAGGCAACAAGGCTCTCTACCAGCACAACCAACTCAGCCAAAGGAAAATGTGAATGCCATTGCTCTTAGGAGTGGTCGTACATATGATGCTCCTCCAATGCCTACTGACAATGTTCCTACTGAGAAAGAAGAAGAGAATTCTGCGGAAGACAAGGTAGAGAAAGTTGTTGAGGATACAAACGAAGGTGAAATTGAGGAAAGCAAGAAAAAGGACAAAGAGAAGACTGCAGTTACTCCTCCACCATTTGTGCCAAAGCTCCCATTCCCTAGCAGGATGAACAGAACTAAGGTGGACCAGCAGTTTGGTAAGTTCATGACACTTGTCAAGAATCTTGAGGTAACAGTTCCTTTCACTGATTTAATTTCTCAAGTTCCATCATATGCAAAGTTTCTTAAGGATATTCTCACTAAGAAAAGGTCTTTTGGTGAGGTAGAGACAGTAGCTTTTACTGAAGAGTGTAGTGCTGTTTTGCAAAATAAGTCTCCACCTAAGCTTAAAGATCCTGGTAGTTTTTCGATCCCATGTCATTTAGGTGCATTGTTCATTGATAAAGCTTTATGTGATTTAGGTGCTAGTGTCTCAGTCATGCCTCTCTCGGTTTTTCAAAAACTAAATATGGGAGAATTAAAATGTACACAGATGACTTTGCAAATGGCAGACCGTTCGATAAAATATCCCCTTGGAATTTTAGAGGATGTGCCTGTTAGGGTTGGAAAATTCTATATTCCCGTAGACTTTGTAGTTCTAGATATGGAAGAGGACAGCCAGATACCTATTATTTTAGGTAGACCATTTCTCTGTACTGCAGGTGCTGTTATTGATGTTAAAAGTGGGACTCTCACATTGAGTGTTGGTGATGATAAAATTACTTTTACTCTAACCTCTGCTCTTAAATCCCCTTTGCTTGAGAATACTTGCTGTAGGATTGATGTTATAGATAGAATTGTCCAAGATGAGACACCTCAGATTCTACTGAATGATTCATTGGAAGCAGTGCTCATGCTTGAAGCTTCAGAAGGAGAAGGACATGCTGAAGTCGATTCATTGATTCTTGAGTTGGATGGTGCAGCTGATCCGAATTGTGAGGTAACCAACACTGTCACTTCTTGTGGTGAACCTCAGGTAAACAAGTTAGAGTTAAAGTCTTTGCCATCTAATCTTAAATATGTGTTTCTTGATGATGAAAAGACTTGTCCTGTGATTGTTAGCTCTAGTCTTGATGATAACCAAGTTTTTAAGCTTCTTACTATTTTGCGTGCACATAGAAAAGCTATTGGGTATAGTATTGATGATCTTACGGGGATTAGCCCAGACTTTTGCATGCATAGAATTCACTTAGATGATGACCATAAGCCTTGCATACAGGGACAACGTCGCTTGAACCCTAACATGCAAGAGGTTGTTAAAAAAGAAGTTTTGAAATTGTTAGATGCGGGCATCATTTACCCAATTTCTGATTCTAAATGGGTAAGCCCAGTTCAGGTAGTCCCTAAGAAAGGAGGAACAACGGTAATTAAGAATGATAAAGATGAATTAATTCCCACTCGAATTGTCACCGGTTGGCGAATGTGCATTGATTACCGTAAGTTAAACACTGCTACTAGAAAAGACCATTATCCTCTCCCTTTCATTGATCAGATGTTAGAAAGACTTGCTAAGCATAAGTACTTTTGCTATTTAGATGGATATTCAGGGTTTTTTCAGATCCCTATACATCCTGATGACCAAGAAAAGACTACATTTACTTGCCCATATGGTACCTTTGCATATCGTAGAGTGCCTTTTGGTTTGTGCAATGCCCCTGCTACTTTTCAGCGTTGCATGACTGCCATATTTTCTGATTTCATAGAGTCTATCATGGAAGTATTTATGGATGATTTCAGTGTTTATGGGTCTGATTTTGATGTATGTCTGCATAATCTTTCTAAAGTGCTTAAACGTTGTGAAGAGGTGAATTTGGTTTTGAATTGGGAAAAGTGCCACTTCATGGTCAATGAAGGAGTGGTACTTGGTCATTTGATTTCTGAACGTGGCATCCAGGTTGACAAAGCAAAAATTGAGGTGATTGAGAAACTTACTCCTCCTGTTAATGTCAAGGGAGTGAGGAGTTTCCTTGGTCATGCGGGTTTTTATCATCGTTTTATAAAAGATTTTTCAAAAATTGCAAAACCCCTCACTCAATTGTTGCTTAAGGATGCCACCTTTGTGTTTACTGACGCTTGTTTGGAGTCTTTTAACAGGATTAAGGAAGCCTTGATAAGTGCACCAATCATTCAATCTCCAGATTGGAATCTTCCATTTGAAATCATGTGTGATGCAAGTGATTATGCTGTTGGAGCAGTTCTCGGTCAAAGGAAAGACAAGGTATTGCACGCCATCTACTATGCAAGTAAAACCTTGGATGAAGCTCAAGTCAATTATGCTACGACTGAGAAGGAACTTCTAGCTGTGGTCTACGCTCTTGACAAATTCCGATCCTATCTCATTGGCTCAAAGGTCATTGTTCACACTGATCATTCTGCACTTAAATATCTGTTGGCGAAGAAAGAAGCAAAGCCAAGGCTTATTCGTTGGATTCTGTTACTCCAAGAATTTGACTTAGAAATCAAAGACAAGAAGGGTGCTGAGAATGTAGTTGCGGATCATCTTTCACGGTTGCGTTTCAAATCAGATATTGCGTCAAACACTCTTATTGACGATTCTTTTCCAGATGATCACTTGTTTTCGGTTGCTACTCAAACTCCATGGTATGCAGATTTTGCAAATTTCTGTGTTAGTGGATCTCACCCTCCAGAATTGACTTATCAGCAAAGGAAGAGGTTTTATCATGATGCTAAACAATACTTTTGGGATGACCCTTTCTTGTATCGCAAGTGTGCTGATGGATTTTTTCGTAGATGTGTCCCTGAGTTCGAAGTACATGACATTCTCAAGCATTGTCATTCTTTCGCATGTGGAGGTCACCATGGTCCTTCAAAAACTGCTGCTAAGGTACTTCAATCTGGGTTCTTTTGGCCTTCTCTATTTAAGGATGCTCGTGCTTTCTGTTTGGCGTGTGATGCATGTCAAAGGACGGGTAATATTTCTAAACGCCATGAGATGCCTCAAACCGGTATTCTTGAAGTTGAGATATTTGACGTATGGGGTGTTGATTTTATGGGACCTTTCCCGAGTTCTTGTGGAATGAGATACATCTTAGTTGCTGTCGATTATGTGTCCAAGTGGGTTGAAGCAGTTGGATCAGTAACCAATGATTCCAAGGTTGTTATGAAGCTTTTCAAGAATATCATCTTCCCTCGATTTGGAGTTCCTAGAACAGTGATAAGTGATGGTGGTTCTCATTTCCGTCATCGACAGTTTGAAACTTTATTGAAGAAATATGGCGTTACTCACAAGGTTGCTCTTGCATATCACCCTCAAACAAGCGGCCAAGTGGAGGTTTCTAATCGCCAAATTAAGAACATTTTGGAGAAGATGGTTGCAAAGTCAAGGAAAGATTGGTACTTGAAGTTAGATGATGCTTTGTGGGCTTATCGGACGGCATACAAAACACCTATTGGAACCACTCCTTATCGGTTGATCTATGGTAAAGCATGTCACTTGCCAGTGGAGTTGGAACATCGCGCTTTTTGGGCTATCAAAGAACTCAACATGGATTTGAAGGCTGCGGGGCAAGCGAGACTTCTTCAACTTAATGAGTTAGATGAGCTTCGTTTTGATGCTTATGACAATTCTCGGCTTTACAAGGAGAGAACGAAGAAGATGCATGATAAGATGATTCAGAGAAGAGATTTTCAGGTTGGTGACAAGGTGTTGTTGTTCAATTCCAGACTTCGACTTTTTCCGGGGAAGCTCAAATCAAGATGGTCTGGACCTTTTACTGTCACCGATGTCAAATTTTATGGTGCTATTGAAGTTGTGGGACGAGACGGAACAAAATTTAAGGTCAATGGTCAACGCCTTAAATTATATGTGGATGGTGCATTCGTAGGAAAGATGGAAGTAATTTATCTCAACAACCCCTCCACGGAGATCTGAACCAGCTGAGTCGAGCCAACGACGTTAAACAAAAGCGCTTCTTGGGAGGCAACCCAAGCCTTGTTGAAAAAAAAAAAAAAAGAGAAAAAAAAAAGATGAGTGTTGTTGTATTTAAAAAAAAAAAAAAAAAAAAAAAAAATCGTTTTTTGAGCAATTTGCAGGTCAGTAACGCAGGTTGCCCCTGCGTTTCTGCAATAAGGGCAGTTTGCGGGGGTGTAACGCAGGCTGCGCCTGCGTTACTGGAGGAAAGGCAGATTGCGCTGGTGATGCGCAGTTTGCGCATGCGCATCTGACTATGGCGCGGTTTGCTCTCAACGCTCGCAGCCTGCGCGTGTTCCAGGAGAAAAGCTTTTCAGCACTGTTCATGTCCTGTGCACTGTTGGCTGTTTTATAAAAAAAAAAAAAAATTCTGAGAACAAAGCGCAAGATGTGAAACAAAAGCCTCCTATTCTATTTATACTCCCCCTTTACACCTAATTCTTTTCCTTTTTCAATTCCAAAACCTCCCATCTCTCCACCAAAAATTCTAAACCTATTTCTATTCTAATTCTTATTTATTATTTTTATTATTATTATTATTATTATTATTATTATCATTATTATTATTATTTTTCTTTATTATTTTTGTATTTTATTTAGGAATTTATTTATTTATTTATTTATTTTGTATATTTATTATTATTATTATTATTATTATTACTATTATTTTATTTTATTTTATTATTATTATTATTTTTTTTTATCCCTAAATCCTTTTCTATCCTATATTAAATTCCAAATTCCACCCAATTTTTTTTCTTTTCACATTAAAATTCTTAAATCCATCCTATCACTCCATTGTCTATATATACCCATACATACACACCCAATTTATTATTTTCTTCCTCTGCATCTCTAAAAAATTCAAGTTTGGGGGAAAATTAGTACAAGTTCACCTCTTTGATTCGTAGTTGGGATTTTTCTTCTCTAATTTTTTTATTACGAATTTGTGTTCTTGTAAATTGGGGGTTTTGTAATATTCTTGTTAATTGGGTATTTTTGGTGTGATATTGTTTGGTGGTTTTTGGTAGGATATTTCTTGGTGGTGGTTGGTGAAGCTATTGTTGAATGCAGTTTTGGTTATTATGGCTCCTAAGCAACGGAGGGATGGTTTTCACACCCGACACCTTGATTCCAGGGGAGTTTTCTTTCTTTTCTTTTTAGTGTAGTTTTATTTTGTTTTTTTTTAGTTGTAGTTTTGTATCTTGTTCATTAGTTCATTGGGGACAATGAACCGCTTAAGTGTGGGGAGGTGTTCTCAACGTAGTGTATTACTTGTTTAAAAAAAAAAAAAAAAAAAAAAAAATCCAAAAAAATTAAAAAATTGAAAAATACCAAAAATAATTCTAGCCATGCAATTTGATTAGTTGTTGTATTTTGCTTGATACACCCATGCATGCGTAGAATTCTTGTGTTTATTGACGCTTTTGTATGAGAAGTGACGTGCTTTGTTCTTGTGCACACACTTACACTAGCAAGTTGAAGCTGGTAGACTTAATTGGATGTTGTAAGTGATTAGAATGACATGAATATGTGCAAGATGACTTGGTTTTCATGCTTTGAGTACAAGTAGATGCGTTAGAGAGTCTTGTTACCTGGGATTGATTATGTTTTGTCACACCAAGTGAGTTTTGAGCCTATATGCATATCTTTTGCATGATTTTTCGTTTGCTTGAGTGTCCACATGTTGTTTACATTGCTAGCACTTACTTGAGATCTTTCTTGAAATGCATGACATTACTTGATGATGAGATGATAAAGGCACTTAGGTATAACCTCGTATTTCCCATATTTCCACACCTTTTAAACATGATCAATTAGTTAACCCGTTGAGCCTAATCCTATTCTTTCGGTGACACACCACATTACTTGCCATTATCCTTTTTATTCTATTGGCCTTACAATTGAATTTGAACCTAAATTGTCAAAGGCTAGTATCGTGCTTAAGGGAGTAATAAGGTGTTCATAAAAGGGGGGTTATTGATGATCATACTTTTGGGGAATATTGATTTTGGGTTGATGCTTGCTAGTCGAAATTCATAATAATATCTATGGATCATTGTGCTTATTCCTTAGCTCTCTGAAAAAAGAAGAAAAAAAAAAGAAAAAAAAGAAAAAAAAAACAGAAAAAAAAGAAAAAAAAATAAATAAGTTTGAGAGCATTTTTATGTTTGTATGATCCTTCTTCATTCGACTAGCCAAGTTATTATGTAAGAGTTATTGAAAAATCCAAGTGTGGGGAAGTATTTGTGGTTTTAATAGAAAGGGAATGGAATGAATTATATTGTTGGGTACTAGCTTTTGACATTAACCTGTTTTAGCTTTACTTGACATACCTTGTCCCTAGCCCACGCTACAACCCGAATAAAGACCTTTTGATTGTCATCAGTGATGTATGTTGTGTTGAGAGTGAGATTGATTGCGAGTGTCAAGTTGTGTTTATGATTTTGTTGGAATTGAGTGATACACTTAACCTTGTTCTTGAGTGAATATTCGTTTGTGAGTGAAAGGTGAGTTATTACTTGTTTTGGCATAGGAGATCCCAGGTTTAGACTTAAAGATGTATTTCTTGTGGGCTTAGCATGATTACCAACGATTTTTACACTTGACATGAATTTTTATGACCTTCTGCATGTTGGTTGAGTAGACTACGTGAATACTTGTACTTTCGACACCAAGACAATGTATGTTTGCTTTGATTCTTAAGTTGATGTGGCATGAGAGGACTTGTGTGTGTGGTGTTGTGTTAGCATTGATCTTTTGCATGGTTGGATGAATTTTGTGGGTACATTCACTATAAACCCTCACGAGACAACACTCGTCCTACTAGGGCTGCCTAGGGGTTTAACGGCTTGTTGCATATGCTCAATGCAATCGTGTCATCTACGAAAGTGATGTTTGTTAGGACTTAGTTTTTATTTCACTTATTTGCCCGAGGACGTGCAAATGCTAAGTGTGGGGATGTTTGATAGAGTATATTTTTATATATATTTTAGATGATTTTATTCTCATATTTATTGTGTTTTGCATTGATTTGGATTTTTATTTAATAGATTTTATTGTTTTATTGTAGGAAATAAAGAATTCATGACTTGGAAGGATTTGGAGCAAAAAGAGCTATTTTGGAGATAAAATAAGAGAAAATTCGTAATATTGGGCTATACGGGCTGCCTGCACTGTTTGGGCCATATCTTGAGTTCCAGAAGTCAGAATTTGACGAAATTACTGTCCACGCGAAGCTTAGGGAATTATCTTTAATTCAGAGGTGGTCCAGTAAGCAAAATCCAACTGGAAGAGCCCAGAAACAGAGGAGAAAAAGAAGTGACGAATTTTACAAGAAAATCCTATTCAATTATGGATATCTTTTTGTAAATTGATTAGGATATTAAAAATACTTTTATTAGGAGATAAATATCAGATTTTATTAAGGGGTTTTATTATAAAAGGAAGAGAAAACGTGGGAGAGAGGGAGATAGACATATACAGACGTTTTTACATAAGCTAGGGTTTTGGTTTTCTCTCTTCATCTCTTCTTTTGTAAGCACTTGGTTTAATTTGGATCTTCATTGTTCTTCGTTAATACAAAGTTTGAGGTATTCTTTATTCTCTTGTTTTATTATTATATGTTTATTATGGCTTCTTTCATTATTCTCATTGTTTTTACTTCTACCATGAGTGAGTAGTTTAATTCTAGGGTATTAAGGGGAGCCATGTTTGCACCATGATTTGGGCTTAATTTGATTAGTAGATTGATGGGTAAAGAGTAATTCTGATTGATATGTTACAATTCTTAATTTGTGTAATTGCGCAATATCACGGATTAATTGATTGCAATAGGAGTAATAGATCGAAAGATTTTACTACTAGAGGCTTACATACAATTAGCGGAATTGAAGGTGATTGTGAAAGCATCATTAGATATTCTGAGAGTGTTAATGCTTGAAAAAGATTAACCATTGCTTTAATTACTTAATCCCATTGAAAAGCTATACTTTTGTGATTTGTTTGGTGTAAGCATGGTGAACCTGAATTGCCCTAGATCCTTTAATTAATTGATATAAAACCTTGTTAAATTTGCATTAGTAGTTAATAAAATTCCCAAATAATCGTTTGTGACTAGAAACAATTGATAGCAATTGAATTGAAACTGAAACTGTCTCCTTGAGGATTCGACCCGTATTTGCTAGTATCTACTACAATTGATACCGTGCGCTTGCGGTTAGACGTAATTTTAACATATCAAAAACTTGTTTTTACTAAATCACGCAAGCGTACGTGGTCACAAGTAATATATAAGGTTAAGTCCAAATTCGTTCCCACAGGGATCAAGTTATGGTTCTATTCAGTAAATATGCCTATGCAACAATGTATGGTTATTATGCACTGCTAAGACAATAACAAATATGGGTTTATTAAACTAAATTAACTAAGACACAAATTAACAAAACTAAGAATTAACTAACTAACAAGAATTAAAATCTAATTACGTCTGCAAGAAAAACCATGGAATCCTAACTTCATTAAATACTTTGCTTAGATCTGACGCCTTTAATCACTATATGCAATGGTTATGATATCTGATCGAATAACACGAAACAAGTACACGCTACCTCTCAGTATACGTATACCAAACTAAACATACATCCACAAAAGAAATAGAAGATGAATAGACACCAATTATGCTTAGACCCTATATCTCTATAGAATTTGAAAACATAACGGTTGAAGCACAAGTTATCCACTTAGATCACATAGGGTAGCATATTATCTCTAATCATGCCACAAATCATGATGTTAAAACATCAACCTATCCTATGCTAGCATGGCAAGTTCTAAATCTCAAGATCCACTCTCGCTTCACAAGAGATTAACATATTAGATGTTAGCTACGCATCTAAATTCAATAAGCACAACCATACGAGGATATCAGATATACATCACACACAGATCTGTAAAGCATCAAGATACTAAAGCTCCATAAATAAATCCGTTAGAATCCCATGACAACGATTAGTTCATAATCGAACCTCTCGTCATCATGGGATCTGATGAAACCATGATAAAAACAAAGTATGAAAATATACAAATAAACCTAAGTAGTTGATATGTAATTGTTCTACTCCTAATGATGATCCTAATTATTCAATTTACAAGGGTTGGATGTGTTTATATAGGCTCTAGACATCTTGCCCAGCAAGAAAATACCAAAACAGAATTATAATAGAATTTCTGCAAGATACGTTTCCTAAACTGATTCTGTTTTTTTAAGGGAAATTCGTAGCTGACTTTTCTTCTGTTTTCCAGAGCCGTTCCAGACGTAATTGGGCTTCTGGACCACCTTAGAATGATAGAGAATCTCGTTATCTTCGCGTGGACTGCTTACGGGCTGAAAACAGACTTATAGAACTCAAGATATGGCCCAAACAGTGAAAACTGTATTTTTCAGGGGCAACTTGCAGGGCAACTTGCGCCCAGCAGTCTGTTCTTCGCGCAGATTGCTCCTACCTGGCGCAATTTGCTCTTGGGAATCCTATCCTAAGTTGTAGAAAATCTCCCAGGCTTCGCGTGGGCAGTAAGATCACTGAAAACTGACTTCTAGAACTCCAGATATGTCCAAAACAGTGTAGACTGCGCAACCGTCTCAGAAATCCGAATTTTAATCAATTAATTCCCCAAAAATTATAGAAGCATCCACCTTAGTCAACATTCTCGTAAATCTGCACAACTAAACAAAACACATCAAAACCACCACAAACTTGAGTCCAAGACAATCAATTTAAGCCGATTTAGAATGCTCCAAGTGGATATAAAATCCACTTATCACACCCCCAAACTTAAACCGATGCTTGTCCTCAAGCATAAACAATTACAACTAACTAACTAGTACCACTTCCGTAGGTGATCACGGTTGCATTTGGCATATGCAACAAGCCCTTTAAACCCCTAGGCAGCCCTAGTGGACGAGTAAGGTCTCGTGAGGGCCTATAGCGAATGTACCCACAAAATCCAATGCAATGCAATGCATGAATGCAACTAATATGCAAATGCAATTAATCTAATCTACCATACCTTCAAATCCTCTCATGCCACATCAACTTAAGAATCAAAGTAAATACGCAATGTCTTGGTGTCGAAAGTGCAAGTATTCACATAGTCTACTCAATGAATATGCATAAGTTCTCACAAGCCCATGTCAAGTGTAAGAATAAGTTAGTAAACATGCTAAGCCTACAAGAGTACATCTTTGAGACAACACTCGGGATCTCATACGCAAGAACAAGCAAACACTCACTATCCACTCTCAAAAGAATATTCACTCAAGAACAAGGGTAAGTGTATCACTCAATTCCAACAAAATCATAAACATGCTTGACATTTGGTATCAATCTAACTCTTAACACAACATACATCAATGACGATAATCAAAAGGTCTTTAATTGGGTTGTAACGGGGCTAGGGACAAGGTATGTCAAATAAGCCAAAACAGGTGAAGTGTCAAAAGCTAGTAAGTACCATAATAAATCACACACAACACCCTATTTTCCCCCCACATAATTTTACTAAGACAAACACTCGACTAGTCGACTGAAATAGGATCGCAACAAACACAAACATGCTCTCATAATATATATATTTTTTTCTTTTCTTTTTTTTCTTTTTTTTTTCTTTTTTTTTTTCCAATTTTTCTGTTTTTTTTTCGAGAGCTAAATAGAACACAAACAATAATATAAACAATAACAATGATCCCATAATTTTATTACATATGCCGACTATCATGTACACAACCAAACCCAATTTTCAATATTTTCCCCAAAAGTAAGACCAACAATAAACCCCTCCTTGCACACCTTATTACTCCCTTAAGCACTCTACTAGCCTTTGACAATGTGGGTTCAAATTAATGTAAGGCCAATACAAGAAAAAGGTCTAGGCAAGTAATGTGGTATGTCACCGAAAAAATAGGATTAAGCTCAACGGGTTAACTAATTGATCATGTAAACATGGTGTGGTAATATGGGAAAATATGTGGTTATTCCTAAGTGCCTTTATCATTTTAATCGTCAAATAATGTCATGCGTTTCAAGAAAGACCTCAAACAACTGCTAGCAATGCAAACAATCCGTGGACACTCAAGCAAACGAATAAATTGCAAATAATATGCAATATGGCTCAAAAACTCACTTGGTGGAAAAACATACTCAATCCCAAGCAAAAATCTCTCTAACGCACCAACTTGTATTCAAAGCATGCAAACTAAATCATCTTGCACATATTCATGTCCTTCTAATCACTTATAACATTCACTAAGTCTACTAGCTTCAACTTACTAGTGTATGTGTGTGCACAAGAACAAAGCATATCACTTCTCAATCAAAAGCGTCAACAACACAAAATTCCTATCAAGCATGGGTGCAAATGCAAACTATTATGAACTCACATGGTATACAAACATAAAAACAGAATGTCCTATATGAAACAAACGTAGATAACACGAACATAAATGCATAATTTACTACTACTAATATGCAAAGCATGAAATCCTACATGAACAAATAATACAACAACAACTACTTATCCCTCAAACCACCCCCAAACTTAAAATATTCAATGCCCTCATTGAATGAAAGTAAATACAAGGGATAGTAGAACATACCTGCAATGCCTCATCCTCGAATGAATCATGCGGGAGACGAAAATTTCAGAACACTAACACCACCTCTCCCACGCTTAGGAGCCATAATAATCAATACCCAACTCACATAATTCACCAAAATCCACAAAAAAAAAAATCGAATTCACAAATACCCCCAAATAAGCAAGAACACACAACCCTAATAATGCAAGAACACAATTCGTAATATCAAAATAAAAGGAATAAATATACCCCAAATACGAACCGGAGAGGTGAAACTTGCAATTAAAAATCCCCCAAACTTGAATCTTGAAGCCTTGAAATTAATTGGAATGGGGTAGGATTTGTGTATCTATATAGGTGGTAACATGTAAGGATTTATGGTAGAGATTTAGAATAGGAGATGAATTTTTGGAGAGGTTTAAAATTGATATTGGATTAGAATTAGGAATTAGGAATTGGGGTTATGAAAATAAGAAGAGAGGTGTGAGAAATTTGTGTCATAAAAACACAATATACATGTAAAATATTGTTCCGAACACCTTCAATGATGCTTTCACAATCACCTTCAATTCCGCTAATTGTATGTAAGCCTCTAGTAGTAAAATCTTTCGATCTATTACTCCTATTGCAATCAATTAATCCGTGATATTGCGCAATTACACAAATTAAGAATTATAACATATCAATCAGAATTACTCTTTATCCATCAATCTACTAATCAAATTAAGCCCAAATCATGGTGCAAACATGGCTCCCCTTAATACCCTAGAATTAAACTACTCACTCATGGTAGAAGTAAAAACAATGAGAATAATGAAAGAAGCCATAATAAACATATAATAATAAAACAAGAGAATAAAGAATACCTCAAACTTTGTATTAACGAAGAACAATGAAGATCCAAATTAAACCAAGTGCTTACAAAAGAAGAGATGAAGAGAGAAAACCAAAACCCTAGCTTATGTAAAAACGTCTGTATATGTCTATCTCCCTCTCTCCCACGTTTTCTCTTCCTTTTATAATAAAACCCCTTAATAAAATCTGATATTTATCTCCTAATAAAAGTATTTTTAATATCCTAATCAATTTACAAAAAGATATCCATAATTGAATAGGATTTTCTTGTAAAATTCGTCACTTCTTTTTCTCCTCTGTTTCTGGGCTCTTCCAGTTGGATTTTGCTTACTGGACCACCTCTGAATTAAAGATAATTCCCTAAGCTTCGCGTGGACAGTAATTTCGTCAAATTCTGACTTCTGGAACTCAAGATATGGCCCAAACAGTGCAGGCAGCCCGTATAGCCCAATATTACGAATTTTCTCTTATTTTATCTCCAAAATAGCTCTTTTTGCTCCAAATCCTTCCAAGTCATGAATTCTTTATTTCCTACAATAAAACAATAAAATCTATTAAATAAAAATCCAAATCAATGCAAAACACAATAAATATGAGAATAAAATCATCTAAAATATATATAAAAATATACTCTATCACCCCACATCGCTTCAATTAAAGGAAATAGCCCATAGTCCTCGCATCCATGGGTGGATATCCAAGTTTGTGATAAAGAATGTAAAGAGCTATCATGGCTCTGTACCCATTTGTACTTATTTGAATGGGGGCTAGAAAATAGGTCTCGCAAACGTCATTAATGAAGGGATGAAGGGGCGAGGAGACGCCTATCTTCATTAGAGGGACCGTCAGTACCATCCTTGGGACTCTGCCACCGTTCTCTTCATTGTTGAAGCGATAGCATCGCATACTCTTCTTGGGAAGGATGATCTTGCCTTCAAGTCGGAATCTCTCGACCCCCTCCCTGATTGTCTTCTCTGTTAGGGTCGAAGACATGTCTCGACATACGAGAATGCGAGGTTCACCTGGCTTTACCTTCGAGCCAGGCTCAATATCTTCGGGACGGGGCCCGTTAACATATATAACCCCCTCTAACTCTGGTTGAGGGATAGGCACATAGGGCTCTGGCGATGCCTCGGGAATATAGTTGTAATCTTTGAAATTGACAACTCTGGCCACCTCGTCGAGACCCCCGTCATCTGATGAAGGCTCCTCATAATCGTCATCATCGGAGTTTGCTTCGTTGTCTGCTCCTCCTTCCATATCATAGTAGGCATCGCCTAATGAGTCTATAGGAGAATCACTTAAGATAATGGGTGATTTGGCTTGTGTAGGAGGCACTTTCGCAAGAATCTGCGCTATTTGCGAGCTAAATTCCTTTCCTTTTTTCTTTAGTGCTTCCAACTCTCGTTCAGTATCTGTCATCTCGATCTCAGGCTCACGATGGGTTGGGAGAACGTCTAAGGATCTGTCTCGCGAGCCCGAAGTTTGTTTTGTTCGCCATGATACTAAAGGCACTTCTCTGGTATAATCTTCGTTTGACCATAAGGGATCGAAGTACAGTTTAAATGAGTTTTCACTCGTGCTTATGGCCCTCGCAATATTTGCAGCAGCCGCCTCGCTGATGTGCACGACTGGAAGTGGTGATGGCGTTCTTGAACTATCGTCGTTCGACATCTGAAAAGAATGTGAAGGCGTAAGTGTGTGCTCTTACAGAAAGCAAATGAAAGAATAGAAAAGAATAAATAAACAGAAAGGCTCTATGTGTTCCTAGGGGATCACATCTAGTTCTCTGTAGGGATTGCATCTATGTCCTTATGGGAGAAATGGCATTTCTGTCGCAGCGAGGACGGGGTCGCACATTCAAATTAACATTATGGGATCGCAGTCAAAAGGGTTCGCATCGCACACAGTTAAAGCTATCTAATCATGCAATTACAATGATGAACAACAATATAAATATCAAGAAAGGATGAAGACTTACTTTTTCTTGAGAAAGAGTGAAGAAATCGGAAGAACTTGGGGATCGCTGGTGAAGAAGCTTAAAAATTCTCGTGTTTGATCCGGGAGCAAACTGACAGCACTTCAACAACATGTTAATAAGATAAAAAAAGGAAATGATAGTGACAGGGGTATATATAGCACATCAGGAGAGAGAAAGACATGGACAGGTGTCGAGATCTCAGCCGTTGAATACACATCTCGAGACACAACAGCTGTCAAACCTCTTCAAATTTTTGGGGTCGCGACTATTCCAATGGTCGTATTTATATCAATAGCGAGCCATGGCCTCGCATTGCGACATCACCTGATTGATACTTGAGTCCACATCGCATCTCTAATGGCAACATGGACTCGGGGGGTAGTTGTTATGCCCAAATCTAGCATGGCAGCTAAATTGATCTGATTGGCTAAATTAAAGGCTTATAATCTATGATGGGTCTAGAAGACAACAATTGAGTCACTAGAAGCCCACTATTGGAATCAGCCCAGCCTAACTACAGGTCCACCTCGCTACGATTCCTGTCAAGGGATCACTTCGCTTCACTCCCGTCAAGGGACCGCTTCGCTCCTATTATCACATCTACATAATAAATGAGATCGCTCACTCTCTGCTGGAAGGCTTATGGATAGACCCCTCGAGGTCATATGGGTATTCATACATTTGGATTCGCTTCGCATGACTCGACCCCTCGAGGTCACATGTCTCGCTTACGCTGCATCTCTGCTAGCCTCGCTTGTGAGGTCACATTCTTGTCCATGCGAGACCATTGGTTTCCTTCTATAAACTATAGATCATGGATAGGGTTAACAACTCATTGCCACATCAGCCCTAATCTAATGGGCTTGGGCTATAACTTATCTTCTAGAACCCTAGCCCGGCTAGGTAACTTGCTACCCAAGAACTACGTACGGCTTGATCCCTATAAATAGGGTACGTAGGCACCTTGATATGGGAGAGAAACAGTTCACCCCTGAAATCACCTATCAAGCTCAGCCACATCTCTACACACAAACCCTCACCCTTATTCTTCTTTCATAAGCTTTATATCAGTATTTAGCTCCGTAAATTCAGCAAACCTCCAAAATATTGTTATACAATGTTCTCCCTATAACAATATATATATATATATATATATATATATAGTTTCTAGTTAGAGTTTTTTCAATGATAGTAATACAATATTTTAAAATAAAACTTACATCTCGGGAATGTTATGGATTGTCACTTTCTGTTTTTTTTCATAATTACTGAAAAATTACTCAACTATTATTACGTAGCAATTACAAAATAAAGAGACATAAAGAGAAGTGTAAAAGAAGGTTTCATGGTTTATTGGATGTATGGCTTATGTTCGAGTGGTGTGGATTTTCAGTCTTCTTCCAATGTTCATTCTCTTCATATTACGTGGAACAATCTTCTTGCTCTTCATATTAACTGGAACAAAAACTTTCATAGAAAAAACAAATCTCAATCAATAGTATAGCAAAAATATAAAGTGCAAAATCAAAACGATGTATGCTAGAGTGAGTTCGGGAACACGATTTTTTGGGCATGAGATCTAATAAGATAATTTGGTTGTGTTGTGAGTATATATGATAAAATACTTTATTTAAGGAACTTTTTCTTATTGTAGAAATGTTATGAAATTTGTTTTATTTCTAATAATGTAATTTCTAGCTATAAATTCAAAGATGAAAAAGTAAATTATAATCATTGATATTTAAAATTGAAAATTTCTACAAAAATTTTAGAAAATAGATTTAAGCGATTTAAGAGGTGTTGTGGAATAAAAACTAGGTTATCGATTTGCGGTTAGGGTTTGTGTATATTTAATGCTAAGGGAGGTTGAGCTTCGAGCTTTAATGACTGTTTCCGCGTTTCAAGACTTATCGGTCCTCGCAGAGTGCCTACGTATCTCGTTATTGAGAATCAAGCCAAGACGTAGTTCTGAGAATGAGGGGTCAGACCCTTTATATAGGCTGAGAAGCCTTAGAATCGTAGTAGGGTTAGGTGACTTGGTGGGCAAGTCACCGCCTTGAGGAAGGTTCTAGACTCCTTCCTTGTAGGAGTCAGTTCCCATATCGAATTCTGTACCTTGGAGGCTAAGTCAGGCAGGAGTAATATCCTTATTTGACTTTTATTGCTGAGCTGGTTATTATCCCTAATATTAATTACGAAATTAATATTATAATTAGGGTTTGGGCCCACCTGGTGGGCCCCACATTTGGACCATTCTAGGTCTAATTAATGCCACATTAAATGTGTCTTTAGGGCTTATTTTCAGCCCATATCATTTGCCCCCCAACTTCTATGAAAACTGATCAGATTTTCCTTGAAGTTTTAACGGCCTTTTACGAGACTTGGGTCAGGGTTTATTGCTCTTACACGAGTATTTTCAACAATATCATCTTAATGTAAAGCGTGAAGCGACCGACGCATTTACGATGATGTTGAACGACACTAAACGGTGTTAAACAGCACTACACAGCGCTATTCAGCCTTAAACAACGTTTAAACAGTGTTAAACGATGTCAAACGGCATAAAACGGCACTATCGGCACTAATCGGTGCTAAACGGTGCTAATATGCACTAAATAATGCTTAAACAGCAATAAACAGTGCTTAATCGGCACTAATCGGTGCTTGGTTTTCACTTCCCTTAATTACCAAATCAAAAAAACAAAAAATGAAATTTTGCAAACCCAACTCGAACATCGCTGTCGGTCGGCCGGGAAAAACCCGTACCGACCATCACTACCGGTCGGCTGGAGTGTGTCACAAGGGGTCGGTCGGCCGGAGACCCGGTCGGCCGGTTTTTCTCGGTCGGCCGGTTTTTTTTTTTTTTGAAACGAAACACAAAAACCCGCACCGACCGTCGACCTCGGTCGGCCGAGGCGTTCCCGGAGGGCCGGTCGGCCGGTGCTTCGGTCGGCTGGTGCGAGCCCGTGTCGATGGTTGATGCCGGTCGGCCGGAATGCTCCCGGAGGGCCGGTCGGCTGGAACCCCAGTCGGCTGAAGATTTTTCCAAATTTTTTTTTTTCAAATCCATACCGATGATCAATGTCAGTCGGCTGGAGCTTCTCAAAAATGGCCAGTCGGCTGGGAAGGTGATCGGGAGGGTTAAAACCCGTACCGATGGTCGATGTCGGTAGGCCGACGCTCCCTTGGGAAGCCAGTAGGCAGGGAGGTCAGTTGGCTTAAGCAAAACACCGTACCGACGGTCGATGTCAGTTGGCCGACGCTCCCTTGGGAAGCCAGTAGGCCGGGAGGTCGATTGGATAGAAAATTTTCGCCTACCGCCATCGTCCATCAACATGGAATAAGTTTGGTCACCATCAGTGATTTTGATTTTTGCATACCGACATCGATCACCAATATGGAGTCTTATTGTTGTTTGCTTTTGAAAATCAACTTCTGGCCATTCATTGCTTTGTTTAGAATCTTACTTAGGACCTTGATCCACATTGCTAATCTCATGTTTAAGAATAATCTTCCGATTAAACTTTTCTTCAGCATACTTAGCTTTCTGAGCTCATCTGACTGCTCTATTCCACCGGATATTCACTTAAATTCTTCGTTTCTTTCCCAACATATCATGAGTTTTAACGACTCCTTCCGTCCATAACAGATAGTTTTTTGCTCCTTTTTTGTATTTAACGATACTTGACCTGTAAATGCGAACCGAGCTGTACTTCAACCTGAGACAACAGGTCACCTTTTCCTTATAAAAGGAGGGGAGCATCCTTCATTTCTCTTCACCTCTTCATTTCTCAAACTTTCTTAAGTTCTAAAAGCTCTTGAGTTCTCTAGCTTTCAAGTTTCCAAGTTCAAGATTCAAGGTTCAAGATGGCCGACAAGCAAGCTGCTGCCCCCCAACTCTCCATGGAGGAGGCTTTCAGAAAAAAGAGCATGGCGTGGACAATGAAAGGTAAGCTAAAACTCATGCATCCTAGATATATTGAATGTCGGTTTGAGTCTACGTTAGATTTGCTAAACACTATGGGAGAGGCATTCCCCAACAGCTCAAGCTTAGTTGCTTTTAGTAGCCCGTGTAAATTAAGAAAGAAGGATGTAGAGAAGATTAGAAGCACTTGTGGCTTTCCAAGTGCCATCAAAGTATGCCTTCCAAATCCAGGAGACAGAACCTGCAACTGGCATCCCGAAAGGATTTGCGTCATGAAAGGAGCATTGGAGGCGGGATTTAGGTTTCACGTCCACCCATTTATCATCAGATTCTTAGCAGAACTTCAAGTCCATCCTTGCCAACTATACCCCAATTCCTGGAGGTTCCTAATCATCTTCTTGTTAAGATGTCACGAGTTAGAAATCCCTTGGAGTACCACCATGTTTAGAAGTATCTTCGCAGTAAAGAACTCCTCTGACTCTAAGCCGGGATGGATTGGCTTTCAACTTAGAAGTGGGCTTCCTCATATAGTAAACTCTTTCTCCTTCCCGGACTCTCATCATTCCTGGGAGAGGGACTTTGTTGTCTTGGAGTGGGAAGGCGGCGACTGGGGTCAATTCTTTGTTAAGAGATTCGGGTTTGTACATGATAATTCATACTTCGTGTGCGATCTTGACCTCAAAGAGTTGGCGGACCGAGATAGGCTACTTGCTGATGATGGTCGCACCCACTATAGAACTATTCTTACAGAAAAGAAACTCATCGAAGCTGGCCTAAGCTTCCTTTCTTTAGAGGGTAATTTTTCTTTCATTCTATCATTATGAACTATGTTAGTTCTTATTCCAATGTTTTTCCTTCACCTTTTAGCTGCTGAGGAGCTAGATAGCCGACTCGAGAATCAACCTCAAGTTACAAGAAGAATGATCAAGAAGGCGGTAGAGCAACTGAACCCTCCTGACCGAAGGGTTCCTTCATTCCTAGAGGGATGTTCCCAAGGGGGGAAAAGGTCCCGGAACGCTGGTGAGGGTATGAGAGTCCCTTTTGCCCCAAATTGGGGTATCTGCGAGCAAGACTCCATCTTGGGGAGTACTGATTTAGCCGTGTCTTGGTCTAGGCTCTCTATCACTGCTCCTGATATCCTTACGGTAATGCCAGGGGACAAAGTTGATGAAGCTGAGCGCCTTGGTGCTCAAGCTCTTTACCAGGTACCCACTTTTACACTCGATCTCCTTGTCTGCACCTCTTTTTCTTTTAGAAGATGTCTTACTAATTTCTCTATTATAGGCCAATGCTTATCTTCAATCTGCTACTCGTCAAGGCCGAGCCTATAGGGACAACAATGAGGAACTGAAAATCGAGCAAGCAAAGTTCAAGGAGCAACTCCAAGATTTAAACTCCAGAGTTGTCCGATCTGAAGCCAACAGCTTATCTTATCAAAAGAAACTTAGCTCGCTTGCCTGGAAGAAACTTTCTAATGCTAACAAGATCATTGATTCATATCATCAGTCGGAGGATTTTATGAAGTTTATGGACAAGCACGATGATGAGTTGCGGCCTTTTAACATGGAAGTTGGGTGGAACAAAGCTATTAGTGTTGTGAGCAACAAGTACCCTTTGGTGGTGAATCCAGCGGACTTTCCTTGCCCTACCTGGGCTGTTGTTAGTGGAATTCAAGATGCGGATCATGCATCCGGCTCTGGGGGTAGTCGCCGTCCTTCTGGTATGAGGAAGGCACCCAACGTTGTTAGTTCCGGTTCGACCTCTTCCCGTTCTGCTGGGAAGAAGGCTATGTTAGAGAGGGAAGAAGCTGCGAGGCGAGCTTTCCCGGGCAAACAACTTCGTGCTAGAGCCGACTCCTCGACCGAGACTTCAGAAGAGGAGGGGGGCACATCAAAGAAAGGGACGGCACAGCCGATGAAGACGGAAGCAGAGGAAGATGAGGATGAGGGGAGCTCCGGGGAAGAGAGCTCCGAGGAAGAAGGGGAGGAAGACGATGCTGAGGACGAGGAGGTGGTGGAGGAATCTGATGAGGAGTAAGTGGCCTTGCACGGCCTTGTTAGCCGCCTGTGGCTTTATCATTTCTGTTTTCGATCAAGGTCCCTCGGGACTTAACTTTTATTTGGTGATGTAACTTAATTTCGACTTTAGCCCCTCGGGGGTGTTTATTTATGCACTTGTTTTATTTCCACTTGTGTATTCTTTATTTTCGTTACTTGGTCATCTTTGACTTGCACTCATCGGGTGCTTGGCACATAAATAAAATCACACAATCATAAATGGAAAACAAACTTGCATTAATAACTTGAAACGGGTTCAACCCTTACATAAATACTCTATCTCCTACTGGGAGCAACATGCTCTATAATGGTTTCATGGAACCTTATTTCTACTTCTCCTAATAGATAGATAAAAGCCAAGTCCTTACTACGAAGGCTTACACATAATAAATCTTGAGGTTGGTTGCATGCCAAGTTCGGGGTACCTCAACCCCATCTAACGTCTCCAACTTGTATGATCCTCATCCCAGCACCTTCTTGACCCGATACGGTCCTTCCCAATTTGGGGCTAGCTTGCCCTTTTGGCCAACTCCTGAGGCTTCTATCTTCCTTAGAACCAAGTCACTTTGTTGAAAGAACCTCTCCTTAACCCTCTGGTTGTAGTGGAAAGATGCCTTCTTTTGATGCCCTGCATTATTTGCATTTGCTTCATCCCTAACCTCATCAATCAGATCCAGGGCGAGCCTCATGCCTTCTTCATTAGTCTCTGGCTCATATGCCTCAACCCGAGGTGATGTGTGCATGATCTCCAAGGGCACAATTGCCTCGGCTCCGTAAGCCAGCAAAAACGGGGTTGCTCCAGTTGTCACCTTACACGTGGTGCGATATGCCCAGAGTATAGGCAATAACTCATCCACCCAAGTGTTCCTCGAGCGTTCAACTCTTTTCTTTAATCCATCAAGGATAATTCGATTAGCTACCTCTGTCTGTCCATTAGCCTGCGGGTGTGCTACTGAAGTAAAACGAAGCTCAATAGCGTTCTATTCACAGTACTTTTTGAATTCTTCATTGTTAAACTGCGTCCCATTATCCGTCACAAGGATTCGTGGGATTCCATATCTGCAGATGACGTTCTCCCAAAAGAACTGAGCAACTTGCTTGGTGGTTATCTTGGCTAGAGGTTTAGCCTCAATCCATTTGGTGACGTAGTCGATGGCTACTATAAAAAACTTCCTTTGGGCTGACGCCATAGGGAAAGGACCAAGTATGTCCATCCCCCACATGGCAAATGGAATGGGAGAGTTAACCGAGGTTAACATCTCAGGCGGCTGCCTTACAATAGGGGCGTGCTTTTGACACCTATCACACCTCTTAACATAATTCTGTGCATCTGCCAACATCTCAGGTCAATAGAATCCCAGACGAGTGATCTTGTGTGCTAGGGCTCTGCCCCCCAAATGCTGCCCACAAATTCCTTCATGAACTTCTTCCAATGCTTCTCTTTCCTCTTGGGGCCTCAAAAACTTCAAGTATGGGATGATAAATGACCTTTTGTAAAGGATGCCTTCGATCAAGGCATACCTCAATGCTCTCACTGACAGTTTTTGTGCCTCCAAGGCATTATCAGGGAGCCATCCGGTTTCCAGATGAGCTTTAATAGGATCTATCCAACAGCTTCCAACATCGATCGATGCTACCAACTTAGAGTTGACGGTCGGGGCCTTCAAGACCTAGAAGTAAACACTTCCTGCATAATTCTCTATCTCAGAAGAAGCGAACTTGGACAGGGCATCGGCCTTAATGTTCTCTTCTCTCGGGATATGCTCCACATAGCATTCATCAAAATGAGTCATAATAGCTTTCACGTCTCTTAGGTATTTTGCCATAATCTCATCCTTGGCCTCAAATTTGCCATTCACTTGCGAGACTACTAGTCTTGAATCTCCACACACTTTGAGGTTCTTGACCCTCATGATTCTGGCCAAGCTATTAAGGCCTCATATTCCGCCTCGTTGTTGGTAGTAGGAAAGTCCAACTTCAAAGTGTACTCAACTGTGAACCCATCGGGGCTTTGCAAAACTAAACCTGCACCACTGGATTTTGTTTTTGATGCTCCATCAAAATAGAGCACCCAATATTCCTTCAGATCAGGTACAAGTTCTCCATCCTTAATCTCACTTTCTTGGTTAGGTACTATCTCCTGCCCCCCGACTTCTTGGTTGCTAATGGTACATTCAACCACGAAGTCAGCCAACGCCTGAGCCTTAATGGCTGTCCGAGGCTTATATGTGATATCGAATTCACCTAACTCAACTGCCCACTTGATTAGCCTTCCACTGGCCTTAGGGCTATGCAATATGTTCCTCAATTGTTGGTCTATCAAGACTTGGATTTTATGTGCCTGAAAATAAGGTCGTAACTTTCTCGAGGCTATCACCAAGGCCAAAGCGAACTTCTCGATAGCTGAATAATTCAACTCAGCTCCATGCAACACCTTGCTTACATAGTAGATAGGTTTATGAACCTTTTTCTCTTCTCGAACAAGGACAACACTCAATGCTTGTTCGGATATCGCCAGGTATAAGTAGAGAGTCTCCCTAGGACTTGGTTTGGCCAACAATGGGGCTTCAGCCATGTATTTCTTCAGCTGCTCAAAGGCCTCTTGGCTCTCTGTAGTCCACTCAAAATTTTTCACCTTCTTCAATGCTTGAAAGAAAGGCAAGCATTTGTCACCAGATTTGGAGATAAATCTCCCCAGGGCCGCAACTCGGCCAGTTAACTTTTGCACATCTCTTATAGAATGAGGGGGTTCCATGTCCAGAATCGCTTTGATTTTGTCAGGATTGGCCTCTATGCCTCTCTTCGAAACCATCAATCCCAAGAATTTTCCTGATCCAACACCAAAAGAACACTTGGCTGGATTCAACATCATCTTGTGGTGCCTCAGCACTTCAAATGCCTCTCTGAGGTGCTTAATGTGGTCCGCCTTGTACAGACTCTTGACCAGCATATCATCAAAATAGACCTCCATGGTTTTCCCAATCAGATGGGCGAGTATCTTATTCACCAGTCGCTGGTAAGTGGCTCCTGCATTCTTCAGGCCAAAAGCCATAACGAGATAACAAAAAACACCAAAGTCGGTTTTGAAGGATACCTTAGGGATGTCATCCTTGTGCATCTTAATTTGATTGTAGCCGCTGAACCCATCCATGAAGCTCAACATCTCATGTCCAGCTGTGGCATCTATCAATATGTCTATCCTTGGTAGGGGAAAACAATCCTTTGGACAGGCATCATTCAGATCGGTAAAATCAATACACATCCTCCACTTCCCATTCGCCTTCTTGACCATCACGAGGTTAGCTAACCATTCGGGAAACTGAATTTCTTCAATGAAACCAGCCTCTAAGAGCTTATCAACCTCTTGCTTAATGGCCTCTTGCCTTTCGGGAGCAAAATTCCTCTTTTTCTGTTTTATCTTCTTCCGTTCAGGATCAACATTCATTTTATGAGTTATGAGTTGGGGATCAATCCCTGGCATATCAGCAGCATTCCAAGCAAACACATCACTATTCTCTTGCAAAAATGTCACCAATTTTACTTTCAAAGACTCCTTCAAGGAAGCTCCTATGTAAGTAACTTTCTCGGGGTCACCCAGCTCTAGAGGTATGGGAATCAACTCCTCTGCAAGCTTTCCTCGATGTTCATCATCATTACGGACATCCATGTCTTCAATTGGGAGTACCTGCCCCCCGACTCCATCAGCTCTCAATGCAGACACATAGCAACTTCTTGCCATCTTCTGGTCGCCTTTCTGTTCTCCAACACCATTCCTGGTTGGAAACTTAATCTTCATGTGGTAAGTGGAGGCAACAGCCTTGAACGCATGAAGTCCAGTCCTTCCCAGGATCGCATTGTAAGTCGATGATTCTTTTATCACCAGAAAATTCAACATCTGCATAGCCTCCTTAGGTTCTTGCCCGATTGTCATGGGCAAGTGGATAGTCCCTTCCACCTTAGACTCAACTCCATTAAATCCATAGATGGGCATGGTGGTTGGGGTCAACTGTGAATCAGTGTATCCCATCTTTACGAATGCATCATGAAACAAAATATCCACAGAAGCCACATTGTCTATCAAGACTCGCTTCACTTCCAAATTCCCAATCACAGGTGTTATGACCACCGGGTCGTCATGAGGGAACTTCACCCCTTCGAGATCAGAATCATCAAAACCAATCGATATTTCGGTTCTAGCACGTTTCGGGGCTTCTCCCACGATGTGCATCACCTCCCTGGCATACGTCTTTCGAGAGTTTCGAGTTGTACCAGCTGCTGTCGGGCCTCCCCAGATCATGTTGATGACTGGCCCTCGGGGCTGTGTGCTGCGATCACGATCATTATCCCTCCTATCATTATCTTTCCTGTTGTAATCCCCTCTTTGGGTTCCACGAACTCCACCCTTGGTGAAATTATTCAATTTTCCTTTACGGATCAAGAATTCAATCTCTTCCTTCAACTGTCTGCAATCATTCGTGTCATGCCCCACATCTCGGTCGAACCGACAATATTGATCCTTGTTTCTTTTTGCGGGGTCTCCCCTTAGTGGCTTCGGCCATCGGAAGTCCTTATCCTTCTCGATTTCTAACAAGATTTGACTCCTAGGAGCATTCAACCTTGCATAATCAGAAAATCTCGGTCCAAAATTCTTCTTCGGTGACGAGTCGGATTCTTTGCTAGTCCGGGGATACTTGTCCCTAGCATCGTACTCCTGCTCTTGCTTTCGTTTCTTGGATTCGGCGTTGCCTTTGCCATTACCTCCCGCGGCTTCTTTCTTCATGCTATCTTCAGCCTTGATATACTTGTCAGCCCTTCGCTGGAGCTCAGCCATGTTTTCAGGAGGATGCTTGGCCAACGACCTTTTAAAGAACTCGTCAGTGGTTCCGTGTACCAGGGCTACCATGGCCACCTTATTTTCCAGATCAGTGATGTTCAATGTCTCCTTGGTTAACCTCTTAAGGTAGTCTCTCAAATTTTCGTTCTTCCCTTGTTTTACATACATAAGGGATGCAGAACTTTTCTCATGCACTCTTCCGCTGATAAACTGACTAATGAAAGCAGCACTCAATTCCTTAAAGGAGCCAATTGAGTTTGCAGGCAACCGGCTATACCATCTTTGAGCCATGCCTGACAAAGTTTGAGGGAACGCCCTGCACTTTAAAGCATCACTTGCAGGCTGCAACAACAGTGCATTAGAGAATGTCTTAACGTGGTTCGCGGGATCACCCGTTCCATCATAAGCCTTAATTGTTGGCATTTTGAACTTCTTTGAGATATGAGCATTCATCACCTCCTCAGTAAACGGAGGTGTGGGATCATCAGGATCCCCAAGTGGCATCAGATCCTTAGGGTTACTCCTGGGAATTTCTACCCTTGCCGTTTTATCAGATGGGGCATCAGCCCTTCTTTGCCTCCTCGGAGGTCTTTCCAAATCAACAAATGGAATCCCTCCTGAGGTTGGAGGAGGTCCATTCTTGTTCAAACTTGCTTGTTCCCTTGCCATGTCTTCCTTCAATTTTAAGATCTCGACCTCATAAGCCTTAATTCTCTCAGCAGTCGTCGAAGGGAGTCCATCATAAGTAGTTCGAGTTCTTCCTCGAGGTTCTTTACTTGCACGTCGCCTTCTCGGAGCTTCATCACGATCGTAATCATCGTCAGAGGATGATTCATCCGTATACGGACCAGAAAAATCGCGATAATCTCGATCTCGGATATGCAGGGCATGACCACTTGATCCAGCTCCTTGAGTAGGAGGGTAGTTAGGCAGCCCATACATCGGGTTGGTATTCATGGGGAGATCCGTAGTGTGGATCTGGACCCCTTGTGGAGGGTTGTTGGGATCTACAATCAAGGGAGAAACCACCATCTGGAGGGGGTTAGTCCCTGGATTTGTGTGGACGATCGGAGGTAGCGTACTCTCAACATGGGAAGTCGTCCCTAGGGGTTGAGAAACTTGATGCGGAACGATCGTCCCTGATGTTGGGGGCACCGGACCTGTTGTCGGCGGGGCGGAGCTGAGTGGAATAGGGTCGGTAGTTGCTGGTGTTCTTCGTGTGTTAACCATGGTTGATGTTAGCTTCCCACAGACGGCGCCAAATGTTGTGGAATAAAAACTAGGTTATCGAATTGCGGTTAGGGTTTGTGTATATTTAATGCTAAGGGAGGTTGAGCTTCGAGCTTTAATGACTGTTTCCGTGTTTCAAGACTTATCGGTCCTCGCAGAGTGCCTACGTATCTCGTTATTGAGAATCAAGCCAAGACGTAGTTCTGAGAATGAGGGGTCAGACCCTTTATATAGGCTGAGAAGCCTTAGAATCGTAGTAGAGTTAGGTGACTTGGTGGGCAAGTCACCGCCTTGAGGAAGGTTCTAGACTCCTTCCTTGTAGGAGTCAGTTCCCATATCGAATTCTGTACCTTGGAGGCTAAGTCAGGCAGGAGTAATATCCTTATTTGACTTTTATTGATGAGCTGGTTATTATCCCTAATATTAATTACGAAATTAATATTATAATTAGGGTTTGGGCCCACCTGGTTGGTCCCACGTTTGAACCATTCTAGGTCTAATTAATGCCACATTAAATGTGTCTTTAGGGCTTATTTTCAGCACCTATTAAAAGGCATTTATAATACTCCTTCCATCCCACTTATTTCAATACAATTTTTTCACTGCTTGACATGCATTTTAAGACTCGTATAAAGTATAGTTGTGTAACTTATTTTTTTTAATTTGTTTTGAATAAAAATTTAAACATTAAATTTTTACTCGGATGAAAAAAAAATTAAAAATAAATTATTGAACTATACTTTTTAGGAGTCTTAAAATGCGTGACACGCACTCGTCCCCCAATTTATATAATTCATTGGGACTGAGAGAGTAACAAATTATGCATTTATATTAGCAAATTCTTATAAGTGAATTGTAATTTTTATTTTGAGAGAAAGTTTAGGAGGGCTCCTACATTAACAAATTTTTATTGGGCAATTGTAATTTTTAGTATTTCTTAATTAAAAATGTTGAAAAAACTTAGAAAGCAATTCTAATTTGTTTTCTAATTTTTAACACAAAAAGGGAAATTGTAATTATTAATACTAAAAACTTGAAAATATAAAGGAATCATAAATGTGGAAGTTTTAATTTTGATAATGAAATATGAAGTTGTAATAATTAACACTAAAAATTTAAAAATATTAAAGATTCAAAAAATAATAAGAAAATAATAATTTTAACATAAAAAGGTAAGTTATAACTATTAACCCTAAAAATTCGAATATAAAAAGTGAAGTTTTTTTATTAACAATCTATACTATTATATAAAAGCCGGAACATTAAAAGTTTGGTTGGTTGGTCGGTCGGTACGATACCTGTTGATTTTACTTATTTACCCTTACTGAATTACATATCTACTGACTAATCAATTTCCTTTTCAGATTAAACATATTATCTTTCTATTTTTAAAGAACTAAATAATTTCAATATTTTATCTAACTAAAATTTCTCCTTTATGAATCAATTTTCTTTTTCAGGTTAAACATATTACCTTTTCTATTCGATTTCTTTTTCCAGGGTAAACATATTATCTTTTCTATTTTTTTAAAACTAAATAATTTACTTTTCTGGTAAAATACAATATCTTTTTTATTTTATCTAACTAAAATTTCTCCTTTATGAATCATTTTCTTTTGGGTGATGGCCCAAAATAATCATTTTTGTGATCTAGTGGCCCAAAATACTGATTCTGAAAAAAATGGCCCGAAATACCAACTGGATACGGAGTTTTGGCCTCCGTATTAAAGGAATACGTTACACGGTCCATCGTGTTATGCATGATACGGAACACGGTCCACCGTGTTATGCGTGATACAGAACACAGTCTACCGTCTTAGTGTTGCGCACCCATCTAACACGAGACACATTACACCGTGTTATACAGAACACGGTACACCGTGTACCGTATCATGCCCTGTTACGGAAGACGATGTACCGTGTCATACCTCATATCACGGTGCACGGTCTACCGTGTCCCGTCAATAAATCGGGCCTTTGCTTTTTCCAGATGAGGTATTTTGGTCATTCTTTCTTTTCTTTTTTTAAGTTAAACATATTACCTTTTCTATTTTTCAATAATTAAATAATTTCCTTTTTCAAGTAAATTATAATATCTTTTACATTTTATCTAACTAAAATTTCTCCTTCTTAAAACACTACGAACAATTCTATTTAATAAAATAACATAACTATTTTATAATTACTATTAACTAATCAATTACCTTTTTCAGTCAAAACACGTTGCCTTTTCTCTAACTAAAATCTTTCTTTTTCCAATTATATCTTGGTCAATTACCTTTTTCAGCAAAAACACCTTACCGAAACCTCCTTTGTTCCAATTATATCACATGCGTTTCTATTCAATAAAAATAGATGATAATATTATAATACTAATAATTAACCGATTAACTTTTCAACTAAAATTTATCATCTTTTTTATTTTTTCTAATTAAATTCCCTTTTTTGTAGAAATATAACTGGCAACATTAATTTCTCATTTTCTAAAAACTATGAGCAATTTTATTTAATAAAATAAATAATTAAATTATAATTACTATAAACTAATCAATTACTTTTTTCACCTAGAACATACTACCTTTTTATTTTCTCTAACTAAATCCTCTCTTTTTCTAATCATATCACGGACATTTTATTTAATAAAATGAAGTAATAATTTTATAATTACTAATACCCTTTTCAACTAGAACCTATCATCTTTTCTATATTTTCAAACTAAAATCACTCATTTTCTAGAAATATCAAGGATAACATTTATATAATTCTTATCAAATTAAATTGATGAATTTTTTTATATAATATTAAACAATTTTAAATTTATAAAAATTTAATTTTATAAAAATTTATAACAATTTTAAATTTAAAAAGATTGTGAATATAGATGGCAGTGATTTGAGAGGCGCACCCCCGTCTTCTCCTTTATATAACTAGCTTATAACCCGTGCAACACACAGTTCCTTTTTTACTATCTATAATTATACTAATTTTATAAAATTTTATATGTTATTAATTTACATATCAAATTGTTGTTATTAAATTGATAAACATAAAATTTCTCACATTCAATTTAATTTTTGTACTCTATCTTGAATTCTTAAATTTTGATTTGGACGATTACAACCCACGTTAAATTAACAAGATAATCTTTAATTTAATGATGGTTTAATGATTTTTTTATCTAACTAAATCTACGTAGAAACAAAGAAAAGGAGAAATTGATGATTTTTTACGCTGAAAATTCTATTTGATTTATGAATTTTACTTATAATTCGTTTTGATTATTAAAATACCCTTATAATTATTTGAATATAATTCTGCTAACAACCAAATACAATTGTTATGCCCAAATCTTGGCATAAGCCCTAAGCAGGCCTAATGGAACTATACATTTTAAGAGTCTTAAAATGCGTGACACGCACCCGTCCCCCAATGTATATAATTAATTGGGACTGAGAGAGGCAAATTAGGCATTCATATTAGCAAATTCTTATAAGTGAATTGTAATTTTTATTTTTGAGAGAAAGTTTAGGAGGGCTCCTACATTAACAAATGTTTATTGGGTAATTGTTATTTTTAGTATTTCTTAGTTAAAAGAATTGAAAAAATTAGAAAGCAATTCTAATTTGTTTTCTAATTTTTAACATAAAAAGGGAAATTGTAATTATTAACACTAAAAACTTGAAAAATATAAAGAAATCATAAATGGGGAAGTTTTAATTTTGATATTGAAATAGGAAGTTGTAATAATTAAAACTAAAAATTTGAAAATACTAAAGATTCAAAAAATAATAAGAAAATAATAGTTTTAATATAAAAAGGTAAGTTATAACTATTAACACTAAAAATTCGAATATAAAAAGGGAAGTTTTTTTATTAACAATAAAAACATAAAAAGCGAAGTTGTATTTATTAACACTAAAAATTCGAACATCAAAAGAGAAATTGTATTTATTAACTATAAGAACATAAAAAAGGAAGTTGTATTTATTAACATTAAAAATTCCATGATAAAAAGGAAATTTTATTTATTAACACTAATAATTCGAAAAATGTAAAGGAAATAACAATTTTAAATTTATAAAAATTGCAAATATAGATGGCAGTGATTTGAGACGCGCACTCCCGTCTTCTCCTTTATATAATTAAAAAATTGACTTTAGTATTTGTCGCAGCATCGTCTATATAAAGAACATCGTCTATATAAAGAACATAATAACCTCTCAGTTGATGAGATCACGGCTTCAGAGTTTGGGGTCAATGGCGAGGAGAAGTAATTATGGTTGGTTACCGGAGGAAATCATGTTTGAGATACTTTCATGGCTGCCTGTAAAATCACTTGTCCGATTCAAATCAGTTTGCAAATTGTGGCGATTTATTATATCAGACAATAGATTTATCCAAATTCACCTTACCAATTCCTACAAGAAAACGGCTATTGTACTAAACTGTAGATCAGATATTGAAGTCTACCATTGCATTGAAGTTCATGATTCTCATCAAGATTCCATTAAGCTCTACAATCTGCCTCCAAGTGAATCTCATATAGATTATATTACTTCTTGTAATGGTCTTGTTTGTTTCTCCAATAAAGGTAGCGATGTTATACACATCTGGAATCCAGCAATTAAACGGGTCAAACTACTTCCTACTCCTAACAAAGATTTTTCCAAGGTTTATAATTTTCAAGGTATAAGATATAAAGGGTGGGTTTTTCTAGGGTTAGGTTTTGATCCTATTTCCAATGACTACAAACTTCTTAGGTTTCTGTTGAAAAATTATTCCTATTCGACTGATAGAGAACTACCAGAAGCTGAGATGTATTCAGCAAATACTGATGCTTGGAAAGAGATTCAGATTCCTGAATCAC
Organism: Kitagawia praeruptora; assembly: GCA_037693485.1. Taxonomy (NCBI): domain Eukaryota; kingdom Viridiplantae; phylum Streptophyta; class Magnoliopsida; order Apiales; family Apiaceae; genus Kitagawia; species Kitagawia praeruptora. Next base: position 14,965,128 of record CM075347.1, read on the forward strand.
TAAGAAGATACTGGTCTACGTCCAAGTTTTTTCAGGCTAAAACTGGGGTATTATATATGGAAAGTCGTAGAGAACTACTGGCGTTCGATCTGCACAGTGAGGTGTTCCGACTCTATCCGTATCCCAGCTTGAGTCTTATTGTAAAGTCAAATGTTCTGGATTATGAAGGTTATGTTGCTATGATCTTTGAATCCATTGATGGATCGGTTAGTCTATATAAGTTAGACGATGTTTGTGTGGAGGTGTCTTGGACTAAAATGTTCAATCTTGAGGCTGATATAAAGATGATTTGGGTTTGGAATTATTTGGGTAATGGACAGTTTCTTGCTGCGAATCTTCTCTCAGTCTTTATTTTTGACTATAAAAAGAGAGAGTATAAGACGACTCTTATTCTCATTCCTGCTGATAAAAGATGGGCTGTCAAGTACACCGAGAGTCTGGTCTCCCTCAATGGATTTGAAGAACAAGAATTAACAGGTACAGTAAGTAATTCCATAATGATTCAGTTGAAGCATTTCATTCATATCGCCAAAGTGTGGGCATTAAACTAACTTCTATAATGTAGGCATCTTCGTAGATGATATACATTTAGATCACTTGGTTTATGTCAGATTTATCCACTTCATAATAGTATTTTTGCGTAATTACAAGTTTCAACTAGCTAATATAAATGTTTGAATCGGTTGTTTCAGGCGGACACTATGACATTGATATGACGCGCAACAGAAAAGAGGTACTGGATATAGTTGAGGAAATCTTTAAAAATAGAAGCACAGAGAAGGACAAAGCAAATTTTCAAGACATTGGTGTGGTTGCTGATGTGGTTTCTCTAACAATTTTCGAATACTTGTATGGAACTTGGCCTTTTGACAAATAGAAGATGTGATCGAAGATATGGTGTACCTATGAATATTTTGGACAAACCAAAGGTTCAAGTTCTTCATTGACATTTTTTTTTTTTTTTTGCATATATGATTCCTATGGGATTCCTATTTGATACGTTTTGGTCAGGGTTCTAAAAATCAATGAGTCGTATCGAGTACTCATATGATCCGATCCGAATGGTACCGATTTAGATCAAATCCGATTTTTACATACCTCGTTCAATATTCGGTCAAACTCCGAGTACTCGGAATTATTTTGAATTATTTTATTTTTTGTTAATTTTAGTGATGTCGCAAAATACATGTATTTTATTGTCATAACATATTTTTTGTTGTATTGATAAAAATTATTGACTAAATGGTATTAATATTCGAACATTATTGTTGTCAGTAGATTGTCAAATTATTATAATGTAAAATTTTAGTTAAATAGTGCTAATTACGTTAATAATTAGAAGAACTCTTGAATTTTAGAGAAATCTAAAGTTGTGAAACCAATGACATTAAGAAGAAAAAGTGATAAATCATGGAAAATTAAATTTTGGACAAATCAATTTCCTCCGTACTTGAAGTTTGATTTTAGATCTCAAACTAGTTGATAATGCCGTGCTTCGCGGCGGTGTTATAAATTTTGAATAAAATTTTTTTATTATACATTTATCTTATATTATATCATCAAAATTAAATTTGATCAATTAACACGGTCCTCTCTACCGTGCCACTCTTGCATTAAACACAGTTCTTCCTATTGAGTTGCTCTCTCGTTAAACACATTTTTTCTTATTAAGACGTTATCTCGTCAAATACGATTATTGAGCCATTTTCTCGTTAAACACGATTCTTCCTATTGAGTCACTCTCTCGTTAAACACGTGTACCGCTCTCTTGTTAAAATCGAAATCCCATCTTTAAACATATATTATAAATATTTGTATAATCCTTTTAATCCATAAAACTCGAAACCTAAAAATAAAATAAAATTTATAACATCAAAAAAATACTTCCATCGTCTAACACATACCATAAGTGACCTCGCTTCATTTCTCATCTTGAAAGAATTGGTTTCAACATTTGCTCCTTAATCAACTCATATTCATAGAACTTCAATACAAGACTACGAAACACTATCTATGAGTTTTGAAGATCTACACAGGAGCACTAGCGCGATGGTCTATTTCTGATCAGTACTCAAACATGATTTGCTGAAATTCCTATTTTCAAAAGAGAAGTTTCATCACTCCTAAATTCAAGTATACACTCTTGAAATTTCGAAGTACTAATCATTTCAGGTTTAATTTGAACTTTGAAAAAGATAACTCGGAATATAATAATGTGAAGCAATAACATAGGTATTATTAACTCTTGCTAGTGGGAATCTTTTGTAAAAGCATTAACTGAGAGATCAATATGATCATCGAACATTTGTACATTGCATGTCACTAGCATAACTGCCATAGTACCCAAGGTGGCCAGCCTTTAGTACTCTCATGACAAACAATAGCACAACCTGTGGCGTCCCACCAGACCTCTATCATAAAGACAGATAGTCTTCCCCTATATATGTAGGGTTGTTCATCTCAGTATCATAAAGGGTAACAAATATAGGAAGGGATATGAAAGGGTTTGTATTTATGAATATACGTAATGCTGGGTAACTTAACCTCTACGCAATATAGGTCCCTTTTCAAACAGGATAAAATTAAATTGTCTGAGTGAATTCGAATGGTACAAATTATTGATAATCATTGCTAAGGAAGTTATTTAAAGAACAATTTCCAACACCAAATAAGCTCTTAGGAAAAAGTATCGATTCTTGAACAAAAGCGACACTTGCAGACTTCGATAGCTCGTCAGGGAAAAAAATCTCTAAGAGGGGATGTACGAAAACACCTTATCATAGAGAACTATTTCGACCTCGATAAGTTAAATCTTTAGAAAAAATAATGTCAGTCATAAAGTCGTTTAAGAGTTTAGCCTCGAACTTGGAACACAAAGTTGCATCTCTCTTTAAGTTCATCTCTGGTGCACGTACTTCGCGCAGGTCCAACTCTGACTCTGGTAATGGTATTGACAATGTCTACAATATGTGGAAACTCTATAGGGAACCATCTGATCTCAATTATAATGGAAACTTAGGCATCCTATCTTATATTAATTGAGAACTAGGGGTCCGTCCGGACAAGGTGTAGGAGATCTATCTCTAACTGAGCGAAAATCATCTGGTTCTTAAGTAGACCTCTACAAAAGTACAAAGAGTTTCGGTCACAACCAGGTTCTAATAGACTAGATACATAGAAAAATATATAAGGGTGTAAGGCGCTTGGTGCTAAAATCTCAACATCGCAATATATCTCTAAACTCTCACGTCGTGTTATAATTCTAGGCTCGTATGATTCCTAAAAATATAACTAACGCTTTGATACCAACGTTGTAACGCCCCCAAATCTGCCCTACAGGGGGACCCGGGTCGTCACATCAGGTCTCAGCATCCTGCAACACACGTTAGCTCAATAATAATAAAATCTTTATTACAACGGAGCGGAACAGCCCCACTCCACAGATCCAAAACAGCCCCACTCCACAGATCCAAGATCGGTCTCACACTTTATTACAATACGAATTATTACATCTCCGAATAATATCTTACAAAAGTTTATAAAGCAGAATAGATAACAGTTCCAGCTGGTTGTTCTAATCCTTGTCAGCATAGCCTGGAGCTTTTCCCTTTCCTCTGGATCCCTGGCTGGACGTCTCGCATCTCTCTTTCTTAACAGCTGAACAAATGTTGTAAAGCAAGAGTGAACAACTATGGTGCTCAGCAAATTCTCTCCTTGCTCGGTACATAAATATAGTAATATATACCGAAAGAAATACTCGAAATTTAAGAAAACAGTTAAGATATCGAAAATCCGACAATTGACTCAAAACTCGTCTCGAAAATAGAATACTCGAAATGACTCTTTTTGTGAAACTCTGATGACTCATGATATAAGAATAACTGGTCTTCCATCCTTTCTGTATCTCGGCGGGGCGATCAACTATCCGACCGGGAATACCGTCCTCCAATGACACCGCACTTCGCCCGATCACGGCTACAATACGATATCAACAAATATATTATATAGTATGAATGCTAGCATCATAGTGGGTGATTATATCAACCCTGGCATCATAGTGCCTAAATATTCTTGTGTCCGTATAAAGGTACACAAGTCTCTCTTTCTCTAAATGGGCCTCTTTCCCAAAATTGACCAGTAGAATACAGAATTCCCGAACATTTAATGAACTGACACTTTGAGATAAACTTCACAAGAAAATATTTAATTGATCTGGCGGACTGCCAGTTTTACTCAATGTACCACCAATCCGAACAATGGACTGATGTAACTCTCAATAAATATGCTTTACTTGGTTGGCACGAACAAAGTGCCAACCCTTGACAAAAAGGGCAACTATCTCGAATTAATGAGAATAGTCTCAAAATGAAATAAAATGAGTCGTACTGAACAAGTAGTACTACTCGAATGATTATAATACTCTAATTTGATGAACGTTAAATAGAATATTTTTCATTCGATCCAAGAGTAAAACTCTAACAAGAATTAAATAGCCTAATCCCTATTGATTGATTCGAACGATGAACCAATTAAAAGATAGTCAATAAATGTTGTCGAATTTGTACAATAAATCCGACTGAGAAGAATGAATTTAACTATCTCGAACAAATGAGAATAGTTCTACTGAATCAAAGTGAATAGTCGTCTCGAATTAATGAGACCCACCCGATAACAACGAAATTCCTTCTACGCTTATAGGGAATGTATTTCGCAAGAAACTAAATTAACAGTATCGTAATATTTAACAAGAAATAATTCTCAAAGGAAATATTGCATCATGAAGAGCAGCAAATAAATCTCATAATTAATAGTTCGAAAATAATCAAGAATTTAAATAATACGAACAGAAATACAAAGTTTCCGAGAGTTAGGGTAGGAATGAACTTGCCTCTGTCTCGACGCTAAACTCTACCGAAATAGTAAAAGCGTTACCCGCGAGCGATTGTCTCAAATCTCATAAAGAAATTCTATAATTAATTATCAGAATGATTTTAGTACTCGGGTAAGATATTAATCACATAATATCAGAATAATCGATAATCACGTCATTGATAATCAAGTAATAAAATATACTCAAAATCTTAAAATCTCACCAACACATCATTCACAAAATATTGCACTTAAATGGAGGCTCTATTCGCTTTTCCTATTAATCTTTATAAATCGGGTTTTATGGCATCTTCTTAACCGAAATAAAGTTATACATGGAAATCTTATTCTATTTACTCGTAAGGGAAAATTTTCTTTTCTCACTTAAAAAGGTCTCTAATTATTCCTAATTAATCACCAACACATAACTATTTAAATCGTACAACTAAATTAAATGGGCTCGTATCAAGTCTCTATAATATACATAAAAGCTCTTTATTTAATTAAGTCCATTTTAGAGAGCTAATAATATGAGTCTTTATTTATTCTCAAAATCAAGGAATCCATTTGTATTAAATTTAATCACGTATTCAATATTCCTATCTCTAGCAAGATGTAATTTATCAACATTCTCTAAATCAATTTAAATTCCTTTGAGTAAATCATCTTACCTTACAATGGTGCAAATACTCATATTTATCCGACTAAAACCGTTACTATTATTATCCTCTCTTTTTTTTCTTTCTTTTAGAAAAAGTAATCTATTGAAGGAAATTCCTAATTTTATAAATTCCGCTAACTTCCAACTTCCTTTCAATTTTAATAAATCAAGTAACTTCTTCTCTTTTTAGAAAGTCAATTAAATAATCCTAATTTGATATTATTATCACCTTTAAAGAGCCATCCCAATTTTATTGCTACAATTTACAAAACTCTCATTTTAATCAAGCTACTCAAATTTGTAAGTCCATTTATTATTTTTAAACAGATTTTTAAAACAAATTCTTCATTTATTGCCCAACTCCATATTTTATCTTATTTTTATTTTTATAACATCAATTCTAAAATTAATACATTTTTAATTTAACCACTTAAATACCTAAGTCACAATTTTAATCACACCATCACCTACAACCGGTAGCCACCGACCGGACACCACCATGGCGCCCGGCGGCGACCACCGCCACCCTTCCTCCGTCGTCGACTATCCCTCTCTCTCACCCTCTGTCTTTCTCCGCTCTCTCTCAATCTCTCGACCCAAATCTCTCCTCATCTCGATCTCTCGCCCTCCCTTCTCTCGATCTCACTTCTCTTTCTCTCGAACCCCCTCCCCGTCGTTACCTCTCTCTCTTTTCGCTTCTCTCTCTCTTTTCTCTCCGTCTGTCTCCCTCTATCTCTCTCATCTCCCTCGCTAAATATCTCTCTGCTCGCACCTCTCTCCCGCTCTTTGCCCATTCTCTCTCCCTGCGTCTTACTCTCTCCCGTCTCCCTCACAATCTCCCCCTCAATCTCTCTCTCACCATCGACTTCCCCTCCTCTCTATTCCATCACCGACATGTAACAACAACACACCCCTCAAAATTCCCAATTCAATCCCTCAATTAAATCCTCTCCCAAATTAATAAAAAAGGGCTTTGGCCATAACTACCACCAACAGTACCATCTGATTACCATAATACCACAAAATGATGATGGTGGCCATAAATACCGATCTATTACGCATTTGAGATGAGGGTAATAGATTTTGTACTAGTTACGCATTTGAAAAAAGGGTAATAGGGTTCCTGGCGGCGCCTATTACGCATTTGGAGAATGGGTAATAGGTATTACGCATTCTCCAAAGGGGTAATAGGTTAAAAATTTATATGTATTACGCATCTGAAAGCTGGGTAATAGAAGAATCTTTTTTTTTTATATTACCTCCTTGCCAAATGCGTAACACACTGGTAGTTTTGGCCACACATCCCCAAATTCGTTATTTTGGTTCAAAATTGTTAAAATTGTGGTATTTATGTCATTGTTTCTTAATAAAATAAATCACAACATTCACCTTATGTAAATCAAAATTACTAAAATATTTTACGCCTAAATCAATCATCAAATAAAACCCTAATTTATAAATTACAAAAACTACAATTTCACAATCAAATTAATAACATAGTCTAGAAAAAAAAGTTTTAAAACTCAAGATCATACCCTTTTGAAAATCCAAACTTTAAAAAATTTGATCAAAATTCAACCCTTTGAAACCCCTTATATATATATATCTCAAATTGTAGAGCTTTTAACCCTCTTTCCAAATATTTAATTGCATGTAAGATCAAGATGAAACTCCAAGGTGTATAAAATTTATAAGTTTCTTGGTTTGGGGAGAAAAATGGTGTCTGTGTGTGTTTTTGTTTTGTCTCGGTGAAAAGAAAGTGGAAGAGGTGAGACCAATTTCTTTGGGTTTCTCTCCTTATATAATTTCTACACAATTTATTTATCCTTGTTGGGCTAGGCTAGTTGTAGTGGGCTTACTCTTCTTAAAGCAATACAAAGTCTATTCAATTTATTTGGGCTAGATTCTAAATCAAACCAAATTGAATTACTAATTATTTAACAAATAAAATCTTAGGCTCCTAATTATATTAGTAGTTGTAAAATAAGGAAAATCAGTAGCAATATCTATATATCTATATCTATATATATTATAATGCCTGGAGATCGGAAATGCACCAGAACAGTTCAAGGTATTTTTCTTGATTTTTCTTTTTTTTTTGTTTTTTTTATTAAAATTCTTTTCTTGCATTAAATAGCTATTAATGACATTTTAATTAGTCATTAATTACACCTATTAAACATATATTAAATTTACTCTATTTAATTTGTTTAAAAATTAGCAAACTTTAGTTGAACATTATAGTTATTTTTTCAATATTAAATATTAATTATACATAATTAGGTTTATTTTTAGTTCAAATGACGAATAACAATTGTTTATATTACGTTATTTTTTATTCCCTATTCAAGATCACTATAATTTCTTTTCGAATGATTATAGGGTACACGGCCTTAACTTCTCAAGCAATTTTTATTATCAATAATTGTGATAATCTATATATATTACAATGCCTGGAGATCGGAAATGTATCAGAACAGTTCAAGATATTTTTCTTGATTTTTCGTTTTTTTGATTTTTTTTTATTAAAATTCTTTTCTTGCATTAAATAGCTATTAATGACATTTTAATTAATTATTAATTACACCTATTAAACATATATTAAATTTACTCTATTTAATTTGTTTAAAAATTAGCAAACTTTAGTTGAACATTATAGTTATTTTTTCAATATAATATTAATTATACATAGTTATGTTTATTTTTAGTTAAAATGACGAATAACAATTGTTTATATTACGTTATTTTTTATTCGCTATTCAAGATCACTATAATTTCTTTTCGGATGATTATTGGGTACACGACCTTAACTTCTCAAGCAATTTTTATTATCAATAATTGTGAAAATCGTATAATAAATTATGGAAGTACAAGATATTTATTTAATATCTGAAATTATATACAAACAGTACAGATAGATTTTCAATTTTGCACATGAATAAATAATACATGAGTTATGATCAAATCGATTAAATTTAACAAATCCACTCATTTATCGGAAGATAAAATTGATAAAAAAAAAAGCTATACACTCATTGTTTCGTTATATTGTGTTGAAATAATTTTTTATTGTAATTAAACAAATTCTTATACTATTTTTGAATATGTATATTATGAGAGGGCTGTCTATTTTAAAAAACATTATTAACCAACTTCTCAAATAATCTTTATTATCAATGATTGTGGAATCGTAGTAAATTATGGAAGTACATGGATCTTTACTTAATATCTGAAATTTGTAAACAAATCATGCGCATGCACACATGAGTTATGACCAAACTAATTAAATTGAACAAACTTAACCATTTTATCGGAAGATTAAATTGATAAAAAAATTATATGCCCATTGTTTCATTATATTGTGTCAAAATAAATTAATATTCAAATTAAATAAATTCTTAAACTATTATTGAACATGTATATTATGAGAGGGGTGTCGATTTTAAAAAATGTTATTAAGTTGTATTCAATATTTGTAACTTTTGATTGTAAACATTACGTTCATATTGTAATTTTTATTTTTATATGTTTGTGATGTTTTTAGGATTATCAAAATTTTAGACATATATAATGAAAATATTTTTCCAATTAATAATTCATGTAAATTATTTTTAAATTAGTTTTTAATAGAAAATTCATAAGAGACCAATCAATTTTTAAGAATAATAGAAATTAATTTATCTATTACAGTACTTTTATATAAAAATTTATTATAATAGCAGGAAACTGAAGAGACTTGCACTTAGAAACTTCAAAATATTTTTCTTGAATTTTCACATTTTTATTTTTTATTAAAACAATTTTCTTGTATTTAATTAATAATTAAGTATACCTATTAAATATATATTAAATACACTTTATTCCATATTTAATTTAAAAGTTTAACAATTTTATTAGAACATTATTATTATTATTATTATTATTATTATTATTTTGTTATAAAATATTAATGATTTATATAAAAATACCATTATTTTAAGGTAAAACAATAAAATAAAATAATTTTTATCGTCATTTCTAATCCTTATTTAAAATCATTGCAAATTTTTTGACAATAATTAATAGACGATTTTAACTTTTCGATAAATTCGTAATCAATGATCGTGAGAATCATGATAAGATACATAAGTATATATATTTTTCAATTAATATCCACAATTTAAATAAAAGTAATATCGTAGAATTTACATTTATACCTGAATAAATTATACACGGGGTGTGACCAACTCGATTAAATTGAATTAAGTGGACCCTTTTTTTCGTCAATTAAATCAATAAAAAAATTACCCATTCGTTGTTTGATTACTCTGTGTTGGAAAAATTATTATTCTGATTAAACACATTCTTATACCATTACTAATCAATTAATCATGCATGTATGTTAGGAGACGGGAGACGGTGTTTAAAATAGTTAATTAGTTATATTTAATATTTGCAAATTTTTATTATAGGAATTATGTTGACATTGTAGTTTGGTATGGAAAAAAGTAAAAGGTGTTTAAGGAGTTGATTTTTGCTATTTTAAACAAATTTTCACTTTTTGAGCATTAAGTAAGGGTGTTATAAAACCAGCATCGGCTTTAAAAACAATTATATGTACAAATTTATTATTAAATTTAATAAAATAATATTATAATATGTGAGTATCACTTTGATGTGTCCATGAATTTAATTTTAATGTTACAAACAAAATAGTTCTTATAAAATGCTCTGAAAAATTAATTAAATGTAGAGATATGGGTGTCGGATCACTCCAAAAAAACATGAAGCATGACTTACAATATGCATTTGAATTCTGCTTTTTTCGTCATAAAACCAAATATATCGACAAGTGAAATCAATCACACCTCTCATCACATTTACATTCTAATTCTTTTCATCGTACAATCAATTTTGCTAACAAATAATTTAATAACAAATTAAGCAATCACGTCTTTTATGATGTCATCGACAATAGAAAAGATTCACAAATGTTATTTTTACTTATTCAATGTCAAACTTTGCAAATGTTTGTCAATATTGGATTTCAAAAATATTTTTTATATGACAAAATAGGTTCGTCAATATCTTCGAAATTATTATTATTATTAATATTCAAGAATTTAACTGAAACATGTTTTTTTTTTCACCTAATTCTTTTCTCTTTAATTTTTAAACATTCAAATTTAATTTCGTTTCACATAATTTTTAATTTATCGTATTAACTTTCAAATAATAAAATTTAACAAACAATAATGTTATGGTTATAATTTTTAAAAATATTTTCGTGCCGCGCGTAGAGCGGCTTTGTTACCTAGTATATTATAATGCCCGGAGATCGGAAAGTTACCAGAAGCGTTCAAGGTATTTTTCTTGAATTTTCATTTTTTTGATTTATTTATTAAAATTATTTTTTTGCATTAAATACCTCTTAATGACATATTAATTACTCATCAATTATACCTAATAAATGTGTATTAAATTTGTTTATTTTATTTATTTACAAAATTATAAAACTTTATTTGAGCATTATAATTATTATTTTAATAGAAATATTAATTACATATATAATTAAGTTTGTTTTGAGGTAAACGACGAATAAAAATTGTTTACATTGGGTCCTTTTTTTATTCCCTATCGAATACTGCTCCGATTTCTTTTCGGACAATTGCATTGCAGACGATCCTTAACTTCTCAATCAATTTTTATGATTAGTGATTATGGAAATCGAAATAAATTAGAGAAGTATATAAATTTCGCAAAACACCTACAATAAAAATAATACAATTAGTTTTTTATTTTTACACATGGCAGACGATCCTTAACTTCTCAATCAATTTTTATGATTAGTGATTATGAAAATCAAAATAAATTATAGAAGTATATAAATCTTCGCAAAACACCTGTAATAAAAATAATACAAATAGTTTTTTATTTTTACACATGAAAAAATTACATGGATTATGACCAAACCGATTAAATTAAAAAAAGTCCAGTTTTATTGGTAGATTAAATCGATAAAAAAGTCGTACACCCGTTGTTCATTATATTATATCAAAATAAATTAATATTCTAATTAAATAAATTCTTACACTATAACTGAACATGTATGTTATGAGAGGGGCGTCGGCTTTAAAAAGTGTTATTATGTATAATATTTATAAATTTTGATCTTAAAGACTACGTTTTTATTATAATTGCTACTTTTTATGTTTATGATATTTTTGAGATTATGAAAAATTTAGATATATAAAGAGAGCATCTTCAAACTTATAATTTATGTAAATTGTTTTGAATCAATTTTTTAAAAAATTCTTAAAAGACCAATCAATTTTTAAAAATAATAAAAAATAATTTATTTATTTTTAATATTTTAAAATGAAAATTTATGAACCGCGCGAAACGCGGATAAGTTACCTAGTTAATAATAATATTGATAGTAATCATACATCTAAATTATATTAATAAAAAATTACGTAGCATCGTACTAAATAAATATTGATACGCATTCATAATTAAACTAACAAAAATCGAGTTCACGAAACTTATTCAGAGAGGTTCGATATTAAAATTTATTGATAAAATTCGCGGTTATTACATTTTGTTTAATAAAATAACATAATTATATTATAATTACTATTAACTAATCAATTACATTTTTTCAGTCAAAACATGTTATCTCTTCTCTTTTCTCTAACTAAAATCTCTATTTTTTCAATTATATCATGGACAGTTCATTACCTTTTTTCTTTTCTCTTACTATAACCTCCCTTTTTCCAATTATATCATGGGCGTTTCTATTTAATAAATTATAATAATAATAATAATATTATTATTATTATTATTATTATTATTATTATTATTATATTACTAATTGACCGATTACCTTTTCAGCTAAAATATACTATCATCTTTTCTATTTTTTCTAATTAAATTCCCTTTTTTTCGAGAAATCAAACGGACAACATTAATTTCTCATTTTCTAAAAATTATGAACAATTTTATTTAGTAAACTAACATAATCAAATTATAATTATTATAAACTAATCAGTTACCTTTTTCACCTACATCATATCATCTTCACGTTACCTTTTTATTTTCTCTATCTAAAATTTATTTTTTTCCAATTATATCACGAACTTTTCTATTTAATAAAATAAACTAATAATAATATAATATTGTTACTTAATTAATTACCTTTTTTCAGCTAAAACGTATTATATTTTCTATATTTTCTAACTAAAATCCCTCTTTTAATAAAAATATCATCGGACAATATTATTTTTTTCTTTTCTTAAAACATTACGAGCAATTGTATTCAGTAAAATAACGTAATTAAATTATAATTAGTATAAACTAAGCAATTGCCTTTTTCACCTAGAACATATTACCTTTTTAATTTTCTCTAACTAAATTCTCTATTTTTCTAATCATATCACGGACATTCTATTTAATATAATGAAGTAATAATTTTATAATTACTAATAATTAATTGATTACTCTTCTGAACTAAAATCTTTAAAATCCCCCTTTTAATAGAAATATCACGGATAATATTAATTTCTTCTTTTCTAAAAACAATACGAGCAATTGTATTCAGTAAAATAATGTAATTAAATTATAATTACTATAAACTAATCAATTACCATTTTCACATAAAACATATTACCTTTTTAATTTTTTCTAACTAAATTCTCTATTTTTCTAATAATATCACGGGAATTCTATTTAATAAAATGAAATAATAATTTTATAATTACTGATAATTAATCGATTTCTCTTTTTAACTAAAACCTATCATCTTTTCTATAATTTCTAACTAAAATCCCTCATTTTCCTGAAATATCACAGATAACATTTATATAATTATTATCATATCATCTCATATAAAAATGTAAGCCTCCAAAATTTATGTTTTAAAAAAATTAATTTAAATTAATGAACTTTTTTATATAATATTAAAAAAAATCTGTGCATCGCACGGGTTTTAGGCTAGTACTATTATATAAAAGCCTAAACATTAAAATTTTGGTTGGTCGGTACATGTTGATTTTACTTATTTATCCTTACTTAATTATTGATAAAATCCATCATACTAACTAATCAAATTATATCTTTTATATTTTATCTAACAAAATTTCTCACTTACTAATAATTTACTTTTTCAGGTTAAATATATTACCTTTTCAATTTTTCAATAACTAAATAATTTATTTATTGATATCTTTTATATTTTATCTAGCTAAAATTTCTCCTTTATTAATCAATTTTTCTTTTCAGGTTAAACACACTATCTTTTTATTTTTCAATAACTAAGTAATTTCCTTTTACTAACTAAATAGTTTATATCTTTTATATTTTATCCAACTTAAATTTTTCTTTTATTAATCAATTTACTTTTTCAGGTTAAACATATTACCTTTTTAATTTTTCAATAACTAAGTAATTTCATTTTCAGGTAAATTATAATATCTTTTATATTTTATCTAATTACAAAGTATATTATAATTACTATTAACTAATCAACTAACTTTTTCATTCAAAAGATGTTATCTTTTTTTTTCTCTGACTAAAATATCTCTTTTCCCAATTATATCACGCATTACCTTTTTCAGGTAAAACACGTTACCTTTTTTGTTTTCTTTAACTAAAACTTCTCTTTTTCCAATTATATCACGGACGATTTGTTTTAATAAAAATAAAATAATAATATTATAATGCTAATAATTAACCGATTACGTTTTCAGCTAAAATGTATCATCTTTTTATTTTTTTAAAATTAATTTCATTTTTTCTCTGTATCGTTCCAATTTTATCGCATCTAATTACAAAGTAATATTTTTTTTTAAAATACAATATTTTTTATATTTTATCTAATTACAAAGTATATTATAATTACTATTAACTAATCAACTAATTTTTTCAATCAAAAGACGTTAACTTATCTATTTTCTCAAACTAAAATCTCTCTTTTTCCAATTATATCACGGACAGTTCTATTTAATAAAATAAAATAATTATATTATAATACTTATAATTAATCGATTACCTTTTTCGGCTAAAACGTATCATCTTTTCTATATTGTCTAACTAAAATCTCTTTTTTCTAGAAATATCACGGGCAACATTAATTCTCCTTTTCTAAAAACATTACGAGCAATTTTATTTAGTAAAATAACATAATTAAATTATAATTACTATAGACTAATCAATTACCTTTTTCAACTAAAACATTTACCTTTTTAATTTTCTCTAACTAAGTCCTCTTTTTTTCCAATTATATCACGGACATTCTATTTAACAAAATAAAATAATAATTTTATAATTACTTACAATTAATCAAATACCTTTTTTCAACTAAAACTTATCACCTTTTCTATGTTTTCTAACTAAAATCTATCATTTTTTACAAATATCACGGATAATATTTATATAATTATGATCATTATTTCATTTAAAAATTTAAGTATCCGAAATTCATGTTTTAAAAAAATTAATTCAAATTAATGAAAAAATTCATATAATATTTTATAAAAAAAACCGTGCATCGCACGGGTTTTAAGCTAGTATGAAATATATTTCCTGACAAAAAAAAAGTTTTGGTACATGTTTTTTGGTACTAAATGAATTCACTTATTTACCTTTCATTATAAAGAAAAATAAATACACCTAAAATAAATAATAACATAATACAATTAATGGTAATTAGTCGAGATATTACTTTTTGTACACCTAAAAACATCAATCGTATCATATCTTTCCATCATTAATATTTCCTTTCGAATTAAAATACGTTATAATTAATGGTAATTAAACGATTAACATAATAAAATTAATGGTAATTAGTCAGTTACCTTTTTCACATTAATATAATAAAATTAATGGTAATTAATCGATTGTCTTTTTTATATTACTTTTAGTTGAACATATTACCTTTTCTAAACACCTAACGTCTTTCGATCATTAGTATTTTCACCTAAAACATCGATCGTATCATATCTTTCCATCATTAATATTTCCTTTCAAATTAAAATACGTTACAATTAATGGTAATTAAACGATGAACATGATAAAATTAATGGTAATTAGTCAATTGCCTTTTTCATATTACTTTTAGTTGAACATATTACCTTTTATAAACACCTAAAAACATCAATCGTGATCACATCTTTCGATCATTAATATTTTATTTTGAATTAAAACACTTTACCTTTTTAATTTAAAACAAATCTTACAATCATTAATATATGTACCCGAAAATATCACAATATAATATACACCCGAAACTATCACAATATAATTTTCAAGAAAAATATAAGACCTCAAATAAATAATAACATAATATAATTAGTGGTAATTAGTCGATTGCCTTTTTCACAATTACTTTTAGTTGAAGATATTATCTTTTATAAACACCTAAAAAGATCAATCGTATCATATCTTTCAATCATTAATATTTCCTTTACAATTTATGTAATATCCGGGATTTGCGTTATAAATTTTTTTTCGTGTATATTACGATGAATAAAATTATATTTAAAATATTACAGTCTAATATTTTGCCTGTGTTAAATAGTTATTTATTCGTTATGTGACCTGAAATAAATATGTTATGGTTTTTATGTGTTTTATGTGAAATTTGTTCCTCTTCCATTTAAATATTGTATTTATTCAAAATTCAGAATATATCAAATTAATTGCTTGAAAATCTTTCCGGGAGTTTTAAAAATCGAATTTATATTTACTAGTGCCAGAAATATTATTTTGGTGATTTTTTAAAATATTTTAAATTTTGATATTTTATTATTTTAACAGTTTTAGATTATTTAAAAATTTTACAAAATTATTTTAATTAGTTGTAAAAAAAATAAAAAAATTAATTATTTTAATACCTTAAATTATATTTTAAAATTTATTAGAAATTATTTAAGGTGTACAAATAAATGGTGGGTTGGTCAGAAAAGGCTGAAAGTTATTTTACCCGTGGTTTTTCCACGGTCCACGCCTAACAATTTTGAATACTAACAAATTTTGACTACCCCATTTTTTTAGCCTGCCACTTTTTACAATATACAAAGAAATATATTAACACTTTAAATAACCCTACCCCTTTCATTATTCCCTGTCTTCAAACTCCCATTTGTTTTTCACCCAGATGCTTTCTCATCAATCTCTCTACCATCCCAATATCTCTCAACCTATTCCACCATTTCTCACGCCATCTCCCTCTCTAGTCCATCTCTCCCTCGCTGCGCATCCCTGATGTTTTTCCCCTACCGTGCATAGGTATTCAGTGGGTGTGTGTGGGTTTTATGTGCACCTGCAGTGTGAGCGATCTAGACGAGACGGAAAGAGACCAGTGGTCGTGTCAGACGCGAACGACATAGTTCAATTAGACGGTTAAATATCATAAGCTTCGACGTTTAAAGCTACTATTGACGCAAGTGGTTCTACCCATACTTGTAATTTCACAAGTATTATTATTATTATTATTATTATCTTCTCTTATCAATTTTATAATTGTTTTGTTTCTATATCGTGCAAATATTCTAACCTTAACTTGCTTTACATTTCTTATATTATCTGAATTGTTCCTTTATTCTTATATACCATGTTTTTGAACAGAAGTTGTTATACCTTGAATTACCCTGATTCCTTTTTATAACATAATGCCTGAACCAGTTAATGCACCCATAATTTCCGTGAATAACTAAAATGTTGGAATTGATGCTTTGCAACCTATTGATATGATATTCTTTCGTTGGAAACCTGGTTAATTGGAATGTGTATTGACCGAGGCGCCGGTCCCTTTTATTTATTTTAGGCCATATGTGCCTATGGATCCAAATTGTGAGAACCTTGTGTAAGCATGGTTCGGTGCTATTCCGTGTCTGATCACCAGTTATATCACGTAGCGTCTTATCGTGAATTCCAATTTAACTGATATCATTTATAAATTTTGAATTGTCCCTGATATATATTTGCATCTCCTTTTTATATCATTATTGTTTCATTTATCTATTGCACTTGCTGAGCATTGTTTGGCTCACTCCCTTGTTCCACCTAACCCTTTCAGTTAAGTCAGAAGATGGGATATTTGTTCCGCTATCAGTGAGAGAGTTCTTCTTCAGGACTTGTAGTGACCCTCCAGCTAGATGGTGATGTATAATATCGGGTTTTAAATAATAAATAAGTTAGTCGGTTGAAGTTTAAATTTGTATCAGACTTTTAAAACTTATCTAGATTATTTGGCTATGATGGGGATTTCCTCTGGAAGTTATTGTAATAAATTAGACTTAATATTATCGTGTGGTTTTAGTGTTGTCTTCATACTATAACCTGTTAGTGATCCATAGCTTGTGGGCGGGATTTTCTCTTTGCTTAAAATGTATGTTCAGGTTCATCTATATTTATGTTGTTTGGTGGCATCCGGGATTTGGGGGTGTCACAATTTAAACACATTACCTTTTTAATTTACAATAAATCTTACAATCTTTAATATATATCCGAAAATATCACACCATATTTCTCAATTATTAATAAAATATATTAAAAATCGTATACATTGTTTATAATAACGAAATATTAGTATAATCCGTAAACATGAGTATATATATTATATTATATCAAATTAAAATTAAAAAACTAATTAAAAATAATGATTATATAAAAACATAATCATAATATTTAATAAAACTTAGAATATAATACAAGAAATCCGTGCATTGCACGGGTTATAAGCTAGTATAAATAAATACTAGTAATTAAGTAAAAGATATGTAATATCGTTTAAAAAATATTCAGGCCAAACGAAAGGAAATGCAGCCAAAATTGAAGGCCAATCAGTTCACAAGATTGAGCAACTTTGAAGCATTTGTTTTTTTTTTGTCTACCTTTGAATTAATTTAAGCTTTGGTATTCATAGTCAATGTAGAGGAAATTTTAATTATGGTTATATTTGGTTGGTGACGATTAGAACAAGATTCTAAAAAAAATTCCAAAATTTTTACTAACTACATGACACAGAGAGAATTACCAAAATGCCTATTTTTCGCAAGTTTTTGCCCAAAATACTGATTTTGAAAAAAATGTCCCAAAATACCGACGGAATACGGAGTTTCGGGCTCCGTATTAGCTGAATACGGTACACCGTGTACCGCATTATGCATGATACGGAACACGGTCTTCCGTGTTAGCGTGATACGGAACACGGTGTACCGTGTTCGTGCATGATATGGAACACGGTGTACCGTGTTCGTGCATGATACGGAACACTGTGTACCGTATTATGCATGATACGGAAGATCGTGTACCGCAACAACCCTCATATCATGGTATACGGTCTAACGTATCTGGTCAATAAAAAAGCCAACATGGCTCCAATATGAATATTTTGGATTGTGACACATAAGCATTCATGAAAATGCACTTTACTCCTTCTTATATTCTTATCACGCAATAACGATTGTTTTTAACAATGAATGAGTATTACTTTAAAAAAACAACAACAATGAATGACGTACTTCCCAAATTAATAAAATTTCTATGATTTTTTTTGTCAAGATAAAATTTCCATGAATTAATATAGGGAAACGATAAATTATACTAATTTTAATAAATTATTAATTAATTGATATAAAATGTATATTATTGTTATTATATTGAGACTACACTACAAGGAATATGGCCTGTTGCAACACCGAAAAAGTGTATTATTAGGCTCCAAAAGTGTTACAATACCTGTTTATGCAACACTTTTGCTAAAAGTCAGTGTTGCATTTGCCGGCGTGGCAACAGCCTTCTGTAGCAACGCTTTTTGTGTTTATTGCAACGCTTTTCAAAGTATTACAAAAAGAGTTTGGTGTAGTTTGTTGTAACACTTTTGCATGTTTTAGCAACATTTTAAATATGTTACAACAGACGAATGCAACACTTTTTTGCAACATTAATTGACTTAAAAATGTTACAAAGTGAGTTTATTGCAACATATTTTTGCAACATTATTATGCATTTTGCAATACTTTTGGTTTTTTTTGCAACATTTATATGCAACATTTTGGAATCTTTTGCAATACTTTTTGATATTTTTGCAACATTTCTCTGCAACATTTTAATTACTATTGTAATACTTTTAACTTTTATTGGCAACACTAATTTGCAACATTTTTATTAGTTCACATTGCAATGTCCTGTTTGAAATTTAAATTTACCATGCATGAAAGCATATACCAAACCAGAAATGACATTTCATTAATGTCCAACAAACACATGTCAATGAAGGCCAAACATAGTCTAAAGTCCAAACACAAGTCGACTTACACCAAAAGTCTACATTAAACGCGTAGTCTAAATAGTTAAGGTACCAATTAACATACTACCAAAAGTACGCATATAGAAAACAATACTTAAGTACTGATCATATCAATCATCATTTTCGTCATCGGCCTCGTGAGCATTGTCATCATCGCGATCATCATCCTCCTGCTCCTGATCAATGTCGTCCTCACTTTCGTCACCCGATGCAAGACATAACTCTTCGACATCAAGGTTCTTGAAATCTGGATTGATTTCTCCCAATTTTGCAACTACCTTTGACACACCTTTCTATCTACAACTCCAAAACAATGCACCCTAGACTCCATATATCTGCTGCTAGCCCATTACCCTGGCTCCTTTTAATAACCTGCATATAGATAAAAACTCAATTAAACCAAAAAGTTGGCTGTGACAAACAACACATTCTGACAGTTTATAGCTGCGCATCTTACCAAGGATCATTATAAAGGTAGTGCATTGCACCTGCATAAGCTTCTTGGAATATATACAGATATTCTTCATCTCCAAATAATAGGAAAGCCTGACATTATTAAGCCATACAGTTTGCATTTATCACCCTACATACACAGTGGATGAGCCACCGAACACATGATAATTGAACAGTTACAGCCAACATAAACTACTATGTAACAAAATTTAATAAGACCAGGGGTGGGTATGTATTTGTACAAGTTACAATTTTGACAGCTCCTTGCCCTAGAAGGATGGAATTACTTTCAAAAGTTAGGTCAACGTTTTTCAGAAAAAGTGGAAATCAACTAAAACGGACTACCACGTACTGGGAGAACATTTCATTTCTTAAGAACTACAGATGGTAAGAATATCAATATTTAATTATGTTCAAAAGTGTAGAAAAATTGTGGGGGGAAAAAATTAAAAGTATCAAGGAAAATTAGCGGACACATGTCTAGCATGAATATGTTTTAACATAAGCTACTCGTGTTAGAGGAATAGCTAATTTGTTTGAGTCAATACCTTACCAATAATTAGTAAGCTGAGGATGAAAACCTAATAGTATACAATAAATTTGCACAATAATACTAAACAATTGTGTCCTCTAAGTTCATACATTTTTTTCCCGGAGAAGGCACGGAGAATAAAGTATCACTATGTTTATCTTTAATCCTTATCATCACGTTCAATTCAGAATCATATACTGCTATAAGATTCAATTTAGAGGATAAACATATCAGATATATGAGAAAAGTTGAAAGATAAATTTGATTCTCGTTCATTTGAGGGAGTCAAAATATATCAATTGATGTATGGGTTTATATATAGATATCTTAAGGAAGAAAAACCCTGTTTCATCGAAAACCTATTACTTTTTAATATATTATATTCACTAATATATGCAACAATAGTGCCCTTTCTGGTTCACTATAAAACTAGAAAATTAGTATTAATGAATTACAAATTTGAATTTAATTTTTCAAACAGAACTTACTTAAATTGCAAATATAAAAAAAATCTAGTTTTACATAATTCTAAACCAAGTTTATCCTTTCCTTCAGTACTTACAATTTTATTAAAATAGATATTGTGTTACATTATTATTTTTTATTATATCCTAACTGACTAATTGTATCATAATTCCGTAAGTGAACTGAAAAATAATATTAACATTCTATAAGTAGTTAAAATCTTACTGCTAGCATACTGTATATATATATATATATAGTTTCATAAATACAGTCTATAACTTTGTTATTATTTATGATAATCTTAAATAGTTATACAATTGTATTTGAAATTAATTTTTAGTATTTTTACATTATATTTTTTACATAAATAAATTAAAAATCCTACATTATCTTGTAAGATAGATTTAATACTTTATTTATAAATTTCAATACGATAAATGTTTTATCCAAATATAAATATATTAAAACTGGTTTGTGCTTGGCATGTGTTACCTGCTAGTGTAACTTTAACTATACGAGGATCTGACCAAGAACATAACTAATAGTGAAGTATGAAATGCTAATTGTCTATAGAGACAAAGATACAACTTGCACATACCTTGAGGAGATACTCATAAAACGAGTCGATGCTTGTTCCAATACCAGCATCCTGATGTAAATTACAAACCACAAACAAAATAAAGAGAAATGAACAAATTATAAGGACAACGTGGTACACAACAGACGATTTAACAGAATGACTAATATCTCATTTCGCCCTTCAAAATGATGGGAATATAATAGAAAGGGGAAGACAAAACCACATGTTACGGTGAAACGTTTTCTCCTCAATTCTTTATTCAAACATTTTGTTAATATAGCTTATACTAGCCACATATAATGTATAGCACGAATTAGTGAAGAAGCTAAAACTATTGTAATTTATTATTATTATTTATTAGGTAGATCGCCTACATGTGTCATCAGCTACATTGTGTTATTAAACAATGATAAAAATATGTTAATACTCGAGAAAAATAAATCCGACAGGAAACACATGAATTAAAAAGGAAAGGGAAGACGATTGATTGTAAAGAAAATGAACATTACAAAGATTAGGAATCAATTTTTTTTTAAAACAAAAAATGTTCTGTAGGGACAAAGTAAAATGCTTATTAGTATCAGTGCCATTTGAAGAAATATAGTAGAACACATCACAAATCAAAAAAGATGGTTACTTTACCTCTAATTGAAGTTTTAATCAATATTTACTCTAATCAATTTGGGGTTTTAGGGTTTCTCTAATCGATTTTATGGATTTGAGACAGAGAAAGGAGCGAGAGGGATGAGTGGGAGAGATAAGTTAGTGAGAGAGATGGGAGAGGATCAACAGAGAGAGGTGAGGTCGAGAGAGATGAGTGAGATCTGAGAGAGTGAGGGAGAGAGGTGTGAGAGATTAGTGAGAGAGATGAGAGAGAGAGATGAGAGAGGGAGACAGAGGCCGGTGGACGAGAGTGAGGTCGAGAGAGATGAGTGAGATCTGAGAGAGTGACGGAGAGAGGAGTGAGAGAGAGAGATGAGATATCTGTTTGTTTTATGTAATAAAACAATAATTCTGTGTAATATTAGTCTTGGCACGAAAAAAATTTGACAAGCCCGGGAACAAAAAATTAGAATGTCCCGCTTATTGTGGCAAGCCCGCTAACAAAAATTTGGAATATTCCGGTCATGTATTGTAACACTTTTCGTAAAGTGCGAAAAGTGTTGCAATTGTTATAAAATTTCAAAATTATCATTTTACTTGCAACACTTTTGGTATTTCTTGCAACACTGTAAAAAATATTGCAATAGACTACCCAGTTTTGTGTCTATTGTAACACTTTGTGTAACACTTATACATGTCGGTGTTGCAACAGGCCAAATACGGTGTAGTGCTAATTGTCTACTAATTTATCAATTATTAATTTATTGAGATTTTACTTTATAACCGTACAATTCATGAATAATGTTCATTCTCTCACTTATATTTTAATATTTTCTTGTAATTACATTTGCTTTAATTTTAGATGATAATTCAATATGTGGGCGATATATGAATATCTTGTATTTAAATTCATTTAGTTTTAATTTTCTCCAAACTTTATATTTTTCAAAATTTTAATCTAATTTTCTTTTAATTCTTTTTCCTAATACATTTTTTATTTTTTTTCTTGCTTATCCACTTTTCACTGAATAAAAATGTTAGCAAACAAAGGGGTCAAACAGAGCCAACCAAAAAATCAAAGAAAAATAGTACTTCATTCCTTTTATAAAAACCAGGTTAAATATCAAGTGCTCATTCAAGTATTTGATCGACGGCAAACAGAGTGACCAAACAGAGCCAACCAAAACAACAAGAAGAAAACAGCACTTCATTCCTCTTATAAAAATCGGGTTAAATATCGTACTCACTCAAGTACTTTGATCATCGACATTAATGAAATATTATTTGAATCATTAAAATTATAATAAATATTAAATAATGTATTATAGGGAGAATATTGTATAACAATATTTATGAAGGTTGCTGGATTTACGGAGCAAAATATGGATATTTTGCTATAAGAAGAGGGATTGGGATTAGGGTTTTTGTGTTTAAAGGTGACTGATCTTGTCTATTGAAATTCAGTGGTGAACTGTTTCTCATGCCTTTACAAGATGCCTACGTACCCTATTTATAGGGATCAAGCCATACGTAGTTCTCTTAGAGAAGAAGTTATCTAGATGGGCTAGGGTTTCTATGGGCTCGGCTTGGCCCAAATCCACTAGTCATCTCCTTGGGTTGTTTTTCTACCCATTTATTCTGTTCATGACCTATGAAGGGGAACCCTCAGCTTGTATAATGTTATAATTATCTTTACTGGCGAAACTGACTAGATGACCTCGCATGCGACCTCGCTGGGTCTGGCCATGCGAAGCGATCCTCAATGCATGGAGATAACCTACTTATGCGACCTCGCTGGGCCTGACCATAAGCCTTCGTAGTAACAAGCTAGGCCTCGCTAGACCTCGTGAACTGCGACCCCGCTACTAGGGCTCGCTGGCGATCCCACTGTACAAAAATAATATAATGAATCCTCTTATGATGGCGAACTTTAATGACCCATTCTTCATCCCTAGGCCCATTATGTGTGATATACCGATATTTTAGCCCATTTGGCCTGTTTAGGACTTATGCCAAATTCAGGCATAACAACTACCCCCGAGTCCATATTGCCATTAGAAATGCGATGTGGACTCAAGGAATGTCTTCTAGAAAATTGAATGCGAGGCCAAGGCCCATTATTAATTACTCCTTTATGGGCTCTCATCGTAGGCCCAATGAATTTGAATAGCTGCTAACAGCTGGCGCGTCTCTAGATCTGGTCACACTTGCTGAGATGATGACACGTGTAACGTGTTCGTCTCTCTCCTCACTACTATATAAACCTCAAATTTCAAATCATTTATCACTTTCCTTATTAACAACATACCGAAGTGCTGCCATTTTGCTCCCGGATCAAACAGAAACCCAGCTCGCTATCAATCAAGAACGAGGCCAATCTTTCTCAAGATCTTCAACCTTTCTTCATCAAAAAGTAAGTTTCTTTCTCTTGTTCTTCATTTGAATGCATGTGTAGCTCGTAATTTTGTAAATATTTGCTGAAAATTACATGCGATGCGAGCCCTACTAATTGCGACCCCACACATTTAATTTCACACTGCGAGCCCTACCTCGCTAAACCTGAGAACACGAATCCTTTAGTAAGTAGGTATACGATCTCAAAATAAAGTAGTTACGCGACCCCCTATTCTTCATGTACGAAGTAAGAACACTTAGAGCCTTCTCTTTAAACATTTTTTCTTCTTTTATCTTCTTTGATATTCTGTAAGTGCACACACTAATACTCCACCATCTTTTCAGATGTCTAGCGATAGCTCCAAGACTCTTTCACCCCTTCCTCACATCTCCATCAGCGAGCGAGCGGCTGCAAACATTGCTAAGGCTGCCAGTGCAAGTGACAACTCCTTTAAACTATACATGGACCCTCAATGGTCACAAGAAGATTTCACCAGAGAGACCCCACTAAACACATGGAGAACTAGACGACCCTCCAGCTCGCAAAGTCAATCCGTCAACATCCCCTTATGTTCAGCAAACCTAACATCCACAGCTGTTCAAGCCTCGTCAGTTCAGGGTGAGGTTGATAAACTACTGAAGAGAGGGCATGAATTTTTTTCCAGCGTCCCCAAGCTTCTTTCTCCTCTCAACAAGAATCTTCTCAATATAAGCCCCATAGTACTGACCAGCACCTCATCAATAGACTCCCTTGGCCATGCTTACTACGAGATCGAGGGTGGAGGTGACAACGAGGCGAACTCCGATGACTCCGATTATGAGGAACCCTCCTCTGACGATGGTGGCCTCGATGAAGTGGCTAGAGTAGTTAACTTTGAAGATTACAACTACGTTCCTGAAGCTTCCCCACGACCTTACATACCGACCCCTCAACCGGAGCTAGAGGGTGTTATTTACGTTGGGGGACCTCGCCCCGAGGACATTGAAGAGGGCTCGAAAGTGAAGCCTGGTCAACCTCGCATCTTGGGATGCAGGGACTTATCCACAATTCTTAATGCTGAGTCCTTGAAAAAGGCGGTCGACACATACAGACCTGAAGGCAAAATTATTCTGCCAAAGGCTTCAATGCGATGCTACCGCTTCAATTATACAGAAAACGGAGGAAGAGTGCCTCGTATGGTGTTGTCGTCTGCTATGAT
Organism: Kitagawia praeruptora; assembly: GCA_037693485.1. Classification (NCBI taxonomy): domain Eukaryota; kingdom Viridiplantae; phylum Streptophyta; class Magnoliopsida; order Apiales; family Apiaceae; genus Kitagawia; species Kitagawia praeruptora. The sequence goes on from CM075347.1 coordinate 14,991,174, forward strand.
GAAAATCGGCGTCTCTTCGCCTCTTCATCCATTCATCAGAGACGTGTGCGAGACCTACCACCTCGCTCCCATCCAAATCAATCCCAATGGATATAGAGCAATGATAGCCCTCTACATCATCTATCACAAGTTGAGATATCCCCCCCTTGATGCAAGGACCATGGGCTATTTTTTGCAATTGAAGAGATGCGGGCCATCTGACTTCGGCTATGTCTACTTCTCGGTCTGGCCAGAATTTAATAAGAAAAAACTTTACCACAGCGCTCCAAGTAACGCAGGCTCATGGAAGGGGCCTTATCTTTACGTTCACGAGGTGCCCAGAATAAAGACTTCATTTAACTATCTTCCAGTAGGCCAAGTGCGAACCGTCCTGAAGGGCGAAGAGAAAACACGAGCTGATGATGTGTTGAAGATGCCTCGTGAAGACCGGAATGTACGAACCCTCCTTTCCTTAGAAAACCTGATTGAATGCAGATTCCTAAAGGAAGGGATCGTGCTTCCTTCTGAGGTGGGGCCTTCAAGTGCGAGGAAGGCCTCGCTAAAGAGAAAAATGCGAGAGGAGGCCTCGTCCTCTAAAGTGGTAGTGGAAGAGAGTAAGAATACTGTATACTGTAGTTCAATAACTTCTTTATTGTCTTTGCATCTTTACTTTTTACAATGATTATCTCTAACTGCCTTCCTCTCCCCTTTTTTAGGTATGTCAGGAAGAAGTCGCAGACCCCCTTTCTGCTCAAAAAACAAGGAGGCCCCTGTTGAAAATCCAATGGCCACTCCATCCAAGAAGAAAAACGATCTTCCTCCTCCTCCCCCTCCATGGACGACAACTGCCCAGGTCGCTCCTCAACCTCCCCAAACGACCCCTGAGCACATTCCGAAAAAGCGTAAGACTGGTTCTCTGCCTCAGGTAACAAAACCTGCGGATACAACACCAGTACACCATCTATATGCTAAGCATGGATACACTCATGCTACTGAAGATGAGTGCACTGAGTGGGTGGGGGCCGAGCTAATTGAAAACTCTGAGGCGGTTTCCAAATGCCTAGTTGAGGGCTTCATTCGTCAAGCCTCGCATCTACGCGAGCTAAGATGCGTTGTCTCGGCTAATGAGAGGTTGGAGAAAGAGGTCAAGTCCCTGAAAGCCAAGACTGAGGAAGAAAAGAAGCTTATGATGGAGAGCTATAAGCGAGCCTTGCAGACTGAAACAGCGACCCTTCGTTCCGAACTTAAAAAAGTTAATGATGAAAAGACAGCCCTCCATAAGGCTTTGACCGAGGCGGAGCAACTCGAGGAGGAACTGAAGAAAAAGCATATGGAAGAGCTGGACACCTTGAAGAAGGAACTCACTGCCGCTCAAGTCAACCGGGAGGATATCGAGGAGGCCGCCCAAGCTGAATTTATGAAGAGCTTCATCAGGAAGGTTCCTAGTTTTGACTGGTCGCAGCTCGGCCATGGTAATGCTGAGTACGCAGCCGACCTTTGCAAGGAAATTGCAGAAGAGGATGCAAACGAGGCAGCCAAGATAGCTAGCGAGGCTGCTAAGGCTGATGCTGTCAATCAGAAGAAACCAAGTGAGGCTGCTAATGAAGACAAACCCTCAGAACCTGCCGCATGATTATTTTGATCTTTTGAACTGGGGATGCGGACACCCCTTGAATGTCTCGCAAGTTGTAATATTTTTCTGATAACTTCATTGATAGCTTTGTTGGGCTCGCGTAGCGACCCAGTAACTGTTTGTTGACTTTTAACAATTTACATAACTGTCTTCATTTTTTCATATCTTGTATTTGCTTTAGCTTTATAGATAGCTTGCCTTCTTTATGTTTCTGAAATATTAGCAAGTAGATTGGGCTCGCAGCTGCGAAGCTTTCCTCGTAGAATTTGTAGTAGTTTTTTTTTAAACTTCAAGGTGGACCTTGTCTCTTTGGGATCAAGACTTGCGATGCCTTCCTTGCGAGGTCGCAGACACGATCCGGAGATTGAGGTCGCACCTTGACTTCTTTTTCTTTGAACTTCTTTGAGGGGATACTTTTTAACTAAACTTTAAAGACATTCCCTCAGATCGCAGTAAGTGCACGCTCGTGACCTCGTTGACCTGAGGGGTGTTCGGCCTCGCATACGCTGTGCTGGCCTAGTCCTGAAAATTTTTTAACACTGACAAAAGAATAAAATTGCACAACTTTTTTGGAGAACAAACTTCATATATATAAATACTAGGGACAAAGCCCAACTTTCATTACATCATAACGAGGAGGTGTCTATATGATCACTACCCCCCGAGTACTTTGTATGAATTTATTCATGCTAAGTAGTAGTAGATGGAGACCACCAGGAGCGAAGCTTCTACTGGTAGTATTTTCTCAAATGTTCTGCATTCCAGGCTCGTGGCATGACCTTATCATCCATATCAGTTAGATAATAAGTCCCTTCATTAATGACACCATTAACTTTATAGGGCCCTTCCCAATTAGCTCCAAAGACCCCATGAGACGAGACCTTAGTGTTAGGCATCACTCTCCTAAGCACCAAGTCCCCCACGCGAAGATGTGGCACGCGAACCTTTCCATTATAATACATTGTGGCTCGCCTTTGATAAGCTGCGAGTCTAAGATGAGCCTCTTCTCTTGACTCTTGAATCATGTCTAAGTAGAGCCTGTGATTGACCTCGTTTGACTTGGGGTCGTAATGTTCCCTTCTGAACGAGCCTAACCCTACCTCCACGGGCACCATGGCCTCGCACCCATATGTCAAAGAAAATGAAGTCTCGCCTGTGGTGGACCTTGGGGTCGTGTTGTATGACCACAAGACCTTTGGTAGCTCCTCGGGCCAATTACCCTTACTCTCCTCCAACTTAGCTTTTAGGGTATGCTTGATTATCTTGTTGATGGCCTCAGTTTGTCCATTTGTCTGAGGGTGACTTACAGCATAGAAACTTTTCTTGATTCCCAAACTCTCACAAAATTCTTTCATCTCCTTGCTATCAAATTGCTTCCCATTATCTGAAATGAGCTGATATGGAATCCCATAGCGACAAACAATTGCTCTGTACACGAAGTCCTTCAATTTTTTAGCTGTGATGGTAGCAAGAGGCTCGGCCTCGACCCACTTAGTGAAATAGTCCACAGCCACAACTGCATATTTTACTCCTCCCTTAGCTTTAGGGAGTTCACCAATAAGATCTATTCCCCACATAGCAAAGGGCCAAGGGCTCATCAACGAGGTGAGGTGAGCAACTGGAGCATTACTGAAATTTGCATATCTTTGGCACTTGTCACATCGCCTAGCGAACTCAAAAGCATCCCTTTTCAATGTGGGCCAGAAATATCCTTGTCGTAAAATTTTCTGAGCCAGGGAACCACCCCCCGAGTGATTGCCACATATTCCTTCATGGACCTCTCTCAAAATATAGTTGCATTCCTCACCATCTACACACCTCAAAAGTGGAGTGTTGAACCCTCTTCGATACAAGACCTCGTCATAAATAACATAGCGAGCCGCCTGATATTTGACCTTCCTCGCTTCTTTTTTATCCTGAGGTAGCATCCCATTCTTTACATACTCCCATATAGGGGCCATCCATGTTGACTCCTGGCTCGCTATTTCCATAACAAATTCTTCTGGTACACTAGGTTTACTTTGAATTTCCAATGGGATAATCCCAAGTAAAGTAGCCTCGCGTCGCGAACCCATTTTTGCGAGGGCATCTGCTCCCTGATTTTTTGCCCTCCTGATAAACTCCACCTTTACTTGCTTGAATGACTTCATAAGCCTTTACACACACCTTAAATATAACTCAATTTGGGGTCCCCTGGCTTGCCATCCACATCCAACATGACCCGTAACCAACATAGAATCGCTATATGCATTGAGATTCTCTACTTTCATTTCTATTGCGAGCTTGAGGCCGATTATGAGAGCCTCGTACTCAGCTGCGTTATTAGAAGCCTCGAAGGCGAAGTGAACATCACTACTCAACTTACGACCCTCAGGTGTAACAAGCTCAATCCCAGCACCGGCCCCTTCTTTGTTGGATGCCCCGTCAACATATAATTCCCACCACGACGCTGAATTTTCATCTTTGAGTTTGGGGTCAACCACTTCAGGGATCGCTATGAGAGCCCAGGCATCTTCCTCAGATTGAGAAGGAAATTCCAATATGAAATCTGCTAAAGCTTGCCCTTTTATCGCACCTCGAGGCTTGTATTCAATGTCAAACTGACTCAGCTCTATGGTCCACTTTAAAAGTCTGCCCGAGGCCTCGGGTTTATGCATTACTTGCCTGAGTGGGTACGCAGTGCGAACTTGGATACTATGAGCCTGAAAATATGGCCTCAGCTTTCGCGAAGCCAAAACCACAGCATAGGCGAGCTTTTCCATATTGGTGTAGCGAGTCTCGGCATCTAGCAGTCTTTTACTGACATAGTAAACGGGGAGCTGAAGCTTTTCTTCCTCGCGAACGAGGACAACACTGATGGCATATTCTGAAACTGCCAAGTAAATAATTAGAACTTCACCTTCATTGGGCTTAGAGAGTAATAGAGGCGAGCCCAGATGCTCTTTTATCCTCTGAAAAGCTTCCTCGCACTCAGGGGTCCATTCAAAACTCCTTCCCACCTTCTTGATCGCTTTAAAGAATTCATGGCACTTATCTGATGATTTAGAAACAAATCGATTCAATGCTGCGATCCTTCCAGTTAGACTCTGTACCTCCTTGACACTTCTTGGCGACCTCATTTCCATCAGTGCCTTTATTTTGGCTGGATTAGCTTCAATGCCTCTGTGGTTAACAATAAAACCCAAAAACTTTCCAGATTCGACCCCGAAAACACACTTCTGGGGGTTGAGCTTCATTCGGAATCTCCTCAATATATCAAACATTTCTGCGAGGTGGGTTATATGATCCCCAGCCTCCTTAGACTTCACAAGCATGTCATCTACATAGACCTCCATTGTCTTTCCAATCTGCTTCTCAAACATCATGTTAACGAGCCTCTGATAAGTAGCACCTGCATTGAGGAGGCCAAAGGGCATCCCAATATAACAGTAGAGACCTCTGTCTGTGATAAACGAGGTGTGCTCCTGATCAGGCCCGTACATTGGTATTTGGTTGTACCCAGAATAGGCATCCATGAAGCTTAAGAGTGCGTGGCCCGCTGTTGCATCTACCAACTGATCAATTCTTGGAAGAGGGAAACTATCCTTCGGGCAGTGCTTGTTTAGATCAGTAAAATCCACACATGTTCGCCACTTCCCATTTGGCTTCTTAACTAGGACAGGGTTTGCGAGCCAGTCAGGGTAAAATGATTCCCTAACGAGCCCGACCTCGAGTAGCCTGTCAACTTCTTCTTTTAGAGCCTCGGCCCGCTCTCCACTTATTGGTCTTCTTTTCTGCCTCACTCCCTTCTTGCTTGGATCAAGATTAAGTCTATGACACATCACATTGGGATCGATCCCTACCATATCTTCATGAGACCATGCAAATACATCCAAATTAGCTTTAAGAAACTCCACGAGCCTTCCCCTAAGATCGGAATTCAACTGCGATCCGATCTTCAAAACCTTCGTAGAATCCTTGGCATCAACAAGAACAGATATGGTATCCTCTGCGGCCCCGACTCGCTCCACATGCTCAGGAATGCGAGGGTCCAGGTCAATTTCAACATCTCGAGCCCGACTAGATTCTGCTTCAATTTGCCTCATGACTTCCACCCCTGAGTCAGGGGTCGCTCCAACATGTCCATACTCAGTCACAATTGTTGTTTCTTGTGTGATACCATTAGGCAGGTCTACCAATGTTGATGTTTTCTTGCGAACCCATTTCCCCTTTCGGGCTCGCACAGCGGCCTGCTCTGGACTTTCCTCTTCGTCGCTGGCTTCTTCAATAATTCCTTCTTGCAGAACCAGCACAGGTTGCGAGGCCTCCATCATAATTGCCCCTGGTAATGGTTCTACCTGTATGCCCAAGTTGTCAAAATAATCATCAGGAAGCTCCTCGATAGAAATTATGTTGCAATCAACTGAGGGTCGTGATGCCGACTTGCGAGCCTTCCCATCCTCTACGCTGTCCATATAATTTCTTCCCTTTTCTGCTGACTTAAGGGCCTGATTATAGCATTCTCGAGACTCATGTTGAATTCCTCTGACACATCCCACGCCTTGCGGGGTAGGGAACTTCATCGAGAGGTGATAGATAGAAGTCACCACCCTCATTTCTTTCAAGATGGGTCGCCCCACAATAGCATTATAAGAAGATGGCTGATCCACGACCATGAAATCAGCGACCTGCGTAGTGATGCAGGGCTCGTCCCCTAAGGTGATGGGAAGCCTGATGAGTCCCTTTACACTAACAGACGCTCCAGTGAATCCATAAAGGTGGCCTACTGTAGGAATTAGATCTTTGTCTACATATCCCATTTTCTTGTAGACATCATACATCAAGACATTCACGACACTTCCATTGTCCACCAACACTTTGTAAATATTCTGGGAACCAATGCGAACTCGAACCACTAGAGCATCAGAGTGAGGATGATGTACCCACTTTGCATCCTCTTCAGTAAACATTATATTCGTATCTTCCCCCTTGAAAAGCTTTGGGGGTCGTTCCTGCAAATGATGCACATTGGTGAGGGGTCGCTCCCTGGCCTCGCGAGCATATCTTTCCCTTGCCTTGTTGCTATCTCCTCCAATATGTGGCCCACCAATGATCACATGGATGCTATTGCCTCGCTCTTCTCTCTCCTTGCGAGGCTCTGTATTTTGCCCCTCATGAGGCACAGCGTGATATCCTATTCCTGATTTTACCGAGCTCTCTTGATGCTTTTTCACTTCGCGGACTGCCCATTCTGTTAACTTCCCTTCTCGAATCAAACGATCAATTTGTTCTTTAAGTTGCCAACAGTCCGCTGTATCATGCCCCTTCTGCTCATGAAAATCAAAATACTTTGTAGTGTTCCACGTTCCTTGTGGACCCATAGCACGAGGTTTTGTGAATATTCCTTTATTAGCGTTGACAGCATAGATATGATTAACTGAAGCCACTAAGGGAACAAATTTGTCTTCATCTCTAGCAGGACGAGCACGAGGTGGGGATCGTCTTGAGGAATCGCGATCCCTTCTTTTCGGGCTTGGGCTACGATCCTGTCTTCGCCTGGGGCTTCTAGAATCCCTTCTTTTTACCCCTTTGCCTTTACTTCCATTGCTACTAGTCCCGGCATTCTTCTTGAGATCTGCCAATGACTTTTCAACACGCTTAAAGGGCTCGGCGACCCGATACAACTCTGAAAGTGTACCAGGGGTTTGCTCCTGTAGCTTCTCCCAAAATTTAGTTCCCTCTTTTACTCCTGCGATAAGAAAATTTTTTACGGCCTCGTCATTTGCGCCTCGTACACGAGGTACTTCAGCATTGAACCTTTTGAAATAATCATGTAGAGTCTCTCCTTCCTTCTGTTTTATGTTTGCTAATGTGGACACAGGAGGTGCATAAAGCATTGGAGATTGGAACTGTTTGATGAAGATATCCACGAGTTGTTCCCAAGAATCTATGACAACTAGGGACCCTAGCTTCGAAAACCATTGTTGAGCACCCCCCCTTAGCGAAGCTGCGAACAGCCTACACCTCGCTAGTAATGATACTTGGTACACGTCCATCTCATTGTTGAATCGAATAACGAACTCGGCTGGATCAGTCTCCCCGTTATAGGTCATGTCAGAGTGATGACCTCGAAACACTATAGGCAGTGGGGCAGTGCGAATTTCATGAGTGAAGGGCGAGGAGGAACCCATATTGCTGAAAATCCCCTTCTCGTTATTCATCGCATCCAGTGCCTTTTTTAAATCTTCTAACTTGTAATCCCCAATTCTCGCCTCTTTGTCTCCATCCTTCTTTCCTCCAGTGCTTGCATGATGAGATTGAGTCTTTTTTGGGGCACTAGACTCTTCCTGGTCATTCCTGCGATCCTTGTTTTTAGGGTCTTCCTCGCGATGTTGGGATCGCTCACGCTCTCGATTGAAAGGGGGTCTGTCCTCGCGATGATGGGACCGCTCACTCTCTCTGCGAGGAGAGGGGGGTCTGTCATTGCGACGATATGACCGCTCACGATCTTTTCGAGGAGATACGGGTTGATGAGAGCCCTTACTCTTATTTTTGGATCCTCCATCTTTATTAGATTTGAGCTTTACCAACTTGAGACGGAGATCGTGCTCGCTGAGTTTCTTTCCAACTCGGTCAAAGACACTAACGGACCGTCCTTCTGATGAGGCGGGCTTCGCTTTTGATCCTTCCTTATCCATCGTAGCTACCTCCTCTACCCAATCGGGGTTCGTTCGATCCGTCACCACATCATCAAAGTCCTCAATTAGCTTCTTGGTGGGACCCTTGCTACCTTCTGCTTGGTGAGTTCGATCCCCTGTCCTTGTATTCCTCGTTAAGCCTCTTGAATTATGTCGCTTCTCCATCTTGGCCACCGAGGCCCTTACCTCGATCATTTGATCGCCGAGGCCTTTCAAGAATGACATGACTTCGCCAGGCAAGGCTGTCTGTTGGACAACAGGGGGGTTTGCTCCTTCTCAGATTCGTCCTCGATCCCATCTATACGCACCTCGCTCTCTGGTAGATTATTCCTCCGGGGGTCGTTTATGTCCTTCTTATGCGACCCCGGGGTCTCCCGATCTCCGTTTCTCTTCTTATTTGATTTAGTCATTGTTCTCCCAAATCAACGACTAGGCCCCTCCTTCTAGCGCCAAATTTTTTTGGAGGATATTGTATAACAATATTTATGGAGGTTGCTGGATTTACGGAGCAAAATATGGATATTTTGCTATAAGAAGAGGGATTGGGATTAGGGTTTTTGTGTTTAAAGGTGGCTGATCTTGTCTATTGAAATTCAGTGGTGAACTGTTTCTCATGCCTTTACAAGATGCCTACGTACCCTATTTATAGGGATCAAGCCATACGTAGTTCTCTTAGAGAAGAAGTTATCTAGATGGGCTAGGGTTTCTATGGGCTCGGCTTGGCCCAAATCCACTAGTCATCTCCTTGGGTTGTTTTTCTACCCATTTATTCTGTTCATGACCCATGAAGGGGAACCCGCAGCTTGTATAATGCTATAATTATCTTTACTGGCGAAACTGACTAGATGACCTCGCATGCGACCTCGCTGGGTCTGGCCATGCGAGGCGATCCTCAATGCATGGAGATAACCTACTTATGCGACCTCGCTGGGCCTGACCATAAGCCTTCGTAGTAACAAGCCAGGCCTCGCTAGACCTCGTTAACTGCGACCCCGCTACTAGGGCTCGCTGGCGATCCCACTGTACAAAAATAATATAATGAATCCTCTTATGATGGCGAACTTTAATGACCCATTCTTCATCCCTAGGCCCATTATGTGTGATATACCGATATTTTAGCCCATTTGGCCTGTTTAGGACTTATGCCAAATTCAGGCATAACATAATGCTTTTAAATATGTATTGAGGAAGTAAAAATAATTTTTTTATTGAGTTATACACATTTTTCTTGAATGTTATCGTAACCAAATGAAAAGTTATTGGATTCTAGTATTTCTAATATTTCAAAAATAAATAGTAAATAAAACTTTTAAAATCTAAATATATGATCTAAAATATTAGGATTCACAAGTTTTCATTTAATTATCGTACCATTTAAAAAAAGTGTTAAACTAAACAAAAAGTTAATTTATTTTCTGAACACATATTTAAAAATATATATTTAATATTTATTATAAATTTAGTGATCTAACTAAAATCTATCAATAAAGTGATATCGGGCTTCACTAAACTTTTAATATTTGAACCCTTTAAAAACCCCAACAAAGCATTTCCTTTCGAGAGAGAGAATCTACTAGCTACTCTATCTCTGCAAGGCTTTCCCCTGTTCTGCTATATTTGATCATTCTACAATAATCACAACTCTTTCTTTCCTTTTCCTACCTTCTTCTGACTGATGGACTTGAGCTTACCCTGTTCTTATACTTTTCACATGGCTATTATTGTCTGCACAAGCTTCTTTAGACACAAGTTTTTTAGCTCAAATTAAATTTACAACTCCTAGTCTCCTTAATCTTGCTTCTTCAAGTAAAGAAAATAGTTGTAACCCTTTGACTATCTCTAAAAGATATAAAAGATTCTATAAATGGGTAGTAGTACTTTTGATTCAGAAAATTTTCACTGTCCATCTCAAGTTCTTGATTCTTTCTGGATGTCAAGCTCTTCCCCTTCTTTTCAAGGTCAGTCTACTCAATTTCCAAGATTTGTACTCTGTCTTTGTATATAGATATTGTGTTTTTATTTACTTGTTGTACTTTATCTTGAAATTTGATAAATTTTGTTACCTATATCTGAATTGCTATGCAAAAAATTGCACTTTTAAAGTGTTTAAGATTTGCATGATTAGTTTTGTACTTTCAGAATTTTTACTATGGATTTGAACTTATACATAATTTTGATGTGGTGCATAGATCAGTGATGCCCTGTTATTTTGTCTATGATTCGATATGTTGCAGTAAATTAATCGAGACACGAAATTTCGATACTAGAGATAAAACATAGTGATTCCTTCTTGTAGTTTTCCGTTGTATAGCTAAGTATTTGTAGCAGTTTATGTAAGTAATTCTGATAGTAATGTTTATGTGTAGGTGACCCTTTAAAGGGGTCTGCATCGATGGTTGATTTCCAAAATCCTTCTGAGGATAACGGTACGTATAAGAGATTCTTTTCTTCTCTTGACATTGATGAGGATAACGGTGAGGCCTTCGATCCTTGCTTTCATCGATCAGAAAAGAAAAGGCGTCTCAGCAAGGATCAAGTTCAGTTTCTTGAGAAGAGTTTTGAGATAGATAACAAACTAGAACCTGATAGGAAATTACAGCTTGCGAAGGAAATTGGTTTGCAGCCAAGGCAGGTTGCCATATGGTATCAAAACCGACGAGCTCGGTATAAAAGCAAGCAGCTTGAAAAGGATTATGATGTCTTAAAAGAAAGTTATGATAAGCTCAAGGTTGATTATGATAACCTCCTCAAAGAAAACGGAAGCTTGAGAAATAAGGTAATTTCATCGATTAGTCTGAAGAACTGTGCATTTGGTTTGTAACTGATTGTAATTTAGCATTGTTTATTTATAACATGAATGACAGTCCTTATTTATTTTGATTTTCCCATCTAGGTCGAATCTCTCAAAGACAAGTTACTTGTGGGTGAGAAAAAGAAGGCACGGCCAGAACCCATGAATCCGCTTAATGTAGAAGAAAAACCTGAGAATCTAGTTGCTCAGAATAAAAATAATCAACCAGTGATGGTCTGTAAGCAAGAGTATGTGAATTCATCGGAGAGTCATGCTCTAGATTCCGAAAGCCTGTATAGCGCTGATGGCAACCTCAAATCCGTATTCGAGTCTGTTGATTCATCTTCAGTTTTTGAACCAGACTATTCAGATTTTTCTCAAGACGGCGATGATGGTTTCAGCAGAATGATGTTACTACCAGACCTACCAATGCTTGAAACTGATCAGTGCTTTGATGACATATATGGAGATCATAGCAATTTAGAGAATTCGGTTGAGGATCAACAATTATTGCTTTGGTCTAATGTCTTTGAAGATTAATTAGTATTTAGGATTTGTGGTTCTTGGCAATGCCTTGTTGTAGAGCAAGTATGTTGTAACTAGATGTAAAAATCTATGAATAAAAGTAGTTTTCTAGCTCACCACATGTTGCATGCATGTTGTTTTTTTTACCTTATGTGTAACTTTTTAAGTGTAATTACTATGCAAGACATGAAAACTTGTTTGCGCAAATAGGTTATATTCGATATTTATATAAAATCGTAAGGACTCTGGATCAGGATCTAAGATTTTTAGAAGAATTGGTAATTTTACATGATACCAGAACTAAGTAGTAATTTTACATGATACCAGAACTAAGTTGGAGTAGATTTTAAGTTCGTAAAGGAATTAGAAAAAAATGAATTTATTAAAGTTCTTAAAATTATGTTAATATCGAAAATTACAAAAATTTTGAGTTCGTGAATGTCTCAAGTCCATAACGAAATTCGAAAGGAAAAAAAAGAGCGTAGTCGAGGTTCTTAAAAATAGACTAATATCAAAAAGGGGTCCGTTCCCTAGCAAACATTTGCTAGGGAACTGTTTCCCAACATATGGCTTCAGGACCGTTGGATCCAACGGTCCTGATTTAAAAAAAAAATTACACCGTACCGTAGAAACTTTCCGCGGTATAGCGTAATTACAAAAAAGTCCTCACTGTTCACGTACCGCAGAAAGTTTCTGCGATACGGTGAACAGTAGATTTTTGATGTGAAAACAGGGGCAGTTTTGTAATTACCCCGTATCGCGGAAAGTTTCTACGGTACGGTGTAAATTTTTTTTTTAAACCCCAGCCGTTGGATCAACGATCCAACGGCTGGGACATCATATGTTATGTAACAGTTCCCTGGCAAATGTTTGCCAGGGACCGTGCGCCTATCAAAAATAGCAAAAATTTTGTTTTATTTTGCACCCGTGGTTTCGATATTAAATCCAAAATTATCTAAATTTTAATTATATTATTAAGTCCTTTTTAAATGATTTGTGCACATGGTAAAATGTACAATATAATATTACACTGCAAAGTTTGACAATAAGCAACAGAAGAGGTCGAAAATTTGTTCGAACTTTAGTGTCATAGGAGTACTTGGGGTTGAGCAACGGGTCCAACCCGACCCGAATCGAACCGGACCCGAAAGAACCGAGAATCGAAAATAACAATTTTTTAGAACCGAACCGGACCCGAAATTGTGATGGAACCGAACCGGACCCGAACCGCGAATTACAGTTCGGTTCTAACCCGAAAGAACCGAAATGTATATATAATATTATATATAATTAATAATATATATAATTAATTAATAAATTATATTATTAATATATATTTATTATATTATTTAGATGTATTATATAATTATATATTAATAATAAATAATTATTAATATATATTATTAATTATATATTAATATATATATATATATTAATATATAATTAATAATATATATTATAATATATTATTTAAATGTATTATATAATTTCGGTTCGGTTCGGTTCTTTCGGGTTTTGGATGTCAAGAACCGAACCGAGAACCGAACTATTCTCAATTTCAAGAACCGAACCGGACCCGAATTATAAAAAATCCGAACCGGACCCGAAATTTCGGTTCCCGATTCTTACCCGAAAAATGCTCACTCCTAGGAGTACTTGTTTTATATTCCCCAATTTTTTGAAAGGCGGTGAATCTTTCACGAGAGATGTGCATACATGATACAACAACACAACACTACGTATTCACGTATTCAGTATATCCCGCATGAGCAGGGTCTGAGGAGGTAGGATGTACGTAATCATGTCCCTACACACAAAGGTAGGGAGATTGTTTCTGGTTTTTGACCCCCAGCAGGAATTGAACCCATGACCTCACGGTTCACCAGAAATGTGCATGTGTCTATAAAATATTTAAATTATCTACTCTAAAAAACCCGATCGAGTCGGTGCTACGTCCCATTTTCTATTAAATAATATTTCCTCCATCTTTAAATATATTTCTTGTTTTCTTTGAACACGTTTGTCAATGCATATTTTTAATCGTTAATATCTTTAATTTTGTATTAGTATTAAATATCCATCCGTCCCTAATTAGTAGTCCATTTTGAAAAAAACACACATCTTAAGAAATATTTAATGTCATATTTTGTTCCCATAGTTACCCCTACTTATTGCATTAATAATGTATATTTAATATAAAGTCAAACATTGGAAATAGAAATGTAGGGGTAATTTTGGAAAAACTTGAAAAACATGCATTGAAATATGAAAAAAGACAACTATTTAGGGACAAATTTTTTTTTTTGAAAATGGACTACTAAATAGGGACGGAGGGAGTATAAAAATTTCATTGTATTAAAATATTCATAAATACGAATCCAACAAGATTATTTATGATTATATTCTATCTTATAAATTATGCAAAAATTAATAATCAACCGTTTATAATGAACAATATCATCAGAAGAAACGTAAAACGAGAGAGAGGAAGTATTGAGATCATCATTGATCTGTGCAGTCAGGAGAATTGACTAACATCAGTTTTGTTGGGAGATAAGTCATTCACCATATTTTTCTTAATGATCCCCGTCAGGAGCACAGAGTTATACTACTTACGGTCTTTCGCAGATGGGAACTTTTCCTGGGAACTTTTTCTAAAATATATGTAAAATATTTTTTAAATTTTCTTGCAATGTTAATTAAAAATATTTAAATTTACTAAAATATTCACCCCATTTTTATATATAAAAATTAGGTATTTCAGGGAATTTACCTGAGATATATCTCAGGCTCCCTACTCTCTTTCTTAATAGAGTAAATGAATTTATAAGTCTTGTATGAGTATTTATTTTCACAATAGATTTCTGGATGAGCGAGATAAGTTATCTCATTCTTTTATATGCATTGTATATTAGTATTTGTTATCAACAAATTTGAATTGAGCAAGGAATATAAGACTAGAAACAATAAGAGATTAGCTCTTTATCACTTGAGTTATTCATTTTATTTAAAAACAAAAATAAAAAATATATAAATTCGACTAATACCATTGATTATTTTTTTAACAAAATAATAAGAATGTAATGACTGAAGGTACAATAAAATATAAATTTTGTAAGATAGGATTTGTTATCCAACGAGCTATTGCAGCATAATTTGTTATTATTCACCTGCCTCGTATATTTGTACATATAGATTTCTTCCTGTATTTCTAATAAAATTCCTATATTTAATATGAAAAAAAAAAATATAAAACGACTAAAAATAAACATTTTTCCCTAAACTATTTCGTCATTTGATTTCAAAATATTAGAACCTCTAGGTGAGAGCTTATATAAAAATCAAGTAAATTAGATGAACCTAGGAGACTTGTATATGTATTTAATAATCAAAGATAATTCAGCACATTTAAAAGGGCCATCAACTTTCTCATAAAAAAAAAGGGACATCAAAGTGCTTAGCACAAAAAAAGGCCATCATAGAGAACAAAAAAGTACTCCGTCCTTTCCATTTCTTATCATTTTAAAATAGTGTGTTTGACATGTATTTTAAGTTAAATTTTAAGGATAGTTTCGTAACTTATTTTTGAATTTTTTTTTTGTATAAAAATAGAACAATCCTATTTTTATATTTTTATACAAAAAAAGAAAATTTAAAAATAAGTTATGGAACTATCCTTAAAATTCACCTTAAAGTGTAAATTCATCTTAAAATGTGTACCAAAAATTGATAAAAAAAAATGTAAAGAAATGGCTTAGAGTAATTTAACACTACAAGATACTCCCTCGATCCATTATATAAGACATTTGACTTTTCTATACGTAACTTTAGGTGCTTTGACTACATAGCTAAAATAATTATTTTTTAATTTTTCTTTTTTTGAATAAAAATATAATATTTTAATTTTTATTTAGAAAAAGAAATTTTAAAAAATAATAATTTTAACTATGTATTCAAAGCACCTAAAGTTACGTGCAGAAAAGTCAAATGCATTATATAATGGACCGGAGAGAGTATTTATTTAACACAGCTTAGAAGATAAACACCAAAAAAAGCACAAATAATTGATTTCCACGTGTACAGACAGATTGCGACGTGTGACTCTAGAACCTGCCACGATATGTAAAACTCAGCTAGGAACACGTGGACCAACGAAGATGGTGTTGGGGCGTACGTGGACGGTGGAGATTAAAGCATTTGCCTATTCCGAAAGTTAATGTGTCCCCACCATCCATATACGTCGTTTTCGCTTGAATGTTTGAACAACACAACACTGAACCACTTGGCTAGGTTTCATGGAAGCGGGGCCCACTCTTCGAGGTTTTGATGAAATGCGGACCCACTCGTCATGCACAGCCACGTATTTCAAGCGGTCACTGTCAGTTTCGAACCCCTATTAACGTTAGAGCAACTCCAACAAATTTTTAATTTTTTTTATTAAAAATAATATAATTAATTGCATAAATCATTTATGATAAAAATTTATAAGGCATTTTTGACAAATATATACATAAAAGCATTTTTTTGCAAATTTACTGTCTTTAACAAAATCAATTTGCAAATATACGTTTTATATTGCAATAATACGTTCTTTTTTTAAAAAAATTGCAAATATACGGTAGTTAAAAACAGTTGATGCGTTTGGCAATTTCATTGCTTCTTAACTTCTTTGTCAACCGAATTTCTGTTATCTCCTTGTTCTACCTCAAATCATCATCTAAACAAGTAGATTCTGCAAATACAGCTCGATTTGTTCTAAATCAATCAAAAGGTATGTCCTAAACACTGATTTGTATCAATCGAATAAACTGAAACTGTTAGATCTAGTTTTCAATTTTACAATTATCAAATTTGATTAACTTTTTCTGTTTTTGAATTTGACTGATTATCGTTGTTTTTAGTTGATAAAAACTGTATATGTCTTCAAAAACATGATTTATATTGAACGTAATGTATTGATTTTCATTCTTTTATAACCATGACTTTAATTACTTTCAAATATATGTAGAGGTTTCTCTGAGTTGTTTCTAGTTGTTAATGACAGTAGCGAATCGAATTTTTGAGGGTCGTGAATATTGTGATACTAAGATCGAGTGTTGAGGTAGTGTGGTTTGAAGGTTGTACAAAAGGTTTCTGTCAGTTGTTTGGAGTTGATCTCAGTAGCGAATCGAGTTTCTGAAGGTCCTGAATAATGTAAGATTAAGCTCGAGTAGTTTTGTGAAATTTTTAAAATGTGTTGAGGTATAGTGTGGTTCGAAGGTTGTACAAAAGGTTTCTGTCAGTTGTTTGGAGTCGATCTCAGTAGCGAATCGAGTTTCTGAAGGTCCTGCATAATGTGAGATTAAGCTCGAGTAGTTTTGTTAAATTTTCAAAATGTGTTGAGGTATAGTGTGCTTCGAAGGTTGTACAAAAGGTTTCTGTCAGTTGTTTGGAGTGGATCTCAGTAGCGAATCGAGTTTCTGAAGGTCCTGAATAATGTGAGATTAAGGTCGAGTAGTTTTGTTAAATTTTCAAAACGTGTTGAGGTATAGTCTGGTTCGAAGGTTGTACAAAAGGTTTCTGTCAGTTGTTTGGAGTCGATCTCAGTAGCGAATCGAGTTTCTGTAGGTTCTGCATAATGTGAGATTAAGCTCGAGTAGTTTTGTCAAATTTTCAAAATGTGTTGAGGTATAGTGTGCTTCGAAGGTTGTACAAAAGGTTTCTGTCAGTTGTTTGGAGTGGATCTCAGTAGCGAATCGAGTTTCTGAAGGTCCTGAATAATGTGAGATTAAGGTCGAGTAGTTTTGTTAAATTTTCAAAATGTGTTGAGGTATAGTCTGGTTCGAAGGTTGTACAAAAGGTTTCTGTCAGTTGTTTGGAGTCGATCTCAGTAGCGAATCGAGTTTCTGTAGGTCCTGCATAATGTGAGATTAAGCTCGAGTAATTTTGTCAAATTTTCAAAATGTGTTGAGGTATAGTGTGCTTCGAAGGTTGTACAAAAGGTTTCTGTCAGTTGTTTGGAGTGGATCTCAGTAGCGAATCGAGTTTCTGAAGGTCCTGAATAATGTGAGATTGAGGTCGAGTAGTTTTGTTAAATTTTCAAAACGTGTTGAGGTATAGTCTGGTTCGAAGGTTGTACAAAAGGTTTCTGTCAGTTGTTTGGAGTCGATCTCAGTAGCGAATCGAGTTTCTGTGGGTCCTGCATAATGTGAGATTAAGCTCGAGTAATTTTGTCAAATTTTCAAAATGTGTTGAGGTATAGTGTGCTTCGAAGGTTGTACAAAAGGTTTCTGTCAGTTGTTTGGAGTTGATTTCAGTAGCGAATCGAGTTTGTCAGGGTTATGCATAATGTGATACTAATTTCGACTAGTTTCATGTAATTTTCTCAAAGCAACGAGTTGTTTCTAGTTGTTAATGAGTTTTTAAATAGTACATGTTATTGCACAAACGTTTCCATTGTTGTAGTACATTGCAAAGATCTTTGAAACAATGGATGAAGGAACCGGAGAAGAATTGACTTTCTCTCAGTGCTTTACTGGAATATTCAGATGGGATATTTCAAACCCTATATATTTCGAAGTTGTAAAACATCTACAAAGACCATTTAACATGAATCTGGATATTATAGAAATCCAGATTCGTTTTAACAAGAACCTGCGAAGATCTTTAAAAATTCACAAATGTTGGATAAATTTCACTTTCTGGACAACTTTGACACCATCGGCAGAGGGTTTTAGATCTAAATTTAAGTTTCATGTAATGGATTATCTAGATCAATTAGGAGTGATTTCAATTAACAATGTAATTAGGGCTGTTCAATATTTTTATTCTAGATATGAGAAACATATTGTGCAAGTTGAGCAAAAAGAATCAATACAATTTATGCTTTATTGAATTTAAATTGGTAATTTATATATTGTCTTTATTTATGTCTATTGTAAAAGTTTCAACTCTGGTTGCAAATGTTGCAACCATGGTTGAAAATGTTTCAACTAGTACAGTGACATTGTAATATTAAGATATTTGAATCTTACTAATAAAATGAGTGCCCCTTGCAAGGCCTACTGCATTTACATACTAATGTGAAATAGATGTTTATGATAAGTTGATGTGAGTTGTTTTTAGTTGATTTAAGTATGAAATGTAGTTGCGGAGTATCATCTATATTCACGAGGTAATGATTGCCCCTGCGGGGCCAATTTCATGTAAATTGTAAAATTAAATAGAAATTTAGAATAAGTTGGTCTGATTTATTTTTAGTTGATTTCAATAGGAAATGTAGTTGCGGAGTGTCAACTTTATTTGATTACATAATGAGTGGCCCCTTGCAAGGCCTACTGCATTTACATACTAATGTGAAATAGATGTTTATGATAAGTTGATATGATTTTTTTTTAGTTGATTTTAGTATGAAATGCAGTTGCAGAGTGTCATCTATATTCAGTACGTAATGATTGCCCCTGCGGGGCCAACTGCATGTAAATTGTAAAGTGAAATAGACGTTTAGGATAAATTGCTCTTATTTATTTTTAGTTAATTTCAGTAGGAAATGTAGTTGCGGAGTGGCATCGATATTTGATTACGTAGTGATTGCCGATGCAGGGCCTATTGCATTTAAATTCTAATGTTTACGTTAATTTTTTTTTGTAGGAATGGATAATATTGCAGTTATAGTACAACACAGTGGGCAGTGGGATGAAAATTTAAGATATACAAATTTTCAGGAATTTGGTTTTCTTATGCCAATCAATTGCAACTATGCCATGTTAGAGTCAATGATATGCCATGAACTGAAGCTGCAACCAGAATCAACATCGGCTCAAATAGAATATCAAGTCAAAGATGGTTATCCACCTTTTAAAATTGTTGACAATCAGCATGTAAACTTCTATATTGAGTTGAAAAAAAAAAAGAAGCAGACTTCACTATCTATCCTCTGTGTCTCACAATAGAAAACAGAATTGTTCAATTATCTTCCAATTCAAATCGCAGTGGATTAACAACTGATTATGTTGGTTTGGAAGTTGGAAGTACAGAAAGGGTCTCGTCTAATATGTCTGATAATAACAGTGATAGGTTAAGTAAAGAGAATGTTGAAGATTATGTTGATTTTGCTGAGCAAATTTCTCGACAAATGGTTGACATGTCACCGGAAGCAACTACAGATTATGAGATGATAGAATTTAACAAAGATGCCGTACTTAACAACAACAACAGTGGAGAGATATCATTGCATCAGATATATAAAGATAAAGAGACATTGCAGATGGTTCTCAGTCACTATGCAATCAAGAACAGTTTTCAGTATAAAGTGAAGAAGTCTTGCAAAGATGAGTACTTAGTTAAATGCCTTGACGAAAATTGCAAGTGGTTGTTGCGTGCATCCAGGAATGGCAACACAAGTAAGTTTATTATTTGGAAGTTCTTCAGCACTCATACTTGTTCTCTTGAGATTCGGTTTAAAGATAAACGACAAGCAACCACAAGTGTAATAGCAGATGTTATCAAGCACAAATTCCCAAATATCAAAACAAACTATAGTGTTGCGGATATAATCAGAGACCTGAAGCATAATCATAATGTGGAAGTCAAGTACAACAAAGCTTGGAGATCTAAAGAAAAAGCCCTAGAGAAAATGAGAGGAAATGCAACTGAATCATTTGCTGAGCTATATAGTTATTTGTACATGTTGTATACTACAAATGCTGGATCGATAGTGGAATTGCAACTAACTGGTAATAATTGTTTCCTGTATGTTTTTGTTGCGTTGAATTCGTCAATGAAAGGGTGGAATTATTGCCTACCTGTTGTAGTTGTCGATGGAACATTTCTGAAATCAACATACGGAGGTACACTGTTGGTTGCAGCAACTCAAGATGCAGGTGGAAAAATATTCCCCCTAGCATTCGGTGTAGTTGATTCAGAGAATGATCTGTCATGGGAATGGTTTTTTGAAAAGTTCAGAAAAGCGTATGGCGGAAGGGAGGACATGGTTATAGTGTCAGATCGACATGAAAGTATTATCAAAGGAGCAAATAAAATTTATCCAGAAGTACCGAATGTATTTTGCATCTTTCATCTACATGGCAACATTAAAAGTAGGTTCAAGAAGAATTCAAAGAAGATAAAAGATGAATTCTTCTCTGCTGCAAATGCATACACTTTTAAAAAGTTTGAATATCACATGAAAGAGCTAGAAAAAGTTGACAAGAGAGTACAAATTTTTCTAGAAGACGTCGGGTATGACAAGTGGGCTAAGGTTTATTCAAAGAATAACATGTACTCAAACATGACATCGAATGTTGCATAGTGTTTAAATTCGGTTACCATGTCCATTAGAGAACTGCCCATATGTACTTTGCTGGAAAGTCTGCGATCTTTGATTCAAAAATGGAGTTGGAGAAACAGGAATGAAGCAAATGCAACATGTACAACATTAACTGGGAAATACGAAGATATTCTGAAGAAAAGCTACCTTTTGTCTCCGGATTTAACTATAAAGTCTTTAAACTGTTATCTGCAATTTTTTTAAACATTTTTAAAAAAATTCTATGCTAACATGGAAACAAATTGATAGGTGAACCCAATAAATCACATTTTATTTGAAGTCCTTAATGGTGAAAGAAAGAATGTAGTTGATCTTAGTGCGAGAAGTTGCACATGCAAAAGGTTGGTGCAACTACTTTCTATTATGCAACTGTTTATTTTCATAATACTGTATGTAATATGTTGGCTCATGATTTTGTAATTTTGTAGATTCCAAATGGATCAAATTCCTTGTGCCCATGCTGTTGCTGTTTTTCAAAAATTTAACCTCGACCCATATGACTATTGTTCGCCTTATTACAAAAAAGAAACAATGGTTGCAGCTTATAAAGAAACAGTGTATCCAGTTGGGAACAAAGACACCTGGGAAGTACCTGAAACTGTCAAATTATTGATAGTATTTCCACCAGAAGGAAGAATTCGAGTTGGCAGACCAAAGAAAAGAAGATGTAAAGCTTTTTGGGAGAGAAATACAAAGACGTTCAAACCAATAAAATGCAGTAAATGCAACCAAAATGGACATAATAGGAGAACTTGTAGAAATCCAAGGAAGGATGATTAGTTATTTTTAATGAGTTCATTTGCCATACTTTGGAGTTTGGTGTATATGCTATTCAATTGGGATATAATTTCAAATATTTATTATTTGTGAAACGTTTCATATATTTAGTTGGAGAAAATAATTTATTTTAGTGCAACTGGATTTAGTTTATAAATAAGTTTTACTGTATTCGTATTTTTTGCAAGTAAAACTAAGCATGCAACTAAATTCAAACATATATGCAACGAAATTCAACCAAACATGCAACTACTTTCAACAGAAATCCAAAAACCCAAAACCCAAAATGTAAACATGAACCCTAAATTCAAAAGTCAAATACAAAACTTTGCATGCAACTAATTTTAAAACTACATGCAACTATATTCAATCGAAAATGCAACTAGATTCAACCATTGATTATAATGCAAAAAATCCCAACCGTCAAAATTTAAAACTAGTCTTTCAACCAAATTTAAACGTATATGCAACTTAAATCAACAAAACATGAAACTAGATTTATAAAATCCAACTATAGTGAATAACAGTTGCAACTACTTGCTACTATATGCAACTATATTCAACTGAATATTCAACTATAGTGAATAACAGTTTCAACTACTTGCTACTATATACAAAACAAATTCAATTTTTATATGAATAACAGTTCCATTTTGCTATAGTGATATTTAGAGTTCGTAATTTATTATATTATACTAATTTAGCAACTAAAACAACTAGTTGTTCAGTTGAAAAATAGAGTATGAAAAGATTAATATATTTAACCAATTATGTAACTAATTTAAACTAGTTGCAACTTTATTCAACCGAACATTCAACTATTTTAAACCTGTTGAATCAAAACTAGAATCTTAAAAACCAAAACCCTACTAATTAAAACAAAAAAAAATTCATTCAAAACAATAACTACATTGAACCAAACATGTAAATACTTTCAACTCACTATGAGAATTTAGATGTAGTTCACATTTTATTTGAATAACAGTTCCATACTGCTTTACTGATATTTAGAGTTCTTAATTTATTATATCATCCTAATTTACCATCTAAAACAACTGCGTGTTCTGTTTTGAGACGGAGTACGAAAAGATCAATACATTCAACCAATTATGCAACTAATTTCAACTAGTTGAAACTAGTTTCAACTATATACAAAACAAACTCATTTTTTATTTGAATGACAGTTTAATATTGCTTAAGTGACATTTAGAGTTCTTATTTTAATATGTCATCCTAATTTACCATCTAACACAACTGGTTGCCCTGTTTTAAAAAAGTGTATAAAGAGGTCAATACATACATTGTAAATATATAAGTCTGCAACCAAAATCAACCATATAAAACCAAAATAAACTACAATATAAAATCAAAATACGAGTACTAGAAGCATGAAAACCAAATATAAGCAACAATGTCTTTATAAAATATTAATTGTACCTCGAGAGAGATTACCAGTAAGTCTAAATATCATTCAAAGTAAAACCAACTACAAAACAAGGAATCAAGCCTGATCATCATAAACACGACTTTAATTTTTAGATTCATGACAGAAACATAAAATTCTTATCAATCTAATTCCTTCTTGCTTTAGGAAGAAGCCTTTGCCAGCTTTCTTTTTTTGGTTTGAACCTTTCCACCCTTTGGCCTTTTTGGTGAAGGTTTTTTTGCTACACCTTCTCCATGAACATCACCACGTCCAGAAGACTCAGGCTCACTGTCATATCGATATATTTGCTTTGCCATTCCGTACGCATATAATAAAAATCCAATCCTAGATCTATGAGAAGAGACATCAAAAGAATCTTTGGGAAACTCCTTGTGCATCACAAAATACTCAGCAATTGAGATCATAGTTAGTCCCCTATCACTGCATAAAATAGGGGGAAAATTGGTAAACTAAAATATTTATCTAAACCAAGAAACCAAATATTACATATATTATAAACACTCACAATGATGTTTCACAAACATAATCGTTCTGCATAACCAAGCTGAAACAATCAGTCTTTGACTTTACCGTATAGCACTTGGCAGAGAAATTAATATCACTCCTCGAGTAAAAGTCGGAAAGCAGCAAATAATGAGGTAGTAGCGTACATAATGGAAGCAATGCATTCTTGACGATCAATTGAATGCCTTCGCAGGACAATGTGTTCCTCACACATATCTCCCTTTGCTTTAAATTTACTATAGCAAGAATCCAATGTTTTTTCTCAGCAAGCCAAATTGGGACCAACACACTATCAACTAAGGACCAAGGAGTAGTAAAAGGCAGTGCAACTCCATTTATAACATCCAAAACATCTTGATTTGCACTGATTTTAGATTCAATGTTATCAGATTGTGAAATATCCGCAAACATAGAAGCAATTTTTTCCTGGAACTTGCAGTCAGTTGAAGTAAATCTCATATGACAATTTGTATTGTACTTCGACATCTTTCTCAGATAATAGAAAAATACATCAACATGCTACAAAATGAAAAAGAAAAACAATCAGTGACATGAACAAACCAATATACAAAATTTGCAACCTAAATCAACTACCTGTGACAACAATATTAACCACAATAAAACTTAATGAATTTGACAGATTACTGCTACCATACTCGATGGTGTGAAACCATAACTTCTCAGAAATTAACTCAGAACCCAACTTTAATGGAGGATGGATGGTGTTCATTTCTTTTGTATAAAACTTTTTTCTGAAAGCAAACAAAACATAAAGTAAGACATACATATATAAATAAAACTGTAAAATAAATAAGTAAATATATATATATATATATATATATATATATATATATAAATAGGTTACTTGTTCCTCTTAAGCAATCCCGTATCTATCCAAATGAAGTAATCTGAGCTGAGATCCATATCCGGTAATTTCCCAATGTTGTCATCCAATGGATAAATACCTTTCAAAGATTTTTTTCCTGCAGGCTCATTACTTTCTTTTGAGCTAGAACCGAAGTGCCGTAAAAATGGTGAGCACAAGTATGCTGGAATCTTGATCGCTCTTTTTGGCACAGCAGGAGTAACTTTTCCCAAGTCACTAGTACCACTTCCACCATCATTACGCAAAACAACCACTTTGGATTTGTACTGGAAAAGCATGAAAATATTGTAGGAGGTAACCAACAAAAAGTTTAAATAAGAGACAGTAAAATCACAAAAAAATGAAGGGAAAAAGAAATTTTACCACTCCTGCATCTCCCATATCTACATCCATTGTTTCGTGGAACACATTTTCAATTTTGTCCATTTCATCGACAGGAAGATTATCATTGCTAATCTCACGTGCAACCTGTAACACAAAAGCTTCAGCACTTCCTGCAACTACTGAATCAAATTCCAGTTCAATCACTTCTTCAATCTTAAAATTTGCGGTTTCAACTTCTGGTCCAAACAATTCTACACTATTTAAAACTGGCAAAACCTCCTCTGATATTGATGCAAGTTCTTTTCCAATGTATTCAACAGCCACTGAAACATTTTCTACATCATCTGCAACTCCTGCAACCTTTTGTTCAGGCACCCCAACATTCTTAACAACCTCTGCAACTGATACACCAACTTCACGCTCTGTACCATCCGTTTGTAGATCATGTTCAACATCTGGTACCTGTAACACATAAATTCATATTAAAAATATGATCAAAAGAATGATAATACATAACAATGAAAAGAAAACAAAATAATACAAAGATTACCATCTCTTTTTTGTTCATGTTTGAATGTTCCTCTACTTTTTTCATTACATTTTCAATTTTCTCCATTGTATCTGGAGAAAAATCATCACCCAAAACCTGTCCATTCTGAAGTCCATCTTCAACTCCAACACTATCAACGTTGGTTTCAAAATTTTGAACTACTTTTGGGGAATTTCTTCCAACATCAGCAACCATTAGTGAAACCTATTTTGGTTTAAGAAGAATTAGCATTAATGAATAAGGTACAAAAAAATAATTAAATTACATATATAGTATTAACAAATTGAAGAAAGGTTGATATAATATTCAAACCTCCTCTGGAACATAGTTATCAGATTGAAAAGTATCATCATTTGCTTTACTGTTTACCTTATGATGGTACTCATCATCAAATCGAAACTGCACACGAGTAATAATAGTATGAAATGAACAATAGAGGAAATATTTAACTTAAGAAACAGGGGAAAAAAATTAAATTTATAACTGCTTCAATAATTTAGTTTAATGCAACTGGATGGAGTATGCAAATAAATTTTACTGTATTATATTTTTTGCAAGTAAAACTAAGCATGCAACTAAATTCAAACATATATGCAACTAAATTCAACCAAACATGCAACTACTTTCAACAGAAATCCAAAAACCCAAAAACCAAAATGTAAACATGAACCCTAAATCCAAAAGTCAAATACAAAACTTTACATGCAACTAATTTTAAAACTACATGCAACTATATTCAATCGAACATGCAGCTAGATTCAACCATTGATTATAATGCAAAAAATCCCAACCCTCAAAATTTAAAACTAATCTTTCAACCAAATTTAAACGTATATGCAACTTAAATCAACAAAACATGCAACTAGATTTATAAAATCCAGAATCCTTATACTAATGTGCCATTAAAGGGAAACAAATATGCAACTATATTCAACTGAACATTCAACTATAGTGAATAACAGTTGCAACTACTTGCTACTATATAAAAAAAAATTCATTTGTTATATGAATAACAGTTCCAAGTCAAAGTAAAAATTAAATTTATACCTGCTTCAATAATATATCACGAAGCTTTGACAATTCCAAGTCAAAGTAAGAACGTTGCTCATTCACACTAGCTTTCAAATCCTTAACCTCATCATCTAAATTCCTCTGACTTGCTTCAAGTTTTTGCATTTGTCTTCGCAGTCTATTTAATGAAACATTATTGTTAGAAGCAGTTGATGATGAAGCAGCACCCGTAATAGATGGGGGGACAGTAGAAACAAAATCATCATCACGCGCAAACGTGGGATTTTCATTGAAGCCGATGTACAAAGTAGAAGGTTGCACAAGCAACTCCTTCAACTGAAGATCTTCAATTTCCTTGGCAGTTGCGCTAAACTTGGTAAGGTTCAACTACAAATGGAAAGAATAAAGGCGAGGAAGAATAAAATATCAGAATTGCAAGATAAACATTATAAAGGGAAAATAAGGGGAAAAGGAAAAAAATTAAAAAGATAGAATGATACCTCATTTGCATCCAATGACAACGTTGTGTAAACTTCTCCAAATTTAGCATGGTACTCGCTTGTCCAGTTCAAAACACGTGGAATAGAACCACCATTTCGGTCACAGTACTTGCCATTTATGTAAGGACAACACTCATAGAACCACACTTGAAGGGCGTAAGGAAACCCAGTTAGTCTATAGTAATTATCCTTAGAAGTAGTCTTCGCATTATGTCTTAATGAATCCATAGTCAGCTTGAAAACTTCTTTGCCCCATGGATATTTGTCAAACGATTCACTATCTAAAAGATCAAGATCGCCTTTGGGAATTTGACAATCACTGCTCGACGTAAGAAGAAAGTGATGCAAGAAATACAACTTTGCAATCTTCACTGCATCACTATTATTCTTCCACTCTTTAGAGCAAAACATATGCTTAACAGAATTTTTAGAGACAGAATTGGTACCTTCATAGTACGTCCTAACAAAACAGTTGTCAGGCTTAGAATAATGCATCTTATCAGTTTTTCCAACACAGAGGAGTCCAGTGACAATAGCGAATTCTGGTAGCACAAATTTCAATTTCATACCACCTACACCAATCCAAAGCTCATTCGGGTTAGGTTGCTTAAGTTGCCTGAGAAGAAGGTTGTGAATAAGCTGGTGCTGGATCTTAAAGTGTGGCATATTCAGAAAATGGCCAAAGCAAGATTTAGAGAAATCAGAAAGCTGTTCTTCAGACAACAACGTCCTAAGCTCTACAATTGGATCGTACTTGTTAATAGTACTGATTTTGGCAGGCTTATGGTTCTCAACAGGAATATCATAAGTCAATCCCTATAAAAAAACAAACACACCAGAGAATATTATTAGTATTTCCATCAAATCAAATAAATGTATATCCAGTTCAAAATTAGTGAAACACAACTAAATTTCAAATGGAACTAAATTTATTATACAAAAATAAGCCAACTGCGCGCGTAAAAATACAAAAACACTAGTACAACACATTTAACAAATTACAATTTAACTGAAATCAACAAAAAACAAACCAAATTATACGTTTAAAATGTAATGCAAACAGAGGTAAAATACAGAGAAACCTCAAATACAAAACACCTAGTACAGACTATTCAGTAAATATAGATTACTACAAATGCTAATTTAGATAAATGTCAACATGCTTGGTAACACAATTTGTCACTGAATCTTCGAAACATAATCAACAATTAAGTCAAACCCCCAAGCCAAACACTTACATACAAAATAAAAATAGAACCCAAAAATCAACCAAACATGCAACCAAAATTGAAGCATAAAAGAGCAACACACATGAATAAAACTAACAATACGCTTAAAAACATATTAATGGCATTTTTTTTCAAACCCCAATCAAAACCCTAAAATACAAAATCAGAATACAAAACAAAAATCAACCAAACATGCAACTGAAAGTAAAGAATAAAAGAACTGTACACATAAATAAATCTAACAATACACTAAACAACGTATTATTGGGCATTGTTTTTCACAAAGCTTGTACCTCAGGAGGTGGAAATAGAACAGCTCCAATCATCAATCTCGACTTCTTACATTTTACTGGTGATTTTTTACATGCTTTGGCCTTCAACTTTTTTGGAGAAAAACTGAGTTTACGTTTAGAATGTGAAGCCTCCGAGCTAGACAACGACAATCTAGTATGAACCATTTCGAATCTAACCTCAACAGCACCTAAATCGAAGATTTCAACGTCGACGAGGAACTAAGAGCTAACAGAATAACTCAGAAACAGATCGGAAAAACCAAAAAGAAAGCTCAGAGAGAAAGAGAGGGGGGGGGGAGAGAGAGAGAGAGAGAGAGAGAGAGAGAGAGAAAACGGTTGTGTTTGGAGAGAGTAATAAAGGGCGTACAGTTGTGTCCGTATTTTTGCAAATTAAAGTCTTTCAATTTCAAAAAACGGTAAAATTGCAATAAATTTTTTAGGATGGTATTTTTGCAAAAACAAACCCCAAATATAGTATTTTTGACAAATTCCCAAATTTATAAACCATCTCCAAAAATGCTCCTCAAAAGTCATCTCCATTTATTTTTAATCCATTTTCTAATATGAACCGGGTTTTATATTTATAGTGACTGCACTGGATTTATTTTAAAAACAAATATGATCTTACTTTTATACATTTGAGTCTTAATTTTTAATTTAAATTAATATTATCCAACCCCTTTTAAAATTCCATCCATACTTAAAAAAAACATCTGTAACTTCAAGTTCACCAGATGCTCATATGTAGTGCAAATGTGCAATAGATGTGGCCTTGTAGTGCAATAGATGTGCCCATGTAGTGCACTAGTTTTGAGCAAGAAAATAAATTCTGTAATAAAAAATGGAGTGTGGAGAGGAGAGAGAGTCTCAAGTAGGAAGAGCTCTTAATAGCTTTTAAGTTTTTGAAGAAGTACTAGGAGCGTGTTGGACGTAATTTTTGTGAAGCTCTTAATGATATTCTTCAAAAATTGATCAAGGAATCTAATTTAAGAGGCTCTTGGAAATGCTCTATAGTAGTAGGTTTGACGGAACTTATGAAGAGCCTGTTTGGCTACGTTTGAAAACTGGGGTTCAAGCCTATTTTTATTTTAAATTAAAAAATGATTGTTTATGCATATAACAATAGCATTTTATTTTTGAAAAGTAGGTAAATGTTGTTTGCACAACTTTAAAAACAACTTTTTTGAAAATGAAAATATGTGTTATCACATACATGTATATGTATTTCATGTAATAATCTTGTATATTTAATATAGCACATATTGTTCAAAACATATTTTATTTTTTGTTTTATATTACATACAAATTGGTTGTGTTGATGTGAAAAATATTTTTTTTAATTAGATACTCTTATTCATCAACTTTTAATTTTACAAAATTCAAACTTAATATCTACTCTTTCTTTTTCTCATTTCTTTCCACTTTTCTTTTTGGCACGTCCTACAAATTCTTTACATTACTAAAATTAACTTTTAATAATAAAATATATTATTACATCCGCTACTTCACTATACTTTTTCAATATTTTACATTATTACACTCACTACTTCACTTATTTTAATAATAAAATCATTATTACACTCACTAATTCATTTATTTTAACAATATTATACTCATTATTATTGATCTCCGATCCCAAACACAATATAAAGAACCTGGGAACGGAGGGAGCATTTAGGAATTTGGAATGATAAGAGAAGTACTATTCATTCCTCCATCTCCAATCTA
The DNA here is from genome assembly GCA_037693485.1 of Kitagawia praeruptora. Taxonomy (NCBI): domain Eukaryota; kingdom Viridiplantae; phylum Streptophyta; class Magnoliopsida; order Apiales; family Apiaceae; genus Kitagawia; species Kitagawia praeruptora. The sequence continues at coordinate 15,021,335 of CM075347.1, forward strand.
ACGAATACAAACTAATACTCCCTCCGTCTCATAATATGTTTCTTGTTTTTTTGACACATTTGTCAACGCACACTTTTAATCGTTAATATCTTCAATTTCTTATTAGTATTAAATATAAAAACTTCTTTGTATTAAAGTATTCATGAATACGAATCCAACAAGATCACTCATGACTATAATTGGTATTATAAATTATATGTAAATTAATAGTCAACCGTTTATAATGAATAATGTAAAAAGTCAAAACGAGAAACACAAATTGAGACGGAAGGAGTATCTTCTTAGAGAAGATAAGAGAAATTTTATTAGAATGTGATGTCATTGGTATCAGTAAAACAATTTTTGAAAGATATATCTTTTAACTAATAGACTGATCCAAAATCTGATGCAAATGCAAAATAATAATTGAATGATCTTTCGTGTAGTTAACTCTTCTCGTATATGTTTTTGCATATCTTGACTTCTCAACCTTAATATTAAAATTCGTGTAAGTTAAACTACGATGCAATAACATTAATTTCAAAATGTAGGTTTATTTACTTCCTACATTTTTCATTAATAAATTTTCATCATATTGTAGTTACTTCACTTTTATTTTTTATTATACAATATATATATATATATATATATATATATATATATATATATATATATATATATATATATATATATATATATATATATATATATATATATATATAGAAGAAAGTTCTATGAAATACCATTTATTTGGAGTATTGGAGTACCCCATCTTAACCGTTCATTTTTATTTGATCCAATGGTTGATTTTTTTTGTTTTGTTTTTAATTAAAATCAGAAGGGTATTTTTGTATATTTACATATGTCAGATAATTCAGTTTTTGTATATCGATTGACGATTCTTTGTATTTCATATGATTTAATGCACGTAAACGTAATTTGGTGTATATTTGCATGTTATTTTTGTTCTGCAGTCAGGCACATGAAACTTCGACGAGCTCTCCAGAGTCCGGCGACATTCTGCAACTCCAGCAAGCAGCAAACCTATCCCAAAATCACACCAACACATATATCCTTCATTTTTTATTACTCATACTAGTTTTAACAGTCCAAACCATCATACAACATCAACAAAAGAACCAAAATCTTTCCGTCCGATCATCACATTCCATTTTCCAGCGAACATACAAATCATTCAAACAATTACCAAAATTTTTGAATCATACTCTAATTTCACCGATTTATACTATTATGGAAGAGAAAACAACAAACAATCATCCTAAATAATTTTTCGGCGAGTCCAAATTTTCCGACGAGCAAAATTCTCAAAAATTCCCAGTAATTCACGACATACACGATTTATAAAATCCCTACTCGTTGTTTATATGCTAAAACATATATTAATCATCTCAATTCGAATTAAAAGCAAAACCCCAATTCGAAACGAATTGAAATTTACCCTTTTAGAAGATTTTGACAGAAAAGGCCGTTTGGGGAGCTTGTTACTTGATGCTGGCCTTCACACAGAGTTTCGGTGGTACAGGGCGGCGGCAGCGCAGACGAGAAGAAAGAAAAAAAAAGAAAAGGGGAAGAAAAGAGGCGATGAAGAGAAAACAGGGAAAGGGTAGTGGGGGTAGGTGGGGAAGATAAGGGATAAAGTAAAAGAATTATCGGGTAGTTATAAATGTACTGCAATGCTTTAAATCAATTTTAAAATAATGTCTATTATCTATTTGGCTTTGCAGTACTTTGCCCATGATCCTCCAATTATTTACGTAATTGCCATTAAAAATGAAAAAATCCTGATCACAGGATCTGTTCTAATCTAACGGTGATTCTATAGTACCTTAGGTACTCCAAATTATTAGTACTTTATAGAGCCCATATATATATATATGGGTAAAGAGATTCTACTTGTCACTGTAGAATTTTTTTCTACCCTAGCAACACTAAACTACGTCATTTTAAAATAAAAACGGTAAAACAATGATCCTAATTGATTTAACACAACATTAGTCGGATCTTTTTTATCGTGGTTACCTGCTTGTAATTATCAATTTCTCAACCTGACATATTCTCCTTCAAAAATCCAGTCTTCAGTTTTATCAACAGCAAATGTGATCATCTATTCATTCCACTGTGCAGGTAGTTTAATTTGTTAGCTTTATTATTTTATTTTATCATTTTTATTCTTTAATCTTTTTAAAAATTTTACCGTAAATTTTGACTGCCACAACCTGTTTGTGATAATTTCCTGAATGGATTAGCAGTTTGTTTTAATTCTTGTAGACATATCAAGTATATTTTAGACCTTTTACATTGAAATTTGGTAGTTAAAATTAATTATTGGTGTATGCACAGGCTTTTCACCATGTCCATCGAAAAGATTGATGCTGGAAACTTCTTAGTTCCACTAGAAAATGATGAATCAAATTTTGAATGTGTTCAAGAAGAATCCATGGAAGCACAGGATTTGGATATCAGTATACCTGAACAAGCAGAACCAGTACTTGGGCGGATTTTTTCTACAGTTGATGAAGCCTATCAATTTTACAATACTTACGCACTACATAAAGGATTTGGAATTCGCATAGGCGACGTGATCAGGTCAAGAGTCACAAAAGAGGTGATAAGGAAAAAATTTGTTTGTTGCAAGGAGGGGAAAAATATCTAGCTGATAAACGACAAATTGGAAAAGATATCAAACATCGTAAGGACACGAGAACAGATTGTAAAGCAAAGATGGAAATAACATTAAAGAATGGTGAGTGGCTTGTTGATAAATTTTCTGATGTGCACAATCATAATCTAACTCATACTCCATCAAAAGTAATAAAATACAGATCTCATAGCAAGTTTCATAGCACAGAATCATGCAAGAATCTAATGTCTGAGCTTGATCAAAGTGGGCTTAAATCTGCAGACATTACAAGGGTAGTGAATGTTGTTAGTGGATCAAGTGAAGTAGATATTACCCCCAGACAATGTTACGACTATATTAAGTCAAAGAGAAACAATTTTGTAGGAAAAGAATGTTACGAGATTGTTAAATATTTTCAGGAAAAAGCAGCTACAAATGACAGTCACTATTTTACAATGGATCTTGCGAAAGACGGAACTTTAAGGAGTGTTTTTTGGGCAGATGGGAGATCAAGATCTTCATATTTGGAATTTGGTGATGTTGTGGTTTTTGATGTCACTTATAAGACAAATAAATTTAAAATGCCGTTTGCTCCATTTATTGGTGTCAATCATCATGGTCAGTCTATTTTATTTGGGGGTGCATTATTGGAGGATGAAACAGAGGATACATTTACATGGCTAATAGAGCAATTTTTAATATCTATGTTTAACAAAGCACCAAAAGCAATCATCACTGACCAAGATGCAGCCATGAAAAATGCAATTAAGAAGGTGCTTCCTAATACATATCATCGCTTTTGTGCCTGGCATATTAGCAAACATGTTATTGAGAATCTTCAGTCATATCGTGCTCGCTATGAAGACTTTCAAGAAACTTTCACTCAGTGGGTGAAGAGCAAGTCCATTCAGGAATTTGAAGACGGATGGGATACTTTGAAAAAAAAATATGTTATTGAGAAAGGGAGTTGGTTAGATAATATGTATGAATTACGCCGTCACTGGGTGAAAGTTTATATGAAGCACATTTTTTTTGCTGGAATGACTACAAGCGGACGTAGTGAAAGCATTCATGCATTTTTTGATGGGTATGTTGTTAACTCGAATAACTTGTAGAAGGGGGGGTTGAATACAAGTTATATAATCGTGTCTGATTTTTGCTTGATTATATGAACAAGAATAAACGAATGAATCAAACTCTGTTTGTATTAATAAGATCAAATACAAACTCTACCAAAGGTGTACAATACCTTTAGCAGCTGCTGACAATACAAATCTCTCTCTCTGTTTGTTTCGAACTCTCGAATACAAACCTTATACAGAGCTACGCACATGAACTCACAACACACTTGTTCGACTCTTTTTACAATAATATAGAGAGTATTTATAATGCTACCTATCAACTAATAACAGAAAGATATAATCTATACATGACAATGTTCTGCCTTCTAGTCGATAGTTTCCTTCAATAGAAAACTCTTTCCTTCATAATATCTTCTTGCTTGTTCTTCAAACAACGATCCTGTTTATAGCACTTTCCAGTTTCTGTAGCATCCATAATGACATCATCAGTAACAAGACTGATATCAGGATTTCATCTTGCATCAGTATCTGATCATCATCAGTATTAGACCGTCATCAGGATTTGCTCTTTGTTCCTGACATGTAGTCTCCGATACACTGTTCATTCCTGACTAAACTGTATAGATAACTGTCTTACACATAAATCCTATATATAGTGCTAAATCCTTTATAAGATCAGGATTACAAGAAGTATAATATGTAAATTCTATTCTTAACATCACAACTCATGAATTATTCCTAACAATCTCCCCCTATTTATGCTTTAAAATCTGAAGCATAAATCTAAGTTGTGGATGTCAAAACATATAACAATACAACCAGAATAGAATTTATGAATGTAGAATTATGAAGTTAAGTACCTCCTTCCCAGATGTAGACGATTATCTAGTACTTAGAAGAAAGAATTTTAACTATTAATGCTGCTCTTCCTTTACCACTTCCTAGCTGAGATTCACCACTGTCACTCCTAGTTCTTCTTTTTACTTCTTACTTCCCTTTGTCTGCTCTTTATCTCCCCCAGTCTGGTGTTGTTGTCTTTGAATTGTCTTTATCTCCCTCTTTTTGACATCATCAACATTTATTCCAAGAGATTCAGAAACAGAACAAATGATATTCATCAGAACTGCTTGATTTTCCATGATTGTGACTTGGTTATCTTTAAGTGATTGAAGTCTTGTTTGCATAGCAATTTAAGAATTCTGAATATCTTTCAAAACATCAGAATGAACTTCAATGTTGGAAGTGCTTCTAGTGTCTTCAGAATCAGAATCAGAATCAGAAAGAACTGTATCTTCAAGTCTTGTAGAAGAAGTTGCTTGTGTTGTATGATATTCAAGTAATAAAACCTGATTAGAAGTATCGACATCTTCATCTTTCTGATCTGGAGCTGAAACATGATCATCATCTCCTTCACCAGTATTCTGTGTACTAACATCTTCAAATCCTGATTCCTCCTTAGAGTGATCAGAGACTGTAGATGTCTCAATTCTAGCTGATATTGGAAGTACATACAAAGGAACACTAGGATCATTAGGAACTTCATCTGGTACATATGTATCAAGAGATTGCTTTATCCTGGCACCTCTTCTGTTAATGATTCCTGCAAGCCTCTCCTTTTGCTTCTGAGCTTTAACTTCTGGCTTTGCATTGTGATGTGCTAGGTCATTCTTCTGATACATTTTGATGAATGAATAAGTACCAGCATCCATACCCAAATTTTCAGACCAAGATTCAGGAAAAACCTGATCCCAGAAATCAAACGATGGTTTCCTAATTTTCTCTCCCTCACTATGGAGTTGATCATCCATACCCTCATTCTCACTTTGACTTACTAAAGTCAACACTCTTTCTACCTCACCTTTTGCCTGGTCAGGAGCCAGCCTCTCAGTTTGTGGATCTAAGTCCATCTTTTCAAGTGTATCACTCAAATTTGGATAAGTGCTCTCATGACCTACAGAAAAATAGAGTTTAGAAGGAGTTTTTATACCTGAACTCACATGGAGAGAGGGTTCCTCATATGGCAAGGGGCTTGAGGTTTTCTCCAGGGAGTGAGCTTCTATAATCTCTGAACCCTTACAATCATCTTCTTTCCTTCCAGAGACTACAGGCTCCAGTATACCACTTTCAGGTTCTTTACTAGACTGTGATGTCTTCTGTAATACTTCATTAGACACCATAGTTAGTACATCACCATCTTTAAGTGTTGTTTGCTGAGACTCACCCTCAAGGTGGATAGACTCTGACTGAACAAAATTTGTTTGATCTTCAAGAAAACCAGTCAAAGTTATTCCTCCCATATCATAGGGCATCTCACTTGCATTCTCAGTCATCACAGAAGACCTCTCAACATCAGCTAGCACAGCTCCTGAGTCATCCTTCCTCTGACTAGATGGTTCTTGTGTTGCAGTGATTGTGATCTGATCTTTCCTACTATTCACCACTGATGCAATAGTATCTTCTGTTGACTGCATTCCTCTATCTACTTCCTCCAGTTGTTCACCTTGAGCTGAAGCATCTTCAATAATGACATCCTTGTCAAATAAATATGCATGAAGTGATTGAAGTGCAACATGCTTCGAGAGTCCAAATTTCTTGACTAATTGTCTTCTGACAGATACATAGAAATACATCTTCATTAAGTCAAGTCTTTGATGTAGAAGTCCATATTCTTCTGGAAATAAAAGTTTTGGTACTCTTTCAACCAAAAAATCTAGAACAGGCCTTGACAACTTCACTTTGAGATAAATTAGTCCCATAGCCAGTCTGTATGATAATGTAGTTTCCCATGAAGAATCAATATCCAGATCTCTATGGTCATTTGCTGACTTGATTGTAGCTTCATTTGTAGAAACCTGCATGATATTAGTTGGACTAGACTCTGTGTGTGTAGGTGACAATTGAATCTTTCTCCTTGTTCTCCTGGTATAGTGAGCAAAAGATTTATCCTGAGAAGACTCAAGAGGTGTAGACACAGAAGTGATCTTGGGATGAGGTCTTTGTTCAATAGACACAGTCTTTTGAGAGACAGTATCCAGTAACTGTTTTCCTTTTTTAAGAACTATAGCCTTTTGGGAGACTGCAGCCTGGCTGTGGCTAGGTTTTTCATCTCTTTGTGCTAACAGAGAAAGTTGAATTGCAGCCTTCAATTCTGCTCTCTCAGCAAGAGTTAAATCATCATCATCTTCACTAGAATTACTAATACTTGACATAACAAATCTTCTCTTCCTTACAACTGATATCTTTTGAGAAACACCAGAGGTTGGTTTCTTTGAAACAATAGGCTGTGGATCAAAATTTGGTTCTTGAATTGTTTCAGAGACTATAATGTTTTGGGCTACTTGGGTAGACACAGGTGGGTTCTCCTCCAAATGAGATTCCTGAGCCATTTCACCACAAATGAAAGAAGAATTGTAGAGATTAGGAAGATGAGTTTTAAGAATTACCTGAACATGATGTGGATAATGAATTGCAGGTATTTCATATAGATTCTTTTCATTGTTCTTCTTTATAATGTCAGAGAAAATTCTCTTTTGCTGTTCATAAGAAGAAACACAATGTTCCCTACCAAATCTAGTTTCAACATCAGGAATAAAATGGTTAATAAACATTTGCATAAATCTATGATAATAAACCATTTTCCTGTTTTGATCTCTTAACCCAAGTTTAATACTCATCTGACTTAAGATAATATGACCAATGTTAATTACTCTGTCATAAAGCAAACTATAAGCAATATGTGATGTAACAGAAGTAATTTGCTGAAAAGAACTACATTTACCAATAAAACATTTAGCAATTTTATCAAAGAAGAAAGACCATTCCTTTCTAAGAAAAGACCTATTCAACTGGCTCATGTTGTCTAGAGGTCCACTATAACCTAATGCAGACAACATAGTTCTAACATCATCATCAGATGGTACATTCTCATAATTCAAACTAACAGGTAAGTGAAGTACTAAATTAACAACAGATTCAGTAATATCAAAAGAATCTTGTTCTAAGTGTAGAACAATCTTACCTGATTGACTCTGAGTAGAATCAATTACCTCAGCATTCTCCCAAGCTTGTGTAACAGCTGTTTGATTAATCTGTGGAGATGCTGTCAATGCATAACTTAATGGTCCATACGCCAGAAAGTCCATGATTGGATGAAAATCAGATGACACTCCTTCCTTGTTGGTGATAGCTGCTACATGATTGTTCGTCATAAAATCAAAGTCACCAAACTTGAAGGCTACTGATTTAGGTAATCTTCTCTTAGCTGCCATTTTTTGATCTGAAAAGAACTTAAAAAAATTCTTGAAATGGATTAGTGATTTTGAAAACTCAAGAGTGTTTATTGCTTTAGAGAATGTAAAATTAGAGAAAGCAATTACACGATTAGAGTTTCAAAACAAATATATTTCACAAATCTTTCAGACCACTATCCCACGTTGACACGTAGATTGACAGGTGTCAGTTCCTGAAAAGTGCGGTTACCCACGATTTTTGGAAAATAAAATCCAAATTTGATTTTCATGAAATAAATCAGTGTATAAATAATCAATACTGATCAGCTTCCTTTTCCTGTTGACCTCTCATCAAAATAATCACAAAATACAATGTGATTTAAAAATATAATAATTCTCAAATCCTGATGGTCACACATGAAATCCTGATCAATATCATCCTGATTTCAGAGACTTAATTGGAGTTTCCACGTGGCATTTTTCTTTTATCTGAAAAAGAAATAAACAATTAATCTGAACAAAAATCAATTGGTTAGATATATTCAACATTTCTTGAAAACAAGAAATACAGTCACACGCAATAATTAGCATCTGACTTCATTAAAACTTCCAAGTGACTGTTCAGCTTCTCACATCTTTCTTTAAAAGAAACAGACGTCTTATGCCTTTCTCCATAAACCTTTCAATTTCTTTTCTTCTCAACAATGCTTCTCAAACCAAAATTCCATTCAAACCCATTCTTTAGATTTTTCACAATCGATGAACATCCTTTTCTTGATCATTTCTTTGAAGAGATGACTTTTCTCATCGAACTAATCATGAATGAAGTATTTTCAGATAATATCCAGAGGTTTCTCCTAGAACATCCATCTGTTGGATACAATCTTCCCCTAACCTCCTCAAAACTTGAGGATGAAGAATTTGGTCGAGAGTCTGAGGTTGATCTTGATGGGGATGCTATACATTTAAGTTAGCTGCTCTCATTCAAGTCGCCCAGACAAGGAATCCAAGAGTAGACGAGGTTGTTCAATCCCCTGATGGATTTCTCGAGATGCTCCTTGTCCTATACCTCAGAATTCATATCAATAGACAAGTATAGAATTATCAGTAGAAGTTAGACAAAAAGATGTTGTATTTCATTTCCATATATGTAATGCTTTCAATTAATGAAAATACAATTTCTTATTATCTACTTGTCTTTTGATTATTGAATGATGTATAAATTATCAGTATGCAAATATTAAAACTTGCTGGCATAGACTTAACACATCACAGAATTAGATTACTACACAAAGTAAACGTCAGAATTTGAAACAATTTTCACAATCCTGATACTGACACAATACTGATGACGTCAGTATCCTGATAACAAATCTAATCCTGATGATTATTAACAAGTCTATCATACTGAAATTTATCAAGGCAAAGTGTTATAGCTAAAGCATTTAACAATCAAATATAGATCCTGACAAGAATATCAAGTCTATAAGCTAAAAACAACATACCTTGCTACTATTGCAGATGTTAAAGATCTAAAAATTTAACATTCCTAACTCACTTACTAATCTACTAAATGTAGTCTCATCAAGTGGTATAGTTAGAATATCTGCAAGCTGTTTGTCAGTAGGAAAAAAATGAAGTTCCACAGTACCATTCTCAATATGTTCTCTAATAAAATGATACCTGACATCAATGTGCTTAGTCCTTGAATGTTGAACTGGATTTTCTGCAATTTTAATAGCACTAGTATTATCACAAAACATAGGAATATTACTAAGTGTCATACCATAATCCATCAACTGATTTCTTATCCAAAGGAGCTGTGCACAACAACTGCCTGCTGCTATGTACTCAGCTTCTGCAGTTGAGGTTGAGACAGATTGTTGCTTCTTGCTTGCCCAAGAAATCAATCTGTTTCCCAAAAATTGACATGTACCTGTAGTGCTTTTCCTGTCTATTTTACACCCTACATAATCAGAGTCTGAATAGCCAATTAGAAAGAAATCAGATTCTCTAGGGTACCACAAACCAAGATTTGGAGTTCCTTTGAGATATCTAAAAATTCTTTTCACAGCAATTAAATGAGATTCCTTAGGATCACTTTGGAATCTAGCACATAAACAGGTAGAAAACATTATATCTGGCCTACTTGCAGTTAGATATAACAATGAGCCTATCATGCCTCTATAACTAGTATTATCCACACTCTTTCCCTTAGGATCAGAGTCTAGTTTAGTGGCTGTTGCCATGGGTGCTTTTGCAACTGCACAGTCTTGAAAGTCAAACCTTTTTAAAAGATCTTTGATATACTTTTACTGATTAATGAAAATACCAGTCTCAGTCTGTTTGACCTGCAAGCCTAAGAAATAATTTAATTCACCCATCATGCTCATCTGATACTTAGACTGCATAAGCTTGCTAAACTTAGCACACAACTTTTCATTAGTAGAACCAAAAATAATATCATCAACATAAACTTGAACTAAAAGCAATTCACCTTTTATCTTTCTAAAGAATAGAGTTTTGTCAATTGTACCTCTTGTGAAGCCATTTTCAAGAAGAAATTTAGACAAAGTTTCATACCATGCTCTTGGTGCCTGCTTTAGTCCATAGAGTGCCTTGTCAAGTTTGTAGACATGATTTTGAAATTTTGGATCAACAAATCCAGGTGGCGGTTCCACATACACTTCTTCATCAAGTTTGCCATTTAGAAAAGCACTCTATACATCCATCTGGTATACATTGAATTTTGAATGAGCTGCAAATGCAAGAAACATTCTGATTGCTTCCAATCTTGCTACAGGTGCAAAGGTCTCATCATAATCAATGCCTTCTTCCTGAGAATAACCCTTGGCCACCAGTCTAGCTTTGTTTCTTACAATCATACCAGATTCATCTAGCTTGTTTCTGAAAACCCATCTTGCACCAACAATAGATCTATCTTTAGGTCTTGGTACCAGTTTCCAGACTTTGTTTCTCTCAAACTCATTTAACTCCTCCTGCATTGCAATTACCCAATCAGGATCCTGTAAGGCTTCTTCAACCTTCTTAGGTTCATTCTTTGAGAGAAAGCAACTATACAAGCATTCATTTTGAATTGATCTTCTAGTTCGAACACCACAATTTGGATCACCAATTATCAAATTTTCAGTATGATCCTTTGTCCATTTTCTAACAGGTGGTAGATTGACTCTGCTAGTCTCCCCCATAATGTTAGTGGTATCTCTTGTAGAAGAATTATCTCTACCTTCAAAAACTCTCCTTTGATCAATAGAATCAGTAGATTCCATATTGCTGCTAGTTACTGATCTTTCCTCAGTAGACTCTGAAAGATCAGTTCCTGATGGAGTAGACTCTGAAACGTCAATTCCTGATGGAGTAGACTCTGAATAGCTAGTCTGCTCCTGATGATCACTGTGTTCTCTTTGATTTATTTGCTCCCCCTCAACAGTAGCATTCCTTTGAGAAGCAATAGAAATTCCTTCTGGAGAACCTTCATCATCACTGGAGAGTATCTCAGAATTCTTCAGATTTTCAAATTCCAATTTGTCATGGCTTTCATCAGTTTGCAAAATTCCAAATTTCTTATCATCAAATGCAACATGAATTGATTCCATAACAATGTGAGTTCTGAGATTATAAACTTTGAAGGCCTTAGATGCTGAATATCCTAGAAAAATTGCTTCATCCGATTTGGCTTCAAATTTTCCAAGTTGTTCTAGATGAACTTTTAGGACATAGCATTTGCATCCAAAGATGTGAAAGTATTTCACACTTGGTTTCTTTCCTTTGATCATCTCATAGGGAGTTTTTCCATGACTATTTACCAAGGTACAGTTTTGAGTGAAACATGCAGTGTTAATAGCTTCTGCCCAAAAGTAGGTTGGAAGTTTTGCATCTGCAAGCATGGTTCTTGCTGCCTCTATGAGAGTCCTGTTCTTTCTTTCCACTACACCATTCTGTTGAGGTGTACCAGGTGCAGAAAACTGTTGAGTGATTCCATTGTCTGCACAAAACCCCTTCATTGTAGAATTCTTGAATTCTGTACCATTGTCACTCCTAAGTACTTTAACTTTGTACTCAGAGTTATTCTGAATATTCTTTACAAGTTCAATGATTTGCTGAGGAGCTTCATCCTTCTTGTGTAGAAAGAACACCCATGTAAACCTTGTGAAATCATCCACTATCACTAGAGCATATCTTTTCTTGCTGATAGACATAATGTTTACTGGACCAAACAAATCAAGATGTAGCATGTGAAATGGTTCAGTAATCGAATTCTCAGTCTTGCTCTTGAAAGTGGTTCTTCTTTGCTTTCCAAGCTGACATGCATCATAAAGTCCATCTTGCATATAATTTGCCTGAGGTAGGCCTCTCACCAGATTGTGCTTAACAAGTTGATTAAGCTTCTTGAAATTAAGATGTGAGAGCTTCTTGTGCCAATTCAAACTTTCATTACTTGTTGCTTTACTATAGAGACATCTAACAATTCCTTTAGATGTATCACTTAAGCTTGCTTCATATATGTTACCATGTCTTTTGACCAGTTAGAACAATGTCTCCATTCTGCATATTCAAGATTTTGCATCCTTCTTTGTCAAAGATTGATTTGTAACCTTTATCACCCAGTTGACTTATGCTTAAAAGAGTGTGTTTCAAGCCTTCAACCAGTGCTACATTTTCTATGATGACATTCCCCAAAACAATTGAGCCATATCCCAGAGTTTCTCCTTTGTTGCCATCTCCAAAAGATATTACTGGGCCAGCTTTCCTCTCAAACTTTGTAAGCAGGGACTTCTTTCCAGTCATATGTCCAGAGCATCCACTGTCCAAGATAATTGAATGCTTCTTTCCTGTGCCCTGCAAACAAAAAGTAACTAGTTAGAATTTTTTAGGACCCAACTTTGATTGGATCCTTTCTTACTAGATTTAGAAACAACAGGCTTTGAGAATTTTGTCTTTACTTTACCTGTCGTAGAGTCAAATTTAGACTCTAATTTTACAAACTGTTTGTGACTAGGAGTTTCAGATTTCAAGGAATAATAGTCATAATACAGTTCATGGTATTCTCTACACATGTAAATGGAATGAAGTAAACTACCACAATGATAACAAGCTTTTTGTGGTTGGTATTGAATTTTCTGAGTCTTGGGGAATCTGGACTCAGTTTTCCAAGAAGGTTTTTTATTGCAGTCTAGGGCAAAATGATTATGATTTCCACACTTATATCATTTTTTCCTAGGTGCATCAGGTACATTCTTGTAATTATTCTCTTTGTTAATACCTTCTTTTCCATTCCTATTTCTTTTGATCTTGCTAGATTCTGAAAGACCACCTAATCTCTGTTTTAACTGAGACTTAGACAGAAACCCTATGTTTACATTCTTAGGTTTCTCTAACACTTTCTCATCTGAATTACTATTGCTAATCCTTTTGTGTACAACAGGGGTACCTTTTGAATCAACAAATTTAACATGATTAGGTTCAGAAACAATTTTCTTACCTTCATATTTATATGTGCTAGCTTTTACCTTACTATCATCATTGACAATAACTACTTTTTCTTCTTGTCTAGCCTTATCAAAACCTAAACCATTAACCTTACCCCGAATTCCACTTTCAAAGATTTCTATAGTCTTTTTACTGGAATTGTTAATGGTCTTAATCACATCTCTCTCTTCCTCTAGTTCTTTTCTGACATAGTCATAAGCCTCAAGAATAACACTATAATCATGCTTAGCTTTATCAGAACTTAACTTGTATTCTTCCATTTGAATTAACTCAGATTCAAGAAAATTATTTCTATCAACTAATTTATCATTCTTAACCTTAAGTTCATCTTTTTCACAAGTAAGAATTCTAAAATTAGTCATAAGATTCTTAAACTCAGCATGGATAGTTCTAATTTCATCAGAATTTAAGCTATCAAATGAATCAAGAGAGTGAAGTGATACCTTAACAGAGGATGGAGAAGTTTTCTTTGGAGATCCAGGTTTATCTGAGACATTTGCCATCAATGCAATGTTGTCATAATCCAATTCATCTTTAGAATCACTGGAATCAGCCCAATCCTTCTGTATGACCATAAGTGCATTACCCTTTCCTGAATTCTTAGGCTTCTTACACTCACTAGCAAAGTGTCCAAGCTCGCTGCAGTTAAAGCACTTAATCTTGGCCTTATCAAGCTTGACAATTGTACCTTTGCCTTTGTCACTCTTCTTTTCCTCCTTCTTTTGAAAAGGTCCTTTGCTAAATCTTCTCCTGTTGAATCTTCCTTTCTTGAAGGCTTTAGCAAACATAGCAAAGAGTTCCTGCATCTCAGATTCAGAATCATTGTTGTCAGAGTCCATATCAGTAGTCTCTGACTCAGAACTTTCTTTGCTTTTCTTCTTCCTTGAATTCTTTACAGCAATCTCTTCATGCTGTTCTTCAGGAAGCTTCTTTACTTCAGATTGAGCAGTAAGTGCAATAGTCTTCATTGTTAGGTCCAAATGTGTTGTAGAGGGGGGGGGGGTGAATACAACTTTTCGATTGTGAGTAGCAATAAATACGATGCAATAACTGAACACACAGATTCAAGGAATATATTTCTTTTATATATAACTTGAAAAGGTTGCTACAACATTCATTACAAAGTATAACAGAAGTTGAGAGAGAAGTGAATGATTCTAAGCTCTGTGAATACTCTCTCTCTTTTTCTTGTGTTTTTCTCAATATTGCTAACTAACTAAAACATTACACAAGTGCTTCTATTTATACTACATGTAATCTATGACCTGTAGTCTTCAAAGACTAAGATGTACGTGGCCCAATGATGTCCACATAAATCTTGTCTTATCTTGAAAGCTTGGAAATCTGCCAATCAGAAGATGCCATGTGTCATGTTGAAACTGCACTCTAAGTAGAACTTCTACTTGAGAATTTCTACTTAGCCATCTCGAAATCCTAAGTAGAACTTCTACTTGAGAATTTCGACTTAGCCATCTAGAACATTTCTTACTTAGAAAATATTCTGGTCTTCAACTTGAAACTTCAATGCACATCTTGAGCTTGTGATATCTTCATATCTTCTTTGTTCTTCTACAAGCTCTTGAACATGGATCTTTATTACTGACATAAACTTGCTATCAATGTCCTGACACTTGATGCACTGGTCTGGTTCATAAGTGACTAGTCTTGATAGTGTTTCTGCTTCTTGAATAAATTACCATATTCACTTAGTAACTTGGCTTTCCAATATTTGCTTTCCTTCTTGTTCACTTGAAATCAATTGGTCTTGTTGATACTGATAGTTATGATCTTGATTCTCGAATTCTCAAATCACTGAGGCCTGAACAACTTTGACTTGAACTTCTCTCAATGATTTCTTCTTGGCTTGATCATAGTTAACATGTTCAATTGTATCAATTACCTTGTCTTCATATAGTGTTGATTTCTTGTGACTTCTTGTTCTTGATTGTCTTCTGGTTAAGTATCTTTTCGTTTAATTGAGTTACATTAGTTATAGTGTTACAAGTTAATACACTCTGCCTTTCAATCTCCCCCAATTTGATTGTCTAACAATGACATTCAAATTAATGAAGGATAACTCAACTAAACAAGAGACGAGAAAAGATAATTAACATTACAGTCTTGAAAAATATACAATTTACAAGTACATGAAAACAATACAAAGAACTTAAACTAGAAACAGAATTCGAACCTCGAATTAAAGATCATTTGAATGATTCCTATCACCTGGATTATTTCATATCTTTTAGTCAAACTTATATCACCTTATTGGATTCATTCTAAGATGAATTTTCCTCAAGTGAGTTAAAGCAACCGAAAGACATGAAGTTTTTCCAACTTCAAGTTCACACCACTCTGACCTTTAACCCTAATTCCGTTTCCTTTTCCTAGCTTCAGCAGCTTGATCTTTTTCTTCTTTCTGCCTTCTGCGCTTCTCCTCCTGCTGCTTTTGTTTCTTATATACTGGATTATGAAGTTGCGTCCACCTAGCATTCAACAAACTTACTGCTTCCATCTCTAGAGGGTTCCTGGGTTCTGGGTAAGGATGTTTGAAAAGCCTTCTGAGTTTGTCCACCTCCTGAGTAGTTCTGATCTCTGGAATTTCCTCAAATTTCTTCATTATAAGCCGAGGTTTCCTATGAGTTTTATCAGATTTAAACTGACAGTAGATCATTTTGGGATAGCCTATGACACGGTTAGTATTGTGGACACTAGCCGCCTCTCGCTCCAATCGCTTCTTTTCCACTACTACATCAGATAGGTAACTCACGAGTCTCTGCTTTTCTGTCACATACTTAACTTCCACATCTTCCCATTTGAACAAATATAACACTTTCTCCAGAAATGCAGCATCTTGAGTCTGCTTCAGCCATTCTCTACTCATATGCAAGAGTGTTTGCTTCTGGTCTGCATCTATGAATACTAAGGCATCAGCTGTATTATCAGCAAAAGAATGTATCCAGTATACGCTGTCTCTTCCTGGAACACCAACTGCCTCCCTTATCTCTCCTTGTTCCAGTTCTCCAGTAGGAAGATTCAGAGCTTCATCAACATTCTTCATTGCTTGAAGAATATTCCAATTCCTCTCTATCAGCTCTGGTTCAATCTTCACATTATCAAGAGGGTTCGGAGCAATGACATCACACTTCCACACCTCATTGCTCTTCTTTAGTATGACACTTTCAATGGTCTTCACTGATTTATCTTTAAGCACAGAAGCGAATCCCTTACCCATCATTTGCCTACAGACGGCCTTAAGAGATTCCACTGAAAGTTCCATTAATTCCTTTTCCTCCAGGCTCACCCTCTTCAATTTACTGTCAACCACCATCCGGACAACATTTGGATATGCTGAGAATTCTGGACCCTTGTCCTCTGCTAGCCGCATTAACTGATCCCTATACAGAATGCTTAGATTCTCAGAATGAGAGTATTGAATTTTTGTTGCTAGCAAGAACAACTCTGATGCAGATCTTCTCGTCATGAATTGATCATCCACATACATGAAAGACATCGGGACTCCTTCTGTGAAAGACAAAATAACCTGCCACTCCTTTTGCATTGAATTGTATCCAACCCTGACTTTAGAAATTAATCTCTTTAAAGCATTTATGTAGTCAGCAGCCATTGGATTCTGCAAATTTAGTTGGTAGAACAGATCATCTGCCTCCTTGTTATGCTCTCCTTTTGTACATGGTCCCATCAAAATCTTTCTTGCGTCATCCCACTTCTTCCCTATCCTTCTATTGTCCAGATCGATTTGAGGATCAGCTAGCCTTGCAAGCTCATAATCGTACTGCTTTCCTTGTAGCTCCGCTTTCTTTTCCTGAAACGCAGCACGACCTTGCATTTGCTTCATTTTAAAGAACTCAGCTTGATCCAAGGCTAACTGTTGAGCTTCAAGGGTTTCCTCATCGACAGTAATTTCTTCAGGCAATCCGAAAGACATTCCAGCACCTCCACCTTGATCCTTCAATGATCTCTTTATAGCATGTTTCAACGGTGCGTCTTCCATATCGGAATCTGAGTCGAGTACCTCCTGTACTTTTTCTTGATGACTCAGATCAACGAATGGCTCATCTGGCTCAATCGCTATTGCCTTACCCTTTTTCCTTCTTAGAGCCTCTTCATCAATAGACGGCTCAACTTCCATTTCTTTTACAAGATCAGCATGTTCTTGAATTTCTTCGATTTGAACTCCCTGCTGTCTCGTCTCCTTTATACTCTCCCCCTTAGGTGAGTTATCCTGAACTCCACCCTGGTCTCCAGATCCACCAGCTGTATCAAAATCTTCAAACCTGGAACCATAGGCTCCTGCTCCACTAGCACCACCTGTACCAGCATCGGGGGGAGGTTGTTGCGGCGCGAAACATTCCTGGGGCACAAAACTTCTGATTGCGAACATAACTCTGCTTATCTCCACAGTCAGATTATCCATTGTAAGTTCCATTGCTCCCATCCTGTCATTCAGGGTGTTTCCCAAGACACCAGCAGCTTGGCCCAAGTTATTTACCTGATTTGTCAAAACAGTAAAAGCTGAAGCTTGAAGTGCCATTCTTGCTGCGTAGTCGTCAAGTGCCCTTTGATTATCTCCAACATTCATCCCTAACTGCCCCATTGACTGCCCAAACTGCTTCATTTGATTTTCCATAGAAGACAAACGAGATTCAAGATTTTCAGAATTAAGGGACGGTGTTTGGTTTAGGTGACCTCGCTCTAATTCTCGTTCTGTTGGTATTTGGCGCTCGGTTTCGGGCCTTAAAAATGAAGGTCCCTCTCTCCCTAACCTCTCACACACACTCCCTGTCTCACTCTCGTGTATGTCTTCAATAATTGATCCAAGATATGAAGCAGTACCTGCAGAAACTTGATAAGAAATATAATTTGCAGTTATGGGATCAATTGCTGTTTGTTCCTGAGTTGGAATCTCAGGCTGAGAGGCTACAAAGTGTTCTTGTACGACATTAGAACCGATCCTCTTTGTAGCATCAGTACGTACCGGTGAAGGTACGGCTGAAGTTTTTAAAGCTTCATGTCCTTTTGAAGTAACAGCATCTTCAAGAGGTACATATTCATCACCAAAATCAAAATCCCTATGTGCAGATTGTTCAAGGGGTGAACCACTCACGTGAGGTGAAGTGGTTGCGTGTGACACTCTAGGGTTTGACTGAGGTTTAGAAGTAGCAGCATGAGAAGTTTTGGCTTTCTTTCGAATAAGATGCTGCTCTTCGGGTTCATTCTCATCATCATTTCCTACATCTATATGTGCTGGCTGTTTAGATTCCGGTGACTTGGATGACAAGGAATTAGAAATATAGCTCTCACCCTGGGATAGATTCTGCGGGCTAGCAGTCTCTTGGGTCGGGGAATCAGAAACATAGGAAGAGGAATGAGTAGAATGTAGAGAGAGATTACCTGATTCATTACCTTGTTCATCACCGCTTTGCTCATCAGGAATCTCTTCAAATGCCTCAGCATGAGCAGACCGATTCGGAGCATGTGATGAAGCTTGTGAGAAATCCATCAAAGTAGTAACTCCCTCATCATATGTAAGCCACATTTGTAAGGTTTCAGGAATAGACATCGGTTTTCCATGATGTTTATCCTGATTTTCAACTGTTGAAAGTGACTTAGTGCCCATCCCTAGCGGTGCAGATGATGAACCACTGGCAAAACTCCGTCTAACTACAAGAGCATCCTTCGGTACTAAACCATTGATCAGCATCTGTAGGAACCGAGGAAACCAGTAGACAACATCTGTGGTGTTGAGGTCTCTGCTTGCAGGAGATCCCATCACAGCCACTATCTCAGAGAGAACTATTCGTCCATAATTTATATCCAGCTCTCTTCCTAGGGCAATTCCGAGGTTTTGCATGGGAATGGAAATTTGATGGTAATCGCTTTCTCGTGCCCTAAAACATCTTGTGATGGCCTCGAAAAAGTAATTCCATTCCACATGAAGAAATTGTTTTTGGATGTTTCCAGTGATCCGGCCAGTCGGAGGATAACACCCTATTTCTTCAAAGAATTTGAGGCGATCTGCAGCTGTAGGTTCTGGATCATAAGCATCTTTAACAGGGAATCCAAGAACCTTGTTGACAATTTGTTCAGTCACCACATATTCCTGACCCGCTAAGGTAAACCTGAAACCAAAGGGGGTTGATTTGCTCCCAAAAGAAACCGCACTAGTCCATAATTGCTGTAAAGCATCATGCACTAGTGTAGGTTTAGCAGTAAAAGCATTGCTAGCTTTGGAATAAAATTTAGAAATCGTATCCAAGACTTAAAGCGCGGGAGTTGATCACCAATTTCCGTAGAAATATTATAAAAATTGTTTTTGGCAAGTGAAAATTGGTGAGCCATTTTAATTAAAAGTTTTTCTTTAAAAAGATGTGAAATTTTAATTTTAATTTCTGAAAAACAATTAATTTTTAATTAACAGTTTTATTCCTTTTAATTTATCAAGAACAACAATAGTCCCTTTTTAGAAAAATTAAACTACGGAATTAAAACAATTAATTTTAGAATAAACCGTTAAATCCCTTTTAATTTATCAAGAACAACAAAAGTTCCTTTTTGAGAAATCAAACTACGGGATGCAATTAACAGTTAATGGAAGGCAAATCTCAAACTAGTGGTTAAATCTGCTTTAACAGTGAAGTGTGCGTGTGTAAAATCGTTTTTGAACAGATTTGAGAAATTGTGTGTGTATATACGTGTGTATATATCTTCAAGAGAAATGAATCGTTACACAAACACACAAAACAGTGATTAATGATGACACACAGAAGATATCAGTCAAAAAATGGGCATCAATTCGTTGTCCGTATGAGATTTGTCACAAAAATCACTAACAATGGTTTGAAACTATGAAATCGCCTGTATGTATATGTGCGGCTGTAAAACTCAAATTAGGTAAAAGTGAAAGAAAATATCGAGTTAAAGATGTATATATAGACATTACTGTGAAATGACTAAATTGTCCCTGTTAAAAATCATGAGAACTCTAAGTACATACAGGGAGAACTCTATCTCGAAGTCTTATCTCGAAGTCTATCTCGAAGTCTATCTCGAACTTTTTTAAGTCGAACTTCGAGATAGAGTTCGAGATAGCTGTAACTCGAAAAACTTGAACCATTTGACTATTAAGACCATGTAAACAGCACACATCACCAACATTACTAGGGAAACCTATCTCGAAATTCAAGTAGAAATTCGAGATAGACTTCGAGTTAGGAGTTAACTCGAAATAAATCCCCTTAGACACTGAGAACTCTATCTCGAACATCAAGTCGAAATTCGAGTTGAGTTTCGAGATAGAGTCTAACTCGAAGTTATTGACTAACTCGAAGTTATTCTCAGTTCTCTTCAAAAATATCTCCAAAAATGTAACCTGATCTCAACCTTCGAGATAAAGTTTGAGATAGAAATTATCTCGAATATTTTGAAGATAATAAAAAATAGGCACACTGGTAACTCTAAGTCGAACTTTAAGTCGAATTTCGAGTTGAATTTCGAGATAGAGTCTAACTCGAAATTCTTCCCAGACTTAGAATTTTCAAAACTTCACTCTGGAAGCTCAAATCGAAATTCAAGTCGAATTTCTAGATGAGTTTCGAGATAGAAACTAACTCGAAATTTTGAAGATACTTGGATTAATTTGACAATTTTTCTTTGAAAAACTCAACAATTAATTTTGTCAAATTAATATAAATATCAATTCAAGGATTTTAATATATGACATAATTAAAACATTCCTTGATAATTCTAAGGCCTCTAATTACATGAAAAACACAGGTAAATTCATCTAAAAATCATGCAATATTTAGAATATTATGAATTTAACTCCCCCTATGATCATGCAATCTAACAAGCATAAATTCACAGATTTGTGCTATAAAAGACACTTAAAACACACTGAATTCATGCAAAATCACACTATATGCATCCTATAATAATCATTAATTAGGCATTTTAAAGTCTAAACACATAATGATTAAATAGCCTGCATATACCAACATAACCATGGATTTTACAGAGAGAAGGCTTTACTAACTTGTGTTAAGCATTCCCAATTCACCAACCAACCTATTGAATGTTACTTCATCAAGAGGTTTGGTGAATATATCTGCAATTTGTTGCATTGTGGGCACAAAATGTAGCTCCACAGTCCCCTCCTCGACATGTTCTCTTATGAAGTGATACCTGATGTCGATGTGCTTTGTTCTTGAGTGATCTACAGGATTGTTGGTTATGGCAATGGCACTTGTGTTGTCACACATAATTGGAATTTTCTTGTGCTCCATGCCATAATCCTTCAATTGGTTCCTCATCCACAGTATTTGAGATACACAGCTTCCAGCAGCAATGTACTCAGCTTCAGCAGTAGAAGTAGATAATGTATGTTGCTTTTTACTTTGCCAGGACACCAATCTTCTGCCAAGAAATTGACAAGCACCAGATGTGCTTTTCCTATCAATCCTGCAACCTGCATAATCTGAATCCGTATAGCCAATTAGATTAAAACCTGTATCTCTTGGGTACCAAATTCCTAGATTTGGTGTGCCCTTGAGATACCTAAAAATTCTTTTGACGGCTATGAGATGTGATTCTCTAGGATCCGCTTGGAACCTTGCACATAAACAAGTCGCGAACATTATATCGGGTCTACTTGCAGTTAAATAGAGAAGTGAGCCAATCATACCTCGATAGCTTGTGATGTCAACTGATTTACCTGATTTGTCTTCATCAAGCTTCGTGGCTGTTGCCATGGGAGTCTTGGCTGCTGATGCATCTTCTAGATTATACTTCTTGAGTAAATCTCTGACGTACTTGGATTGACTGATAAAGATACCATCTTTTCTCTGACTGATCTGTAATCCAAGGAAGAAAGACAGCTCTCCCATCATGCTCATCTCGTATTTGTCTTGCATTAGCTTAGCAAATTTCTCGCACAAGCGCTCATTCGATGACCCGAAGATAATATCGTCCACATAGACTTGAACAAGTATTAGATCATTCTTCACATTCTTATAGAACAATGTTTTGTCAATTACTCCCCTAGTAAAACCACTTTCAATTAAGAATACAGATAGGGTTTCATACCAACATCTTGGGGATTGCCTGAGGCCATAGACAGATTTGAAGAGAAGATACACAAAATCTACAAGTTCTGGATCAACGAAGCCAGGCGGCTGTTCCAGATACACTTCTTCTTCTAACTCTCCGTTCAGGAAGGCACTTTTCACATCCATCTGGAAAACCTTGAAGTTCTTATGTGCTGCAAATGCCAAAAACATCCTGACTGCCTCAAGTCTTGCAACTGGTGCATAGGTTTCATCATAATCAATTCCTTCTCGTTGAGAATAACCTTTTGCAACCAAACGAGCCTTGTTTCGTGTTACAAGTCCGTTTTCATCCATTTTATTTCTGAATACCCACCTTGCTCCAATTACTGATTTGTTCTTTGGTCGGGGTACCAGTTTCCAAACTTTCTGCCTTTCAAACTGATTGAGTTCCTCTTGCATTGCAATCACCCAATCAGCATCACCAAGAGCTTCTTCTATTTCTTTAGGTTCAAGCTTGGATAAGAACCCAGAATATAAGCAAATATTAGCCAGGTCAGCTCTTGCATTTCTTCTAGTAGACACACCAGCATCTGGATCACCAATAATCAATTCAAACGGATGGTCTCTATTCCATACTCGTTCTCTTGGAAATTGTCTTGATGATTCAGCATGACTTTCTGAATTGTGGTGCTGACTACTTTGAATACTTTCACTAACTCCCCCTGAGTTAGTGCCAGCTCCTACAGAACTAGAGTCAACTCGATTCGAGCCTTGAACAGTAGTCCTTGAGCTGCTATTTACTCCCCCTGAGTTGTTGCCGGTCCGTACTGAAGAAGTCTCTCCTGATCTTGTAGAATTAGCTTGTTCACTAGACTCAGGTTCTTCACGTACACTTGGAACATTTAATGGGACAACCAACTCAGGTTCATCTTCAAGATCTTCTAAGTCCAGATTCTGAAATTTTAGGGACTCAGGTTCATTAGAATCTCTTGAAATTGATGAGAGTTTGGTATCGTCGAATCTGACGTTGTAGCTTTCAGTCACTTTTCGATCATTTACTAAGAACACCCTATAAGCTGCTACCACATCTGTGGAGTAACCAACAAAGATTCCTTCACGAGCTTTTGCCGCAAACTTACCTAGATTTTCATCATCTATAAGTACATAGCATTTTGCTCCAAATACATGAAAATATTTGATTGTTGGTCTCCTGCCATTCATTAGCTCACATGGTGTCTTTTCTTTATCTTTTATGATCAAGGATCGATTTTGAGTGTAACACACGGTACTCACTGCTTCTGCCCAGAAATACAGAGGAAGTTTCGAATCATACAACAAAGTTCTTGCTGCTTCAACCAATGTTCTATTCTTCCTTTCAACTACTCCATTTTGTTGTGGAGTCCTCGGGGCTGAGTACTGACGACGTATTCCTTTAGATACACAGAAGTCATTTAGCACTGCGTTTTTGAATTCAGTGCCATTGTCTGATCTAATCGTCTTCACAGTAAGTGTTGAAACATTCTCAATTTGAGTGATGTGATCAATGATTAAGAAAGGTACTTCGTCTTTCGTCATTGCGAACAATACCCATGTATACTTGGAGAAGTCATCCACGATTACCAATGCATATCTTTTCCTAGATAAAGATAGGACATTCACTGGGCCAAACAAATCCATATGAAGAAGTTGCAGAGGCTCAGTGATACTAGAAATTTCTTTGCTTTTATGCGATGCTCGTTTTGACTTTCCCATTTCACAGGCTTCACAGAGTCCTTTCGGAGCGAACTCCATTTGAGGTAGATCTCTCACCAATTCTCGCCTCGCGAGAGCATTCATCGTTTTGAAGTTTAAGTGAGATAACTTTTTGTGCCATAACCAGCTTTCATCATCCGAAGCTTTGCTGTAGAAACAGGTAACTTCATTCTGATTTGCTGAGTCCATGTCTGCAACAAAAAGATCTGCCTTTCGAACTCCTCTCAAAGCCAGTGAACCTTCCTTGATGTGAGTGATTGATACACCTTTCTTGTTGAAGACAATTTCGTAACCTTTGTCACAGAATTGACTGATACTCAACAAATTATGCTTTAATCCCTCAACATAGGAAATATCTTCAATGATGACATTACCAGTTTTCAGTTTGCCATATCCCTTTGTCACACCTCTGCTGTCATCTCCAAAGGTAACATAAGGGCCAGCTTTCATAACCAACTCTGTAAGCAGGGACTTGTCTCCAGTCATATGCCTCGATGCTCCACTGTCTAGCACCCATATAACTTTATTTCTCTTTTGCTTAATGCCCTGCAATAACAGATTGATTAGACTTTCTTCGGAACCCAACTTTGATTGGGCCCGGCTTTTCGATAAGATTTAGAATCAACAGATTTAAAAACAGGAGATGCACTTTTCTCAACATTACTAGAGCTTTCGACTTTCTCCTTTCCTTTCTCAGACTTGACATATTTATCAGTCCTAGGATAAGGTTTGTCACTCCTAACTTTAGGAGGACTGACAGTCTTAGCTCTCACATGCTTCTTTTTGATGTTTGAACTAGCAGCAGTATTTGAGCATGACTGGCTAGATGCATTCATTAAATTCACAAAAGTTTGCATGACATTAAAAGTGCATGGCATACAATTAGGTTGACCACACTGTGCATGATTCTGATGCAGATTATTCATTGTATGTGTGACAGGCATGACATGTGCAGCAGGAACATTTATGTTAGCTCTACATGCATAAGAAAGATGTTCAGTAGATTTACAGTGATAACATGCTTTCTTTATTCGTTCAACCTTAACCTCTTTTATGCCTTTCTTCCCTTGTTGTTTAACAACCTTAGCTCCTATTCCTAGTCTAGATTCATCTCTAGGAAAATTGATTTTAACTTGTTTGATAGGAGTTATAGGTTGTGTGTTCTGACGATCTTCCATCTCAATCTCATATCTAGCTATCAATTCAGTCTCTTCTTCTTCTATTCTAGGAACAAGGTGTTTGTAGATGGGTTTGACAGAAGGTTTAAAAATGCTAGGAATATCATTTTTAAGGTCACTGGAACTAGTGTCTATAGGTCTCTTCCCATCTTTCTTAGAAAGATTAGAATAATCAAGTCCTACACCTACTCCAGTTATCTTCTTAAACACATCATTATCTACATACACTTTACTAGCAGCTAGTTTGTAAGCTTCACATTTAGTTTCTAACTCAGCTAGTTTGTTCCTTAAACATGATTCTATTTCCTCCTTAAGGACGAGCTTGTGTTCCAAAGATTTAATAAAATCTCTTAGGGAAGTATCTACAGTGCAAGCAGCCTCTAACTCTTCCACTTTTGCCTCAAGCATTCTGCTTTTGGCAACAAGTGTTTTCTGTTCCTTTTGAGAAGTGTCTAGGCTTTTGCACAACATGTAGATCTCTTCACTAAGAGCCCCGTTCTGTTCCTTATAATCATCAATAGACATTTCTACTTTAAGGGTTAGAACTGGTACCTCTGGTTCCTTTGATGTCTCAGCCATGAGCGCAAAGTTTGCTACATGAGTAACATCTTCCTCATCTGAATCATCCCAAGCTCTTCCTTCTGCAACTACTAAAGCTCTTTTACCATGTTTTTCTTTCACCAGCGATTCATACTTGCTTTTGAGGGCTTCAAATGTCTCTTTTGGATAAGTCTGTTTAGGCTTTTTGCAGTCCGAGGCAAAGTGTCCAGGTTCTCCACAGTTATAGCATTTGAACTTCATTTTGAAATCCAAAGGAGATTTATAGCTGGTACTCTTGCCTTTACCTTGGTAGCCTGACGAACTACCTCCACCCTTAGCAGCCCGATAATAAGATGAAGAATTTCTCTGTGGTCGGTTGCTCTTTCTGAATCTCATGTTGCTGAACTTCCTTGCCATGTATGCCACGACACTATCGTCCATGTTGTCCAGCTCTTCTTGGGTGAAGTAATCATCATCACTGTTGGATGCGCACTCGTCATCATTATCAACTTGATGTGGTGCAGGTGATGATTTAGGCTTTGCTGCAACCATTGCCTTCTTAGACTCTTCCTCATCAGCAACTAATCCTGATGCAGTTTCTTTTCCTTTTGAATCAATGTCCCATGCTTGATCTTGAAGTGTTTCCAGCTCATAGGTCTTTAGAATTCCATAATATTCCTCCAGAGAAGTTGTATGCAAATCTCTGGTTTTTCTGATTGCGTAGACTCTATGTTCAATGCTCTTTGGCTGGTTCCTCAGATATCTCGTATTGGTCTCAACCATGGGGAGAGTAACACCTCTCAGATTCAAATCCAATACCAACTGACTGAATCGTAGATAGACATCTGTTATGCTCTCTCCTTTTCGTATTCTAAAGGTGTCATACTCCATCTTGAGTATAAGTGTCTTGTTGCTTCTAACTTCTGCAGATCCTTCCATGACAACTTCTATCTTGTCCCAAATCTTCTTTGCTGTATTCAAACCTTTGACTATGTTGAACATTTCATGATCAAGAGATTCCATCAAGGTTTGTCTTACTGCAGTATCATAAGCTATTTGCTCCTTGTCAGCATCCGTAAAGTCCGCTGCCTTTTTAGGCTCAGACCGAGCAGGTATAACCTCCTCTCCTTCCGTACGCTCAGGAATAGCTTTCATTGGGACAAATTTACCCTTCTCAAGGACTTCCAGATACTCAGGGTTAATAGTCTCTAAGTAGAGTCTCATTCTGAAAACCCATTCTTCATAGTGATCTCGGTTGAACATTGGGATCTTGAAAGAATTTTTAGGAGCCATTTCAAATCTTGTCACTAAAAATTTCTAAGTACCCAAGACTAGGCTATGTAGAATATCTATGTAGAACTTCTGCCAAGTCGAAATTTCTCTAAGTAGAAATTTTTGCTCAAGTCGAAATTTCTCTTAAGTAGAAATTGTCCAAGTCGAAATTCACCAAGTAGAAATTGTCCAAGTCGAAATTCTATGTAGAAAATCTCAAGTAGAAATTCTATGTAGAACTTTTGTCCTTAGAATAATTTTCTTCTGCAGATTACTTTAATATTGAATAAACAATATCACCACTAAAACACCCTTTTTGACTTTTGATTACTTTACACGCCGAAAGTGACTAACCCACCTGCTAAGCACTGAGTACACTTTCTTTTGCTTTCGGCTAAGAAATAATAATCAAATCAAAAGTACCAAAAACACCTTTTTGACTATAATTTCTTTGAAAAGGAAATTGAAAAGTTGCTGGGTTATATTCTTTGATAAGAACAGATGATGAACACTCAAGAACACCAAATATTAATGAACCCAGATTGATTCACAAAAATTAATTAAAATACACCCAAGCCAAATAATCACTCCTGGAGTATTTAAATAATTTTTCTGGATGAGTTTTCACTGGAAACGAATTAAAGCTTACTTTTCTAGAAATTTAGAAAAGTAGATCTAGAAAATGAAAACTCACGATTCTTCTACTAAACACAAGGATCTATGTTTTGTATGTCAAACAACCGCTCTGATACCAATTGTTAGGTCCAAATGTGTTGTAGAGGGGGGGGTGAATACAACTTTTCGATTGTGAGTAGCAATAAATACGATGCAATAACTGAACACACAGATTCAAGGAATATATTTCTTTTATATATAACTTGAAAAGGTTGCTACAACATTCATTACAAAGTATAACAGAAGTTGAGAGAGAAGTGAATGATTCTAAGCTCTGTGAATACTCTCTCTCTTTTTCTTGTGTTTTTCTCAATATTGCTCACTAACTAAAACATTACACAAGTGCTTCTATTTATACTACATGTAATCTATGACCTGTAGTCTTCAAAGACTAAGATGTACGTGGCCCAATGAT
The DNA here is from genome assembly GCA_037693485.1 of Kitagawia praeruptora. Lineage (NCBI taxonomy): Eukaryota > Viridiplantae > Streptophyta > Magnoliopsida > Apiales > Apiaceae > Kitagawia > Kitagawia praeruptora. The sequence continues at coordinate 15,049,677 of CM075347.1, forward strand.
GTCCACATAAATCTTGTCTTATCTTGAAAGCTTGGAAATCTGCCAATCAGAAGATGCCATGTGTCATGTTGAAACTGCACTCTAAGTAGAACTTCTACTTGAGAATTTCTACTTAGCCATCTCGAAATCCTAAGTAGAACTTCTACTTGAGAATTTCGACTTAGCCATCTAGAACATTTCTTACTTAGAAAATATTCTGGTCTTCAACTTGAAACTTCAATGCACATCTTGAGCTTGTGATATCTTCATATCTTCTTTGTTCTTCTACAAGCTCTTGAACATGGATCTTTATTACTGACATAAACTTGCTATCAATGTCCTGACACTTGATGCACTGGTCTGGTTCATAAGTGACTAGTCTTGATAGTGTTTCTGCTTCTTGAATAAATTACCATATTCACTTAGTAACTTGGCTTTCCAATATTTGCTTTCCTTCTTGTTCACTTGAAATCAATTGGTCTTGTTGATACTGATAGTTATGATCTTGATTCTCGAATTCTCAAATCACTGAGGCCTGAACAACTTTGACTTGAACTTCTCTCAATGATTTCTTCTTGGCTTGATCATAGTTAACATGTTCAATTGTATCAATTACCTTGTCTTCATATAGTGTTGATTTCTTGTGACTTCTTGTTCTTGATTGTCTTCTGGTTAAGTATCTTTTCGTTTAATTGAGTTACATTAGTTATAGTGTTACAATTTAATACACTCTGCCTTTCATTCATCTTTCCTTCACTCCTGCTCTTCTTCTGCTGCTTATCAAGTTCATAAGCTCTCAATTTTCCATATACTGCCTCTAATGAAATCTCATCCAGATCATTAGCTTCCTCAATCGCAGATATCTTCTCATTGTAGAAATCAGGCAAAGCTTTCATGAACTTTGTATTCATATCCTCCAAGTCATAATATTTGCCATGCATGGCCATCTCATTGATGAGTTTTGTAAACCTATCAAAGGTATCAGTAAGTGACTCACCAGACTTGGATTCAAAGTACTCATACTGTTGTATAAGTAATGTCCTCATATTCTTTCTAACAGGCTTAGTTCCTTCACAGTGAACCTTAAGATTGTCCCATATATCCTTAGCAGTCTTACAAGAGATAACATAGTTAGTGAGAACAGAATCAAGACTGTTGAATAATATGTTTCTCACTTTAGCATCTTTAAGAACATTCTCTTTGTCCTTATCTGACCATTCAGATTTTGGCTTCTCTGCTGTATATTCTGGAACAACCACACCATCAACAGTTGCTTGTCCAACGACCTTTGTTGGAACAAAAGGTCCATCTCTGATTCTGTCAAGATAATCAGGATCTGTTGCTTCCAGATGATGCAACATCTTTACTTCCCATAGAGTATATTCGTTTCTCTTGAGCATAGGAATCTTAGTATTCCCATCCTTGTAACCAGACATGATTGCAGATCTTTATGATTATTCGAAATCAACCTGCTCTGATACCAATTGTTAACTCGAATAACTTGTAGAAGAGGGGGGGTTGAATACAAGTTATATAATCGTGTCTGATTTTTGCTTGATTATATGAACAAGAATAAACGAATGAATCAAACTCTGTTTGTATATAAGATCAAATACAAACTCTACCAAAGGTGTACAATACCTTTAGCAGCTGCTGACAATACAAATCTCTCTCTCTGTTTGTTTCGAACTCTCGAATACAAACCTTATACAGAGCTACGCACATGAACTCACAACACACTTGTTCGACTCTTTTTACAATAATATAGAGAAAGTATTTATAATGCTACCTATCAAATAATAACAGAAAGATATAATCTATACATGACAATATTCTGCCTTCTAGTCGATAGTTTCCTTCAATAGAAAACTCTTTCCTTCATAATATCTTCTTGCTTGTTCTTCAAACAACGATCCTGTTTTATAGCACTTGCCAGTTTCTGTAGCATCCATAATGACATCATCAGTAACAAGACTGATATTAGGATTTCATCTTGCATCAGTATCTGATCATCATCAGTATTAGACCGTCATCAGGATTTGATCTTTGTTCCTAACATGTAGTCTCCGATACACTGTTCATTCTTGACTAAACTGTACAGATAACTGTCTTACACATAAATCCTATATATTATAAGATCAGGATTACAAGAAGTATAATATGTAAATTCTATTCTTAACATCACAACTCATGAATTATTCCTAACATATGTTAATTCAAACACTATGCTTAGTGACTTTGTTGTTCAATATGATAAAGCACTTGTATCACGTAGAAAGAGAGAAGAAGATGAGGATTTTTTGTCCATCGATACTAGTCCTACATTACTTACGGGGCATCCCATTGAACAACAAGCAGGAAAATATTATACGCGTAATATATTTGAAATTTTCAAAAAGGAATGGCAAAAAAGTTTGAGTTACATCCATGATAAGATAAAAAAGATGGTCATTTGACAAGTTACATTGTTGGGCAACATGGAGTTGATAAAGCTTTCTGGAGAATAGTTGAATATAATGCATCTACAGACCTTAAGGTAACATGTAGTTGTGCAAAGTTTGAGACACACGGTATCTTATGCAAACATATTTTGTACTTAATGAGGAAAAAGAAGTTGGATGCAATTCCTCTTCATTATATTTTACATAGATGGACTATTTCCGCTAGATTTAAAGTCGATAATATTCAACAATGTGTTTCAACTACAAGTAATGATCATACAGTTGATCCGATGAAAATATGGACTGTTCGAAAAAAAGTTAGTAAAGCACTGGAGAATGCAAGAGATTTTTCGGCTGATATTGATGAACTTGATTCCTACCTTGATAAGTTTTTGGGGAAACAAACTGTGAGGATGTCAAGTAGCGTTGCTAGTACAAAAGAAGTCACTAGTGTTGAGGCGGATATAACCAACGTGAAAGATTTGCAACCTCATATAACTATTCGTGATCCTTCAACTAGCACGAAGCATAAGGGACGTCCAAAGGTTGCTACAAGGAAAAAATCTGGATTGGAATTGGCCACGGAAGTGAAAAAGAAGAAAACTTGTGGCTTATGTGGTAAAATGGGCCATTACAGAACAGGATGCTACAAACACGTAACACTTGAAAATCCACCTAGAGGGGGGGGGTGAATAGGTGTATTATGGCTGATATGGTTAATTATGAACTATTTTGATTTTTACCCAGAAACGGCTTGCTGATATGACTTGACAGCTTAATAACAACAAGCTGATATGACCTAGTAGATAAATAACAGCAGGCTGAATTAACTAGTAATGCAGTGCAGTAAGAAATGTGCAGAGAAAATAAAATGAACACACGATCTTTTAGCCAGGTTCGACCCCTAATCCCCTATGGTCTACGTCCTGGTCCCTTACCAACTTGGTAAGAGAATATATTATTGATCACAAATAACCGATTACAAGATCAAACAATATATCTCCCTTTACACCCAGCTGCTTACAATTTGGCTTGCTGAATTGCAGTGTTGAACTAACTCTCTAAGCAATACTTCCCAAGTATCCTTCTCTAGTCTAGTTTCACCCACCCAAAAACCCTAAGCCAATCCTTGTACAGCAACTAATCTTTACAACTTGAACAATACAAAGTGTTGACTAAAATTACAACTTAACCTAAAAGAACCCTCTGAAAATGTATAAGTCGAATGTGAGAGTTTGAAAGGTTTAAAAGATTTAGCAAGAAGGCTCGAAGTTGTGAATGTGTATAAGCTTGTTTTTGCACTTGTAATTGTTAACATGAACTGAGCAAGAACATGCTATTTATAGATAAACAAGAACATGTTAAAATCAAACTTCAAAGGCTCCAACGGTTTGAATTTTCTTAAAGCCGTTGGAAAAGATTCTTCAGAAACGTGTTTGAGTATGGAAGAGTGATATTTCTGCAAAGCTTTTCTTGAGTGGATGATCAGAGAATATAGATAGTGGAGCAGCAATAAGAACACATTTAAACACAAGTGGAGAAGCCATGGTATGAAGCTGTTGTCTTCTTCGGTGATATGAATGTGTAGATGATAGTGATATGAACGTGTAACTGAAAAAGGAGAGACAAGGAGAATGTGTTTTCATGGGTTAGGAAATTAATTATGGAAAGTGTTTGTATGGAGATATAAATTTAAATAAGGAAAAGTGAATCCTTATTTAAAAAGAGAATAAAGTGTTGTCCCCCACTTTACTTGAGTTGATAATATTGTAGTGCATGATGGGCTTGAATAATTCAGAGGGTCCCTCATAATATTCCTAAACATATATAACTGATGTCTCCTTGAATATCGAATGTCATCTTGAATTCTGTTCTTTCAGTCGCCCAGAAACAGCTTGCTGATAACTGTACTGAATGTGAGTTCAGCTTGCTGAAATTTGAAAGATGTTCCTTAACAGCTTACTGAAAAACATCTGTTAGTCTGACTGAAATAATCATGTACATCTAAACACAGCTTGCTGAAAAGATAATAGTTAAGTAATACAGCTTGCTGAATTATAATCATCAAAACATAAGGGTTACAACACTTATACAGGTTTTTTGTTTACTTTGTCAAATTTTTACTGATTCCACGGAAGTGAAAAAAACTATTTTTTTTTGGTTTTAGGGGAATAACGAGGAAGGTGTATCCCAGATCATAAAAGAGGCCTTAAATGAGGAAGGTGTATCCCAAATCATAAAGGAGGCCTTAAATCAGAGTATGTAGATGTTTTTATTTTAATTTATTATGTTGAATTGTTGGTTTACTTTTTTATCTTTTGTTGAATTTTTGGTTTACTTTTTTATATTTTGTTGAATTTTTGGTTTACTTTTTTATCTTTTGTAGGTTACTTTTTTATCTTTTGTAGGCCAACTGATTTGCTAATATGATATGTTTTTAAATGATTTAGAAACTTGATTGTTTCTGCTTGCTTGCTGTGGTAATGGAGAACTGCATTTGGAGTATGACAGTATCGGGTATCTGGGTGGGATGGAATTTATTACATTGAAGCTGCACACCAGCATGTTGCATCACAATTATTCACTGAAATGTTTTTGCCTAGCTGCTCTTTTTTTTCTTTATGTAACTGCCAATTCATTATTTAACGGTGTTATAAACTAAAATTTTATGATAATTTGAACTTTTAAGCATCGAACAAGATCAAGGTTTTGATGGCCACAAACTATATCAGTACTTTGCACTTTTAAGTGTTTGTACGTCAAGTTGGTGTTGAACTCTTGATGATTGTATAACTAAACCACCCTTATTGTTGGAATTTGGCACATTATGTTGACAATAAGTACATAGCTAGCTACTATTTAAAGCTTGAGTTTGAACTGCATGATGTGAGTAACTTTTTTTTGGTTTCGAGTTGATGCATACAACAATTTGAAGTTCAGAACTTTCAAACAAGGCAAATCGGAAACAAAACTTTTTCAGCAGAAGGCAATTTACTGAATGCTATTTCTGTTTCTCTACTTAAAAGGATAATACAGTTGTTTTTTAATTATTAGAATCGATATGGCCCCAAAAACATTTAGCAGAAGATGATTTCCTAAATGCTATTTCTCATTCTCTACCTAATAGAGGACGCAAAGTATATTTTTAACAAACTGGTAAAGTGGGTTCAAAACCCCCCACCCCCACATGCCTTTCAATGTTATCACCCATGTATGCATGGTCGTTTGGTAGTGATAATGCATAGTTTTTAGTACTTTATCATTACCTTTGTTCCTGCTGCTAAACGATATATGTCCGAGACATCAACCTGCTTGTGGTGCTTAGGATATGCTACTTGACCATAGAGATCACTTATAGCATTCTATTAATATCAGCCATGTACATGTATTTTCCTTCCTCATAACATGCAGAGTACTAGAGCTTTATAAATTGTCCAGTCAAATGAAATAATCAAGATGTTCTTTGTTTAAGTTGTCTGGTGCCCAAGCTACATTATCCTTCAGGTGGATAATATATTAGATATAAGGATGAAGTCATGTGCAAGACGTGGTGAGAAATTTTGAAAAATTAAATGGATATCAAAGATGTACTTAAACGACGTAGTTTAGTGTTGCTAGGGTAGAAAAAAATTCCACAGTGACAGGTAGAATCTCTTTACCCTATATATATATATCGTGGTTCACACTACTCCATATATATATAAACAATTAAGTGCCAAAAACAAGTACGAGTAATATGTAATTATGACTACACACACAAACATATATATATATATATATATATAGGCTAGTGGTCAAATAGAAACCATTTTTAAAATAGAAACTAGAAACCATTATCTGCACACCCTACTTTACTATCTCCACACCATATTTTATTATCTCCAATTACTATCTCCACAACATATTTACTATCTCCACTCCTATACACCCCCACCCCCACCCCTGACCTGCCACCCCCATCACCACCGACGCACCTCCACCTCCATCGATGCACCACCACCATCGACGCACCACCACCACCATCTTCTTTTCCGGCCACAGGCCCCGCAGGGGCTTCGATTTCACCATCGATTTTCGATTCCGATTCCAGATATGCTTCCTCCCGATCATTAATTGTGGTACTACAAGTATAATTTAGCGATTTCTAACTTCAGATCGTAATCCTATCTTCATCTACTGATTCAGAACATTCCGGTGATGACTTTCAGATCCGAGTTTGTGTATTTGTGTGTATGTAACGATATATGTGTGTATGTATCTAAACAATCATGGTGGTGGTGGTCGATTGTAGCGATGGCAGGTGGTGGTGGTGATGGCAAGTGAAGGTGGGGCTGGGGTTGGGGTAGGGTATCAGTGTTTACAGCTGTATAAATTAGTGATTTCTATCATACTAGTTAGTGATTTTTGCAATACAAATTTGTGATTTCACGTATATCTGGTAATTTATCTTCATAATATGCTTAAATTCAAATCTGATTAGTTTTATGAAAGGTGATAATTGTTTTGGGTGTCGGCTGGTGAAAATCGAACTTATGAAGTAGAGAAATATAGATCAAAGAGTGGTAAACAAAAAAGGCATCGGAATTAATGGTGATTGGAGGTGGTGGCCGGAATTAATGGTGGTTGAATGTGGTGGATGGAATCAGTGGTGGTTGAAGGTGGTGGCTGTAGTGACTAATGATAAAGATATACAAAGTACTGTTAATGAAAGAATTAGATCTGTGACTGATGATAGTGGATTGGTGGTTGACGACTTCTGAAATTTTGATTAAATTACAAAAATGTCTCGGTTTCTAGTTTTTAGGATAACTTAGTTTCTATTTGAACATGACCCTATATATATATATATATATATATATATATATATATATATATATAAAAGATCTTTTTCTCTACTTTTAAATTTGTTTGGGAAGGTGAACATGATATAAACATTAAATTCAGATATAGAAAAAATAAGTAATTACAACACATGTTTCAATTATCAAAATTAACAATATATTATTGGATCCCGCGCCATTCACATTATATTTATTTGAGCATCCATTTTCACTTTTAACATAAAAGTAAATGCATATGCATCGAGGTCAAATTTTAGTAGGAGGGCATGCTGCTATTTCGTCGCTACTTTCTTCAAATTCGCGATTGGGATGATCAACGAGATCAAATTCAGTTGCTATTTGCATCCTCTTGAAATCCTCAGATGTTGGTCTTCTATTTCTAATGACAGTTGTTGAAATCTCATTGACAACGGGACATGCTGCTAACTCATCAACAGAATCTGTATTAGATATTTCACTTGCATTCATAGCCAGAAGTATGTAATTGACTACTGTAATTAATAATACTAACGAACTAATCTTCAATGGTGAACCATCCATTATAAAATCCTTATTTGGTAAGACTAATGTAACTTTAATATTTAAATTTAACTCTAAAATGTTGATGGATATCCGATTGTACTTACCAATATTTATGTTGACGGTTTTTAAAATGTAACTGATGCATTGACAGTTTTGTTATTTTAACAGACTGCTTTATTTAGAATGAATACAACTTTGTTTAATGAATACAAAACTTTTTTGGAATTTTGAATAATTACAAATTGGTCGTTGTGGATTGTAAATATTTTTATTTATGTTTTAAGATATACTAGAATAATAGAGTTAGTTTCTATTTACAACAAAACTACCTAGTTTTAGTTTTTTTTTTTTTTGATAATGACCTAGTTTTAGTTATAATTAACTTAAGAAATTTTTCTAAAGGTAACTTTAGAATCCTTTTACACATGAAACCTCATTCTTGAAATCATCCGGTCCTTGTACACTTCATGAACCTCAGTCAAGGCCTAATATGAAATGGGCAATGGAAGTACTTTCTGGCAATCTTTGTGGGAAATTACCAGCTCTTCCAACATTTAAACATTACCCTCAATATATTTCGGTATCAAGCAAAGATACCGATACTAGCAACATAACCACCACAGGACCATCTAGCGCAACCTTCACACTTACCACTAATACTACTGATTCAGTCATAGGTGATTCCGCTGCTTATTTCACTGCTAAGGGTGACACCTTATATGCAAGTGCTGAGGCCAGCCCCTCGAGAAATGGTCGCTATCGTAGCTCAAAAGCTATGCCACTTATTAACATCCCGCGTGAGGTAAGCTTCAAAGAAATTCTTTCTATAACAAACAACTTTGCAGAATCCCACAAGGTGGCTGAAGGAGGCTTTGGAACTGCTTACCATGGTTTTCTCAACAGAACAATGCACGTTCTGGTTAAGAGATTAGGCACGACTCCATGTCCTCAAGTGCGTTCACGTTTCTCGTATGAGCTCGAGAATTTAGGCAAGCTGAGACACCGGAACCTAGTACAAATTCGTGGATGGTGCATTGAGAATGGAGAAATGCTTGCTTTATATGATCATAATAATGCAACTAGTCTATTAAGCCATTCTTTATTCCATCCGGATCATAAAAGAAGACAATTCCTACAGTGGCATCAACGATATAGCATTGTCAAATCACTTGCTTCCGCTATTTGTTATCTCCACGAGGAATGGCCGGGATGAACAGGTAATTCATAAACACATTAGCTCTTCATCAATCTGTCTCGACTCAGACAACCCCAGGCTTGGCAACTTTGCCCTTGCTCAATTATTGACAAGAATCAACTATCAAGGAAGTTCAACATGTCGCTCTTCCAAAAATGTGTGGTAACGATGGAATGTTTGGTTACATGTCCCCTGAATACATCATAAACAGCAAAGCAACAACAATGTCTGATGTTTACAGCTTTGGTGTGGTCGTGCTAGAGGTGGTTAGTGGACAAATGGTTGTCGACTTCAGCAGGCCTGAGCCATTACTTATCAAGAGAGTGAATGACTTTGAAACACGAAAGAGAAGATATGAAGACTTGGCTGATCATAGATTGAACGGGCAGTACAATCACAAGGAACTAGTGAGGCTAGTGAAATTAGGAATGGCTTGTACACGCTCTGATCCGAAAGAAAGACCAAGCATCAAGAGTATACTAAGCATACTCAACGGATACGACAGATGTTTTCTCGAAAAAGGGCTAAAGAAGGAGCAAAAAGAAGAATGGCAGCATTACAACTCTGATTCATTATCACTGGTTAAGAGAATTCAGGCATGAGGTATACAATAAAATCATTACTAGCAATGTTATATTATACTGGTTGGTTTGTTTTTTTGTCCAAAATTTGTATAGTTACAGTTTCTGGGTTGTTAACAGCAAGATATATGTCATCTAATGTACTTAAATAGCAGATTTGTGATGAATGTCAAGTTTTACATGTACAAAACTAATCATTCCAACTTTCCAAAGTGTTTGATGCCAATTCTTGTCGTGGACGGAACATCGCAATTACGAGTATTCAGAATTACAACTATAATAACATCATAGCAAAAAAGAATTTTAAAAACTCAAATTATGGAATTCAAGACTATAACTGTAATAACATCATTGCAAAAGGAAATTTCAAAAACTCAGATTACATCAATTTATTCAATTTTCGAGAAAATAAGAGAACAAAAAAACTACAAAATCTTAGACTTTGTTATAACAGCAACATCGCATAGTGACTTTCTATCTCTATAGACACTTAATAATCGCGACAGGCACAATCTTTAGTTAATAAGAAAGTAAAACAAATTGTGTACCTAGTACAAAGATTGGGCAGCACCAAAAATAAAGTCAACAGCCCCAACAATAGAAGATCGATAGAAGTAGTGTTGACCTGTAGAATCCCACAAAGTATCTTGTACTCCAACGAAACCACATCTATAGAAGCTATTTTTATATCCTTCAACCAGCGCTGCCACTGCTGGCTTTCGGGGAATTCTCGGATTGTAGGGATAGTTACAATAATCATATAATGAGCAATCATGCAAACTATCACATTAAATCTATTAAGCATCACACACACACACACAATTGACGTACCACAAAACTTATGTCTCGAGCAGCAAAATTATCAGCATAGACGCTGAAGGTCCCGCTGGTGTCGAGTAGTTCACAGGCATTCCATACTATACTTGTTCTCCATTTTCCTTTCCCTGCCAGATATATGAATTGCTTGTCCCGGGGCACACGAACTTGTTCTCTTCATTGAACATACAAAAAGTTAGCAGCTAGCTGATTAGCTGACCGGAATGACCAACATAAAGTGTTTGCATGTACGTTGCTCCTCTGTAGTTTATCATACGAGCTTCTCCGTTTATTATTGTGATCACTAGCAAGATTAGAAGCCATAGATTGTACAAGAAATATTTGCCAAACAACATCCTTTAGGCTTGATCAACACCTTTAAGCTTGTAATTTATATAGGCTAGCAGTAACCGTTTGGCTTTCAGTTTTTTACTTGATTTATTCTCTAAACTAAATAGACTTGATTTGGGTTTATCTTAATTCAGATTTTGACTTGATATTTGATTATTTTTTTTTGTCAGGACTTGATATTTGATATTTTAGTGTGGTTACCAAGTAATGCTGACATTAGGGGATAAATAAGTGCCAATGATACCTAAAATGGTTGGCTAAAAGATAAAAATTATGGGCCCTATAATTCGGTCGGTTCGGTTTTTGCCAATGATATGTAAAATGGTTGGCTAAAAGATAAAAATTATGGGCCCTACAATTAGGGTTGATAATTCGGTCGGTTCGATCGAATCGACCGAATTAGAAAAACCGAAAAACCGAAATCCATTTTTTACCGAACCGAACCGATTTGTCACCAGAAACCGAACCGAAATATTTCAAACAGAATCGAAATATTTCACCAAAAACCGAACCGAACCGATTCAAAAAAAATTATATATAATATTATTATTTTTTAATTTTAAAATTAATTTTAGTATCAAATATATTAAAATATGTAACAATTAAAATAAAATAAAACACAAACTATCAATTTAAATATTTAAACTTAATTTTGAATTAATTAAATCATGCAAATATATATAATATAAACATATATAGATATAATATAAATAAATAATATATAATATAAATAATATATATATATAATTCGGTTATTTCGGTTTGAACCGAACTTTTATAAAAATAACCGAACCAAACCGAAATTTATTTCGGTTTGAATCGAAAAAACCGAACTTTCAAAAAAAAGAAAACCGAACTGAAACGAAATTCAACATTTCGATTCGGTTTTGGTTCGGTTTTGCTCACCCCTCCATACAATTACCACGTTAGCATTGGTGGGCCTCCTGCCATGTCACCCTTGTGGGTCCCACAATACTACGTCGGCAGTGGTGGGTACCACTGCCACGTCGGCAGTGGTGGGTCCCACTGCCACGTCGGCAATGGTGGATCCCCCATCTGCCACGTCAGAATTTAGTAAAATTAAAAAAAATATCTAACGCAACACTTCAAACAGCAAATGCAACACTACTATTACCTAATGCAACACTTCTAACACTTCAGCAAATGCCACGTAAGCATAGATGGGTTACACTTTTGCCACGTCAGTAATTGTGGGCCCCACAATTGCCACATCAGCATTGGTGGGCCTCCTGCCACGTCACCCTTGTGGGTCAGGCATTTACCTATTACAGATAGACCTGGCAATCGTGTCGTGTCGTGTACTTTCGTTTCGTGTACTTTCGTTTCGTGTACTTTCGTATTTCGTGTACTTGAAGGTGAAACCCGTATCCACCCGAAATGAATTCGTGTACTTAAATGTGAAACCCGTATCCACCCGAAATGAATTCGTGTACTTTCGTATCGTGTTTCGTGTATATATTATATAAAATGAAAAATAAAATTTATTAGTAAAAATTATATTCATATGAAATATACATAAAATATTTTACATTTCCATATATAAATTTAAATACAACTCTATAAAAACTTGTAAATATGTATATTTTGGTGTAAAATATCTATCTTTATAAAAATAATCTTACCATATACATAAAATCTATAACTAGAAAATTATAAACATCTTTATTTCGTGTACTTTCGTGTATTTTCATGTATCCGAAATGAAAATCCATATCCGACACTAAATATTTCTTGTAATTTCGTGTTCGTGTACTTTCGTGTTTCGTGTACCAAAAATCAAAACCCAAAACCATATTTTTCGTGTCGTTTCGTATCGTGTTCACGTGTCACGTGTCAAATTGCCAGGTCTAATTACAGAGATGGTTCGATTTGCCACGTTAGTAGTGATGGATCCCACACCTGCCACGTCAAAATTTAATAAAATTAAAAAATATCTAATGCACCACTTCAAACAGAAAATCAACTCTAGGAAAACTGATTTGGTTTTCCTTGATGTTTTAACGGCCTTTTTCGAGACTCGGGTCAGGGTTCATCTTTATACACTAGTGTTTCACGAGTATTGTCTTGATGTAAAGCGTGGAGCGACCGACGCGTTTATGACAATGTTAATTCGATGTAATCGGCACTAATGAACCTTAACGACGTTTAAACGTTGTTGAACGGCGTTGAACGTCATAAATGACGTTAAACGGCACTAATCGGCGCTAAACGGCACTAAACGGCGCTTGACGGCACTAAATGGCGCAAAACGGCACTAGACGGTGCTAAACGTAGCTTGGCTTTGGATGTCGTTCTTTCAAAATAACGGTCAACCAGACATATTTCGAACATCTATCTTGACGTTCAAAGGTTGTTGAACGTGTTCGAAGGTTGATGATCACGTTCGAAGGTTTACGATCACGCTGGAATGTTGAAGATAGCCCCGGAATGACCACCTGACCGACCAACTGACAGGAGGTCGGCCGAAGCCTTCCCCTGACAATCGGTCGGCTGCCAGGAGGTCGGCCAGGCCTTCCCCTAACAGCTGGTCGGCTGCCAGAAGGTCGGATGGGCCTCCTTCTTGCGCCAGGTCGGTTGCCAGGAGGTTGGCTGACAACAATACTAACAAAACAAAGAATTATATAAACAATTACCAATATTAAAAAATAATAAACAATTACCAAAATGAAATGATCGTCAATTATTATCAATAAAAACTACCATAGTACCAAATACAACCATAATTAAAATCGTCTCTACATTGGTTATGAATACCAACACTTAAATTAATTCAAAAGTAGTGTTAGTGGCTCCGAATTGGATCCCAAAAAGAGTTCCCAAAATGATGTGGTATAGGTGATTTGGCAAAATGGACTATTTTAATTGGTATGATTGATGTGAATTCGGGGAGGTCCATCTTATTTAATTATAATATGATGAAGCGGAAGATGACACGTGTGATTTTGGAAAATTTTTAAAATCCAATTTGGGGTCTCTAGTATTTTCCTTAATTCAAAGACAAGAAGAAAAAGATTACGAATCCCTCAAAATTGCTAAATCTTCCAAATTGGATTGTCCTTCAATTTTAGCTGTATTTCCTTTCGCTTGACCTGAATGTTTTGATAAAATTACATCAAATATCTATCCTATATTATAAAATTTAAACATTAAAAAATTTAATACCAATTTTTTATACGATACTATATATCTTTTACTTAATTATTAGTATTTATTTATACTTATTAAATATTCTAACTGAAGAACATATACCACGGTTATTCTCCAACTTTTTTTTTCTCACTGCCTCCCCTGTTCTATCCCCTCCACCGACTGCATTAATTCAAACCGGGCAGATTTCCAGTCGACCAAACTGAGGTTAGGTTTGGGATTACTTCGAATCAATATGTGATTTCTATTAATTTGCTTAATTTACTGATTCAGTTCATGATTTCAACTATTAGAGTTTCTATCTATTTGCTTTAGACTCTGTGTTTAATTTTAGAACTTTGTATTCGCTATTTATTGGGTTTCGAGTTTGGATCATGTTTCGGTATAACTAAAATTTAAATTCAATATAAATATTTTCGGGAATAAATTCAAATTGGATTTCGGATCAAATTAATTTGTTATTATAAATAGGGTTTCGAATAGGTTGAATATATAAATATAATCGAGGAACTTGTATTTTTTTATTGAACATTAATTTTTTCTTCTCAGAAAAAGATACTACCTGATCAGAGGTGAAAGCGATGGCAACTCTAGATGACAACCCACCACCATCTCATGCTAGGTGACTTGGATTATGAGATTGGATGTGACCACCCATTTGATCTCGACCTTCCATCTCTCTCAACTTGTTCCGTATATTCTTTGCTTCATGAGCCCTTTACTCAATCCTTTTGGTGCATTATAGTGGGTAATTATAATGGGTTTTTTGTTGGAAAAGATTGGTTTGCGAGTAATCAATTAATCTTGTGGAATCCATCCACTAGAGAATTAAAACACCTTCCTGAACTTGATTGGAACTGTTTCATTTCGGAGACGAAGTATGGGTTTTGTTATGATGAACTGAGTGATGATTATAAAATATTTTCTATCTCTCCTGCTAAGCCTGATTATAATAAATGTGATTACTCTTGTACTCACTATGAATATAAAGTCTACGTTTATAGCTTAAAAAGAGATTGTTGGAGAATGATCGGGGATTTTCCTTTTAGGTTAGTATCTTCTTTTTTTTCTTCACAAGGTTTCGATGATGAGAATTTTGCAAATGGATCTATATACTGGAGTGTTACTCCTCAGATCCAAAAGAAGATTATCGCGTCTCTTGATATAAAAACAGAGACGTGGCGGGAAGTGTTGCTGCTAAACTTTGGAGATGGTGTATACAATTGGACCTTGTGCACTTTTGGCAAAAGTCTTTATGTACTTTGTCAATTTGAAGATGCTTGTGCTGATTTATGGATAATGAAGGAAATGCAGTGGACAAAATTTTTCACCGTCCCATATGTTGATCAGCTAATAAAACCTGATTCGTATCTAAAACCGATCTGCATATCTAAGAATGGTGATATCATGCTGAATTTGGATAGAGTTGTCGTATTATACAACCCAACGGAAAAGACACTCAAGGATCTGTTACCGTACCAATTTGTAGACCTTAAAGTGTATCCTTAAGATGAGAGTCTAGTTTCTCTGAAGTTGCAATGAGTGGGAGATTAGGTCCTTTCTGGTTACACTTCAATTTTTTTGGTTTTACATTGCTTCATATTTTTGATAATTTTATTCCCATATTTAATTGCATTTTGCATTGATTTGGATATTTATTTAATAATTTTTGATGTTTTATTGTAGGAGACAAGAATTTCTAAGTTTGGAATAATTTGGGCTTAAAAGAGCTATTTTGGAGCTAAAAATGGAAGAAAGTCGGATTTGGACGATTTTACAGTCCGCGCGAAGCTTGGAAAATTATCTTAAATTCAGAGGGATTAAATCAGCAAAAATCCGATCGGAGAAGCTCGAAATTTGAAGACCAAATTCAGTTCCGAATTTTATTAGATTTGGGATATTCTTGTAATAAAATAAAAAAAACATGTGTTGATTGATTAGTTTTTGTAAAATTATTCAACAAAGTGTGATGGATTGGTTGACAAAGAAAAAAAGAATTCTACAATGGTGGGCTAAATGATGAAGTTTCAATTATGGAGGCATTTTTTTATGCAAAGGTGAAGGCTTGAAGGGGCTATAAAATGAGAGCAAATGAAGGAAGAAAAACACATTAGAATTAGGTTAGATTAGATTAGGACCTTAGTAGTTGTACACTTCTTGCAGTTCTTGTAAACATTTTATTTTTAATACGTAATTTTCATTTTGTTCTGCTTTAAATTGTACTCCCTCCGTCCCTTAATGTTTTTCCTATTTTGACTGGACACGTTTGCCAACGCACACTTTTGATCGTTAATATCTTAAATTTCGTATTAGTATTAAATATAAAAACTTCACTGTATTAAAGTACTCGTAAATACGAATCCAACAAGATCACTCATGACTATATTTGATCTTATAGATTAGACGTAAATTAGTAATTTGTCTCATGTCATGAATAGTCCCGACATATTAAATGAGAGAAACAATATGGGACGGAGGGAGAAGCAATTACCTCCCCTGTTTATTTTGTTTCTTTTCGTTGTTTTCCTCTAAAAAACCAAGCCTCCTCCACTTCTCCTTCCTTTTCATTTCCTGCAAATACACAAACCCAGCTCTTATTTCTTTCTGTTCTCTTTTCCGCAAAAACAGCCATCTTCCCTTTCCTTTTTATTCAAACATCCTTCAACAAAAATCGATTTTAATCTCCCATTTCTTCTCTTTAATTTCATTCAAAACCCCCTTCCCCTGTTTTAGTTAATTGTAGTATTCAGTGTCGTTGATTTCGATTTGCTTTCGATTTCTGAGTTCCTTGCTTTTCTTAGCGTTTGAGTTGGCTGATTGTTCTTGCTCCCTGTTCGGTTTTGTATCGTAATGTTAGCCTGTTTTGTGTACGAATTGCTGTCGAGTTCAATTTGTTAGTGTTGCTGGGCCGAGTTGTAATTTGTTGGAGTAATGTTTGAGTTTCAATTCGTTGAATTGTTTGCTGTTTGTTGAAACCGTTCAACGTTACTGATTTGCATAGTCTATTCCTGAGTTTGTTGTTAGAATTTACGAGTTGCTGCTTGCTGTTGTCTACCGAGTCCGTTTGCTGAGTTCTTGAATCGAATGATCTTGTGGCTGAGTTTATTGTTTCTTTTTTCATTGCAGTATTAGATAGTTGTAGTGTCCTTTTACTGAGTCTTTGTTCGTCTGTTTGAGTCTTGTATGATGAGTTCAGAGTCTTCGGTTTGTATCCATTGTGTAGTTATAAGTTACTGGTTCGCTGTTATTATGTATGATGACTGAGTTCGCTTTCGTTGTGGTTTCGCTGTTTGTACTTTAATGTTGGCTGAGTCGTTCGATTTACTTGTGCATTTTGGTTGCTGGTATTTGAATTGCCGAGTAGAAGTTCGTGGTCTAATGGTGCTTTGTTTTGCTGTTTCATTCTGTTTTCTGCGATGCCTTCGGCTAATTGTTAGAATACTCGAGTGTTCTTGTTTCTAACTTTCGTTTTGTGCTGGGAATCTGAGATGTTGTTAAGTTGTAACGTCTTTGCTGTGTTCGTCGAGTTGAATGCTGCGTTTCCTGCTGAGTTTTGAGTCCAAGTTCTTTAGTTCCCTGATTTGTGGTTGAGTTTGTTTCAGTGTGTTTCATTTTAGAGTCATTAGTTTAATTTCAAGTTCTGAGTTCTGTTTTTACTGCTGCTATAGTCTAGCTTAGTCTGAGTCATTTTGTTAACCAAGCTGTGAATCTACTTTTGTTTGTTTGCTCACTAAGTAGTATGTGTTTTATTTGTCTTGTTAGTATAGGTTTGTTTAATTCGGACCTGTAATCATTTAATTGCTGCTTGAAATATTAAAGGTTGAATGCTTAATGATGTTAACTAGTTTTCTTTTCGACTTTATAAATTAATTTTTATTTGGCATTTGTCTAGTAAGAATAATATAACTTTTGATCAAATTCTCGGTAAATAAAAACTCATTTTATTTATTTTATTCTAATATGATTTTTAGTGTCGTTTTAAATTAGATTGGTTTGAAAATAATTCTTTTTAGGAATTAATTAGATAATTCAAAATCTTTTCAAAAATCAAATTTGTCTAATTCGATTAAATTAAAAATTAAGGGTCGCGAAAATAAAAATTATTCCATGTGGATCGAATCTTAAAATACTAAAACGAGATCGTGCGCTTACGATATTAATTGTCATATTTTTAGCACATCAAGTTTTTGGCGCCGCTGCCGGGGACTAAATATTTTTCGCGCCTTGATTTTTAATTTTTCGGATTAGTTTTCTTTCACTTGCCTTATTTTTTATCTAATTTTTTTTAGGAAAGTTTGGAATTTTGGGAATCTTCTCACGAAGCTTTGAATTAATCGGAATTTTTGGAAGCGTGCTTCTGTAACCGGTATCTCACTCTTTTCGCATTTTTATTTGTAGAAAATCACAAAAAAATCAAAAATCACAAAAAAAATTGAAAATTGAAATATAAAAAAATTAGTTGTAAATACATAATTGTTGCATCATGCATTTAATCACTTAGGGCACATCATCTAGATTTTTATTTCTTTATTTTTAATTTTTCGTACCTTATTAATTGTGGTGATTGCTGGAGGACCCAAAGGTACGTTAAATTCTTCCTTCTTTTAGATTAGTACACGTAGTTTAATGCATCCATATTTGTTTACCGTCTTTGTATATATCTCGTTGTTTGTTGCATCATTTGTAGCTTTAATAAAATTAATTAGACGTTTGTCCCTAGGAATTTCGCGCTCAATTAGGAAGGTACCTAAGAAACGAAGTAATCACTAATTATTCTGACTCTTTGGTGTCTAGGCAAGCGAAAGCTTACCTGGCCAATTAGGATTTGGTGTCTAGGCTGGTGTTTAGCCTCTTGGCAATGCTTGCACCTACCTGGCCAAATCGGTTCGAATAAATTCTAATTTACCGAGTTTTTGGTGGTCCTTAAAGTAGGAGCAATGTCTAGTTCATTTTTATTAAGGAACCTTAGGTCTAGAATTTTTCTTTTGCTTTTTCACCCTTTATTTTGAGTGTTTATTTTGTGTGCTTATTTTGTGTGATCAATAATGTGGTCAAATTATAATTCTTATACTCAAGGGTTTACAAATTGTTATGAATTTGAGCAAGATAATTCTATGTGTCCACAAACCCTTAGGACTGACCATTTTGCACCTAGCTACAATCCCGGTTGGGGGAATCACACAAATTTCTCATGGGATTATGATCAAAACTACCACGATCCTCAACCGTCATTTCAAATGCCAAATTATTACTCTCATCACACTCAAATAAACCCGATTCAAACACCTTCAAGCTACAACTTTAGTGATTCGGATAAGGGTGTAAATTTTTTAGAAAGGGGTATTGAAGCGTTATTAGAAGCACAAACTCATTTAATTCATGCTCAAACCTCCTTTGTAAACCTCAATCCTAGCTCTTTTGTTATTCAAAATCATAGTCCTTATCTGAATCAGGAACCTTTGAACCCTCTTGAATTTAACGATACAGATGAGAGACTTAATTCTTTAGAAAAGAGTGTTGAGGCAGTATTTGAAGCTCAACAAACCTTCATGCAAACCGTGACCCAAGATAGGCAGATTTTGAATTCTAATGCTCAAGCCTTATCTAAGTTAGAGGTTCAAATGAGTCAGTTAGTCAACACCTTTTATGAGAGAGAGAATTTGATATCTGAACCTAATGCATCCCTCTTGAATCATGGTCTAGACCAAACTGAGTCAGTCAATAAGAGTGTCACATGGTCGAGTTTGGAGGATAGTGAAATTGAGACTTTTCTTAATGAGGATTTCGAACTTAGTCACGAGACTAATCGAGAAATTCATGAATTGGTTAAGGATTTTTCTTCAAAAGAAATGTCAAATGAATTGAATGCCATTTGTTCCAAACATGAAACCATAGTTGAGGATAGTTCTTTTGATCATAAATTCATTGTTAAGGATTCCGTAGGCGAGCCACCGACACCCGATTTGAAGCCGCTTAATTCCACTCTTGATCAAATGGTCTTAGGTGATAATGAAACTCATCATGCTTTTATTTCTAGTGACATTATTCATAACCAAGAAATTCAAGTAATTAATTTGCTTAAACAAAATAAAGAAGCATCTAATTGGTCTATGAAATATGTTAGCGGCATGAGTTTTGTATTGGTGGCCGATCATGTTTCTCAAGAAGGGGGAAAAGATGGAAGTGTATCCTTAATCTTTGATGTGATAAGCCCAGTAGTTCAAATGGCTCCAGTGAAAGTGAGGAGTGAATAAAAGCCACCACCAGAGCCTCCACCTTATGTCAAGGGAGTTCGACGTCTTCGTGGTGTCGAATTTTACCGTTGTTTTATCACAAAGTTTTCCAAAATTACACAAGCACTTAATCAGTTGTTGCTTATTAATGTCATATTTTATTTTACTGATGCTTGTTTGGAGACTTTTTGCCGGATTAAAACAACTGTTGATGCTCTGGATTTTATTCGTGGTAGTCTCGTGCCACAGATTTTTGGTCTTTTTGGAGTGGCACACCGTGCTTCGACATCCCGGACCTCGACACGACACTTCATGCTTATGCATTAGGGGAGTTTTCCAATTTTTTATTTTTTATTTATTCTGTAATTTTTAGGATTTGTTGTGTTCTTTTTTATTTTCCTCTTTTATAGAATTTTTCATCGAGAACTAACCCACACTGATTTGATTTAGAGGGCCATGCAGATATTTTTGTCGTTGAAAACAGAAGGAGCATTGTGTGGCTCGAGGAAGACTTTGAAAGCAAAAAGAGATAGTAGGGTTGGAGCTAAGAAGAAAAGGAAGCGGAAAGACTAGTACATAGCTTGTACTATATCACCTAACCCGCTAATATTTGAACCTTATAAATCAATCAGTTTTTGTCTGTGTTAATTCATCATTTCAGATATTCAGAGAATATACACACAAATTGCTGAAAACTTCAACCTCCCAAGAAAAAAATCTCACAATCTAGCTATCTTGAAAATGACATTGCAGGGAAGCTTCTCAATTGCTAGAGTTAATCCTACTTCCATTCTTGACATCAACACCATCCGGGATGAGCAGTTTCGAGCTTGGACACAATTTTTGAATGAGCATTCAATCATTCACTATCCTTTAGTTACACCAGTGCCGCTCAACCATGATGCCTTGCGTGAATTGTATTGCAGTGCGGTGAACACTTCTCGAAGGGACGGGTTAGCAATCACTTACCGACTATTTGGTAGGTCGATTAAGGTCACTGAACGAGATGTTAATCGAATTCTTCATTTTCCTATGGAAAATCTCGTGTCTGATCCTACACCCGACCAGATTGAAAGGTTCTTTCGTCTTATAAGGTACCAAGATGGAAATTTCAATACTGGTAATCTCTCTAGAAATTATCTAACCCAGTATTGGAATTTCTTCTTCCACATTCTTAACCATGTTTTTACCTCAGATAGAACAAATCTAGATCGCATATCTGAATTTATTCAAAAAATAGGGTATGCGGTCGCTAATAATTTGAGGATTAATTTTGGGAAGATAGTTCTTGGTCAGATCATTTTGAAGATGAAGCACTTAAGCACAAGGGATGTCCAGATTCGAAGGGTCGACTGTCTATATCCAAGATTTCTGCAGCTAATATTAAATGATTTTTTGAGTGATGCAGACAGGTTACGCTTGGATCATGGTAGAGATGTGGAATGTTCTTTCATGAAGACGAATGTAATTAATTACATTAGCAATAAGAGCTATACGGATGTGCCTACAGTCTTAACTGAATATCTGAAGACTGTCCCACTTCCGTTGTTACCAAGATCAGTAAGAGCAGTACCACATATGGAGTTTGCTACATCAGCCACTCTACCTCATGCTAAAAGGAGTAAACCTAGTGAACCTGAGACATTCGAGGGAAACTTGGGTCTTGTGCCATTTAATCCTTTCAAGTTCAACCTCCCACAGAGAAAATCCCTTGATCTTTTTCCAGATTTACCACTCTTCACCAGTGGTCAGCAACTTGCTTCACGAGAGGATGGAAGCTCCCGAACTTTCATTGCACCATCCGACAAAGGGGCTAAGATGATTTCATTTGCAGATACGCATCTCGGTGGAAGTTCTGGACAAGAGTTGAGAGAATCACGAGCAGGACAAGAGAGTGGGCAACATCCTCAACGACATGCACCTATAACCAGAGCGGGATACAACAGACTCCTTGCACGGGTCCAAACACCGGAGAACGAGTTGCCACATATTCGTGAGTCCATTGCGAAAATCAAAAATTTGCAACTTAACCAGAATGATGTATTTCAGGCTCAATTGAGTTCCATGGCAGCCCAGTTTAGTCATGCAATTAATTCCTTGGTGAAGACAGCTTCGTCTAATTTCCCAACTCCACATCCAACTATTCTGGAGGTTAACCCAACTGAGGGGGAGAAGGTGGATGAGCAAGAAGCTAAAAGGCGTAATAAAGGCAAGGAAAAGGTTGCTGACACGGATTTAAATTTATTTTGGGGAAGGAAAAGCTAAGGGGGTGTGTTCGTGCTATGTGGAAAGCATTAAGCAAAGGAAAACTTGAAGATATGTTCAGTCTAGAGGAACAATGGTCTTGCTCATTTTCAGGGGAGTTTTCGTTCACTTTTGTTCATACCTCATTTTTATTTGCATACATTGAGGACAATGCATGATTTTAGTGTGGGGATGTTTGTTATCATTAGGGTTTTTAGTGTAAATACATAAAATTGAAAAAAAAATTAAAAAAATTAAAAAAATTAATTGCCTCGTCTCATAGTGTGTTAACAAGGATAGGTACACATATTATGAGCTTATTTTGCATGATTATTTGACATGTCATATCTCTGAAAGTTATTTGTTACTTGATGATTCCTTGTACGTGCTTGCGAAAATTATAAAACTTGAAATGTGTCTTTGTCAAATTTAGTGAGTACTAAAGCATGCTTTCACCTTGTGAGATCTTGAGCCTAATTTGTGATTGGTACATTTTATATCAATCGAATTTTTATTGTTGTGTGTTGTTCATCAGTTGGCATGTTGCTCTAGAACTTGCTTTAAACCATTTTAAGATTACATGATATCTGTATGCATGAAAATGATTAAGGCACTAGGATTAACCGTATTTATCCAAACAGTACCCTTGAATCATTTATCCCTAGTTAACCCCTTTGAGCTTTATATCCGTTATTTTTTGTGTATCACCAATCTAAATTCTTGAGCCTACTTGTTTATTCTTCTCTTGATTTACTAGTAGAGCATTTTGATTCATTTAGGGTTGGTGAGTGCATAGTGTGGGGATTTCTTTGTTAAAATGTGAAAATTGGGTGGGTATAAAAAAAAAGAAAAAAAATAGAATAAAAGGTCAAGTAGAGTTTTGTTCATTGGTTTGTGCAATATGAAAATGGAAAAGTACATG
Organism: Kitagawia praeruptora; assembly: GCA_037693485.1. Taxonomy (NCBI): domain Eukaryota; kingdom Viridiplantae; phylum Streptophyta; class Magnoliopsida; order Apiales; family Apiaceae; genus Kitagawia; species Kitagawia praeruptora. The sequence goes on from CM075347.1 coordinate 15,072,970, forward strand.
GTAATATGTGCTTGGGGTTTAATGCATGTGAGAGTCTGATCACCTTTTACAAGATCAAAATTTCATGTTGAGTGCTTTAATTAGAAAGGAACATTGTGCTCTATTAGTTTGTCGAGTTAGCCACTTGTTATCATTTTTCTTGATTCCCTACCCTTCACCTTAGCCATGTTACAACCTTTAACAAAGACCTTTTGATTTGTGCATGCATGTATTCAAAGTAGTGGAGATTTGGTGGACAACCAGGCATATGGTAGCACATGACTTAATTGATTGAACTTGAGCGAATACACTTCACCTATACACTTGTGTGATTTGAGAGTTATGTGAGATATTTTTTTTATCCATAGCATGATTACTCATTGAATACGGCATTGATATATATTTCATGATCTTTTTGTCTATCAAGACTGTGTGCTTACTTGGATAGTCTTGTACATATGATGTTTAAGTGAACAGACTTTCAATATTATGCGTTTGAGGTTTACTTGTGTGGAGTACTGTGATATGTTGCATACTTGAGACTTGGCAGGAAAAAAATGGATTTTGTGGGTAAATTTACTATAAACCCTCACGAGACAACACTCGTCCTACTAGGGCTGCCTAGGGGTTTAACGGCTTGTTGCATGTGCTCAATGCAGTCGTGTCATCTACGAAAGTGATATTAGTTAGGATTTAGTTTTTTATTTCGCTTATTTGCCCGAGGACGTGCAAATGCTAAGTGTGGGGATGTTTGATAAGTGCATATTTTTTATAATTTTATTCCCATATTTAATTGCATTTTGCATTGATTTGGATATTTATTTAATAAATTTTGATGTTTTATTGTAGGAGACAAGAATTTCTAAGTTTGGAATAATTTGGGCTTAAAAGAGCTATTTTGGAGCTAAAAATGGAAGAAAGTCGGATTTGGACGATTTTACAGTCCGCGCGAAGCTTGGAAAATTATCTTAAATTCAGAGGGATTAAATCAGCAAAAATCCGATCGGAGAAGCTCGAAATTTGAAGACCAAATTCAGTTCCGAATTTTATTAGATTTGGGATATTCTTGTAATAAAATAAAAAAAACATGTGTTGATTGATTAGTTTTTGTAAAATTATTCAACAAAGTGTAATGGATTGGTTGACAAAGAAAAAAAGAATTCTACAATGGTGGGCTAAATGATGAAGTTTCAATTATGGAGGCATTTTTTTTTATGCAAAGGTGAAGGCTTGAAGGGGCTATAAAATGAGAGCAAATGAAGGAAGAAAAACACATTAGAATTAGGTTAGATTAGATTAGGACCTTAGTAGTTGTACACTTCTTGCAGTTCTTGTAAACATTTTATTTTTAATACGTAATTTTCATTTTGTTCTGCTTTAAATTGTAGCAATTACCTCCCCTGTTTATTTTGTTTCTTTTCGTTGTTTTCCTCTAAAAAACCAACCTCCTCCAGTTCTACTTCCTTTTCATTTCCTGCAAATACACAAACCCAGCTCTTATTTCTTTCTGTTCTCTTTTCCGCAAAAACAACCATCTTCCCTTTCCTTTTTATTCAAACATCCTTCAACAAAAATCGATTTTAATCTCCCATTTCTTCTCTTTAATTTCATTCAAAACCCCCTTCCCCTGTTTTAGTTAATTGTAGTATTCAGTGTCGTTGATTTCGATTTGCTTTTGATTTCTGAGTTCCTTGCTGTTCTTAGCGTTTGAGTTGGCTGATTGTTCTTGCTCCCTGTTCGATTTTGTATCATAATGTTAGCCTGTTTTGTGTACGAATTGCTGCCGAGTTAAATTTGTTAGTGCTGCTGGGCCGAGTTGTAATTTGTTGGAGTAATGTTTGAGTTTCAATTCGTTGAATTGTTTGCTGTTTGTTGAAATCGTTCAACGTTACTGATTTGCATAGTCTATTCCTGAGTTTGTTGTTAGAATTTACGAGTTGTTGCTTGCTGTTGTCTACGGAGTCCGTTTGCTGAGTTCTTGAATCGAATGATCTTGTGGCTGAGTTTATTGTTTCGTTTTTCATTGCAGTATTAGATAGTTGTAGTGTCCTTTTAATAAGTCTTTGTTCGTCTGTTTGAGTCTTGTATGATGAGTTTGGAGTCTTCGGTTTGTATCCATTGTGTAGTTATAAGTTACTGGTTCGCTGTTATTATGTATGATGACTGAGTTCGCTTTCGTTGTGGTTTCGCTGTTTGTACTTTAATGTTGGCTGAGTCTTTCGATTTACTTGTGCGTTTTGGTTGCTGGTATTTGAATTGCCGAGTAGAAGTTCGTGGTCTAATGGTGCTTTGTTTTGCTGTTTCGTTCTGTTTTCTGCGATGCCTTCGGCTAATTGTTAGAATACTCGAGTGTTCTTGTTTCTAACTTTCGCTTTGTGCTGAGAATCTGAGCTGGTGTTAAGTTGTAACGTCTTTGCTGTGTTCGTCGAGTTGAATGCTGCGTTTTCTGCTGAGTTTTGAGTCCAAGTTCTTTAGTTCGCTGATTTGTGGTTGAGTTTGTTTCAGTGTGTTTCATTTTAGAGTCATTAGTTTAATTTCAAGTTCTGAGTTCTGTTTTTACTGCTGCTATAGTCTAGCTTAGTCTGAGTCATTTTGTTAACCAAGCTGTGAATCTACTTTTGTTTGTTTGCTCACTAAGTAGTATGAGTTTTATTTGTCTTGTTAGTATAGGTTTGTTTAATTCGGACCTGTAATCATTTAATTGCTGCTAGAAATATTAAAGGTTGAATGCTTAATGATGTTAACTAGTTTTCTTTTCGACTTTATAAATTAATTTTTATTTGGCATTTGTCTAGTAAGAATAATATAACTTTTGATCAAATTCTCGGTAAATAAAAACTCATTTTATTTCTTTTATTCTATTATGATTTTAGTGTCGTTTTAAATTAGATTGGTTTGAAAATAATTCTTGTTGAGTATTGAATACGGTAAAAGAATACAGAGGGGGGGTGAATGGATTCTTGAACTTTTCTTGGATTGAGTCTATGTAGCAGATAAGTGCCTGTGTGTGTAAAAGTGAAGGTGCGGATAAATAAACAACACAAGACACAATATCACTTTAATCTAATGTATTATTAATTAGATAAAGGTTGCTACAATCTGTGAATACAAATGGTAGTATTCTCAGCTTCGTTTTTCTCAGAGAGATATGGCTTACAATGTATGAAAAACTTGACTCACCAAAGTTACTAAGTTATTGAAGTGAGGTTGTGTCCTTATAGAACATTGATACAGCCTACTTACTGCAAATAAGGTAGCTAAACAAATTACTTTCTAGTCTGTCTATCCTTTTTGAGTAAATGTCCAAACGGTTACAGATTTGACTTTGTAAAGCCTGTTTAGATCCACTTCTTTAGCTCCTTGTCTCTTCTATATCTCTCCAAGCTTCCTTGTAGGCTTTCCAGAGCACGTTACAGATTGTGGTCCATAAAGTGCATTGGCTTGTTGCAGGTTTCTGACTTGTACAATTTCTTCAGTATTTTGTCTCCAAGAATGTATTCGAGAAGTGACTAAGTAAGTGATTCGAGAACTAGAATTGACTTGATCGATAACTCTGAGTTCTCGAATACTGTTATAATGACATATCGAACCACTTCTCGAATAGCTCTTTTCCATCAGGATTCCTTAAGTTGTCGAATAGAGCATTTGACTTATCGAATCCTCGAGTTGTCGAATAGCTTTCTGAGTCCTTGAGATATCGAATGGAACTTTGACTTGTTGACTCTTTGAGAACTCGAATACCATCTTGACTTGTTGACTTCTTGAGTTCTCGAATAGAGTAGTGGACATATCGAATCCCTGAGATATCGAATGAGATATCGAACAGCGTATTCAGAGATATCGAATAGTGTCTTGAGATATCGAATCTCTGACTTCTCGAATGCTGGACTTCTCGAATAGACAAATATACTTCTCGAATTGGTACTTAGGCAAATTCTTTATTTCTTCAAATCCCAACTGTGATTATTTGACAGTCTTTAACTCCTTGCTTGAGGCATGAACCTTGGAACTTCTTTCAAGCATATTCTAGACTCTATTTGTACAGTTACACAACTAGGATTTGATGCCTACTACAAGTACAATACAAACAGAAACTCTACAACTAGAGGTTCCCTCAGTTAAGAGGTCATGTAAGTAATGCAAAGCATTACAAACAATTAGGCTTGTTATTAGATGTGTACAGGCATGCCTCTGTAACTAACAATCTCCCCCAAATTGTGAGTGAGGCCCTTAGTCACAATTTCATGTCTGATAACAAGCCTAACATACATAAAGATAAAACTTTAAAAGTACAGGTATGTATTTTGATTGAACACATAAATGAAATTACAAGATAAATACTCTTACAGTATGATGAGGTACTAGCCATTTTCTTTTGATTGCATCTCCATTGCTTTGGCTTGTAGATCATCATATGCTTTCTGTTTCCTTTCTTTCTCCTTTCTTGCGATCTCATCTACTGCTCTCATGATTTCTGTCATAGCATCCAATTCTTCAATCATAATAGAGTTTTTGAAATCTTCAAGCACTGGCTTCAGAATGTTGGCAGGATAGTGACTGAGTAGGTCCATTCTTATATTGACATTGTCTCCATTTCTTCTCCTATACTTCACCACATAGGGATCAAACTGAACTCTACACAATCCCTTTGCCCTTAGCTTTTCTGCTTCAATCTCCAGTCTATCAATTTCTTTCTCCCTTTCTAACCATTTCTCATAGCAGCCCTTTCTTATCTTCTCAGCATATTCTTTCTTCATTTTCACAAAGTCAATCAATTCCAGCTTCCATACTTTCTCCACCTTGTCTTTAGAATCCAGCAATGCAATGATTCTTTCTATCTCATACAATTTACCCCAATGTTGACAACCCCCTTGTTTGAATTTCATTTCTTTCCCATCAGTGTACTTGATTTCAAGGTGGTCATCCACAATTGCAGCATAGCATATCTTTTGAGCTCTTAGAAATTGCAGTTGCTCTTCATCAAAGTCTTCATCAAGTGGCTGGAGTTTCAATCCTGGAATGATTGTTAGGGCTCTAGATTTGGATAGCTTCACTCTTCTTGCAGCATGTTTAAATTTCATCCTCTTGACATGATTGCTTGGCAGAAATCTTTGACCTTGGTTGGTAGACCATAGTAGTATTCCATTAGCAGATTGCTTTCTGAAACATACACATGGTTTCTTGACTTGAATCTTCTTCTCTTCTTGAGGTGGTAAGACAGTTGCAGAAGCCATAGATGTAGATTTTGCTAGGTCACTACTAACAGTATTCACCCTAGACTTAGAGTCTTGTGTTGTGGTGAGGTTACTGCTAGCAGTGCCTAAGGCTTGCTGTCTTCCACTCTTCCTCTCATAGGTTTTACCTTGGTCATCATCATTCTTTTTATCCTTGTCCCCCTTTTTCTTCTTGTCTTCATCATCCTTATCTCTCCTGTGATGTCTTCTCCTCTCATCACCTTTGTCTTCAGAATCATCATCCTTATTTCTCCTAGGTTGAGCCATCTCTGGAATTTCACCAGTTGCAATATAGGTTCTGAGGATGTGCAGTGCCTCAGTTTCTTCAGCATTTCTGGCTCCAACCTTCTTCTGTAATTGATCAATGATAGCAATGATCAGTCTGTGATTTCTAGTGGTGAGATCATGGGGAATGACCAATTGCTTGATATCTTCAATTCTGGTGCCAGACTGATAAATGATTGTCCATGGCTTCTTGATCACTTCTGGTAGCCTTGAAGGTTGGCCATTCCTCAAATCATCAAACAGACTTTTGCTGTTCTCATTCTTCTTCTCAATGAGCTCAAGTATGGCATCTATCTCTGAGTGTTTTAGGTCTTGTAGAGTCTGGTATATTAGATGCCATATCTTTAATTTGGAAACCATCACTATCTCCTTGACCCATAGATTATTGATTTTCTTGGGGATGACAGTGATGTAGTCAATCTGCTTCTTCACCTCCCTCAGATAAAACTGAGTGTCACCAACCTGTTCCCTTATGGCTTTCAGAAACTCCAAGAAGGCTTTATCATGATAAACATCTGAGTTGGCAACTTCTTGCAGCTTGGCCTCAGTAACAACTTTAGCTTCTACAGGCTTGGCACTCTCAGATATAGAGGTAGGAGGTTTGTCAGATGGCATACTCCCTGCAACCACTGTGGTAGTTATGGATTGCTTTTGTCCTCCAGGAGTAGTGATGTGCACAGTTGGTAGAGTGACAACTGGCAAGGTAGATGGAGGCTCATCCACTTTGGATTTTCCTTGCCAGGCACATTTGGTAGAGACTTTGAAGCTCTTTGTTGACCACCCTCTTTTATTATTATGCCTTTCTCCCCCTTTGTATTTGAGTTCCTTGCCTTCTTCTCCCCCTTAGGCTTGTTGTCAGGCACAGAGGCTGTAGAAATGTCCTTTGGGATTGAAGATTCATCAGGTAGAGGGAGACCCATATGCTTCATCATTGCAGCTAACATGGATTGTTGATGCAGAAGGACATCAGCTGTGGTGGATGCTTGAGTGTCCAACTGATCATTTAGCAGTGCAACCTTGTCTGTAAGATGAGCATTGGACTTGGTGAGAGTAGCCACCTCCTTCTCAAGTGCATCTACTTTGCTGAATAATTCAGTAGATTTGAAGCCAGACAGGGATTGGTCTTTGAGTCTCTGTACTTCAAATCTAGTCATGTCATGGACTGGGACCTCAGTGAGCAGTCTGTCTCCATATAAATTTTTGAACATGGTCCTCAGCATGGCATTGGCATCTGTGGTCTTATCAGATAGAATTTGAAATTGATGCCCCAGACCTGTGACAGTATCCTTTAGCAGAGCTAGCCCATTATCCATCTAGGTGCAGGTAGAGTTGCAGTGTTTGATGTCCTTGAACACACTATCTAGCTGAGGGAATTTGGCATCAAAGGTCCTCTTGATTGCTTCTACTGTGGTGGTGGTCTTATCACACACTCTATTGACCTCAGTCTTAACACCTTTTCCAAGATAATCAGCAGCCTTGAGGAATCCCTTGTGAGTATCATTTATAGCCTCATACACTTCACCAGGTGTCAGAGATTTGGCATTGGAGCCCAGTGAAGTGAGGTATTCCTCCCTGAGATACTGAAGTGCTTCATCGAGAGTAATATCATATTTTCCTTGCAACCAGGCATCTATGTTGCCATCTCTCTCAGCATCATCAATGATCTTTGACTTCTGCACCTCCACATCATCCCTATGGCATAACAGAATAGCCTCATAGTCTGGATTAGGCATGTCTGCAGTGAGAAGGTTCTGAGCAATCTTTGTGAACTCAGGAATCTGATCCACAATTAAGCTTTGAAGTGCTTCAACCGTCAATTTTTGTGGAGCAGACCCTGATCCTGAAGCACTGTCATGTTGCACAGGCTTCAGCCATTGTGACATAAAGTCAGAGCTAGAGCTAGGCAAGCTAGACTCCTCAGTTACAGATGCAACTTCTGTAACCGGATGGATTGACTCTACTACTGGTGTCACCACAGAAGTGGGATGAATTACACCAGCAGTTGACACAGGCACAGAGTCTCTAGTAAAAACTAGTGGAACCTCTGTGTTTGTGATGGTGTCATTAGGAGATGCCTCAGCATGCATTCCCTCACCATCTAAATGTGGGTTCTGAGTGGTGAACAAAGTGTCATGCACTAAGTCACTTGAAATTATTGGTTCATCAAGAGAAAAGAATTCTTGATGATCAATACCTTGCATCTCAGTTGCCTGAGTTGCAGGTTCCAAAGAAATTTTAGAGTTAGATTCTGGAAGAGAAGTGTGTTTAAGAGTAGATTTTGGCAACTCCCCCTGAGAGATAGAGGGAGTTTCAAATGTGATGTGCTCTCCACTCAGTGTTGTGCCAGCCTTATCACTCCCATGTGCTGACTCTATACAAGAAGGTGCATTGGGGAGGATGCTTGATTCTATAGGTGCACCCTGTTGAGAGGATACACCTAGTGAGCTGTGTGCCCCTGATTTTACAACTTCAGCCATTTGTGTGACTGAAGAGGTGGTCTTAGTTTTCTTCTTCTTTGTCCTGTGTAAGGGTAACTCAGGTTCCTCACTTCCTAGACCTAACTCAATAGCTAATGCTGCTTCAGACAAGATATTTAATGGTGCAAACATTACTTCCTTTCTCTTCTTTTTACTAACATCACCCTTTTGAGAGGATGATGCAGTTGGCTCAGTACGTGGTAGAGTGTTTGGTTGAGAGGGTTGGTTAGCAGGCCCTGGGTTAGCATTTTGTTCTACTAGCTTGGGCTGTGCTAACTTAGATTTTGCATCAAATGTTGGCATGTTGTGGGGATAAGTCCTAAACAAACTCTCCATGTGGGGAGTTATGTTCAGTCTTACATCCACATCATTCCTAGTCTCCAAATTACCAAAAATGAGTTTGGTCATGGACTTAGGATAGCCTATTTTATTTTTATCAATCCCAGACAATTCAATCAATGAAGCATTTTTATAATTAAGTACAGATTGAATAAAGCGAGGGAAGAAAATATCAGTACCTCTCTTGGTTGTGTTCTTACCAAGTCTCCCATATAATTCTTGGAGGATGATTTGGCCAACATCAATCTTCTTTCCATAGGCCAAAGCATATCCAATTTGCTGCACAGGTGCACTGATTTGATCAAAGCTTGATTTCCTGGCAGTGAAGACTTGGAGAAGAGTTGCAAACACATAGCTCCACTCCTTTCTCAGATTCTTTCTGTTTAGCTTTCCAAGGTTAATCCCATCTGAGTAGTTTATGAACTCAAAGAATTCCTCCAACTCTTGCAGTAGATGACATATGAAGTGATTGCATTTTCCAGGGCTACAACCTCCACAATAGCAGTACTCCAGAATTGTTCCAGAATATCTAGATACAGAGTTGGGTTGGCAGAGAGTGCATCCTTGATATATGACTCAGCCATCCATTTCACAAAGCACTTGAAATTGGCATTGGGTGCTTCAACATCACTAGTGAGAGCGATGAAGTTGGTGTTGAACTTTACTGTTGCCATTTGTGTAGAAGAGAGGAAAGAAATTGAAGGTTGAAGAAGAAATTTGGCTTTTCGTAGCTAGGGTTTCAGGGGTTTAGAGAGTGTAGATGCTTGAGAAATCGAATGAAATGAATCGAATAGATGTGAAATTGTATAAGTATGAAGTACTTGAATTGTCGATTAGCAGAAAGTTTTGTATCGACAAGTCAAGCATTCGAGAAGTAGAAAACAACTATCTCAAATGATTTGCTCTGCAGTGTGTGATCTATCCCATTTCCTCGAGTGTTCAGCCTGATTTCTCATTCTTGATGTTGCTTCATCATCCACATCATGGTCATCCTCATTTCCTCCCCCTGTGAAGTTGCCATTACATACAGGTGTGTATTGGATGCTTGTTTCTCTACTATTGATTGGCACAAATTCTTCTCTTGTATCATTATTCACTTGAGAATGTTAAACTTGAGTTTCAACTCCAGTTTCAATCTCTTCATCAGAATCATCTTGATTATCAAACTTCAATGGATCTTTGTCTTCATCATTGGCTTTTTCTAGTCCAGGTAGTTTGCTGTCATCAAATGTTACATCTGTGCTTTCCATAACTTTTTTTTGACTGATGACATAAACCTTGTATGCAATTCTTTCCATAGAATAGCCAAGAAAAATTCCTTCAAATGCTTTTGCATCAAACTTTCCAACATATTCAGAATTATCCTTAAGTACAAAGCATTTGCTTCCAAAAGTATGAACATACTTTAGTGTAGGCTTCTTTCCAGTCATCAAGTTGTAAGGTGTCTTTCCAGTGTTTTTGTTGATGAGGGTCCTGTTCTGAATATAGCATGCAGTGCTCACAGCCTCAGCTCAAAAACATGTAGGCATTTTTGCATCAAGTAACATTGTTCTAGCAGCCTCAATTAGAGTTCTATTCTTTCTCTCAACAACTCCATTTTGTTGTGGAGTCCTTGGAGCTGAGAATTGCTGAGAAATGCCATTCTCTTTGCAGAATGCTTCAAGTGTGGCATTTCTGAACTCTGTTCCATTATCACTCCTCAGTGCAATCACACTTGCATCGTTTGCCTTTGCTTCTTTGTCAACTTTCTTTATATGCTCAATAATTACTTGTGGAGCCTCGTCTTTTGATGCCAGAAATTCCACCCATGTATACCTTGAAAAATCATCAACCATTACCAGGGCATACTTCTTTCTTCCAAGTGACATTATGTTGACAGGCCCAAACAAATCCATATGGATGAGTTGTAGTGGCTTGGTTACAGATGTCACTGTCTTTGATTTGTGGCTTGATCTCTTCATTTTTCCTTTTTGACAAGCCTCACACACTCCTTCTTGGCAGAATTCAAGTGTGGGCATGCCTCACACTAACTCTCTTTTGACTAGAGAATTAATGGCCTTGAAGTTCAGGTGTGATAGTTTCTTGTGCCACAGCCAACAATCTTCATTTGATGCTTTTGAGTAAAAGCAACAAATTTTGTCCTTGTTTGCAGAGTCCATATTGGCTACAAACAGGCTTCCCTTCCTTACTCCAGATAGAGCAAAATCACCAGTCTTCTTGTGGGTGATCAAACATTCATCTTTGTCAAAATTCACTTTGAATCCTCTATCAGTAAACTGACCAACACTTAACGGATTATGCTTGAGCCCCTTGACTAGTGCTACATCTTCAATGATGACATTTCCAACTTTCAGCTTGCCATATCCCAATGTGTTACCCATGCTGTCATCTCCAAAAGCAACCATTGGGCCAGCCTTTTCCACATACTGTGATAGCAGGGCCATATCACCAGTCATATGATTTGAGCATCCACTGTCCAAAATCCACATGACCTTCTTTTCACTTTCTTTGCCCTGCAAACACAAAGGTATTACTTTTCCTTTGGTACCCAAACAAGTTTGGGTCCATGTGACTTAGAGACAGTTTTATCATAAACAACATGCTTGTCAACTTTCTTAGTGTTAGTCTTCTTGTCACTGTTAGAAGTCTTAGAACCTGAGGTTTCAGACTTAGGTGACAAAGGTACCTTCCTAGCTTTAGGAGGACTTGAAGACTTTGACCTTGTGTAGTGTGTGTGAGAATTATGACTGATACAACCATCAATGAACTGCCTTCTTAAATTAAAACAACTAGTCATAACATTCATATTGCATGGCATACAGTCAAATTTATCACAGAAAGGTGCATCTCTATGACTTAGAGGCACAGAACAATCATAGAAAGGTTTAGACACACTACCAACAGGTTTCTTGCATGCATGAGTTAGATGATTGGTACTGAAACAGTTCTGACAAGTTTTCCTAGGGGCATTAGGCATATAAGCATAGTTGTTATCCTTGTTAATCCCTAACTTGCCATGTTAGAAATGATTGATGAGAACAGTGTTTGGAAGCTAAAGTCAGAAAACAGAGTTTAGCTGGAAGCAGTCAGAGTTTGATTAAACACTGACTGGAAGCGCAAACAGAGTTTGTTAAACTCTGTAGCGGTATTGTCTGAAGAGTCAACAGTGTTTGAAGATTGATAAATATGGAAGCAATATCTTTGGAGATTGGAAAGCTGTCAAAGAGATTGAGTTGACTTGGAAGACTGAAGCAATCGTGATTGATATCAATTGTATAGCTTGATTTTAGGAGTATCAGTTACTGATTGTATGAAGCTGTATGTTCTATAAATACAGTTAGGTTAACCCTAGAAGGGTAGTCGAACATTGAGATATTCATCCATTGTAACCTAAGCAGCTCTCTGTGATATTGACATCACTGAGAGAGGAATTATTAATTCCAAACAGTTTTTAATTGTTAAACAGTGTGTTCTTGTTAAGTTACTCATACAGTATTTGATTACTTATTGTGTATTCGACCTAACAAGTGGTATCAGAGACTAATCTGTTACTTTATTACAGTTAAAGATCCAAACACAAAAGTAATCAATGGCAGAGATACCTCCACCATCTGAGAAAGCCCCTACTACTGTTAGTAGGTATGAAACAATAAGGGTTCCTATACTTAGGCCATCAGAGTATGCAATTTGGAAGGTGAAAATGACCATGTTTCTGGAGGCTACAGATCCAGAATACCTTGATAGAATTTATGAAGGTCCTCACAAACCAACAAAGTTATCTGCTGCTGCTGCTGGTGAGGAATCAAAGGTCATTCCAAAGGAAAAGAAAGATCTAACTGCTGAGGATCTTTCATCTATTGCAAAGGATGCAAAAGTGAGACATTTACTTCACAGTGCATTAGACAATGTTATGTCTAATAAAGTGATTAATTGCACAACTGCAAAGGAAATATGGGATGCACTTGAGGTTAGGTGTCAAGGAACTCCTGCAATCAAGAAAAACAGAAGAAACATACTCACTCAGGAGTATGAGCACTTTGAGGCAAAGTCTGATGAAACCATGACAGAAACATTTGACAGATTCTGTAAACTGCTCAATGATTTGTCACTGGTTAACAAAGAGTATGATTTAGAAGACTCAAATCTCAAGTTTCTTCTTTCTCTACCTGAAAAGTGGGATGTGAAAACAACCACTATTAGAGATAATTATGAACTTGGTGAAACAGAGATTGATGAAATTTATGGGCTGCTTAAAACCCATGAATTGGAATTGGAGCAGAGAAACAAAAGATCAAGTAGAAAGTCAAAGTCTGTTGCACTCAAGGTTGAGGAGAAACCATCAAAGAAGGAGGCATCAAGGAGAAAGGCAAAAGGGAAAGCCTTAGTCATCCATTCAGAGAATGAGTCATCAAACACTGATGTTGACTCAAACACAGATGGTTCATCTGATTCTGAAAATGATGAGGAGATGATGCAAATGGCTGCATTGATGGTAAAGACCTTCAAGAAGATGGGTTTTAAGAACTTCAAGAAGGGAAAGAGATTCTCAAGGGACTACTCAAAGTCTGACAAGAAGAATTTCAAGAAAGCTGAGGGAAAGGACTTCAAATCTGGAAAGAAAGATAAGTCTGAGATTCAATGCTACAAGTGTAAGGAGATGGGACACTATGCTCCAGAGTGCAAGAAGGGTAAAACTGAAAAGGCACTCTACACCAAAGGCAGAGATTGGGCAGACACTTCAGATTCAGATGAGGAAGTCAACTATGCTCTCATGGCTACTACTCAGACTGAAAATGATGATCTCAAGGTACCTCCAACTACCTATGCTTATAACACTGATAATATAACTGAATTGAGAATTTATCTTAAGGCATTGCATATCAATTATAGGGATCAGACTTTAGAAAATGAGAGGATAAAGTCTGAGTGCTCTCAACTTAAAGAGAGAAATAAACTTGTTGAGGAACAGTTAGAGAACATGAATAAAAATTCAAAAAGAGAGAGATGATGCAGTGTTTATTGAACAGGAGTTGCTAGGTAAGTATAAGCAACTAGAATCAGAATTGGAGGATACTAAACACATCATTAAAACTTGGACACACTCTGGTAAAGACACTCAAGAAGTGTTTCAGTCAGATACAGTAGGTCTAGGTTACTCTGTAGGAGATGAACTTAGATTTGAAAATCAGGTAAAGAAAAGACCACATTGTTCATCTGAAGGTAATGTCATGGGAACAGGTGGACCTAAGACTGAAGCACAGAAAAAGGCTGTTAAAGAGTCATATGCTAAAACTTTTGTTAAAGAGGCTAACATTGGCTTAATGACAGATAAACAACTCAAGCATAAGCTTAAGGAGATAAAATCTGTCAACAAACAGAGATTGCCAAAGAAAAACAAAAATGGAAAAGTAGGCATAACTTCAGGAATTAAGCCAATGCTTGCTTCATTAGCTCCTAGAAAAACATGCTTTAATTGTGGTAGCACTAATCATCTTGCTAGTTTCTGCAGTAAGAATAAGAACATTAATTCTTTGCCCTCTAAAACTGCAGTAAAGAGTGATTATGTGAGAACTAGACCACAGACTTTATGCAAACACTGTGGAAGTACATGGCATTCTATTTACACTTGCAGAGATTATCATGCTATTTACTATAATTACTATGAACCCAAGCCAAATTTGAAATGGGTTAAAGTAAACTCTGCAAATGTAAACACTGAAAAAGTTAGCTTAAACTCTGTTAATGAAAATTCCGCTGCAAAAGCTAACAGAATTAAGAAAGCCAAAGGATCCAAGCAAGTCTGGATCCTTAAAACTAATAATCAGTGATTGTTTGTGATTGCAGGGCAACAGGATCAGTACCCTAGTCGTGGACAGTGGATGTTCAGGACACATGACAGGAAATAAAGCCCTGCTATCAGAGTTTGAGGAGAAGGCTGGCCCAGAAGTTTCCTATGGAGATGGCAACATAGGACATACACTGGGATATGGCAATATTAATCTTGGAAATGTCATCATCACAAATGTAGCTCTTGTTCCAGGACTCAAGCATGATTTGCTATCTGTGAGTCAAATCTGTGAGAGAGGATATCATGTAGATTTTCAGCCTGAATATTGTCAAGTGATCAGTAAATCTACAGGAAAGGTTGCTCTAGTTGGAAACAGACACAATAACATCTATGAAATCAAATTGTCAACAAACACTGATGGCAAAGCAGTGTGTCTGTCTATAAGAATGTCTAGTGAAGAGAGTTGGAAATGGCAAAAGAAACTCTCTCATTTGAATCTGAACAACATCAATGAGCTAATCAAGAATGATCTTGTAAGAGGTCTACCAAAGTCCTTGTTGAATGTAGAAGGACTGTGTGATTCTTGTCAAAAAGCCAAACAGAGAAAAACATCTTTCAAAAGCAAATCTGAGTCTTCAATTGTTGATCCTTATCATCTACTACATGTTGATCTTTTTGGTCCAGTGAATGTGATGTCTCTTGGAAAGAAGAAATATGCATTAGTCATTGTTGATGAATATACCAGATTCACATGGGTATATTTTCTTGCAAAGAAGGATGAAACTGCATTAACACTGACAGAACATGTAATTCAACTGGAAAAAGGGTCAGAGCATCAAGTGAAGATAATCAGAAGTGACAATGGAACTGAGTTCAGGAATTCATCTATGGAAGAATTTTGCAAGAGTAAAGGGATAAAACAAGAGTTTTCTGCACCTGGTACTCCACAACAAAATGGTGTAGTGGAGAGGAAGAACAGAACCTTGATAGAAGCTGCCAGAACCATGCTAGATGAAGCAAAGTTGCCAACATATTTCTGGGCAGAAGCAGTTCAAACTGCTTGTTTTACTCAAAATGCAACACTGATCAACAAGCATGGTAAAACACCATATGAAATGGTGAAGAAGAAAAAGCCAAATCTAAAATATTTTCATATTTTTGGATGCAAATGCTTTGTGTTGAAGACTCATCCTGAACAGTTGACCAAGTTTGACCTAAAGGCAGATGAAGGAATTTTTGTTGGCTATCCACTGTCAACAAAGGCATTCAGAGTTTATAATCTGAGAACCAGAGTGATCATGGAATCAATTCATGTGTCATTTGATGACAAGAAAATAACTGGACTTGAAGATGTAGATGAACATGATCAACTGCACTTTGAAAATGAAGATTTATTCTCTGAAAAAGTAAACTCTGATCAGACTGATTTGTCAAACTCTGTTGATCTAAACTCTGAACCTCTACTGGTAAATACTGAAGAAACTCTTCAATCAGAAACAAGGGAAGAACCAGTTGAGGGGGAGCATAAAGAATCACATCAAAGTGATAATTCAAACAATGAAAGTGACTCAGTTGATGATTCTGAATCAAACTCTGTTGATTCAAACACTGTTGATTCAAACTCTGTTGATAATTCTGAGAAGTCACATTCAGGGGGAGCATCTGAAAATGAAGAAACACACCAAGAAAATCAGGAAAGCATGGATCAAGGGGGAGGATCACATGATGACAGAAGCAATCTGCCTTCTGCAAGAAAATGGACTAAATCTCACACACCTGATTTGATTATTGGTGATCCAGATGCAAAAGTAAGGACAAGAAGTGCAACAACAAATGAATGTCTGTTTCATGCATTCTTGTCACAATCTGAGCCAAAGAAAGTGGAAGAAGCTCTTAAAGATGCTGACTGGATAACAGCAATGCAAGAAGAGCTAAATGAATTTGAAAGAAATGAAGTGTGGACACTTGTACCAAGGCCCAAGAACAGATCCATTGTTGGTACTAAATGGGTTTTCAGGAATAAAGCTGACAGTGAGGGTGTTATCACAAGGAACAAGGCAAGACTGGTTGCAAAAGGCTACTCACAACAGGAAGGAATTGACTATGATGAAACATTTGCACCAGTGGCTAGATTGGAGGCAATCAGAATTTTTCTAGCATATGCCTCTCATAAGAAATTCAAAGTGTTTCAGATGGATGTGAAAAGTGCATTTTTGAATGGAAAACTTGAAGAAGAAGTGTTTGTGGAACAACCACCAGGGTTTGTAGATCCAAAATATCCAGACCATGTCTACAGGTTAGACAAGGCACTATATGGACTTAAGCAGGCACCAAGGGCATGGTATGAAACCCTTGCCAAATTTCTACTAGAAAGTGGATTTAACAGAGGTACTATTGACAAAACTCTGTTTTACTTCCAAATTGGTAGTGACTTGCTTTTAGTTCAGATATATGTGGATGACATCATTTTTGGGTCTACTAATGATAAACTCTGTAAGAAATTTGCCAAACTCATGCAGTCAAGATATCAAATGAGTATGATGGGAGAGCTTAGTTATTTTCTAGGCCTACAGGTGAAGCAAACAGATGATGGAATTTTTATAAATCAAGCAAAATATACCAGAAACCTTCTCAAGAAATTTGGTATGCTTGATTGTTCATCTGCAACAACTCCAATGGCAACTGCAACAAAATTGGACAAAGATGCAGGGTCATCAGTAGATATGACAAGTTACAGAGGAATGATTGGTTCTTTGCTCTATTTGACAGCTAGCAGACCTGATATCATGTATGCAACTTGCTTGTGTGCAAGGTTCCAGGCAGATCCAAGAGAACCACATTTAACAGCAGTAAAGAGGATATTCAAGTACCTCAAGGGCACTATGACTTTGGGGCTGTGGTATCCAAGGGAATCAGAGTTTAAACTTCTTGGTTACTCTGATGCAGACTTTGCTGGATGTAAGATAGACAGAAAAAGCACCAGTGGAAGTTGTCAATTTCTGGGTGACAGACTTGTTTCCTGGTATAGCAAGAAACAGAAGTCAATATCTACATCTACAGCTGAAGCAGAGTATATTGCTGCTGGTAGCTGTTGTGCACAGATTTTATGGATGAAGAATCAACTGCTGGATTATGGATTAAGGTATACCAAGATACCTATTTACTGTGATAATCAAAGTGCTATTGCAATGACAGGTAATCCAGTACAACATTCAATGACAAAGCACATCAACATAAGGTATCACTTCATCAGAGAGCATGTAGAGGAAGGCAACATTGAGCTTCACTTTGTGTCTACAGAACAACAACTTGCAGATATCTTCACCAAGCCATTGAGTGAAGCCACATTTACAAGACTGGTCAATGAACTAGGAATGGTCTCTAGTTTTGACTAGAGATGTTGGTTAGACTCAAAAACTCACTGCTCATGATTTACAAATTGTTAAGTGCTATGTGAACATTAGTATTAAACTCTGTTCTGCATGCTCATGCTTAAATCTTTTTAAACTCTGTCAGCATGTCTGTCTGTTAAATACTGTTAACATGTTAGATACACTCAGTGAATTCAGAATTGATTATTGTCTGAATGAAAACACCAATGAAGAAAAATGTATGAAGCATGATTCTCAGTAAATAAATCATGATTCTTTCTGAGTCATTGCTATCTAATCAGACTTTGTGCAGAAAATCAACACAGCATGATACTGTTTCATATTTATAGCATCTCTTAGTTTATTCAGTCCTAAACTCTGAGTCTATGAATATTGTGTGCATTGCCTCTCATAAATAATTTTGGTTATTGATGAACTCTAAACTCTGATAAGTGACGTTCTGTTTCCAAAGGTATGGTTCATGATGATTCCTTGTTTGTACTTGTGAAAATCTTAAAACTTGAGATGTGTCAGTGATTAGTTTGGTGAGTTCAGACTCATGTTTACACCCTGTGAGAGTTTGAGCCAAATCAGTGATTGATACATTTTCTATCAATCAGTATTTATTGTTGTGTGATATTCATCAGGTAGCATGTTTCTCTAGAACTTGTATTAAACCAGTTTGAGATTACATGATATGTGTGTGCATGAAAATGATAAAGGCAATAGGATTTACCATTCTTTCAAACACTGTTCAAAATTCTTTTGAACATTGTACAAACACTGTATAAACACTGTTCATAAATTCCATCCTTAGTAAACCCCTTTGAGCCTTATTAACTGCTCATTTTTCTTATACTCTGAAGTGTTAAGAGCAGTTAAATATTTTTTTTTTTCTCAAACAGATGAGTGTTTCTCAAGAAAAGAAAAAGTTTACCCAGTATATATGCTAAATAAAAAAAAAATAATAATAATAAAAAAAAAAAAAGAGCATATATACTGATCTTGTACAAATATATACTGTGACTGAACACTTTGTTCTATTAAGATGTTCAGCTTGAAGTCACTCATGAATAAAACATCTTTTTTCATCTGTTTGATCTTACTCCATTTGAACCCTGAATAAAGTCCTTTTGATTTGTGAATACATGTACTCAAAGTAGTGTAGAATTGGTGGACATTCAAGCATATGGTAGACTCTGCTATTTCTGATTGAATGTGAGTGTAAACACTTCACCTAAACACTTGTGTGCTTTGAGAGTTTGTGAGGTTATACAGTTCATGACTGTTATTCACTGAATGATGCTCTGATTTCTATCTCTTGATCTTTTTGTCTTTAAAGACTGTGTGCTTACTTGGATAATCATGGACATCAAAGGGAATAGAAGTTTTCAGATTTCTGTATTACAGTAACTACAGAGTTTAGCATTCATCAAACAATCAGTGTTTAATATGAGAGTTTGTGCATTCAGTGTTTATTAACTGTTTGTTATGGATTTTATGAAATATTAGATGCTCTAAAAATTGATTTCAGTAAACTCTGCTTCACACACACTCATATTCACAACTGTGCAATTTTTGAAAGGGTTTCAGTGATAAAGTTGGAAAATTGATAAACACTGTTGAGTTGTGTTAAGTACTCTGAGGTAAAGTTTTATTGAGATGATTTGACTATTTTGGAGTAATTGGGGTAGTTGACAACTGTTAATTAGTGTTAATGTGTCTAAGTGTCATGATTATAGGAATAACAGCGGTAATTATTAAGTTATCCATTGGCTGTTTGACACGTGTCCCATGATTGTGTCTCACTCACACACTACTCTACAACAGTTGCGCGCTTTTACTAAATAAACGATTGAGTTTTAATTTTACTCTAATCGTCTTTAGTCTCTCACTCCATATCGATTCACATTCACCCACTCACAGTTACTTACATACTCATTCATTTTCACACTTCTCTTATTCTCTCCTTCACTTTTTGATAAACACTTACAGTGCATACACATCTTTTCTCTGAATATCTTCGTATCTTGTTACTAATGGCAACTAAAGCGTTTGAAGCAGCAGGGTTAGCTTTTCTCCCTAGTAACTATGCAGCACCATTGGAGAATGCAAATGCTCCACAGGCGTTTCATCTGTTCCAAAACTTCTTGAACGATTCTGAGATAGGGACGGCTCTAACTGCACCACCAACACTATCTGCTTCACAGATTGCTACTTTCTGGACAAACTCTGAATATGATGATGGAGGAGAGTCTGGCACTCCAACAATCATTTTCACTCATGAAGAATCAGAGTATATCATTACTCCAACTACTGTTAGGGATGCTCTGGACTTTGAGACACACTCTTCTTACAGTGTTGTTGGTCATGATCGATTGAGGACAATGTTGGAGCAAATTGGATGTGCGGGAAACTTGAACAAGATAGGGTCTTTGAGACGGCCAAGTTTGAGAAAGGAATGGAGTTTCTTCTTCGATTGTATAACAAGGGCTTTTGGCAAGAAGACAACAAACTGGGATGCACTGCCTCTCGATACTCTCCAAATTGGTCATGCTCTACTATATGGAGGTAACTTCGATTTTGGTAGACTAGTACTAATGAACTTGGGAGAACGTTTGTCTGAGTCAACTACTGTCTATTTTGCTCGTTTTTGTCAATTGCTATTTACTGCCTGTGTGCCTAACATTCCAATTGATGAAGCTGATGTGATTCAGCCTTTTCAAGTTGCTAAGAGAATGTTTACTGATTTGACAAACAAAGATGTCACTAAACAGCAAATACCTGAGTTGTTTATGCCTTTAGCCTTACAGAACTATATGAACCAACCACAAGACCCTCAATCACCACAACACATGCCTGAACCATTAGAAACCATAAACTCTGAATCAACACCCACAACCACTGTACCTACTACATCTCATCAACCACAACCTGATACCTTAAACTCTCCACAAATAAACTCTCCACCAATAAACTCTGAACCCTTAAACACTGAACCCTCAAACACTGAACCATTAAACACTGACACCTTACACTCTGAGCCAGCACCTACTGAACCAGCCAAAACCAAGCCAAAGAGAAAGAAACACACTGCCCTAAACACTAAACGTTCAAAGGCTAAACAGACATTACCTGGAGCTGTTTATACTAGAAGAATGAAGCAACATGCAAACAGACCTTCATTTTCACCACCCAAAGAGAGCTCAAGTGAAGATGAAGAGGAGATTGTAGTGCCCATCAAGAAGAGGAGATTAATTCTTTCTGATTCAGATGCAGAGAATGTTGTTGAAGCTCCAGAGGTGGTTTCACAGCAAACACCTACTGTTGAGGATACAGTGAATGTTGAAGTACCTGCAAAGGTTGACATGCCTGCAGAGAATATTGTGGATGACAAAGTTGAAATACCTGCAGAGGTTGAAATGCCTGCAGAGGATAATGTTAATGTTGAAATACCTACAGAGGATAAAATGCCTGTAGAAGAGGATCACAGAGATGGTTTTTCACCATTGCATGCTGTTCATGATTCAATTCTTGATCCTGTCTCACCTGTTGTTCATGTTGAAGCTCCTGGTGTAGCTGATGAGCCTGCAATAAATGTTCCTGAAGCTGTGGCATCACACACAGAGCTGGTATCTTCTCCAATTCAAGACAAAGGTGATGAAGCTACTAAGGCAAACTCTGTTGCAGAGCCTGTGCAACATGAGGTGATTATTGAAAAGGTTGCAGAAGTTATTGCAGAAACTGTGGCTGACACTGCTCAGCACAGTGGTTCTTTAAAGGATGCTCAAGCTAAAGATGCACGTGCAGAAGATGAATCTGACAGTAGTGCAAACTCTGACTCTTTTGTGAGTGCACCTGCACAGACAGATAGTAAACATACACCTTTTGCTCAGCCTTGTCCATCACATGCTGTTGAAGTAGAGCATCTTGCTAAATCTGCTGAAAATTGGTATAAACAAGACTGCATTTTTCCAAAAGGGAGAGCATCTGAGTTTGTTAAGCAAACTGCAAAGCAAATTTCAAATCCAGAAATCTTATCCTGTTTAAAGGCAACTGTGGTACAAGTCAAGACTCTGGAAGGAAATTTTGCTGAAACCAAACAAGAGATTGCTTCTTTAAAGACTGAGATACAGTCAAGAGAATTGAAGATGGAAAGAGAGTCTAAAATAAAAGCTGTTCAGCTGTCTAAAGTTCAAGATACTCTCTTTGCCAGGCTAGGAAAGGTTGAAGAAAATCAGACTGCTTTATCTACTAAGGTGGATTCCATTGCAAACTCTTTAGAGCTCATTACATCAATACTAATTCCTGATGATGTCAAAAAGGGGGAGAGAGTTGCTAAGTCTAAATGCAAAGTTTCTCAAACTCTGACTCAAAAGGATGATGCTGGAGATGGAGGGGCAAGTGATAAGAGTAAGGGTTTAAACTCTGAAAGGCAAACTCTGAGATCTGGCAAATCTTTTAAATCACAGTCTGTTGGAATAAACACTGAAACTCAAGGTACTTCAAAGACCAAGAGTTTGGAATTAATATCAAACCCAAAGACTGATGAGGAGTTAGCTGTTAAGCTTTTCATGGAAGAGAATGCAGAAGGAGTGACCATAGAAGATGCTAAAGCTGAAGAGAAGAGTTTACAAGAAAAGCATTTGAAAGCTCTAAAGTCTGAAAAAGCAAAGAAGAATGTGAAAGTTGCTAAAGCTGCAAAGCCTGTTCTTAAAGATATTCAAATCAAAGAACCAGTTGGTACAGATCAAAGAATGCAAGTATTCAGAAAACCAACAGATGCAGAAACTAAGCAAAAGCTGAAAAGTATAGTTACAACCTCTGTTGATACACATGTTGTACAGAAGAATGAAGACACAACCTCTGTTGCTACACAAGTTGTGACCACACCATTATTGTCTTCTCAGTTGAAATCAACATTTAAAAGAGGTGCTCCTCATGATCCAAGACTAGAAGCTACAATTCCAATGGATTTTACTGATGGTAGAGCTCTATCTGGTAAAGTTGGATACAACAAAGAAGGCATAGGCTCACACAGAGATAAAAGGCAATATGTTGGTCCTAGAGATCCTTCTTCATTGTCTGTTCCAGGTCGTGGTGTCACTCAAGAGAGTTTAGACAGACTGGAGTCAGTACAGCTTGTATATCAAAAGAGTCTAGAAAAGGATTTCTTGCTATATTTCATGGCTGATGGAACAGTATTTAAAGTCTCTGAAAAGGATATCGAATTAAAATATGCTGAAGAACTTGAATATGTCCTGTATATTTTCAGAGTGAGAAATCAAAGAGCTCAGTCAGTTGCAAATGTGCTCAGACAAAGAATGATTCAGAACCTTGCAAGAAGACAAATGAAGATCAACAGTAAGTATGTTCCTAAATACAGAAATTGGGATGGCAATTTGATAGAAATGGAGAAGGGGACTACAAAGCTGAAAACAGATCTTGGAGTTACTGTTCTGGATTTCAATGTAAAGTCTGAGGAATTGAAATACATCAGGCTGGGGAATGAAATGAGAAGAAACAAAATCTATGATCTTAGAGCTGCTATCTATCAAACTGATGAGAATGATCCTCAGTTGAGAGAAATCAAAGAAGCTATGCAGATAGAGCTTGAAAATGCTGAAAGAAGATTGCTTATAGACTATCTCAGAACAGTGCCTGATCTTCAAGAGATTAGAGATTAAAGTCTGTAAGAATTTTCTTATTTTCTGTAGAATTTGTTAAGTAATAGCTTAAACTCTGTTTGTATGTTAAACATTGTAAACTTTGTATTTGTTTTGACATCATCATTTACTGTAAAACTTGTACATTCTTGCTAAATGGACAAGTTGGGGGAGATTGTTAGAAATGATTGATGAGAACAGTGTTTGGAAGCTAAAGTCAGAAAACAGAGTTTAGCTGGAAACAGTCAGAGTTTGATTAAACACTGACTGGAAGCGCAAACAGAGTTTGTTAAACTCTGTAGCGGTATTGTCTGAAGAGTCAACAGTGTTTGAAGATTGATAAATATGGAAGCAATATCTTTGGAGATTGGAAAGCTGTCAAAGAGATTGAGTTGACTTGGAAGACTGAAGCAATCGTGATTGATATCAATTGTATAGCTTGATTTTAGGAGTATCAGTTACTGATTGTATGAAGCTGTATGTTCTATAAATACAGTTAGGTTAACCCTAGAAGGGTAGTCGAACATTGAGATATTCATCCATTGTAACCTAAGCAGCTCTCTGTGATATTGACATCACTGAGAGAGGAATTATTAATTCCAAACAGTTTTTAATTGTTAAACAGTGTGTTCTTGTTAAGTTACTCATACAGTATTTGATTACTTATTGTGTATTCGACCTAACATGCCATTTCTGTTCTGTTTCTTTTTAGTCACTTCCTTTTCTGATTCACTCTTCCCAGCTGAGACAAACTTAACAAACTTCTTAGGTCTTGGCCTATCAACTACTGGTTTCTTGGTCTTTGACTTGACACTCTCACCCTTAGAGGATGCTTGCTGTTCACTAGATTGTGCCTCATCCTCATCATTCAACATTTGCTTGATGAGTAAGGCATCCTCATCAATTTCAAATGTTGATTCCTTAAAAATTGGATTTTCAGTTTTTCTCAAAATGTGAGGCACTTTCTCATGAACAGCTGTGTCCTCTTCAATGACAGCATAGCCATTCCTTTGTTTGAGAGAGTCATAGTCAAGTCCAATAGCTGCTTTGGGTTTAGCTTCAATTTTCTCACAGTAGGATTGCACTAAACCAGATGATTTCTTGAAAGTTTTTAGTTTGAATTCATTCTCAGCTAATTCATCCCTAAGAGCCTTCTCTACTTGACTAGCACATAAAACCTTGTTCTTCAAATATTCAACTTCTTTCTTAAGGTTTTCTACTTGCATAGTAGTTAGCTCAAGTTCCTCATTCTTTTTGGTTAATATTTCATTTCTAGTAGACAGTTTAGCAATCTCCTCATTAGCAGCAGTCATACTAGTGTGAATATTAAACATTTCAACAGATAATTGTTCAATCATGCATTTGTATTCAGAAACAGACATGTCTATAGTAGTGAGAGATGGTACCTGAGAATCAGATGAAGATGAGTCATCCTTGGAGTTGGCCATCAAGGCATAGTTGCAGAATTCTTGTTCCTCTTCATCACTCTCAGAATCATCCCAACACTTCCCTTCAGCTATGTAGGCCTTACCATGTGTCTGCTTTTTCAGAAGGGCCTCATACTTAGCTTCTAGCTCAAGATAATCTCTATCCTTCTTTTTAGGCTTCTTGCATTCACTGGCAAAATGCCCTAGGTCATTGCATCTATAACACCTTACAGATGACCTATCCACATAACCGGTTTTGAACTTATTTCTGTTTGGTTTCACAGGTGCCTTGTTCTTGTTGGCTGAATGGTTTTGAGTTTTGGGTTTGAAGGGTTGATTTCTTTTAAATCTGATGTTTGGAAATTTTCTGGCCATGAAGGCATATGAGGTATTTTCCATCCCATCAAGTTCTTCCAGAGTGTAAAACTCTTCTTCTTCTTCCTCCTTTTCCTCAACAGGTTCACTTACCCCAGCTTCAGTTTCTTCATCATCTGCCACCTCCTCTATCCTTAGTTGGCTTGTAGATGCTTCTAGGTCCAGAATGGATTTGTTGACAATCAAGGCACATGATGTGTTTATCATCCTACCTTGGTTGGCTTGGATAGCCCTTTTCTGAAGCAACTCAAGTTCATGAGTCTTTAGGACTCCATAGAGCACATCATAGGTGACTTTGTTCAAATCTCTCTCTCTTAGAGAAATGACTCTTTGCTCCAGATGATTTGGTGAAGACAACAGAAATTTCATATTTATCTCCTTGGTGCTGTAAACCTTTCCATTCATCTGCAACTCAGTAACTAGCTTGTGAAACCTTTCAAACATTTCAGTGATGATTTCCTTGGACTGTGCCATGAAAGCTTCATACTGTGTGACCAGTATCTGTTTCCTGTTTTCCTTAACCTCATCAGTCCCTTCACACAACACCTCAATATGATCCCACATCTCTTTAGCAAACGTGCATGATGCAATGTTTGCAAACATTGACATGTCCATGGAATCAATGATAAGCAACATGAGGTGGCTGTCAAGAGCAACCTTCTCCCTTTCTGACTCTGTCCACTTTGATGGATCCTTGGCCTCATAAGCTCTTGGGATAGTTATGGTTCCAACAGTCTTCTCTGGTATCTCTTGTTGTGGAACAAAAGGACCATTCTCGAGAATCTCAGGATACAAGGGATGAGAAGCTTTAATGAACAACATCATCTTTATCTTCCAGAGGTTGAAGTTTTCTTTGTCAAACTTAGGGACCTTAACCGTTCCTGTAGTCTTTGGTGTATTCGAACTCATGATCGTTTCTCTGTTTTTGAATAAACAGCCCGCTCTGATACCACTTGTTGAGTATTGAATACGGTAAAAGAATACAGAGGGGGGGTGAATGGATTCTTGAACTTTTCTTGGATTGAGTCTATGTAGCAGATAAGTGCCTGTGTGTGTAGAAGTGAAGGTGCGGATAAATAAACAACACAAGACACAATATCACTTTAATCTAATGTATTATTAGATAAAGGTTGCTACAATCTGTGAATACAAATGGTAGTATTCTCAGCTTTGTTTTTCTCAGAGAGATATGGCTTACAATGTATGAAAAACTTGACTCACCAAAGTTACTAAGTTATTGAAGTGAGGCTGTGTCCTTATAGAACATGGATACAGCCTACTTACTGCAAATAAGGTAGCTAAACAAATTACTTTCTAGTCTGTCTATCCTTTTTGAGTAAATGTCCAAACGGTTACAGATTTGACTTTGCAAAGCCTGTTTAGATCCACTTCTTTAGCTCCTTGTCTCTTCTATATCTCTCCAAGCTTCCTTGTAGGCTTTCCAGAGCACGTTACAGATTGTGGTCCATAAAGTGTATTGGCTTGTTGCAGGTTTCTAACTTGTACAATTTCTTCAGTATTTTGTCTCCAAGAATGTATTCGGGAAGTGACTAAGTAAGTGATTCGAGAACTAGAATTGACTTGATCGATAACTCTGAGTTCTCGAATACTGTTATAATGACATATCGAACCACTTCTCGAATAGCTCTTTTCCATCAGGATTCCTTAAGTTGTCGAATAGAGCATTTGACTTATCGAATCCTCGAGTTGTCGAATAGCTTTCTGAGTCCTTGAGATATCGAATGGAACTTTGACTTGTTGACTCTTTGAGAACTCGAATACCATCTTGACTTGTTGACTTCTTGAGTTCTCGAATAGAGTAGTGGACATATCGAATCCCTGAGATATCGAACAGCGTATTCAGAGATATCGAATAGTGTCTTGAGATATCGAATCTCTGACTTCTCGAATAGACAAATATACTTCTCGAATTGGTACTTAGGCAAATTTCTTTATTTCTTCAAATCCCAACTGTGATTATTTGACAGTCTTTAACTCCTTGCATGAGGCATGAACCTTGGAACTTCTTTCAAGCATTATTCTAGACTCTATTTGTACAGTTACACAACTAGGATTTGATGCCTACTACAAGTACAATACAAACAGAAACTCTACAACTAGAGGTTCCCTCAGTTAAGAGGTCATGTAAGTAATGCAAAGCATTACAAACAATTAGGCTTGTTATTAGATGTGTACAGGCATGCCTCTGTAACTAACAATTCTTTTTAGGAATTAATTAGATAATTCAAAATCTTTTCAAAAATCAAATTTGTCTAATTCGATTAAGTTAAAAATTAATGGTCGCGAAAATAAAAATTATTCCCTGTGGATCGAATCTTAAAATACTAAAACGAGATCGTGCGCTTGCGATATTAATTGTCATATTTTTAGCACATCAATCGCGTCTCTTGATATAAAAACAGAGACGTGGCGGGAAGTGTTGGTGCTAAACTTTGGAGATGGTGTATACAATTGGACCTTGTGCACTTTTGGCAAAAGTCTTTATGTACTTTGTCAATTTGAAGATGCTTATGCTGATTTATGGATAATGAAGGAAATGCAGTAGACAAAATTGTTCACCGTCCCATATGTTGATCAGCTAATAAAACCTGATTCGTATCTAAAACCGATCTGCATATCTAAGAATGGTGATATCATGCTGAATTTGGATAGAGTTGTTGTATTATACAACCCAACGGAAAAGACACTCAAGGATCTGTTACCGGACAATTTGTAGACCTTAAAGTGTATCTTTAGGATGAGAGTCTAGTTTCTCTGAAGTTGTAATGAGTGGGAGATTAGGTCCTTTCTGGTTACACTTCAATTTTTTTGGTTTTACATTGCTTCATCTGATTCAGTTCCATTTAAAATTATTCCCGGTTTGATTGTATTTCATTTCTGATTCTATTGCTAGACTTATTTTGACTTCTACCGTAATACTTTGTTAAATATATGAATTGTCATTCGTTGTAATCAGTTTATATATTTTGAAAGAGATTCTTGAACTTTTTTTCTGTTATCGGATTAGCTTTGGTGTACAAAAATTAAGAAGTGATGTAGTGAGGCATGAAATTATGGATATGCATGTAGTATCATTTTCGCAAGCTTAGGTTGCTTGTGGAGAATTATAGCCATGCGAAAAGAACAGGGTAAGCTCAAATCCATCGGTCAGAAGAAGAAAGAAAAAAGGAATGAAATAGTAGTGATTGTTATAGAATAATCAAGTATAGCATAAGAGGGGTATGTACTTATTTGCTGAGATAGAGAGATTAATATATCCTCCGTTCCTTATTTTAAAGGATCTGTTATGCAGGAATAGATAACTTGTACTTATGGTGGCAAATATATAATCCAGTAGCGATAAATATGAAAACAATGTCGTATGCACTTCACTTAGTGGAAGGGACATACACATACTATCATGTAGGACAGGGAGCAAGTGCCCAAATTATAGCTATAAAAAAGCATAATTTTTATCTTTATCAAGTTTATTCTACAAATATGATCACTTCAATGCCCTAAGCAAGTGGTCATATTATGTTCACAAATATGACCACTTCACTGCTGCATAATTATGTTCACTTGGGTAAACTGTGTAGAAATCGTTATTTGTCATACTGTATATAATTCTGGAATCCTTTTCAGGACATAATTTTCAGATTCAAGGAGAGAAAAGATGGATCTCTGCGACCATGGTCCGAATTCCCTAGCAAGGTTGCTGTGCAACTCAATGATACACACCCAACTCTTGCATTACCTGAGCTAATGATAATATTAATGGATGATGAAGGACTTGGGTGGGAATGAGGCATTGGAAGTAACAATAAAGTACAGTTCAGCTTCTTTCTTCTCTCCTTTTTGGTGAATTATTGAGTTTTTCACTAATCATATGAGCTTAATGTTTGACTTTTGTTCCGTGCAACTCTATGGTGTTTTATAATGCATCAGTGTCAAAGAATCTAAGTAACAATGGGCGTGTTTACCTAGGACAATTGCTTATACAAATCACATTGTCCTTCCTGAAGCTCTAGAGAAATGATCGCAAACTGTAATATCTCTAGCTTCCTCCACGTCATATGGAAATTATAGAAGAAACCGATAAAAGGGTAATCACTCAGTCCTTATCATTACAAATTTTGATCTGCATCATTTTGAATTATTATTTATTGTGTACATAAGTTCAAATCTTTTGCAGTTTATAGCGATGATACAGTCAAAACGTCCTGAAATTGAGAGCAAAATCTCTGGGATGCGCATTTTGGATAATAATCCAAAAAAACCAGTTGTCGGGATGGCTAATCTATGTGTGGTGTCAGCACATACGGTAACTTTTCATACTTCAATACTAACTTCAAAGTTGTAATATTTTTTTTCATACTTCAATTATAACTTCAAAGTTGTAAATATATGTTAGGCTAAATGTTCAAATATATATAATTTGCAAAAAATCATTAAAAAATATAAAAAAAACAAAAACAAAAATACAATTAACCACACAATCAACAAAAATTCTATAAAGAAAATATTTAAAAAAGATTAAAAGGTAAAAAACATAAAATGATTGGAAATGACAACAAAACTTAACAAAATACATCCCACACAACAAATTCTAATTTAAAACAAAATTGAAGACCACAAATTACACATCAAGCAACATAAAAAACATGAGAAAAAAGATTTAAAATTTTTATTACAGAAGTACGATACTAACATGTTTCAACTATATCACATCTAACCTGCATGATACTAACATGTTTAAACTATATAATATCTAACCTAATAAGAAAAAACAAAAAACGTACTGCATGAGATTACTTTTTCTACTATATTAAAGCTAGTATTGTAACTAAACAACATACCACAGTTATTCTCCAACTTTTTCTTTTTCTCCGACCCTAAACACTGCCTCCCCTATTCTATCCCCTCCACTGACTGCATTAATTCAACCGGGTAGATTTTCAGTCGACCAAATTGAGGTTAGGTTCGGATCAGATTAATTTGTTCCCTGGTGTTATTATAAATAGGGTTTCGAATAGGTTGAATATAAATATAATTGAGGAACCTGTATTTTATTACTGAACATTAAATTTTTCTTGGTAGAGAAGTTATCTGATTAGAGGTGAAATCGATGGCAACTCTCGAAACTCCAAACCCTGATGACAGACACCTAAGCCAACCACAAGAAATTTTGTACAACATATTCTTAAGGCTTCCGGTGGAGACTCTTTTGATATTAAAATCAGTTTGCAAATCATTGTTGTCTCTTGTTTCGAGTACCGATTTTGTCAAAACTCAACTTTCTGTTTCAACCAACGACCCTCACTTTACTCACCACCATCTCATGCTAGGTGACTTGGATTATGAGATTGAATATGACTACCCATCTGATTTCGACCTTCCATCACTCTCGACTTGTTCCGTATATTCTTTGCTTCATGAGCCCTTTACTCAGACCTTTTGGTGTGATGGTCCTTGTATTAGTATAGTGGGTAATTGTAATGGGTTGCTTGTTGGAAAAGATTGGTTTGCGGATAATCAGTTAATCTTGTGGAATCCATCCACTAAAAAAATTAAAACACCTTCCTGAACTTGATTGGATCTGTTTTATTCCGGAGACGAAGTATGGGTTTTGTTATGATGAACCGAATGATGATTATAAAGTATTTGCTATCTCTCATGCCAAGCCTGATTATAATAGATGTGATTACTCTTGTACTCAATAAGAATATAAACTCTACGTTTATAGCTTAAAAAGCGATTGTTGGAGAATGATCGGGGATTTTCCTTTTAGGTTAGTATGTTCTTGTTTTTCTTCACCAGGTTTCGTTGATAGGAATTTCGCAAATGGATCTATATACTGGAGTATTACTCCTCAGATCCAAAAGAAGATTATCGTGTCACTTGATATAAAAACAGAGACGTGGCGGGAAGTGTTGATGCCAACTTTGGATATAGTGTATACAATTGGACCTTGGGCACTTTTGGCAAAAATCTTTATGTACTTTGTCAACTTGAAGATGCTTGTGCTGATTTATGGATAATGAAGGAAATGCAGTGAACATAATTGTTCACCGTCCCATTTGATGATCAGCTAATAAAACCTGATTCGTATCTAAAATTGATCTGCATATCTAAGAATGGTGATATCATGCTGAATTTGGATAGAGTTGTTGTATTATACAACCCAACGGAGAAGACATTTAAGGATCTGTTATTTGTAGACCCTAAGGTGTATCCTTATGCTGAGAGTCTAGTTTCTCCGCATCTCTGAAGTTGCAATGAGTGAGAGATTATGTCCTTTCTGGTTACACTTCAATTCTTTTGGTTTTACATTGCTTCATCTAATTCAGTTCCATTTAAAATTATTCCTGGTTTGATTGTATTTCATTTCTGATTGTATTGCTAGACTTATTTTGACTTCTACCGTAGAACTTTGTTATGAATTGTCATTCGTTGTAATCAATTTATATATTTTAAAAGAGATTCTTGAACTTTTTTTTTGTTATCAGATTAGCTTTGGTGTACAAAAATTAAGAAGATGTAGTGAGGCATGAAATTATGGATATGCATGTAGTATCATTTTCGCAAGCTTAGGTTGCTTGTGGAGAATTATAGCCATGCGAAAAGAACAGGGTAAGCTCAAATCCATCGGTCAGAAGAAGAAAGAAAAAGGAATGAAATAGTAGTGATTGTTATAGAATCACTACGCCATAGATGACTTTACACAACATTTTTTCATTGTGTTGGCATCTGAAAAAGTGATGTCGTAGCTATTTTCAACATTACATATTACAACACCAAGTATTTGTGTTAGCGTAGACATGATAAGTGTTGGCGTAGATGTTGTTTATGGTTGATTAAAATATAAATTTAATAATCATTGGACATAAAAGTGATTAAAATTCTTAAAAAATGATTTATTTATTTTTTTGGAATTTGAATTGGAGTGAATGGTATTTTTTTGAAAGTAATTTATTTTTCAATAATTTTAAAATTGATAAATTTAAATTTTTTACGTTTTTTAATTAGAAAAATTGTATATATGTATTAAAAATAATTCACACAATAAATAACACTTTACATAAAACATTAAAAAAATTGTGAAATGAATTTATTTGTTATATCAAAAACATTAAATTAAATAAGAATGAAAATGATGATTTTTTGAATAATTTTAATTTGAAAATATTTTGTAAAGTTTTTTTATGAAAATATCAAGTCTATTTTATTTGAAAACTAAATGCTTTTGATAAAAATAATCAAGAATTTTTTTATAAAAATTAAGAATATGCCAAAAAAATGAATAACTAATCAAAAATAATAAAGATATTTTTATTGAGATGATTAATTATTTTTATAACTATTAAAGTATTTAACAAATTTTATATGAATAATGTTATTTCTAAA
The DNA here is from genome assembly GCA_037693485.1 of Kitagawia praeruptora. Taxonomy (NCBI): domain Eukaryota; kingdom Viridiplantae; phylum Streptophyta; class Magnoliopsida; order Apiales; family Apiaceae; genus Kitagawia; species Kitagawia praeruptora. Next base: position 15,105,318 of record CM075347.1, read on the forward strand.
AATATTTTATATTCATTAATATATACTGTAAAATATACAGTAAAGCCTCTATAAATTAATATAGTCGGGACCGAAAAATTCTATTAATTTATAGAGGTACTAATTAATCGATAAATTAATAATTATTAATTTACAAAGAATTTTTGACATAAAAACAAATTAATTTCCAATTAATTTCCAAAACCCCCTTTGTGCTATTAATAATATAATAGATTTAACATAATTTATTATCAAAAAGTGATTTTTTGCTAAAATGACACCATATTTTCAATGTATTGTTCTAAATTTTATTTTAAAATAGATGTGCACTCATGTTTTTTTATTACATAAAACCTCGCTAAATTAATACTCTATGAATTAATAAACTCTCTAAGTTAATAATTTCCTACGGTCCCAACTTGGGACATTTAAAAAATGATCAATTTCGATAAGATAATAAGATAATATTTTTTTTAAAAACTCTATATATATATTTGGTCCCAATAACATTATAAATTAATAATTCCTTTATAATCATAGAAATATATTTTTTACACTTTTCTAAAATATGATTCTAGGTTCTTAAAGTCTAAATATACATGAAACTCATCCCTAACCTTCTTAGCATCCAGAAGTTCGAATGTGACGGTTTTGTAAAGCATTACAAAATTATTAATCAATCACAAAGTTATTAATCAATATTTTTGATGTCTTAATTGTTTTTTTTTAAATGCAACACTCCAAAAATGTACTTGTGACACCTTTGATATCATATGAATATACATGAATGTTTACTCTAATCTCGCCAATACCCATTGAATTTGTAAACTATCATACATTGACTTAACTGAATTAAGTATAAACATAAATGTTCAAAATTCTTTATAAATTTATATAATTAAAAGTTAATTTGGTTTAATGTCGAATTAAAATTCTCTATAAATTAATAATTTTTAATTTATCGATGAATTAATACCTCTCCATATTAGTAGAATTTTCTGGTCTCAACTATATTAATTTATAAAGATTTTATTGTAGGCTGAATGAAAAAAATGATATCACTATTCTATCCACTTTCTTTCCATTTTGATGGTGTATCAAATTATAACTCCATCTATTTTTTAATCTATATTTAGAATAAATTAAAGCATTATGATTTTTAGCACAATATTTAGCATATCATATCTATCTATCTATATATATTATAATGCCAGGAGATCGGAAATGCACCAGAAACGTTTAAAATATTTTTTTTGAATTCTCACTTTTTTTATTTTTTTATTAAATTCTTTTTTGCATTAAGTAGCATCTTAATGACATATTAATGACATCTTAATAATCATTAATTACACTTATGAATACATATATATGTATATATATATATATATATGTATATATATATATATATATATATATATATGTATGTATATAATAAATTTACTTCATATTATTTATATAAAAGATTGACAAAGTTTATTTGAGCATTATCATTACTATTCAAATTTAAAATATTAATTATGTGTATAAAATTATGATTATTTTCATGTAAATTAACGACTTAAAATTGTTCGCATTGCACCATTTTTTATTACATGTTGAAGATTTTTGAAAACTTTTTTCGGACGATTATAGGACAAATGATCTCTTAACTTCTCAAGCAATTTTTAATCAATAATTGTGAAAATCTTTATAAGTTATGAAAGTATAATCTTTTGGTTAAAATCTATAATTTGTATAAAATAATATTGACAAATTTTTGTTTTTTACATAATAAACTCAACCATTTTATTGACCGATTAAGTTGATAAAAATGTTATACACATGTTGTTTCATTATATTGTGTCATAATAAATTACTATTCTAATTAGACTTAATTGCAGGAGGATGAGCTCAATTATTTTTTTTTTTGCACAAAAATGGTCCAAATATAAAAATAGACAATGTGATGACCTAAATATTTTTAAAAACAGATGAATGTATTCAGTTTATGATTTAATTACAATATGATGGTTGAACAATGTTTTTTTAACACAAAAATGACCCAAAAATTAACAGCAATATTTAGACTAATTTAGACGAAATGCAAGCATCTACTTAAAAAAATATTTTGGTCATTTTTGTGCAAAAAAAAAAAAAAAACTAGTTGAGGTCATACTCTTACGATTAAATCATCTAATTATATAAATGCTTATGCTACTATTGAGCATGTATGTTATGATAGGGGTGTCGGTTTTCAAAACGTTATTTAGTTATATTCATTATTGTAATTGCTACTTTTAATATTTATGATATTTTCAAGATTATTAAAAAATTTTGATATATAATGAGAGTATTATTCCAAATAATAATTCATACACCCGTTTTAAATTACTTTTTAAGGAAAATTTTAAAATATGAATTAATTTTTAGTACTTAACAATAAAAATTTGTTAGCCGCGCGAAGCGCGGCAAAATTGCATAGTATATATTATAATTCCTGGAGATCGGAAATGCACCAGAACAGTTCAAGGTATTTTTCTTGAATTTTCGTTTTTTTGATTTTTTTTTATTAAAATTATTTTCTTGCATTAAATAGCTATTAATGACATTTTAATTAGTCATTAATTACACCTATTAAACGTATATTAAATTTACTCTATTTAATTTGTTTAAAAATTAGCAAACTTTAGTTGAACATTATAGTTATTTTTTCAATATTAATTATATATAGTTATGTTTATTTTTAGTTAAAATGACGAATAACAATTGTTTATATTGCGTTATTTTTTATTCCCTATTCAAGATCACTTTAATTTCTTTTCGGATGATTATAGGGTACACGACCTTAACTTCTCAAACAATTTTTATTATCAATAATTGTGAAAATCGTAATAAATTATGGAAGTACAAGATATTTATTTAATATCTGGAATTGTATACAAACAGTACGTACAAATAGATTTTCAATTTTGCACATGAATAAATAATACATGAGTTTCAAATTGATTAAATTTAACAAATTCAGTCATTTATCGGGAGTTAAAATTGATAAAAAAAGCTATACACCCATTATTTCGTTATATTGTGTTGAAATAATTTTTTATTGTAATTAAACAAATTCTTCTACTATTATTGAATATGTATATTATGAGAGGGCGGTTTTAAAAAACATTATTAACCAACTTCTCAAATAATCTTTATTATCAATGATTGTGGAATCGTAGTAAATTATGGAATTACATGGATCTTTACTTAATATCTGAAATTTGTAAACAAATCATGCGCATACACACATGAGTTATGACCAAACTAATTAAATTGAACAAACTCAACCATTTTATCGGAAGATTAAATTGATAAAAATATTATATGCCCATTGTTTCATTATATTGTGTCAAAATAAATTAATATTCAAATTAAATAAATTCTTAAACTATTATGAACATGTATATTATGAGAGGGGTGTCGGTTTTAAAAAACGTTATTAAGTTGTATTCAATATTTGTAACTTTTGATTGTAAATATTACGTTCATATTGTAATTTTTATTTTTATATGTTTGTGATGTTTTTAAGATTATCAAAATTTTAGATATATATAATGAAAATATTTTTCCAATTAATAATTCATGTAAATTATTTTTAAATTAATTTTTAATAGAAAATTCATAAGAGACCAATCAATTTTTAAGAATAATAGAAATTAATTTATCTATTACAGTACTTTTATATAAAAATTTATTATAATAGCAGGAAACTGGAGAGACTTGCACTCAGAAGCTTTCAAAATATTTTTCTTGAATTTTCACATTTTTATTTTTTATTAAAATTATTTTCTTGCATTTAATTTATAATTAATTATACCTATTAAATATATATTAAATACACTTTATTTCATATTTAAAATAAAAGTTGAACAATTTTATTAGAACATTATTATTATTATTATTTTGTTATAAAATATTAATGATTTATATAAAAATACCATTATTTTAAGGTAAAACAATAAATTTAAATAAAATTTTATCGTCATTTCTAATCCTTATTCAAAATCATTGCAATTTTTTTGGCAATAATTAATAGACAATTTTAACTTTTCGATAAATTCGTAATCAATGATCGTGAGAATCATGATAAGATACATAAGTATATATATTTTTCGATTAACATCCGCAATTTAAATAAAAGTAATATCGTAGAATTTACATTTATACCTGAACAAATTATACACAGGGTATGAGCAACTCGATTAAATTAAATCAAGTCGACCCTTTTTTCGTCAATTAAATCAATAAAAAAATCACTCATTCGTTGTTTGATTATTTTGTGTTGGAAAAATTAATATTCTAATTAAACACATTCTTATACTATTACTAATCAATTAATCATGCATGTATGTTATGAGATGGGAGACGGTGTTTAAAATCGTTAATTAGTTATATTTAATATTTGCAAATTTTTATTATAGAAATTATGTTGACATTGTAGTTTGGTATGGAAAAAAGTAAAAGGTGTAGTTGATTTTTGCTATTTTAAACAAATTCTCACTTTTTGAGCATTAAGTAAGGGTGTTATAAAACGAGCATCGGTTTTAAAAACAATTATATGTACAAATTTATTATAAAATTTAATAAAAGAATATTAGAATATGTGAGTATCAGTTTGATGTGTTCATGAATTTAATTTTCATGTTACAAACAAAACATTTCTTATAAAATGCTCTGAAAAATTAATTAAATGTAGAGATACGAGTGTCGGATCAATCCAAAAAAACATGAAGCATGGCTTACAATATGCATTTGAATTCTGTTTTTTTCGTCATAAAACCAAATATATCGACAAGTGAAATCAATCACACCTCTCATCACATTTACATTCTAATCGTACAATCAATTTTACTAACAAATAATTTAATAACAAATTAAGCAATCACGTCTTTTATGATGTCATCGACAATAGAAAAGATTCACAAATGTTATTTTTACTTATTCAATGTCAAACTTTGCAAATGTTTGTCAATATTGGATTTCAAAAGTATTTTTTATGCAACAAAATAGGTTCGTCAATATCTTCAAAATTATTATTATTATTAATATTCAAGAATTTAACTGAAACATGTTTTTTTTACCTAATTCTTTTCTCTTTAATTTTTAAACATTCAAATTTAATTACATTTCACATAATTTTTAATTTAACATATTAACTTTCAAATAATAAAATTTAACAAACAATAATGTTATGTGTATAATTTTTAAAAATATTTTCGTGCCGCGCGTAGCGCAACTTTGTTACCTAGTTTTGAATTATGTTAAATAATATACATCAATCCCGAAAATATGATTTTCAATAGAACAAGATATAACACAGTAACACACCCTGAACTTGCTCTAGCTAACTTTCGAAAACATTGATCACCAGATAATCTAACTAGCACACGCAACATAAGCAACACGTATAACCATTTTTTCATATCATCGTATATATCCATAAATTTGTTACTGTAGAAACCCAAACCACAATCTATTAACAGTTCTATACTAAAAGCAATTTCGTATTGGCTCAGGAACAAGAGAGAAAACTCTCTAAATAACTCACTTTTATTCTCAAATTCAATGTCCCCTTACAATGCTCTAAACATGCCTATTTATACTAATGCTAGAGGGCCTTACATGCAAATAATGAGGTCCTTAAATGCAAATAAATGATGGTAGGTGGAGTAGGTGGAGTAGGTAGTGTTTTTGACTTTTAATTTTGCACATGGGTGGCTATGTGGTCTAAGGTGGCTGGCTTCTGGAATCATACTCCCCGGGTTGGAAAGAACTCCACCTCGAGTTTTAGTGTTCTTCATTGTCCAAATAAGGTGAAAGATCAGCAACATTAAAAGTTGCAGAAACACCATATGTTCCAGGCAGTTCTACTTTGTAAGCATTGTCATTGATTTTCTGCACAACTTTGAATGGTCCATCAGCTCTAGGTGACAACTTGGCATTTGGTTGATTAGGAAATCTCTCTTTTCGTAGATGAATCCAGACCAAATCTCCAACTTTAAAAATCTGTTGCTTCCGATGTTTGTCTCGCTGATTTTTGTATCTGGAATTTTGTTTCCGTATCTGCTCTCGAACTTGTTCATGCAGTTTCTTGATTTCCTTCGCTCGACTATCTGCATCAGAACTGAATTGTTGTTTGTTGGTTGACGGAGTCAAATCAAGTGGGCTAAGTGGACGGGTGCCATATACAACTTCAAAAGGGCACTTTCCCGTGGACTGATTAGTTGAATTATTGTAAGCAAATTCAACTTGAGCCAGAATAAGATCCCACTGCTTCAAGTTTTTACCAACAAAACTTCGAAGTAGATTTCCCAACAGTCGGTTGATAGCTTCGGTTTGTCCATCAGTCTGAGGATGGTTCGCACTACTGAACTGCAGCTTAGTTCCCATCTTCTTCTATAAAGTTCTCCAAAAATGGCTTAAAAACTTGACATCTCGATCAGAAGTGATCGTTTTTGGAATTCCATGAAGACGAACTATTTCTTTGAAATACAAATCAGCAACTTGAACAGCATCATTAGTCTTTTGACAAGGAATGAAATGGGCCATCTTTGAAAATCTATCCACCACGACCATAATTGAATCTTTCTGACGTTGACTTCGTGGAAGTCCCAAAATAAAATCCATAGTAACATCTTCCCATGGTGATTCAGGTACGGGAAGTGGCATATATAAACCAGTGTTTTGGCGTTTGGATTTAGCCAAATGACAGATTCTGCATCTTTGAATATGTCGATTTATATCTCTTTCCATTCTTGGCCAATAAAAATTTTCCTTTACCAGGGCCATAGTTTTATCTCGACCGAAATGACCTGCTAATCCTCCATCATGGGCTTCCCAGATAATGGCTTCTCGTAGTGAACATCGAGGAATACACAAAGTCTTCTCTTTGAATAAAAATCCTTCATGCTTGTAGTAATCTTTGGAGGATTGCACTTCAGTAGTATTCCAAATTTTCTGGAAGTCAGGATCATCTGGGTACAACTCCTTGATCATTTCAAAACCAACTACTTTTGTTTGGAGTGTAGACAGTAGAGTATGGCGCCTACTGAGAGCATCTGCAACAACATTTTGAATTCCAGCTTTGTGCTTGATTAGAAATGGATAAGACTGTAAAAACTCACTCCAAGATGCATGTCGACAGCTAATCTTCTGTTGAGAGTTCAAATATTTTAAAGCTTCATGATCAGAATAAAGAATGAATTCTTTATTTAACAGGTAATGACTCCAATGATGCAAGGCTCGAACAATTGCATAAAACTCCTTGTCGTATGTTGAATACCGAAGTTTTGCATTGTTAAGCTTTTCACTGAAGAAGGCTATAGGATGACCTTCTTGACTTAGAACAGCACCAATTCCGGTGTGGGAAGCATCACAGCTAACTTCAAATACTTGATCAAAATTGGGAAGGGCTAATACTGGTGCTTCAGTTAAATATTTCTTCAGCTTGTCAAAACTTTTCTGTGCAGCCTCGGTCCATTGAAACTTGTCTCCTTTGATACAATCTGTGAGGGGAGCGGCAACTGTGCTGAAGTTTTTGATGAATCTTCTGTAAAAAGAGGCTAATCCATGGAAACTTCTGACCTCATGGATTGATTGCGGAACTGGCCAGCTATTGATTGCTTCTATCTTTTCCGGATCAACTCGAATGCCTTCGGATGTGATGATGTATCCAAGAAAAGTAACTTCATTTGTCAGGAAAGCACATTTCTTCAAATTGGCATAGAGTTTTTGTTCACGAAGAGTCTGTAACACTTGTCGGACATGTTCCAAGTGTTCCTCCTTGTCCTTACTAAAGATCAGAATGTCATCAAAATAGACGACGACAAATTTACCAATAAAGGGTCGAAGGACTTGATTCATAAGTCGCATGAACGTACTTGGCGCATTGGACAACCCAAAGGGCATAACTGTCCATTCATAAAGACCATCTCTTGTTTTAAAGGCAGTCTTCCATTCATCTCCTGGTCGAATTCTGATCTGATGGTATCCGCTTCGAAGATCAATCTTTGAAAAGATAGTGGAACCATGTATCTGATCTAGCAAATCATCAAGTCTAGGAATTGGAAATCTATACTTGATGGTAATTTTGTTGACAGCTCGACTATCAACACACATTCTCCAGCTTCCATCTTTCTTAGGGACTAGAATGGCAGGAACCGCACAAGGACTAACACTTTCGTGTAGTAATCCTTTTTTTAATAATCCTTCAACTTGATTTTGGATTTCAGCATGCTCCTGAGGACTCATTCTGTATGCGGGTCGGTTTGGAATTTTTGCTCCCGGACTGAAATCAATAGCGTGTTGGATGTCTCGCATGGGGGGTAGTCCAGATGGAATGTCTTCTGGAACCACATCGGGAAACTCTTCAAGTAATGGTTTAATTTCGACTGGAACATGAGTCTCCTTATTTGATTCGAATAATAGAAATAAGCTCATGGTTTGAACTTCCTCTATAGCGTCTTCCAGTTGTTTCTTCGTGACTAGGGACACTAATGGTTTGGCTTCCTTCTTGTTTTTATCAAGCTCACTCGGCGGCAGAGTAGCTAGCTTGATTTTTACTCCATCCTTGACAAAAGAGTAAGTGTTTGCATAACCGTCATAAAGTACTTGACGATCATACTGCCATGGCCTACCTAGGAGAAGATGACAGGCATCCATAGGCACAACATCACACCATACTTGATCCTGGTACTTCTGACCAATAGAGAATGTCACTAGGCAACGCTTGTCAACTTTGACTGTACTTCCTTTATTGAGCCAATGCAAACTGTAGGGGTGTGGATGAATCTGGGTTGGTAGATCCAATTTTTCTACCATGTAACTTGAAACGACATTTTCACAACTCCCATTATCTATGATAACATCACAGACTTTTCCTGCAGAAGTGCAACGAGTGTGGAAAATATTGCGTCTCAACCAAGGTTCTTCCTTATTGGCCATTGTGTTTAGGCTTCGTCGGATTACTAAGGACTCACCCTGATCAGCAGTAGTAATTTCTTCATCGTATATTGGATCTGCGTAATATTCCCCTTCAGTGTCTTCTCGAGTCTCTTCTTCCTCATAAACTTCATAGGCTTCTCCTTTGATAATTGTGATGGTTCTCCGGTTTGGACAGTTTGAAGCAATGTGACCAAAACCTTGGCATTTAAAGCATTTAATGGCCTTGTTTTTGTTTTCTATAGAAATGGTTTTAGGAGAGGGTTGGGTGGAAGAGCTGGCTTGGTTGGTAGGTGGCTTCTGATTGTAAGGTGGTTGGTTTGCTGGAGAGAAATTTCTCGTGGTAGATCTTTTGGGTAGCTGCTTCTCTACTCGCGTAGCAAGACGAATAACATCTTCTAACGACCAATATTGTTGAAGTTCAACACGATCAGCAATATCAGTATTTAATCCTCCGAGGTATCTGGCAATGGTCTGCTCCTCTTTTTCTTGTATATCACACTGCATCATCAACTTCTCAAATTCTCTTGTGTATTCTTCGACTGATAAATTCTTCTGACGAAGATTTTGCAGTTGGATAAACTTGTCTTGGTAGTAGTGAGGAGGGAGAAACATTCGGGTTAATTCCTTTCGCATTTTTTCCCAAGTTTTGATCTTGCTTTTTCCTTCTCGGTCTCGCCTTTTTTTAAGATTTTCCCACCAAATGGAAGCATGTTTCCTTAATTTCACAGCAATAATCTTCACCTTTTTTTCTTCATGAATATCCTTATATTCAAACACCCTTTCGACTGTTTGAAGCCAATCGATGAAATCATCCGGTTGAAGTCTTCCTTCAAAGTTAGGAATGTCAACTTTAATGTCATCATGTCTGACTTGTGGCCTTTGAGGTCTACGATTTCTAGGTGTTGAAGAATCACTGAAAGATTCTTCATCTTCTGGTTGACGCTCGTTTAACAAGACTTGTTGGGCTTGCAAAGCATCTTGAAGTTCTTGAATTTGTCTCCGCATGTCCGCCATTTCAACATCTCGCAGAGGTTGTCTTCGTAGAGGCATGTTGAAAAATAAATTTTCAGTGAACAGTGCCCGTGAACAGTGCTCGTGAACAGTACCGTATGAACAGTGCCGTATGAACAGTACCGTATGAACAGTGTCGTATGAACAGTGTCGTATGAACAATACCGTATGAACAGTGCCCGTGAACAGTGCTCGTGAACAGCACCGTATGAACAGTGTCGTCTTCTCCGGTGATGAACAGTGTCGTCTTCTCCGGTGATGAACAGTAACTCTGCCTGAACAGTGTCGTCTTCTCCGGCGATGAACAGTGAACAGTGAATAGTGAACAGTAACTTCCGACCGGAATTTCTGTTTTTTTTTTCACTCAACTCCGGGATCTAAAAACTTGCTCTGATACCAAAATATGGCTCAGGAACAAGAGAGAAAACTCTCTAAATAACTCACTTTTATTCTCAAATTCAATGTCCCCTTACAATGCTCTAAACATGCCTATTTATACTAATGCTAGAGGGCCTTACATGCAAATAATGAGGTCCTTAAATGCAAATAAATGATGGTAGGTGGAGTAGGTGGAGTAGGTAGTGTTTTTGACTTTTAATTTTGCACATGGGTGGCTATGTGGTCTAAGGTGGCTGGCTTCTGGAATCACGTATAATAACTGTAATTTATAAGTGAAAGTGATTCTATAAAGCGAGACTATAACAAATAACGAACACCAATAGTAAGCATAACCTCCTGTTATTAAATATATATAAGCACCCCATAGTAGAAAGTCAAGCATGTCCATACAAGTTACAACCTTATTTAACAAGGAACACCATTTTCCACTACCAGACTGAAGATCCTAAATCTTCATGGTAGATCTTACATTACTAAAGATATAAGGTTCACACTTAGGGTGAGGGGGACCTTGAGTATGAGGATGCATAAGATGGACTGACACTACGGCTCCCAGATGAATAGCTGTCCAGAGAATATCCATGCCTATATGAATAGCTTCTCCTTCTAGGAGGGGACATGCTAGGGGAGACACTTGGTGAGTATCTCCTCCTCGAAGAGTTCCTAGGAGAGATGCTGCAGGAATATCTGCTTCTCGCATACCTATACGCTCTCGGGGACCTGTAGTAGCAATCATCAGGAGAATAATCCCTATAATAACCACATCTGCTAACAGGGGATCTGCTGTATGGAGAGCGAGATCGTGAGTAGGAGACTGATCTATGTCGCCTCTAGTAGGGCGAGTACGATCCCCTTCGCCTGTAATGGTAAGAAGAGTGTGATCTCCGCCCCCTACTGTAGTACTGGGGGGAGTGTGATCCCGTTCAGATGAGAAACTAGATGAACGGCTCCTGTGATAAGGAGAATAACTTGGAGATCGACGACGCCCTAACAAAGGAAAATAAAGTATAACTACTAAAATTGATGCCTTCCATTTACAATAACAATCATGACTTAATTGAAACAATAATAACGGTAAATGTACCATGAACTTCTCTCAGCCCAAGGTACCTCCCAGGAGTTGGTGTACGACCCCTCCGCCTTTTGGCCTGGAAGAATACATATGGTAGCCATGTGGTTACCGTAAAATCCTCATGACTATTTGATATATGGTTATGGATGATGACATGTTAGTATTTATCAGATGGCAAATCATATAATTAAATGACGCAATGTTAAATTGCATAAGAGAGAAATGCAGGGCATACAACCCTCTAAAAGTCTGATATTTGCTGTAGTTTGATTTGATTTGTTAGTTTGAACTTTGATGAAGAGCTGCTCATTCAGTTACCCGGCCTGCTGCCAAAAACACTTCATGCACAAAAAACTTTAAAACTCAAGATACAGATAGATGCATAGGTAATTAACAAATCACGTCACATACAATTTCCAGTAACAACAGGCAAAAAGAATCGCATTTTAGAAGCAATCACACGAAGATAAATTAAAATTTTATACATTCTCCACCATAATGACACGACCTTCAAGCACAGATCAGTCTAGGTACTTGATGCAACGCTCAGCCTCCTCTCTACACTCGACATTGTCACAAAGCCAAATCCGCGGGATCCTCTAGACCATGGGTCAACTACAAGATGGCCGGACATCTTCCACCTGACACATCAATTGAAGAATAACAATAATAACATATACCAAAAAGCAAGAAAACAGAAAACTCCTATCTTCACAAAATAAAGAATCTGGGACCTCTAAAAATAAACCTTCCCTTCAGTTGAGAAATGCTTCTCCATATCCCTCTTAGTAATCCGAGGGGATAATCCAGTCACATACAGATTGTTTTCAGGATTTTCAACTTCACTTGAATCATAGCTCCTACTATACAATGTTTTTATTTAATTAATATCAGTTATTAAAATCATCAAAACAACATAAACAGATTCTATACCAACGTAAACTGTAACTCATTACCTTGACCTGGTACTCGACAGGGACCTAGAGCTTGACAAAGACCTGGAGACCGATCTCTTGTACCTCCTGTATGGTGAAGGAGAGCGAGAGTACCTAAAATCAAAGCCAACAAAACAAATTAAGTACAACTTCTTAATACATTATCTCGTATACACATTACTCGTTCAAATTCTAACACAAAAACACACCTGGATCTTCTGGAGTATGACATCTGCGGTTAAAAAACTTATCATTCTTTCTCATGATATCACTTTAAGTCTTTAACACAACACTTGAAACTAAACGACAAGATACTAATTCAATAATAGAATCACAAAAAGGCAAAACATCAATTTCAATAATACAATTTATAAATAAAATCACAGAGATCGAATAATCGAAATCGAAATTCAAAATTATTCTAGCTAGACAACACACAAACAACAAGCCGTACATACGAATCATAAGTCGAATTATACAAATGAGCATATGAATTAAGTAATTAACATACAAATGACAAATTTATTAAATTTCAATTACATCTAAAATAACGAAGGAATTAATTTCATGATTTAATAACATTAGACAATTTCGATCCAATTTGTTAAAATTATAAATTGATCGAAATCACTAAAACAAACACTCGTAACGAAAACAGAAACACCAGATACGTACATACTGATAATCCTCACGGTCGATTAATGGCTTCCGATCACTGTTCCGAGCACTGTTCCGGGGGTACTTCGCCTGAGTTTGGGTATCTGCAAAACAATGCTTGCACGGGGGTGGTGGCCGTCAAGCACCTCCGGTGTGAGAATCAGTAATCGAAATAATAATAATCGAAACGGGTGAAAATGTATCTGTGTGAAAGGAGAGAATGAGTAATAAGTTTGTGCTATTCAAATTGTATCTCACCTTGTGTGTAGAATGGGGGTATTTATAGGTTGGATCTTCTAATCACTGTTCACCCACTTGGTGACCCACTTGTTATGCCGTTAAAGCTATAGTGAGCCACTATTGGAATAGTGATTAGTGTCTCTTTCCCACATACCTCGATTCTAACACTGTCGCTTTTGCTATAGTTGAATGTTTCTGTGTTCCCTTAAATACCTTTATGGTCCCCTGCCTTAGTGAGCAAGATAACAAGATATTTTTGCACAAGTATTTATGTAAAGATATTTGTCTGTCAAGTGGAGCAATTTAGTAAAGATAATATGAAATGACACATGTGTAATTAGTGAATATTTATTACAGGTGGAGCAATAGCGGGCAGAGGTTGGTTAATGTTTCAGCGGGTGCCCGCTGTAAGCTTACAGCGGGTACCTATCATTGCCCCCACTCCTTCTGTGCGGTTTAGCGGACAGGAGGAGGAGAAACTAAAGATGCCGTAATGCTCGAGAAAAAATCTTTTGAAAATGATACCATGTGTGCCCCCCAAGTGTTGGCGGTCAACACTTTTTAGAAAGAATTTAGGTGAAAATATGCCCCCCAAGTGTTGGCGGTCAACACTTAGGAGTTAGAAAAAATTTGGAAAATATGCCCCCCAAGTGTTGGCGGACAACACTTAGGAGTTAGAAAAAATTTGGAAAATATGTGAATGTTTGACAACGGGTTCATGTGCTTGACGGGTGTGCCATTTGAAACGTTTTTTGTAACGCTTGATTATAAATGCAATAATTAGTAATAAATGAGAAATTCGAAATAAATGAAGGAATAATATTAAATGTCAATAATAAGTGAAATGATAAGTTGTAGTTCGTATTAATGAGAAGTGACCTTTGGGTGGAAAGAGAATGTACCTTGATGATGTAATGTGTCAGGAGTAAGTGGGAAGTTAAGACTTAGTGGGCAGTTTTTGCTGGAAACGAGGCGGTTACTGCCGGCTGTAAGAATGACGTGGACCAATCATAGCCATCCACGAATTGTTTGTAAGTTTTTCACCCCCATGACACGCACCGCACGCGTATAAAAGATGGGTTTGTGTATTATTTGTTAAAGTTTTTACTGCCTTTTTCAACTTTTTTCTCTCCATTTTCTTTGTCTTCTTCGAGTACGTTGCTACGCTTGTACTGGATTTGTCGAGTATTTCTGCCATTGAAGCCATATACAACCTCCTGATTTGAGGTATGCTTTATATTTTTCTTTTGTGATTTCTGTTTCTTTTCATCATATAATTTGTCCCTTCATTCGCTGTTATTGTGGTATATGTGAGTGGGTTTTGTGTTTATGTCCTTGGTTTGCATGTTTCAAGTATTTGTAAATGTGATTCGATTGTGTAATCTGTAAAGGTTAGTAATCTGTAAGTTTTTGTTTGTTGTTTCTGTATCTGGTATTTGGATTTTGGTAGTTTTGATCCGTTTTGTGATTCGTGTGAAAATGGTAGTTCGATTTGGCAGTGTTGGTGAGGTGTTTGTAATTTGTATATATATGTGTATATATTCCATATGTGTTGTGTATATTGGTTTTTGATTCTAGGGTTTTGTTGTTTCTGGAGGGAATGGAATATGAATTGTTTGTTTCGATTTGTAGAATAAAAAATTGTTAAAAAATATATGTGTGTACCAGACATTGTTGATGGCGTGTTTGGCTGTTAGCGGTAGTATATGAATAATTATGCCCTTGTCTGCAGATGGGTGATGAATTCGTAGATCCCGCTACTGGCGAGAGAAGACCACTAGTGAACATGTACGGTCGTTGGGCGGACATAGGTCCGTTGAGTTACACTGCCGTTTTGTGGAGAAACCGCTACCAGTACTTTGAAAGTTCCGAGTGGCGGGCGAGCAACGTGTTGCCAACCCCATATTCGAAGGCAGATATGGATGATAAATTTGCCGAATTTGCTCATTTACAGCAGGACAGCACGTTTAGAGGTGATGACTGGGGGGATTATGTTGAAAGGATGTTTCGAATTGAAGATGGATATTTCTGGAGACGGCCGGGACCCGGTGAGAAGTTGTACCATCGTTTTGATGACGACTCCGTCTGTATTCCCGTAAGTCATTTTAGGGCGGGTTTACGGTTGCCGCCGCACAAATTCCTGATGGATTTATTTCGATTGTATTTCCGCTGTCCGTTGGCTCAAATGTCTCCCAATTCAATAAGGGCTATTAACTGGTTTATAGCTAGTAACGAGGCGTTGAACAAGCAGCCTACATTTAGGGCTTTTTTCTATTTATTTGATGTTAAAGCCAGCCGTGCAAAACCTTTTTATGAGCTCCAGTTCGTTAAGTCTCAAACCCGTATTGGAAAAGCTCTGGATGGATACCGCCCATTTGCATTCCCCAAGGGTATGGCGGGTTGGCAAGAGGAATTTCTGGTAGTTGGTGGCGGGGAGTTTGCTTGGCATAAGAATTTCGTGAAGAAAGTTGAGTGTGCTTATAGGACGGATCGTAACCGTCTCAGCCAGGTGGAGATAGATTTTTTAGTAAAGCTGGTAAAGGCGTTGGGTGAGGTATGGACCGAGTCGAATTTGATTGACCCGGCTGATTTGAGAAGACACTGTTGTAAGTCTCTGTTTCGACTTTATCCTTCAGTTTTTTCTAATTTTCTTTATTTGAAATTCTGTTGTGTAATTTTGTAGTGTTGGATCCTCGTAAAGCAGAGTTGGATCCTCATCCCACTTTGTCTATTGAGCACGAGGCTAAGATGTATGCTGATTTCATGCTTCTGCAACCACCCAGGCCTAAGCGGGTTCACGGGATGTTTGCTGCAGAAAACATCATAGATGCCTTTGATCTTTCAGGGCAAGGTGCTGGTGTGGAGACTACGGAGCGGGTTGAGTATGAGGAGCCCGTTGTTGCTGAGGAAGAAGTGCCCGGTAGTAACGCTCAATCTGAGCAAGAAGAAACTGGGGAAGGTCTAAATTCTGAGGACGATTCTTTGTCCGAATTGTTGGGTGATATGTCTGCACGGAGAAGGGATATGCCTTTGGAGTCAAATTTGCAAGATGCCCAAGGTGATGAGTATGCTGTTGAAGACGAATTTGTCGTTGAAACAGAGAGGTCCGCTGATAGGGACGTTGGTGCGGAAGATGAGCCATTTGTTGATAGAGATTTTGCTGTTGATTCTGAGAATGAAAGTGATGGTTCTGCTGCTAGGAGGACGATTGCGTCGCATACGGTTGGAGATATTGCTGAGGATTCTGACATTCGCGCGCCCAGTGTAAAGGCCGCAATTCGAAGGAACGAACATGGATCTGTTGTTAAGGCTGTCGAGGTGGTTGGCACCGTAGGCCAAGGAACTATGGATATTGACAGCGGAGAGAAAGTGTCCACCGTGAGAGGGCAAGAACCACCCGTGAAAGTAACGGAGGTGATTGTTGATGAGAGTCCTGAAATTCCTCTGCGTTGTTCAAAGAGGAAGTCTGTTGTTGAGGCTAGTACTTCTAAACGTAGACGTATTGAGCCTACTAAGGTGAGTGAGGACGTTGCTGATGAGAATGTTGTTATGGAGGAACCCGCTGAGAATGAGTCTGATGATGTCGATAGCGAGGATGATGCTGAGGATTATTGTGAAGAAGATACCGAAGATGATTCTGAGGATAGTTCCGAGGACGGTTCTGAGGATGGTGGTGATAATGGTGAGGAGGAGATAGTGTTCTATACAAGTAGTGATGATGAGGTAAATGATATAGAAGTTGGGTCCCGCCCAGGCTATGGGTTTCTCTTTAAGTCTGGGCCCAATACCTTCTCTGTTGATTCCATGACCGATGATGATCTTGTGAGAATGAATGAGTTGAGTTGGGAGCGGATGTGCCGTTTATCCCAAAAATATGCTGCACGGGTAAGTATTTTGTTTTTGTTTTTTGATATTTTTGTAGAGTTGATCTGAATATGTCCGTTGTTAAGGTGTATGTTTTTTGGGTGTTGTGTTTTGTAGAACCAGTGTATGTATACAGGTTTGATGGCTCGTGGAAACATGTACCGTGGTAGCAACATTGCTTTGAAACAGAGGATCAAAGGATTGGAGGAGGAGCTATCTGCTGAGAAATATCTGAAAAATAATGTTGTTAGGGCTTTACATGAGATTGAAATTGAGAGAAATGACTTTAAAGCAAGCTATGAGTATAGTGCTGACTTGCGGCGTTTTTTGGCGGAAGATAAGATAGAACTTGAGGCTGCCAATGCTACTTTGTCTGAGCAAGTGAAAAATTTGACCACTTTACTTAAATTTGAGAAAGAGCGTGCTGAGGAGGCTGAGGCTCATCTTGATTCTCGTCCAACTGAGGACAATGCCATATTAAAGTTCAGAAGTAGTGTTGAGTTTGCTGAAATTGTGAAGGCTGAGGCTGCCAAGGTTGCTATAGAACGGCAGGATCCCGCTAAGAATCATCCTGAGATTGGCCACCTACAAACCGAGATCGTAAGGCTGAAGGCAAAAGTAAAGAAATCCAAGCGTAAAGCCAGAGCCCTGAAGGCCCGCCTTGGGAAAACTGAAAGAAAGAGTGTTGGGTGTCAGTCTGATGTGGCTGTTGTTGCAATGGGTGCAGAAACTGCTGATAGTGAGATGGTCGTTGCGGAAAGCCTAAAGCCCGCTGAGAGCCCTTTAGTTATAGAAGGTGCAATTCCATTATCGACGGTAGCGGCCGTTCATACTGAAAGTAATATTGAAGCGGATGGCGCTGTGAAGCCTGTTGAGACAGAAAGGGAGCGAGTGAATATTGCAATTGTTGGTACCAATTTGACAGAGGCTAGCGGAACGCCTGGTGAGTCTGATGTTGCGGTCGAGCCCCTTAGTGCCATAGCTACTGCGTATGATAGTGAAGATGAAGATGCGGTACCGCTAAGGGGTATGGAGGGTCCCTTGAGCGGGTCTCGTTGGGCTTAGTTTATTTTTTGTAACTATAGCTAAGAACTTTTGTCTGACTTGTTTTGAAATCACTCAGTGGGTATGTCTGCTGTGTGATTGTGAAACATCTTGTTTTGATATCGCATTTTGGAAATTCCACATTCTAAGCTAGTTTTGTGATTGGTATTTTGGTGATTTCGGTAATTTTGCTTCAGGCTATAACTGAATTTGTGTTTGTATTTTTGTGTCAAAGTTTGTAGTAAATATGCGTGGGAAAATGGTTACCTTGAATTTGTGATTTTGACTGTGGGAGTTTGTCTTCAGCATTTAATACTGCATGGGAGTCAAAAAATTTGATTGTGTCTTTACTTCTTTCTGCATGGGGATTGTAATTTGTTGACCGGTGATGACCTTAGCCTTCATTTACCCCCCTATAAATAGGATAATTTGCTTATTGATTTCGATCATTCCCTTCTGCATCTGTCAAAAGAATTCCTCTTGTTATACAATCACATGAATCTTTCTAAGATGGACGAATTTTTTAGTCCCTTCGCCGGGGCACGGGAGCGTTCTCTGTCGAAGGACAGTGAGAATCTCTGGCTATCCCTTGCCAATTAGTATGAGGAGGATGGTGATTTGTACATGGCTGAGGAATTCCGTAAGCATGCTCGGAAAATTGCCCGTACTCGTGCTGCGGAAGAAGCCAAGAATGCACCGGAGACGGATGCAATCAACTTCCGTTTCCGTGCCCCTCCTCAGGAAGGAAGCTCTGAGGAGAAGGGCGTGGAAGCTAAGAGTAAAGCTTCCCAGGCATGAAGGATTTTTAGATGTAGGAATCTTTAATCCTTGTAATAACATGCTTGTAAGAAAACATTGTTATGAATAAAATATTTATTTCTCCCTTGCATCCATTTGTTTTCTGTATTTGTTCTGTTTTGAGTCGTATTGCCTTCGTAAGATTGTTTGTAGTATTCATCTCTTGTCGGGTTTTTTGCTGTAGTAAATGCCCGTTTAGGGGACTTGATCGTTTCCTGATGAAAATCGTAGATTGAAATTCATAGCTGTCTTTATGCCCGTTTAGGGGACTTGGCTCTTTCTTGGAGTATTGAGTACTTACGCCTTGATATTTTGTTGTCGATTGGCCGCAACAAACAGCTTTTGTAACTTTTGTTTTAAGATTCCGTCTTTTGTTGCAAGACTTGTAAGATGTTGATAACTTTGCGAAATTTCCAACTGTAAATCTGCAGTTGTCCGCTGATGTTCATCGTAATGTTGGTAAATAGTGTTGTAGTAACTGTCCGCAGATGGATTGTGTAGAATTTGGGATTTGTAATTGTGTAATGGTCCGTAGAGGGACTTTGTAATATTTGCAATGTGTAAGTGTCCACAGAGGGACTGTGTAATATTTGCAATGTGTAAGTGTCCGCAGAGGGACTTTGTAATATTTGCAATGTGTAAGTGTCCGCAGAGGGACTTTGTAATATTTGCAATGTGTAAGTGTCCGCAGAGGGACTTTGTAATATTTGCAATGTGTAAGTGTCCGCAGAGGGACTTTGTAATATTTGCAATGTGTAAGTGTCCGCAGAGGGACTTTGTAATATTTGCAATGTGTAAGTGTCCGCAGAGGGACTTTGTAATATTTGCAATGTGTAAGTGTCCACAGATGGACTTTGTAATATTTGCAATGTGTAAGTGTCCGCAGAGGGACTTTGTAATATTTGCAATGTGTAAGTGTCCGCAGAGGGACTTTGTAATATTTGCAATGTGTAATTGTGTAATGGTTGCTAGTTCACTGGGACTTCTGTGATTTTGCTAGCGTTGTGATAAACTTGTAAATGTAGACCGTTTTTCTGCAAAAGTATTCCATTGAAAACATAGTTTCCTTGATTTCAGAGAAGATATAGGGAAATGACCGTTTCAGACATCTATTGATAGTATTTTCGTAGCTTGTCACCATGCCATGTGTTGTTAACTTCAGTACCATTGAGGTAAGCTAGCTTGTAAGAACCCGGACTGAGTACTTTGATGATTTTGTAGGGTCCTTCCTATTTTGGCATAAGTTTGCCAGTGTGTCTGGGATCGGATGCCTCAGTTGCTCTGTTAACCAAATCGCCTTCCACATAGGCTCTGATTCTGGCCTTTTTTCCAAAGAACTCTTGAGTTTTTTCTTTGTAAGCGGTCATCTTTTCAACAGCGGCCTCTCTAGTTTCATCCAGAAGGTCAAGATTTGTCTTGAGTCCTTGAGTATTTGCCTCTTCTTCGAAATTAATGGCACGGTAAGACGGCGAGCCAATTTCGATTGGTGCAAGTGCTTCTGTGCCAAATGCTAATTTGAAAGGGGATTCCCCAGTACTTGTCCTGGGTGATGTGCGATAAGCCCAAAGAACGTTGGGTAACTCATAAGGCCATTTCCTTTTTGAAGTAGTCAGTCTTTTCTCTAGACCTCGAACGATGATGCGATTAGTTACTTCAACCTGTCCGTTGCTTTGAGGATGGCAAACGGACGCTTTCTTATGTTTGATCCCGTGGTCGGATAGGAATTTAGTAAATTTTGACCCCACAAACTGCGTACCGTTGTCAGATATGAGTATTACCGGGATTCCAAATCTTGTGATGACTTGTTCTTCAACAAAGCGAATGGCATCATCTTGTGTAATGTTCTTAAGGGCTTTCGCTTCTGCCCACTTTGTCATGTAATCAATGGCGACCATAACGTACTGCAAGTCACCTTTGGCTTTTGGGAATGGACCCATGATGTCGATGCCCCAAATTGCAAAAGGTATAGGGGATAGGATGGCCGCCGGAAGTGCTGGTGATTTTCTGGACATATTGCTAAATAATTGACATTGGCGGCATCTTTTGGTGAAGTTTTTGCATTCCTTGTGCATTTTTTGCCAGTAATAGCCTTGTCTGAGTATTTTGTGTGCCAATGCCTTGCCAGCCATGTGATCGCCACAAATGCCTTCGTGGACTTCTCTTATGCAATATAGGGCTTCTTCCTCGTCGACACATTTGAGTATAGGGGAGTCAAAACTTCTCTTGTATAAGGTGCCCTCCTGAAGAAAGTATTTTGTTGCTTGCGATTTGACTATTTTTGCTTTGAGTCTGTCATCTGGTAGTGTGCCATTTTCCAGATAACGGATGTAAGGGGTCATCCAGCTATCCCTTGGCGGGTTTATTTCCATGATATCCAGTTTGCTTGTACTTGGGACGGTTAATTCTTCAAAGTAAACCGTGTCCGCTTCTACTCTCTCGCCTTGAGTTAATTTAGATAACATATCTGCAACTGTGTTATCCATCCTATCTATTTGTTCAAGAGAGTATTCTTCAAATTGAGTTAGCATTGTCTGAACTAATTCCTGATATTTGCTGAGATTGCTATCTTTTGTTGAATAATCCCCTGTTGTTTGTCGAACGACCAGCTGTGAGTCGCTATAGATGGTTATCTTTTTTACTTGTAAGTTTTTTGCCAATGCTAAACCGGCCAAAAGTGCCTCATATTCTGCTTGATTGTTTGTGGCTCTGAAGTTTAGCTGTATGGCTTGTTTGACTTGAAAACCGTCAGGGCTAGTCAAAATGAGCCCTGCTCCACAACGGGTGTTTGTAGAGGAACCATCTACATACAACTGCCAATTGCTGTCCGCGGCTGTGGTGGTCTTTGCGGGTGCTTCTTTTTCAGTTGTCAAGAATGAACATTCAACCATAAAATCAGCTAACGCTTGTGCCTTGATGGCGGTTCTTGGTATGTACTTAAGATCAAATTGACCCAGTTCTACCGCACAGTTGATCAATCTACCTGATAAATCTGGTTTGTGAAGTATTTTTCTTAGCGGTTGGTCTGTGATGATTCTGATTTGTCTCCCTTAAAAATAGTGTCGCAATTTTCTGCTTGCCATGACCAAAGCTAGAGCAAACTTTTGGACGTTGGGGTAGCGGGTTTCCGCATCTTTGAGCACTTGGCTGACATAGTAGACTGGCTTTTGCTCCCCATTTTCTTCTTTGATAAGTACCGCCCCTACGGCATTGTCTGTTGCGGATAAGTAAAGTGATAGCGGCTCTGAGGGGGCTGCGACCGCAAGTAGTGGAGCGGAAGAGAGATCAGTTTTGAGATCTTCGAAGGCCTTCTGGCATTCTGCCGTCCAAGATATTGTGTTGGTTTTTGTTGCCTCTTTCAAGGTATCAAAGAATGGAAGGCATCTGTCTGCTAATTTTGCTATGAACCTTCTGAGGGCAGCCAACCTCCCCGTTAGTTTTTGTATTTCCTTTAAGGTTTTGGGTGGTTGCATGTCGACTATGGCCTTTATCTTTTCAGGGTTGGCCTCAATGCCTCTGTGAGACACCAAGAAGCCAAGGAATTTGCCAGCATCAAGTGCGAATGCACATTTATCTGGGTTGAGCTTCATATTGTGTTTTCTGAGGGTGGAAAAACATTCTTCCAAGTCTTGGAGGTGAGAGGTCGTCAAGAGGGATTTTACTATGAGATCATCCACATATACCTCCATATTTCGGCCCAACTGTCCGCTGAAGATTTTATTCATGGTTTTTTGGAAGGTGGCACCGGCATTGATTAATCCGAAAGGCATTACCTTGTAACAATATACCCCCCTATGTGTAACGAAAGCTGTTTTCTCCCTGTCTTCTGGAGTCATTTTAATTTGGTTGTAGCCTGAGTAGGCGTCCATGAAACTTAGCATTAGATGACCCGCTGTGGCATCAATGAGTTGGTCTATTGAAGGAAGAGGATATGGGTCCTTTGGGCATGTTGCGTTTAATTCTGTGTAATCAACGCATATCCTCCACTTTCCATTAGCTTTCTTTACTAGCACCACGTTTGCGACCCACTTTGGGTAGGTGACCTCGCAAATCAAGTCCGCATCCAAGAGTTTGTCAATTTCAATATCAATGGCTCGTTGTCGCTCTGGTGCAAAGTTTCTTCTTTTCTGTATTTTTGGTGCTTTGTCCGGATCCACATTTAACTTATGGATTGCCACGGACTCATCTAATCCTGGCATATCCTTTGGACTCCATGCGAAGACGTCCGCGTACTTTCTCAAGAGATCAGTGAGACCCTTTTTAAAGATTGAATCGAAACCCGCTCCTATATTGACAGTCCTGTTTGTGTCTCCGGGTATGATTTCTATTTTCTCTGTCTGTACCGCAGGGGTTATCGGCGGTTTTTCTTCTCTTTTGAGACACTTCATTAGATTGGAATCTATCCTTGGTGGATCTTCTGTCAGCGGGTCGTGCCCGTCAATAAATTTTACCTCTTTTCTCTTTTTATTGTTGGCACGTTGGTTTGCATCATGCCTTTGTCTTTCTGTTTGCCTTCTTTTTTGAGCTCTTTCTCTGTTGACATTGCTGGGTTCGGATTTTCCCAAGGTGAGTGCAATGACGTAGCACCTTTTGGAGGTTTCAGAATCCCCTTTGATTTCTCATATTCCGTTTGAAGTGGGGAATTTGATTTTGAGATGAGGGGTGGAAGTAACTGCTTTTAACAAGTTTAATGTGGGTCTTCCCAGGATCATGTTGTAGGAAGAGGCTGTGTTAATGACATAGAATTTGATGATTTTGCATACTTGTCTGGGAGATTCCCCAAAGTAGACAGGGAGCCTTGCAATGCCCGCTATTGGGACGGCGTTGTGGCCGAAACCGTAGAGGGGTGTCTCGTCATGACATGTTTCTAACTTTTCTTCACTTAGTTTGAGTCTGTCCCAAGTGTGTTGGAAACAAATGTCGACAGAGGACCCGTTGTCAACTATGACCCTTTCGACTTCATTCTGAGCAATGCCCAAGGATATGACTAGTGCCTCGGTGTGATTGGGATTGATGCCCTCATAGTCGGCATCCGTGAAAGTAATGACATTTGGCGGGCCCTCAGATATGGCATAGACGGACTGTTCCTCTCTAGGTGGTGAGACATGTCCGCCAAACACGGTATGTACTATGTTTTTGTTGTGCCCTTGGGAGGAGGATGGGCCAAGTATTTGTCTGGGCAAGTATTGAGATAAGTTTTCAGCCTTGACTTGTTTTTTCAGAAAGTACTTGAGAGATAGGCAGTTATCTGTAAAATGCCCATGTGTTTCATGATAATCACAATGCTTGTCCTTGGGCCTGTCATCAGGTGATGAGTGCATTGGAGCTGGTGGAAAGTAGAAAGGTTTTCCTTTGATTTCTCTTAGGATGGTTGCTCTTGGGAGAGTAAATTCGGTCCATTTTGGCTCAGGACGCCTATCTGGTCTTTGCGGGTTTGAGGGCCCTTGGCGGTCCCTGACCGGCGTTGATGGTTAGGTTTTTTGGGCGGGCAGCGGCCCGTGAGTAGTTTGTACTTGATGCAAAGCGGGTGCTTGCCTTTGGTAAGGCGTGTATCTTTCTCTCTGAAAATACGGTGTGGGAGCGGGTGGAGCCCTAGATTGTTTGAGTACGTTGAGAGATTCGATTTTGTTGATGGCTTGAGATGCCAAGTCATACGCCTTTGCTTGAGTGGTGGGTTTAATTTCCATGAGACGGCATACGTATTTCTCGCATTCGTAAGGGTTGAGACCTCTTCTTAAATGGACCAATGCCTCTGTCTCGTTGACACAGACAACCTTGTTGACGGCTTCCTTGAAGCGGTCGATGTAGTTCTGCAAGGTTTCTCCGTTGCGCTGTGCAATGGTTTCGAGGAACACGGTATGAACCTCATGTTGTTGATTTGCTTTGAACTTGTTGAGGAACAATTTCTTAAATTCCAACCAAGTATCTATGGACCTGGTGGATATTCTGCAGAACCATCTTTGGGCGTTG
Source organism: Kitagawia praeruptora (assembly GCA_037693485.1). Taxonomy (NCBI): domain Eukaryota; kingdom Viridiplantae; phylum Streptophyta; class Magnoliopsida; order Apiales; family Apiaceae; genus Kitagawia; species Kitagawia praeruptora. Next base: position 15,130,251 of record CM075347.1, read on the forward strand.
CGGCGAAGAAACGACACCGTGTTAATGGAGAGCCAGTTGGTCGAAGTAGCTCAGGTGTTCTTCCGGATCTCCAAGGCCGTCAAAAGAGTTGAAACTGTGATGTTTGATATTTTTCTGTCGTGGTTCGGCTTCTAGCCTTGTTGTGAATGGTGTTCCACCCATATCTTGTTCGTTATTTCCCTCTATCTTATTTTTGAGTTCCAATATGGTTTGCAACATTTCGGCGTTTGATGGTTGTGTTACTTCGGGCTGCTTTGAGCGGACAGGAGGTTGCTCTTGGTGTTTGTGTGCTTCATACTCAGCCACTACCTTGTCGTAGGCGGCTTTCTTGTCAATGATTATTTTTCTCAAGTCTCTATGTCTTCTGTTTTGTTCCCACACTTCAAGGGGGATGTTGACTCTTGTTGTGCCTGTCATGCTTCATGTTTTGAGACGAACCTAGGCGAGAGAAAGCAGAGTTCGCCTCGCGAGGTTGACTGTTTGCCTCATCATGATTGTCATGCGGGTTCACGGGTAGGCTCGCTTGTTTTGTTAATGACTTTGGTCCGGCCTGGGGAAGGGTTGCGGCTATTTGCATGATTAAGTCAATTTGTTGTTGGTTACAGCCTGTGAGATTGAGACTAAGAATTTGTTCTCGCCCATCATCTCTAGGCGGGTTTATTGGCGGGTTCACCGGCGGGATGCCAGTTGTATTTCCTTCGTGTTCTTGTTCGTCTGGGTGAGGTATTACGGTTTCCATTAAGTGTGTTTGAGGTGTTCTGGTTTGTATTGTGTTTTTAGTGTGTGAGTAGCTACTGTGTTGGTAGAGCAGGTGGTGAGTTTTTCTCTAAGAAAAAATCGCCCTCCTTCTAGCGCCAAATGATAATCCTCACGGCCGATTAATGGCTTCCGATCACTGTTCCGAGCACTGTTCCGGGGGTACTTCGCCTGAGTTTGGGTATCTGCAAAACAATGCTTGCCCGGGGGTGGTGGCCGTCAAGCACCTCCGGTGTGAGAATCAGTAATCGAAATAATAATAATCGAAACGGGTGAAAATGTATCTGTGTGAAAGGAGAGAATGAGTAATAAGTTTGTGCTATTCAAATTGTATCTCACCTTGTGTGTAGAATGGGGGTATTTATAGGTTGGATCTTCTAATCACTGTTCACCCACTTGGTGACCCACTTGTTATGCCGTTAAAGCTATAGTGAGCCACTATTGGAATAGTGATTAGTGTCTCTTTCCCACATACCTCGATTCTAACACTGCCGCTTTTGCTATAGTTGAATGTTTCTGTGTTCCCTTAAATACCTTTATGATCCCTTGCCTTAGTGAGCAAGATAACAAGATATTTTTGCACAAGTATTTATGTAAAAATATTTGTCTGTCAAGTGGAGCAATTTAGTAAAGATAATATGAAATGACACATGTGTAATTAGTGAATATTTATTACAGGTGGAGCAATAGCGGGCAGGGGTTGGTTAATGTTTCAACGGGTGCCCGCTGTAAGCTTACGGTACCTTACAGCGGGTACCTATCACATGTATGTATGTAAATACAGGATTGGAAAGATTACCTTGACGATCGTATGTACACGAACAACTGTTTGTATTGCGATATGAAAATCTCTGCTTCGAAATATATGAAAAACGTAACTCAACAACAAGTGAAAGGGAATCATTCCCACCCGGTTATTCTTTTTGACGCTGCCTAATTTTAATTTTGTATTTAGAGTCTTTCCTTTCTGTTCCCAAACTTTTTAACTTTGTATTTAGAGTCTTTCCAACGGTAAAAGTATAATTTTCGATTATAATGATTGATTATAATAATGATTATAATAATTTTATTAAGTGTGAAGATATTTACTCTAATGATGCTATTCCCTTAAAAATCACACATCTATACTATATATTATATAATAAGAAAATAGGGGTATAATTTGGTTGTTTGGTTCAAACTTGGTTTAACCATCTAAAAGAATAGTAATCGTTAAATATTTAGTAAATAGATGATAGCCGTTAGATCCAATAATAAAAAATATTCTATATTTAAATTCATCTTCTAAAAATCCAAGGTTCGAATCCCGTCAACAACAAATTTATATTAAGATTTTATATTATTAGTTCTAATCAATACATATCATTTATTAAATAACTATTATTATTATTATTATTAATTTTATTAATTAATATTACAAAGTTAAATTATATCCATAATAAATTATTATACTTTATTTTATTTAATCATATAATTTTAAAAGTATTTAAAAGTAACCCGTGCTTTGCAAGCACGAGCTATAAGCTAGTATTAAGGTAAATGTTAGTTGGATAAAATTTTCCAACTAATACCCTTATTAAATACATTGAAAAATGAAAATATAGTTAAATTTGAAAAAGTCAACTTTTAGATAGAATAAATGTAGGGATAGTTTTGTAAAACTATCCTTAAATTTGCATTGAAAGAAGAAAAGTATCCTTAAATTTGCATTTAAAGAAGAAAAGAGACATGTAATTTGAGATAAATTTGTTTATCAAAAGGGACATGTATTTTGGGACAGATGGAATATCTTTTATTATGATCATATAATCTATCATATATGTTTGGCTAAATTTTTTTATTAAGGGTTCATGGTCCGATTGAATAAGTTTTTACAAAATTTCTAAAATGTTCCATCTAGATGCCACATAGATAGATTTTTAACTAAGAATTTTACACCATCGGAGATGCATAATTTTGATCGGTTCGAATCTAATTTCGTTTTTGCATAATTTTGATCGATTTCGGTTCGGATCGGGTAGAAATTTGGATTGGATTGACATCTACTGGATTGTTGAGAAATATTTTTAAAAAATTGAAACAAGAATCAGGGACGAAATATCTACTTTGGAGTACTAGTCAAAATACTAATTGACCGTTAAATTACCAAATCAAATAAATTTATATTTCTCTAAAAATTTGGTAATAACATGAAAAAAGATGGTTCTTGACATCCATACGGTTGGATCGACGAGAAATATTTTTAAAAAAAATCGAAACATGAATAAGGGACGGAACCTTGTTTAGGGGTACAAGTCAAACTACAAGTTGACCGTTAAATTAACAAATCAAATAAATTTATTTTTTTCTAAAATATTGGCAATAACATGAAAAATGATGGTTCTTGACATCCGTATGGTTGGATAATCGAGAAATATTTTTTAAATAATCTTAACACGAATAAGGGACGAATCAATGTCTAGGAGTACAAGTCAAAGTTCTAGTTGACCGTTAAATTACCAAATCAAATAAATTTATGTTTTTCTGAATTTTTGAAAATAACATAAAAATGGAAAAAGGATGGTTCTTGACATCCGTATGGTTGGATTGTCGAGAAATATTTTCAAAAAATCGAAACACGAATCAAATAAAAAAATTCTAAAAATTTAGCAATAACATGAAAAAATATGATTCTTGACATTCATACGGTTGGATCGTCGAGAATATTTTTTTTAAAAAAAATCGAAACACGAATCAGGGACGAAACCTTAATTAGGGGTACTAGTCAAAGTACTAGTTGACCGTTAAATTACCAAATTAAATAATTTATTTTTTCTAAAATTTTTGCAATAACATGAAAAAGGATGGTTATTGACATCCGTACGATTGGATCATCGAGAAACATTTTTTAAAAAATCTAAACACGCATCAGGGACGAAACAATGTCTAGGAGTATAAGTCAAAGTTCTAGTTGACTGTTAAATTAACAAATCAAATAAATTTACTTTTCTCTAAAGTTTTGTCAATAACATAAAAAAGGATGGTTCTCGACATCCGTACGGTTGAATCGTCAAGATATATTTTCAAAAAAAAATCTAAACACGAATCATACACGAAATATCTATTTAGAAGTACTAGTCAAAGTACTAGTTGGCTGTTAAATTACCGAATCAAGTAAATTTATTTTTTTCTGAAAATTTGGCAATAACGTGAAAAAGGATGGTTCTTGACATTCGTATGGTTGGATCGTCGAGAATTTTTTTTAAAAAAAATTGAAACACGAATTAGGGACGAAATATCTGTTTAGGAGTACGGGTCAAAGTACTAGTTGACCGTTAAATTACCAAATCAAATAAAAAAAATTCTGAAAATTTGGCAATAACATGAAAAAAGATGGTTCTTCACATTCGTACAGTTGAATCGTCGAGAAATATTTTTTTAAAAAAAATTGAAACACGAATCAGGGACGAAATCCTGTTTAGGGGTACTAGTCGAAGTACTAGTTGACCGTTAAATTACCAAATCAAATAAATTTATTCTTTTCTTTAATTTTAGCAATAACATGAAAAAGGATGGTCCTTGACATCCGTATGGTTGGATCATCGAGAAATATATTTTTAAAAAATTGAAACACGAATCGGGGACGAAACCATATTTAGGGGTACTAGTCAAAGTACTAGTTGACCGATAAATTACCAAATCAAATAAATTTAATTTTTTCTGAAATTTTGGCAATAACATAAAAAAGGATCGTTCTTGACATTCGTACAGTTGGATCGTCGAGATATATTTTCAAAAAAATCTAAACCCGAATCAGAGACGAAATATCTATTTAGGAGTACTAGTCAAAGGACTAGTTGACCGTTAAATTACCCAATCAAATAAATTTGTTTTTTTTTGAAAATTTGGCAATAACCTGAAAAAGGATGGTTCTTGACATTCGTATGGTTGGATCATCGAGAAATATTTTTTTAAAAAAGCGAAACACGAATGAGGGACGAAATACTGTTTAGGGTATTAGTCAAAGTACTAATTGACCGTTAAATTACCAAATCAAATAAATTTATTTTTTTCTTTAATTTTAGCAATAACATGAAAGAGGATGGTCCTTGACATCCGTACGGTTGGATCATCGAGAAATATTTTTTTTAAAAAAATCGAAACACGAATCAGGGATGAAACCCTATTTAGGGGTACTAGTCAAAGCACTAATTGATCGTTAAATTACCAAATCAAATAGATTTATTTTTCTGAAATTTTGGTTATTATTATACGAAAAGGATGGTTCTTGACATCCGTACGGTTGGATCGTCGAGAAAATATTTCTAAAAAAAATCGAAACATGAATCAGAGACGAAACCCTCTTTAGGAGTACTAGTCAAAATACTAGTTGACCGTTAAATTATAAAATCAAATAATTTTTTTTTTTAAATTTTGACAATAACATGAAAAATAACATGATTACCGGACCTACTCGGAATCCCTCCATTGTTGCAATTAAGGTTATACTACTAAAGCTAATCTTTTTCCAGACGGCGGATCAGGTGTGCCAACAGAGAAAGCCTGTACAAAAGTGTGTAAGGAGAAGTACAAATGTACAAAATCAAAAGCTCCAAGGGAATATACAAATATTATGTGCAAATGGCCCCCAAGAGATCACAACAATAATGCACTTGCATTGCTCACTTTTCTTAACTTTGGGATTCTTGTGATGGAGTATTTGACTCAAATTAATCATAATTTAAAAAGATAATCTAGTTGTTACTATTAGACTACGGGTCCGTTTGAGAAATCTTATTTTTCAGAAATAAGTTACTTATTTTGCAGAAAAGTTAGGAAATATGTATTTTTTTCTAAAATAAGTAACTTATTTTCATAAGATAACGAATATTAAACTCTCCATACACATTTTTCTATAAAAAAATATATGTAAATACGAAATTTTTTCCAAAATAAATAACTTATAAATTGATGTTGAGATTTGCCAAATAGCGCGGTATAATATTGAAATTTAATCTCAAGGAGTAGGGAGCAAGTCATCAATTAAAGGAAGGGTAAAACACAGGCCATGGTATATTTGGTCCCCCCTCTGTCAATGTTTACATGCACCGATTGTGTACAAATATTCTCTGAAATGGTCCTCACATGCCAAATCTCCTCTCTCTCTCACAATCTCTCTTTTGTAGTGGTCAGCTAGTTAAAAAAAAATGTCAATGAAACTTATTGTCACTACTATGTGTGTATCTTACAGGATAAGATCGATACACAAATTACCACTTTTGTGTTTATCTTGATAAATAATCGCTTGTACACTTTTGTGTTTCCAAACGAGTAGTACAGATAGTAGAAATCTCTCTCTCTTCCATATATAGCCCTAGTTTAATTACCACTGCAGCTTCTGCATGTTCCACAGGGTTCTTTTATTATTTCCGAATCTCTACATGTAATAATTTCTGTAGTCTGCTTCTTTTATTATTCTCTGCATGTAATATTGTTCACAGTCTCTGTCCCCCTATCGGTTTCCGAATCTCTGAATTGTGGGTGGCTGGCAGAGTTACATTAATACATGATCGCACATAGGAAACTTCATATGGCCGCGTGTATAAAGAAAACAGAAACGGAAGGGGCACGAATTAGGGTCAGATGAACTGGGCGAAGGTACCTTTTTCCTTCAGCTTTCTCCCATCACATAAAGTTTTTGAACATAGGCGCAGTAGCACCGTTAGTATTACAATATAACAATAATGAGACATCTCCTTGATATCTTCACGCTTGCGCTCAAATAAGAGTTGCAGATAAAGTTTCATTATCTTCAAAACAAGATAGACTATGAATGTGAACACATTATAAAATTCAAAATTTTATAATTCTAAATTTAGTATGAGACATAATTTATATATCATAATTTTATTTTGATATTTTGATATTTTATCAAAATATCAGAAGTATGAGCGTGGATTTTTTTATGTTAATTCTAAATTTGTGCTTGCAATGGTTGATGAATCAAAAATAAAAAAGAAAATGTTTTTTTTAAGACCCAAGAGGTACGAATTTTGTACGAACATAAAAACCAACGTAATTTTGACATTAGTATTGGCTTGTATTGGTTAGCAAAAAACATTTAGGGTTAGCAAAAAAAAAAAAGTTAGTACAAGCCAATAATTCATTTTTCCTTAAAATATTATAATCAAAAAGTAAAATTTAACTTTCTAAAAGATGTGTATGCTCCAAAAGTCCTAGCTCTTTTAGTCTCTATTTGTATTCTTTATTGATAAAATTGAATGAACTAACTATATATATTACACGTGGTGATGGAAAAATAAATAATATCCTTATCGATCGAGCGTCGTTTGGTGTCACTGGCTACAAGAAGCTAAGCTAGCAATATGAGACTCATAAAAAATGTGTCATATTGTTGGAACAATATGCTAATTAATTTGACATACAGGGAGGGTATATATACAGCATGCCTGTTAGTGTTGCACTGATGAAATGCAAAGCGGTAAAAAATTAAACAAGAACAAAAGGCCGGTCATACATATATGCATGGAATATGGTGAAAATGATGTCATTCTCAAAGCAAGAGCCTGAAAAGATTTGAAAATCACACAGTATTTTCAAAGATACTACTACTGTAATATATACACAGAGAAGAGTTAATGTGGGATGAAGAATTCCATTTGAATCAATCACATGATCAATATTTGAATCTAAACATAGAGTAATCCATGCAAACTTTGTTCATGTTTGGTAAATAATTACTGAATACAGTAGTAATAACTTTGTAACAGTTGTTTATAAGACCTAATTAATTTTCTAGAAACAAAAATAAATTACCAATCTCACTCCTTTGTACTGACTTGTCTTTTGAAACCCATTAATTTAATTTGCCAGTGTATTTTCTCTATAGAGTAGTGGACAGACTTGTGTATGAAAATATACAGACAGTAGTTAATTAAAGTTTTACTTGGGCCACAAGTTTTGGTTCTGATAATTTCCAGTCTGTAAACTGATCGAGGTTAAAACTCGCCTCCCAATGCATCAAATAAAGAGGAAAATAATCAAGTGACAAATCTCATCAAATCTTATCGGTTTCTTTCGTTTGTGACCTAGCTAATTTGACTCCAGACTCCTTGCACTCTTATGTATAGGTTGCTGGCTGACATTTTTCTTTACTTGTTTTTATACTTTCTTGTTTTGCACCAATCTCCACTTTGTTTCTGACATATATGGTTGTATGAACGAGGCACCCAATGTACAAATGTGCCCCTACACTAGTACGTACTAGATAAACCACTACCCCTACACTAGTAGTACATATACCACTACCCCTACCATCTCTCCTCCCCATTCCACACTACTACCTCTTTAATTCCACACCTAAAACAAAGCGGCAGCTAGAAGCAAAACACATTTGTGAGCGATGAGTACTGAGCCCTTAGTTGATGAGCAATTGGCGCAGCCGGTTCAGGAGGTTTGAAATCTATAAACACATCAAATTATTTCCTTTTGATCTGTACGTTGCAATATAATAATATTATGAACATCAGCTAGCGCCTCTAAATTTTGTCATATAAACAGCTAGCTGATGAGTTTTTTCTTTTAGTTCCATTAATGTTTTGTGTTATTTTTATAATCTAATATTGTGTACCTCCAGTATGAATTCCGGCCATAGGATTTGAAGAGTCTCTAACCTTACTTAATTTTGGAATACGTACGTACATGGCTTAGTATTCTGCGTACCATCTCTCTCCCATTCAACACGTACTTGTACATAAAAACACTACTACCTCTTTAATTCCACACCTAAAACAAAGAGAGGGTAAGTTAATTGAGAAAATTGATGATGAATCTGCTAAGAAAGAGGTCCAGCTGGTAAATGAGTTTGTTGTTGTGGTTGGTGATAATAATGAAACTATATTTGCTGATTTGCCTGATCTTGATGAAAGCCTTGGTTTTGTGGTTGATGCTCCTGTTAATCATGAATAATCTGCTTGGTTCCTTGGATTCTATACTTGTTTGTGATGACTGCAGGTATGTTTGGACTGTGCTCCTGGTTCTTGGCTGTGCTGCTAGTTAATTATCTATTGCTGTTGTTACTTTGATGTTTTAGAAGCTTGTATACTTCGTGGTCATCTCTAGTTGGATGCAGATTATAGTTTTATTAGATCAATGAACCACCATTGTATTTAGTAAACTTTTTGTTGTATATAAATCTGCACTTCTTGAATATGGCTCATTGTTTACTTGATTTATGTCTACACACAGTAGCACACACTACACAAACACATCTGTCTTGAAATGGTTAAAAAGTGCTATGGTCATGGCAGCTACTAGGATTAAGAGTCAATATATCTATGGCTAAATGTTGAAATAAAGGTATAAGTTCTTTTGAGAGTTTGTAGTTTGCAAAAGATTCTGGTAACTTATTTTAATATGGAATACTTGTCACCTAGATATATCTATGCTAATTCCCTCAGTTAAAAGTCACTTGATAATCTTTGGACTATATATGAAAGCATGTCTTATATATGATTTACCTTTGTCATATGAACTGTCTAAACTGTGATTTCTTATTTATCTGAGGTTAGCAGAATTTGAGATTACGGCTAACATGTATCCTGTTTTATCCACTTACAGAATTTGAGGTTAGCAGAATTTAACATGTATTCAAAAATCATACTAGGCTCCACTTATATAAGGAAATCTTTAGGCTTCACTACGACCCGAACCTCAAATTATTTCCTTTAGATCTGTTACAATATAATATTATGAACCTCAGCGCCTCTAAATATATACCTTGATGTCCTCCCAAATTGTGTTCTAGCTTCAGCCTTCATTTACAGCTTTGGTATTTACCACTTTTTTAATGGGATTAATAACTTGTGTGGGTTAAGTCACTATTAAAAATTAAAAACTCTATAAGCTTAAAAGTGGTCAAGTCAGTAACGGGTTTAGCTTCTCATTTTCTGACTTTAAGCAGCTTAATGTTTTGGAACTTTTCCTAGACTGCATAACAGAGCACAATGAGAACCATACACACACTTATTTGTTTCCAATGTTTAAGAATATGATCTTAACAGTGAATGTTATCTCTTCTCTTTACATTTACCTTGGGTTCAAATTTTGGTTTTCATATATCTATTAACTCTGTGTATCATTACATTTGTGGCTGTTAAGTTAGAATGCTGAGTTGGCTCCATACCTTACAAGTCTTCTTGTTATAAAATCTCATCAAGTACATTACATCAGAGGAACTTTTTATAGGCCAGGATTTAAACTAAGTGCAAATTCGGACTGTGCTCCTGGTTCTTGGCTGTGAACTTTTGCTGCTAGTTAATTATCTATTGCTGTTGTTACTTTGATGTTTTAGAAGCTTGTATACTTCGTGGTCATCTCTAGTTGGATGCAGATTATAGTTTTATTAGATCAATGAACCACATTGTATTTAGTAAACTTTTTGTTGTATATAAATCTGCACTTCTTGAATATATATGGCTCATTGTTTACTTGATTTATGTCTACACACAGTAGCACACACTACACAAACACATCTGTCTTGAAATGGTTAAAAAGTGCTATGGTCATGGCACTTTTTTGAGTCTAAATATCTTCTGTGTTAATTTTGAGTTTTGAGATTGGTTGCTGTGATTTGACTCATATCATATCTTTGCATTCCAACCCCTCTCTCTCTCTCTCTCTCTCTCTCTCTTAGATGACTTTTTTGAGTCTAAATATCTTCTGTGTTAATTTTGAATTTGTTTTTGAAACTTTGGTGCAGGCAATGGCCAAGGTCAAGGGAGGACCGATGGTGGTTGGAGATATTAACTCGGAGTTTATTCAGGTTCCTTTCTGTTTTCTCTGTTTTCTCGTATTTTTGCTTAGATGACTTTTTTGATTTGAATTTGTTTTTGAAACTTTGGTTATTCAGTTGATTGGACCGGACGTGGAGTGTACTCTCACTCTCACTTTCCCAAGTGAGAGTGAAAGACGCAAGGCGATGAGGAAGTCTGCTGCTGCAAAAATTATGGGTAAGAATGGGATTGTGAAGATGGATGTGCTGGAGGAGGCCAGCCTGCTGCTGGAGGATGATCAGATGGAAAGGGAGAAGGAGGAGGCTGAGAAGGAGGCTGAGAAGGAAAGGGAGTATGAGAGGGAAAGGCAGGTGGAGGTGGTGAAGCCCTATCTGGCTGAGAGGGCTGCTGAGAGTGCTTACCTTGCCAAGTTAAATGAATGATAAAATTATGAGTAAAGCTTTAATTAATTACTAAGTAGAATTTTTATGGTGCTAAATTATATGTTGCTACGTTGGTAAACTATTTCTATGTGGTAGTGCTAAACTATATCTACATTTGACGTTTTCAAATTGCATATTTCTTGTGTTAAGTTTGAGGTTTAGTTGCTTAAATTTCCTATTTTTTGTGTTAAGTCCAAGGTTTAGTTGCCTCGACTAGCCAAATTTCAGGCCATTTAGTCGGTCTTAGGGCCTGTTTGGATTGAGGGTTGGGGAGGGATGGGTTGGGTTGGGTTAGAATGGGATGGGTTAGGTTGGGAAGGGATGGGTTGGGTTGAACCCTTACCATGTTTGGATGTAAGGGTTGAGTAATGAAGGGTTCAACCCTTACCTTATTTGGATGGAGGATTAGGTTGAGAAGGGTTATAATATAATTAATTATTATTTTTTTGGGAAAAAATATTTTCAAATCAATATTTTCAAAAAAAATATTTCGGAATCAATATTTCGGGAAAAAAAATTTCCGAACCAATATTTCGGGAAAAAAAATTTCTCAATCAATATTTCGGGAAAAAATACTTCAGAACCAATCTTTCGGAAAAAAATATTTCCGAACCAATATTTCGGGAAAAAATATTTCTGGATCAGTATTTTAGGAAAAAATATTACCGAACCAATATTTCTGAAAAAAATATTTCTGAACGAATATTTTGGAAAAAATATTTCCGAAATATTGGTTCGGAAAAAAATATTTCCGAAATATTGGTTCCGAAAAAATATTTCCGAAATATTGGTTCCGAAAAAAATATTTCCGAAATATTGGTTCGGGAAAAAATATTTCCGAAATATTGGTTCCGAAAAAAATATTTCCGAAATATTGGTTCGGGAAAAAATATTTCCGAAATATTGGTTCGGAAAAAAATATTTCGGAAATATTGGTTCCGAAAAAAATATTTTCGAAATATTGGTTCCGAAAAAAATATTTTCGAAATATTGGTTCGGGAAAAAATATTTCGGAAATATTGGTTCGAGAAAAAATATTTCCGAAATATTGGTTCGGGAAAAAATATTTCCGAAATATTGGTTTCGAAAAAAATATTTCCGAAATATTGGTTCGGGAAAAAATATTTCCGAAATATTGGTTCCGAAAAAAATATTTCCGAAATATTGGTTCGGGAAAAAATATTTCCGAAATATTGGTTCGGAAAAAAATATTTCCGAAATATTGGTCCGGAAAAAAATATTTCGGAAATATTGGTTGCGAAAAAAATATTTTCGAAATATTGGTTCGGAAAAAAATATTTCCGAAATATTGGTTCAGAAAAAAATATTTCGGAAATATTGGTTTCGAAAAAAATATTTCCGAAATATTGGTTCAGAAATATTTTTTTCCGAAATATTGGTTCGGAAAAAAATATTTCCGAAATATTGGTTCGGAAAAAAATATTTCCGAAATATTGGTTCCGAAAAAAATATTTCCAAAATATTGGTTCGGAAATATTTTTTCCCGAAATATTGGTTCGGAAAAAAATATTTCCGAAATATTGGTTCCGAAAAAAATATTTCCGAAATATTGGTTCAGAAATATTTTTTTCCGAAATATTTGTTCTGAAAAAAATATTTCGGAAATATTGGTTCGGAAAAAAATATTTCCGAAATATTGGTTCGGAAATATTTTTTACCGAAATATTGGTTCGGAAATATTTTTTCTTGAAATACTGATCCAGAAATATTTTTTCCCAAAATTTTGGTTTGGAATAATTTTTTTCAGAAATATTGGTTCAGAAATATTTTTTCCCGAAATATTGGTTCGAAAATATTTTTTCCCGAAATATTGGTTCGAAAATATTTTTTCCCGAAATATTGGTTCGGAAATATTTTTTCCCGAAATATTGGTTTGAAAATATTTTTTCCCGAAATATTGGTTCGGAAATATTTTTTTCAAAAATACTTATCCAGAAATTTTTTTTTCTTGTTGTTATTTATTAGGAAATATTTTTTTTATTATTGAAATATTTTTTTAACCATGTCCAACACCCCAAATCGGGGTGTTGAAATGCTCCCTCATTTACATTATATTAGAACCTTCTCCTAACCCCTCACCAACCACTATAAACCCAACCCATCCAAACAAGGGTTGTCAAATTTGAACCCCTTCCAACCCAACCCATCCCTCCCCAACCCCCGATCCAAACAGGCCCTTAAGGTACATGAAATTTATAGGTTCGAAATCCTTTACCGTTATGTGAAACTCACTCAAGGTTGTCTTTTGTTTAAATTTTTAGCCTCCATCAATCATCTCAAGCTCAAATTTTAGCAAAGACAATTTTGATGAGTAGGATGAGATCCTGTTGGTTTTATAGGTTCTATAGGGAGTTTGGACTTTAAACCCTCGATGTGGGACTAAATGTCCAAAATAAACTTCAATTACAAATGCCCAAGTTTGGTTAAGTTAGGTTAAAGAGAGCCTTGCTCCCAAATATTTCAAGGGGTTTTATAACATCTCAATAAAATACCAAGTGTAAACCAAGGATAATACCTGAACAAGCTTTAAGCGTAATTCAGCTTCGTGTCTTAACTCTTACCGGTCAAGAGTTATCTTTCATTCATAACAAGTCCAGCTACTTGTAAATTATAGTTGTCAATAAGAAATTTGCATAAAGATGGACAATAAATTGGCCCAAAGTGCTCCACAATAGTTGCTAAAGGTCAGAAAGGGCGTGAAAGTAGTACTATATCCCCATTTTAGAATATGGAACCAAAGGAGGAGGTTCCTCTATTGATCTTTTCCTTACAGCTACACGGCTTACTTTTAAAGGTTCAAGCTATCCAAGTTCCTCACTGGTCAAATTTCCTATATATCTATAGCAAATCCAAAAAATAACGATAACATATACAAATTTATAATTGTGAATTTGCCTACAAACTTTTTTTTTTGGAAGTGCTTTCTTTTGTCGTTGCCCAAACTCATCATTTGTGAGCTCTAAAGACAAGAAGAATTAATAGACCCAAGTTAATGATGTAATGCATTCCATACGATCCATAAAACCAAGAAGTCCAGTTGGATACTTAGCATAGCACACCAAACTGAACAAATATCTCTCAGCAAGAAACCTATGAAAATGAACTTGAGAAAGATGGAAGAGGATTCCAGGTAGCAATCTAAACTAGCATAAAAGGAAGAAACATAAAAGCAACAATGATATTTAAAACCAGTGAAAGCAGTCCGACTCAAATTGGTTCAATATTCCACGGTAATGTTCCCAATTTAAGACAATTAGTTTTCTTTTTCTGTTTGCTAAATCAATCAGTTTCCATTTACCAAAGATGCCGAAGAATATTGTATTATTAGGTCGAGTAGCTGTGATTTTTAGCATTTGAATCCACACATAGATTATGGACTCTGATCTGCTGTATGCTCTGGATGGTGGAACTGGCTCTCTTTGATTTATCAGTACACTATTCTTAGCAACAGGGGCATCTGAAGAATAGTGCATTGTTCAAACTTTGAAACCTTTTTGTGGGAACCACAGCACTTCTCCACAACATTTGAAAAAAAAAACACGAAAGATTGTTAACAAAGTTTACTTCATAAACATAATATATAAGCAGAGCGTTAGCACACCTGAAGAGGCTCATTTTCATCAGTTGTACCGAGGATCTCAGTCACTAGAAGTTGGCGTTCACTAGGATCGCCGAAGGTCAAACACTTCTCCACAACATTTGAGGCAAACTTCTGCCGACTCATTTGAACTATCTTCCCAGCTAGCATCATCACAATATCCAGGTCAGGATTATAATGTGATTGAAGGTGATTAACTGAATTTCTACCAGTATTACACGACAACCATATGGATGGCTAGACAGGGTTACAGCCTGATCAAAAATATGACTTTCAGGCACACATTCAATACACTTCTTCTGGATGACATGGTTCCCGTTCTGGTCACGTACACAGCGCACAACATGACCATCAATGTAATACCCCCAAGCTAACATTTTGTTTTTTAAGTAATCATATTTTTAGATTTAGGATTTTTTATTTAAGCATTTTTTCCTAAAATTAGTCCAATAATATAGGCCAAGATTTATTTACTCATTAACTTATTTTTACTTGCTGTAATAAGCAAAATGAAGATGGCAAATACAACTTGAATGAGCGGATGCGTTTACAAGGTATAATAAATATATAGTGTTTGGTGTTTGGAGGGAACCTCTTACTTAGTCCCCATCGATGTGGGACAAGTATAAAGTACTCCAATATTTTGAGATGTTAGTTATTTTGGTGTTAAGTCTAAGTTTTTAGTTGCCTCCACTAGCCAAATTTCAGGCCATTTTAGTCGGGCTTAAGGAAGTACTAAGGGTTCAGATGCATGCTTAAGGAAGTACTAAGGCATGTTTGTTTTAGGGGATTATAATCCTTGGAAAATTACACTATCTTTCTTAAATTTAAAGGATTATAATCCCATGGAAGTATATTGCTATCATCTTTTTGATTCATTTCTATGGGATTATAATACCTTCTTTCACAAGGTATTATAATCCCATGGAAGTGAACTAAAACAATGATCAAATTTTCCTGTCATTTCATGTTCACATATCAAATTTCGTAAACCAAGGATAAAATCTGAGTAAACTTTAAGGATTTTAGCCTTGTTTAAAGGTGAAGAAAAATTTTACTCTAAATTTTTGACCAAGCTACAGCAATAGCTATAGCTAAGATTAGGGGGGAGTAAACCCCGGTTCGGTTCGGTTTTTGGGTAAAATTGGAACTGGAACCGCATGTCCTTGGTTTTAAAAATCGAAAACCGTAACCGCAACCGAACCATCGGTTTCGGTTTTAAAATCCCGATTTCGATTTTATCGGTTCGGTTTCGGTTTTAAAACCGATTAAAATAAAATTTAGAAAGTATTAATTACAACTTAATTAAAAAAGTAATTTTATCAAAAAAACATAAATCGTCCAAATGTATTCATACAATAATTTTTAAAACTTTAAACAATAAAAAAAAATGGCAGATGTCCATTGTCCAGTGAGGCAGTCCAACTACAGTGACATAAACTTTCATGTTCAAGTTTTCTGATTGTTGTCGATGAATACCTATGTAATAGTATTACATTACAGACAACTTGCATGACTACCCCCAAATAAGCATTTATTTCTGTAGATTTACCAAAACATGAAAAAAAAAAAATTCGCGAGTAGAGTATTGCATCTCCTATATCATTCTTCACATAATGATGTAAAAGTAGCTAATATCCATAGAAAAAAATCTACAAATATAGCATGAGACCTAGAACATTCTTATTTCACTGTCTCTCTACGTTTGTAGATATATATATAGGCTAGTGATCAAATATAAACCTCTTTTAAAATAAAAACTAGAAACCTCTATTAACCTTAGGATCTAATTAAATCTAATGGCCTTATTTAAACACTTACACCCAATTTAAATACATCATTCCACGCACAAATACAACTCACTCACATCCACACCCACTGCCACTACCACCATCTTCTCCGGCGAGCTCGAATTTTCCGGCGAACTGGAAATTTACAGATCTGACTCCTCCTTTCCTTTCCGACCTCTGGTCCCGCAGGGGCACTATCTTCATCGTCTTCCTCTGCCATTACGAGCTCCGACGAGCTTTTGTTCATCTTTTCCATTCTTCGAATCATCATCGTGGTTAGGGATGGGCATTCACCCCGGCCCGCCCGATCCCGATCCGTTCCCCGCACCGAACGGGGCGGGGAATCGGGAATTTTTTCGGGGACGGGCCGGGGAGCGGGGACAATTTTCAAAAAAAAGCGGGGAGCGGGCCGGGGACGGGATTCTAGGTCTCCCCGGCCCGATCCCCGAACCCCGCCCCGATTCTCAATCCCCGACTCGATTTCACCACATTAAAATATATATAACTATATATATTATTAATCATATATTAGTATATACGAATTTCCAATACTTTATATTGGAAACAAAATGATATTTAATCTTATATGTTTGTCTTTCTAGTAGTTAAATAACTTCATTTCCATGTTATTTATAATTGTTTATTTAAGTAATATTTTTTTATCTTAACATGTAATCTAGTTATAGTTGCTAATTTCGCTATATATCACAAGAAAAAATTATTTCAAACTATAGTTAATGTTTAATATTATTTAAATATTATTTTTTGTTTAAAATGAAATTCCCCGATTCCCCGCGGGGATCCCCGTTACTCGTTCGGGCCGGGGACGGGGAATAAAAAATAATCCCCGACGGGGATCGGGCCGGGGACGGGGATCGGGTTTGAATTCGGGGATGGGGGCGGGGATAGCACTCCCCGGCCCCGAAGTGCCCCGATGCCCATCCCTAATCGTGGTTGTTCTCATCATTTTTGTTCGCCATTTCTGTTCGTCATCGTCTCCGGTGATGATTTTACATATATGGGTTTATGTGTATGTGTGTATATTTTAAAGTATAGATCTTTTGCTGAACTGGCAATAGTCAGTGATTTTCACTGTACGAATTAGTGATTTCTGTAGTATAAATGATTAATTTCTGTAATATGATTTAGTGATTTCTTAATATAATTTAATATATTAAGAAAAAATATTTGATGAACAGATCAGTGATGAACAATAGTCATCGACGACGACAAGTTTCTATCTATGATGAACAATGAATGACGAGTTTCGATCTGAATAGTGGTGATGGTAGTATGGTGGGTGGCGGTGGTGGTGTGGTGGGTGACGACGATGATGGTGTGTCGCATTAGTTTGGTAGTATGATGGTGTTGGTGGATGTCGAAACAAAATTAGAAGGGAAGGTGCAGGTGAAGATGTATGTGGTGGCGGTAGTCGGAGATGGTGAAATAATGATTGAAGAAGATTGTTGCTTTGATTAACGGTGGTGACGATTGTAAATAATGATGATATATTGTATAAAAGGTATATACATGTATGATGATTGATGGATGACTGAGAAAGTGTCGGGATGTGATTTTTAGAAGAGTACATTTACAATTATGTCCTTAGTTTCTAGTTTTTATTTAAAAATTGGTTTCTAGTTATGTAGGACCCTATATATATATATATATACTATATATGGAATTAATTTTAAAAATATTTATAAAAAATATAAATATTCGGGTTTTTTCGATTCAGTTTCCACCTAAAACCGGAACCGAAATATTAGAACGGTTCAGTTTTTCAATTTTCGATTTAGGTTCCAATTTTATTTCGGTTTTTTGCTCACCACTAGCTAAGATGAGTCAACTTCTAATAAAATCAAGGTCCGAAAGCAATTTGGATTATAGGCCTTGGAGGAGAGAACCTTTCACACCTTTTCGATGTGGGATGTTGAAAAAAATGAAAAACAATATTAAGCAGAGAAACTCCTATACGTTGCACATTTTTTTAAAACAGATTTATAATAAGCCAATTATATTAATTAGGAGTTGGATGAACCCCAAAGGAAGCTGAACCAATCAGAAGCTCAGACACTAGGTACATTATTGATAAAAATGTTATTCCCTCTATTTTGCACTGAAAGAGATCCAATATTTTAACTGTGTAGGTCAACAACCAGGAAGCAAACAAAGGGACTTGTCTAATTGTGGTGGCGTTCGCTCCATCGGATCAGATCTTACTTGCATGATAGGCAAATCTCATGCATATCAGAATGGATCTATCAGGAGTGACCATATTGTTGTAAAGATGAAAGAGCCTGGGACACCCACAAGCAGAGCTCAGGTACAATTTCCTTAAATTTACCAAGTACCAAATGTTTTGCTTTCTGATTTTCTATGTCTTTTGACCCAATATCCTATAATCATCACTTTTCTGAATCATGCAGCCAGCAGCTTCAAGGGAGAGTTTCGCACAACTAATGGAAAATGGCAGAACCAATGGGAATGGTGACAACTGTGGTGAGTTTGATGCAGTCGTGTGTAGCAAGTCTTCATCTCAGAGCAAGCGGTCCAGAAAAGCATGCGCTGTAAGATTTCAACTATCGCTGTATTTTTAGGTCTAGTTAATAGTCATCTGTCACTTAGACTGATACTCCATGCATCCACACAAACACATACACACACAAGAGTATCATTTGCTAAAATTTTAATTTATTCCTATAAATTCCCCTCTCCCCCAACGGTAACAATCTGTATCTATCCTCATGCACAAGGATATGAGCTTTTAGGGAAGAATTGGAACAAGGATATGAGCTTTCAATGAAGAATTGGAATGTAATATTAAAATCAAGTACTTGATCTAAGGACATCATGTCGTTTTATGTTACAGTAATGAATAATGAGAACTCGATTTCTGGGACAAAATACGACTCTTTAAAGGAGACTTAACTCGCCGTTTTCTTTTTGGTGACAGGATAAGGAGCCTATTCTTCAGTACACCAAGCGGCAGAAAGCTCAAGTTGCCTAGACGGAATTGGAATGCAGCTGATAGATCCCAGAGTTCTTTTCCACTTATTCGTATTTCATGAGACAAAAAGACTGGTCTATTGCATATATGTCTTGAATCAGATTTCTTCCTTTCTTTGTTGAACATGGTTATTCATATGACTAATGACTGGATATGTAATAGATGTGTTTATCCTTATTATGTTAACAGTCCTGATTCTCACAAAAATCCCCAAATTTTGTTGGAGGTCCAACTAAACATGCAACTAGGCAAAAGTATGATGAACAATTAAACATGCAACTAGGCAAAAGTATCAAGAACATTATTCAAGGCCTCAGCTCCTAGCTGAGGACCAAAAAACAGTGAAAATTTAGCAAAGAGGTCCGTTTCATACACTCACAAATGAGTTTCATGCAATATTTAATATTTAATATTACAATGAGGCAGGAGCTAAAAATTAGCCAACACATATGAAGAAAAAAATTAGCAGAGTCATACCCTTTTGATGAGTCTGCCTCGTGAAACAATTCAATGAGCGGGGAATGTTGTGACTATTTATTAGAGCCCGCAATTTCGTACACGACACGAAAATTACGGGTTTGGGTTGATTTTTGCGGTATACGAACACGAAAGTATATGAACACGAAATTATACGGATGAATTTAGTGTCGGTTTTGGATTTACCCTTGGATACACGACACGAAACGAAAATACACGAAATAAATAAATAATTAAATAACTTTATTAAAATTATACGAATACATATTTTAAAATGATATTATATATATAATTTTTATATAAGGTAAATACAAAATAGTTTCAAATTTTAGTTTTACAATATTTAAGCACATTTCATTCCTTAGGACATATTGACCTAATACTCGATTAGTAAAAAAATTAATATTAAATATTTTTATTTTTATTCAAAAATTACACGAAACATACACGAAAGGATGGTACACGAACACGAAACGAATCATAATGGGTTGCTCAAGTGCGTTCACGTTTCTCGTATGAGCTCGAGAATTTAGGCAAGCTGAGACACCGGAATTACCTAGTACAACTTCGTGGATGGTGCATTGAGAATGGAGAAATGCTTGCTTTATATGATCATAATAATGCAACTAGTCTATTAAGCCATTCTTTATTCCATCCGGATCATAAAAGAAGACAATTCCTACAATGGCATCAACGATATAGCATTGTCAAATCACTTGCTTCCGCTATTTGTTATCTCCACGAGGAATGGCCGGGATGAACAGGTAATTCATAAACACATTAGCTCTTCATCAATCTGTCTCGACTCAGACAACAACCCCAGGCTTGGCAACTTTGCCCTTGCTCAATTCTTGACAAGAATCAAGGAAGTTCAACAAGTCGCTCTTCCAAAAATGTGTGGTAAGGACGGAATGTTTGGTTACATGTCCCCTGAATACATCATAAACAGCAAAGCAACAACAATGTCTGATGTTTACAGCTTGGTGTGGTCGTGCTAGAGGTGGTTAGTGGACAAATGGCTGTCGACTTCAGCAGGCCTGAGCCATTACTTATCAAGAGAGTGAATGACTTTGAAACACGAAAGAGAAGATATGAAGACTTGGCTGATCATAGATTGAATGGGCATTACAATCACAAGGAACTAGTGAGGCTAGTGAAATTAGGAATGGCTTGTACACGCTCTGATCCGAAAGAAAGACCAAGCATCAAGAGTATACTAAGCATACTCAACGGATACGACAGATGTTTTCTCCAAAAAGGGCTTAAGAAGGAGCGAAAAGAAGAATGGCAGCATTACAACTCTGATTCTTTATCACTGGTTAAGAGAATTCAGGCATTAGGTATACAATAAAATCATTAGTATCAATGTTATATTATACTGGTTTGTTTGTTTTTTTTTGTCGAAAATTTGTATAGTTACTTTTTTTTGGGGTTGTTTAGCAGCAAGATATATGTCATCTAATGTATTTATACAACAGATTTGTGATGAATCAAGTTTTACATGTGCAGAAACACAACAACCAAACTAATCATTCTAAGGTTTGAACAAGTTTGAAAAGAAAATTTCCAGAACTCGGATCAAAGAATTTTATTCAATTTTCGAGAATATACGAGAACGAAAATAAAGAATACTACAAAATTTTAGATTTTGTTTTAGCAACAACATCGCATAATGTCTTGCATTTCACAATCACTCCGTTTAAGATGCATCGTTCCTATGCAATATGCGTTGCACTGAGCATTACCAAAGCCGTTTGTACATGGCTTCATGCAGTTAATCTTTAACCATCTTTTCTCCCCTGTCACAAGAAAGAATAAACAGTAAGTTGAATAATCAAACACATATAACTGTAGAACAAAGAGATGAACCAGAAAGATAGAATATGTAGGAATAATTTAGATAAAAGATAATATATTAAAAGGCTACATTGCGTTGATCATGAGAGTAAGGAGGCTTTATATATAGCCCAATTCTATTTAACTACAATGTTATGAAACTACCCCTTATATCTATTTTATTTCTCCAATACAGTTAATCTCAGAAAAACATGTAAGATTACACACACAAACATGTTTACAACGACAAAATTAGTATTCCGAAAAGATGTTACACAAAAAATTTCGCTAAATTTTTACGAGGTTAAATTTTTTTGACTAATTTTCAGAATCGTACTGAAGCTAGAATTAAAATAATTCGTCGATTTTTCGAAGATAATCCAGAAACAGAGCGTAGATTGGACTCGAAAATATACCAAGATCAGTGTGGCCTAACACATCAATAGCGTTTGTAGCAGTGCAGCTACAACATAACGTTCCCACTACTAGGATCTAAAATCTTTGATTCCTACAAAAATATCTAAAAATCCTACGATCATTCATCTTCACTTCTTTACCACTTTGTTTTTCAAATTCCACCAACCACGTAAATAATAAGCCCGGTCCAAGTGCAATGATAGAAATCAGAAATTAGATATAGACAGAGAGAGGTGGAGAGGAAAATGGGGAGGAAGAAGAAAAAACAAAGGACTCTCCTGATGATCGCCAACGGATAACCATTGAACTCCCGACGGCCATCGGGATTGGTGGCAAACCAACACATGGAGGTTAAAATATGCTTTAAAAATGCAGGGAAATTTAACATTCTGCTATTATCATATTGTAGATTTGTGAATCACAATTTTAAAGTGCATATATTTGGTGTATTGAACTATTGTTTTTCTGCATCATATGCTAATTTGTCTCAAGACAACTAATAACAGAAATAAATTATTAGTACTAATATTCTTTATGAAAATCTTAAATGTGCTGCGCTCAAAAGATTTAGACTTCCTCCAAAATCTATACCAAAAGCATTTGTAACATTAGGATATGTTTGTTTACAAGGATTATAATCCGGATACTATCTACTATTTTCTCTCATTTTTGGATACTGGACCCCCTTTAATATATCAAATTGATCTCTTCTAAGTTCATATTACAGGAATAATAATAATACTATCGAGAGGATAGATTCGAGAAAAGGAGACCTAGAGGAGAAACACGACAGCATACTACAGTTTAAACTCAAATTTAATTAATAGCATCCATCGCAAAAAACAAGTATGCATTATTCAGAAAATAACTAAACTACATGTCCCACTCAACCGGATATAGAGAATGGTGCGATGTATGCAGATCTTATTTCGGTCATAGTCTCTTGGACATAGAGGATAATAAATAAAATCGAGAAATCAGCAGGACCAAAGGGGGAAAAAATGGAACTTGCCTGAAGAGTTGCATGCATGTAGAACGTAAATTTAAGTTTTCTTCCAGATTCTACTCTGTTCGACATTCGGATAGCAAGTATGGACACAGGCATCAAGGAACCCATTGATGACCAAAGAAGAAATTCATGGACTTCAATGTCACCTGAAAAATATTGCAGTTAAAACCAGCTGTTTTATCACAAAGTTCACTGTGCCTGAGCAGGTTAGCCAAATGCAAAATACATGAGAAATAGAGTTTTTAAGTTTAGGAGAGAAATCCTGTCAAAAAAACTAAAACTTCAATTTCGTCTGTTGCCCGTTTGTGAACCAAGTAGTTACCTCAGTAGTCGATCTAACATGTTCTTTATCATCTGCATACATCAGACATTTCCCATCAATAAGTTTGTCCATCGCAAACTTACTTGGGTCCAAAGCATACATCAGACATTTCCCATCAATTAAAAGAGATAACTTGGGCCCACTTGTCGTCTCAAGGTGTTGTTACAAGTGACATTAAACAAGACCAATCCCAAATCTAGAGTACTGTAGGACCCTCACTCATATCTTAAAGTTTTGTTTCGAATACTGGCTCAGCAGACAGATAGGGAAAAGGACAGGGCATTCTGTGGTATTGTTTCGGTACATTGGTAACCAGAATTCGGACTTCAAACGCATATATCCCTCACATAAAATGCCTAAACAGTAAACACATACCAAAACTGATTTAACTCACCAAAAATTATCAAAGGAAGATTGTGTAATATGCTTCACCAATGAATCATAATGTAGTATGCACACAAACGAGTGAATATACTGCTGACTAACAAATCTAATAGTTACTGAAATTTAAAATTTGTTCAAACAAGTACACAAAAAAAAAATGTAACAGGATAAAAGTGACCATATAATCAGGATTAGTTCATGAACTTAGCTCTTTATATATAGCCATAATTTTGTATAATATATAGTAAGAAAGAAGAATTACTGTCATTTCTAGTACTCAACTGACCTCCCCTATCTGATACTGAAAAATGATCAGCTTGAATGCGACGAAAAAAATTTAGCACATTCCTCATCCAGTTTTCTCTCACGGTCTCGTAGAGAAGATTTTGATTGAATAAACTTCGCATTCCAACTCTCATATGTGTTTGGATTTAAATCTCTGTAGGCCAGGCAAAGGGTCCGCAATCCTGCAGCCCCATATTGTTCCAGGTGGTCTCGGTTTCTTTTCTTTAGATCATTATTCCCACCAGCTAATCTTTCATAGATGACTGTATCAGATATCCAGTACATACCCCTGTTAAACACATCATTACGGTAAAATACCAGATATCCAGTAAAACCAAAAATATTGATACATGGACCGATGATAATATGTTCTAATTAATCATAAACTATGTCCAGTAAGAACATTACTACAAAATTCATGCAGCTTCTCTAGATTAGCAGCTCTACATATTAGAATAAAAAGGTGATACCATGATGCTATTATACATAAGAATATGGAACAGATATACATAAATGTAAACTGAACATGAGGTACACCTTATCCGTTAACATGAATACAATAATAGGATTGGGGGAGGAGATGAGTACTGTCATACATGAGAATAAGAAACAGATATAAGAACTGTAAACTAGACATAAGTTACACCTTATCCTTTAACATGCATTTTCAAGTCAAATAATAGGATAATGTGGGAGTAGATGAAAAAAGATGTGATTTTCAGGCCAGCAAGAAATATTCCACTAAATGTACCAAAAATATTTATATTTCATACAATAGAAAATGGCAATATACAGCTTTATCACCATTCATATTTATTTACTGTTTTACATTCTATTATGTCTGAATGAATAACAGAGTAATCTACCTTGCAAGCATCAGATATAGGTTCATTCCTCCAAGCACCTCGCAAGAACCTAGCACAAAATTACGTATAGTTTAAGACTATAAGAACCTAGTTACATATGGTTCACCTCAGTTTCCGAGTCACTTGCATCTCCTTCAACAGAATCGGCCCCCAAGCTGGCATCATCATTTGGAAACAGAGAATGTTAGAGCAAAGTACCAATGAATCTTCAATTCAAACATCATGGTCTTTACTAAAAAATTCAGAATCTGAAATGGATAAGATGGAATACTTGCTAAACCAGACGGAAAGTCTTGTACAAGAAATCTCAAGTACAATTATGATCAGTAGTTGTAAATTGCATAACCTTCTAAGTTGCTTGATGCTGATTTATAAGTAACAACAATCAATTAGAGCCGCATCGACATTGATTAATTTAAGGAAGTCAGGAAAATCAAATATAACCATAATCATGTGCAAGTAATTTCGATAATCATCACAAAGAAGTGATTAGTGGGTGCTATCGAAAGTGACATATATTGAAACTGTAACTAAACTTGAAACATGGAAAACTTCAAACACACGGAAAAGTTGCATAATTGCTAAATGCAGTTAAGTTTTACTTTACGCACTAAGCGGAAATTACAACACTAACCTTGACTAAATTACAACACTAACCTTGACTCATAAATCATAATCACCGCTCATTATTACGGAAAATTAGGGCATTTAATACATTCATTTACTTATGTTCATTTGTATCTAATTTAAATAACCGCTCATTTGTTTCTGTGTTCCCTTAAATACCTTTATGGTCCCCTGCCTTAGTGAGCAAGATAACAAGATATTTTTGCACAAGTATTTATGTAAAGATATTTATCTGTCAAGTGGAGCAATTTAGTAAAGATAATATGAAATGACACATGTGTAATTAGTGAATATTTATTACAGGTGGAGCAATAGCGGGCAGGGGTTGGTTAATGTTTCAGCAGGTGCCCGCTGTAAGCTTACAGCGGGTACCTATCACATACACACATGTATGTATGTAAATACAGGATTGGAAAGATTACCTTGACGATCGTATGTACACGAACAACTGTTTGTTTTGCGAAATGAAAATCTCTGCTTCGAAATATATGAAAAACGTAACTCAACAAGAAGTGAAAGGGAATCATTCCCACCCGGTTATTCTTTTTGACGCTGCCTAATTTAACTTTGTATTTAGAGTCTTTCCTTTCTGTTCCCAAACTTTTTAACTTTGTATTTAGAGTCTTTCCAACGGTAAAAGTATAATTTTCGATTATAATGATTGATTATAATAATGATTATAATAATTTTATTAAGTGTGAAGATATTTACTCTAATGATGTTATTCCCTCAAAAATCACACATATATACTATTATATAATAAGAAAATAGGGGTATAATTTGGTTGTTTGGTTCAAACTTGGTTTAACCATCTAAAAGAATAGTAATCGTTAAATATTTAGTAAATAGATGATAGCCGTTAGATCCAATAATAAAAAATATTCTATATTTAAATCCATCTTCTAAAAATCCAAGGTTCGAATCCCGTCAACAACAAATTTATATTAAGATTTTATATTATTAGTTCTAATCAATACATATCATTTATTAAATAACTATTATTATTACTATTAATTTTATTAATTAATATTACAAAGTTAAATTATATCCATAATAAATTATTATACTTTATTTTATTTAATCATATAATTTTAAAAGTATTTAAAAGTAACCCCTGCTTTGCAAGCACGAGCTATAAGCTAATATTAAGGTAAATGTTAGTTGGATAAAATTTTCCAACTAATACCCTTATTAAATACATTGAAAAATGAAAATATAGTTAAATTTGAAAAAAGTCAACTTTTAGATAGAATAAATGTAGGGATAGTTTTGTAAAACTATCCTTAAATTTGCATTGAAAGAAGAAAAGTATCCTTAAATTTGCATTTAAAGAAGAAAAGAGACATGTAATTTGAGATAAATTTGTTTATCAAAAGGGACATGTATTTTGGGACAGATGGAATATCTTTTATTATGATCATATAATCTATCATATATGTTTGGCTAAATTTTTTTATTAAGGGTTCATGGTCAGATTGAATAAGTTTTTACAAAATTTCTAAAATGTTCCATCCAGATGCCACATAGATAGATTTTTAACTAAGAATTTTACACCATCGGAGATGCATAATTTTGATCGATTCGAATCTAATTTCGTTTTTGCATAATTTTGATCGATTTCGGTTCGGATCGGGTAGAAATTTGGATTGGATTGACATCTGCTGAATTGTTGAGAAATATTTTTAAAAAAATTGAAACAAGAATCAGGGACGAAATATCTACTTAGGAGTACTAGTCAAAATACTAATTGACCGTTAAATTACCAAATCAAATAAATTTATATTTCTCTAAAAATTTGGTAATAACATGAAAAAAGATGGTTCTTGACATCCATACGGTTGGATCGACGAGAAATATTTTTTAAAAAAATCGAAACACGAATAAGGGACGAAACCTTGTTTAGGGGTACAAGTCAAACTACAAGTTGACCATTAAATTAACAAATCAAATAAATTTATTTTTTTCTAAAATTTTGGCAATAACATGAAAAATGATGGTTCTTGACATCCGTATGGTTGGATAATCGAGAAATATTTTTTAAATAATCTTAACACGAATAAGGGACGAATCAATGTCTAGGAGTACAAGTCAAAGTTCTAGTTGACCGTTAAATTACCAAATCAAATAAATTTATTTTTTTCTGAATTTTTGAAAATAACATAAAAAAGGAAAAAGGATGGTTCTTGACATCCGTATGGTTGGATTGTCGAGAAATATTTTCAAAAATCGAAACACGAATCAAATAAAAAAAATTCTAAAAATTTAGCAATAACATGAAAAAATATGATTCTTGACATTCATACGGTTGGATCGTCGAGAATATTTTTTTTTAAAAAAAATCGAAACACGAATCAGGGACGAAACCTTAATTAGGGGTACTAGTCAAAGTACTAGTTGACCGTTAAATTACCAAATTAAATTATTTATTTTTTCTAAAATTTTGGCAATAACATGAAAAAGGATGGTTATTGACATCCGTACGATTGGATCATCGAGAAACATTTTTTAAAAAATCTAAACACGAATCAGGGAGGAAACAATGTCTAGGAGTATAAGTCAAAGTTCTAGTTGACTGTTAAATTAACAAACCAAATAAATTTACTTTTCTCTAAAGTTTTGTCAATAACATAAAAAAGGATGGTTCTTGACATCCGTACGGTTGAATCGTCGAGATATATTTTCAAAAAAAAAATCTAAACACGAATCAGACACGAAATATCTATTTAGAAGTACTAGTCAAAGTACTAGTTGGCTGTTAAATTACCGAATCAAGTAAATTTATTTTTTTCTGAAAATTTGGCAATAACGTGAAAAAGGATGGTTCTTGACATTCGTATGGTTGGATCGTCGAGAATTTTTTTTTAAAAAAATTGAAACACGAATTAGGGACGAAATATTTGTTTAGGAGTACGGTTCAAAGTACTAGTTGACCGTTAAATTACCAAATCAAATAAAAAAATTTCTGAAAATTTGGCAATAACATGAAAAAAGATGGTTCTTCACATTCGTACAGTTGAATCGTCGAGAAATATTTTTTTAAAAAAAATTGAAACACGAATCAGGGACGAAATCCTGTTTAGGGGTACTAGTCGAAGTACTAGTTGACCGTTAAATTACCAAATCAAATAAATTTATTCTTTTCTTTAATTTTAACAATAACATGAAAAAGGATGGTCCTTGACATCCGTATGGTTGGATCATCGAGAAATATATTTTTAAAAAATTGAAACACGAATCGGGGACGAAACCATATTTAGGGGTACTAGTCAAAGTACTAGTTGACCGATAAATTACCAAATCAAATAAATTTAATTTTTTCTGAAATTTTGGAAATAACATAAAAAAGGATCGTTCTTGACATTCGTACAGTTGGATCGTCGAGATATATTTTCAAAAAAATCTAAACCCGAATCAGAGACGAAATATCTATTTAGGAGTACTAGTCAAAGGACTAGTTGACCGTTAAATTACCCAATCAAATAAATTTGT
The DNA here is from genome assembly GCA_037693485.1 of Kitagawia praeruptora. NCBI lineage: Eukaryota > Viridiplantae > Streptophyta > Magnoliopsida > Apiales > Apiaceae > Kitagawia > Kitagawia praeruptora. The sequence continues at coordinate 15,159,354 of CM075347.1, forward strand.
TTTTTTTGAAAATTTGGCAATAACCTGAAAAATGATGGTTCTTGACATTCGTATGGTTGGATCATCGAGAAATATTTTTTTAAAAAAGCGAAACACGAATGAGGGACGAAATACTGTTTAGGGTATTAGTCAAAGTACTAATTGACCGTTAAATTACCAAATCAAATAAATTTATTTTTTTCTTTAATTTTAGCAATAACATGAAAGAGGATGGTCCTTGACATCCGTACGGTTGGATCATCGAGAAATATTTTTTAAAAAAAAATCGAAACACGAATCAGGGATGAAACCCTATTTAGGGGTACTAGTCAAAGCACTAATTGATCGTTAAATTACCAAATCAAATAGATTTATTTTTCTGAAATTTTGGTTATTATTATACGAAAAGGATGGTTCTTGACATCCGTACGGTTGGATCGTCGAGAAAATATTTCTAAAAAAAATGTGTCATATTGTTGGAACAATATGCTAATTAATTTGACATACAGGGAGGGTATATATACAGCATGCCTGTTAGTGTTGCACTGATGAAATGCAAAGCGGTAAAAAATTAAACAAGAACAAAAGGCCGGTCATACATGCATGGAATATGGTGAAAATGATGTCATTCTCAAAGCAAGAGCCTGAAAAGATTTGAAAATCACACAGTATTTTCAAAGATACTACTACTGTAATACACAGAGAAGAGTTAATGTGGGATGAAGAATTCCATTTGAATCAATCACATGATCAATATTTGAATCTAAACATAGAGTAATCCATGCAAACTTTGTTCATGTTTGGTAAATAATTACTGAATACAGTAGTAATAACTTTGTAACAGTTGTTTATAAGACCTAATTAATTTTCTAGAAACAAAAATAAATTACCAATCTCACTCCTTTGTACTGACTTGTCTTTTGAAACCCATTAATTTAATTTGCCAGTGTACTTTCTCTATAGAGTAGTGGACAGACTTGTGTATGAAAATATACAGACAGTACTTAATTAAAGTTTTACTTGGGCCACAAGTTTTGGTTCTGATAATTTCCAGTCTGTAAACTGATCGAGGTTAAAACTCGCCTCCCAATGCATCAAATAAAGAGGAAAATAATCAAGTGACAAATCTCATCAAATCTTATCGGTTTCTTTCGTTTGTGACCTAGCTAATTTGACTCCAGACTCCTTGCACTCTTATGTATAGGTTGCTGGCTGACATTTTTCTTTACTTGTTTTTATACTTTCTTGTTTTGCACCAATCTCCACTTTGTTTCTGACATATATGGTTGTATGAACGAGGCACCCAATGTACAAATGTGCCCCTACACTAGTACTAGATAAACCACTACCCCTACACTAGTAGTACATATACCACTACCCCTACCATCTCTCCTCCCCATTCCACACTACTACCTCCCTCTTTAATTCCACACCTAAAACAAAGCGGCAGCTAGAAGCAAAACACATTTGTGAGCGATGAGTACTGAGCCCTTAGTTGATGAGCAATTGGCGCAGCCGGTTCAGGAGGTTTGAAATCTATAAACACATCAAATTATTTCCTTTTGATCTGTACGTTGCAATATAATAATATTATGAACATCAGCTAGCGCCTCTAAATTTTGTGACACTGTCAATTAAGCTGGTAGTCATATAAACAGCTAGCTCATGAGTTTTTTCTTTTAGTTCCATTAATGTTTTGTGTTATTTTTATAATCTAATATTGTGTACGTACCTCCAGTATGAATTCCGGCCATAGGATTTGAAGAGTCTCTAACCTTACTTAATTTTGGAATACGTACGTACATGGCTTAGTATTCTGCGTACCATCTCTCTCCCATTCAACACGTACTTGTACATAAAAACACTACTACCTCTTTAATTCCACACCTAAAACAAAGAGAGGGTAAGTTAATTGAGAAAATTGATGATGAATCTGCTAAGAAAGAGGTCCAGCTGGTAAATGAGTTAGTTGTTGTGGTTGGTGATAATAATGAAACTATATTTGCTGATTTGCCTGATCTTGATGAAAGCCTTGGTTTTGTGGTTGATGCTCCTGTTAATCATGAATAATCTGCTTGGTTCCTTGGATTCTATACTTGTTTGTGATGACTGCAGGTATGTAAATACGAAATTTTTTCCAAAATAAATAACTTATAAATTGATGTTGAGATTTGCCAAATAGCGCGGTATAATATTGAAATTTAATCTCAAGGAGTAGGGAGCAAGTCATCAATTAAAGGAAGGGTAAAACACAGGCCATGGTATATTTGGTCCCCCCTCTGTCAATGTTTACATGCACCGATTGTGTACAAATATTCTCTGAAATGGTCCTCACATGCCAAATCTCCTCTCTCTCTCACAATCTCTCTTTTGTAGTGGTCAGCTAGTTAAAAAAAAATGTCAATGAAACTTATTGTCACTACTATGTGTGTATCTTACAGGATAAGATCGATATCGATACACAAATTACCACTTTTGTGTTTATCTTGATAAATAATCGCTTGTACACTTTTGTGTTTCCAAACGAGTAGTACAGATAGTAGAAATCTCTCTCTCTTCCATATATAGCCCTAGTTTAATTACCACTGCAGCTTCTGCATGTTCCACAGGGTTCTTTTATTATTTCCGAATCTCTACATGTAATAATTTCTGTAGTCTGCTTCTTTTATTATTCTCTGCATGTAATATTGTTCACAGTCTCTGTCCCCCTATCGGTTTCCGAATCTCTGAATTGTGGGTGGCTGGCAGAGTTACATTAATACATGATCGCACATAGGAAACTTCATATGGCCGCGTGTATAAAGAAAACAGAAACGGAAGGGGCACGAATTAGGGTCAGATGAACTGGGCGAAGGTACCTTTTTCCTTCAGCTTTCTCCCATCACATAAAGTTTTTGAACATAGGCGCAGTAGCACCGTTAGTATTACAATATAACAATAATGAGACATCTCCTTGATATCTTCACGCTTGCGCTCAAATAAGAGTTGCAGATAAAGTTTCATTATCTTCAAAACAAGATAGACTATGAATGTGAACACATTATAAAATTCAAAATTTTATAATTCTAAATTTAGTATGAGACATAATTTATATATCATAATTTTATTTTGATATTTTGATATTTTATCAAAATATCAGAAGTATGAGCGTGGATTTTTTTATGTTAATTCTAAATTTGTGCTTGCAATGGTTGATGAATCAAAAATAAAAAAGAAAATGTTTTTTTTAAGACCCAAGAGGTACGAATTTTGTACGAACATAAAAACCAACGTAATTTTGACATTAGTATTGGCTTGTATTGGTTAGCAAAAAACATTTAGGGTTAGCAAAAAAAAAAAAGTTAGTACAAGCCAATAATTCATTTTTCCTTAAAATATTATAATCAAAAAGTAAAATTTAACTTTCTAAAAGATGTGTATGCTCCAAAAGTCCTAGCTCTTTTAGTCTCTATTTGTATTCTTTATTGATAAAATTGAATGAACTAACTATATATATTACACGTGGTGATGGAAAAATAAATAATATCCTTATCGATCGAGCGTCGTTTGGTGTCACTGGCTACAAGAAGCTAAGCTAGCAATATGAGACTCATAAAAAATGTGTCATATTGTTGGAACAATATGCTAATTAATTTGACATACAGGGAGGGTATATATACAGCATGCCTGTTAGTGTTGCACTGATGAAATGCAAAGCGGTAAAAAATTAAACAAGAACAAAAGGCCGGTCATACATATATGCATGGAATATGGTGAAAATGATGTCATTCTCAAAGCAAGAGCCTGAAAAGATTTGAAAATCACACAGTATTTTCAAAGATACTACTACTGTAATATATACACAGAGAAGAGTTAATGTGGGATGAAGAATTCCATTTGAATCAATCACATGATCAATATTTGAATCTAAACATAGAGTAATCCATGCAAACTTTGTTCATGTTTGGTAAATAATTACTGAATACAGTAGTAATAACTTTGTAACAGTTGTTTATAAGACCTAATTAATTTTCTAGAAACAAAAATAAATTACCAATCTCACTCCTTTGTACTGACTTGTCTTTTGAAACCCATTAATTTAATTTGCCAGTGTATTTTCTCTATAGAGTAGTGGACAGACTTGTGTATGAAAATATACAGACAGTAGTTAATTAAAGTTTTACTTGGGCCACAAGTTTTGGTTCTGATAATTTCCAGTCTGTAAACTGATCGAGGTTAAAACTCGCCTCCCAATGCATCAAATAAAGAGGAAAATAATCAAGTGACAAATCTCATCAAATCTTATCGGTTTCTTTCGTTTGTGACCTAGCTAATTTGACTCCAGACTCCTTGCACTCTTATGTATAGGTTGCTGGCTGACATTTTTCTTTACTTGTTTTTATACTTTCTTGTTTTGCACCAATCTCCACTTTGTTTCTGACATATATGGTTGTATGAACGAGGCACCCAATGTACAAATGTGCCCCTACACTAGTACGTACTAGATAAACCACTACCCCTACACTAGTAGTACATATACCACTACCCCTACCATCTCTCCTCCCCATTCCACACTACTACCTCTTTAATTCCACACCTAAAACAAAGCGGCAGCTAGAAGCAAAACACATTTGTGAGCGATGAGTACTGAGCCCTTAGTTGATGAGCAATTGGCGCAGCCGGTTCAGGAGGTTTGAAATCTATAAACACATCAAATTATTTCCTTTTGATCTGTACGTTGCAATATAATAATATTATGAACATCAGCTAGCGCCTCTAAATTTTGTCATATAAACAGCTAGCTGATGAGTTTTTTCTTTTAGTTCCATTAATGTTTTGTGTTATTTTTATAATCTAATATTGTGTACCTCCAGTATGAATTCCGGCCATAGGATTTGAAGAGTCTCTAACCTTACTTAATTTTGGAATACGTACGTACATGGCTTAGTATTCTGCGTACCATCTCTCTCCCATTCAACACGTACTTGTACATAAAAACACTACTACCTCTTTAATTCCACACCTAAAACAAAGAGAGGGTAAGTTAATTGAGAAAATTGATGATGAATCTGCTAAGAAAGAGGTCCAGCTGGTAAATGAGTTTGTTGTTGTGGTTGGTGATAATAATGAAACTATATTTGCTGATTTGCCTGATCTTGATGAAAGCCTTGGTTTTGTGGTTGATGCTCCTGTTAATCATGAATAATCTGCTTGGTTCCTTGGATTCTATACTTGTTTGTGATGACTGCAGGTATGTTTGGACTGTGCTCCTGGTTCTTGGCTGTGCTGCTAGTTAATTATCTATTGCTGTTGTTACTTTGATGTTTTAGAAGCTTGTATACTTCGTGGTCATCTCTAGTTGGATGCAGATTATAGTTTTATTAGATCAATGAACCACCATTGTATTTAGTAAACTTTTTGTTGTATATAAATCTGCACTTCTTGAATATGGCTCATTGTTTACTTGATTTATGTCTACACACAGTAGCACACACTACACAAACACATCTGTCTTGAAATGGTTAAAAAGTGCTATGGTCATGGCAGCTACTAGGATTAAGAGTCAATATATCTATGGCTAAATGTTGAAATAAAGGTATAAGTTCTTTTGAGAGTTTGTAGTTTGCAAAAGATTCTGGTAACTTATTTTAATATGGAATACTTGTCACCTAGATATATCTATGCTAATTCCCTCAGTTAAAAGTCACTTGATAATCTTTGGACTATATATGAAAGCATGTCTTATATATGATTTACCTTTGTCATATGAACTGTCTAAACTGTGATTTCTTATTTATCTGAGGTTAGCAGAATTTGAGATTACGGCTAACATGTATCCTGTTTTATCCACTTACAGAATTTGAGGTTAGCAGAATTTAACATGTATTCAAAAATCATACTAGGCTCCACTTATATAAGGAAATCTTTAGGCTTCACTACGACCCGAACCTCAAATTATTTCCTTTAGATCTGTTACAATATAATATTATGAACCTCAGCGCCTCTAAATATATGTCCTCCCAAATTGTGTTCTAGCTTCAGCCTTCATTTACAGCTTTGGTATTTACCACTTTTTTAATGGGATTAATAACTTGTGTGGGTTAAGTCACTATTAAAAATTAAAAACTCTATAAGCTTAAAAGTGGTCAAGTCAGTAACGGGTTTAGCTTCTCATTTTCTGACTTTAAGCAGCTTAATGTTTTGGAACTTTTCCTAGACTGCATAACAGAGCACAATGAGAACCATACACACACTTATTTGTTTCCAATGTTTAAGAATATGATCTTAACAGTGAATGTTATCTCTTCTCTTTACATTTACCTTGGGTTCAAATTTTGGTTTTCATATATCTATTAACTCTGTGTATCATTACATTTGTGGCTGTTAAGTTAGAATGCTGAGTTGGCTCCATACCTTACAAGTCTTCTTGTTATAAAATCTCATCAAGTACATTACATCAGAGGAACTTTTTATAGGCCAGGATTTAAACTAAGTGCAAATTCGGACTGTGCTCCTGGTTCTTGGCTGTGAACTTTTGCTGCTAGTTAATTATCTATTGCTGTTGTTACTTTGATGTTTTAGAAGCTTGTATACTTCGTGGTCATCTCTAGTTGGATGCAGATTATAGTTTTATTAGATCAATGAACCACATTGTATTTAGTAAACTTTTTGTTGTATATAAATCTGCACTTCTTGAATATATATGGCTCATTGTTTATTTGATTTATGTCTACACACAGTAGCACACACTACACAAACACATCTGTCTTGAAATGGTTAAAAAGTGCTATGGTCATGGCACTTTTTTGAGTCTAAATATCTTCTGTGTTAATTTTGAGTTTTGAGATTGGTTGCTGTGATTTGACTCATATCATATCTTTGCATTCCAACCCCTCTCTCTCTCTCTCTCTCTCTCTCTCTTAGATGACTTTTTTGAGTCTAAATATCTTCTGTGTTAATTTTGAATTTGTTTTTGAAACTTTGGTGCAGGCAATGGCCAAGGTCAAGGGAGGACCGATGGTGGTTGGAGATATTAACTCGGAGTTTATTCAGGTTCCTTTCTGTTTTCTCTGTTTTCTCGTATTTTTGCTTAGATGACTTTTTTGATTTGAATTTGTTTTTGAAACTTTGGTTATTCAGTTGATTGGACCGGACGTGGAGTGTACTCTCACTCTCACTTTCCCAAGTGAGAGTGAAAGACGCAAGGCGATGAGGAAGTCTGCTGCTGCAAAAATTATGGGTAAGAATGGGATTGTGAAGATGGATGTGCTGGAGGAGGCCAGCCTGCTGCTGGAGGATGATCAGATGGAAAGGGAGAAGGAGGAGGCTGAGAAGGAGGCTGAGAAGGAAAGGGAGTATGAGAGGGAAAGGCAGGTGGAGGTGGTGAAGCCCTATCTGGCTGAGAGGGCTGCTGAGAGTGCTTACCTTGCCAAGTTAAATGAATGATAAAATTATGAGTAAAGCTTTAATTAATTACTAAGTAGAATTTTTATGGTGCTAAATTATATGTTGCTACGTTGGTAAACTATTTCTATGTGGTAGTGCTAAACTATATCTACATTTGACGTTTTCAAATTGCATATTTCTTGTGTTAAGTTTGAGGTTTAGTTGCTTAAATTTCCTATTTTTTGTGTTAAGTCCAAGGTTTAGTTGCCTCGACTAGCCAAATTTCAGGCCATTTAGTCGGTCTTAAGGTACATGAAATTTATAGGTTCGAAATCCTTTACCGTTATGTGAAACTCACTCAAGGTTGTCTTTTGTTTAAATTTTTAGCCTCCATCAATCATCTCAAGCTCAAATTTTAGCAAAGACAATTTTGATGAGTAGGATGAGATCCTGTTGGTTTTATAGGTTCTATAGGGAGTTTGGACTTTAAACCCTCGATGTGGGACTAAATGTCCAAAATAAACTTCAATTACAAATGCCCAAGTTTGGTTAAGTTAGGTTAAAGAGAGCCTTGCTCCCAAATATTTCAAGGGGTTTTATAACATCTCAATAAAATACCAAGTGTAAACCAAGGATAATACCTGAACAAGCTTTAAGCGTAATTCAGCTTCGTGTCTTAACTCTTACCGGTCAAGAGTTATCTTTCATTCATAACAAGTCCAGCTACTTGTAAATTATAGTTGTCAATAAGAAATTTGCATAAAGATGGACAATAAATTGGCCCAAAGTGCTCCACAATAGTTGCTAAAGGTCAGAAAGGGTGTGAAAGTAGTACTATATCCCCATTTTAGAATATGGAACCAAAGGAGGAGGTTCCTCTATTGATCTTTTCCTTACAGCTACACGGCTTACTTTTAAAGGTTCAAGCTATCCAAGTTCCTCACTGGTCAAATTTCCTATATATCTATAGCAAATCCAAAAAATAACGATAACATATACAAATTTATAATTGTGAATTTGCCTACAAACTTTTTTTTTTGGAAGTGCTTTCTTTTGTCGTTGCCCAAACTCATCATTTGTGAGCTCTAAAGACAAGAAGAATTAATAGACCCAAGTTAATGATGTAATGCATTCCATACGATCCATAAAACCAAGAAGTCCAGTTGGATACTTAGCATAGCACACCAAACTGAACAAATATCTCTCAGCAAGAAACCTATGAAAATGAACTTGAGAAAGATGGAAGAGGATTCCAGGTAGCAATCTAAACTAGCATAAAAGGAAGAAACATAAAAGCAACAATGATATTTAAAACCAGTGAAAGCAGTCCGACTCAAATTGGTTCAATATTCCACGGTAATGTTCCCAATTTAAGACAATTAGTTTTCTTTTTCTGTTTGCTAAATCAATCAGTTTCCATTTACCAAAGATGCCGAAGAATATTGTATTATTAGGTCGAGTAGCTGTGATTTTTAGCATTTGAATCCACACATAGATTATGGACTCTGATCTGCTGTATGCTCTGGATGGTGGAACTGGCTCTCTTTGATTTATCAGTACACTATTCTTAGCAACAGGGGCATCTGAAGAATAGTGCATTGTTCAAACTTTGAAACCTTTTTGTGGGAACCACAGCACTTCTCCACAACATTTGAAAAAAAAAACACGAAAGATTGTTAACAAAGTTTACTTCATAAACATAATATATAAGCAGAGCGTTAGCACACCTGAAGAGGCTCATTTTCATCAGTTGTACCGAGGATCTCAGTCACTAGAAGTTGGCGTTCACTAGGATCGCCGAAGGTCAAACACTTCTCCACAACATTTGAGGCAAACTTCTGCCGACTCATTTGAACTATCTTCCCAGCTAGCATCATCACAATATCCAGGTCAGGATTATAATGTGATTGAAGGTGATTAACTGAATTTCTACCAGTATTACACGACAACCATATGGATGGCTAGACAGGGTTACAGCCTGATCAAAAATATGACTTTCAGGCACACATTCAATACACTTCTTCTGGATGACATGGTTCCCGTTCTGGTCACGTACACAGCGCACAACATGACCATCAATGTAATACCCCCAAGCTAACATTTTGTTTTTTAAGTAATCATATTTTTAGATTTAGGATTTTTTATTTAAGCATTTTTTCCTAAAATTAGTCCAATAATATAGGCCAAGATTTATTTACTCATTAACTTATTTTTACTTGCTGTAATAAGCAAAATGAAGATGGCAAATACAACTTGAATGAGCGGATGCGTTTACAAGGTATAATAAATATATAGTGTTTGGTGTTTGGAGGGAACCTCTTACTTAGTCCCCATCGATGTGGGACAAGTAAAAAGTACTCCAATATTTTGAGATGTTAGTTATTTTGGTGTTAAGTCTAAGTTTTTAGTTGCCTCCACTAGCCAAATTTCAGGCCATTTTAGTCGGGCTTAAGGAAGTACTAAGGGTTCAGATGCATGCTTAAGGAAGTACTAAGGCATGTTTGTTTTAGGGGATTATAATCCTTGGAAAATTACACTATCTTTCTTAAATTTAAAGGATTATAATCCCATGGAAGTATATTGCTATCATCTTTTTGATTCATTTCTATGGGATTATAATACCTTCTTTCACAAGGTATTATAATCCCATGGAAGTGAACTAAAACAATGATCAAATTTTCCTGTCATTTCATGTTCACATATCAAATTTCGTAAACCAAGGATAAAATCTGAGTAAACTTTAAGGATTTTAGCCTTGTTTAAAGGTGAAGAAAAATTTTACTCTAAATTTTTGACCAAGCTACAGCAATAGCTATAGCTAAGATTAGGGGGGAGTAAACCCCGGTTCGGTTCGGTTTTTGGGTAAAATTGGAACTGGAACCGCATGTCCTTGGTTTTAAAAATCGAAAACCGTAACCGCAACCGAACCATCGGTTTCGGTTTTAAAATCCCGATTTCGATTTTTATCGGTTCGGTTTCGGTTTTAAAACCGATTAAAATAAAATTTAGAAAGTATTAATTACAACTTAATTAAAAAAGTAATTTTATCAAAAAAACATAAATCGTCCAAATGTATTCATACAATAATTTTTAAAACTTTAAACAATAAAAAAAAATGGCAGATGTCCATTGTCCAGTGAGGCAGTCCAACTACAGTGACATAAACTTTCATGTTCAAGTTTTCTGATTGTTGTCGATGAATACCTATGTAATAGTATTACATTACAGACAACTTGCATGACTACCCCCAAATAAGCATTTATTTCTGTAGATTTACCAAAACATGAAAAAAAAAAATTCGCGAGTAGAGTATTGCATCTCCTATATCATTCTTCACATAATGATGTAAAAGTAGCTAATATCCATAGAAAAAAATCTACAAATATAGCATGAGACCTAGAACATTCTTATTTCACTGTCTCTCTACGTTTGTAGATATATATATAGGCTAGTGATCAAATATAAACCTCTTTTAAAATAAAAACTAGAAACCTCTATTAACCTTAGGATCTAATTAAATCTAATGGCCTTATTTAAACACTTACACCCAATTTAAATACATCATTCCACGCACAAATACAACTCACTCACATCCACACCCACTGCCACTACCACCATCTTCTCCGGCGAGCTCGAATTTTCCGGCGAACTGGAAATTTACAGATCTGACTCCTCCTTTCCTTTCCGACCTCTGGTCCCGCAGGGGCACTATCTTCATCGTCTTCCTCTGCCATTACGAGCTCCGACGAGCTTTTGTTCATCTTTTCCATTCTTCGAATCATCATCGTGGTTAGGGATGGGCATTCACCCCGGCCCGCCCGATCCCGATCCGTTCCCCGCACCGAACGGGGCGGGGAATCGGGAATTTTTTCGGGGACGGGCCGGGGAGCGGGGACAATTTTCAAAAAAAAGCGGGGAGCGGGCCGGGGACGGGATTCTAGGTCTCCCCGGCCCGATCCCCGAACCCCGCCCCGATTCTCAATCCCCGACTCGATTTCACCACATTAAAATATATATAACTATATATATTATTAATCATATATTAGTATATACGAATTTCCAATACTTTATATTGGAAACAAAATGATATTTAATCTTATATGTTTGTCTTTCTAGTAGTTAAATAACTTCATTTCCATGTTATTTATAATTGTTTATTTAAGTAATATTTTTTTATCTTAACATGTAATCTAGTTATAGTTGCTAATTTCGCTATATATCACAAGAAAAAATTATTTCAAACTATAGTTAATGTTTAATATTATTTAAATATTATTTTTTGTTTAAAATGAAATTCCCCGATTCCCCGCGGGGATCCCCGTTACTCGTTCGGGCCGGGGACGGGGAATAAAAAATAATTCCCGACGGGGATCGGGCCGGGGACGGGGATCGGGTTTGAATTCGGGGATGGGGGCGGGGATAGCACTCCCCGGCCCCGAAGTGCCCCGATGCCCATCCCTAATCGTGGTTGTTCTCATCATTTTTGTTCGCCATTTCTGTTCGTCATCGTCTCCGGTGATGATTTTACATATATGGGTTTATGTGTATGTGTGTATATTTTAAAGTATAGATCTTTTGCTGAACTGGCAATAGTCAGTGATTTTCACTGTACGAATTAGTGATTTCTGTAGTATAAATGATTAATTTCTGTAATATGATTTAGTGATTTCTTAATATAATTTAATATATTAAGAAAAAATATTTGATGAACAGATCAGTGATGAACAATAGTCATCGACGACGACAAGTTTCTATCTATGATGAACAATGAATGACGAGTTTCGATCTGAATAGTGGTGATGGTAGTATGGTGGGTGGCGGTGGTGGTGTGGTGGGTGACGACGATGATGGTGTGTCGCATTAGTTTGGTAGTATGATGGTGTTGGTGGATGTCGAAACAAAATTAGAAGGGAAGGTGCAGGTGAAGATGTATGTGGTGGCGGTAGTCGGAGATGGTGAAATAATGATTGAAGAAGATTGTTGCTTTGATTAACGGTGGTGACGATTGTAAATAATGATGATATATTGTATAAAAGGTATATACATGTATGATGATTGATGGATGACTGAGAAAGTGTCGGGATGTGATTTTTAGAAGAGTACATTTACAATTATGTCCTTAGTTTCTAGTTTTTATTTAAAAATTGGTTTCTAGTTATGTAGGACCCTATATATATATATATACTATATATGGAATTAATTTTAAAAATATTTATAAAAAATATAAATATTCGGGTTTTTTCGATTCAGTTTCCACCTAAAACCGGAACCGAAATATTAGAACGGTTCAGTTTTTCAATTTTCGATTTAGGTTCCAATTTTATTTCGGTTTTTTGCTCACCACTAGCTAAGATGAGTCAACTTCTAATAAAATCAAGGTCCGAAAGCAATTTGGATTATAGGCCTTGGAGGAGAGAACCTTTCACACCTTTTCGATGTGGGATGTTGAAAAAAATGAAAAACAATATTAAGCAGAGAAACTCCTATACGTTGCACATTTTTTTAAAACAGATTTATAATAAGCCAATTATATTAATTAGGAGTTGGATGAACCCCAAAGGAAGCTGAACCAATCAGAAGCTCAGACACTAGGTACATTATTGATAAAAATGTTATTCCCTCTATTTTGCACTGAAAGAGATCCAATATTTTAACTGTGTAGGTCAACAACCAGGAAGCAAACAAAGGGACTTGTCTAATTGTGGTGGCGTTCGCTCCATCGGATCAGATCTTACTTGCATGATAGGCAAATCTCATGCATATCAGAATGGATCTATCAGGAGTGACCATATTGTTGTAAAGATGAAAGAGCCTGGGACACCCACAAGCAGAGCTCAGGTACAATTTCCTTAAATTTACCAAGTACCAAATGTTTTGCTTTCTGATTTTCTATGTCTTTTGACCCAATATCCTATAATCATCACTTTTCTGAATCATGCAGCCAGCAGCTTCAAGGGAGAGTTTCGCACAACTAATGGAAAATGGCAGAACCAATGGGAATGGTGACAACTGTGGTGAGTTTGATGCAGTCGTGTGTAGCAAGTCTTCATCTCAGAGCAAGCGGTCCAGAAAAGCATGCGCTGTAAGATTTCAACTATCGCTGTATTTTTAGGTCTAGTTAATAGTCATCTGTCACTTAGACTGATACTCCATGCATCCACACAAACACATACACACACAAGAGTATCATTTGCTAAAATTTTAATTTATTCCTATAAATTCCCCTCTCCCCCAACGGTAACAATCTGTATCTATCCTCATGCACAAGGATATGAGCTTTTAGGGAAGAATTGGAACAAGGATATGAGCTTTCAATGAAGAATTGGAATGTAATATTAAAATCAAGTACTTGATCTAAGGACATCATGTCGTTTTATGTTACAGTAATGAATAATGAGAACTCGATTTCTGGGACAAAATACGACTCTTTAAAGGAGACTTAACTCGCCGTTTTCTTTTTGGTGACAGGATAAGGAGCCTATTCTTCAGTACACCAAGCGGCAGAAAGCTCAAGTTGCCTAGACGGAATTGGAATGCAGCTGATAGATCCCAGAGTTCTTTTCCACTTATTCGTATTTCATGAGACAAAAAGACTGGTCTATTGCATATATGTCTTGAATCAGATTTCTTCCTTTCTTTGTTGAACATGGTTATTCATATGACTAATGACTGGATATGTAATAGATGTGTTTATCCTTATTATGTTAACAGTCCTGATTCTCACAAAAATCCCCAAATTTTGTTGGAGGTCCAACTAAACATGCAACTAGGCAAAAGTATGATGAACAATTAAACATGCAACTAGGCAAAAGTATCAAGAACATTATTCAAGGCCTCAGCTCCTAGCTGAGGACCAAAAAACAGTGAAAATTTAGCAAAGAGGTCCGTTTCATACACTCACAAATGAGTTTCATGCAATATTTAATATTTAATATTACAATGAGGCAGGAGCTAAAAATTAGCCAACACATATGAAGAAAAAAATTAGCAGAGTCATACCCTTTTGATGAGTCTGCCTCGTGAAACAATTCAATGAGCGGGGAATGTTGTGACTATTTATTAGAGCCCGCAATTTCGTACACGACACGAAAATTACGGGTTTGGGTTGATTTTTGCGGTATACGAACACGAAAGTATATGAACACGAAATTATACGGATGAATTTAGTGTCGGTTTTGGATTTACCCTTGGATACACGACACGAAACGAAAATACACGAAATAAATAAATAATTAAATAACTTTATTAAAATTATACGAATACATATTTTAAAATGATATTATATATATAATTTTTATATAAGGTAAATACAAAATAGTTTCAAATTTTAGTTTTACAATATTTAAGCACATTTCATTCCTTAGGACATATTGACCTAATACTCGATTAGTAAAAAAATTAATATTAAATATTTTTATTTTTATTCAAAAATTACACGAAACATACACGAAAGGATGGTACACGAACACGAAACGAATCATAATGGGTTGCTCAAGTGCGTTCACGTTTCTCGTATGAGCTCGAGAATTTAGGCAAGCTGAGACACCGGAATTACCTAGTACAACTTCGTGGATGGTGCATTGAGAATGGAGAAATGCTTGCTTTATATGATCATAATAATGCAACTAGTCTATTAAGCCATTCTTTATTCCATCCGGATCATAAAAGAAGACAATTCCTACAATGGCATCAACGATATAGCATTGTCAAATCACTTGCTTCCGCTATTTGTTATCTCCACGAGGAATGGCCGGGATGAACAGGTAATTCATAAACACATTAGCTCTTCATCAATCTGTCTCGACTCAGACAACAACCCCAGGCTTGGCAACTTTGCCCTTGCTCAATTCTTGACAAGAATCAAGGAAGTTCAACAAGTCGCTCTTCCAAAAATGTGTGGTAACGACGGAATGTTTGGTTACATGTCCCCTGAATACATCATAAACAGCAAAGCAACAACAATGTCTGATGTTTACAGCTTGGTGTGGTCGTGCTAGAGGTGGTTAGTGGACAAATGGCTGTCGACTTCAGCAGGCCTGAGCCATTACTTATCAAGAGAGTGAATGACTTTGAAACACGAAAGAGAAGATATGAAGACTTGGCTGATCATAGATTGAATGGGCATTACAATCACAAGGAACTAGTGAGGCTAGTGAAATTAGGAATGGCTTGTACACGCTCTGATCCGAAAGAAAGACCAAGCATCAAGAGTATACTAAGCATACTCAACGGATACGACAGATGTTTTCTCCAAAAAGGGCTTAAGAAGGAGCGAAAAGAAGAATGGCAGCATTACAACTCTGATTCTTTATCACTGGTTAAGAGAATTCAGGCATTAGGTATACAATAAAATCATTAGTATCAATGTTATATTATACTGGTTTGTTTGTTTTTTTTTGTCGAAAATTTGTATAGTTACTTTTTTTTGGGGTTGTTTAGCAGCAAGATATATGTCATCTAATGTATTTATACAACAGATTTGTGATGAATCAAGTTTTACATGTGCAGAAACACAACAACCAAACTAATCATTCTAAGGTTTGAACAAGTTTGAAAAGAAAATTTCCAGAACTCGGATCAAAGAATTTTATTCAATTTTCGAGAATATACGAGAACGAAAATAAAGAATACTACAAAATTTTAGATTTTGTTTTAGCAACAACATCGCATAATGTCTTGCATTTCACAATCACTCCGTTTAAGATGCATCGTTCCTATGCAATATGCGTTGCACTGAGCATTACCAAAGCCGTTTGTACATGGCTTCATGCAGTTAATCTTTAACCATCTTTTCTCCCCTGTCACAAGAAAGAATAAACAGTAAGTTGAATAATCAAACACATATAACTGTAGAACAAAGAGATGAACCAGAAAGATAGAATATGTAGGAATAATTTAGATAAAAGATAATATATTAAAAGGCTACATTGCGTTGATCATGAGAGTAAGAAGGCTTTATATATAGCCCAATTCTATTTAACTACAATGTTATGAAACTACCCCTTATATCTATTTTATTTCTCCAATACAGTTAATCTCAGAAAAACATGTAAGATTACACACACAAACATGTTTACAACGACAAAATTAGTATTCCGAAAAGATGTTACACAAAAAATTTCGCTAAATTTTTACGAGGTTAAATTTTTTTGACTAATTTTCAGAATCGTACTGAAGCTAGAATTAAAATAATTCGTCGATTTTTCGAAGATAATCCAGAAACAGAGCGTAGATTGGACTCGAAAATATACCAAGATCAGTGTGGCCTAACACATCAATAGCGTTTGTAGCAGTGCAGCTACAACATAACGTTCCCACTACTAGGATCTAAAATCTTTGATTCCTACAAAAATATCTAAAAATCCTACGATCATTCATCTTCACTTCTTTACCACTTTGTTTTTCAAATTCCACCAACCACGTAAATAATAAGCCCGGTCCAAGTGCAATGATAGAAATCAGAAATTAGATATAGACAGAGAGAGGTGGAGAGGAAAATGGGGAGGAAGAAGAAAAAACAAAGGACTCTCCTGATGATCGCCAACGGATAACCATTGAACTCCCGACGGCCATCGGGATTGGTGGCAAACCAACACATGGAGGTTAAAATATGCTTTAAAAATGCAGGGAAATTTAACATTCTGCTATTATCATATTGTAGATTTGTGAATCACAATTTTAAAGTGCATATATTTGGTGTATTGAACTATTGTTTTTCTGCATCATATGCTAATTTGTCTCAAGACAACTAATAACAGAAATAAATTATTAGTACTAATATTCTTTATGAAAATCTTAAATGTGCTGCGCTCAAAAGATTTAGACTTCCTCCAAAATCTATACCAAAAGCATTTGTAACATTAGGATATGTTTGTTTACAAGGATTATAATCCGGATACTATCTACTATTTTCTCTCATTTTTGGATACTGGACCCCCTTTAATATATCAAATTGATCTCTTCTAAGTTCATATTACAGGAATAATAATAATACTATCGAGAGGATAGATTCGAGAAAAGGAGACCTAGAGGAGAAACACGACAGCATACTACAGTTTAAACTCAAATTTAATTAATAGCATCCATCGCAAAAAACAAGTATGCATTATTCAGAAAATAACTAAACTACATGTCCCACTCAACCGGATATAGAGAATGGTGCGATGTATGCAGATCTTATTTCGGTCATAGTCTCTTGGACATAGAGGATAATAAATAAAATCGAGAAATCAGCAGGACCAAAGGGGGAAAAAAATGGAACTTGCCTGAAGAGTTGCATGCATGTAGAACGTAAATTTAAGTTTTCTTCCAGATTCTACTCTGTTCGACATTCGGATAGCAAGTATGGACACAGGCATCAAGGAACCCATTGATGACCAAAGAAGAAATTCATGGACTTCAATGTCACCTGAAAAATATTGCAGTTAAAACCAGCTGTTTTATCACAAAGTTCACTGTGCCTGAGCAGGTTAGCCAAATGCAAAATACATGAGAAATAGAGTTTTTAAGTTTAGGAGAGAAATCCTGTCAAAAAAACTAAAACTTCAATTTCGTCTGTTGCCCGTTTGTGAACCAAGTAGTTACCTCAGTAGTCGATCTAACATGTTCTTTGTAGAAATATATGAATGGATATGAGTGTTTACTAGAGCTCCATTGATGGAGAGTATGAAGAAGATATAAACTAATGTATTATAACATGAAGAACAACACAGTAATGGATAATGGATTACATTGTGAATAAGCTTGATTGTTACAAAGGAGGAAGGACTAATTTATACAGAAAATCATGTAAATAAAGTCCATACTAATGAATGAAAATAAGCTGTTCAATGTGTGAACAACTAGACTTTAACAAGGACTTGAGTTGGATTTTGGTTGACAGGCTGGAACAACTAGACTTTAACACCAGCATGTTCATACTTCAACACCCCCCCTCAAACTTAAGATGGTTGAAGAAACCAACTTGAGTTTGTAAACAGCCTATGCTACTGCTTGTGATGTATACATAATAACTGAATCTTGTGTTACTTGTATTGTAAAGACAGTGTGTGCACTTGTTGAGGCAAGGAGGTGCAGCGAAAACGTTATTGCCAACAGTTTGGAATCAGTGGTGCAGCGGATATGGTGTGAAGCAACAAGATATGCTAGACAGAAAAGATAGAGTGATAAAAGGTCTAAATGGTGAGACCAGGAAGGAGGCCAAGATGATGCAGCGGAGAAAAGTATAAAAACAAGCTTGACAAACAAGTGGAGTTTGCGGCAATTTTGTTGTAGATTTGACAAAAATCTCAGGTCAGGAGCTTAAAGATTTTGGCTGGTGTGAGTATGATACACAAAGTGTTTGTGTAAATATCTCAAAGAGCTGGTAAGTCAATCTACAAATACATAGAGATGGTTTGATACTTCCGTGGCCGGAATCAATGGTTGTCGCCGGAAACAACACAGGTAAGAATCTTGAGGCTCCTTCCTGGTCTCACCATTTAGACCTTTTATCACTCTATCTTTTCTGTCTAGCATATCTTGTTGCTTCACACCATATCCGCTGCACCACTGATTCCAAACTGTTGGCAATAACGTTTTCGCTGCACCTCCTTGCCTCAACAAGTGCACACACTGTCTTTACAATACAAGTAACACAAGATTCAGTTATTATGTATACATCACAAGCAGTAGCATAGGCTGTTTACAAACTCAAGTTGGTTTCTTCAACCATCTTAAGTTTGAGGGGGGGTGTTGAAGTATGAACATATGTAGAAATTGTGGGTGTATTGATAAACAAAAATCTAAACTAAAGTGTATTGATATTGAAGACTACATTGAATTGAGTAGCTTGATTGATTACATGAGTAGATAAGTCTATATATAGAGGAAAACTAGTACATAAAGTCTAAGATTGGTTGGTGAATGCTTGACAATATAACTTAGACTAGCAACTAATTTAGACTAGCAACCTTAGCTAACTTAATTTGACTTATTTTAACACCCCCCTCAAACTAAAGATGGTTGAAAAACCAGCTTGAGTTTGTAAACAAAATTACCGAAAGTGGTAGGGGGATTTTGAACCGGAGACACGATGTAGATGAATCGTGCCTTTTTGTTGGTCTTTGCACCTCCCCAAACTGATGTAATTCTGATAGCTAGAGAAGCATTGTGAGAATAATAAGCTAATCTGATGGCTGAAGAAGCACTGTCAGAACGGTAATTGTGAGGTTAACTCTGCTTGTGTGTATATAATAACGTAGAAGAGTTATTAATATTGTATAAGCAATGTGAGCTTGGTGATGATGGTGACCTTGTGCCATTGCTTGTGTGTGCATATGTGTAACGTAGCAGAGTTACAATATCGTATAAGCAATATGAGGCTACAAGAGAAGCTTTCGCGGCTACGTTCTGTCCCAAAGGCTGTACCCGTAGTGACTGTGAATGGATTCAAGCCCACTAATTGATGCAATTTATGGTGTAGAATCTGAGGTTGCATTAGTGGACCGCCAAATATGTATTTCGTTGAAAAAGCTACGCATAGCTTGAGATCAAGGAAAATGATGTGTTCATCCAAAATGCAACTTCCCTTCATTCTTGTAAAGAAAACACTCAAAAGTAACTTTGAAATTTCGAGGAAGTACAATAAAATAGTCCAGGGACTAATGTGTCAATTGACAGAAGATGGAGTGTCAACTTGCAAGATCTGATAAAGTCTGGGTATCAAGATGTAAGTGGGCAAAAATAACTTATACCCAGAAGGGACATTTATGGGCTGATAATCTGTTGGCCCAAATGAAAAAAAAATACACCAAAATCACTTACTTTTCAGTGGGCTGATTTAGTGTGGCCCAACTAATGAAAATTACTAATAGGCTAGTAAATGTTGGCCCAAAAGAAATACACTGCTGCCTAAAATAATTAGAACATGGCAGTGTATTTTACAGAGAACGAGGGTAGTGGGTGTGTTAAGCAACTGGGTGTGTGGACTCGTGGGTTGTGACCGAGTTTGATAGGTCTCTGCTTGTCTGAGCTGTGAGTTCAAGCTGGTGAACTCGGTTGATGAGCATCAACTGCTTGTGGAAGTATCTCACATACAAGGTGGAGCTGGGTTAGTGAATCAAAGGAGAATCAGTGAGTCGACTTTGCGAGTGAGTTTACTCGGAGTATGATGACTCGATTTTGGGAATGAGGTTTGATGTTTGTGGATATGGCTTGTATGAGGGTGATTCAGAAAGTGTTTGTTCGCAAACTGAGTTGCTCGCAAACTGTTTGTAGTAATGTCTCAAAGACAAAGCTTGGAAGAGATGAAGCTACCGAGACAATCGCTGTCACCGGAATAACACAGGTAATGATCTTAAAGCTCTGATACCATGTAGAAATATATGAATGGATATGAGTGTTTACTAGAGCTCCATTGATGGAGAGTATGAAGAAGATATAAACTAATGTATTATAACATGAAGAACAACACAGTAATGGATAATGGATTACATTGTGAATAAGCTTGATTGTTACAAAGGAGGAAGGACTAATTTATACAGAAAATCTTGTAAATAAAGTCCATACTAATGAATGAAAATAAGCTGTTCAATGTGTGAACAACTAGACTTTAACAAGGACTTGAGTTGGATTTTGGTTGACAGGCTGGAACAACTAGACTTTAACACCAGCATGTTCATACTTCAACATTCTTTATCATCTGCATACATCAGACATTTCCCATCAATAAGTTTGTCCATCGCAAACTTACTTGGGTCCAAAGCATACATCAGACATTTCCCATCAATTAAAAGAGATAACTTGGGCCCACTTGTCGTCTCAAGGTGTTGTTACAAGTGACATTAAACAAGACCAATCCCAAATCTAGAGTACTGTAGGACCCTCACTCATATCTTAAAGTTTTGTTTCGAATACTGGCTCAGCAGACAGATAGGGAAAAGGACAGGGCATTCTGTGGTATTGTTTCGGTACATTGGTAACCAGAATTCGGACTTCAAACGCATATATCCCTCACATAAAATGCCTAAACAGTAAACACATACCAAAACTGATTTAACTCACCAAAAATTATCAAAGGAAGATTGTGTAATATGCTTCACCAATGAATCATAATGTAGTATGCACACAAACGAGTGAATATACTGCTGACTAACAAATCTAATAGTTACTGAAATTTAAAATTTGTTCAAACAAGTACACAAAAAAAAAATGTAACAGGATAAAAGTGACCATATAATCAGGATTAGTTCATGAACTTAGCTCTTTATATATAGCCATAATTTTGTATAATATATAGTAAGAAAGAAGAATTACTGTCATTTCTAGTACTCAACTGACCTCCCCTATCTGATACTGAAAAATGATCAGCTTGAATGCGACGAAAAAAATTTAGCACATTCCTCATCCAGTTTTCTCTCACGGACTCGTAGAGAAGATTTTGATTGAATAAACTTCGCATTCCAACTCTCATATGTGTCTGGATTTAAATCTCTGTAGGCCAGGCAAAGGGTCCGCAATCCTGCAGCCCCATATTGTTCCAGGTGGTCTCGGTTTCTTTTCTTTAGATCATTATTCCCACCAGCTAATCTTTCATAGATGACTGTATCAGATATCCAGTACATACCCCTGTTAAACACATCATTACGGTAAAATACCAGATATCCAGTAAAACCAAAAATATTGATACATGGACCGATGATAATATGTTCTAATTAATCATAAACTATGTCCAGTAAGAACATTACTACAAAATTCATGCAGCTTCTCTAGATTAGCAGCTCTACATATTAGAATAAAAAGGTGATACCATGATGCTATTATACATAAGAATATGGAACAGATATACATAAATGTAAACTGAACATGAGGTACACCTTATCCGTTAACATGAATACAATAATAGGATTGGGGGAGGAGATGAGTACTGTCATACATGAGAATAAGAAACAGATATAAGAACTGTAAACTAGACATAAGTTACACCTTATCCTTTAACATGCATTTTCAAGTCAAATAATAGGATAATGTGGGAGTAGATGAAAAAAGATGTGATTTTCAGGCCAGCAAGAAATATTCCACTAAATGTACCAAAAATATTTATATTTCATACAATAGAAAATGGCAATATACAGCTTTATCACCATTCATATTTATTTACTGTTTTACATTCTATTATGTCTGAATGAATAACAGAGTAATCTACCTTGCAAGCATCAGATATAGGTTCATTCCTCCAAGCACCTCGCAAGAACCTAGCACAAAATTACGTATAGTTTAAGACTATAAGAACCTAGTTACATATGGTTCACCTCAGTTTCCGAGTCACTTGCATCTCCTTCAACAGAATCGGCCCCCAAGCTGGCATCATCATTTGGAAACAGAGAATGTTAGAGCAAAGTACCAATGAATCTTCAATTCAAACATCATGGTCTTTACTAAAAAATTCAGAATCTGAAATGGATAAGATGGAATACTTGCTAAACCAGACGGAAAGTCTTGTACAAGAAATCTCAAGTACAATTATGATCAGTAGTTGTAAATTGCATAACCTTCTAAGTTGCTTGATGCTGATTTATAAGTAACAACAATCAATTAGAGCCGCATCGACATTGATTAATTTAAGGAAGTCAGGAAAATCAAATATAACCATAATCATGTGCAAGTAATTTCGATAATCATCACAAAGAAGTGATTAGTGGGTGCTATCGAAAGTGACATATATTGAAACTGTAACTAAACTTGAAACATGGAAAACTTCAAACACACGGAAAAGTTGCATAATTGCTAAATGCAGTTAAGTTTTACTTTACGCACTAAGCGGAAATTACAACACTAACCTTGACTAAATTACAACACTAACCTTGACTCATAAATCATAATCACCGCTCATTATTACGGAAAATTAGGGCATTTAATACATTCATTTACTTATGTTCATTTGTATCTAATTTAAATAACCGCTCATTTGTTTCTGTGTTCCCTTAAATACCTTTATGGTCCCCTGCCTTAGTGAGCAAGATAACAAGATATTTTTGCACAAGTATTTATGTAAAGATATTTATCTGTCAAGTGGAGCAATTTAGTAAAGATAATATGAAATGACACATGTGTAATTAGTGAATATTTATTACAGGTGGAGCAATAGCGGGCAGGGGTTGGTTAATGTTTCAGCGGGTGCCCGCTGTAAGCTTACAGCGGGTACCTATCACATACACACATGTATGTATGTAAATACAGGATTGGAAAGATTACCTTGACGATCGTATGTACACGAACAACTGTTTGTTTTGCGAAATGAAAATCTCTGCTTCGAAATATATGAAAAACGTAACTCAACAAGAAGTGAAAGGGAATCATTCCCACCCGGTTATTCTTTTTGACGCTGCCTAATTTAACTTTGTATTTAGAGTCTTTCCTTTCTGTTCCCAAACTTTTTAACTTTGTATTTAGAGTCTTTCCAACGGTAAAAGTATAATTTTCGATTATAATGATTGATTATAATAATGATTATAATAATTTTATTAAGTGTGAAGATATTTACTCTAATGATGTTATTCCCTCAAAAATCACACATATATACTATTATATAATAAGAAAATAGGGGTATAATTTGGTTGTTTGGTTCAAACTTGGTTTAACCATCTAAAAGAATAGTAATCGTTAAATATTTAGTAAATAGATGATAGCCGTTAGATCCAATAATAAAAAATATTCTATATTTAAATCCATCTTCTAAAAATCCAAGGTTCGAATCCCGTCAACAACAAATTTATATTAAGATTTTATATTATTAGTTCTAATCAATACATATCATTTATTAAATAACTATTATTATTACTATTAATTTTATTAATTAATATTACAAAGTTAAATTATATCCATAATAAATTATTATACTTTATTTTATTTAATCATATAATTTTAAAAGTATTTAAAAGTAACCCCTGCTTTGCAAGCACGAGCTATAAGCTAGTATTAAGGTAAATGTTAGTTGGATAAAATTTTCCAACTAATACCCTTATTAAATACATTGAAAAATGAAAATATAGTTAAATTTGAAAAAAGTCAACTTTTAGATAGAATAAATGTAGGGATAGTTTTGTAAAACTATCCTTAAATTTGCATTGAAAGAAGAAAAGTATCCTTAAATTTGCATTTAAAGAAGAAAAGAGACATGTAATTTGAGATAAATTTGTTTATCAAAAGGGACATGTATTTTGGGACAGATGGAATATCTTTTATTATGATCATATAATCTATCATATATGTTTGGCTAAATTTTTTTATTAAGGGTTCATGGTCAGATTGAATAAGTTTTTACAAAATTTCTAAAATGTTCCATCCAGATGCCACATAGATAGATTTTTAACTAAGAATTTTACACCATCGGAGATGCATAATTTTGATCGATTCGAATCTAATTTCGTTTTTGCATAATTTTGATCGATTTCGGTTCGGATCGGGTAGAAATTTGGATTGGATTGACATCTGCTGAATTGTTGAGAAATATTTTTAAAAAAATTGAAACAAGAATCAGGGACGAAATATCTACTTAGGAGTACTAGTCAAAATACTAATTGACCGTTAAATTACCAAATCAAATAAATTTATATTTCTCTAAAAATTTGGTAATAACATGAAAAAAGATGGTTCTTGACATCCATACGGTTGGATCGACGAGAAATATTTTTTAAAAAAATCGAAACACGAATAAGGGACGAAACCTTGTTTAGGGGTACAAGTCAAACTACAAGTTGACCATTAAATTAACAAATCAAATAAATTTATTTTTTTCTAAAATTTTGGCAATAACATGAAAAATGATGGTTCTTGACATCCGTATGGTTGGATAATCGAGAAATATTTTTTAAATAATCTTAACACGAATAAGGGACGAATCAATGTCTAGGAGTACAAGTCAAAGTTCTAGTTGACCGTTAAATTACCAAATCAAATAAATTTATTTTTTTCTGAATTTTTGAAAATAACATAAAAAAGGAAAAAGGATGGTTCTTGACATCCGTATGGTTGGATTGTCGAGAAATATTTTCAAAAATCGAAACACGAATCAAATAAAAAAAATTCTAAAAATTTAGCAATAACATGAAAAAATATGATTCTTGACATTCATACGGTTGGATCGTCGAGAATATTTTTTTTTTAAAAAAATCGAAACACGAATCAGGGACGAAACCTTAATTAGGGGTACTAGTCAAAGTACTAGTTGACCGTTAAATTACCAAATTAAATTATTTATTTTTTCTAAAATTTTGGCAATAACATGAAAAAGGATGGTTATTGACATCCGTACGATTGGATCATCGAGAAACATTTTTTAAAAAATCTAAACACGAATCAGGGAGGAAACAATGTCTAGGAGTATAAGTCAAAGTTCTAGTTGACTGTTAAATTAACAAACCAAATAAATTTACTTTTCTCTAAAGTTTTGTCAATAACATAAAAAAGGATGGTTCTTGACATCCGTACGGTTGAATCGTCGAGATATATTTTCAAAAAAAAATCTAAACACGAATCAGACACGAAATATCTATTTAGAAGTACTAGTCAAAGTACTAGTTGGCTGTTAAATTACCGAATCAAGTAAATTTATTTTTTTCTGAAAATTTGGCAATAACGTGAAAAAGGATGGTTCTTGACATTCGTATGGTTGGATCGTCGAGAATTTTTTTTTAAAAAAATTGAAACACGAATTAGGGACGAAATATTTGTTTAGGAGTACGGTTCAAAGTACTAGTTGACCGTTAAATTACCAAATCAAATAAAAAAATTTCTGAAAATTTGGCAATAACATGAAAAAAGATGGTTCTTCACATTCGTACAGTTGAATCGTCGAGAAATATTTTTTTAAAAAAAATTGAAACACGAATCAGGGACGAAATCCTGTTTAGGGGTACTAGTCGAAGTACTAGTTGACCGTTAAATTACCAAATCAAATAAATTTATTCTTTTCTTTAATTTTAACAATAACATGAAAAAGGATGGTCCTTGACATCCGTATGGTTGGATCATCGAGAAATATATTTTTAAAAAATTGAAACACGAATCGGGGACGAAACCATATTTAGGGGTACTAGTCAAAGTACTAGTTGACCGATAAATTACCAAATCAAATAAATTTAATTTTTTCTGAAATTTTGGCAATAACATAAAAAAGGATCGTTCTTGACATTCGTACAGTTGGATCGTCGAGATATATTTTCAAAAAAATCTAAACCCGAATCAGAGACGAAATATCTATTTAGGAGTACTAGTCAAAGGACTAGTTGACCGTTAAATTACCCAATCAAATAAATTTGTTTTTTTTTGAAAATTTGGCAATAACCTGAAAAAGGATGGTTCTTGACATTCGTATGGTTGGATCATCGAGAAATATTTTTTTAAAAAAGCGAAACACGAATGAGGGACGAAATACTGTTTAGGGTATTAGTCAAAGTACTAATTGACCGTTAAATTACCAAATCAAATAAATTTATTTTTTTCTTTAATTTTAGCAATAACATGAAAGAGGATGGTCCTTGACATCCGTACGGTTGGATCATCGAGAAATATTTTTTTAAAAAAAAATCGAAACACGAATCAGGGATGAAACCCTATTTAGGGGTACTAGTCAAAGCACTAATTGATCGTTAAATTACCAAATCAAATAGATTTATTTTTCTGAAATTTTGGTTATTATTATACGAAAAGGATGGTTCTTGACATCCGTACGGTTGGATCGTCGAGAAAATATTTCTAAAAAAAATCGAAACATGAATCAGAGACGAAACCCTCTTTAGGAGTACTAGTCAAAATACTAGTTGACCGTTAAATTATAAAATCAAATAATTTTTTTTTTTAAATTTTGACAATAACATGAAAAATAACATGATTACCGGACCTACTCGGAATCCCTCCATTGTTGCAATTAAGGTTATACTACTAAAGCTAATCTTTTTCCAGACGGCGGATCAGGTGTGCCAACAGAGAAAGCCTGTACAAAAGTGTGTAAGGAGAAGTACAAATGTACAAAATCAAAAGCTCCAAGGGAATATACAAATATTATGTGCAAATGGCCCCCAAGAGATCACAACAATAATGCACTTGCATTGCTCACTTTTCTTAACTTTGGGATTCTTGTGATGGAGTATTTGACTCAAATTAATCATAATTTAAAAAGATAATCTAGTTGTTACTATTAGACTACGGGTCCGTTTGAGAAATCTTATTTTTCAGAAATAAGTTACTTATTTTGGAGAAAAGTTAGGAAATGTGTATTTTTTTCTAAAATAAGTAACTTATTTTCATAAGATAACGAATATTAAACTCTCCATACACATTTTTCTATAAAGAAATATATGTAAATACGAAATTTTTTCCAAAATAAATAACTTATAAATTGATGTTGAGATTTGCCAAATAGCGCGGTATAATATTGAAATTTAATCTCAAGGAGTAGGGAGCAAGTCATCAATTAAAGGAAGAGTAAAACACAGGCCATGGTATATTTGGTCCCCCCTCTGTCAATGTTTACATGCACCGATTGTGTACAAATATTCTCTGAAATGGTCCTCACATGCCAAATCTCCTCTCTCTCTCACAATCTCTCTTTTGTAGTGGTCAGCTAGTTAAAAAAAAATGTCAATGAAACTTATTGTCACTACTATGTGTGTATCTTACAGGATAAGATCGATACACAAATTACCACTTTTGTGTTTATCAGTCTTGATAAATAATCGCTTGTACACTTTTGTGTTTCCAAACGAGTAGTACAGATAGTAGAAATCTCTCTCTCTTCCATATATAGCCCTAGTTTAATTACCACTGCAGCTTCTGCATGTTCCACAGGG
This sequence comes from Kitagawia praeruptora, assembly GCA_037693485.1. Classification (NCBI taxonomy): domain Eukaryota; kingdom Viridiplantae; phylum Streptophyta; class Magnoliopsida; order Apiales; family Apiaceae; genus Kitagawia; species Kitagawia praeruptora. Next base: position 15,187,526 of record CM075347.1, read on the forward strand.
TTCTTTTATTATTTCCGAATCTCTACATGTAATAATTTCTGTAGTCTGCTTCTTTTATTATTCTCTGCATGTAATATTGTTCACAGTCTCTGTCCCCCTATCGGTTTCCGAATCTCTGAATTGTGGGTGGCTGGCAGAGTTACATTAATACATGATCGTACATAGGAAACTTCATATGGCCGCATGTACGGCTAAATCTTAGCTTTTCATGAAATGTTTTAGTAAGAGATCAATACTCCCTCCGTCTCAAAAAACTCTTCCCATTTCGGTCGGACACGTTTGCCAACGCACACTTTTGATCGTTAATATCTTCAATTTCGTATTAGTTTTAAATATAAAAACTTCACTGAATTAAAGTACTCATAAATACGAATCCAACAAGATCACTCATGACTATATTTGGTCTTATAGATTATGCGTAAATTAGTAATTTGTCTCATGTTATGAACAGGACCGACATTGAAAATGAGAAGAGTAATATGAGACAGAGGGAGTAGTACTAAATGTTGACCAGCACTACGTACATTGAGCAAATTGACTTGATGATTTGAAACGGGCCAATTGAGCGTGACAGTTTATATAAATTCGACATACTTTGGTTAATATGAATTTCAATTTTTTCATATTTAATATATAGAATATATGGATGATGGTTCGGACGTGTCAAGATTCGATTTCAACATTACATATACTTCCACCATTTCATTTTGTTCAACCAACATTTTTTGGGTACTTATTATTAAGGTAATATTTTTTTAAAAAAAATTATTTTCTATAAAAATATAATTTTTTTTTATTTTAATTTAAAAATTAAAAAATATAATTCACAAAAATATCCGATCCGAACACATTAAATGCATGAAAAAAGTAGAGGATCATACTTTGGGGGTGTTTGGGAAACTTATTTTTCAGAACATATAAATCAACTTATTTTAAGGTAAAGTTAGCTATAATTCGGAATTCAAATAAGCCATCTGAATCCAAATAAGCCATAAAACATTTTGATGCATGGCAGGATCTTCACTACAACATGCAAAAAATAATAAAGAAAACAGAAACGGAAGGGGCACGAATTAGGGTCAGATGAACTGGGCGAAGGTACCTTTTTCCTTCAGCTTTCTCCCATCACATAAAGTTTTTGAACATAGGCGCAGTAGCACCGTTAGTATTACAATATAACAATAATGAGACATCTCCTTGATATCTTCACGCTTGCGCTCAAATAAGAGTTGCAGATAAAGTTTCATTATCTTCAAAACAAGATAGACTATGAATGTGAACACAATATAAAATTCAAAATTTTATAATTCTAAATTTAGTATGAGACATAATTTATATATCATAATTTTATTTTGATATTTTGATATTTTATCAAAATATCAGAAGTATGAGCGTGGATTTTTTATGTTAATTCTAAATTTGTGCTTGCAATGGTTGATGAATCAAAAATAAAAAAGAAAATGTTTTTTTTAAGACCCAAGAGGTACGAATTTTGTACGAACATAAAAACCAACGTAATTTTGACATTAGTATTGGCTTGTATTGGTTAGCAAAAAACATTTAGGGTTAGCAAAAAAAAAAAAGTTAGTACAAGCCAATAATTCATTTTTCCTTAAAATATTATAATCAAAAAGTAAAATTTAACTTTCTAAAAGATGTGTATGCTCCAAAAGTCCTAGCTCTTTTAGTCTCTATTTGTATTCTTTATTGATAAAATTGAATGAACTAACTATATATATTACACGTGGTGATGGAAAAATAAATAATATCCTTATCGATCGAGCGTCGTTTGGTGTCACTGGCTACAAGAAGCTAAGCTAGCAATATGAGACTCATAAAAAATGTGTCATATTGTTGGAACAATATGCTAATTAATTTGACATACAGGGAGGGTATATATACAGCATGCCTGTTAGTGTTGCACTGATGAAATGCAAAGCGGTAAAAAATTAAACAAGAACAAAAGGCCGGTCATACATATATGCATGGAATATGGTGAAAATGATGTCATTCTCAAAGCAAGAGCCTGAAAAGATTTGAAAATCACACAGTATTTTCAAAGATACTACTACTGTAATATATACACAGAGAAGAGTTAATGTGGGATGAAGAATTCCATTTGAATCAATCACATGATCAATATTTGAATCTAAACATAGAGTAATCCATGCAAACTTTGTTCATGTTTGGTAAATAATTACTGAATACAGTAGTAATAACTTTGTAACAGTTGTTTATAAGACCTAATTAATTTTCTAGAAACAAAAATAAATTACCAATCTCACTCCTTTGTACTGACTTGTCTTTTGAAACCCATTAATTTAATTTGCCAGTGTATTTTCTCTATAGAGTAGTGGACAGACTTGTGTATGAAAATATACAGACAGTAGTTAATTAAAGTTTTACTTGGGCCACAAGTTTTGGTTCTGATAATTTCCAGTCTGTAAACTGATCGAGGTTAAAACTCGCCTCCCAATGCATCAAATAAAGAGGAAAATAATCAAGTGACAAATCTCATCAAATCTTATCGGTTTCTTTCGTTTGTGACCTAGCTAATTTGACTCCAGACTCCTTGCACTCTTATGTATAGGTTGCTGGCTGACATTTTTCTTTACTTGTTTTTATACTTTCTTGTTTTGCACCAATCTCCACTTTGTTTCTGACATATATGGTTGTATGAACGAGGCACCCAATGTACAAATGTGCCCCTACACTAGTACGTACTAGATAAACCACTACCCCTACACTAGTAGTACATATACCACTACCCCTACCATCTCTCCTCCCCATTCCACACTACTACCTCTTTAATTCCACACCTAAAACAAAGCGGCAGCTAGAAGCAAAACACATTTGTGAGCGATGAGTACTGAGCCCTTAGTTGATGAGCAATTGGCGCAGCCGGTTCAGGAGGTTTGAAATCTATAAACACATCAAATTATTTCCTTTTGATCTGTACGTTGCAATATAATAATATTATGAACATCACCTAGCGCCTCTAAATTTTGTGACACTGTCAATTAAGCTGGTAGTCATATAAACAGCTAGCTGATCATGAGTTTTTTCTTTTAGTTCCATTAATGTTTTGTGTTATTTTTATAATCTAATATTGTGTACCTCCAGTATGAATTCCGGCCATAGGATTTGAAGAGTCTCTAACCTTACTTAATTTTGGAATACGTACGTACATGGCTTAGTATTCTGCGTACCATCTCTCTCCCATTCAACACGTACTTGTACATAAAAACACTACTACCTCTTTAATTCCACACCTAAAACAAAGAGAGGGTAAGTTAATTGAGAAAATTGATGATGAATCTGCTAAGAAAGAGGTCCAGCTGGTAAATGAGTTTGTTGTTGTGGTTGGTGATAATAATGAAACTATATTTGCTGATTTGCCTGATCTTGATGAAAGCCTTGGTTTTGTGGTTGATGCTCCTGTTAATCATGAATAATCTGCTTGGTTCCTTGGATTCTATACTTGTTTGTGATGACTGCAGGTATGTTTGGACTGTGCTCCTGGTTCTTGGCTGTGCTGCTAGTTAATTATCTATTGCTGTTGTTACTTTGATGTTTTAGAAGCTTGTATACTTCGTGGTCATCTCTAGTTGGATGCAGATTATAGTTTTATTAGATCAATGAACCACCATTGTATTTAGTAAACTTTTTGTTGTATATAAATCTGCACTTCTTGAATATGGCTCATTGTTTACTTGATTTATGTCTACACACAGTAGCACACACTACACAAACACATCTGTCTTGAAATGGTTAAAAAGTGCTATGGTCATGGCAGCTACTAGGATTAAGAGTCAATATATCTATGGCTAAATGTTGAAATAAAGGTATAAGTTCTTTTGAGAGTTTGTAGTTTGCAAAAGATTCTGGTAACTTATTTTAATATGGAATACTTGTCACCTAGATATATCTATGCTAATTCCCTCAGTTAAAAGTCACTTGATAATCTTTGGACTATATATGAAAGCATGTCTTATATATGATTTACCTTTGTCATATGAACTGTCTAAACTGTGATTTCTTATTTATCTGAGGTTAGCAGAATTTGAGATTACGGCTAACATGTATCCTGTTTTATCCACTTACAGAATTTGAGGTTAGCAGAATTTAACATGTATTCAAAAATCATACTAGGCTCCACTTATATAAGGAAATCTTTAGGCTTCACTACGACCCGAACCTCAAATTATTTCCTTTAGATCTGTTACAATATAATATTATGAACCTCAGCGCCTCTAAATATATGTCCTCCCAAATTGTGTTCTAGCTTCAGCCTTCATTTACAGCTTTGGTATTTACCACTTTTTTAATGGGATTAATAACTTGTGTGGGTTAAGTCACTATTAAAAATTAAAAACTCTATAAGCTTAAAAGTGGTCAAGTCAGTAACGGGTTTAGCTTCTCATTTTCTGACTTTAAGCAGCTTAATGTTTTGGAACTTTTCCTAGACTGCATAACAGAGCACAATGAGAACCATACACACACTTATTTGTTTCCAATGTTTAAGAATATGATCTTAACAGTGAATGTTATCTCTTCTCTTTACATTTACCTTGGGTTCAAATTTTGGTTTTCATATATCTATTAACTCTGTGTATCATTACATTTGTGGCTGTTAAGTTAGAATGCTGAGTTGGCTCCATACCTTACAAGTCTTCTTGTTATAAAATCTCATCAAGTACATTACATCAGAGGAACTTTTTATAGGCCAGGATTTAAACTAAGTGCAAATTCGGACTGTGCTCCTGGTTCTTGGCTGTGAACTTTTGCTGCTAGTTAATTATCTATTGCTGTTGTTACTTTGATGTTTTAGAAGCTTGTATACTTCGTGGTCATCTCTAGTTGGATGCAGATTATAGTTTTATTAGATCAATGAACCACATTGTATTTAGTAAACTTTTTGTTGTATATAAATCTGCACTTCTTGAATATATATGGCTCATTGTTTACTTGATTTATGTCTACACACAGTAGCACACACTACACAAACACATCTGTCTTGAAATGGTTAAAAAGTGCTATGGTCATGGCACTTTTTTGAGTCTAAATATCTTCTGTGTTAATTTTGAGTTTTGAGATTGGTTGCTGTGATTTGACTCATATCATATCTTTGCATTCCAACCCCTCTCTCTCTCTCTCTCTCTCTCTCTCTTAGATGACTTTTTTGAGTCTAAATATCTTCTGTGTTAATTTTGAATTTGTTTTTGAAACTTTGGTGCAGGCAATGGCCAAGGTCAAGGGAGGACCGATGGTGGTTGGAGATATTAACTCGGAGTTTATTCAGGTTCCTTTCTGTTTTCTCTGTTTTCTCGTATTTTTGCTTAGATGACTTTTTTGATTTGAATTTGTTTTTGAAACTTTGGTTATTCAGTTGATTGGACCGGACGTGGAGTGTACTCTCACTCTCACTTTCCCAAGTGAGAGTGAAAGACGCAAGGCGATGAGGAAGTCTGCTGCTGCAAAAATTATGGGTAAGAATGGGATTGTGAAGATGGATGTGCTGGAGGATGATCAGATGGAAAGGGAGAAGGAGGAGGCTGAGAAGGAGGCTGAGAAGGAAAGGGAGTATGAGAGGGAAAGGTATGTGGAGGTGGTGAAGCCCTATCTGGCTGAGAGGGCTGCTGAGAGTGCTTACCTTGCCAAGTTAAATGAATGATAAAATTATGAGTAAAGCTTTAATTAATTACTAAGTAGAATTTTTATGGTGCTAAATTATATGTTGCTACGTTGGTAAACTATTTCTATGTGGTAGTGCTAAACTATATCTACATTTGACGTTTTCAAATTGCATATTTCTTGTGTTAAGTTTGAGGTTTAGTTGCTTAAATTTCCTATTTTTTGTGTTAAGTCCAAGGTTTAGTTGCCTCGACTAGCCAAATTTCAGGCCATTTAGTCGGTCTTAAGGTACATGAAATTTATAGGTTCGAAATCCTTTACCGTTATGTGAAACTCACTCAAGGTTGTCTTTTGTTTAAATTTTTAGCCTCCATCAATCATCTCAAGCTCAAATTTTAGCAAAGACAATTTTGATGAGTAGGATGAGATCCTGTTGGTTTTATAGGTTCTATAGGGAGTTTGGACTTTAAACCCTCGATGTGGGACTAAATGTCCAAAATAAACTTCAATTACAAATGCCCAAGTTTGGTTAAGTTAGGTTAAAGAGAGCCTTGCTCCCAAATATTTCAAGGGGTTTTATAACATCTCAATAAAATACCAAGTGTAAACCAAGGATAATACCTGAACAAGCTTTAAGCGTAATTCAGCTTCGTGTCTTAACTCTTACCGGTCAAGAGTTATCTTTCATTCATAACAAGTCCAGCTACTTGTAAATTATAGTTGTCAATAAGAAATTTGCATAAAGATGGACAATAAATTGGCCCAAAGTGCTCCACAATAGTTGCTAAAGGTCAGAAAGGGTGTGAAAGTAGTACTATATCCCCATTTTAGAATATGGAACCAAAGGAGGAGGTTCCTCTATTGATCTTTTCCTTACAGCTACACGGCTTACTTTTAAAGGTTCAAGCTATCCAAGTTCCTCACTGGTCAAATTTCCTATATATCTATAGCAAATCCAAAAAATAACGATAACATATACAAATTTATAATTGTGAATTTGCCTACAAACTTTTTTTTTTGGAAGTGCTTTCTTTTGTCGTTGCCCAAACTCATCATTTGTGAGCTCTAAAGACAAGAAGAATTAATAGACCCAAGTTAATGATGTAATGCATTCCATACGATCCATAAAACCAAGAAGTCCAGTTGGATACTTAGCATAGCACACCAAACTGAACAAATATCTCTCAGCAAGAAACCTATGAAAATGAACTTGAGAAAGATGGAAGAGGATTCCAGGTAGCAATCTAAACTAGCATAAAAGGAAGAAACATAAAAGCAACAATGATATTTAAAACCAGTGAAAGCAGTCCGACTCAAATTGGTTCAATATTCCACGGTAATGTTCCCAATTTAAGACAATTAGTTTTCTTTTTCTGTTTGCTAAATCAATCAGTTTCCATTTACCAAAGATGCCGAAGAATATTGTATTATTAGGTCGAGTAGCTGTGATTTTTAGCATTTGAATCCACACATAGATTATGGACTCTGATCTGCTGTATGCTCTGGATGGTGGAACTGGCTCTCTTTGATTTATCAGTACACTATTCTTAGCAACAGGGGCATCTGAAGAATAGTGCATTGTTCAAACTTTGAAACCTTTTTGTGGGAACCACAGCACTTCTCCACAACATTTGAAAAAAAAAACACGAAAGATTGTTAACAAAGTTTACTTCATAAACATAATATATAAGCAGAGCGTTAGCACACCTGAAGAGGCTCATTTTCATCAGTTGTACCGAGGATCTCAGTCACTAGAAGTTGGCGTTCACTAGGATCGCCGAAGGTCAAACACTTCTCCACAACATTTGAGGCAAACTTCTGCCGACTCATTTGAACTATCTTCCCAGCTAGCATCATCACAATATCCAGGTCAGGATTATAATGTGATTGAAGGTGATTAACTGAATTTCTACCAGTATTACACGACAACCATATGGATGGCTAGACAGGGTTACAGCCTGATCAAAAATATGACTTTCAGGCACACATTCAATACACTTCTTCTGGATGACATGGTTCCCGTTCTGGTCACGTACACAGCGCACAACATGACCATCAATGTAATACCCCCAAGCTAACATTTTGTTTTTTAAGTAATCATATTTTTAGATTTAGGATTTTTTATTTAAGCATTTTTTCCTAAAATTAGTCCAATAATATAGGCCAAGATTTATTTACTCATTAACTTATTTTTACTTGCTGTAATAAGCAAAATGAAGATGGCAAATACAACTTGAATGAGCGGATGCGTTTACAAGGTATAATAAATATATAGTGTTTGGTGTTTGGAGGGAACCTCTTACTTAGTCCCCATCGATGTGGGACAAGTAAAAAGTACTCCAATATTTTGAGATGTTAGTTATTTTGGTGTTAAGTCTAAGTTTTTAGTTGCCTCCACTAGCCAAATTTCAGGCCATTTTAGTCGGGCTTAAGGAAGTACTAAGGGTTCAGATGCATGCTTAAGGAAGTACTAAGGCATGTTTGTTTTAGGGGATTATAATCCTTGGAAAATTACACTATCTTTCTTAAATTTAAAGGATTATAATCCCATGGAAGTATATTGCTATCATCTTTTTGATTCATTTCTATGGGATTATAATACCTTCTTTCACAAGGTATTATAATCCCATGGAAGTGAACTAAAACAATGATCAAATTTTCCTGTCATTTCATGTTCACATATCAAATTTCGTAAACCAAGGATAAAATCTGAGTAAACTTTAAGGATTTTAGCCTTGTTTAAAGGTGAAGAAAAATTTTACTCTAAATTTTTGACCAAGCTACAGCAATAGCTATAGCTAAGATTAGGGGGGAGTAAACCCCGGTTCGGTTCGGTTTTTGGGTAAAATTGGAACTGGAACCGCATGTCCTTGGTTTTAAAAATCGAAAACCGTAACCGCAACCGAACCATCGGTTTCGGTTTTAAAATCCCGATTTCGATTTTTATCGGTTCGGTTTCGGTTTTAAAACCGATTAAAATAAAATTTAGAAAGTATTAATTACAACTTAATTAAAAAAGTAATTTTATCAAAAAAACATAAATCGTCCAAATGTATTCATACAATAATTTTTAAAACTTTAAACAATAAAAAAAAATGGCAGATGTCCATTGTCCAGTGAGGCAGTCCAACTACAGTGACATAAACTTTCATGTTCAAGTTTTCTGATTGTTGTCGATGAATACCTATGTAATAGTATTACATTACAGACAACTTGCATGACTACCCCCAAATAAGCATTTATTTCTGTAGATTTACCAAAACATGAAAAAAAAAAAATCGCGAGTAGAGTATTGCATCTCCTATATCATTCTTCACATAATGATGTAAAAGTAGCTAATATCCATAGAAAAAAATCTACAAATATAGCATGAGACCTAGAACATTCTTATTTCACTGTCTCTCTACGTTTGTAGATATATATATAGGCTAGTGATCAAATATAAACCTCTTTTAAAATAAAAACTAGAAACCTCTATTAACCTTAGGATCTAATTAAATCTAATGGCCTTATTTAAACACTTACACCCAATTTAAATACATCATTCCACGCACAAATACAACTCACTCACATCCACACCCACTGCCACTACCACCATCTTCTCCGGCGAGCTCGAATTTTCCGGCGAACTGGAAATTTACAGATCTGACTCCTCCTTTCCTTTCCGACCTCTGGTCCCGCAGGGGCACTATCTTCATCGTCTTCCTCTGCCATTACGAGCTCCGACGAGCTTTTGTTCATCTTTTCCATTCTTCGAATCATCATCGTGGTTAGGGATGGGCATTCACCCCGGCCCGCCCGATCCCGATCCGTTCCCCGCACCGAACGGGGCGGGAAATCGGGAATTTTTTCGGGGACGGGCCGGGGAGCGGGGACAATTTTCAAAAAAAAGCGGGGAGCGGGCCGGGGACGGGATTCTAGGTCTCCCCGGCCCGATCCCCGAACCCCGCCCCGATTCTCAATCCCCGACTCGATTTCACCACATTAAAATATATATAACTATATATATTATTAATCATATATTAGTATATACGAATTTCCAATACTTTATATTGGAAACAAAATGATATTTAATCTTATATGTTTGTCTTTCTAGTAGTTAAATAACTTCATTTCCATGTTATTTATAATTGTTTATTTAAGTAATATTTTTTTATCTTAACATGTAATCTAGTTATAGTTGCTAATTTCGCTATATATCACAAGAAAAAATTATTTCAAACTATAGTTAATGTTTAATATTATTTAAATATTATTTTTTGTTTAAAATGAAATTCCCCGATTCCCCGCGGGGATCCCCGTTACTCGTTCGGGCCGGGGACGGGGAATAAAAAATAATCCCCGACGGGGATCGGGCCGGGGACGGGGATCGGGTTTGAATTCGGGGATGGGGGCGGGGATAGCACTCCCCGGCCCCGAAGTGCCCCGATGCCCATCCCTAATCGTGGTTGTTCTCATCATTTTTGTTCGCCATTTCTGTTCGTCATCGTCTCCGGTGATGATTTTACATATATGGGTTTATGTGTATGTGTGTATATTTTAAAGTATAGATCTTTTGCTGAACTGGCAATAGTCAGTGATTTTCACTGTACGAATTAGTGATTTCTGTAGTATAAATGATTAATTTCTGTAATATGATTTAGTGATTTCTTAATATAATTTAATATATTAAGAAAAAATATTTGATGAACAGATCAGTGATGAACAATAGTCATCGACGACGACAAGTTTCTATCTATGATGAACAATGAATGACGAGTTTCGATCTGAATAGTGGTGATGGTAGTATGGTGGGTGGCGGTGGTGGTGTGGTGGGTGACGACGATGATGGTGTGTCGCATTAGTTTGGTAGTATGATGGTGTTGGTGGATGTCGAAACAAAATTAGAAGGGAAGGTGCAGGTGAAGATGTATGTGGTGGCGGTAGTCGGAGATGGTGAAATAATGATTGAAGAAGATTGTTGCTTTGATTAACGGTGGTGATGATTGTAAATAATGATGATATATTGTATAAAAGGTATATACATGTATGATGATTGATGGATGACTGAGAAAGTGTCGGGATGTGATTTTTAGAAGAGTACATTTACAATTATGTCCTTAGTTTCTAGTTTTTATTTAAAAATTGGTTTCTAGTTATGTAGGACCCTATATATATATATATATATACTATATATGGAATTAATTTTAAAAATATTTATAAAAAATATAAATATTCGGGTTTTTTCGATTCAGTTTCCACCTAAAACCGGAACCGAAATATTAGAACGGTTCAGTTTTTCAATTTTCGATTTAGGTTCCAATTTTATTTCGGTTTTTTGCTCACCACTAGCTAAGATGAGTCAACTTCTAATAAAATCAAGGTCCGAAAGCAATTTGGATTATAGGCCTTGGAGGAGAGAACCTTTCACACCTTTTCGATGTGGGATGTTGAAAAAAATGAAAAACAATATTAAGCAGAGAAACTCCTATACGTTGCACATTTTTTTAAAACAGATTTATAATAAGCCAATTATATTAATTAGGAGTTGGATGAACCCCAAAGGAAGCTGAACCAATCAGAAGCTCAGACACTAGGTACATTATTGATAAAAATGTTATTCCCTCTATTTTGCACTGAAAGAGATCCAATATTTTAACTGTGTAGGTCAACAACCAGGAATCAAACAAAGGGACTTGTCTAATTGTGGTGGCGTTCGCTCCATCGGATCAGATCTTACTTGCATGATAGGCAAATCTCATGCATATCAGAATGGATCTATCAGGAGTGACCATATTGTTGTAAAGATGAAAGAGCCTGGGACACCCACAAGCAGAGCTCAGGTACAATTTCCTTAAATTTACCAAGTACCAAATGTTTTGCTTTCTGATTTTCTATGTCTTTTGACCCAATATCCTATAATCATCACTTTTCTGAATCATGCAGCCAGCAGCTTCAAGGGAGAGTTTCGCACAACTAATGGAAAATGGCAGAACCAATGGGAATGGTGACAACTGTGGTGAGTTTGATGCAGTCGTGTGTAGCAAGTCTTCATCTCAGAGCAAGCGGTCCAGAAAAGCATGCGCTGTAAGATTTCAACTATCGCTGTATTTTTAGGTCTAGTTAATAGTCATCTGTCACTTAGACTGATACTCCATGCATCCACACAAACACATACACACACAAGAGTATCATTTGCTAAAATTTTAATTTATTCCTATAAATTCCCCTCTCCCCCAACGGTAACAATCTGTATCTATCCTCATGCACAAGGATATGAGCTTTTAGGGAAGAATTGGAACAAGGATATGAGCTTTCAATGAAGAATTGGAATGTAATATTAAAATCAAGTACTTGATCTAAGGACATCATGTCGTTTTATGTTACAGTAATGAATAATGAGAACTCGATTTCTGGGACAAAATACGACTCTTTAAAGGAGACTTAACTCGCCGTTTTCTTTTTGGTGACAGGATAAGGAGCTTATTCTTCAGTACACCAAGCGGCAGAAAGCTCAAGTTGCCTAGACGGAATTGGAATGCAGCTGATAGATCCCAGAGTTCTTTTCCACTTATTCGTATTTCATGAGACAAAAAGACTGGTCTATTGCATATATGTCTTGAATCAGATTTCTTCCTTTCTTTGTTGAACATGGTTATTCATATGACTAATGACTGGATATGTAATAGATGTGTTTATCCTTATTATGTTAACAGTCCTGATTCTCACAAAAATCCCCAAATTTTGTTGGAGGTCCAACTAAACATGCAACTAGGCAAAAGTATGATGAACAATTAAACATGCAACTAGGCAAAAGTATCAAGAACGTTATTCAAGGCCTCAGCTCCTAGCTGAGGACCAAAAAACAGTGAAAATTTAGCAAAGAGGTCCGTTTCATACACTCACAAATGAGTTTCATGCAATATTTAATATTTAATATTACAATGAGGCAGGAGCTAAAAATTAGCCAACACATATGAAGAAAAAAATTAGCAGAGTCATACCCTTTTGATGAGTCTGCCTCGTGAAACAATTCAATGAGCGGGGAATGTTGTGACTATTTATTAGAGCCCGCAATTTCGTACACGACACGAAAATTACGGGTTTGGGTTGATTTTTGCGGTATACGAACACGAAAGTATATGAACACGAAATTATACGGATGAATTTAGTGTCGGTTTTGGATTTACCCTTGGATACACGACACGAAACGAAAATACACGAAATAAATAAATAATTAAATAACTTTATTAAAATTATACTAATACATATTTTAAAATGATATTATATATATAATTTTTATATAAGGTAAATACAAAATAGTTTCAAATTTTAGTTTTACAATATTTAAGCACATTTCATTCCTTAGGACATATTGACCTAATACTCGATTAGTAAAAAAATTAATATTAAATATTTTTATTTTTATTCAAAAATTACACGAAACATACACGAAAGGATGGTACACGAACACGAAACGAATCATAATGGGTTGCTCAAGTGCGTTCACGTTTCTCGTATGAGCTCGAGAATTTAGGCAAGCTGAGACACCGGAATTACCTAGTACAACTTCGTGGATGGTGCATTGAGAATGGAGAAATGCTTGCTTTATATGATCATAATAATGCAACTAGTCTATTAAGCCATTCTTTATTCCATCCGGATCATAAAAGAAGACAATTCCTACAATGGCATCAACGATATAGCATTGTCAAATCACTTGCTTCCGCTATTTGTTATCTCCACGAGGAATGGCCGGGATGAACAGGTAATTCATAAACACATTAGCTCTTCATCAATCTGTCTCGACTCAGACAACAACCCCAGGCTTGGCAACTTTGCCCTTGCTCAATTCTTGACAAGAATCAAGGAAGTTCAACAAGTCGCTCTTCCAAAAATGTGTGGTAACGACGGAATGTTTGGTTACATGTCCCCTGAATACATCATAAACAGCAAAGCAACAACAATGTCTGATGTTTACAGCTTGGTGTGGTCGTGCTAGAGGTGGTTAGTGGACAAATGGCTGTCGACTTCAGCAGGCCTGAGCCATTACTTATCAAGAGAGTGAATGACTTTGAAACACGAAAGAGAAGATATGAAGACTTGGCTGATCATAGATTGAATGGGCATTACAATCACAAGGAACTAGTGAGGCTAGTGAAATTAGGAATGGCTTGTACACGCTCTGATCCGAAAGAAAGACCAAGCATCAAGAGTATACTAAGCATACTCAACGGATACGACAGATGTTTTCTCCAAAAAGGGCTTAAGAAGGAGCGAAAAGAAGAATGGCAGCATTACAACTCTGATTCTTTATCACTGGTTAAGAGAATTCAGGCATTAGGTATACAATAAAATCATTAGTATCAATGTTATATTATACTGGTTTGTTTGTTTTTTTTTGTCGAAAATTTGTATAGTTACTTTTTTTTGGGGTTGTTTAGCAGCAAGATATATGTCATCTAATGTATTTATACAACAGATTTGTGATGAATCAAGTTTTACATGTGCAGAAACACAACAACCAAACTAATCATTCTAAGGTTTGAACAAGTTTGAAAAGAAAATTTCCAGAACTCGGATCAAAGAATTTTATTCAATTTTCGAGAATATACGAGAACGAAAATAAAGAATACTACAAAATTTTAGATTTTGTTTTAGCAACAACATCGCATAATGTCTTGCATTTCACAATCACTCCGTTTAAGATGCATCGTTCCTATGCAATATGCGTTGCACTGAGCATTACCAAAGCCGTTTGTACATGGCTTCATGCAGTTAATCTTTAACCATCTTTTCTCCCCTGTCACAAGAAAGAATAAACAGTAAGTTGAATAATCAAACACATATAACTGTAGAACAAAGAGATGAACCAGAAAGATAGAATATGTAGGAATAATTTAGATAAAAGATAATATATTAAAAGGCTACATTGCGTTGATCATGAGAGTAAGAAGGCTTTATATATAGCCCAATTCTATTTAACTACAATGTTATGAAACTACCCCTTATATCTATTTTATTTCTCCAATACAGTTAATCTCAGAAAAACATGTAAGATTACACACACAAACATGTTTACAACGACAAAATTAGTATTCCGAAAAGATGTTACACAAAAAATTTCGCTAAATTTTTACGAGGTTAAATTTTTTTGACTAATTTTCAGAATCGTACTGAAGCTAGAATTAAAATAATTCGTCGATTTTTCGAAGATAATCCAGAAACAGAGCGTAGATTGGACTCGAAAATATACCAAGATCAGTGTGGCCTAACACATCAATAGCGTTTGTAGCAGTGCAGCTACAACATAACGTTCCCACTACTAGGATCTAAAATCTTTGATTCCTACAAAAATATCTAAAAATCCTACGATCATTCATCTTCACTTCTTTACCACTTTGTTTTTCAAATTCCACCAACCACGTAAATAATAAGCCCGGTCCAAGTGCAATGATAGAAATCAGAAATTAGATATAGACAGAGAGAGGTGGAGAGGAAAATGGGGAGGAAGAAGAAAAAACAAAGGACTCTCCTGATGATCGCCAACGGATAACCATTGAACTCCCGACGGCCATCGGGATTGGTGGCAAACCAACACATGGAGGTTAAAATATGCTTTAAAAATGCAGGGAAATTTAACATTCTGCTATTATCATATTGTAGATTTGTGAATCACAATTTTAAAGTGCATATATTTGGTGTATTGAACTATTGTTTTTCTGCATCATATGCTAATTTGTCTCAAGACAACTAATAACAGAAATAAATTATTAGTACTAATATTCTTTATGAAAATCTTAAATGTGCTGCGCTCAAAAGATTTAGACTTCCTCCAAAATCTATACCAAAAGCATTTGTAACATTAGGATATGTTTGTTTACAAGGATTATAATCCGGATACTATCTACTATTTTCTCTCATTTTTGGATACTGGACCCCCTTTAATATATCAAATTGATCTCTTCTAAGTTCATATTACAGGAATAATAATAATACTATCGAGAGGATAGATTCGAGAAAAGGAGACCTAGAGGAGAAACACGACAGCATACTACAGTTTAAACTCAAATTTAATTAATAGCATCCATCGCAAAAAACAAGTATGCATTATTCAGAAAATAACTAAACTACATGTCCCACTCAACCGGATATAGAGAATGGTGCGATGTATGCAGATCTTATTTCGGTCATAGTCTCTTGGACATAGAGGATAATAAATAAAATCGAGAAATCAGCAGGACCAAAGGGGGAAAAAAATGGAACTTGCCTGAAGAGTTGCATGCATGTAGAACGTAAATTTAAGTTTTCTTCCAGATTCTACTCTGTTCGACATTCGGATAGCAAGTATGGACACAGGCATCAAGGAACCCATTGATGACCAAAGAAGAAATTCATGGACTTCAATGTCACCTGAAAAATATTGCAGTTAAAACCAGCTGTTTTATCACAAAGTTCACTGTGCCTGAGCAGGTTAGCCAAATGCAAAATACATGAGAAATAGAGTTTTTAAGTTTAGGAGAGAAATCCTGTCAAAAAAACTAAAACTTCAATTTCGTCTGTTGCCCGTTTGTGAACCAAGTAGTTACCTCAGTAGTCGATCTAACATGTTCTTTGTAGAAATATATGAATGGATATGAGTGTTTACTAGAGCTCCATTGATGGAGAGTATGAAGAAGATATAAACTAATGTATTATAACATGAAGAACAACACAGTAATGGATAATGGATTACATTGTGAATAAGCTTGATTGTTACAAAGGAGGAAGGACTAATTTATACAGAAAATCATGTAAATAAAGTCCATACTAATGAATGAAAATAAGCTGTTCAATGTGTGAACAACTAGACTTTAACAAGGACTTGAGTTGGATTTTGGTTGACAGGCTGGAACAACTAGACTTTAACACCAGCATGTTCATACTTCAACATTCTTTATCATCTGCATACATCAGACATTTCCCATCAATAAGTTTGTCCATCGCAAACTTACTTGGGTCCAAAGCATACATCAGACATTTCCCATCAATTAAAAGAGATAACTTGGGCCCACTTGTCGTCTCAAGGTGTTGTTACAAGTGACATTAAACAAGACCAATCCCAAATCTAGAGTACTGTAGGACCCTCACTCATATCTTAAAGTTTTGTTTCGAATACTGGCTCAGCAGACAGATAGGGAAAAGGACAGGGCATTCTGTGGTATTGTTTCGGTACATTGGTAACCAGAATTCGGACTTCAAACGCATATATCCCTCACATAAAATGCCTAAACAGTAAACACATACCAAAACTGATTTAACTCACCAAAAATTATCAAAGGAAGATTGTGTAATATGCTTCACCAATGAATCATAATGTAGTATGCACACAAACGAGTGAATATACTGCTGACTAACAAATCTAATAGTTACTGAAATTTAAAATTTGTTCAAACAAGTACACAAAAAAAAAATGTAACAGGATAAAAGTGACCATATAATCAGGATTAGTTCATGAACTTAGCTCTTTATATATAGCCATAATTTTGTATAATATATAGTAAGAAAGAAGAATTACTGTCATTTCTAGTACTCAACTGACCTCCCCTATCTGATACTGAAAAATGATCAGCTTGAATGCGACGAAAAAAATTTAGCACATTCCTCATCCAGTTTTCTCTCACGGTCTCGTAGAGAAGATTTTGATTGAATAAACTTCGCATTCCAACTCTCATATGTGTCTGGATTTAAATCTCTGTAGGCCAGGCAAAGGGTCCGCAATCCTGCAGCCCCATATTGTTCCAGGTGGTCTCGGTTTCTTTTCTTTAGATCATTATTCCCACCAGCTAATCTTTCATAGATGACTGTATCAGATATCCAGTACATACCCCTGTTAAACACATCATTACGGTAAAATACCAGATATCCAGTAAAACCAAAAATATTGATACATGGACCGATGATAATATGTTCTAATTAATCATAAACTATGTCCAGTAAGAACATTACTACAAAATTCATGCAGCTTCTCTAGATTAGCAGCTCTACATATTAGAATAAAAAGGTGATACCATGATGCTATTATACATAAGAATATGGAACAGATATACATAAATGTAAACTGAACATGAGGTACACCTTATCCGTTAACATGAATACAATAATAGGATTGGGGGAGGAGATGAGTACTGTCATACATGAGA
Organism: Kitagawia praeruptora; assembly: GCA_037693485.1. Lineage (NCBI taxonomy): Eukaryota > Viridiplantae > Streptophyta > Magnoliopsida > Apiales > Apiaceae > Kitagawia > Kitagawia praeruptora. Next base: position 15,205,321 of record CM075347.1, read on the forward strand.
ATAAGAAACAGATATAAGAACTGTAAACTAGACATAAGTTACACCTTATCCTTTAACATGCATTTTCAAGTCAAATAATAGGATAATGTGGGAGTAGATGAAAAAAGATGTGATTTTCAGGCCAGCAAGAAATATTCCACTAAATGTACCAAAAATATTTATATTTCATACAATAGAAAATGGCAATATACAGCTTTATCACCATTCATATTTATTTACTGTTTTACATTCTATTATGTCTGAATGAATAACAGAGTAATCTACCTTGCAAGCATCAGATATAGGTTCATTCCTCCAAGCACCTCGCAAGAACCTAGCACAAAATTACGTATAGTTTAAGACTATAAGAACCTAGTTACATATGGTTCACCTCAGTTTCCGAGTCACTTGCATCTCCTTCAACAGAATCGGCCCCCAAGCTGGCATCATCATTTGGAAACAGAGAATGTTAGAGCAAAGTACCAATGAATCTTCAATTCAAACATCATGGTCTTTACTAAAAAATTCAGAATCTGAAATGGATAAGATGGAATACTTGCTAAACCAGACGGAAAGTCTTGTACAAGAAATCTCAAGTACAATTATGATCAGTAGTAGTTGTAAATTGCATAACCTTCTAAGTTGCTTGATGCTGATTTATAAGTAACAACAATCAATTAGAGCCGCATCGACATTGATTAATTTAAGGAAGTCAGGAAAATCAAATATAACCATAATCATGTGCAAGTAATTTCGATAATCATCACAAAGAAGTGATTAGTGGGTGCTATCGAAAGTGACATATATTGAAACTGTAACTAAACTTGAAACATGGAAAACTTCAAACACACGGAAAAGTTGCATAATTGCTAAATGCAGTTAAGTTTTACTTTACGCACTAAGCGGAAATTACAACACTAACCTTGACTAAATTACAACACTAACCTTGACTCATAATCACCGCTCATTATTATGGCATCACTGAAAATTAGGGCTTTTAATACATTCATTTACCTATGTTCATTTGTATCTAATTTAAATAACCAATCTCAATTAATTTGTTCTCTCGCTTTTCTCAATTATTATTTTCATATGTTGGATATTTTAATTATTCAGTAAGAAACTTTTTTGTTATCATTTTAATTTTAATTTTAATTTTAATTTAATTAAAAATAACTCTTCTACAATATTTGACTTTTAATTTATATATGAAAAATGTTTGTATCTATAATAAGAAAATACATCATAACATTTTAATTTCAAAATAAATATTTTATATTTGTGTAGAATTATAAATATAATTCATCTTAAAAAATTTAGATAAATTTAAATAAAGTTATTTATAATATCCTAAATCACACTAGTATTAATTTAGTCCCATTTTATATTTCCTTTGACTTTTTGCACGTAAGTTAAGGTACATAAAAAAGGCAATTCGACTTATTAATTTTTCATTTTCTTGTGATTAAAAATTTGTAGTTTAAAATTTTATTATTAATGATTATATAAATTGTCTTTAATTATTAGTAGTGAATTTTTTTATAAGTGGAAAGTACTTTTTTTAAGATAACTTTAAAGGTCTTGATTTTACTTAAATTATGTTGAATAAATTTAAATTTACATTTCTATATGAGAAATAAAAACATATAACTCTTTTCGATCTGAAATAATTTCATTTACTTTAGTACACAGGTTAAGATTAAAAAATACATGATTACTTTAAATAAGATTTTTTTATATCAAACAAAATTTAGAATTCAAATTTATTTGATATAAAATTTCAAATGTAAAATTTTCCAAATTATGTATTTGCTAAATATTTGTGCCTAACTAGTATTTTTGATCTAAAAGAGTATTTTTGACTTAAAAGAGTATGATTTATAATAATTTTTTTAAAAAAAATATGACTTAAGGTGAATTTTATATTTTAATAGATTTTAAATTAAAATAAAACTATATAATTATTGTATTTTTTTTAAAATTATCTATTAGTTGAAGGAATAATAATACGTAGGCCACTGTAGCAAGTTAGAAAACATATACTGTAATACTTGTATAATTGTACTGTACTGAATAGCTAGTTAACCTGTTTTGTTAAGTTCCTAGGACATTTAATAGTTAGGAAGGACTTAATGGTAATTACACATAACTGTGTGAAGTAAAATCTAAGTGCATTTAGCAACACCCAAAAGTTGAGATGAGGTTCCATTTCTTAATTTGTGGATTTACATATCGGTAATTTGGAAATACAAATGAAATAAATTAAATTGTCTAAATGGTTGGCAAACCATATAGATACAGCCAATTAGTTCGCATCAAAGTGTCTAATCTCGTGTCGGAGCCTCTGGGGGAGCGGCGCCACCATCCTTGTTACATTGAAAGATTCGCCAGAGCATAAACCCTATTAGACACCCAGTAGAAATTATGGTCACCGATTCTGCTAGAGCTTGATTGTCGATCCTTAGGTCGTGGAGAACCCTCACCATTACATTCAATTCATCCATATTGATATTAACATCTTTGATATTCACGTCCACTGACCCCCAGTTCCACTTAGCCAAATTCAACTTCCCCCACTTCCCCCACATATTTGTATAATAGTAATTTAGACGAGTAGTAGAGTAATATTTGTAGAGTAGTAATTTAGACGAGTAGTAGAGTCTTTGTTTTTCTATAGCAAATTGTGTTTTTATAACAAATTTTAGTGCACGTGGATTGGCTTAGAAAATAATCACACAGATCGCTAAACAATCACACGGATCGCTCACGGATCGCTACGTGGCAATTTGTTGTTGGATCAACAATCCAGCACACGGATGACTGCCTGGCTGGATAGTGGGCCGAGCTGGAGTTTTATATTGGCCTATTTGGTTATGACTTATTTTAATTATTTATGAACTTATTTTAAGTAACCTTTACTTTTAGAAGGAATTATAGTAATAGAAGTACCTCTCTATTACTACAATTCCTTTTGTAGATCCAGTCACTCCTATACAAATTGTTTATGATTTTGAAGGATCAAATAATTTTATTGATATCAAAGATGCAATGATCAGTATGCGTGTTTTACTAATTTAATTCATTTTGTACCTAATTTTATAGTTTCTATTTTGTGCATTTGGGTCAACTCGTTATTATGACCCAATTTAGTAGTAAGAGATGCACCATGGAATAAAGACTCAATACAAAATCTAACATGTTTTCAAATCGTGAATACTCACAGTCGTCACAGAACATAAGAATTACCGTTGTACTCGCCTTAGTAATTTTTTGTAGAGAAAAGTGATCGGGTTTTTCCTTTTTAAAGTTCTTGGTTTCACAAAATACATTTACGTCCCTTAAGATAGGGCGCCTCGACCTAACGAAATATCCCCACAATCACCAACAAAGCCTTCTGGAGATCCATATTGTGTACATATTGGATATACATCCACGCTTGCAAGTTGTTCCAATTGTAACGACCCGGAAAATTACGTGTAATTTATTATATTAAAATATATTTTTAGTTGATTTTAATGTATGTTAGTTTATTTTTAAAGCATTTAAACGCGTTATGATTTTTATTAAATAGGGAAATTATCCCATACGTGTTATGTGACTTCTGTGTATCATAGAATATTTTATTCTATTTTTCTGTAATTTTTATATTTTTAGAATACAGTTATTTTGCATTTTAAATTCCGGACCCAGCCCCTGTATTGAATTCGAGGCCCTGTTTTTCATAAAATTATTTTTATATAATAATGGGATGTTCAAAAATGTATTATTTTGTAATTTTTGTAATATTCGTAATTTTTGGGAAATTTTGACATTTATATTATATTTGTTTTAAAATAAAATTTTTACATTTTTATCCCATAAAAATTATTTTTAAGGCTTAATGATTTTAATTAGGGGCTAAAAATATTTTTTGGGTATTAATTTTGGAGTTATATAAATAGAAATCAGATTTATTTATTTCATTAATAAATCATAAAAATCAGACATATATATATATATATATAAATAAATATGTGAATATATTTTCTCTCTCCTGTTCTTGAGGATCAAAGCTGAATTTGAAAGTGTTATAGACATCTGATTTTGGCGATCTTATAGTCGAATCGAAGCTCTCAACATCTAGTTTCATAATCTACAATCAGTTTTCCTGTTGGGTAAATTTCTGATTTTATATTAATTTTCTTTTGAATCTGGAAAATTAGGGTTCTTCATTAATTTGGGGCTTTTTGATTCTTTGATTTTCCGGTTGAATTGATTGTTTGTATAGCTTCATATTGATTCCAGAAGTTCAATTCCATGCTAAATTTCATCGTTATATTGCTAGTTTGTTCAATTCGAAAATTAGGGTTCTTGAGCCTAATTTTGGGCTTTTTGATTGAGTGATTTTCCGGTTGTTTTGATGATTCCAATAGCTTTATATGATCATTTGGAGTCGATTTATGTGGTCAATTGTATCATTATAATGCCGGATTGTGATATTCAAGTTTGTAAGTTTATGTTCGTATTTCAAATCAATAGTCCGTTGTGTGTGTTAATTGTTTGCGTTAGTGGTTATGGGGGAATGATTTTACGAGTCTTAAGCTTCGTTTTTCCATAAGAATCTTGAAGTTTGGTTGAGCTTTGGACGATTCCGAATTTTTGGCCGGAGTTATTTTGATTTTTTGGCCGGATTCTTGTTTTGGTCAGTGATGGGTTTGATTGAATGGTATGGTTGTGTTTAGAATGTGATTTGGAGTGACTCTGGGACTGAAAACGTAGCAAATGGTACGTTTTTGGGGTTCGCCGGAAAATATTCCGGTTGCCGGATTCTGGTAAACCTCCATTGTTGGAGGTGGTGTTCTTCGAAGCATTCATACGAAGAACAGTGAAGATGGTGATGAATAGTAACCGTTTGATCTTAAAAATCTGAAAACATTTTCTGAAAAATGTTTTTGGGTCAAATTTTTATAAAATTTTTCTAAAATTCAGATTTCTTTTAATTATTATTATTTTAACTTCTAAAAATTAAATTTAATTAGTTAATTATTTTTAAATAATAATTTAATTGATTTAATTAATTGATTAATTCATTTTAATTGATTAATTATATTAATTAATTATTATTTAAATATATAACTGACTTCATTGAATTTAAATCTTTTTATTATAAAAGATTTATTATTTTTATGAGTTGATTAATGAATAATTAATTTGAATAATCAATTAATTTAATTATTAATTTAATTATTAATTGAATTATTCTTATTAATTGCGTATTAATTAAACCGTTTATCCGTTTTCAACGAGAAAAGTATTTCTGGAATTAGAAAAATGACCCGGTTCTTATAAAAATAGTTTTAAGTTACAATTCAACTTTTAAATTTGGATCGACTTTTTACCAAACCTTTTTATTGAGTCGGTTATATCCGATAATTAGGGTTTTGACCGTTTTCTGTTTTAAAAATATTAGATAAAATCTTTTATGATCTGATCAAACGTGCTATGTGATTATGTGAATTGCGTGTTATTATTCTATGATTATCTATTAGTGATTTGTAAATAGTCTATGAATAATTTGAGTGCTCTTTTATTTGTGAGCCGTATATGCTATGTGTTAATTGGTTATATGACAGGTATATATGTATTTAATTCGAGGATTAATGATTATCTCTAGGGTTAATTATTGTCTTGAGGATTAATGACTTATTTCGAGGATTAATTGTTATCTCGAGGATTAATCGTGTCTTGAGGATTAGTTGATTTTCATGTTTCTTTATTGAGGAATAAGATAAATGTTTTGAGGATTATTTATAGATTGAGTTGGACTAAGTTGAATGCATAAATGTTTAATTCGAGGATTAATTGGTAAATATTGACTTAGGAATGTCAGCGGAGTTAAGTTGGTATGAGACGAAGAAAGTTGGAGATGGATGCAGTATTGTGTGGATTGTAATAAAGAAGGTTGGAGATAAAAGTATTGTTTGTGGAATTGCTGGTTTACTTGCGAGGTGTTTTAACACCGGGGAAAACGTTTATGTTCAAAGGGGACATTTCCAATTATTTTCTTCGGACAGAGATATTGGTAAGCATGGTTAATACGTTTAACTTGAGTTTGTAAGCGTTTATAAAATATCAGAATCTCGTCTAGAGGCTGAAGTATTGTCTGGGGTGTGACTATAGAAGTAGACGCGCAGGCTCGATGTCAACGGATCAGACTCGTGGCAATCGCAAGAGCGTCAAACCAGCGAATGATCAACAGAGGACATGATGACGTGAGATAGAAGAAGATAGTTGTATTACTTCGGCGCTATGTAATAACAAAGGACCAGAGGCAAGTATTTTCTTTATCATCCTAAACACTTTTTATTTTATGTTTCATTGATTCATATCATGACGAATAGCTATTGTTCAGAGCTATTTGTGATTCTTAAATATTTTTGTGCGAACACAGTTGCTTGATATTGTTACCCTTGATGTGGGGAATTGTTGAAGATAAACTCTTCATATCCTTATTATCGTAGTAAATAATAAGGATGTGACCAGTATTTAAAACTAAGCATTTCCTGTTGAATTCGGAAATTGCTCTATTGGATTGGAAAATGGTAAAGCGTAGGAGGCCACGTTGAGTAGTTGGTCCAGCTATATTTAAGGAGGATATGGTAACCATACCATCTTCCTATAGGCTAACATTACTTGCCTATTTTGGTACCCTCATGAAATCCGGACTATACACACACGGAAAAAAAGAGAATACCGGTGGAGTATAGAGGGTCCCATTGCTTATGAACCTGATCAGGGGGCAATGGTGTTTTATGTTTCAGTTATATAAGTGTATCCAATCCATATTGCCAGAATGGCTATTATATATTGTGAATTGGCAGATGATTTATTTTTATGACATGCCAAATGATTTCAGTTATGATTTGAATTATATCACAGTTGTTGATTCAGTTTCTGTATAAACTGTTTTACATTTCAATTGATTTTGATGCCCCACTTATCCTGGTTTTATATCAAAATTTTTATACGCTTGCTGAGCATTTCTTTCGCTCATACTTGCTGTTGTAAATTCTAACATTTCAGTAAGGTAGTTTGGCGAGACGTATCCGCACAGTTCAGAAAGAGAAGAAGCGTGATGCTATTTCGAAGATGACTTGGCTCAGGATGTCTGAATTTAGAGTAAGATCTATTTTATATAATTGAGTTCTAATATTTATTATTATTATGTATAGTCTAGTTGGCCTGGCGTACTTTTTATCGAAGTTACACCAGTGGTTTAAATTTTGATCAAAGAGAATGTTGTAAAGAATGAATACTTTCTATTTAATGGAATTTGGATTCTTGTTTCTAGCCCTATAACCTGAAAAGATCTTGGTATGTTTGGGGTCACAGATGTTATATTTCCAGTGTTGGACAATCACAAGTGAATGATTATTATTAAACAGATTTTTTATTTTGAGGATTTTCGCGTGACAACCAAATCTTCTGACCCCGGATTTGGGGGGTGTCACAGTTGGTATCAGAGCAGGGTTATAGTAAACTAGGAACGAGAGTGTGTAGGAGTGTGTATAGCTAAGTAAGGAACGTCAGAGCTCATGTAGAGTTCCTGTTGGACTATATTGGATATGGTACCAATTAGTAAGTTAAGATTGGAGTACTCGTTTGAGATAGTTGTGCTGAATTGGATAGATCGCCTGGCGAATGGAGATGTCTACTGTGGAATCTTCAGAGATTATTATGAGTTGACGATGGCATACGATATCGATATTCTTAAAACGTGGAACGGAAGAAGCTTAAAATCGAATGACGAGCTATCGAATGAACTAGCAAAGAAGGCATAAGTAGTGACCTTGGCAATACCTTTTCTTTCTATGAATTATTTTGATATCCCTCCTAAAGAGGTATTCGTTAAAAGATATATCTCCTATTCTAAACAGTGAAATTTTGATACTTGTGTTCAATCTCCATTTTGAATCTCAATTGTTTCAGTGGTTACTATGAAACCTATTTTTAAATTTCTGAGACTTTCAACTTTTTGCTTTCTCCAATGATTAATAACCTTATTTGCAATATAGTACCACTTGTTCGGTACTTTCTTCCTGGTTCTTCTTTTTGGAAAATAACAAATTTGGAATTCCTTTCATATTTCTCTAATCCTACTGAGACGAACAACCCTATTTATAGGGGACACCAGGTATATCTGTCTGTGTGATAGAAGTTGGATGGGACGCCATCACTGGTGTGTTGTGTATTACAAGAAGGCTGATCACCTTTAATTGTAAATGTCGGAGCTAAGACACACAACGTCGGGTTCATGTGATCATATTGATCTCTCAGTTATTCTCTTATTTCAAATCAGGTTGCTTTAAAATTCATAAAATTCATAACCACAATTGTGGAACATTTGCTATGATATGGAATCTGTTCTCTTCAAAATTTTATGATTTTTGTTATCTCTATTGAATTTCAAGGGTGTGCCAATCAGGTCAGGATAAACGAAATTCGCAGATAGAAATTAGATTCGCAACGGAATCGCCAAGAGCAAGAACGAGTCCTAAAATGATTAGAATATCAGTGACATATCAATGGAATCAGTTCACTCTCTCTCTCAAAGATATTATGTTAATGGAAAGTTGGTCGAGCCATATTTGAAACGAATAACGATGGGTTGTACGACTCCAGTGATGACTGTATCAGATAGAGACCCTAAAGTGAATTGAGATTTTGGAAAAGTTGTTTAAGAAGGAACACTATCCCCAGTTTTGTAAAACAAGTGCTGATGATGAAGGAATTAAGAAACCCCACTAGTTGCTCTAGCTGATTCCGAGGACGGAATCCTTATAAGGGGGGAAGAATCTAACGACCCGGAAAATTACGTGTAATTTATTATATTAAAATATATTTTTAGTTGATTTTAATGTATGTTAGTTTATTTTTAAAGCATTTAAACGCGTTATGATTTTTATTAAATAGGGAAATTATCCCATACGTGTTATGTGACTTCTGTGTATCATAGAATATTTTATTCTATTTTTCTGTAATTTTTATATTTTTAGAATACAGTTATTTTGCATTTTAAATTCCGGACCCAGCCCCTGTATTGAATTCGAGGCCCTGTTTTTCATAAAATTATTTTTATATAATAATGGGATGTTAAAAAATGTATTATTTTGTAATTTTTGTAATATTCGTAATTTTTGGGAAATTTTGACATTTATATTATATTTGTTTTAAAATAAAATTTTTACATTTTTATCCCATAAAAATTATTTTTAAGGCTTAATGATTTTAATTAGGGGCTAAAAATATTTTTTGGGTATTAATTTTGGAGTTATATAAATAGAAATCAGATTTATTTATTTCATTAATAAATCATAAAAATCAGACTTATATATATATAAATAAATATGTGAATATATTTTCTCTCTCCTGTTCTTGAGGATCAAAGCTGAATTTGAAAGTGTTATAGACATCTGATTTTGGCGATCTTATAGTCGAATCGAAGCTCTCAACATCTAGTTTCATAATCTACAATCAGTTTTCCTGTTGGGTAAATTTCTGATTTTATATTAATTTTCTTTTGAATCTGGAAAATTAGGGTTCTTCATTAATTTGGGGCTTTTTGATTCTTTGATTTTCCGGTTGAATTGATTGTTTGTATAGCTTCATATTGATTCCAGAAGTTCAATTCCATGCTAAATTTCATCGTTATATTGCTAGTTTGTTCAATTCGAAAATTAGGGTTCTTGAGCCTAATTTTGGGCTTTTTGATTGAGTGATTTTCCGGTTGTTTTGATGATTCCAATAGCTTTATATGATCATTTGGAGTCGATTTATGTGGTCAATTGTATCATTATAATGCCGGATTGTGATATTCAAGTTTGTAAGTTTATGTTCGTATTTCAAATCAATAGTCCGTTGTGTGTGTTAATTGTTTGCGTTAGTGGTTATGGGGGAATGATTTTACGAGTCTTAAGCTTCGTTTTTCCATAAGAATCTTGAAGTTTGGTTGAGCTTTGGACGATTCCGAATTTTTGGCCGGAGTTATTTTGATTTTTTGGCCGGATTCTTGTTTTGGTCAGTGATGGGTTTGATTGAATGGTATGGTTGTGTTTAGAATGTGATTTGGAGTGACTCTGGGACTGAAAACGTAGCAAATGGTACGTTTATGGGGTTCGCCGGAAAATATTCCGGTCGCCGGAATCTGGTAAACCTCCATTGTTGGAGGTGGTGTTCTTCGAAGCATTCATACGAAGAACAGTGAAGATGGTGATGAATAGTAACCGTTTGATCTTAAAAATCTGAAAACATTTTCTGAAAAATGTTTTTGGGTCAAATTTTTATAAAATTTTTCTAAAATTCAGATTTCTTTTAATTATTATTATTTTAACTTCTAAAAATTAAATTTAATTAGTTAATTATTTTTAAATAATAATTTAATTGATTTAATTAATTGATTAATTCATTTTAATTGATTAATTATATTAATTAATTATTATTTAAATATATAACTGACTTCATTGAATTTAAATCTTTTTATTATAAAAGATTTATTATTTTTATGAGTTGATTAATGAATAATTAATTTGAATAATCAATTAATTTAATTATTAATTGAATTATTCTTATTAATTGCGTATTAATTAAACCGTTTATCCGTTTTCAACGAGAAAAGTATTTCTGGAATTAGAAAAATGACCCGGTTCTTATAAAAATAGTTTTAAGTTACAATTCAACTTTTAAATTTGGATCGACTTTTTACCAAACCTTTTTATTGAGTCGGTTATATCCGATAATTAGGGTTTTGACCGTTTTCTGTTTTAAAAATATTAGATAAAATCTTTTTATGATCTGATCAAACGTGCTATGTGATTATGTGAATTGCGTGTTATTATTCTATGATTATCTATTAGTGATTTGTAAATAGTCTATGAATAATTTGAGTGCTCTTTTATTTGTGAGCCGTATATGCTATGTGTTAATTGGTTATGTGACAGGTATATATGTATTTAATTCGAGGATTAATGGTTATCTCTAGGGTTAATTATTGTCTTGAGGATTAATGACTTATTTCGAGGATTAATTGTTATCTCGAGGATTAATCGTGTCTTGAGGATTAATTGATTTTCATGTTTCTTTATTGAGGAATAAGATAAATGTTTTGAGGATTATTTATAGATTGAGTTGGACTAAGTTGAATGCATAAATGTTTAATTCGAGGATTAATTGGTAAATATTGACTTAGGAATGTCAGCGGAGTTAAGTTGGTATGAGACGAAGAAAGTTGGAGATGGATGCAGTATTGTGTGGATTGTAATAAAGAAGGTTGGAGATAAAAGTATTGTTTGTGGAATTGCTGGTTTACTTGCGAGGTGTTTTAACACCGGGGAAAACGTCTATGTTCAAAGGGGACATTTCCAATTATTTTCTTCGGACAGAGATATTGGTAAGCATGGTTAATACGTTTAACTTGAGTTTGTAAGCGTTTATAAAATATCAGAATCTCGTCTAGAGGCTGAAGTATTGTCTGGGGTGTGACTATAGAAGTAGACGCGCAGGCTCGATGTCAACGGATCAGACTCGTGGCAATCGCAAGAGCGTCAAACCAGCGAATGATCAACAGAGGACATGATGACGTGAGATAGAAGAAGATAGTTGTATTACTTCGGCGCTATGTAATAACAAAGGACCAGAGGCAAGTATTTTCTTTATCATCCTAAACACTTTTTATTTTATGTTTCATTGATTCATATCATGACGAATAGCTATTGTTCAGAGCTATTTGTGATTCTTAAATATTTTTGTGCGAACACAGTTGCTTGATATTGTTACCCTTGATGTGGGGAATTGTTGAAGATAAACTCTTCATATCCTTATTATCGTAGTAAATAATAAGGATGTGACCAGTATTTAAAACTAAGCATTTCCTGTTGAATTCGGAAATTGCTCTATTGGATTGGAAAATGGTAAAGCGTAGGAGGCCACGTTGAGTAGTTGGTCCAGCTATATTTAAGGAGGATATGGTAACCATACCATCTTCCTATAGGCTAACATTACTTGCCTATTTTGGTACCCTCATGAAATCCGGACTATACACACACGGAAAAAAAGAGAATACCGGTGGAGTATAGAGGGTCTCATTGCTTATGAACCTGATCAGGGGGCAATGGTGTTTTATGTTTCAGTTATATAAGTGTATCCAATCCATATCGCCAGAATGACTATTATATATTGTGAATTGACAGATGATTCATTTTTATGACATGCCAAATGATTTCAGTTATGATTTGAATTATATCACAGTTGTTGATTCAGTTTCTGTATAAACTGTTTTACATTTCAATTGATTTTGATGCCCCACTTATCCTGGTTTTATATCAAAATTTTTATACGCTTGCTGAGCATTTCTTTCGCTCATACTTGCTGTTGTAAATTCTAACATTTCAGTAAGGTAGTTTGGTGAGACGTATCCGCACAGTTCAGAAAGAGAAGAAGCGTGATGCTATTTCGAAGATGACTTGGCTCAGGATGTCTGGATTTAGAGTAAGATCTATTTTATATAATTGAGTTCTAATATTTATTATTATTATGTATAATCTAGTTGGCCTGGCGTACTTTTTATCGAAGTTACACCAGTGGTTTAAGTTTTGATCAAAGAGAATGTTGTAAAGAATGAATACTTTCTATTTAATGGAATTTGGATTCTTGTTTCTAGCCCTATAACCTTAAAAGATCTTGGTATGTTTGGGGTCACAGATGTTATATTTCCAGTGTTGGACAATCACAAGTGAATGATTATTATTAAACAGATGTTTTATTTTGAGGATTTTCGCGTGACAACCAAATCTTCTGACCCCGGATTTGGGGGGTGTCACACCAATAAAGGTACATCGGATTCAATAAAGGTACTTATATTCTTATTGATTATCAAAATAACCTTCTTATTATTTTAAGTTGCTTGTACTAACAACCAAATACAATTTTAATAATAAGTGTAAGAGGGTTTTTGTATAAAACTTGTTATCAGAATTCAGAAACATCAGATTTTATTTAGAAGCTCAGGATTTAGTGGATCTTATTTGTCTAGTTTTCTATTATTATTATTATTATGAAAATACTAAAATGTCAAATGTCACATGTCTATTTGGCTAGAACTCCATATGTTTACATGTTATATTATCTTCAAATCACCTTCATTCGTTACATGTTAAATTCTCTCCAAATTACCTCTATAATACTCTCTATAATTCCAATTAAGGCCCCGTTATGAAAAACAGGTAAAATGTTATTTGGTAAACTTTAAAAGCAATTTTTCTACTTTCTTTTTTGTCAGGGATAGCTATTTCATAGATGAATTCGTAAGAAGGTGTTCTTTCATTCTAAGAAAGTTTATCAAAACTCACTAAACACATTATATTTAAAAATTAATATGCAAAACATGTATATATCAAAAATATTATCAAACAATTATTTGATTTTCGCAACAATACTTATTTTAACACTTTTTTCAACAACCCATCATTTTTTAATGACAATTCCAAACATAGCCTAAAATAATGAAATCCCGAATTAATAAAGATTTCTTCTTCTTCTTTTTTTTTTTAATCTTAACAGGAAATTAATACAAATTTCATCACTTAAAACATTAATATAAGCCACATCATTTGAAAACATTTTTGGGTACCCAATTTGGGACCGGTGACATAAATAAATTTTGAGTGAAAAATGGTCAAAATTTTAGAAGTAATTCCCAAGTTCAAATATTACTATTTAGGAAATATATAGAACAACTGACCTTACATTTGGCAACAACACAACAGCTAACTATATAAAAAATCAGCCATTTTAAGAAGTGATAAAGAACAATGCTTGAAAGATGAATCTGAGAGCCCTTCGTAAAACTTAGCTAATGTTTCTCATCATCCACTCCACTTGCCTCAAATTGCTATCTAAGGGGGACAAGTTACTGAAAGTTCTTGATCTCTTTTTTAGTGCTGCAGATTGTGAACTCATGCCCATTGGATAAGGTGGATTTCCATTTGATGTCAAGCTGCTGTTTAAGGAACAGTCACCGATTCTACCAGAAACAACAATAGGATTTTTGCTTTCCAGAGAAGCAGCAATTTCGGACAGTGAGGGGACTGTCATTACTTGCTGACAATCATTCGCCACCTTGATAGCTAGTTCAGAGAGTTCTTCTCTAGCAGTATCAAGACCAACAGAAGCAACAGTTTGGTCATCAAGAGCTTTACAAGCTTTCTCGAGAATTGATTGCAGGTATCTCCCTTGTGCTTCAATACGTAGCTGAAGACGGCGCTGAACCTAGTTTGATTGGAACCACAAGATAAATATTTTCAGATATCTTACTTAACAACAGATACCTAATTAACAGCACACATGTGCGATGGTAAATATATCTTAACGATATATAAAAGTGGAGATGGCACAATTTTACCGTCTCTCTTGTGCATATATAATGATTTCTGTGGGTACCCTGTTTACTGCTTACAAGTTTATCATCAGATTAGACAAGTGTCATGTCACAAAGATAGTTTGTTGTGATCTACAAAATTCAGTATGTGAATACTAGTATCACAATTCTCCTCAATAATAAACGAGTCACTTTGAGCCAAAGTAGCTGACTAGCATTTAAAATTGGTGTTTCCATCATGGGGGACTGTGGTCGCCCATCAGGTAACAAATGAGAGGATTTCTGCAGCATCGTATATGACTATCTAGTCCTAGATTGTTATTATCATCTATTTGTCCATCTAATTGTAACATAAACATGTGAACAGTTCTGTCAGAAACCATTAACAACTTAAAACTATATTTACAGACGAACTTTTTTTAAAACCTAAGGCTACTATTTGATCTAAATATTTCGAACTGCATTAAACTTTACCGATAAAGACCAATCCAATCATTGTATTCTGTATGGGTTATTTATTCATTTATTTATATTTTCCTGGAAGAATGCTCAAAGTGGTCAAGGCAACATTGAACATTCTGCAACATCTTTCAATTGACACGCAAGAAGACTAACCTCCAATTGGTCATGCAGCCTTCTCTGAACTTCCATCTGAACTCGCAAAGCCTCTGTGACTTGAAAGCCACTGTTTGCATAAGAAAATTTCAATTAATAGGTCACACAGATGAGTGTTCTTGATAGAGGGTTTAACATACTCATTCATATCTTGTGCCATCATTCTTGATGATGCGGATGTAGATGAACCAGTGTCCTGGCTCTCTGCAATGCAGGAGGCTGCAATCAAAGATAGAGATTAGTAGTGAACTTGAGAACTTCCAAGTGTTAGTCATCATACAAATCATTTTGCTCCAAAGTAACAAAGATTCAATAGATTACTGTTTCATAACTTTGTCCTCCACATGCAGACATTCTCTTGCATACAATTTACAAACACAGCCTACATCAGTTCACCTAATAGTACACTCCTTCGAATGATAACTCTGGCCAGTGTTCTTACAATACCATAGAGAAGGCTTTTTTGTTTGGCACTGTGATAGTATGTAATGTTTTAACTTTTAAGTACTCCTATTAGGACAGTTCATGTGCTCAGAGATTTCAATTTTTTCCATGCTTATATCAAGAAGAAAGGAGTAACCTCAAGATATACAGGGTGATGAATCTATTAAGGTAAAGCTGAGATTAGAACTAGTACCATCTTTAGAATTTTCGGTGAATTCCTTGCAAGATTGCTTTCCCATCCGGAATTTCTGCAAGATAGACATTAAATGTGTTACGTTTCTTGTTGGGGCATAGCAACTGCGTAGAAGCAATCACTATTTCAGTCAGAATCAGAACAGAGGATTTTTACATCCTTTTTCAGTGATATTTAGGCCTGTTCTTTCTTATATATTCTTTTTAAGATTATCACCATAATGTAGATGCCAGCAAGTACAATACTGTATGTTCCTTTTTCTCAGTTGTGCATTGTTTTTTTTCTTGCAGGTCAACAAAAATGGGAAAGGTAATCAAAATTATGGAAAAGCCTAACCTGAAGATGCGATTTCAGATGATAAAGGGTCAAACCTTTGACACCCATGGTCCTCATGATTGTTTTCGGTGTTGCCTCTGCAATTTAATCACAATTGCGGAACATATTAGATAATTTTACCAAATTTTAACAAACATCTATCATAAGGAAATGCAACAAATTTTTTTTTTGGCCTTCTCTACTACAGAAGACATACAAGTACCCCTCCATTTAAAAGACTAAACTGATAAATCCCAAAGATTAAATTGTATGTTCAAATCTGTCAGACTTATTTTAATCAAAATTTTGCTAAGAATTTTTCCAGCACCTGATTCTTAAGTCATAAAGGCAGCTTTTCACCTTAATAGACATCCATAATTTAATTAAAGGAATATGACACAGAATAGAACAACTATCCACTATGAGAGAAAAGAGAAAACACAGAAAAATTATTGTATAAATTTAATAAACATATCGAACGTAAACATCATGCTTTGACAACCTAGGCCAACCAAACCATAGAAACACATATATAAACTATAGACTATAAACTATGAACTATAAACTATATAAATAGTCAAGTAGTTAATGCCTACCAACAAAATAATATGGGAACACATAATTGAATTTTATCTTATTATGAGCCGTCCACATCTCTACAAAATCATATACTTCACAGTTATTAATTACAAAAACACACATAATTGTTTTAAAATTCCCACTACTTTACAAAACCTTAACATGATTGTTTTAAATTATTCCCATTAATTTACAAAACCTCAATGGCCAAAACCACAATAGCACAATCTTGAATTTTAACGAAAGTGCTAAACTTACTATAATTTCTAACACCAAGTACATAAAATTTCTGTACACGAGTATGATTTCGTCCATAACAAGAGAAACCAGAGCAAACTGCGAGAACCAAAGGTTTCACACAGCAAAAACTTTCGAAACGTTGGTTCTCTCAGTTCTTCAAGAGTTCAAGTTAACTTTCGAACCTAACCTACAAATAGAACATTTCAGTTTACCCACAAGTCCACAACATTATACCAATTACCAACCATATGAAAAACCCATTAAGAATCACCAAAATCAGAACTTTAATAAAAAAGATTAAATATCTAACTTAATATCAAGAACCCTTTAAACCATACCCTCAAAAACACTAACATCAAAATTAGTAAATCAAGAACCACCATTCAAGAAACTAAACTTAAACACAAAATAACACATAAGCAGAGAGAGAGAGAGAGAGAGAGAGACCCTTCAAGAAACTAAAGTTAAAAACACAAAATAACAAAAAACATAAGCAGAGAGAGAGAGAGAGAGAGAGAGAGAGAGAGAGAGAGAGAGAGAGAGAGCTAACTATCAGGGCCACCCAGCTGAGCAACAGCATCAACAAATCTTTCATGAAGCTCTCCAGTCCAACGAAGTCTAGGCTTAGGATCCGAAGTAAGGACTAAGCAAGGATCCGAACACAAACCCGACCCATCAACCGAGTTATGAAACTCACCATGACCATCCAAAGGCAATGAATGTATGGAGGAGTACATCTTATTTTTCTTCAAAAAAATACAAAAATAAACAAAGAAAAATGTTCTTTTTGCTCTGTAAACACTTTTTGGTTTTTGGTTTTCAGACAAGAAAAATACAGAACTAAAGTGCTTTAGTACTTGTGTATAATGTACAATCTGACATGTACATGATAGATACATACAACTAATATCAAAATATCATTGGCATTTCTGTTATTATTGTAGCAATAAAAAATTAATTTTGGCCGGTGCATACATGATACGATCATACGATAAATTCATTCCATTTTTCATAAATTTGTACAAGTTTGACGATATTATTTAATTGAGAAATGTTGTAATTCACAAAATCATTCATTATGTTATTGAATATTTTATCAATATGATAGATTTCTTATGCATAAATATGAGTTGCATAAATAAAAATACAATACATGTTAACATATTTAAGATCCAATTCGGATTATGTAGTAGAGTATTACTTTATTTAATTTAATCTTGAAAACAACGATAATAACGGAAATATTTGTTAGAATACAACTTGACTATATATTTTTTCCTCTATCTTCAATTATTTTCTTTTAAATTTGTTCTCAAAAAATTATTGAATTCGAATTTGTAAATTTCAATTCAAATTCGAAATCCGGAATAATGTAACCATAATATGAGACAATGCACTTAAATTATTTTAAGTGTATAATATAATTCGAATTTTCTGTCCCTCTGGCAAAAAAAAAAAGACATACTGGCCGCTGGCATTTCTCGATAATTGAAGTAGTTTTTTATTTTAATTTGTTGGAAATAATACCATATGTGCACCCTCATAGCTTCCTGGTGGACCTTCTCTTCTACTGTTCGCCTGTTCTACAACTTTTATGGAGAAAAACACTGCTTCAATTGTGCCTCTGGTCTTAAATTTCATAGTAATTATTAAGATAGGACGTTACACTATTGTCACTAAAGAAAAAAACCAAACCAAACCAAACAAACCCAGTATATCCCGCATAAAGCAGGGTCTGGGGAGGGTGAGATGTACGCAGACCATGCCCCTACTTTTTACGGTAGAGAGGCTGTTTCCGTGAGGACCCCCGGCCTAGAGTGCCAAAAAACAAAGTGTATTCTGCGCAAGGATGGTAAGGATGAGAAAAGTATTCGACCAAACCTGGGCCCATGGCCTAGCTCTCATGGGACTTACCTACGTGGGCAAAGGGCACTCTTCTTCTGATCTAAGATTTCCTCTGACCAAGCTCCCTGCACCTGCAAAATCAGAAAACAGAAGACAATATGAAGACGAAAAGCTAAGCTTCTAAGCTATCGCTAACCGAGAAAAACCAATTATGAGGCTCTCAACCACAGAACCGCTCCCTAGAAGTGAATCCACAACTCTGATCTGGCGCCTCCAACAGCTCCTATCCGCGGTCGAGATCTCATTCAAGTTGAGGGCCTTCAAATCCATCCTAAGCTGTTCTTCCCACGACCTCCTCGGTCTGCCTCTCCTCCTCACCCCAGCAACCGAAAGACTCTCGACCCTCCTCACTGGGGCTACCGGACGCCTCCTACGAACGTGGCCGAACCATCTCAACCTCCCTTCCCTAACTTTCGCAGCCAGAGGCGCCACCTCCAACGCACTCCTGAATACCGCATTCGGGATTCTATCTAACATCGTGCGGCCACAGGACCACCGCAACATCCTCATTTCAGCTGCTTCCATCTTGCTTTCGAGGGGCTTCTTCGCCGCCCAACACTCCGAACCATATAACATCGCCGGACGGATTGCCGCTCTATAGAACTTACCTTTCAACTTTAACGGGACTTTCTTATCGCACATCACCCCTGACGCTGCCCTCCACCTTAGCCACCCCGTCTTGATACGGTGAGTGACATCATCTTCAATCTCACCTTCCTTCTGGATGATCGAACCCAAATACTTGAACTTATCCGTACTGGGGACTGTTTGATCTTCAATCCGAACCTCCACCCCTTCCTCGTTGGCCTCACCACTGAAGTTACACCAGAGATATTCGGTTTTAGATCTGCTCAGGCGCAATCCTTGGGGCTCCAGAGTGGATCTCCATAACTCCAGCTTCTCATTCACCTCCGACCTCGATTCCGCCACTAGCACGATATCATCGGCGAATAGCATACACCAAGGTACGGCGTCTTGAATCCCTCGCGACATGACATCTAGGATCAGTGCGAAAAGAAGAGGACTAAGGGCCGACCCCTGGTGTAGCCCAATCTCTACAGGGAAATAGTTCGCATCGCCAACTGGGGTCCGTACGCAGGAACTAACTTGGGCGTACATGTCTTGAATCGCCCTGACGTACGCAGACGACACTCTCCTCTCCTCAAGGCTCTTCCAAATAATCTCACGGGGGATGCTGTCATACGCCTTCTCAAGATCAATGAACACCATATGAAGGTCTTTGCGACGCTCTCTGAACTTCTCCATAAGGCGTCTGACGAGATGAATGGCCTCGGTCGTCGATCTCCCCGGCATAAAACCAAATTGGTTCTCTGAGATTTCCACTTCTCTTCTAATCCGAGATTCAATCAGTCTCTCCCAAAGTTTCATAGTATGACTGAGAAGTTTAATTCCCCGATAGTTACTACAGTTTTGAGCGTCACCTTTGTTCTTGAAAAACGGGACGACAATACTGCGCCTCCATTCCTCTGGCATCTTAGCACCCATGAGAAGAACATTGAACAGATCTGTTAACCATTCCAGTCCGACCTCACCAAGACAAAGCCACACCTCGATGGGGATCTGATCCGGACCTACCGCCTTCCCTCTAGCCATCTTTTGAAGGGCACCCTTGACTTCCTCTTTGCTTAAACGATCACAAGGGCCGAAGGGGCGAACGGACGAAAGAGGGATCTCTTGCGCCACACTGGCACCACTCCTCCTATCCTCATTGAAAAGCGAGTGAAAATACGAACTCCACCTCTCCTTTATGGCGTCTTCCTTTATCAGCACTTGACCTGCATCATCCTTAATAAACTTAACAGAACCCAGGTCGCGCCGCCTTCTCTCCCTTGCTTTAGCTAATATAAAAATAGCATTTGCTCCTTCCTTGGTATTCACTAAAGAGAATACACAATTTCACTTAGAGCGTGTTTAGCTTAACTTAAAATATGTTACTTACTTACTTATCACTTACTCACTTTAAGTGAAAAGTGATAATTTTCACTTAAAGTTAGGTATATCTGTTTGAAAGTAAATTTATTTTTAAAAAATTAACTAAAAAAAAGAAATTTATATTTTTTAAACATAATATAAAAGTGTAAAATACAAATATATGCAAAAAATATAATACGAGTTAAATGGTGACTCAAATACATAAAAATTGATATGAGAAAAAAATAAGTGGAACAAAAAGTATCTCCAATGTTTTTTTTTTTGAACTAAAATTAAATTTAAGTGGAAAAAAAAAGGTTAGACAAACCCACCATAATCACTTTAAGTGGGAAAAAAAAAAAGGGGCCCCAAACACGCTCAGGAGTACAAAACACCATCTTTAGTGGAAAAATCTAAATTTTGTGAAGATTAGTAGCATCACTGTGGGATGATAGAGTACTTTGATTACTATCGCATGACTTATAAGTTATAACATTGACATACGGGATTTTCTCAATCGGAAGTAAAATAACACATTTTTGTTCAATAATTTGAGGCTTATATACCTTACAAATGAGTATTCGTTCTCGTAAAACTCGGATAAGCGAAAATCGAACCAGAACTTGAGACGATAAGAGAGAAGTTTTTACCACTTGGCCTATCTCATCACGTTCTTTTGTTCAATGATTTAAATAAACGTTGACAAGTACTTCACAATGAAATAACAAAAATTGCAAGAGTCATTAGAGAAATCCAAATCCAATCTTTGAGTAGAAACATCATACATATTATTCAAGTAATTATTCAATATACAACAACTTAACCAGGACATAATTACCTTACCTGACTAGAGGTGAAATTTTGTTGTCAAGCCACACAAACAAAAGCTATGTTACATACTGCAAACTATCTTAAAAAACAAGTGAAAATGGTGCTAATGAGCCAGCAAGTGGTAAGGCTGGCGACCAATCCATCCTTCATTGTCAATGAAGGAAATGCTGGTAAACGCCTGCAGTTGATCTTCATTTAACTGACTTTCCCATTTAATCCGGCCTCTACTGTACGATCCTGGTCCGTGACAAAATTTCTCAGCGAACGTTAAATGACTCCTGCATCAACATTAACGAGGAAAATTAGATTCATATACCAAACCATCCAAATGTATCCCGTCAAAGGTCAGGAGATAGGACGTGCTAATAACAAAGAAGTTGTTTCTGCAATGACCATCGTCGATAGGGGCTTACTCATGAATTCGAATAGTGCCTATTTAATCATCCTTTGACAGACACATAATATTATTCGAAAAATCGAGATGACTTACTCTTCGGATTGAGCAAACCACGGATTATCCCAACCAGCAGGAACAATGATATCGGAAAAACTAGCGTTGTAAAATATGACTCTAGCATATGGTCTCCAGGCTCTTCCCAAGTAAGTCGATCCAGTGCCAATCACATTACCACCTTTGAAAACAAAGCCACCGGGATCCTTTTCTTCACCTCTTGCTTGTGCTGTTATATATCCTGGCCCTTCTAGAACTGCTCCATTAAACGTTATTGTACATCCCTGCATACATTTAAATAAAACTGTCATTCATCTAAATGTTAAATATACAGAGTAAATATCACAAGTTTCTTGCATCATTCATCAATCGGAAGGTCTAATGTACCTTATGGTTAACAACCCGATTTTACATGTTAAAGCCAATAACCATATCATCTCTATAGACACTTAATAATCGCGACAAGCACAATCTTTAGTTAATAAGAGAGTAAAACAAATTGTGTACCTCGTACAAAGATTGGGCAGCACCAAAAATAAAGTCAACAGCACCAACAATAGAAGATCGATAGAAGTAGTGTCGACCTGTAGAATCCCACAAAGTATCTTGTACTCCAACGAAACCACATCTATAGAAGCTATTTTTATCTCCTTCAACCAGCGCTGCCACTGCTGGCTTTCGGGGAATTCTCGGATTGTAGGGATAGTTGTGAGAATTCTGTTACAATAGTCATATAATGAGCAACCATGCAAACTATCACATTAAATCTTTTAAGCATCACACACAATGTTAAGTAACTGGATCTTTATATTATATTCTAATACACACAATTGACGTACCACAAAACTTATGTCTCGAGCAATAAAATTATCAGCATAGACGCTGAAGGTCCCGCTAGTGTCGAGTTGTTCACAGGCATTCCATACTATACTTGTTTTCCATTTTCCTTTCCCTGCCAGATATATAAATTGCTTGTCCCGGGGAACACGAACTTGTTCTCTTCATTGAACATACAAAAAGTTAGCAGCTGATTAGGTCACCCAAACAAAAAATTTAAGTTAAGCCAAACGACCTCGAATAAGTACCTGTAAACTCCAGCTTCGACGTAAATACGAACCCAGTTGCTGTTATTCGATGGAACAGAATCAATAGCAGCTTGTATTGTTCGAAATTTACCATGACCGGAATGACCAACATAAATTGTTTGCATGTACGTTGCTGCTCTGTTGTTTATCATACGAGCTTCTCCGGTTGTTATTGTGATCACTAACAAGATTAGAAGCCATAGATTGTACAAGAAATATTTACCAAACAACATCCTTAGGCTTGATCAACACCTTTAAGCTTATGAATGTTGTTTGATGAATTTGTTTAATTTGCTTGTAATTTATATAGGCTAGCAGTAACCGTTTGGCTTTCAGTTTTTTACTTGATTTATTCTCTTAGACTTGATTTGGGTTTATCTTAATTCAGATTTTGACTTGATATTTGAGATTTTATTTGCTTAATTTATTGCCAATTTAGAGTATGATAATTAGAGTAATTTTGATTTATTTCCAATTTGGAGGAGGATAAGTAGAGTAATTTTGGTGTGGTTACCATGTAATGCTGACATTAGGGGATAATTAAGTGCTAATTACAAAGATTTGGTTTTGGTAATAAAAGATTGACTTGGGAATTTTAAAGCTAAAAATCAGCCTTAAGTGGGTGTTGTGTTTAAGGTACAGAAATAATGTTCGAAAAGCATCATCAAAGATCTTAGCCTGATGACGACCATGACTATTGGCCAAGTGTCACCAACAAATCACATTCACATTCGATAACAAGTCAGGGATTTAAGACATGGGTCCTGGTCCTGACGATCGTTTGTAGGGACCGGTTATTTAACAATTAGTTCCACAGACGTTGGATCGTCCGTTATAATTTTTCGCGGATAGGCAAGGAAAATTTCCGCGGAAAATTATAGCGGACAGTAAATTTTTTTTGTAATCCAAGGGGGCCGTTGGATCAACGGTTTAGAAACCGATTGTTAGATAAGTCGTCTTGAAAAATGATTGTCAGGGACCAAAACCCCGATAATTTTTCGCGGATAGGCAAGGAAAATTTCCGCGGAAAATTATAGCGGACAGTAAATTTTTTTTGTAATTCAAGGGGGCCGTTGGATCAACGATTTAGAAACCGATTGTTAGATAAATCATCCTGACAAATGATTGTCAGGGACCAAAACCCTTAGGACATTGCTTATTTGATAATCGAGTTTAGAAAGTTCATTCGATGAAGGTCCCGTTTGCCAAATTTTAATACGGGTTTATAAATTATTTATTTTTAAAAAAAAACGTAATTACATGTTCTTCTTTAAAGAAAAATATATATGAGAAATTTAATATTCGTTATCTTGCAAAAATAAGTAATTTTTTTAATAAATACATATTTACAAACTTTTTTTCAGAATTAGTAACTTATTTTTAAAAAATAAAATTTTCCAAATGGGGCCTAAATGTTTCGAGAATTCACATTAGTTTAAGGTTCGATCTCGTTTCATAGATTTTGAAATTAAAAATATAGAATCGTAAATGTATAAATTTTCAAATTCTTGAAATTGAACATCGATCAATCGAACATCAAATCTGTCAAATTTTACTTAACCCGAAAGTAGAAAGGCTCGTCCTGTCAAAAAAGAAAGTAGACAGGCTCCGTGACTCATGACTAACACCCATATTTTTTATCGTATGATTCAAAACGGCACGAGGCCCGAACTCAAATTTCGCATGCAATACAAAGCATAAAAAATCAATGATAATATGTAATCCTTCCATTCCAAAATATCTTTTCACTTTTAATTTGTTAAATCGATCAAAGTTTGACTATTATATAATTGAAAAAATTAAAATAATTATATCTTTAAAAAGTAAATATAATTTATGTTATAAAGTAATTTTTAGTTTTCAAAAGTAATAATTGAATAATTTTTAATATTTTAATAAAGATTGATCAATTTAATCATTAAATAATTAAAATGAACATGCAAAATGAGACGGAAGGAATATTGTACTATTATTTGTTTACTTCCAAAATGTATTGAAAAACAATCCTGTCAACTAAACTTTTTTCAACTAATTTTCCCTTCAACAAAATAATAATTCTAAACCAATAAATAAATATATACTATTATATAAATTCCGAAACATTGAAAGTTTTGGTACCTATTTTTTGGTACTAAATAAATTTACTAAATTACCCTTATTAAATTACCCTTATTATTCATTATTAATAAATTATAAATAATAAAACAATACTATTACAAAAATATATATGATATCTATACTATTAAAACTTCTAAAATAAATAATAACATAATATAATTAATGGTAAATAGTCAATTGCCTTTTTTCACATTTACTTTTAATTGAAGATATTATCTTTTATATAAACACCTACTAATCTTACAATCATTAATATATACCCGAAAATATCACATCATATTTTTCAATTATTAATAAAATATATTAAAAATATGTATACATTGTTTATAAAAACATCAATGGTATCATATATTACAATCATTAATATTTCCTTTCAATTTAAAATATGTTACCTTTTTAATTTAAAACTAATCATACAATCATTAATACATACCCGAAAATGTTACACCATATTTTTCAATTATTAATAAAATATATTAAAAATCTGTATACGGTTGCATTAATATTTCCTTTCAATTTAAAACATGTTACCTTTTTAATTTAAAACTAATCATACAATCATTAATACATACCCGAAAATGTTACATCATATTTTTCAATTATTAATAAAATATATTAAAAATCTGTATACGTTGTTTATAATAAGGAAACATTAGTATAATCTGTAAACATGAGTATATTAAATTATATTAAATTAAAATTAACGGTAAGTAGTCGATTGCTTTTTTTCACATTTACTTTTAATTGAAGATATTTACTTTTATAAACACCTAAAAACATCAATCATATCATATCTTACAATCATTAATATTTTCTTTCAAATTAAAACACGTTACCTTTTCAATTTAAAACTAATCTTACAATCATTAATATATACCCGAAAATAATACATCATAATTTTCAGTTATTAATAAATTATATTAAAAATGTGTAAACGTTGTTTATAATAACGAAACATTAGTATAATCCATAAACATGAGTATATTAAATTATATTAAAATTAAAATTAATTTATTATATGATAGCCGCAACATTAAAAATTTTGATTTAAAATTAATTAATTATATAATAATATACATTTTAAAAAATTTGTACCTGTTTTTTGTAAATACTTTTTGATATTTTGTGAATTTACTTATTTACCCTTCATTATAAAAAATTATATAAGAGATCTATACTATTAAAACACCTAAAATAAATAATAATATAATATAATTAATGGTAATTAGTCGATTGCCTTTTTCACATTTAATTTTATTTGAAGATATTACATTTTATAAACACCTAAAAACATCAATTATATCATATCATCCAATCAGTTCATATCTGGAAATAATTAATATATATCCAAAAATATCAAATCATGTCTTCTAATCAATCTATACTATTATATAAAAGCCGAAACATTAAAATTTGGTCGATCGGTACGGTACCTGTTGATTTTACTAATTTACCCTTACTCAATTACAATTATAGATAAAATCCATCCTACTAACTAATCAATTTCCTTTTTTCAGGTTAAATATATTATCTTTTCTATTTTTCAATAACTAAATAATTTCTTTTTTCAGGTAAAATACAATATCTTTTATAAATTATCTAACTAAAATTTCTTCTTTATTAAGCAATTCCCTTTTCAAATTAAACATATTACCTTTTCTATTTTTCAATAACTAAATAATTTTCTTTTTCAGGTAAAATACAATATTTTTTACATATTATCTAACTAAAATTTCTCCTTTTTTAAAAACACTACGAGCAATTTTGTTTAATAAAATAACATAATTATATTATAACTACTATTAACTAATCAATTACCTTTTTCTATCAAAACACATTACCTTTTCTTTTTTTTCTAAATAAAATCTCTTTTTTTTCCAATTATATCATGGACGCGCGGTTACCTTTTTCAGCCAAAACATATAACCTTTTTTCTTTTCTCATACCAAAACTTTTCTTTTTCTGATTATATCAGGGACGTTTATATTTAATAAAAATTAAATAATAATATTATAATATTAATAATTAACTGATCACCTTTTCAGCTAAAATGTATCATCTTTTCTATTTTTCTAACTAAATTCCCTTTTTTCCAAGAACTATCACGGGCGACATTAATTTCTCATTTTCTAAAAACTATGAGTAATATTATTTAGTAAAATAACATAATTAAATTATAATTACTATACACTAATCAATTACCTTTTTCACATAAATCGTATAATCTTTTTAATTTTCATTTTACCTTTCTATTTCTGTAGCTAAAATATCTCTTTTTCCAATTAAATCACAGACGGTTCTATTTAATACAATAAGCTAATAATATTCTAATATTAATAATTAACTGATTACTTTTTAATCTAAAACGTATCATCTTTTATATATTTTCAAACCAAAATCCCTCTTTTAATAGAAACTAGCTTTGTAGCCCGTGCAAGGCACGGGCATGCTCTAGATTACAAATTTATGAATTATTCGTAATCACGTAGGAATGATTTGTTGATATCTTCGATTGTTCATATCTTTGTAGCAATTGTTCTGAGTAAATAGAATTTATGCAATACCCGATCGTGACATGCAAATTATAATTTTGGTTAAATTAAATCTATTTTATATTTTACGCTGTGTTTTGTTTTGTTAAAATAAACTTGAACGATATGTAATAAATTGGTCAATGTTAAGATCAAAACCGTACTTCGAAATATAAATATATAGAGTTAACATGGATGGATACAGAGATACATTCAAGTATTAATTACATAATAATAAATGCATATTAGTTCGTATCAGTTATTATTATATATGTAATAAATATGTTAGTGTTGCAATACCTAAATAGCCCCCAGAAATATAACATAGATATAATTAGTAGAGGTAAATATGACTTTTTATATGAATAAATTTGCTCATGGAACCCCCCATTTGCTCTATTATATATATATATATATATATATATATATATATATATATATATATATATATATATATATATATATATATTTGTTATATTGTTTTATGCGTTTACGTATTAAAGATGTGATTGATGAGTTTTACGATAGTTAATGTTAATACAAGTTTGTATTATACTTACATAGGCATGAAGGTTTTTTTGTATTGGGATATTTTTTGTAATATTTAATTCATAAATAATTAAAGTAGATCTAAAATGATTAATAAGATATGGTATATGTTAGTGAATATTATAGTACATTATAACATATCCACATAAATTTATATATGTATTTATGTTTGTACAAGTTTATGTATGTATAATTATGCAATAATTAATATATTATAAATAATGAAATATTAATTGATTATACAACATAAATGTATGTATGTATGTATGTATGTATGTATGTATGTATGTATGTATGTATGTATGCTATATAGTATGTATGTATGATAAGTGGATTTATATCCACTTGGATCATTCTATTTCGGCTTAAATTGATGTTTTGGACTCGAGTATTTGTGTGTTTTGATGTGTTTTTGTGGAGATTGTGTTGTTTTTATTAGGTATGGAGTTTTTAGTGGATATTCGGTGATTTTGAAGTCAAGGGAACAAGTGCCGGAGTTGCAATCAAAAGTGGAAAAGAATCAGCAAATGGGAGAAAATCAGTCTGCATGAACAGTGGCCAAGCGCGGCCGCGCGGAGTTTATACTGGAGAACAGCGCGGGCGCGCGAGAGGATTCAGAACAGAGAAGCCGCGCGCGCGCGCGAGAATTTTGCTTATGGACCGCGCGGGTCACCGCCAGAAAATCCTGGAATTCTACTTCTAATGGGAAATTGCCGTGTTTTCTATTCCTAATCAATATGGTGATTATTTTGGACGACCAGAAGGTTCCAGAATCAGTTTTAAACAAGGGAATTGCAATTCTATTTCATTCAAGAAAGGAAAATTACCGAAATTCTATTCTAATTCAAAGACGGTAATTGCTTGGTCAAGAGGGCACTTGGGGCTATAAATACACACCTTGGGGCACATCAAAATCATCATCTACTCACCAAATTTCGTTCAGAGCACGAGAGAGAGAAGCCAAGGCGAGGATTGTGACAACAAGAAGATCTAGTCATAGTTTTCTTGTATTCTTTGTTTAGGCGTATCCTTTGGATGCTTGTTACTTTTCCGGATTTGTTCGCTAAACCTTATTCTATTATTGATTTATTCATCTTCTTTATCTTGTTTAATACCATGCTTTCGTCAAATCCCATGGTGACGAAAGGTTCGATTATGAACTAATTGTTATTGTGGGATCCTAGTGGATTTATCTATGTAGCTTAGTAGTTTGCATGCCTTAAAGATTTATGTGTGGTGAATTCTTGATATCCTTGTATGGTTGTGCTTATTGTATTTAGGTGCGTCGCGAACATCTAATATGTTAATCTCTTGCTAAACGAGAGTGGATCTTGAGATTTAGAACTTGCCATGCTAGCATAGGATAGGTTGATGTATTAACATCATGATTTGTGGCATCAATAGAGATATTATGCTACCCTATGTGATCTAAGTGGATAACTTGTGCTTAAACCTTTATGTTTTCAAATTCTATAGAGATATAGGGTCTAAACATAATAGGTGACTATTCATTTTCTATCTCTTTTGTGGATGTATGCGTAGATTGGTACTAGTATACCGAGAGGTAACTTTTACTTGTTTCGTGTTATTCGATCAGATATCAAAACCATCACATGTTTTAATTAAAGGCTGCAACTCTAAGTGAAGTAGATAATGAAACTAGGATTCCATGTTATTTCTCATATAAGTAATTTGATATTAATTCTTGTCAATTAGTTAATTCTTCGATTTATAATTTGCATCTTAGTTTAATTTAGGTAATCAAATCCAATTTGTTATTTTTCTTAGCAGTGAATTAAAACCATACATTGTTGCATAGGCATATTTTCTGAATAAAACTTAACCAAATCTCTGTGGAACGAACTTTAATTGTATTACTTGTGACTACATGCGCTTGCGTAATTATAGCATAACAAGTTTTTGGTGCCGCTGCCGGGGATCATCGGTGTTTTATTTTTAGTTTATGTGCTTGTCAATAGTGGTCGTTAGCGTTCACTGACTCGGAATTCTTATTTAGTTTGTTGTTTCGTGGTGTTTGCAGGTACTTAGGTTTGTATGCAAACACGTTTGCAAGCTCGTTTACAAAAACTGGCAAAAGACGATCTTGTAGAGAATTTAGAGAATAAGAACGAGGAAGCTGAAACTACAATAGCAATGGCAGATGCCGCAACAGCTAAGTCTTTGAAGGAGTATTCTCAGCCGAAGATCAATGATATCCAGTCTAGTATCATCAAGCCAGCCATCATGGCTAATAACTTCGAGATCAAGCCGGGCACTATTCAGATGCTACAGAATTCGGTTCAGTTTGGGGGTGCTCCTACGGAGGATCCTAACATGCATATTCGGGACTTTATCGAGATCTGTGATACTTTCAAGTTTAATGGTGTTTCGGATGATGCTATCAAGTTGAGACTTTTCCCATTCTCTCTGAAGGATAAGGCTAAGGGCTGGTTACACTCTTTACCACCTGGTTCCATTACTACATGGGAGGATCTTGCTCAGAAGTTTCTTACTAAATTCTTCCCTATTGCGAAAACTGTAGCATTGAGGAATCAGCTAGCCCAATTTCAGCAGCAATCTGGAGAATCTCTGTGTGAGGCTTGGGAATGATACAAGGAGATGCTTCGTAGGTGTCCACATCATGGTATGCCTGACTGGATGGTGATCAATAGTTTCTACAATGGGTTGGGAGCACAATCTAGACCTATGTTAGATGCAGCATCAGGAGGAGCTCTATGGGCTAAGAGCTATGATGAAGCTTATGAACTAATTGAGACGATGGCTGCTAATGAATATCAGAATCCAACCCAGAGGCTTTCTCAAGGCAAGGTAGCAGGTATGTTTGAGGTGGATACAGCTTCAGCTATTGCAGCTCAATTGAAGGCTTTGACTATGAAGGTGGATTCTCTTGCAAATTATGGAGTTCAGCAGGTGGCTAGTGTTTGTGAGCTATGTGCGGGAGCACATGAGACGAATCAGTGTGCTATCTCTTCTGAATCAGCACAGTTTGTGAGTAATTTCCAAAGATCTAATGTACCAGTTCCGGCTACTTATCATCCTAGCAACAGGAATCATCCCAACTTCAGCTGGAGCAATAATCAGAGTGCACAACAACCTTATCAGTAAGCGAAGCCATTCAATCAAGGCTATCAACAGCCTTATGCTCCGAGGGCACCATATCAACCTCTAGGATTTCAGCAGCAATAGCCCCAGACTCAGGCGGGGTAATCTTCTAATGAAAAATCAGAGATGGATGATTTGAGGATGATGGTGAAGAATCTGCAAGCTTCTCAAAAGATCTTGGAGAGCCAGGTGGGACAGATTGCAAGTGCCTTACTTAGTAGGCAACCAGGAACTCTTCCTAGTGATACAGAGGTTAATCCAGGTAGGAGGGAGGTCCATGAGCAGCTGAAGGCAGTTACTTTGAGATCGGGAAAGGTTACATTGTTTGCACTAAATCACGCAAGCGTACGTGGTCACAAGTAATATAGATATAAGTTGAGTTCGTTCCCACAGAGATCTGGTTATGGTTTTAATTCAGTAGATGCACCTATGCAACAATGTATGATTATTATTCACTGCTAAGAGAAATAACAATTTTGGATTTAATAAACTAAATTAACTAAAAAGCAAATTAACAAAACTACAAATTAACTAACTAACAAGAATTTAAATCTAATTACTTCTGCAAGAAAAACCATGGAATCCTAACTTCATTAAATACTTTGCTTAGATCTGACGCCTTTAATCACTATATGCAATGGTTATGATATCTGATCGACAACACGAAATAAGTAAACGCTACTTCTCAGTATACGTATACCAAACTAAACATACATCCACAAAAGAGATAGAAGATGAATAGACACCAATTATGCTTAGACCCTATATCTCTATAGAATTTGAAAACATAAAGGTTGAAGCACAAGTTATCCATAATGATCACATAGGGTAGCATATTATCTCTATTCATGCCACAAATCATGATGATTAACATCAACCTATCCTATGCTATCATGGCAAGTTCTAAATCTCAAGATCCACTCTCGTTTAGCAAGAGATTAACAAATTAGATGTTAGCTACGCATCTAAATTCAATAAGCACAACCATACGAGGATATCAGATATACATCACACACAGATCTTTAAAGCATCAAGATGCTAAAGCTCCATAAATAAATCCGTTAGAATCCCATGACAACGATTAGTTCATAATCGAACCTCTCGTCATCATGGGATCTGATGAAACCATGATAAAAACAAAGTATGAAAATATACAAATAAACCAAAGTAATTGATATGTAATAATTCTACTCCTAATGATAATGATCTTAATCATTCTCTAATTTACAAGGGTTGGATGTGTTTATATAGGCTCTAGACATCTTGCCCAGCAAGAAAATACCAAAACAGAATTATAATAGAATTTCTGCAAGATACGTTTCCTAAACTGATTCTGTTTTTTAAGGGAAATTCGTAGCTGACTTTTCTTCTATTTTCCAGAGCCGTTCCAGACGTAATTGGGCTTCTGGACCACCTTAGAATGATAGAGAATCTCGTTATCTTCGCGTGGACTGCTTACGGGCTGAAAATAGACTT
Organism: Kitagawia praeruptora; assembly: GCA_037693485.1. Lineage (NCBI taxonomy): Eukaryota > Viridiplantae > Streptophyta > Magnoliopsida > Apiales > Apiaceae > Kitagawia > Kitagawia praeruptora. The sequence continues at coordinate 15,238,097 of CM075347.1, forward strand.
ATAGAACTCAAGATATGGCCCAAACAGTGAATCTCACGCGTGCAGCCCAATAAATCCGAATTTTAATAAATTAAATCTCCAAAAACGACAAAAACACCCACCATAATCAACATCCTTGTAAATCTGCACAACTAAACAAAACACATCAAAACTACAAGAAACTTGAGCCCAAGACAATCAATTTAAGCCGATTTAGAATGTTCCAAGTGGATATAAATCCACTTATCACACCCCCATACTTAAACCGATGCTTGTCCTCAAGCATAAACAATTACACTATCTAACTAACTAGTACCACTTCCGTAGGTGATCACGGTTGCATTTGGCATATGCAACAAGCCCTTTAAACCCCCTAGGCAGCCCTAGTGGACGAGTAAGGTCTCGTGAGGGCCTATAGCGAATGTACCCACAAAATCCATTTACCTAAAGCAATGCAATGCATGAATGCAACTAATATGCAAATGCAATTAATCTAATCTACCATACCTTCAAATCCTCTTATGCCATATCAACTTAAGAATCAAAGTAAATACGCAATGTCTTGGTGTCGAAAGTGCAAGTATTCATATAGTCTACTCAATGAACATGCATAAGTTCTCACAAGTCCATGTCAAGTGTAAGAATAAGTTAGTAAACATGCTAAGCCTACAAGAGCACATCTTGAGAAAACACTCGGGATCTCATACGTAAGAACAAGCAAACACTCACAATCCACTCACAAAAGAATATTCACTCAAGAACAAGGGTAAGTGTATCACTCAATTCCAACAAAATCATAAACATGCTTGACATTTGGTATCAATCTAACTCTTAACACAACATACATCAATGATGATAATCAAAAGGTCTTTATTTGGGTTGTAACGGGGCTAGGGACAAGGTATGTCAAATAAGCCAAAACAGGTGAAGTGTCAAAAGCTAGTAAGTACTGTAATAAAACACACACAACACCATATTTTCCCCCCACATAATTTTACTAAAATAAACACTCGACTAGTCGACTGAAATAGGATCATAACAACACAAACATGCTCTCATAATATTTTTTTTCTTCTGTTTTTTTTTCTTTTTTTTTCCTCTTTTTTTTTTCTTTTTTTTTCTTTTTTTTTTCGAGAGCTAAATAGAACACAAACAATAATATAAACAATAACAATGATCCCATAATTTATTACATATGCCGACTATCAAGTACACAACCAAACCCAATTTTCAATATTTCCCCCAAAAGTATGACCAACAATAAACCCCTCCTTGCACACCTTATTACTCCCTTAAGCACTCTACTAGCCTTTGACAATGTGGGTCCAAATTAATGTAAGGCCAATACAAGAAAAAGGTCTAGGCAAGTAATGTGGTATGTCACCGAAAAAATATAGGATTAAGCTCAACGGGTTAACTAATTGATCATGTAAATATGGTGTGGTAATATGGGAAAATATGCGGTTATTCCTAAATGCCTTTATCATTTTAATCGTCAAATAATGTCATGCGTTTCAAGAAAGACCTCAAACAACTGCTAGCAATGCAAACAATCCGTGGACACTCAAGCAAACGAATAAATTGCAAATATGCAATATGCAATAAGGCTCAAAATCTCACTTGGTGGAAAAAACATACTCAATCCCAAGAAAAAAAATCTCTCTAACGCACCTACTTGTATTCAAAGCATGCAAACTAAATCATCTTGCACATATTCATGTCCTTCTAATCACTTACAACATTCAATAAGTCTACTAGCTTCAACTTACTAGTGTATGTGTGTGCAATGGCACAAGAACAAAGCATATCACTTCTCAATCAAAAGCGTCAACAACACAAAATTCCTATCAAGCATGGGTGCAAATGCAAACTATTATGAACTCACATGATATACAAACATAAAAACAAAATGTCCTATATGAAACAAACGTAGATAACACGAACATAAATGCATAATTTACTACTACTAATATGCAAAGCATGAAATCCTACATGAACAAAAATACAACAACAACTACTAATCCCTCAAACCACCCCCAAACTTAAAATATTCAATGTCCGCATTGAATGGAAAGTAAATACAAGGGATAGTAGAAAACATACCTGAATACCAAAGCAGTCACCCTCCTCGAATGAATCTGGTGGAGGATATTGCGCACGAGCTCCAAAGACTGCCCACCTTGCCTGAATACTACAAAACCCACAATTGACAAGAACACAAATTCGTAATAAAAATAAGATTAGATAAAAAGATTTACCCAATACGAATCAAAGAGGTGAACTTGCAATTAATTCCTCTTTAGAATTGAATATTTAGAGATTAAAATAAAATAGAAGAGGAATTGGATTTGTATGTATAGGTGTGTATATAAAATAATAATAATAATAATAATAAATAATAATAATAATAATAAAGAAAATAATAAAGAAAATAATAATACAATAATAATAATAATAATAAATAATAACTATAATAATAATAATAATAAATAATAATCCTTTATTATCAAACCTGAGTCTACCACACCATCCAGTTAATTAATCACGTACCCAGTTAACCAATCAGAAAACTATGAATTATTTTAGAACCAATCATAGATCACTTCTAAATCATGGACCAATCAAATTAAAACAAATTTGTTTCCTTATATAATTTAACTTGCTATCTTTTAACCAAGGTTAAACCCATCAATCATTCTAAATATATTTAAAATTTAAATCATGGACCAATCAAATTAAAACAAATCTGTTTCCTTATATAATTTAACTTGCTATCTTCTAACCAAGGTTAAACCCATCAAAAATTAAAATAAATCTGTTTCCTTATATAATTTAACTTGTTATCTTCTAACCAAGGTTAAACCCATCAATCATTCTAAATATATTTAAAATTGAATTATAATCCTAAATAGAATTACAAATAAAATCATAATATTATTAAAATTACTGCTTTTTCATAGTAAAAGTTCCGTCAACCAAATCGACGAATTGATGAATTCAAGGCCGGCAATCCTTTAAGAGACTTTTTTGATTAATTACTTGAGACTTTAGGCCGGCAATCCTTTAAGAGACTTTTTTGATTAATCAACTTAATCTCATTCACTAAACTCAATTAATTTTAGGAACCTTCGTGAACATGTGTTCGACATAATGAATTCTAAGACTATTTAACACTCTTTATACCCAGTTAACCAATCAAAAAACTATGAATTATTTTAGAACCAATCATAGATCAATTCTAAATCATAGACCAATCAAATTAAAACAAATTTGTTTCCTTATATAATTTAACTTGCTATCTTTTAACCAAGATTAAACCCATCAATCATTCTAAATATATTTAAAATTTAAATCATGGACCAATCAAATTAAAACAAATCTGTTTCTTTATATAATTTAACTTGTTATCTTCTAACCAAGGTTAAACCCATCAATCATTCTAAATATATTTAAAATTGAATTATAATCCTAAATAGAATTACAAATAGAATCATAATATTATTAAAATTATTAAAATAGAAATCAAACCTGAGTCTACCACACCAATAATATTATATTAAAAATTTTCCTTATTTACCATTCTCATTCTATTATACTAACTATGGTTAGTTAACAATTCTAATTTAAATAGAGTAACTTACTTGATTTAACATATCCATATATTTTATTTTGTTAATGTCAAAAAATAATTATAATAAATTAATATTTTAAATCAAAATCAATCAGGATTATACAAATATAAAATATGCAAAACTTTGAATTATTTTAGTACCAATCAAAGGTCATTCCTAAATTTTAGACCAATCATATTATATTAAATTTTTTCTTTATTTACCATTCTCATTCTATTATACTAACTATGGTTAGTTAACAATTCAAATTTAAATAGAGTAACTTACTTGATTTAACATATCCGTATATTTTATTTTTTTAATATAAAAAAATAATTATAATAAATTAATATTTTAAATCAAAACCAATCAGGATTATATAAAATAATAATAATAATAATAAATAATAATAATAATAATAATAAGAATAAAATTAGAATTAGAAAAGAAATTGGTTTAGAGTTTTGGAGAAAAGATGGATGGTTTTGGAATTGAAATAGGATTAGAATAGGTTTAGAATGGGGGTATAAAAAGAATGGAAGGAGAAAAGAATTTTTTTTTTTATATATAATATACAACACACGCACAACACACAGTAAAGGAACAGGCTGAGAAATCTTTTTATCTCACTGGAACACGCGCCAGCTGCGGAAGTGGAGAGCAAATTGCCTCATGAACAGAAACGCAACTGCGACTTGCGCGACTCAGGGGCAGCTTGCCTCACAGTCAGTTGCGCAGGCGCAACTTGCGCAACAGGCGCGCAAATTGCCCTGTAACGCAGGTTGCTCCTGCGTGACACCCAAAAAATTCGATTTTTCTTGATTTTTTTTTTTTTTTTTTCAACACTCAAAATTTTTTTTTTTCCTATACTAATGCATGGGTTGCCTCCCACGAAGCGCTTCTTTAACGTCAATAGCTTGACGTTACTTCCAAGTTTCCATTAAGGATGATAATAGTTCGCCTGGTCCTCTCTTCGCAATACTTCATCATCATCTCGGCGACACACTTTCTGCCCTTTCTCCTCGCTTGACCTATTCAGGTAACAACCATGTCCTCTTCCAATGCCTTCATTTGTTGACCCAAAATCTGACAATTTGTAGAACAACATTCGGGCTTCGCTTGAATATAATGGAGGAGGGTAAATGTAAATTGCTGAAGCCTTTGGTTCCTCAACGAGAACTTCCTCCATTGGCTCTAATGCGCTACCTCCATCTTTAAATTCTGAGACAAGTAGAAGACCTGCATCTTTCTCATGATCATCAACCTCTTGGTTCGCACATACCAATTCTTGAAATTTCTGTAGCCCAACAGTGTCTTCTAGGTTCGCACAAAACAATTCTTGAAATTTGCGTAGCTCATCAGTGTCTGTCTCAAATAGTGCCCTTTCCAAATCATCCACCTCACTAGCTTGATCAAATTCCTCACATGGCTTGTGAACACTCTCCTCCTCTTGGAATTTGTCTTCTTCAATTAAGCATGCAGTACCTTGCTCCAAGTCATCGTTATTTTCTGGAATTGCTTCTGGTATGAATTGTTGATTTTCTTGTTCCAAGACTCTCAAAACTTGAGCAGCTAATGTCCCCATAGATTTGACAAGCTTCTCATTATTCTCTGCAAGCATCCTAATCTCCTCCCTAATCTCCTTCAAATCATCATCTGACTGAAAAGTAGGAGTAGGTTGCTGATGTTGAAACTCTTCACTACCAAAGATATATGACATATCTGGAACATCTTGCTGGTACTGTTGAGGATAGTATTGAGAATATGGTTGTTCCTCATAACTGACATATGGATCAACTCCTCCGTAGTAACAATATTGCGATGGATCATGAACGCCCAAATACTGCTCACATGGCTGAGGCTGTTGAATACCACCTTGGTTGCTCCAGCACTGATACGTCTCATGTGCGCCCGCACATAGCTCGCAAACACTAGCCACCTGCTGAACTCCATAGTAAAAATCCATCTTTCTCTGACAAGTACCTGAAACACCAACGAACTACAAGAATAGATGAGAAAAAAAACAATCTGAGTCATTGAACTCTAACGACCACTATTGACAAGCACATAAACCAAAAATAAAACACCGATGATCCCCGGCAGCGGCGCCAAAAACTTGTTTGCACTAAATCACGCAAGCGTACGTGGTCACAAGTAATATAGATATAAGTTGAGTTCGTTCCCACAGAGATCTGGTTATGGTTTTAATTCAGTAGATGCACCTATGCAACAATGTATGATTATTATTCACTGCTAAGAGAAATAACAATTTTGGATTTAATAAACTAAATTAACTAAAAAGCAAATTAACAAAACTACAAATTAACTAACTAACAAGAATTTAAATCTAATTACTTCTGCAAGAAAAACCATGGAATCCTAACTTCATTAAATACTTTGCTTAGATCTGACGCCTTTAATCACTATATGCAATGGTTATGATATCTGATCGACAACACGAAATAAGTAAACGCTACTTCTCAGTATACGTATACCAAACTAAACATACATCCACAAAAGAGATAGAAGATGAATAGACACCAATTATGCTTAGACCCTATATCTCTATAGAATTTGAAAACATAAAGGTTGAAGCACAAGTTATCCATAATGATCACATAGGGTAGCATATTATCTCTATTCATGCCACAAATCATGATGATTAACATCAACCTATCCTATGCTATCATGGCAAGTTCTAAATCTCAAGATCCACTCTCGTTTAGCAAGAGATTAACAAATTAGATGTTAGCTACGCATCTAAATTCAATAAGCACAACCATACGAGGATATCAGATATACATCACACACAGATCTTTAAAGCATCAAGATGCTAAAGCTCCATAAATAAATCCGTTAGAATCCCATGACAACGATTAGTTCATAATCGAACCTCTCGTCATCATGGGATCTGATGAAACCATGATAAAAACAAAGTATGAAAATATACAAATAAACCAAAGTAATTGATATGTAATAATTCTACTCCTAATGATAATGATCTTAATCATTCTCTAATTTACAAGGGTTGGATGTGTTTATATAGGCTCTAGACATCTTGCCCAGCAAGAAAATACCAAAACAGAATTATAATAGAATTTCTGCAAGATACGTTTCCTAAACTGATTCTGTTTTTTAAGGGAAATTCGTAGCTGACTTTTCTTCTATTTTCCAGAGCCGTTCCAGACGTAATTGGGCTTCTGGACCACCTTAGAATGATAGAGAATCTCGTTATCTTCGCGTGGACTGCTTACGGGCTGAAAATAGACTTATAGAACTCAAGATATGGCCCAAACAGTGAATCTCACGCGTGCAGCCCAATAAATCCGAATTTTAATAAATTAAATCTCCAAAAACGACAAAAACACCCACCATAATCAACATCCTTGTAAATCTGCACAACTAAACAAAACACATCAAAACTACAAGAAACTTGAGCCCAAGACAATCAATTTAAGCCGATTTAGAATGTTCCAAGTGGATATAAATCCACTTATCATACATCAGATCCTAAATCAGCTGCTAAGGAAGATGAGGAAGTGCAGAATCAACAAGTTGAAAAATCTGCGGTGCCCGAAATTGAGAAATCTGATTTAGTGGCTGATGAGCTAGATGGTGAGAAGGGCAAGAAACCTGTTGAAAAGTCTACTCTGGAGCAATCTTTAAAGAATAATCAGATCTATCCACCTTCTCCATTTCCTGGACGTTTGCAGAAAAGTCAAGAGAAACAGTTTCAGAAATTTATGGATGTCTTCAAGAAAATGTCCATTAATATTCCTTTTGTTGAAGCGTTAGAGCAGATGCCGAGATATGCAAGGTTCATGAAGGATATTTTGTCACGAAAGAGAAGGTTGGAAGAGTTTGAAACAGTGGCTTTGACAGAGGAGTGCAGTGCGGTGTTGCAACAAAAATTGCCTCCTAAACTTAAGGATCCAGGAAGCTTTACAATTCCATGCACCATTGGGAAGTTGTCTTTTGGCAAATGCTTATGTGATTTGGGAGCTAGTATTAATCTCATGCCCTTGTCTGTTTTCAAGCAACTTGGTCTACCGGAGCCAAAGCCAACTAACATCTCTTTGCAGTTGGCTGATAGGACGATCACGTATCCGAGGGGTATAGTGGAGGATGTTTTGGTGAAGGTTGATAAGCTCATCTTCCCTGCTGATTTTGTTATCTTGGATTTTGAAGAAGACAAGAAGATTCCCATAATCTTGGGAAGGCCTTTTCTAGCTACGGGCCGTACTTTGATTGATGTGCAAAAAGGAGAGCTTACAATGAGGGTGCAATATCAGAATGTCACCTTTAATGTGTTCAAGGCCATGAAATTTCCAACAAAGGATGAAGAGTGTTGCAGTGTGGAAATAGTTGATACGGGTCAGAGAAAGAAGTTTGATCCGTTGTTGAGTGAAAAATCAGACACGCACATGCTAAAGCAGCACTTCAGTGAGTCCATTGACAGTTCTTCAGTTCGAGATCTCTCGAATGTCAAGCTCGGAAAACTTCCATCTCATATGAAGTATGTCCTTTTGAATGATGAGTTAGTGATTTTTGAAGAGGGACACGATAATGTGTTAAGAAGGTGGATTGTTGATGATGCGGTAGAAGAGTGTGTGGTTCAGTCAACTGAAATGGATAAACACCTTAGAGGGGTAAGGAAGAAAAAGAAGACGAAGAAGTCGATTGGAGGAAGAGGCAAAGTGAAGTTTGATTTAGAAAAGATGTGGGAAGATAGCAAGAAGGTTGTCAGACAATGGGTGAATGGTCCTTCTGCTCAGGACAAGTCAAATGCGATCTTCAAGCCACCATGATTTGAATCATATTTGTCCGGCTAAATGACGTTAACGACAGCGCTTCGTGGGAGGCAACCCACGTGTTCCGATATTTTTAGGTATGTTTCCTACTATCCCTTGTATTTACTTCCATTCAATGCGGACATTGAATATTTTAAGTTTGGGGGTGGTTTGAGGGATATGTAGTTAGTTATGTGAGTCATTGTGTTCATATAGATATCATGTTTTATATAGTAGTCGTAATTCATGCATTTATGTTCGTTTTATCTACTTGTGTTTCATATAGGACATTCTGTTATTTTTGTTTATTATACCATGTGAGTCATATTAGTTGCATTATCATGGCATGCATATTTCATGATCCCTTAAGACGAGCTGATTCTGATTGATAGGTAGGTGTTTAATTGAGTGTGGTAATGATGAGTAGAGGGCTGATTTATAGTTCCTAGGAATTGACTTGCATGTTACGGACCAAAACTAATTACACAGTCTCATTGGGTGCTTTTGGGCTAGGTTAGGGTCATGCCTGTTGTTGATGAGTGGATTTCGTAACAACTTTTGAGAGGTTTATGGTGAGTTGTAAAGGCTAACGATCAACTAATCTATGGAGAATGGAGGTTTTTTGTAGGGGTTGAACTGAGCTCGAGAGCGTTTACAAGAATCTCACGAATTCCCTTGAGGCTTGTGTCGTGCGTTCTCAAGAATCTCGTAGGTGTATTGTGAGGCTTGTAACCACATGTTCCCAAGGTGCCTACGTACCCTTGTATATATAGGGATCAAGTTCACGTAGTTCTTTTTAGACTAGAAGTCTGGTTAGGCGGCAATAAACTAGGTTCCTAATTCGTGGGGAACTCCTTTTCTCCAAATTTCAGCCACGAATAGGCGACCTAAGTCGAATAGAACTCGAATTCTAGTCCGACTAGGAGTATGTTTACAAGTTCTCGTCCTATTAGATGTATTCAAGGATCATTTGCGCCCAAGGAATACATTCCAATAAGGAGTTGATGTTCATGACTTGCTCCTAAAGAATAGGAGGCTTTATCGTACTATAAATCTGCTGGAATAAATCTATTTTCGCACAGGAAGCTGTCTCTCAGGAACCTGTCTGCAGGAACCTGTTTCTCGGGAAGCTGTCTGCAGGAAGCTGTCTCTCGGGAAGCTGTCTCTCGGGAACCTGAACCTGTCCAGATCCATTTCACATGCTATTTAGCCCCATTTAACTTAAGGGACCTCAATCATAACCCATATTACTCATACGGATTGGATCCTTAAGCCTAATGGGCCTAAATCTAGCCCATGGAGATTTTGGGCACAACAAGTACCCCCCCGGTTCCTCGAAGTCATAGGATGCGAGAGGAACCTAAATAGCTTGATATTTTAAGGTCCAATCCCTTCAGTGCTCCCATGTTTCTTCTGAGTGAACCATGCAGGTCTTTATCTTCTTGCTTGAATCGTGATAAGGGCACAAAGTGAATCCAATTAGGCGCTGAGTGAATCCTTTGACAAGGGCACAAAGCGAATCTAATTGGGCACTAAGTGAACCTTAAGAATGTTAAGGGAACCACGTGAATCCAAATAAGGGCATAAAGTGAACCTAATTGGGCGTTATGTGAACCTATGCCGAGGGCACAAAACGAATCCAATAGGGCACTAGATGAATCCTTAAAAGGGACAAGGTGAATCTTAAGATTGTCAAGGGAACTACTTGAATCCAAATAAGGGCATCAAGTGAACCTAGATGGGCGTTATGTGAACCTATGCTGAGGGCACAAAACGAATCCAAATAAGGCACTGGGTGAATCCTTAGAAGGGCACGAGGTTAACCTTGAAAATCATAACTTGCTCAAGACGTTGCTTCATTTTCTAAGCTGCTTTTTGCTCTCTCTGTTGTCTATGCTCAGGAACCCGGTGCTCAGGAACCTATGTCTCGAAATCTGGTTCTCAGGAACCTCATTACAGGAGACTGTACCTGCACAAATAACAAATTTGTTAGTCTAGGGAGCCTCTTTGTGGTTCCCATGTACTTCTTACTGTCCTCATTTCTGTTGCTAGGCTGATTCGGGCTCTTCTGCGGAGAGAAAACTGGTTCGTTCGTAATCTGCTCAGCTACTGGTTCATCAGGAACGTCTTGATACTCATAATCTCTTGACTGTCTTCTCAACTAATGCTCATTTCTCCACGTTAGGTCTTCATATCTCGTACTAGATCTATCTCCTCGCTCATACAATACTTGTTGATTGGAACCTACGACTTAATAGGTCTTAAATCTAGCCCATGGTGATTTTGGGTACAACACCAAGAAAACTAAAAAAATAGGTTAGTAATACGAGCTGAAGAGCTCACATACAAGTGATGCATGTATGCATGTATGAATGATTATTTACGTTATATATGTTGCTATCTTTTCAAGTGGCATATCAATTATCTACTTGACTGATTCAACTAACACGTTCGAGATCATAAATTAAGCATATATGTTACGTAAACTGCAAACCTATAGGGCATGACAACATCCTAAGTACAAGTTCACATAAATTTCATTTCTAAAGGTCATGCAATATGTGCGTTAAAAGCTTTATGCATCTAAGCATGACAGAATATAAGATCTCGTTGACATAAAATGTGCATGATAGTTAAGGATATAAAGGCATGAAAGTAAAACTTATCTGTGTTTCATTGTGCCGGTTCGGATTGAGGTTCCGTTACTGAAACTGGAAGATGGAAGCTCTTCTCTGTGCAAACGTAGGGGAATTGAGCTACCCCCCGAGCCGTCATGACACGTAAACCTCCTATAGTTTGTTGAAGCGATTGACTGAAGACTGCTTGTTTCGGCTGAATATCACTGAATCTGGAAGCTGTAGCTATAAACTGTGGGTTGAAAACCGGAAGCTGGAAGCTACTAACTAGAAGCTTCTGATGATCATCAAGGATGCTGCAAGCTGCTTTATCAAAAACCTGTTAGTAGTATGGTACTTGCTTCAAGCTTTATAAAATGAGAGTATTCATCTTTGTATCGCTTTGATGAGGGCACAAGGCGAATCCAATTGAGCTCTAGGTGAATCCTGGGAAGGGCACCTAGAGAATTCAATTGGGCGCTAAGTGAATCCTTAGTAGGGCATAAGACGAATCCAGTTGAGCTTTAAGTGAATCCTGAGAAGGGTACTTAAAGAATTCGACTGGGCGTCAAATGAATCCTTTGGCTTTAGGGAGCACAAAGTGAATCCATCCGGGCTCTAGGTGAATCATGGCAAGAGCACGAAGAGAATCCGGTTGGGCACTAAGTGAATTCCTTTATGGCACCAAGTGAATCCTTATAGGCTCTAAGTGAATCCTGTAGAGGGCACAAAGAGAATCTATAGGGTACATGATGAATCATTTCAAACTCTAGGGGCACCAAGTGAATCCGTAAGGGCACAAGGTGAATCCCTTCAAATGCTAGGGGCACCAAATGAATCCGTACGGGCACAAGGTGAATCCCTTTCAAGGCTTTTCAAGTATAATCAAACTCTAGGTTAGGTTACCCATGATTAGGTTCCCAAAACCGTTAACTAGGTGCCCACATGCTTATGGGACTTTTGAATTGTGCCTACGATTCATAGGGCTTTTCTATGTGAATCTTTCATGCTTGCAAGTCTTTTCTAGCTATCGAGTGCCTGTAGCTGAGAGGGCTTTCAAAGTGAACCTTTCTGGGCTCTATGCAAATCCTTGTAAGGGCATAAGGTGAATCCAACTGGTTGTTTATGTGAACCTCTGCTTAGGACAAAAACCGTAACCAATCGGGCACCAAATGAATCCCTAAAAGGGTACAAAGAGAATCCATTAAGATACCAAACAAATGCGCGTGGATGCATGAAGCACCAAGTGAATCCTTTTGGGCTCTAAGTGAACCTATACGGGCACATAGAGAATCCATAAGGGCACTAGGTCAATACATGGATATGCTCAGGGAACCTAGTAAGTCCTTCTAGGCTCTAAGTGAATCCTTAGATGGAGCAAAAAATGAATCCAGAAGGGCACTAGATTAATCCTCTACAGGTATGGAGCTCTTGCTGTAAGTACACTTTCTTCTATTCAGGTATCAGCTGGCTGAGAACCTCATGCAAGAAGCTGCTAATCATAAACTAACAATTGGCTTCTAACAAATGTCAATGAACCTGGAAGCTGTTACATACAAGCTTCAGGTATATAATAATGAATCTGCAAGATGTCAGTTACAGGAAAATAACAAGGAATCTACTAGACACATATAAATGCAACTAGACCTGGAAGCTGTTACCTATGAGCTTCAGGTGAGTAACATAAAACCTGTTAACTAAAGGTAAATACATGGAACCTGTAAGCTACAGGTAAATATCAAGGAACCTGCGAGGTGCAGGTAAATATCAAGGAACCTGCGAGGTGCAGGTAAATATCAAGGAACCTGCGAGGTGCAGGTAAATATCAAGGAACCTACGAGATGCAGGTAATATAAGGAACCTGTAATATGTTAGGTACATGTGCATTCTAACATCTAGAAACATAATCAAGACATAATCATAACTTTATCGCACATAAGACCATAATAGCATAAATGTTTAAGCATGCTTTATGTATAGTAAGAGTTTGTTGCGCGTACCTGGGAGGTTTTCTACGAATATGTGAGCATAAAAGGAGAGGTATCACCTGGATCTTTCTGTAGACTGATCAGATGTGAAGTGGAAACCTCCGCTAAGATTTGAAAACTCATTGACCTGTTCATGATGTAAGCGTGCTGTTCTTCAAGATGCTCAACTAAATCAATCCGTAAGTTTCTTGAACCAAATTGTGAGCTTCCTGGACCTGATCGTGAGGTTCCTAGACCAAATTGTGAGCTTCATGGAACTGATCGTGAGGTTCCTGGACCAAATCAGTTCCTGGACCTGAATTCTCAAAAGTTTGAAATCTTCAATTTACCATGTCCAATAGTAATTATACTACCCCCCAGTTCTTCAGGGAAGCTTGTCTTTGATGAAGAACTAACTCCGAGAAGCTTCACAATTCTTCGTTAATCTCTAACAAGTCATTGAATATTCATCCAGGAAGTTGAGTACTGTGTATTTTCTTCAAACTGCTCTATCAGATTCTTGTAGCTACTCTTCATCAAAATCTTCAACTATGTCGAATTTTCTTTAACGCTCGAATACTATAACCTCTTCACATCATTCTTGCTTGTAGCTTTAACATGTCTTCTCCTTTCTTCTTTATCTTCTTACGAAACATGCTGAGAATGAACCTCTATACAAATATCCCAATACAGTACCTCTAAGCTTACGCGAGCTAACTCATTGTAAGAAACAAGAGATACTTAAAGAAATTACTTGTGAGGTATTTCTCGCAGGTCACTGAATTGAATGAGGTATGTTCCTTGTTTTACAAGCTAAATATAAGCTCATGTATGACGTAATACAAGGAAAAGAACTACTCATAATTTCGTTGAAAACTACTCGAAAGAAATAGGTTTACTTGCTAGGAAGGTATACATGCACTACCCCCCAGTTCTAAGAAGGAAATACATATATAAATAAAGGTCTCTCAACTATACTTTAAGGAAGCTCTCAAACTTTCAACTACTGGTCACCTCGAGCTATCCATTCCGCGAGCTTCCCGGCTTCAATCAATTCCTCAATTTGGTCTTTCAATGCTCTGCATTCGGAAGTATCATGGCAATTATCCTCATGGAAGTCACAATATTTCTTTAGATCTTTCCTTGCTCCTATTGGTAAAGGTGCAGGCTTTACAAATATTCCTTCTTTCCCATAAACCGTGAAGATGTGGTCCACTGGAGCAACCAAAGAGGTATAACTATCGCACTTTGTCTTCAAATTTGCTTTACTTCTTTTGGAGGAAGCTTGATCCCCAATAACATATGCTTGCGGGCTTGGAGACCTCTCTCGCTTGCTTCCTTTGTGACTAGCTTCATCTCCAAGATCTTCTGTTTCTCTCAACTTCAACAAGGATTCTTCTACACATTTATATAGTTCAGCTTGTTTATAGAATTCAGCTAGTGTACCAGGTTCACGTACTTGTAACTCCTTCCAGAAATCTGAACCAGCTCTAACTCCAGCAATCAGGAAGCTCATAATGACCTCGTCAGGAGCTTTCTTAACTCTGGGAACTTCTGCATTAAAACGTTTGAGGTACTCTGTCAAGGTCTCATCTGCTCTCTGCTTGATATTGGCCAAGGTATTGGTTGGGGGTGCAAAAGCGACGGAAGCTCTAAACTGTGTAACGAAGAGTTTTCCCATATTCTCCCAGGAATTTATAGAATCTGATGGTAACCTCTTAAACCATTGATGAGCTCCACCATAAAGGGTTGCAGCCAATAATCTACACCTTGTTGGCTCCTTAACTTGATAAACATCCATCTCAGTATTGAAACGACCCAGATACTCCACAGGATCCGTAGTGCCATCAAATTTAAACTCGTTTGACATACGATAGGATTTAGGTAACGGGGATTTTCTAACCTTCTTGGTGAATGGAGATGAGGTCATCGTACCTGTTATTGACTGCTTTTCTTCCTTGAGTTTCACTAGAATCTTCTTGATGTCTTCAGCATTCAAATCACTAGCTCCACCGTCCTTTGCTTCCTTATCTTTATCATCGGCTTCCTGTGAATCTGCTATACACGAATCGTTCGTGGTCTCGACTGAACTTGAATCATCTTTAATTATCTCGATGGAAGGTTCCTTAACAGGAGGTTGTTTATCCTTCGTTTCACCATCTTCTTCACCTTCAGTATCTTTCTTTGGGTCTTCGATCTCCTCCTCGGCCTTTTCTTCACGTTCTTCTTCATCGACGCCTAACTGCTTGGGATTAATCTTAGTTTTTTTACCCTTCTTACCAGCTGCTAACTTCGACTTCTTCTTCTTCTTCTTTGGTGTTATTTGTTCGAGGGTTGTAAGCCTTTCTTCAATCGACTTTAGATGCTCTAGGACGTCAGCAGGAGTAATCTTCTTCGCTTTCGGGGTTTGATTTTTCTCTACAGATTGTGTTGCTTTGCTATCAGAACTGCCTGCCATCTTTCCACTCTTAAGATGATAACTCTCCCCTCCTTCTAGCGCCAATGTTGATGAGTGGATTTCGTAACAACTTTTGAGAGGTTTATGGTGAGTTGTAAAGGCTAACGATCAACTAATCTATGGAGAATGGAGGTTTTTTGTAGGGGTTGAACTGAGCTCGAGAGCGTTTACAAGAATCTCACGAATTCCCTTGAGGCTTGTGTCGTGCGTTCTCAAGAATCTCGTAGGTGTATTGTGAGGCTTGTAACCACATGTTCCCAAGGTGCCTACGTACCCTTGTATATATAGGGATCAAGTTCACGTAGTTCTTTTTAGACTAGAAGTCTGGTTAGGCGGCAATAAACTAGGTTCCTAATTCGTGGGGAACTCCTTTTCTCCAGATTTCAGCCACGAATAGGCGACCTAAGTCGAATAGAACTCGAATTCTAGTCCGACTAGGAGTATGTTTACAAGTTCTCGTCCTATTAGATGTATTCAAGGATCATTTGCGCCCAAGGAATACATTCCAATAAGGAGTTGATGTTCATGACTTGCTCCTAAAGAATAGGAGGCTTTATCGTACTATAAATCTGCTGGAATAAATCTATTTTCGCACAGGAAGCTGTCTCTCAGGAACCTGTCTGCAGGAACCTGTTTCTCGGGAAGCTGTCTGCAGGAAGCTGTCTCTCGGGAAGCTGTCTCTCGGGAACCTGAACCTGTCCAGATCCATTTCACATGCTATTTAGCCCCATTTAACTTAAGGGACCTCAATCATAACCCATATTACTCATACGGATTGGATCCTTAAGCCTAATGGGCCTAAATCTAGCCCATGGAGATTTTGGGCACAACACCTGTTGGATGTTTTGAGATTTAATCACTTGTTTATTCTTAGAATTTTCGTTATTCCCTTTATAGCGTAGGAACACTAAAATCTGAGTTTGGGGGAAAACAGGAATTTCATGCTAGTTGTAATATTTGTTAATAATGGCTAGGCGTCAAATGGCTAGTAGCCAGCTCATATTTATATGAGTAGTCTAGGGTTGGAAATGAGAAAGGCTCATTCCAGATTGCGAAAAGAAGAAAAAAAAAAGAAGGAAAAAAAAAAGTCAAATTTTTTGTTTGTTATATGCAAAATTAACCAGAGTGAGCTCTTTAATACTCGAGTTATTAAGTCTGAGGGGACTTAGTCCTAGTAACCTAAAGCCCTTGTGGTTTAGGATTGCTGACCTAACACTCGCTACATGGGTATTATTGTATAAGCCTTTGGGGTCTCATTCATTGCACGGTTAAATAAGCATGCGTATTATATATAGTATTATGTGTCGTAGTAATAAAGCATGAGTTTCTGTCTACCTTGGATAAGGGTGGAGGTGTTCCTAGGTTATGGAGTGTCTACAGTCTATTCTAGTTATAAACATGTGATTGTTTTGACGGAAAGCATGTATGATTTTTGACCTAGTTTTGGGAGTATTTCTGATGAGCATTGCACACACGCACGTTTCTGATCATGTATTGTTAGTATACGGGGACTTAGTCGAGCTCTGCTTGGATTTGTTGCATTCTTTGAGATATTTGCTTGTTAGTTGGTTTTGGTGAGTTTGAGGGGATCTTTGCATTTTTCATATTAGTTGCATTCATGCATTGCATTGCATTGGATTTTGTGGGTACATTCACTATAGGCCCTCACGAGACCTTACTCGTCCACTAGGGCTGCCTAGGGGTTTAAAGGGCTTGTTGCATATGCCAAATGCAACCGTGATCACCTACGGAAGTGGTACTAGTTAGTTGTATATATTTTTGTCTGTTTATGCTTGAGGACAGGCATCGATTTAAGTTTGGGGGTGTGATAAGTGGATTTATATCCACTTGGATCATTCTATTTCGGCTTAAATTGATGTTTTGGACTCGAGTATTTGTGTGTTTTGATGTGTTTTTGTGGAGATTGTGTTGTTTTTATTAGGTATGGAGTTTTTAGTGGATATTCGGTGATTTTGAAGTCAAGGGAACAAGTGCCGGAGTTGCAATCAAAAGTGGAAAAGAATCAGCAAATGGGAGAAAATCAGTCTGCATGAACAGTGGCCAAGCGCGGCCGCGCGGAGTTTATACTGGAGAATAGCGCGGGCGCGCGAGAGGATTCAGAACAGAGAAGCCGCGCGGGCACGCGAGAATTGTGCTTATGGACCGCGTGGGCACGCGGGTCACCGCCAGAAAATCCTGGAATTCTACTTATAATGGGAAATTGTCGTGTTTTCTATTCCTAATCAATATGGTGATTATTTTGGACGACCAGAAGGTTCCAGAATCAGTTTTAAACAAGGGAATTGCAATTCTATTTCATTCAAGAAAGGAAAATTACCGGAATTCTATTCTAATTCAAAGACGGTAATTGCTTGGTCAAGAGGGCACTTGGGGCTATAAATACACACCTTGGGGCACATCAAAATCATCATCTACTCACCAAATTTCGTTCAGAGCACGAGAGAGAGAAGCCAAAGCGAGGATTGTGACAACAAGAAGATCTAGTCATAGTTTTCTTGTATTCTTTGTTTAGTCGTATCTTTTGGATACTTGTTACTTTTCCGGATTTGTTCGCTAAACCTTATTCTATTATTGATTTATTCATCTTCTTTATCTTGTTTAATAGTCAAATCCCATGGTGACGAAAGGTTCGATTATGAACTAATTGTTATCGTGGGATCCTAGTGGATTTATCTATGTAGCTTAGTAGTTTGCATGCCTTAAAGATTTATGTGTGGTGAATTCTTGATATCCTTGTATGGTTGTGCTTATTGTATTTAGGTGCGTCGCGAACATCTAATATGTTAATCTCTTGCTAAACGAGAGTGGATCTTGAGATTTAGAACTTGCCATGCTAGCATAGGATAGGTTGATGTATTAACATCATGATTTGTGGCATCAATAGAGATATTATGCTACCCTATGTGATCTAAGTGGATAACTTGTGCTTAAACCTTTATGTTTTCAAATTCTATAGAGATATAGGGTCTAAACATAATAGGTGACTATTCATCTTCTATCTCTTTTGTGGATGTATGCGTAGATTGGTACTAGTATACCGAGAGGTAACTTTTACTTGTTTCGTGTTATTCGATCAGATATCAAAACCATCACATGTTTTAATTAAAGGCTGCAACTCTAAGTGAAGTAGATAATGAAACTAGGATTCCATGATATTTCTCATATAAGTAATTTGATATTAATTCTTGTCAATTAGTTAATTCTTCGATTTATAATTTGCATCTTAGTTTAATTTAGGTAATCAAATCCAATTTGTTATTTTTCTTAGCAGTGAATTAAAACCATACATTGTTGCATAGGCATATTTTCTGAATAAAACTTAACCAGATCTCTGTGGAACGAACTTTAATTGTATTATTTGTGACTACATGCGCTTGCGTAATTATAGCATAACAATGTATATATGTATATAATATTATAGTAGATTATTATATATGCACATAAATTTATATATGTATGTATTTATGTTTGTACATGTGTATGTATGTATAAATATGCATATTAATTATACAACAATTAATAGATTACAAATAATGAAATATTAATAGATTATACAACATAAATGTATGTATATATTATATGTATGTATGTATGTATGTATGCATGTACGTATGCATGTATAATTAATAGTTATGTTGTATGTATATATATATATATGTATGCATATATACATACATACATATATACATACAACATAACTATGCATGCATATATGTATGTATGTATGTATGTATGTATATATGTATGTATGTATGTATAATTAATAGTTATGTATGTACGTACGTATGTATGTACGTACGTATGCATGTATAATTAATAATTATCTACAAATATACATCTATTATATATCTAATACACCAACAGGGGGTTTCCCTGAGCAAATTAATTCCTAGGCTCGATCCTTCCGAACCTCACTCTAAGCCTAACTCAAAATATTTGTAAAAATAATGTTATTCAAAGGATTTGAACCCATGACCATGCATAACTAATGCAACACCATAACCAGTTGAGCTATGTGAACATTTGAGTTAATATTAAAAATCATTAGCAACATACATAAATATTTGTATAATGTATAATCCCAATAATTATACATATATATACATACATACATACATACATACATACACACATATATCTATACATACATACATACATACATACATACATACATACATAAATAATTATACATGCATACGTACATACACACATACATACATACTTACATTCATACACCTATATACATACATACATCCATACATACTTACATAATTATTAATTATACATGCATACGTACATACATACATACATACATACATTTATGTTATAAAATCTATTAATATTTTATTATTTGTAATCTATATATTAATTGTTGTATAATTAATATGCATATTTATACATACATACACATGTACATACATAAATACATACATATATAAATTTCTGTGGATATATAATAATATACTATAATATTATATACATACATACATACATACATACATACATACATACTATATAGCATACATACATTCATACATACAAACATACATACATAAATACATACATACATACATTTATGTTGTATAATCTATTAATATTTCATTATTTGTAATCTATTAATTATTTTATAATTAATATGCATATATATACATACATACACATGTACAAACATAAATATATATATATATATATATATATATATTTTTGTGAATATGTAATAATGTACTATAATATTCACTAACATATACCATATCTTATTAATCATTTTAGATGTACTGTAATTATTTACGAATTAAATATTATAAAAATATCACAATACAAAAAAAGAACCTTCATGCGTATATAATTATATATAATACAAACTTGTATTAACATTAACTATCGTAAAACTCATCAATCACATCTTTAATACGTAAACGCACAAAACAATATAACAAACACACACACACACACATATCTAATAGAGCAAATGGGGGGGTTCCATGAGCAAATTTATTCATATAAAAAGTTATATTTACCTCTACTAATTAACTATATCTATGTTATATTTCCGGAGGCTATTTAGGTATTGTAACACTAACATATTTATTACATAAAAATAACTGATATAAACTAATATGCATTTATTATTATGTAATTAATACTTGTATGTATCTCTATATCCATCCATGTTAACTCTATATATTTATATTTCGAAGTACGGTTTTGATCTTAACATTAAACAATTTATTACATATCGTTCAAGTTTGCTTTAACAAAACAAAACATAGCGTAAAATATAAACAGATTTAATTTAATCAGAATTATCATTTGGATTTCACGATCGGGTATTGCATAAATTCTATTTTCTCCCAAGAATTGCTGTGAAGATATGAACAATCGAAAATATCAACAATCCAATCCTGCGTGATCACGAATAATTCATAAATATTTGTAATCTAGAGCATGCCCATGCCTTGCACGGGCTACAAAGCTAGTTCTAATTAATAATTATACATTATCTGAGTTAAGCCAACTGAGATTTATCTACAAATTAATACATATAAACAAAAATATGTAGTATGTGTATGTATATAATATTATAGTACATTGTTATATATCCACAAAAATTTATATATGTGTGTATTTATGTTTGTACATGTGTATGTATGTATAAATATGCATATTAATTATACAACAA
Organism: Kitagawia praeruptora; assembly: GCA_037693485.1. NCBI lineage: Eukaryota > Viridiplantae > Streptophyta > Magnoliopsida > Apiales > Apiaceae > Kitagawia > Kitagawia praeruptora. The sequence goes on from CM075347.1 coordinate 15,259,218, forward strand.
TTAATAGATTACAAATAATGAAATATTAATAGATTATACAATATAAATGTATGTATGTATGTATGTATGTATGTATGTATGTTATATAGTATGTATGCATGTATGTATGTATATAATATTATAGTATATTATTATATATATATCCACGTAAATTTATATATGTATGTATTTATGTTTGTAATGAAATATTAATAGATTATACAATATAAATGTATGTATGTATGTATGTATGTATGTATGTATGTATATAGTACTTATGCATGTATAATTAATAATTATGTATGGATGTATGGATGTATGTATGTGTGTATGTACATATGCGTGTATAACTATTTATGTTTATGTATGTATAATTAATAATTATGTATATAGTGTATGTATGTATGTATATATGTATGTATGTATGTATGTGTGTATGTACGTATACATGTATATTTATTTATGTATGTGTAGTATAATTAATAATTATGTATGTATGTATGTATGTATATATGTGTTTATGTATGTAGATAATGATTTTTAATATAAGCTCAAATGTTCACATAGCTCAACTGGTTATGGTGTTGCATAAGTTATGCAAGGTCATGGGTTGCCCGAGCCTATGAATAAATTTGCTCAGGGAAACCCCCTGTTGGTGTATTAGATAGATAATAGATAATAGATATCACGTACAATATTAATTCTTCTTTTAAAAAAACATTACGAGCAATTGTATTTAGTAAAATAAGGTAATTAAATTATACATACTATAAACTAATCAGTTACCTTTTTCACCTAGAACATGTTACCTTTTTTTTTTGCCACATAAATAAAACTTTCATTAAGAAATCAAATCTTGCAACAATACATGGATAAAATCTGAGTGAGCATTGCTCATTTTCCACACCCGATCAGCTATTGAACTACTGTATCTCGCTAGATAGTGAGCTACCTTGTTCGCGGATCGTTTAACGAATTTAAGAGATATTTCTCGATCTTGTAAATATAGTAACAATTTTCTGCAGTCCTCAATGATGTTGCCAAGATATGATAACTTGACAGTGTTGCTTCGAATGGCCTGTACAACTACCAGGCAATCGGACTCCAGCTCCACCCTTCTACGGTCATTCTTCTTCACCCAACTGAGTGCCTCATGAATTCCCATTGCTTCTGCTAATTCGGGGTCTGCGTTTCCATATCTACATTTCGAACTGGCTTCTATTAAGTCCCCTGCATGATTGCGAACTACCATTGAATAACTATGGCAGTTGGAAGTTTCAAACAAAGCTGCATCAGTATTTATCTTGATCTTTCCTTCCCCTGGTAATGCCCACTGCTTAGCCCAGTCTTCTTGTGTCATTAGACCAAGAAATTTGTCGAAGGATTTATCCTGAGCGCTTTTCCATTGATCAAGAACTGTCTTTGCTGAATTTACTACATCTGTGACATCCTTTCCTTTCTGACTCCAAACCAGGTCGTTTCTATTCTTCCACACCGCCCAACATATCATTACAATCCTACTAGTACTAACTGTATCTACATTGTATGTGAGAAAAACTTCTTTCAACCATGGAGTGAACCATTCGTTTCCATGCATATAATTCCCCTGCATGTTATTATTTTAATTTTCTCTAACTAAATCATCTCTTTTTCTAATCATATCACGGGCATTATATTTAAGAGTAAATTGCACTTTGGTGGCTTGTACTTTAAATTTTTTGCACTTAGATGGCCAACTTTTAAAAGTGAACACTTTGATGGCTGTAGTTTAATTTTTTTGCACTTAGATGACCAACTTTTAAAAGTGAACACTTTGATGACTTACCTTTTTTTGTTTAGCACTTTGATGGCCAAGTTTTTTTTATTTTGACGCTATTTTGGTCACCAAAGTGCTAAATAACAAAAAGGTAAGACATCAAAGTGTTCACTTTGAAAAGTTGGTCATCTAAGTGCAAAAAAAAATAAACTACAGCCATCAAAGTGTTCACTTTTAAAAGTTGACCATCTAAGTGCAAAAAAATTAAAGTACAAGCCACCAAAGTGCAATTTACTCTATATTTAATAAAATAAAAGAATTATTTTATAATTACTAATAATTAACCAATTACTTTTTTCAACTAAAACCTATCATATTTTCTATATTTCATGACTAAAATCTCTCCATTTCTGGAAATATCATGGATAACATTTATATCATTATTATCAAATCATCTCATATAAAAATTTAAGTTTCCAAAATTAATGTTTTAAAAAATTAATTTAAATTAATGACAAAAATTCATATAATATTTTAAAAAATCCGTGCATCGCACGGGTTTTAAAAAAGCTAGTAATAATAAATTGATGGTGGTGGGAAATTGATGGTTGTGGATTCGATACTCGCTTACCACGAGATTTGTCAATGAATAGATACTCATTTTAAAAGCCTATAAACCAAAATATTCAAAAATAATAATAATAATAATAATAATAATAATAATGATAATAATAATAATAATAATTCTAGAGTATAATAATGTGAAGTTGGGCTCAAGCCTTCACGTAGCAGTCCAGCTAGCTTTCGACCCCAAATTTTAATGATTTTTGTTTTTAATAATTTAAGATTTTCACTCCTTTATTTTTCAGTTGCCTTGATATTAGATTTCAACTTATTCCAATTTATATTATACTAGTTTAAAACCCGTGTAACGCATGATTTTTTTAATTTTAAATAAAAATTTTCATTACTTTTTTTAAGACATGATTTTTGAATGCTAAAACTTTTAAATGAGATAATTTGATAATAATTATATAAATGTTATCCGTGAAGAAAAGGAGAGATTTTAGTTAGAAAATATAGAAAAGATGGTATGTTTTAGTTGAAAAGGATAATCGATTAATTTTTAGTAATTAAAAAATTATTATTTTATTTTATTAAATTGAATCGCCCGTGATATAATTGGAAAAAGAGAGATCTTAGTTAGATAATATTAGAAAGGTAACATGTTTTAGGTGAAAAAGGTAATTGATTAATTTATAATAATTATAATTTAATTATGATATTTAACTAAATAAAATTGTTCATAGTATTTTTAGAAAAGGAAAAATTAATGTTGCCCGTGATATTTCTAGAAAAAGAAGAATTTAGTTTAAAAAAAATATAGAAAAGATATTACGTTTTAAATGAAAAAGGTAATCGGTTAATTATTAGTATTACAATATCATTATTTAATTTTATTAAATAGAACCGCCCATGATATAATTGAAAAAAAAGATATTTTAGTTAGAGAAAATAGAAAAAGTAACGTGAAAATTAATAAGTCAACATGTTTAAGGTGAAAAAGGTAATTGATTAGTTTATTGTAATTATAATTTAATTATGTTAATTTTACTAAATAAAGTTGCTCGTAGTGTTTTTAGAAAGAGTAGATATTAATGTTGCCCATGATATTTCTAGAAAAAAAAGGATTTTAGTTAGAAAATATGATACGTTTTAGCTGAAAAAGGTAACCAGTTAATTATTAGTATTATAACGTGTTTTAGCTGAAAAAGGTAATTAATTAGTTAATAGTAATTATAATATAATTATGTTATTTTAATAAACAAAATTGCTCGTAGAGTTTTTAAAAAATGAAAAATTTTAGTTAGATAAAATATAAAAGATATTGTATTTTACCTGAAAAGGGAAATTAATTAGTTATTGAAAAAGAGAAAATGTAATATGTTTAACATGAAAAAGGAGATTCATTAGTTATTAGAATGAACTAGCTTGTAACCCGTGATGCACGAGTTTCTTTTAATATGTTATAAATTTTATTGAAATTTTTATTATATTTTTATATGAACATTATTTTCAATATTTTTTTAATTTTAATTTAATATAATTTGGTATATTCATGTTTAATGATTGTACTTTTGTTTTTTTATTGTAAACAATATGTACTGATTTTTAATATATTTTATTAGTAATTGAAAGATATGGTGTGATATTTTTGAATATATATTAGTGATTGCAAGATTAATTTTAAATTAAAAGGTAACGTGTTTTAATTAGAAAAGAAATATTAATGATGGAAAGATATTGTATAATTCATGTCTTAGGTGTTTATTAATGGTTGAAAGATATGGTGCAATATTTTTGGATATAAATATTAGTGATTGCAATATTAATTTTAAATAAAAGGTAATGTGTTTTATTTAAATAGAAGATAACATGTTTTAATTAGATAGAAATATTAATGATCGAAAGATATGGTATGATCTATGTTTTTAGTTGTTTATAAAGGGTAATGTTGTTAATGATTGTAATATTAGTTTTAAAATAAAAGGTAACGTGTTTTAATTAAATAGAAGGTAAAATGTTTTTATTAGATAGAAATATTAATGATCGAAAGATATGATATGATTTATGTTTTTAATTGTTTATAGAGAGTAATGTTTTAAACTAAAATGGAATCGAATCTTAGACTTCTCAATATAACACTTTTTCTATTGTTATATCTAACGATCATGATATATTTGAGCTGAAGATCTAACGGTTATGAATAACTTGGTTAACCAAACTACAAACTACAAAAGATCTCCATTGCTTATAATAATATAGTATAGATTTTATATGTGATTAATACATACCGTACCAACTGACTATAATGTTCGAGCTATTATAATCTCTTCTCTTTCTATATATAATAGAGATCTCCATTGCTTATAATAATATAGTATTGATTTTATATGTGATTAATACATACCGTACCAACTGACTATAATGTTCGAGCTATTATAATCTCTTCTCTTTCTATATATAATAGAGCAACACAGGTAAAATGAGCCAATATGAAAGTACAATTTTGTCTTTGAATATTGAAAAATTACATGAAGTTGCCACTAATTTCTTATTCAAACAAAAAATTTAGACAAATTATGTTCTTGTGAGGAATTGACCTCATGCCCTTCTCAAGGCAACTCATCTTTATAACCATTGAGCTAAATAAGCTTTTGTGTTTGAACTAAAAAACATATTACTTAAACCTGTGGTCTCGCCCTTTTCCTATATTTGCTATCAATTTAACTTTTGAGTAAATATGTTAATGACGACTTATATTGTTTATAAAATTTTGTATTTTAATTATCAAAAAATATCATATATGATTATGTATAAAACTAATTTTTACAGATTTCTAATATCAAATTTTATTATGTCCTTTTATCTTTGTTTTAAAAAAAATTGTGTTATAACCTATATAATATATTTATATGCTACAAAACATCCTCTAACTTAAAAAAATTGTGCTCTTATGATTTATACATAAATAAAATAATCCATAAATTAAAATAATGATATTATAATATGTATGAACATAAAAGACACAATTGAATTCAAAAATATTCTTTAAATCGTAAAAATACACGTAATTTATATCGATTGCTAGAAGATGACCCGTGCCTCGCACCGGTTATTATGCTAGTATAGTATAAATAATATAGATTTAAGTAAGTATAATTAAGTAAAAAAATCATGTTTGAAAATTAGATATTTCAATTAGAAAATCTAAAAAAGAAATTATATTACCTTTTAGTTGGAAAAGATAATTAGTTAGTTATTAGTAAATATAATATTATTAGTTTATTTATTTAATTAGAACAACTATATTTTTGGAAAGAAAATATTTTAGTTAGAAAAGTTATAAAGGTAAAGGTACAAAAGGCAATAGCTGAAAAAGATAATTGATTAGTTATTGTTTAGAAGAAAATGAGATATTTTAGTTAGAAAATATAGGAAATATATTACCTTTTAGCTAGAAAAGGTAATCAGTTAGTTATAAATAATTATAATATATTAGTTATTTCATTAATTAGAACGATTATTTTTTGGAAAGAATAGATTTTAGTTAGAAAAGATAATAGCTGAAAAAGGTAGTTGGGTTATTTATTATTTAGGGGAAGTGTTGAGATGAGCTGATTGTGATATTTTGAAAAAAGGATTGTGTTTTTTTTAATAAGTAAGTAATATAATTAATGATAATAAAGTAAAACAATTTAATAAAGTAAGTACTGTACCGTACCGTACCAAAACTTTTAGTATAGTATAGATTTTTATTCTACAAGTTATGAGTACTATGAACTCTCATATCTTCGTTGATTCATCTTGTTAATCTTTTTTTATCATTTTGTTAAGAAAACTATGTAATTCTTTTTTCTACAATTTGAAAATATTCGGCCACCAAATAATAGTTTAATGGCAAGCACACGTATATTCTATGGGTTAAATAGTTATTATATGAAATTTTTTAGTTTAATGGAAAGCACATGTATATTCTATGGGTTAAATAGCTATTATATGAAATTTTTTAGTTAGGTCACGATTCCAGGAAAAATTCAATCGCATAATAAAATCATTAATTTTTTTCAATCGTAATATTATACTGTGAAAAAATTTCATTGCCGTTAAAAATGATTTGACTTTGACAAAAAGTGATTAAACTATTTATCAATTTTCAACTGAATCAGTCAATGGGAATTTTGCGACTAATCCTGTTATTTTGTGTTTTAAGTTAGTTTCTAACTTGCAGCTCTCTTATTTATCGAACGAGCTTCTCCATTTATTATTGGGGTCCCTAACAAGATTAGAAGCCATAGATTGTACAAGAAACATTTACCAAACAATATCCTTTAGGCTTGATCAACACATTTAAGCTTATGAATGTTGTTTGATGAATATTTCACACAAAAGGTACCTCATGCCTTCATAGCTTACATAACCATTTGATAAAAAAAAGTGAAAGATTTCCAGGATTTACAACAGTTTAATTTTTGACCTGGTTCCATTAATTTAGAAGCTTGAAAAATAGACTGACATGCAAGTAGAGATGTTTAAAAAGTCCGAAACCCGAAATTCGATTCGATCCGATTGGGAAAAGCCGGAAAAGTTCAATCCAAAAAAAAAAAGACCGGTCCGGTTTGGTCTGACCCGTGAACCTTATAGAAACCTTCTATTTTCATCAAATTCGGTCCCACCCAAAATCCGAATAAAAACCTGATTCGGATGAAAATCAAATTTATTTGGCTAAAATCTAAAAATATGTAATATTTTTAATAATATTAAAATATTAATATAAAAATTAATAAAAACCCGAATACAAGCCCGATCGGACCGGACTACTATTGTATTACTTGAAATTAGCACCATGGGTAGGAATGTAGCATCAAGCCATCAAGGACGTAACTAATGGACCTACCTGGACTAAAGCCCATGTTGATTTCTTAAACAAAGGTATTCCTTCCGTATCTAAATATGTTTTCTGTTTTCTCTGAACACGTTTGTCAATGTACACTTTAATTGTTAATATCTCCAATTTTGTATTAATATTAAATAAAAAAACTTCACTGTATTAAAGTACTCATAAATACGAATCCAACAAGATCATTCATGACTATATTTAGTCTTATAAATTATGCGTAAATTAATAATTTGTCTCATATTATGTACAATCCCAACATTTTAAATGAGAAACACAATACGAGACGGAGGGAGTAGTAGTTAAATATATCAGGCCCTTTATTTGATATCCAGTCCATACAAATTACAAACCAATAAATAATAAAAAGCTGCTCAATTCCTTTTACGTTGATGGTCCTAAATAATCATTTTTGAATTTGAAATGCCCAAAATACTGAAATTCAGAAAGTTGGCCTTTTTTACCGATGAGATGCGGAGTTGCGTTCTCCGTATTAGCTTGATACGTTGCACGAAACTCCGTATTAGCTGGATACTATATACGCTCTTCCGTAACACGATATGATACGGATAAGCGTGTACAATGATTATGCTACGCACCCGACTAATACGGAACACAATACACCGTATTATACAAACACGCTACCATCTCTACCATATCATGTCGTGTTACGGAAGACGAAATAGCGTGTTACGCCCTATATCACGTTACACGGTTTAACGTGAGTTCCGGTAGTAAATCGAACAAGCTCAAATATGATTATTTTGGTAATTGTTTCTTGCTAATAACATATTAATCTGCCATGAATATTCCCAGTAAAATAGTTATTTCTTTCTATTTAAAAGTATATTATAATTAAAAGAACTATATATTCAACATATGTAATTTAAATGTTCTGTCAAAAAAAAAAATATATGTAATTTAAATGCAAACGATCTATTTAGCAAAAAAAAATGAAAACGATCTCTATTCCTTTAAAAAGAAAATAACATTTTAAAATTTCAAATTTAAACAATTTTTCATGTCATGTATATATTAAAAAAAAATTGGACATTTATTCTACGTTAAATTACACATTTTTAAGTTAAGGTTGTGCATGGGAACCAATTTTTGGACATGTGTTATGTGTTATGGGAACATTGAAAAATATTGAGAACCAATTTGTAAATTGGACCCTTTACGGTAAAAGTTCGTTAAATTAATATTCGACATTATCATAAATTAATATTTTCAATGTAGATTTTTGTTCTAAACACAGTGTTATAGAAATCGGGTGTTCAGCCGATAAATCGGCCGATACATCGGTGAAATTGTTACCGACGATCTAGTTCCGGCAAATCATTTCATTATACGGTTTTGAACAAAACGGGTCAAAACTCGGGTCAAACAAGACAAATCGGGTCAGTTTTGACCGGAGAGTAGAAACTTTGTCGTATGCGTTTTTGAAGCCTGAGAATTTTCTGCGGTGGTAAGGAGACTCCAATAAGATAGTGTTTGGCGCAGTGCAGAGAGAGAGAGTGTTGAATGAAAGAGACTATGTTGAATGTTGGGTTGTTTAATATTGTAGTTGAGGATTTTAAATGGGGAGATATACATATAGTACATATAGTGGTAGTGAGTTTGTGTGCATTGTCGGCAATCATTTTAATATTAAAAGAGAGAGGTTGGGGTTTAGTGATTTGGTAGTATTTGGTAAACTGGTAGTGTTATGAAAGTTATCCACTAAATGGATTTTTGTTTCCTTATTTTGATTTTCATTTATATTTTAATGTATATACAATTATTTATTAATTATTAATATTAAATTGCTCCCGATTTATCTTCCGATTAATCCCCGATTCGACGATTAATCCTTGCAAGGTCATGTAACCGATCTTGTCCGATTACCGAATTCTACAACATTGTCTAAACATAATAATGATAGTGTAAATTTAATTTCGATTAGTTAATAATAATTTATAGAGGTTTTATGTTAAGTTACCGATTCTCCTAAAATCTCAATCTCAAGATGTTAGGCAAGCAGGGTTACCATGATCATATCATATATTCAACATCCCCTTACTCAAAGGCTCATTAATGGGTCAAGAGTGGATTACTAGGTTATTCGTGCATTTTTGGTCGTAGCGTCAAGTTCGCCAGAGTGGATCATATACTGAGCTAGCACATGAACTGGATATGCAAGGTCAGGTCGAGATATAGTGAGATATATAAGGTGACCAATCAACCTTCGATACTTAGTAACATCTTGAAGAACTGGACTGTCAGATTCATGCAAGGAATCATGATGTTGATCCATAGGAACAATAGCAGACTTAGTTTGAAGATAATCAAAATCTTTCAATATATCAGAGGTATATTTTGCCTGATGCATCAATATACCTTCAGTCATTCGAGTAACTTGAATGCCCAAGAAAAACTTCAACAAACCAAGGTCTTTGATTTTGAAATGAGAACCCAGAAATTCAGTAATCTGAGCCATAAGAACAGGTGTATTACCTGTTAAAATCATATCATCTACATAGATGAGAAGATAAACAAGAGAGGAACCTTGAACAAACACAAACAAGCTGGGATCTCCACTAGTTTGCAGAAAGCCAAAAGATAACAAAGCTGAAGATAAAGCAATGAACCATTGTCGAGGTGCTTGCTTTAACCCATAAAGAGACTTGAGCAATCGACAGACCAGCTTCTGATTAGGATACATATCATGTATGTGTTATGGAACATCATAGCCAGGAGGTAAAGTCATGTACACCTCTTCCTCCAAGGTACCATGCAGAAAAGCATTAGTAACATCTAATTGAGTAATAGGCCAGTTGTGCATAGCTGCAACGACTAACAAAATTCTAGAAGAGGTCATCTTTGCCACTGGGGCAAAGGTCTCAAAATAATCCATATTTTCAGTTTGAAAGAACCCCTTTGCCACCAATCGTGCTTTGAACCTATCAATCTTACCATCAGCTAGGTACTTAATCCTGTAGATCCATTTGTAGCCTACAGAAGACTTAGTAGCTGGAAGAGGAACAACTTCCCAAGTGCCATTAGCCTCCAAAGCAGCAAGTTCTACATTCATTGCTTCACACAATTCAGCCATTGTAATAGCTTGTTTGTAAGTCTGTGGTTCCACTTGGGAAATAGAAGCAGGCTCAATGTTGTTAGTATCAACAACATTAACCTTAGACACCAAATAAGAAGGTAGTCCTGTGTAATCTAGTAACTTAGCAGGAATCTGCTTTTGTCTATGAGGTCGACTGATGGGAACACCATTGGTAGTAGTAGATGCAGGAATTGTTTGTGCATCAGAAGCATCTGTAGATTCAGACATAGAAGCATATGTAGACTCAGACATATGATGCTCAACAGTAGATATAGGTATTTGGTTAGACTCAGACTCTGCTTCCACAGTATCAACAATATCAGAATACAAAGGCTCATCATCAACAAACAGTGTGGAATTAGGAAATAACAAATGTGGAGATGGAATCTCTATATTTCTAAATGGAAATATGTTCTCAAGAAAACGAACATCCCTTAAGATAAAAATTTCCTTAGTGTCTAAATTTAATATTTTGTACCCTTTCTTAGCATAAGGGTAACCTAGAAACACACCTTTAATTGTACGAGCAGCAAATTTATCTGCAGGTTGAGGTACCACTGTTGCATAGCATAGATAGCCAAGTACCCTCAAATCATCATATTGAGGTGGTTCGCCAAATAACATTTCAAAAGGACTTTTGCCCTGAAGAACCAGAGATGAAGTTCTGTTGATCAGGTATGCAGCAGCTAGTAAGCAATCTCCCCAAAATATGATAGGTAGAGAAGCATGAAATCTCAAGGCTCGAGCACAATTTAACAAATGACAATGTTTACGCTCCACCAAACCATTTTGTTGAGGAGTATAAACACAGCTGGTTTGATGTATGATGCCCAACTCCCTCAGAAAAGTATCCACAAATTTATTCACAAACTCAGTACCATTATCAGTACGAAGAACCTTGATAGTGGTATTAAACTAAGTGTGAATATGTGTAACAAATTGCTTGAGCAAAGTAGGTACCAAGGCTTTATCAGCTAGCAAATATATCCAGGTAGTTCTGGATTTGTCTTCAACCAGAGTCAAAAACATGTTGCAAGTGTCTTGAGTTTTGAACCGATATGGTCCCCATAAGTCTGCATGTACCAGATCAAATAAACTTGTGTCATGCTGAGAATTTGTAGGAAACACAAGTCTGGGCTGTTTTGCACGAAAACAACTATCACAAACATCAAGAACTTTGTTAGCATAAGCAACAGGTAACAGTTTAAGTACATCATCAGATGCATGACCCAATCGAGCATGCCAAACATCACTGTTAGAGACATGAGCTACCAGTGATTTATCAGATTCTGATGCAGGTAATAAAGGCTGAGTCACTGCAACCAGAGGAGCTTGTTGAATATACAAGCCATTGGACTCATGTCCAAGTTCAAGACTCTTTTGTAGAATAGAATCTTGAAGATAACACTTTCATTGCAGAAAGCACACTTGTTGATTTGTACCTTGCACCGGTTTAGAGATTGACAGAAGATTGAAGGTAAAAGTTGGAAAACAAAGAACATTTGTGAGGGTAAGAGTTGGAGACAAAAACAAGTTTCCAGTATGAGTAATCTCAGCTGTTTTTCAATTAGGTAAATGTAAAACATCATGACAACTTTCCACATCATGAAGTAGATGAACAAATGGAGCAATGACAAGGCATATGACAAAAATCACAAATCAAGGATGAATCATTAACCTTCCTCTGAGGCTGACCAGTGTTCACTCTAGATTGTGACTTGGCAGGGTAAGATGACTTAACAGTCATGGCCATACTATCAAACACATTATACTGTGTTTCTCTCTGACTTTCTTCTTGTAAAAGTATAGCATAACTCTGACTCAATGTAGGTAAAGGCTTCATCATTAATATTTGTCCTCTTATACCAGTAAATGCCTCATTTAATCCCATCAAAAACTAAGTCAGTTGAATACTTTGATCCAATTCTTCCAACTTATGATTAACAGCACAAGTACAGAGACTACAAGTGCATCTAGGTTTAGTTGTTAAACGCTCCAATTCATCACGAATGGTTATGAACTTAGTAAAATAAGCAGAAATACTCATAGTGCCCTGTGACAGATGTGCTATCTCTTTTCGAAGACAAAACAATTTAGGAACATTGCTAACAGCATAACGAACCTCTAAATCCAACCAGATTTCTCTTGCAGTCTGAATATAAACAATACTATTTCGAATTTCTGCAGTAACTGTATTAAGTATCCAGGATGTAACCATATTGTTACAACGAAGCCAATGAACAGCAAGAGGTGAATTGACAGCTGGTTTAGTATATGTTCCATCTACAAAACCTAATTTCAACTTCGAAGACAATGCTAACTCCATAGAACGATGCCATTGATGATAGTTACTCTCAGTTAAGATCACAGTAGTAAGTTACATACCAGGATTATCAGATGGATGCAAATAATACGGATGATTACAATCAAGAGTATTAGACATAGTAGTAGATCCTACTGTAGCAGATGAATACGATGCAATTGTTGTCATTTTGTGCAAAAATATTACAGATAACAGATCTTAACAATCAACAGATCTGAATTAACAATCAACAGATCTGAACAAACAAGTAAGATAACAGTCTACTAAGAGATTTAAGATGAGCACCGTAACAGAAGAAGCTCCGTCAACACAGAGATGAAGATGACGATCGAGATAAAGCTTGAGACGATGCGGAATTGTCAAGGTCTGTTAGTTGCCTACACCAACTACCTCAGATGTTTGTTGTCAAGATGTTACTCAGATTACTAAATCTGGAGTTGTTTGCCCCTTAGAGGGTTTTTGCCCCTTAGTGGGTTCATGGTTGCTCCTGTGTGAGTTGTTGTCTTCAACCAAAGTTGTTGTCATCATATTACTTTTGGTCGTTCGTAGTTGCTATCTTCCTTGTTACTCATAACCACACTTCTTCAAGTCAAGAAGTTGTTACCTGCCCCATACACTCAGGAACATTGTTGCTGCTGTTTTTCAAGTTCCAAGATGAAGTTGTTTCAGATTCTTCCCACCTTCATCTTGAGGGGGGATGTTGAGATATATAGGCCCAATGTGTTAAGAGCCCAATCTAGTATTGTAGTATAGTCCAGTCCATTAGCTTAGTCTATAAATATAGGACCATGGACTCAGTTTATTGTATTCAGTTATGTTACAATGTAGTCTTATGACTGTAATCGTTTCTGTCCAGTAGTAATAATAGTTTGTTACTTTTCTGTTTCATCTTCCTCTTCTTCTTACTACTTCATCTCCATCAATGGAGGTTTAATAAATATAACACTTTATAATACTGTATATGTATATTCTAAAAAAAACCTGTTCCTTTTGTTATCAATTAAAAATATTTTTTTAAAGTTCTATAAATAAAATCAAAATATACTATGTATATTAAAATACGGGTTATTACAGCTAAGATTTAGATCACCTCTATTTGTTGATGAGTAGTGCTACAGGTACCAAATTAGGTACCAAAATTGGGTACCAAATGACATGACACTAGTTAGTTGTCATTTTGAAATATTCTTATTGGATGGCCCTAGCGGGCCCATTGCAACTATAACCAATTAAAATATAACACATCATTTGGTAACAATTTTTTGGTACCCCATTTTGGTACCTCTAGCATTTTCCTTTGTTGATTTTGATGTTTAAGCTCTACATTCTGTGTGTTATATATGGAATATTGGCAATAATGTATCAAATTAGGTGGTTAACACTTAATCCTATTATTTCAAGATCGGTGTATAGCTACCATGTTGGATATAATATAAATATTACATGTTTCCCTTTGTAGTGGTAATTCTAAAATTACATGTTTCCATCTCATGTACAACAATTGCAGGGTTAGCTGTTACATATGGACTCACCTTAAATAATAATCTATGTGGATTAATATGGTTTTTATGTCATTGGGAAACCAAAATGATATCAGTGGAGAGAATTCTTCAATACATGACCATTCCTAGTGAAGCTCCTCTTGTCATACTAGAATTAGGCCAGATAGTTCTTGGCCATCTAGAGGAGAAATCGATATTCATAATTTGCAGGTTCAGTATGCTCTGCATTTGCCCCTTAATACTACATGGTGTGACATGCACTTTTCCGGAAGGGATGAAAACCGGTATTGTTGGAATGGAAGAACGGGAAGTGGGAAATCAACTCTAATACAATCACTTTTTCGGGTAGTTGAACCTACAACTGGTTGTATCGTCATTGATGGCATTGATATCTCATCTATTGGACTCCAAGATTTGAGGTCAAGACTCAGTATTATTCCTCAGGAACCAACCATGTTTCAGGGAACCATACGAAGCAATTTAGACCCACTTGAGCAGTACACAGATGCACAAATATGGGATGTGAGTGTCTGTTGTCTCTTTTTTTTTCGTTTATGATAGAATGTTAACCCATGCATGTTAATTAACTTAAAGGTCTTACGATTTACTTGTAGACTTTAGATAAGTGTCAACTTGGAGACGAAGTCAGGAAGATGGAAAGAAAGTTGGATTCTAATGGTTTGTCGATATTTCTTTTTAAACACCCACTTTTGCCTTGATATATATGTACACAGTTTATTTTATACGTACCATACATTGATGCAAATGCCTGTTTTATTAAAGCAATGCAGTTCATGAGAACGGGGAGAACTGGAGCATGGGTCAGAGACAACTAATTTGTCTCAGGCGAGTGCTACTCAAGAAAAGTAAGGTGTTGATCCTTAATGAAGCAACCGCTTCAGTTAACACAAACACTGATAATCTTATTCAACAAACTCTTAAGTCTTACTTTTCGCATTGTACCCTCATCACCATTGCACATCGTATCACTTCCGTTCTTGACAGGGATATGGTGTTGCTTCTTAGTCATGGTATGATCAATTACTCTTGTTTCTCCATAAAAACACTAACACTTTTATGTCTTTTTCCACCTATACTTTTAAAGTTATTTATTGAAGCTTAATTTCCCGATGCCTATAGTACTCTCTAATTTCTTCGCAGGCCTCGTAAAGGAATATGATGCTCCTTCAAGGTTATTACGAAATAAGTCTTCTTCATTCTCAGAGCTTGTAGCAGAATATACTTCAAGATCATGTAATTCAAATGCAGAGGACTAATCAACTCATAAAAAGTAGTATTTTTATACTATGGTGGTAACATATGTAATGTATGACCTCGGTGCTGTACAATTATAGTCTTGAAAAAAAGTTCAAAATTCATTATGTGTTATTATTGCTGTTTGTGATAATGCACCCTGAGGGTGAATAGATATTATGATTAATTATGATCAATTTTAATATTTGCCAACCTGTATTGATTATAAAAACAAATATAATCTTGAAATGCTATCTGACAACAACTTGCTGGATTCGCATTAACGTTACTGCTAGTTAGAATGTAAAATACAATGCAGAAATGTAAATAACAATAAGTAAAGAACATATCAAATTTTAGTTAGTTTCAACCCCTGATATCTAATTGTCTACGTTCCGGTCCCTTATCAACTCGATAAAGAGAATATATTATTAATCACAAATAAATCACAATTACAAGATACAACTTGCTTGCTGAAGCATCATGCTCCTCCAATATAACTCTCTAAGCTCTAGACTACCACGAGTATAAACTCCTCATACTCTCTAGTTTCATGAACCCAAGTTTCCCAAGTTTTAACAATCCAGTAAATTAATTATTACTCATTGAACAATACAAGATATAATCAATTACAACAAAAGCTATGAACTCTAGTAAGAATATAACACATCTATACTATATTATTAAAGTACGTCAAACTAATGAAAATTTGGTTGGTTGATATCATTAGTTTGGTATAGTCATTACAACTGTTAAATTTTCTGGACTAAATAGATTAAAATCGTCAGATCTAATATATGGTCTTAAACAAGCTTCAAGAGTGCGGAATGCTAAACTGGTTGCAGAATTGATCAGTCAAGGTTTCAGGTAGTCTAAAAATGATTATAGTCTGTTCATCAAGAAACATGATCAGAAAATTTTCAGTGCTGCAGTTTATGTAGACGATATTATTCTTACTGGAACTAATCTTGATGGAATGCAGTCCCTAAAGTCTCACTTACATCAATTGTTCAGTATTAAGGACTTGGGTAAACTTCACTATTTTCTGGGCATAGAGGTAGATTATTTGGACTCTGGTATTTTCCCGACGAAAGTTGATCCTCTTCTTATCTTGCTTCTTAAACTTCTGCACTTAATCTGATTTCTGGTTCTCGAGTGGATGATCTCATCAACTAGGAGCATTTCATGTTGATCGGTAGCAGCCACCTGTGGACTCATGTTTGGTTATGATGTTTGGGACATGAAGATATATACACCATCATCATAACCAAACATGATCCACAGGTAGCTGCTATGATACATGAACATGACTGAAGATCCTCCAATGTTGTTCCTCCACTGCCGGAAACCACAGTTTCTCCACCAGGCATAATTAGTGTTACTACATTGTATGTTAATTACGTAAGGTGCGAAAGAGTGTGACTATTATAAACAAGATAGAATCAAATGCAAATAATTTAAAATCATCCGAACTATTAATTGTTCTTGATTAACACATTATAATTATAGCATAACATACATTGTCCAAAAGCTTGATTATAAGTATTTCTGATCATAAGTGCCTTACACCCTTTTCTGCCACAGTCAACATCCAGCTTCGCCTACGCCTCCGCTGCAACCTCCACCTTGGCCGCAACCTGGACAGCTGCACTGCCACCAGCAGCATTGTCACAACCATGCGTAGCTGCTATAGTACCATGGGTAGCTGCTATAGGTCCAATAACTAACACATGTCCATCCATAGCCCTACCAGTAACAGCCATGCTAACCGTAGTCGTCGTTTTCATCATGTTGGCACCATCAATGCATATGAAGAAACAAATGTACAGTAAAGTAGAAGCCACAAGTAGACAGACGCATACTATGACATAATCTTCCATTACTAATCTATAAAGGAGTACAACAGAATTGTTAAGCAAAATGAAACCAAGTTATATCTCTTATAATGTCACCATCTCCTGCATTCTACTTTGAATCCAGTGTTACTATATCTGCAACCCTGAGGGTCAGGCTGGACCACAGTCCCCAGCCAAAAAGTTACTAATTTATATAGAATGTTAGTAATATAAAGCAACCTATCTAGCTAATTTAGGGAAATGTCATATTCATTCAAGAAAAATCTAATGGTCGAGGTTTTGTTTAATTCGTAAAATTCAAAACAAGCCACGTTTCCAGTTTCCTGAAAATGTTCCAGTTATCATTCAAGGCAAAAAAGCCAGCAATACTAGATATGATACTTTTAGGAATTCTCTATCATAACAGACAAGTAATATTACATTTTCACAAGAATCTGCAGTACTGCAATGCTACTAATAAGAAAATTCCAAACAACTTCTGATCTTAATTTGCATGCACCAACTTCCAATTATATATGATTTCAGCTGTATTCGTTCAGTTTAATGAATAGTTGGAATATGTAGTATACTGTACCACGAGGTAGACCATAAACATTAAATCGTTTAGTCCATTTAAAGGAAGTTTTCTAAGAAAGAATGGAGATTAAAAGACACAGCTGTAAAAAACTGTTTTTCTTTAGATTAAGAGCCTCTTGGGGTTCCTTTTATTATTTATCAACCCACTTAAAGTGAAAACAAGGTGTACACTTAAAATCCGGGTTAAATGGCAGTTAGGTCACTCAACTGACTCAAAATTTTCAGTTGGATCATCCAACTCAAAAAGTTTTCAATCAGGTCACTTAACACATAAAAACTTTCAATCAGGTCATCAAACACGTTAAAAAATTTCAATCAGGTCATCAAACACGTTAAAAAATTTCAATCAGGTCATTAAACACGTTAAAATCATGTCATTAAACACGTTAAAATATGGTCATTTAACGTGTTTTATGATCTAATTGAAAGTTTTTATTTGTTAAGTGATCTAATTGAAATTTTTTTGAGTTGAATGACTCAATTGAAAGTTTTGAGTCAGTTGAGTGATCTAACTGCCATTTAACCCTAACCCCTTAAAATTTTCACTTAAACTTAGTTTTCAAAAAATTTTAGTGCCTTGAAATACTTTTTTTCAACTTAATTTTTTTCTCATATCAATTTTTATATATTTGAGTCACCTTTGAATGTTTAAAATTATCACTTTTAACCGTAAGTTGCACTTTAAGAACCTGTTTGGGGTAACTTAAAATTACCCCAATTCACGTTAAGTGGCTAGTTGATGGTTTGTGTGTTTTTAAATTTTTCCAACTTAAAGTTGGTTTTAGTTCAAAAAATTTAAGTATCTTCGAGGTATTTTTTTTCAACTTATTTTTTTTTCTCATACCAATTTTCATATATTTGAGTCACCTTTTATCTCATATTATATCCTTTGCATATATTTGTATTTTATACTTTTATATTAATTTAAAAAATATAATTTTTTATTTTTAGTCCATTTTTTAAAAATAAATTTACTTTAAATAAAATTAGTCAAACAGATAAATCTAATTTAAAATTAAAATTATTACTTTTCACTTAAAGCGAGTAAATTACACTTTACATTTTTTAAAATTAACTCAAACTGGCTCTAAATTATAATTAACATTATTTTTTAAGTTAACCCAAACCGGCTCTTAAGTTTGCATCTCATTCTGGTTTTGGATTTTGTGAAATCACATCTTCCTAAGATGCATCATATAAGGCTTTGGCAATCAACTACTGGACTAAATAGAGAACGAGTTGATTTGGGTACTTTAGCATCTTAACCATATACCTGGGTATTTTTACAAAATATTTTTTTAAAAAGGTATTTTTGCAAATATTTTGAGAAGACAGTAAAATTATAAAAAAAATAATTTAAAAAAATGATAATTTTGAAAAATATCCAACATTTTTTTAACTAATTTTCCCTTCCAACAAAATAATAATTCTAGAGTATAATAATGTGAAGTTGGGCTTAAGCCTTCACATAGCAGTCCAGCTAGCTTTCAACCTTAAATTTAATTGATTTTTATTTTTAATAAATTAAGATTTTCACTCCTTTATTTTTCAATTACCTTGATATTATATTTCAACTTATTTCAATTTATTATACTAACTTAAAACTCGTGCGATGCACGAATTTTCTAATAATTATATATATTTTTAATTTGAATTATTTTTTTTAAGATATGAATATTGTAGACTTTAAGTTTTAAATAATATGATTTCATAGTAATCAAATATGTTGCCCGTGATATTTTTAGAAAATGATGAATTTTAGTTAGAATACCTACAGATCATGCATTCTGGTCATGCGTGACCTATGATGCGCATTCCTGGCATGTGTATCAGAGGTCACGCATACCCAGAATTTGTGATGATGTCATATGACGTCATTATCTCCAAAATTGCTCCGACGTGCTCTAAAACTTCAAATCACTTCAAAAATCGTCTTCCCCCATTCATCACATTCCGGCCACCTCCACAAAAACTGAGGGTATAAAAATGATGCACAGGACTGCCTTTACATGTTTCCATATTCATTTGTTGATTTCTGGCCCCGTAGGGATGTGCAGTGTGCACGAGCAAATCGAAAAAAGAAATCAAAAAATGGAGCTCGAATTGGGACTTTTAAATCCGGCGAAACAAATTGAAATCTACTGGTACAATCTTGTAGAGGGTGAAGAGACGAGCAATTTGGTATATCGTATGCTAGTAGGGAGTGAATGATTGTGTCAAAGTTTTGGTTGAAAAAATGACGTCGACGGGAGCTGGAAGATGATTAACAGTGACTGCACATGCGCATGTTGGACATGCACATCTCAAGTCACGCATATTCAACATGCGCATCCCAAGTTGTCCAAAATGCGTGCAGAATTAATTTTGTGAATGATACTCCTATGGCAAGTGCGTATCCGGACACTACTTTCTCAAATACGTGATGGATATTTAAGATGGTCCCAAACGAAAATAAGTATTTTGAACCAAATATTTTGAAAGATGGGTATTTTAGGAACATCACCCCTTCATGAACACCTTTTGTTGTTTGATGGACGTTTTTTATTTTGTGCTATTCACTGGGTTGTTAGAAGACCCAATACCAACAATGATAATTTGATATTGTTTCTTTTGATGTAAAAACAGAGACGTGTCGAGAAGTAATGGCCCAAAATTTGTTAAAGGTGCAGACCATTGGACCTTGGACCCCTTTGGTGAAAATGTTATTATACTCGCTGAGTTTGACCCCCCCCCCCCCCCCCCCCCCCCCGCCTTAGTTTTAGTGATATAGTCTAGTGTTTCAGAGTATCTCCCCATTGCGAAATTTATCAGGATGGGTGTTAAAAAGTATAGATTCTAAGTTACTGAAATACTCAAATGTGCATCCAAAAACAGGATCCAGTGAGAAAGTAAGCTGTGTGATTACTAGGAAGGCAAAATCTATCGGAAGTAAATTTCTAAAGAATTGAGAGTGAATTGTACAGATTTGAGGCCAAAATGTCCCACTGCTAATTCTACAGTATGATTTATGCAGGAAAAAAAATGATTGTGACTTCATCTTAGCGGGTGCCGGCTGGTATAGAATGCTCATAATTAGCTTAGAGGACTCAGAGGTCAAAAGGGCCCAACCCCCTGCATGAATTGAGAAAGATATCAATGTAGTCGAATACCACCAAGCCCAACAATCAATTCCTGACAAGTCAACCCCATGTAAAATCCAAAATCATCAAGTTGCATTGACCTTCTAACTCATAAACCATAAATGTAATGAGTGTACAATAGGAGTACATATATAAGGTCGGTCTGGGATCACTAACATAATATGCTGCAACATACGTGCAAATAATAAGTGAGGAAAAGTTTCGAGAAAGATGGAATGAACTCCGTGTTTTCACACAAAAAACCTGTATTACATTTTTTTGTGAATAATAAGTACGAAGATACGTTGCAGCAGTCGTATGCTGAAGGCTTCCGGCCCCATACATGACAATACAGTATAAACCAATCAAACACCTTCCCACATTGTGTCCCCATGGTACTCTTGCTAGCTCTACTCTGCGGAATCCCATACATTTAAATGATGGCTTAACTTGAGAGAATGAAATTATTATAGAACTTCCAGTTTCACTTATTCGGATTAATATACCACTATCACTTGTTATTACAATCAGAACAACTCAAGTGAAAGCATATGCTAGCTGAAACAAGTGTGTGCATGTACATGTGTGTATAAATGCTACATAGACATTACATTTTCAAATTGTACTGTCTGCATGGATGAAACTGAAGATCTGTTGTACTGCATTCGCTATGTCTTCCGCTGTAAAACTTGATTCGCTAGCTACCTACAATTATCAAATATATAAACGAGACAAACGATTAAAAATATGCAGAGATAATTACTGTACTTAAGTTTTTGGATCTTAAATTTACCTTAACGTTGAAAGAATACAGAACAGTTTGTTCGATAGTGGTAATGTTGGTGTGAAGAATGTTAAGCTCCAAATCCTCTAAAGCAGCAATAGTCTTAATAAGCTGACCTGGACTTCTCCTACACAAAATCTTGATCATGGCATCAAATCCGAGTACTCTCACTTCCACGTCAGCCAAACTCGACTTACTCTCCGCTGTTTCTTCTCTGATTAATCCGTTCTCGTATTCAGAGACAAGTTTCAATGGATCATCCGGATTAAAGAATGGTGGTGGAGGTGGTGGAACTTGTGTTTGTTGCATTGGGTTTGCTGAATCTCCAATAGGCCGTGGTGGTGGTGGTGGTGGTGCATCTCCGTATATTCTTCTTCGCTTTTGAGATTCAAGGCATTGCAAGAGTTGCTCCAATTCTCTCACGAACTCGATAGCTCCTCCAATTATTGATGCTTGATCACCCTTCAAGTTAATAATTACATACATAATCAACAATTTCGAATGCTAAAAACTAAATTTAAGAATAAAAAGTGTATCCCGCTACTAGAGCATGGCCTAAGGACGATAAAATATGAGAAATTATTAATATGTGTGTAAATCATACCCTTTGGACGTATGATCCGGGCATGAGAGATCTCAAGACGCGAAGATGCTCATTCATTTGCTTTCTTCGATTTCTTTCCACGGCTATGTGAGTCATTCTCTGGCTCTCAACTTCTTCACTAGTTTTCGTAGTTCTTGGCCTCTTTTTCTTGTTCTTCCCAGCTTCTCCCATCTGAGAGTTCTTTTCGACGTCTTCTCCAAGGAATTGAAGTTGAACTGAAGATGTATTCTCCATAACCCTACCTTCCTCATCCATCATTTTCCTTGCTTTACTACTTTCTTCGTTAGTCATTACTAAACCCCTTTTAAACCTCTCGTCATCATCTCCGACATTAATGCTATCTTGAGGAAACATCATTAGGGGATGATTATCATCTTGCAACTTATCATTCAAAACCGGAAACTTCAAGAAGTAAACCGGATCAATTCCATCGTCATCCTTCTCTTCTTCTTCTGCTGTTGAAGATTTGGACTGATTTAAGGCCAACTTAGGCCCGAAATCAGCAAATTGCATCACATCAGCAAAGCTCAAAGATGTCGAAGAAGGACCAAACCCTGATGCCATTTGTTGTTGCGGTTGTGGATTATTGTTAAGCATGTAATCAACCATTTGATTGTTATCATCTCCAGCTGTCGTTTCGTTCCTCCGATTCTCCATGAACGGTTGATGTTGAGGATGTAGAGGATGATTTGCACAGAGAAAATTACTTCCAGCTAAACAGGCCTGCATGAGGTCAAGTTCTGAGTAAAACAACATGATTGATAGTTGATACTATTTCATAAATGGAAATAAAAATATTTTTAATCTCTAAGAGTTTAAAAGTCTATACTACATCTATCTGTGTGTGTTAGTATTTGATAGTGAAGATTTCCCATCATTCTCCATTACTATATATACATGCAAGAAGTTTGCTACAAGAATTGTGACTTGTACAAAAACAAATGTTTTATGATATTTTACACTTTGGGTCCACCTCCTAAAACAAAACAAAATAATACAAACATAGCATAGTGAACTTAACATATAACACCAGTGACCAGTTTATTAAGAGCATGTAAATGCAATAATACAATTAAGCCATTTATATGAGTAGAGCAGGGAGGACTAATCCAGGCTGAAGTCCCGACCGATCCGAAAAATTAGTAAAATTTTTAACCTTACCGAGGTGGGAGAAGGTTGTAACAGTAAGGTGGGGTTTTGATATGTGCAGAACAATAGAAGGTACAGACAAATCTGCATGTGTTTGTGGCCAGAAAATGGTTGATGAAGGTAATATGATAATAGTTATCTGTATAAAATAGACCAAGGCAGTTGTTTTGTTGTTTGGTCAGGTTTTGACTTTTCCATAGTGTTTGTCTAAATATATATAGATAGAATTGGTTGGTACATGATTTAGGAATTTACTTAATATTTCGGATTAGTCGAGGTGAGTGACAAATACATAGATCGAAGGAAACAGAGAGGAGCCGGGGATGGATTGTTTTGCACCTCAAAAATTAATTAACCACATCACATTTTCACCGCCTTTTTATTAATGTGCATCACAGGGCACCAACGCTCTACCTCAACTTTATAAACTTTTTCATGAACTTGATAAATTACTAGGTTTGATTTGAATTTTTCAACTTGAATGTTGAAAATCTTAATTTACTTTAATCTTTGTATGCATGTGACTCGAGAGCCTCAAAACTGTGAACATATATATCATGATATCAAGATCCACCATACATATCCTCTATTTTTTTATTTTTCAAATAGATTTATGCCAGTTTTCATATATGGGTCGATGATTCACTGAACTTGAAATTATGGTTGATTTCTGTACTTATCTATGCTACTATTTTTATATCTTCTACCATTCCATCAATAATTGGGGTATAAAAAACACTCACAAGAAATATGATATAATGCTATTTAATGGCAAAAATATAGAGGAATCATGCTACTAGTTTCCCTGAAGAACCAGTCACTTTATTTCTCAATTAGTTGTTTGAATCTTACTACATCACAAGAAGAACACAAGTAATCTGGTTTTCCAACTTCAACTAATTTTAACTTGAGTGATCGAAATTCGGAAGTTCAAACATAAAATTGAAAACTGGCACAGAACCGCTGTTCACGAGAAAAAATCAAAAAATTGAAATTTCTGAAAGAAATCTTTTCTCTAGCAACTGACACAGAAAAGAGAACACATGCACTTCAGGTTTCTCAAAGGGCTGCAAATTCAGAGAAAAGAGAGCCTCGCTAGCTACAGACAACATCAGATTACAGTGTCTCCATTTTTAACCCAGCTTACTCAATGTATTGATAAAATGAAAAGGAGAAATACATGGAAGTGCCCTCAGCCAACTCAATCCTCGTGGTGTGAGAAGAATGATGCTAGAAAATGTTTCAACTTTATCAAGCTTAAAGCACCATCTATAATTTGAACAAACAAGGGCCAAACTAAAAATTTGAACTGATCAAGAAGTATATTCAAAAGCCTGTGGTGGTTGAGGTTCCTCATCAACCGCCATTGATGCGGCTGATCCTTGTTGTGCAGTTGCAGCACCACCGCCAGTTGAAGCGTTTGATGAGGGGGCATCGATTAGAGATAAAAATTCAGGCTCAGTTGGACGCAAGTCTTTCAAAAGAACGAAACCCGAGGCTGCTGATTTTACTGGTACGTATCGACTGTCATCAAGGAACTTTATAAACTTCTCTTGAGCAGGAACCACCCTAGCAGGGTTGATCAAAATTTCAAATGATGGCTCTGGTTCCGCTTTCTTCTCCACAGGACTATCAACCTGCCAAATATAGCATATGTTGAGAAAGGTTGAAACCAAAATAGAATGGTGCATTTAGGTCCACCAAAATCTAGAAATTAATGTTCATACTAAATTAGTAAACCAGAAGTTACCTGCATAGAATCATCATCCTTGTCACTAGATGATTTGCCTTTTCCAGAAGTTGACTCAGTTCCAGATGACTTCTCAGCCTTTTCCTTGTCTGCCTCTTTCTTACTTGCCCTGGCTTTTGCTCTTACAGATGTTGATAGTACTGCAGTAGGCAATTTCACGGCAGAAGTGGTGGTGGCAACAGTAGTTGGCCGAGGATACTCGAATAGTGATGGTTTTGCTTGAGACAAGAACTCAAACCGAGGTACTTTCAATTCATAGTTGAGCCCTATCAGAGCTGTTGGCGAAAATGCCAAGCTAATGAAATAAATAAGTGGATACCAATACCAGAACTGGCTAAAAACTGCAAGACCAACAACTGCAGTGATTTTATCATGTCTTGTTTTAGATAGCAACTTTATGGTGACGTTCCTTCCACCAGCATCAAGGATTCCAGAGGCTAAAATGGCTCCCATCTTGCTCATCGTATCTTCGTGCTTATCCAATATAATCTTCTCCAATTGCCGTCTAAATGAAAAAACCAGAAGAAGCTCAAGCAAAAGTTTAGGTTGGAAAATTAAACAAAACAAATAATTATTAAAACTGCAGGACCTGAATGCTCCAACACGAGAATCACTAGCTTCACTGATCTGCACCATTACCATAGCCATTGCAATTAATGCACCTTGACGAACAAAATCAACCACATCTGATGTTAGTGGCTCTAACAAAGATATTGCCTCACTCATACCAGTACCCGCACAAGAGATACCAACTGCCAAAGCAGCACCATATCTAACATGTGGATTGTAAGACTCAGATAGCAAGGAGACGATGCGAGGGGTCTGCAATAAAGAGATGAGACAGTTAAAAATAAGTTCTTGACACACAGGGAGACATAGCAATCCTAAGACCAACTAAATGGTAGCTCCAGAGTTGTAAAGAACTGACCTGTTCTGGCTCTGAGTAAAGAACAAATCCTAGTGCAAGAACAGCAGTCCGCCTGACATCGTCACTCACATCTGATACAGCAAAGTGTAGCAGCTGGCGGATGGCTTTGTTGTTTGCTGTTCCACTATATGCTAATGCCAAGGCATACATACCACCATAACGTATTATAGGGTCCTGATCACGGGTCATTTGTTCAATTAATGTATCTGCCCCTTCTTCTCTTCCATACACCGTGAGGGCTATCCCTAGTGCCAACCCCCTACATGGTGAAATGACAGATTAACAGTAAGGACACGATTTTGGTAAAAAAAAATAAAAATTATAAACTGGTATTAAAGGAGTTACATTACCTAATGATTTTCTCATGCTGAGTCTCATGTGCATAAGCAAGCATTTCACTTGCCTTCTCACTAGCAGTTCCAACCATCAGCAAACCCATACTTATACCAGCGGCTTCACCAGCAACAGCACTGTCCGTATAAAGCACATTTTTTATGTCATCAAACACATCCTCATCAGCTGTTCCCAGAGCTGCCAGTCCAAGACCTAAGCATGCACCATGCTGGATAACCTATACCAATCAAGATTGTACGTTTAGTTTGCCAAGTACAAAATAATTGAGGTGCAAAAAGCAGTCAATTCAACAAAAGAAAGCAACCACCTCAACATTAGTACTACTTAGGCTCTGACGAAGAAATTGCTTGATGCCTTCTCCATGGTTTGCATGAATCAGACCAAGAGCATACAGGGCTCCACCTTCGGAATATGGGCTACCGCCACCAGAACCACTCTGTGGCAAGTAAGGAGCCATCAATGATCTTCCTTGCTGCAAGTGACCTCTGTGAATGACCCCAAGCCCTGCTGTTGCACTAAATTTGGCCCAGTTTGTTGCCCGGCTCAGCCAGTCCTGATAATTTGTTCAAGGTAATTTATGCTTAGAAGCCATATACATATAATAAACAGTGGAAGTATAATGCAGGTGCAACTGTAAAATACCAGATTCTCCCTCAGAAATGTATCCACAGTTGTTCCAGCATGCATAATTGCATTAGCATAGATTGTTGCACTATGGCAAACACTGTTTCTCATCTCAACTGACTGTTTTATTGTCTTAAGAATCAGAAGATCCGACCTGTATTCAATTCCAATAATGCAGCAAGAGTTCAGCTGCACATAATGATACTGTCAAAATAAATTATAAAAACATAAATTAAAATCTCACTTATTATGGCTGTATAAGAACTGCAGAGTCAACTGTATAGAAGTCTCTCCAGACAAGATCCCTCTAAGTTTTGTTAGCCTCTCTGCATATGTTGCTTCTTTTGGATCGACAACAGGTACGCTCGCAGTAACAGCAGGTTCAGGAACAGCTTGAGTCCCTTCAGCCATCTGAACATCCTCGGTCGTAGCAGCATTTGCATCTTGAGCGGATTCCGTTCCAGTAGATGCTGGTTGAACAGGTTCTGCGGGTAGATATTTAGGCTGTGTGAGCCGGTCTCTCACATTCAATAGAAAAGCTTGGTGTTCATTTTCAATAAGGTCAAAAGCTATTTGAAATGCCAGTAAAGCATCATCCTCTTTTTCAGATCGTATAAGTTTTTCCAATATGCCAGCAACGCCCACTGGCTCATCAAGAAACATCAGGCACTGGCAGATGCTCAGATAGTCTGGAGACGGCAGCTTCTTGAAAACATCCACAAGAAGCCCGAGTACCTAAAGGCAAATAGCAGAATCTTACTTCAAATGCACTCAAAAATATGAATCATCTTCACACAAAATCTTAACAGGAATATAACTGTAACTATTTGATTACTGTTCGAAATTTATGACTTGTATTATATATCACAAATTCAAAAAATTCAAATAGATCAATTGACAGCAAATGATTAGATAGCTTTGGAAACAGACTCCTCAATTATCAAACCATATATGTACCATAGAATAAAAATGTATGTATAATAAGCCTGTTCAACCCAGCCTATAATTTTGAAAGATCTGATGCTTCAAGCTGAGCATCGAAGAGTAACTCTTCTTCAATTTCATATCAAGTCAGGAACACATCACTCATAATCTAACATTAATAAATCTCCCAGATTATATAGTATTATTTAATAGCCTCGTGACACTGTACATAAATATATAAGATATCATTAATTGCTACTACTTAACATGTTCATTCGGCTGATCTATTAAATAACCATCAATTCTCTGCAGTGTCAGCTTTTACTATAAAAGTTAAAATTACATCGTCTAGCTATCAAAAGAACTCCTTGAAACAGTATCATATATGGGACAAAATATGGTTAGTAACAACACAATACTTGACAACCATTAAAACAGTGATATAAGAAGAAAATCATTTCTGATTGTTTCTTTTACCTCATGTCTGTATTCTCTACGGTTGACAAACAAGTGAGATACATTGCTGCAGTATGATAAGGTTGCATGAACATTGTCACTCTTTGTAATTGCTTCTTCAAGCTTATCCAATCTTCGACATTCAATTGCCATTCCAATAGCCTGTTGATATCTACCATCCAAAATACACCTGTCGAAAGCAAACAGTAAGATATATGAAATCCATACAACAAGAACTAAGGTTCATATAGTCTTCATACTTATCAAGCATCCGCTCAACGATTGCCTCCAGCCTAGGATCAACGTCTGCTGCCTGATTGGACTCTGCAGCTTTGGTTTTAAGACTGGCATATTCATCTATGGCTTTGGCTGAGAAACAGAATTTTGACATTAAATATTACATTTAAGCCAAACAAAAACAAAACTGACAGGCTCATATATATTTTGGTTACTGCAAGGAAATAAATTTTGATTCCACAAGCAAAGTACCTAAAAGTGTGTGAACATAATCTGAATCCTCTGAGACATCAAACAGAGGACCAGCTCCAAGGGCATATGATAAAGAGTCATTCAATTCACCCAAGTAATAAAAGACCTGCAAAAAAAAATGTAATATACGAATCATATTTGAAAGGAAGTCACCATGATATAAAAAAAAATTGTATGCTTTTAGTAATACTCCAATTCCAGATCTTATCTATATTTAAGAACATTTGCCCAATGCTTGAATTTTCTACTCTTTAACTAAACATCTATCTTATCTTCAACATAATGGAGTCCAAATTATACCAAATGTTTCTGTTTCAACTAGTATCCTTCTACTTAGAGCGGCAAAAGGGTAAAGTGGATTCTGCTTCACATAGGTTATGAAAGATCATTAAAAAAATCAAGCCATGTTTCTTTAAAGAAAAAACAAAATGGACATTTTAAACTACTAATTAACTCATTATTTCGCCTTTCGCTATATAGTCTACTACTCATAAAACCCAATACATCCTCTGAACCCTAACATATCAAAGTATTGATTACGAAGATGAGATAGGTAAAGAGACTAGAACTAATGGAAGGGGTAAAGTAGGAAATGCAGAATCTAAAAATACCTTTGACACAAGTAAAGCTGCTAGTTGTCTTTGATCGAATTCTTCATCTTCATACAAACTTTCTCTGTACCAAAAAGAATAAAAAGATTTAACAGCAAAGAATAACATCTCCACTAACTCACTATTATCAAACGAATCTTTGAAATCTGAAACCTCTAATCCTATTATTAACTGAAATAATGACTGTACGGTCGTAAGACACTGATGATACAACTCAATTTAAAGACTTTGTATAGAATACATAATGATTGATCAAGGCACTGAAGAAAACTATTTAATCTTAAATGTTTTACCAGTCTGTTGGAACTAGATCCAAATTTAGGTTTATCCATAACCTTTTAATATGATATTCTCTTTGGAATTAAGCCTCCACAAAAAAGTTGACCATTTCTACTGCATCCACCTTTCTATCTTTCTATCATATGGATATACCAAACAAGCATAACCATGAAAGCAAACAACTTTTTGCAAATAATATTATAAACCACAACCCAGCATATTTTTTATCCAACAGGTAGCACCGCAGTGCTCATAACCCTAATTTAAACCCATTTCATCTTGAATCTCGTACTCCTAATGTAGGTGTCACTTGGGATCTAAACATCCATCCAAATTAAGATTGTAGAGACCTAACAACTAGGCAGGGACTTCTATACAGAAGAAAGCATTTTTCTTTCACAATAAGAGTGGTTAAAACCAAAAAATAAGATCAGTCCATTTATACATTCTCCACCAATTAATCAATTCATACTAACAATATTACCACTAGCCCAAAGCTAGAATTGTTATTTCCGATTTCTGATATTTTCATAGAATTTCCAATATTCAAAACGAACAAGTATCCGAACTAAGAAGAAAAAATCACAAACTTCTGTAAAACCCTCACTCTAGTTTATCCCCAAAATCCCAAATTACATTACAACAAACCATAGTCTTTAAAAACCTCCGAAACAACACATCTATTTAAGACATAAATAAACAACTTCTACAACCGTATTCCACAATCCATAAAATCATATACTTTATCATGTTCTCATCCTCAACTACAAACACAACTAGAAAAATAACAAAACTCGCAATACATTACATACTCACACACAGAAAAATAAACAATCGATTTAAAGCATACATCACATCACACAACTTCTCATCCTCTCTCTCTCTCTCTCTCTCTCTCTCTATATATATATATATATATCTATCTCTCTCTTCCTCTCTCTCTCTACATCTCTACCTCTCCCTCTCTATTCAATACCAGACAACTGAAACAATACCAGACAACTTCTCATCCTCAATTCCACTCTCTCTCCCTTCCTCTCTCTCATCTCCTCTCGCTATCTCTCTCTCTCTCTCTCTCTCCCTCTCTCATCTCCTCTCTCTCTCTCTCCCTCCCTCTCCCTCCCTCTCCCTCCCTCTCCCTCCCTCTCTCTCTGTCACACACACATAGAAAGATAACAGATTTATCAATTCCCCTATCTCTCTCTCCCCCCCCCACTCTCTCTCCCTCCCTCCCTCTCTCTCCCTCTCACACACAGAAAGATACTAGATTTACCACACACTCACACAGCCACAATCACAAACACACACAATTACAATCTACACTTACATAATAGGAACACTGGTCGAGATCTCAGGCCAAAAGTTATCAACAAAAGCATTCAAATTCGTTAAAGCGTGAAGCTTCAGTGTCGGATGATTCTCATTAAGCATCGCCAACAATCCTCCCGCAGAGCTCACCGTCATCGCCATCGATCTCAATTTGGGGGTTTTCTCTAATTAGGGTTTTTTCAAGTGAGAAGTGAGATAAAAGAGAAGAATTTTATTTATTTATTTATAGTTTGTTTTGTTTTGTTTCTTGGAGCGTGGGCAAGGTCCGATTTGGAATTGGACTTGGACAGTTGGACATTTTTTCCATCTCGGATATGTGATCCATACCGGTTAAATACTCGTATTTCAATTTAGTTTTATATAAAATTTGAAATAAATTAAAAATGAGTTGATTGGATCCTATTTCAAATCGTTCAGTTTATATATGTCATTTTCATTTTTTCCCAATTAAAACCTTTTATTTTAAATAATAAACTAGTTGATAAAGCCGCGCTTCGCGACGGCGTTACAATATTTTTAAAAAAATTCAATACATTTACGTTATATTATAATATTAATATTAAATTTTAATAATTAAATAATATTCTTTAATGAATCAAGAAAAAATTCTTGTTAAACACAATTTTTTCGATTGAGCCGCTCTCTCGTTAAAACCGAAATCCCATCTTTAACATATATAGTATAAAGACTTATATAATAATTTTTATCCATAAAATCGAACCGTAAAAATAAAAAATTATGACATAAGTATCAAATTCTAATGGCTAATATAATCTTTTCTAATGAGCCGTCTTCCCGTTAAATACTTTTCGAGCCACTCTTATTTGGAACCGAAATTCTAACTTTATTATATGAAGAGAGTAAATTCCAATTTTTATATTCTTTAAACTTTCTAATATTTATGGAATTTTAAAATATGAAAATACATCTTTTATTTTCTGTATATTATAGATATTCTTGTATTTATTTACAACTTCCGCATGAAAATGTCTTTCTGTTATGTTAATATATATATATATAAAAATACGAAGATTTTTCGTTACGGGAATAATATAAAATTTATGGATATATTTTTATAATGCAAGTATAATTAACTTGTATAAAAAAGTTACAATAAAGGATTTCTAGGAAAAAAGATATATAATTTTTAAAAATTGTATTAGACGTCTCAACCGTCCTCGTATTCTACTTCCAATAAAACATTTTATTTTATGTATTCCTTATATATTCAAACATCTTTTATAAGATCTTCTCTAATAAACCGCTTTCTCATTAAAATAGTTATTTTTATTGATACGCTCTCTCGTTAAGATAAAAAATCTAACTTTTACATATATCACTTGTATGATAATATTTATCCATAAAAATCAAATCCTAAAATAAAATAAAATTTATAACATCAATATACTATTTTAATAGTTTATACAATCTTTTATTGTAAGTCATCTTCCCGTTAAACACGTTTCAAGTCACTCTTATTTGGGATCAAAATTTCAACTTCATTACATATTATTGATAATACTTATCTCACACAACAACTTTTTTCTTGAAATCAAAATCTAAAAAATAAGGTGAATTCCAATTTATACTTTCGCTAAACTTTCTAAAATTTATGGAATTTTAAAAAATGAAAACACATCTTATTTTCTCTTTATATTATAGATACTCATGTATTTATTTTATTCAAACATCTTATATACGTTCTTCTCTAATGAACCGCTTTTTTGTTAAACACGTACGGTTATTACTATTGATTTGCTATCTCGTTAAGACCAAAAATCTAACTTTTACATATATCACTTGTATGATAATATTTATCCATAAAAATCAAATCCTAAAAATAAAATAAAATTTATAACATTAATATGATATTTTAATAGCTAATACAATATTTTATAGTGATCCGTTTTCCCGTTAAACACATTTCGAGCCGCTCTCGTTTGGGATCGAAATTCTAACTTCATTACATATTATTGATGATGCTCATCTTACACAACAACTTTTTTTCTTTAAAATCAAAACATAAAAATAAAGTGAATTCCAATTTTTACTTTCTCCAGACTTTCTAAAATTTATGGAGTTTTAGAAAATGAAAACACATCTTATTTTTTCTTTATATTGTAGATACTCCTGTATTAATTTAGGAATCCTGCATGAGAATGTTATTTTATTATATTAACACATAAATGATTTTATTTTTAAATACGATGATTTTTTTATGACAATAGTATTGAATAAATTTTCCTAATAGAAGTATAATTAACTTATATGAAACGACATATTTTAAGAAGATCGTACTTTCTAAAAAAATATTTATTTATATATCTTCACTAAATATTCAAACACTTTTTTTTTTTGAAAAAATGTGTACAGTAGATTAATAAAAAAACTCAATTCGGTAGACCAAAGAACTGGGTCTCATAGATTGTTTCACAGAAATAAACGGTATAATATAAGGATAACTGTGAAAGCAGGGCAGTACAACATAATACTAACCTTTATAAGCTTACAGAGAATCTCTCAATTCTAATTCAAGTAAGAAGGCTCTCTTCTACAGCCCAATGAAAAAAAAAGTATTAAAAAATGGCCTCTTCATTTGAACATTTGCATGCAACCTTGATGGTTGTGGATATTACTTGAGAAGAATGTTAGGTTTCCAACTGAAGAAAAAAGCAATCACGCATATCCAGCGAGCATGAGGAAGCAACTTGAATTCTTTTGTAGAAATAATTAGTCACACTTGATATTTCGGTAAATCCTCCTTACAAAAAGATTTGATCCCAAATAACCAACAGCTCCACATAAGATTCCTAAACCATCAGTGATGTATTTATATGTTCGAATTCAAACACTTATTCTACTTCTAATATAACTTTTATTTATATGTTTTTTTCTATAAATTCGAACTCTTATTCTCTATAAATTTGAACTCCTATTCTACTTCGAATAGAACTTTTAATCATATGTCTAATAAATACTTATTCTAAATTCGAATTCTTCTTCTCTATAAATTCGAACACCTATTCTACTTCTAATATGTTAAATGATATTTTTATATTTATTAGTGTTTAAATTCTAAAATTCTAGAAAATTAGAAAAATAGATTGAGACGATTTTAGAGCGCCACCTAAACTCCCGTGTACCCTCCTTTATATATATATATATATATATATATATATTGATAACTCATATTCACTCCGTTTATTATCAATCCACTTCAAACACGAAAAATAATTTTGAAAAAATATACATAAAGTATTGACACAATTACAGATACGACCTAGATTTACAGTATGAAAGCAACAAGTAAACGAAGAAGATGATGATAGATTGATAGAACTTGAGAATACAAGTTTAAACTACATTCTGAGAAGTAACAATTTGTAAAGCTTAACAAATACTCTCTACTCTTCTATATTTATAGCTAACACTCTACTAAATCTGTTATAACAGAAATGTAACTGAAATGTGCCAGTTGGCACTCTTGACAGCTCAGCATTAGGTGGCACTCTTGACAGCTCAACCTGCTTGCTCAGTCTTGATCTTGTTCTACACATTCTGATTCTGCAACCTCACTATCTATAACAAGTATATTATCATAAAATTCAGTAAAAAAAATTTAAGGTGATTCATTATCCATGCCTTTGATCCGACAAATCGATGGATACAAATTTTTATGAACATATTTTTATATTTTTATAAAAAACTTGTTTTTAGTTTGAGAAAGGAAAAAGAAAGTAGTTTGAATTTTTTTTAAAATTATCTTAGAAAAATGATAATTCATTTGTTACAAAAACAAAGTTATAATTTTTTTTTCTATTATATTTATATTATCTTGTGTGTACATGTACGTATATAAATTTAGGTTAGATATTATATATAGGGTTGGACTCCATAACAAACACCTTATATAACAAACAATAAAGCACACCTTAGATCTAATAGATCCAATGCCCCTGGCGGGGCCACCCAATACAAAAAGTTCTTATTTTTTTTACCTTCTATCCATCCATCATCTCAAAAATAAAAAAATAAAAAAAATAAAAATAAAAAAGTTACTGTTCATGATGATGACGTCATCAGTGACGTCATCATGAACAATAAACTTTAATTTTTTTTATTTTTTTTCTGGCTTGATAGTGGGTAAAAAAATAATAAGTTTTTGTATTTGGTGCTCCTGGCGGGGCCAAAGGATCTAATAGATCTAAGGTGTTCTTTATTGTTTGTTATATAAGAGTGTTTTGTATGGAGCAAAGACCATTATATATATACATATCTTTAATTTATATTAATATAAATATAATGAAAATAAAAATATGTTCTAACATCTTTTTCCTTATCATCATTGTACTCAATTTTCAAATTTGTACGAAAATTAATATAAAATAGTCATTTTTTGGTTTTGAAAGTGTAATCAATTAGACTTCTAAGGTTTTGAACCAAATTGGTTGAGAAATGATTTTAAAGAATGTCAAAGTTGAAAGAAGGAATAACCTGAGAAATTTTTTATTTCTCAAGAAAGCAAATAGAGTCGCAAAAAACCAATAATATTAATATTTTTGGGATTAAAATTACTATTGAAAAGGTGGATAAATTTGAATGTATAACTGATCTAAATTTTTGATAAACAATCCAATGTTTGAAAAGTTTTAAAAGATCGTAAACTACCGTCTCATAGCAATTAAATGGATGCTTAAGCAAAGTTTTGAACAAGTTACTAAATTTTTAATAGCAATCCAAACAGAGGCTAAGCACATCAAATGAAACTTGTGTTTAAAAATTTGTAATTTTTATTGATTTTAAAACAAGTGCAAGTCATTTGATAAAGCTCATAATTACTTATGAATTTTTGATAATATTTAAATTTTTACAAACTCACATTTTATCATTCAAAATAAGAAGAAAAACCAATTGAATTAAATATTTAGTGCGGGGTGATATCTATATTTTACGATTACAAGAGTGTTCAGTAATTAACTATTTTTTTATTAATTATTTAATATTTTTCCAATCCTCGATCCTCAATTCAAGCATCCTTTAGTGTAACACCCCCTTTCTAAAATGGGAGGAGATATTACTTATAATCCATAAACCTGCAAATAGAGCAATAAAATAATTTCTAAATAACGATTAAACAGTCTAATAATCTTCGAATAGTATTAACCTCCAAAATTACAAAGCAAACCAATAAATACGAAAAATCAAAATCTGTAAATAAATAATCCAGTCTAAATAATTCTAGAAGTCCTTAAATCCTAAGCAACGAAATAATGGGTAACACTCCATCACACAGTCCCAGATCCCCCTAAGTACCTGCCAGAAAAAGAATACGGCATGAGCCAAACGCCCAATACGGATTTGGAATACAATTTATAAAACAGAAAAACAGATAAGTATATTTGACAGTTATAATTAATAAAACATATATTTTAAAATATGCATGGCTGAAGCAACGAGAGGTTAAGATATTTCATACCGAGATCAGAACAGATACAGATACACACATCATAGGGTACCTAATGTGTGCAACAAATCGGATAACGTGTACAGCATATACATATCACCGCCCACGTATCCTGAAACAAATATCAAAATGCACAAAAGCTCACCACCTGAGCTATCAGAAGGATACGCTGTGGCCAATCACACTGGCACGGAAGTGTCATGTCATTAGTGTCGCAATGACATGGATGTAGTACCCTACAGCTGGTTAACTCGGTATAACCTATATCGCTAAGAGTTCAAATAAAATACTTCGCAAAACCTTTGAAATCACAATAAACAAATATTTAAACATTTCCAACAAATATTTCAGAAAAAAACAGAAACTCATAGAAACAAATATTTAAATATTTTCAAAACAGATATAAAAATCACTTTCCAAAATCAATGAGTCAAAACATTTTTCAAAATCAGAACAGTCAAAACAATTAAAACCAAGCAAATAGATTTGAGGACAAAACAGATTTAATATAGTTAATCCTAAAATGAGTAGTGCGGAATAAAAAGAAGAGAGAATTCGTACCTTAAAAATAACGATTTCAAACACTCACAAAATCCACAAAAGATCTACAAATTTCTCCGCCCCCGATCTAGTTACAAAATGTAATTTATAACTAAAATTCATTCTTTATGTATTACAAAGGACACGCATGCAAAGTCATAGAGCTCACTTTTAATTACGAAATACAATTGAATTGTACGTAATAATCGAATAAATAGTTAATTATATAGATAAAATTTTACTAAAGTAATCCCATGACCAAAGACCATATTATTTGTAATATATGTACAAGCAGTCAAGCATTCTGGCTTCAAAAACAGACCATAAAACAAGAAGGCAGCTGCGATTGTCAGGGACCAGTTATTTAACAATCACCTTCTAAACCGTTGGATCAACAATCCAACGGCCCCCTGGATTACAAAAAAAATTCCCTTTACGCGGAAATTTTCCGAACGTTCCGCGAAAAATTTCCGAGGAACGTAATTTTTTTTTTTTAATCTCAGCCGTTGGATCGTTGATCCAACGACTTAGAAAGTGATTGTTAAATAACCGGTGATTGTTAAATAACCGGTCCCTGACAAACGATTGTCAGGGACCGGGACCCAAACAAGAAACAAGGTAGTTGTCTAGTTGCTGTACGAATTTAACAAATCAAATAAATATAATAATAACATTCATGGTATCTGTGCATGTATATTTCAATAACATCAAAATATGAAATCCGTTTAAACTTCTATAAGCTAGGAAACATGTGTAAAAATAACGTCATTATTTAACTATTAAAATATTATATGAATTCGTGACTTCAAAATCTTAATATACATAACTATATACTAATAATCAAATACGTAGATAATTAATCAACTAATACAAAAAGAAAAGATGTTAAATAAAAGGATCACTTTGGCAATTATATTAAAAACTATAAATTATTCATACCGAGTACAATATGTATGAATTAATCATTAAAATCATAATCATGTATACAAAACTTGGTTTTAGGCTACGTAGTCTAGCTATAAACGAGACACATAATCAAAAGATTGATTTCATAACTTAAACAACCTATTCTATTATATATGCATGACCATGGACTTAAAAATCGTTAAGTCAAATTCTATAAATCATACAAAAGTATGGCATGACTTGATTATATGAAAAGATAATGTATAATAATGAGTATGTTTGGTAAATCTTATTTTTCTGAAATAAATAGTTACTTATTCTGAAAAAAATTAGGAAATATGTATTTTTTTAAAATAAGTAACTTATTTTTGCAAGATAACGAATATTAAACTCCTCATACACATTTTTCTCTAAAAATTTATGTAAATACGAAATTGTTTCCGAAATAAGTAACTTATAAGTTGATCTTAACATTTGCCAAACAGGAATACCTTTTTTGCCTATTGGTTACTGCAAACACACAAATCAGGGATGCTTCTCTACTGCGACTGCGGCTCTCTTTCTCTCTATTAAATTGTTTAAGAGTTTAATAATAAGGCATATATACATGTGTTATTTAATATAACCACATATCACCAAATACAAATCGGACCCTAATTAGTAATTAAATTAAATAATCAATACTCTTTAAAAGAATTATTATTATTATTATTATTATTATCACGTATATTACATTTAGGATTGAGGGCTTTAGGTCGGTACATATACTAAAGAGTACCACTGGATTCCTCGTTGACAAACAAAACCCGACCGCCGCACCCAAAAAATCTATTCCAATATATATGCACTATTGTACATACACCATACACACACACACATATATATATATATATATATATATATATATATATATATATATATGATAAGTTTTCGAATTCACATATCTAGGAGACCTACAATCTATTGCAAATCAAAAACGCTATCTTGTTGGTATGATGTTATTACTTGCTACTATATTCAATTTCATTATATTCGTTACATTCACCTTAAACATATTTGTAGATGTCGTCGAATTTGTTAAATCCAGTGAACCTGTTCAGCAAGTCATGTATGGAAATAACAAAAAGCTATCATTCATCAAATATATCATAAGTGATACAAAGTAAGTTAAACAAAGAAATATATCAGTCATATAATATCATTCACATTCAAAACTAACATATGTTGTTAATAACACAGCTTTGAAAGTAAGGTAATTATCTACAATGAATTGGCTGAATCGTTTATTTGGCATTACATGATGCATAACAAGAACAACCAATCGTTGTAATAATATCCAATGGCAAGGTTGATCACAAAGAAGGTTAGTTATCTATTATAACAGATTAGTTATCTATTACTTACATCTCATCAATGTTCTCAAAGTTTAAATGGTTTCTTCAGGTGTTAAAACTATAACAAGTGTTCCAGCAACAAGATTCTTTATCAATCCTATTCATAAAGCAGTAGATATCATTAGGAACGAAATAAGGTATTATAAAATCTTACTCATCGGTAATTAATATTTATTAGTATTGACTGATAACTCATTTCGATTTATTATTATAAAATCATATATTAAAACTTACAGGTTTAAAACTATGAAGTGGTAACCGCAGAAAAATACTTCACCGATTGGAACAATGACGGAAAGTTGCACTAAGTGAAAATATTGCATATTGTCACATTTCCAATTATGGATCGTTAAATTATGTACTAAGTTCTCATTTATCTCTATGTAACTGTTAGTTACAGAGGCATGCCTGTACACATCTAATAACAAGCCTAATTGTTTGTAATGCTTTGCATTACTTACATGACCTCTTAACTGAGGGAACCTCTAGTTGTAGAGTTTCTGTTTGTATTGTACTTGTAATAGGCATCAAATCCTAGTTGTGTAACTGTACAAATAGAGTCTAGAATAATGCTTGAAAGAAGTTCCAAGGTTCATGCCTCAAGAAAGGAGTTAAAGACTGTCAAATAATCACAGTTGGGATTTGAAGAAATGAAGAATTTGCCTAAGTACCAATTCGAGAAGTATATTTGTCTATTCGAGAAGTCCAGCATTCGAGAAGTCAGAGATTCGATATCTCAAGACACTATTCGATATCTCTGATAACATTGTTCGATATCTCAGGGATTCGATATGTCTACTACTCTATTCGAGAACTCAAGAAGTCAACAAGTCAAGGTGGTATTCGAGTTCTCAAAGAGTCAACAAGTCAAAGTTTCATTCGATATCTCAAGGACTCAGAAAGCTATTCGACAACTCGAGGATTCGATAAGTCAAATGTTCTATTCGACAACTCAAGGAATCCTGATGGAAAAGAGCTATTCGAGAAGTGGTTCGATATGTCATTATTACAGTATTTGAGAACTCAGAGTTATCGATCAAGTCAATTCTAGTTCTCGAATCACTTACTTAGTCACTTCTCGAATACATTCTTGGAGACAAAATACTGAAGAAATTGTACAAGTCAGAAACCTGCAACAAGCCAATGCACTTTATGGACCACAATCTGTAACGTGCTCTAGAAAGCCTACAAGGAAGCTTGGAGAGATATAGAAGAGACAAGGAGCTAAAGAAGTGGATCTAAACAGGCTTTGCAAAGTCAAATCTGTAACCGTTTGGACACTTACTCAAAAAGGATAGACATACTAGAAAGTAATTTGTTTAGCTACCTCATTTGCAGTAAGTAGGCTGTATCCATGTTCTATAAGGACACAGCCTCACTTCATAACTTAGTAACTTTTGTGAGTCAAGTTTTTCATACACTGTAAGCCATATCTCTCTGAGAAAAACGAAGCTGAGAATACTACCATTTGTATTCACAGATTGTAGCAACCTTTATCTAATAATACATTAGATTAAAGTGATATTGTGTCTTGTGTTGTTTATTTATCCGCACCTTCACTTCTACACACACAGGCACTTATCTGCTACATAGACTCAATCAAAGAAAAGTTCAAGAATCCATTCACCCCCCCTCTGTATTCTTTTACCGTATTCAATACTCAACAAGTGGTATCAGAGCGGGCTGTTTATTCAAAAACAGAGAAACGATCATGAGTTCGAATACACCAAAGACTACAGGAACGGTGAAGGTCCCTAAGTTTGATAAAGAAAACTTCAACCTCTGGAAGATAAAGATGATGTTGTTCATTAAAGCCTCTCATCCCTTGTATCCTGAGATTCTCAAGAATGGTCCTTTTGTTCCACAACAAGAGATACCAGAGAAGACTGTTGGAACCATAACTATCCCAAGAACTTATAAGGCCAAGGATCCATCAAAGTGGACAGAGTCAGAAAGGGAGAAGGTTGCTCTTGACAGCCACCTCATGTTGCTTATCACTGATTCCATGGACATGTCAATGTTTGCAAACATTGCATCATGCACGTCTGCTAAAGAGATGTGGGATCACATTGAGGTGTTGTGTGAAGGGACTGATGAGGTTAAGGAAAACAGGAAACAGATACTGGTCACACAGTATGAAGCTTTCATGGCACAGCCCAAGGAAAGCATCACTGAAATGTTTGAAAGGTTTCACAAGCTAGTTACTGAGTTGCAGATGAATGGAAAGGTTTACAGCACCAAGGAGTTAAATATGAAATTTCTGTTGTCTTCACCAAATCATCTGGAGCAAAGAGTCATTTCTCTAAGAGAGAGAGACTTGAACAAAGTCACCTATGATGTGCTCTATGGAGTCCTAAAGACTCATGAACTTGAGTTGCTTCAGAAAAGGGCTATCCAAGCCAACCAAGGTAGGATGATAAACACATCATGTGCCTTGATTGTCAACAAATCCATTCTGGACCTAGAAGCATCTACAAGTCAACTAAGGATAGAGGAGGTGGCAGATGATGAAGAAACTGAAGCTGGGGTGAGTGAACCTGTTGAGGAAAAGGAGGAAGAAGAAGAAGAGTTTTACACTCTTGAAGAACTTGATGGGATGGAAAATACCTCATATGCCTTCATGGCCAGAAAATTTCCAAACATCAGATTTAAAAGAAATCAACCCTTCAAACCCAAAACTCAAAACCATTCAGCCAACAAGAACAAGGCACCTGTGAAACCAAACAGAAATAAGTTCAAAACCGGTTATGTGGATAGGTCATCTGTAAGGTGTTATAGATGCAATGACCTAGGGCATTTTGCCAGTGAATGCAAGAAGCCTAAAAAGAAGGATAGAGATTATCTTGAGCTAGAAGCTAAGTATGAGGCCCTTCTGAAAAAGCAGACACATGGTAAGGCCTACATAGCTGAAGGGAAGTGTTGGGATGATTCTGAGAGTGATGAAGAGGAACAAGAATTCTGCAATTATGCCTTGATGGCCAACTCCAAGGATGACTCATCTTCATCTGACTCTCAGGGCAAAGAAAGTGAAAAGAAGGTCATGTGGATTTTGGACAATGGATGCTCAAATCATATGACTGGTGATATGGCCCTGCTATCACAGTATGAGGAAAAGGCTGGCCCAATGGTTGCTTTTGGAGATGACAGCATGGGTAACACATTGGGATATGGCAAGCTGAAAGTTGGAAATGTCATCATTGAAGATGTAGCACTAGTCAAGGGGCTCAAGCATAATCTGTTAAGTGTTGGTCAGTTTACTGATAGAGGATTCAAAGTGAATTTTGACAAAGATGAATGTTTGATCACCCACAAGAAGACTGGTAATTTTGCTCTATCTGGAGTAAGGAAGGGAAGCCTGTTTGTAGCCAATATGGACTCTGCAAACAAGGACAAAATTTGTTGCTTTTACTCAAAAGCATCAAATGAAGATTGTTGGCTGTGGCACAAGAAACTATCACACCTGAACTTCAAGGCCATTAATTCTCTAGTCAAAAGAGAGTTAGTGAGAGGCATGCCCACACTTGAATTCTGCCAAGAAGGAGTGTGTGAGGCTTGTCAAAAAGGAAAAATGAAGAGATCAAGCCACAAGTCAAAGACAGTGACATCTGTAACCAAGCCACTACAACTTATCCATATGGATTTGTTTGGGCCTGTCAACATAATGTCACTTGGAAGAAAGAAGTATGCCCTGGTAATGGTTGATGATTTTTCAAGGTATACATGGGTGGAATTTCTGGCATCAAAAGATGAGGCTCCACAAGTAATTATTGAGCATATAAAGAAAGTTGACAAGGAAGCAAAGGCAAACGATGCAAGTGTGATTGCACTGAGGAGTGATAATGGAACAGAGTTCAGAAATGCCACACTTGAAGCATTCTGCAAAGAGAATGGCATTTCTCAGCAATTCTCAGCTCCAAGGACTCCACAACAAAATGGAGTTGTTGAGAGAAAGAATAGAACTCAAATTGAGGCTGCTAGAACAATGTTACTTGATGCAAAAATGCCTACATGTTTTTGGGCTGAGGCTGTGAGCACTGCATGCTATATTCAGAACAGGACCCTCATCAACAAAAACACTGGAAAGACACCTTACAACTTGATGACTGGAAAGAAGCCTACACTAAAATATGTTCATACTTTTGGAAGCAAATGCTTTGTAATTAAGGATAATTCTGAATATGTTGGAAAGTTTGATGCAAAAGCATTTGAAGGAATTTTTCTTGGCTATTCTATGGAAAGAATTGCATACAAGGTTTATGTCGTCAGTCAAAAGAAAGTTATGGAAAGCACAGATGTAACATTTGATGACAGCAAACTACCTGGACTAGAAGAAGCCAATGATGAAGACAAAGATCCATTGAAGTTTGATAATCTAGATGATTCTGATGAAGAGACTGAAACTGGAGTTGAAACTCAAGCTCAACATTCTCAAGTGAATAATGATACAAGAGAAGAATTTGTGCCAATCAATAGTGGAGAAACAAGCATCCAAGACACACCTGTGAGTAATGATAACTTCACAGGGGGAGGAAATGAGGATGACCATGATGTGGATGATGAAGCAACATCAAGAATGAGAAATCAGGCTGAACACTCGAGGAAATGGGATAGATCACACACTGCAGAGCAAATCATTGGAGATCCTAATGCAGGAGTAAGGACTAGGAGAGCAACTCAAAATGAGTGCCTCTATGGATGTTTTCTATCACAAGTTGAGCCTAAGAAACTTGATGATGCATTGTTGGATCCAGATTGGATTATTGCCATGCAAGAGGAGCTGAATCAATTTGAAAGGAACAAAGTATGGGAACTTGTGCCTGCACCAAAGAATAGAACCATTGTTGGAACAAAATGGGTTCTGAAGAATAAGATGGATGAAGATGTTGTAATAATAAGAAACAAAGCAAGGCTGGTTGCA
Source organism: Kitagawia praeruptora (assembly GCA_037693485.1). Lineage (NCBI taxonomy): Eukaryota > Viridiplantae > Streptophyta > Magnoliopsida > Apiales > Apiaceae > Kitagawia > Kitagawia praeruptora. The sequence goes on from CM075347.1 coordinate 15,303,641, forward strand.
AAAGGATACTCTCAACAGGAAGGCATTGATTATGATGAGACATTTGCCCCTGTTGCTAGATTGGAAGCCATTAGAATATTCTTGGCATTTGCTGCTCATTCAAACTTTAAAGTTTATCAAATGGATGTCAAGAGTGCATTTCTAAATGGAGAGTTGGAAGAAGAGGTTTATGTGCAACAACCACCTGGCTTTGAGGATCCACATTTCCCAGAATTTGTCTACAGATTGCTTAAGGCATTGTATGGACTTAAGCAAGCTCCAAGAGCATGGTATGATACTTTATCACAATTCCTTCTTGAAAATCAATTCACTAGAGGCACATTGGACAAGACACTGTTTTACAAGAAGCATGGTGATGATATGATCCTAGTTCAAATCTATGTGGATGATATCATTTTTGGTTCTACAAATGAGAAACTGTGTGAGAAATTCTCTAAACTCATGTAGAGCAGATATGAGATGAGTATGATGGGAGAGTTGACATTCTTTCTAGGGTTGCAAGTCAGTCAAAGGAAGGATGGTATCTTTATCAGTCAAACCAAGTACATCAAGGATTTATTGAAGAAGTTTGACTTGGAAGATTGTTCACCTACCAAGACACCCATGGCCACTGCCACTAAATTGGATGAAGATGCTAAAGGCAAGAGAGTAGATATCTCAGTCTACAGAGGCATGGTTGGTTCTCTAATCTACCTCACTGCAAGTAGGCCAGACATCATGTTTGCTACATGCTTGTGTGCAAGGTTTCAATCAAATCCAAAGGAATCACATTTGATTGCAATAAAAAGGATCTTTAGATATCTGAAGGGCACTCCTAACTTGGGATTATGGTATCCTAAGGACACAGGGTTCAATCTGGTTGGTTATTCTGATGCTGATTATGCTGGATGCAGAGTGGATAGGAAAAGCACCTCATGAAGCTGCTAGTTTCTTGGACAAAGGTTAGTTTCTTGGTATAGCAAGAAGCAACAATCTGTGTCAACTTCTACAGCTGAGGCTGAATACATAGCTGCTGGAAGTTGCTGTGCTCAAGTGCTTTGGATTAGAAATCAACTTAGAGATTATGGACTTGTGTTGGAAAGAATTCCAATCATGTGTGACAACACAAGTGCAATCTCTATAGTTGCCAATCCTGTCAATCATTCTAGAACAAAGCACATTGACATCAGATATCATTTCATAAGAGAACATGCAACTAATGGAACCATTGAGTTGCATTATGTCTCTACAGATAAACAACTAGCTGATATATTCACTAAGCCATTAGATGAAGCCACCTTCACAAGGTTGGTAAGTGAGATTGGAATGCTGAATTCTTCAGATTCTGGCTAAGTAAGTACACCATCTAGATTGTTGCAGCAGTAAACACTTACTTTATCTAAATTCTCAATATTTTTGGAGTAAGTGTTGGCTGAAATATGATTTATAAATATTTCAAATCTGTTGCATATGTTGAAAATCATATTTCTATTAACTTAAAATTTCTATGAAATTTTGAGAAAATCACTATTTAATTTGCTAGGATATTTTTCAATGAATATGTCTGGTAAATTTTTAAAAGATAGTGAAAATCAAATTTTTATGAGTGATGGGTACAGTTCGATAAGTCAGACTCCTCGAATGATTCACTATTCGACATCTCTAATAAGTCTCATTAGAGTACTCTTGAGTTCTCGATTAGAGTCTTTCTGAGATATCGAATAGAGGAATTCTTGACTTCTCGAATATAGTAACTGAGTTCTCAAATGATTGAGTTCTCGAACACTATATTTGAGTTCTCGAATCATTTGAAAAGGCTGAATTCTCGCTGAATTTTAACCGATTTTGGACTTTTGTCTAAAAGTTTAATTCACTCATAAAAACATATATTATTTAATTTAGAATTATTTCTAAGTTAGATAACTGCCAACTGTGAGTTTCTATCTGCTTGAGTTATCGATTAAGCCATTCTTGACTTCTCGAATAGTTGTTTTCTACTTCTCGAATGCCTGACTTGTCGATACAAAACTTTCTGCTAATCGACAATTCAAGTACTTCATGCTTATACAATTTCACATCTATTCGATTCATTTCATTCGATTTCTCAAGCATCTACACTCTCTAAACCTCTGAAACCCTAGCTACGAAAAGCCAAATTTCTTCTTCAACCTTCAATTTCTTTTCTCTCTTCTACACAAATGGCAACAGTAAAGTTCAACACCAACTTCATCGCTCTCACTAGTGATGTTGAAGCACCCAATGCCAATTTCAAGTGCTTTGTGAAATGGATGGCTGAGTCATATATCAAGGATGCACTCTCTACCAACCCAACTCTATATCTAGATATTCTGGAACAATTCTGGAGTACTGCTATTGTGGAGGTTGTAGCCCTGGAAAACGCAATCACTTCATATGTCATCTACTGCAAGGTTAAAGATAAGGAAATCACTATCACTACTGCAGACATGAACCAAGCACTAGGCCTACAACAAGAGTCATTTGACAGAATGGCCACTAATGCAGAGTTGGAGGAATTCTTTGAGTTCATAAACTACTCAGATGGGATTAACCTTGGAAAGCTAAACAGAAAGAATCTGAGAAAGGAGTGGAGCTATGTGTTTGCAACTCTTCTCCAAGTCTTCACTGCCAGGAAATCAAGCTTTGATCAAATCAGTGCACCTGTGCAGCAAATTGGATATGCTTTGGCCTATGGAAAGAAGATTGATGTTGGCCAAATCATCCTCCAAGAATTATATGGAAGACTTGGTAAGAACACAACCAAGAGAGCTACTGATATTTTCTTCCCTCGCTTTATTCAATCTGTACTTAATTATAAAAATGCTTCATTGATTGAATTGCCTGGGATTGATAAAAATAAAATAGGCTATCCTAAGTCCATGACCAAACTCATTTTTGGTAATTTGGAAACTAGGAATGATGTGGATGTAAGACTGAACATAACTCCCCATATGGAGAGTTTGTTTAGGACTTATCCCCACAACATGCCAACATTTGATGCAAAATCTAAGTTAGCACAGCCCAAGCAAGTAGAACAAAATGCTAACCCAGGGCCTGCTAACCAACCCTCTCAACCAAACACTCTACCACATACTGAGCCAACTGCATCATCCTCTCAAAAGGGTGATGTTAGTAAAAAGAAGAGAAAGGAAGTAATGTCTGCACCATTAAATATCTTGTCTGAAGCAGCATTAGCTGTTGAATTAGGTCTAGGAAGTGAGGAACCTGAGTTACCCTTACACAGGACAAAGAAGAAGAAAACTAAGACCACCTCTTCAGTCACACAAATGGCTGAAGTTGTAAAATCAGGGGCACACAGCTCACTAGGTCTATCCTCTCAACAGGGTGCACCTATAGAATCAAGCATCCTCCCCAATGCACCTTCTTGTATAGAGTCAGCACATGGGAGTGATAAGGCTGGCACAACACTGAGTGGAGAGCACATCACATTTGAAACTCCCTCTATCTCTCAGGGGGAGTTGCCAAAATCTACTCTTAAACACACTTCTCTTCCAGAATCTAACTCTGAAATTTCTTTGGAACCTGCAACTCAGGCAACTGAGATGCAAGGTATTGATCATCAAGAATTCTTTTCTCTTGATGAGCCAATAATTTCAAGTGACTTAGTGCATGACACTTTGTTCACCACTCAGAACCCACATTTAGATGGTGAGGGAATGCATGCTGAGGCATCTCCTAATGACACCATCACAAACACAGAGGTTCCACTAGTTTTTACTAGAGACTCTGTGCCTGTGTCAACTACTGGTGTAATTCATCCCACTTCTGTGGTGACACCAGTAGTAGAGTCAATCCATCCAGTTACAGAAGTTGCATCTGTAACTGAGGAGTCTAGCTTGCCTAGCTCTAGCTCTGACTTTATGTCACAATGGCTGAAGCCTGTGCAACATGACAGTGCTTCAGGATCAGGGTCTGTTCTACAACAATTGACGGTTGAATCACTTCAAAGCTTAATTGTGGATCAGATTCCTGAGTTCACAAAGATTGCTCAGAACCTTCTTACTGCAGACATGCCTAATCCAGACTATGAGGCTATTCTGTTATGCCATAGGGATGATGTGGAGGTGCAGAAGTCAAAGATCATTGATGATGCTGAGAGAGATGGCAACATAGATGCCTGGTTGCAAGGAAAATATGATATTACTCTCGATGAAGCACTTCAGTATCTCAGGGAGGAATTCATCACTTCACTGGGCTCCAATGCAAAATCCCTGTCACCTGGTGAAGTGTATGAAGCTGTAAATGACTCATACAAGGGTTTCCTCAAGGCTGCACACTATCTTGGCAAGGGAGTCAAAACTGAAGTCAACAGGGTGTGTGACAAGACAGCCACTTCAGTAGCAGAAGTCAAGAGGGCCTTTGATGCTAAATTTCCTCAACTGGACAGTGTAGTCAAGGATATCAAACACTGTAACTCTACCTGCACCAAGATGGACAATGGGCTAGCTCTGCTAAAGGATACTGTCACAGGTCTGGGGCATCAATTTCAAAATCTATCTGACCAGACTACAGATGCCAATGCCATGCTGAGGATGATGTTCAAGAATCTTTATGGAGATAGGCTAGTGACTGATGTCCCTGTGCATGAACTGTCTAAATATGAAGTGAAGAGGCTGCAGGATCAATCTTTATCTGGTTTCAAGGCCAATGAGTTATTCACTAAGGTGAACACTCTTGAACAGGAGGTAGCTACTCTTACCAAGACCAATGCTCATCTTACAGAAAAGGTTGCACTGCTAAATGATCAGTTGGACACTCAAGCATCCACCACAGCTGATGTCCTTCTGCATCAACAATCCATGTTAGCTGCAATGATGAAGCATATGGGTCTCCCTCTCCCTGATGAATCTTCAATCCCAAAGGACATTTCTACAGCCTCAGTGCCTGACAACAAGCCTAAGGGGGAGAAGAAGACAAGGAACTCAAATACAAAGGGGGAGAAAGGCATAATAATAAAAGAGGGTGGTCAACAAAGAGTTTCAAAATCTCTATCAAATATGCCTGGCAAAGGAAAATCCAAAGTGGATGAGCCTCCATCTATCTTGCCAGCTGTCACTCTACCAACTGTGCACATCACTACTCCAGGAGGACAAAAGCAATCCATAACTACCACAGTGGTTGCAGGGAGTATGCCATCTGACAAACCTCCAACCTCTATATCTGAGAGTGCCAAGCCTGTAGAAGTTAAAGTTATTACTGAGGCCAAGCTACAAGAAGTTGCTAACTCCAATGTTTATCATGATAAAGCCTTCTTGGAGTTTCTGAAAGCCACAAGAGAACAGGTTGGTGACACTCAGTTCTATCTGAGGGAGGTGAAGAAGCAGATTGACTACATCACTGTCATCCCCAAGAAAATCAATAATCTATGGGTCAAGGAGATAGTGATGGTTTCCAAATTGAAGATATGGCATCTAACATACAAGACTCTACAAGAACTGAAACACTCAGAGATAGATGCCATACTCGAGCTTATAGAAAAGAAGAATGAGAACAACAAAAGTCTGTTTGATGACTTGAGGAATGACCAACCTTCAAGGCTACCAGAAGTGATCAAGAAGCCATGGACAATCATTTATCAGTCTGGTACCAGAATTGAAGATATCAAGCAATTGGTCATTCCCCATGATCTCACCACTAGAAATCACAGACTGATCATTGCTATCATTGATCAATTACAGAAGAAGGTTGGAGCCAGAAATGCTGAAGAAACTGAGGCACTGCACATCCTCAGAACCTATATTGCAACTGGTGAAATTCCAGAGATGGCTCAACCTAGGAGAAATAAGGATGATGATTCTGAAGACAAAGGTGATGGGAGGAGAAGACATCACAGGAGAGATAAGGGTGATGAAGACAAGAAGAAAAAGGGGGACAAGGATAAAAAGAATGATGATGACCAAGGTAAAACCTATGAGAGGAAGAGTGGAAGACAGCAAGCCTTAGGCACTGCTAGCAGTAACCTCACCACAACACAAGACTCTAAGTCTAGGGTGAATACTGTTAGTAGTGACCTAGCAAAATCTACATCTATGGCTTCTGCAACTGTCTTACCACCTCAAGAAGAGAAGAAGATTCAAGTCAAGAAACCATGTGTATGTTTCAGAAAGCAATATGTTAATGGAATACTACTATGGTCTACCAACAAAGGTCAAAGATTTCTGCCAAGCAATCATGTCAAGAGGATGAAATTTAAACATGTTGCAAGAAGGGTGAAGCTATCCAAATCTAGAGCCCTAACAATCATTCCAGGATTGAAACTCCAGCCACTTGATGAAGACTTTGATGAAGAGCAACTGCAATTTCTAAGAGCTCAAAAGATATGCTATGCTGCAATTGTGGATGACCACCTTGTAATCAAGTACACTGATGGGAAAGAAATGAAATTCAAACAAGGGGGTTGTCAACATTGGGGTAAATTGTATGAGATAGAAAGAATAATTGCATTGCTGGATTCTAAAGACAAGGTGGAGAAAGTATGGAAGCTGGAATTGATTGACTTTGTGAAAATGAAGAAAGAATATGCCGAGAAGATAAGAAAGGGCTGCTATGAGAAATGGTTAGAAAGGGAGAAAGAAATTGATAGACTGGAGATTGAAGCAGAAAAGCTAAGGGCAAAGGGATTGTGTAGAGTTCAGTTTGATCCCTTTGTGGTGAAGTATATGAGAAGAAATGGAGACAATGTCAATATAAGAATGGACCTACTCAGTCACTATCCTGCCAACATTCTGAAGCCAGTGCTTGAAGATTTCAAAAACTCTATTATGATTGAAGAATTGGATGCTATGATAGAAATCATGAGAGCAGTAGATGAGATTGCAAGAAAGGAGAAAGAAAGGAAACAGAAAGCATATGATGATCTACAAGCCAAAGCAATGGAGATGCAATCAAAAGAAAATGGCTAGTACCTCATCATACTGTAAGAGTATTTATCTTGTAATTTCCTTTATGTGTTCAATCAAAATACATACCTGTACTTTTAAAGTTTTATCTTTAATGTATGTTAGGCTTGTTATCAGACATGAAATTGTGACTAAGGGTCTCACTCACAATTTGGGGGAGATTGTTAGTTACAGAGGCATGCCTGTACACATCTAATAACAAGCCTAATTGTTTGTAATGCTTTGCATTACTTACATGACCTCTTAACTGAGGGAACCTCTAGTTGTAGAGTTTCTGTTTGTATTGTACTTGTAATAGGCATCAAATCCTAGTTGTGTAACTGTATAAATAGAGTCTAGAATAATGCTTGAAAGAAGTTCCAAGGTTCATGCCTCAAGAAAGGAGTTAAAGACTGTCAAATAATCACAGTTGGGATTTGAAGAAATGAAGAATTTGCCTAAGTACCAATTCGAGAAGTATATTTGTCTATTCGAGAAGTCCAGCATTCGAGAAGTCAGAGATTCGATATCTCAAGACACTATTCGATATCTCTGATAACACTGTTCGATATCTCATTCGATATCTCAGGGATTCGATATGTCTACTACTCTATTCGAGAACTCAAGAAGTCAACAAGTCAAGGTGGTATTCGAGTTCTCAAAGAGTCAACAAGTCAAAGTTTCATTCGATATCTCAAGGACTCAGAAAGCTATTCGACAACTCGAGGATTCGATAAGTCAAATGTTCTATTCGACAACTCAAGGAATCCTGATGGAAAAGAGCTATTCGAGAAGTGGTTCGATATGTCATTATAACAGTATTCGAGAACTCAGAGTTATCGATCAAGTCAATTCTAGTTCTCGAATCACTTACTTAGTCACTTCTCGAATACATTCTTGGAGAGAAAATACTGAAGAAATTGTACAAGTCAGAAACCTGCAACAAGCCAATGCACTTTATGGACCACAATTTGTAACGTGCTCTGGAAAGCCTACAAGGAAGCTTGGAGAGATATAGAAGAGACAAGGAGCTAAAGAAGTGGATCTAAACAGGATTTGCAAAGTCAAATCTGTAACCGTTTGGACACTTACTCAAAAAGGATAGACAGACTAGAAAGTAATTTGTTAACTACCTTATTTGCAGTAAGTAGGCTGTATCCATGTTCTATAAGGACACAGCTGATATGTTAAATTTTACCTAACCGCAAGCGCACGGTATCTATTGTAGTAGATATTAGCAAATACGGGTCGAATCCTCAAGGAGACAGTTTCAATTTCAATTCAGTTGTTATCAATTGTTCTCAGTCACAAACGATTGTTGGAGAATTGTATTAACTACTAAAGCAAATTTAACAAAGGTTTTAAATCAATTAATTAAGGGATCTAGGGCAATTCAGGTTCACCATGTTTACACCAAACAAATCACAAAAGTATAGCTTTTCAATGGGATTAAGTAATTAAAGCAATGGTTAATCTTTCTCAAGCATTAACAGTTAATCTTTCTCAAGCATTAACGCTCTCAGAATATCTAATGATGTTCTCACACTCACCTTCAATTCTGCTAATTGTATGTAAGCCTCTAGTAGTAAAATCTCTCGATCTATTACTCCTATTGCAATCAATTAATCCGTGATATTGCGCAATTACACAAATTAAGAATTATAACATATCAATCAGAATTACTCTTTACCCATCAATCTACTAATCAAATTACGCCCAAATCATGGTGCAAACATGGCTCCCCTTAATACCCTAGAATTAAACTACTCACTCATGGTAGAAGTAAAAACAATAATAATAATGAAAGAAGCCATAATAAACATGTAATAATAAAACAAGAGAATAAAGAATACCTCAAACTTTGTATTAACGAAGAACAATGAAGATCCAAATTAAACCAAGTGCTTACAAAGGAAGAGATGAAGAGAGAAAACCAAAACCCTAGCTTTTTCAAAATATATAAATTACGTCCTATCTCCCTCTCTCCCTCTCTATCCCACGTTTTTATAATATATCCCCCAATAAAATCTGATATCTTTCTTCTAATAAAAGTATTTTTAATATCCTAATCAATTTACAAAAAGATATCCATAATTGAATAGGATTTTCTTGTAAAATTCGTCACTAATTTTGCTCCTCTGTTTCTGGGCTCTTCCAGTTGGATTTTGCTTACTGGACCACCTCTAAATTAAAGATAATTCCACAAGCTTCGCGTGGGCTGTAATTTCGTCAAATTCTGACTTCTGGAACTCAAGATATGGCCAAAACAGTGCAGGCAGCCCGTGCAGCCCAATAATACGAATTTTCTCCTATTTTATCTCCAAAATAGCTCTTTTTGCTCCAAATCCTTCCAAGTTATGAATTCTTTATTTCCTACAATAAAACAATAAAATCTATTAAATAAAAATCCAAATCAATGCAAAACACAATAAATATGAGAATAAAATCATCTAAAATATATATAAAAATATACTCTATCAAACATCCCCACACTTAGCATTTGCACGTCCTCGGGCAAATAAGTGAAATAAAAACTAAGTCCTAACAAACATCACTTTCGTAGATGACACGATTGCATTGAGCATATGCAACAAGCCGTTAAACCCCTAGGCAGCCCTAGTAGGACGAGTGTTGTCTCGTGAGGGTTTATAGTGAATATACCCACAAAATTCATCCAACTATGCAACAGATCAATGCTAACACAACACCACACACACAAGTCCTCTCATGCCACATCAACTTAAGAATCAAAGCAAACATACGATGTCTTGGTGTCGAAAGTGCAAGTATTCACGTAGTCTACTCAACCAACATGCAGAAGGTCATAAAAATTCATGTCAAGTGTAAAAATCGTTGGTAATCATGCTAAGCCCACAAGAAACACATCTTTAAGTCTAAACCCGGGATCTCCTATGCCAAAACAAGTAATAACTCACCTTTCACTCAAAAACGAATATTCACTCAAGAACAAGGTTAAGTGTATCACTCAATTCCAACAAAATCATAAACACAACTTGACACTCGCAATCAATCTCACTCTCAACACAACATACATCACTGATGACAATCAAAAGGTCTTTATTCGGGTTGTAGCGTGGGCTAGGGACAAGGTATGTCAAGAAAAGCTAAAACAGGTTAAATGTCAAAAGCTAGTACCCAACAATAATCATTATCCAATTCCCTTTCTATTAAAACAAATACTTCCCCACACTTGGATTTTTCAATAACCCTTACATAATAACTTGACTAGTCGAATGAAGAAGGATCATACAAACATAAGAATGCTCTCAAATTTATTCATTTTTTTCTTTTTTTCTTTTTTTTTTCTCTTTTTTTTTTTTTTTTTTAAAGAGCTAAGGAATAAACACAATGATCCATAGATATTTTTATGAATTTCGACTAGCAAGCATCAACCCAAAATCAATATTCCCCAAAAGTATGATCATCAATAACCCCCCTTTTATGAACACCTTATTACTCCCTTAAGCACTATACTAGCCTTTGACAATTTAGGTTCAAATTTAATGTAAGGCCAATAGAATAAAAAGGATAATGGCAAGTAATGTGGTGTGTCACCGAAAGAATAGGATTAGGCTCAACGGGTTAACTAATTGATCATGTATAAAAGGTGTGGAAATATGGGAAATATGAGGTTAAACCTAAGTGCCTTTATCATCTCATCATCAAGTAATGTCATGCATTTCAAGAAAGATCTCAAGTAAGTGCTAGCAATGTAAACAACATGTGGACACTCAAGCAAACGAAAAATCATGCAAAAGATATGCATATAGGCTCAAAACTCACTTGGTGTGACAAAACATAATCAATCCCAGGTAATAAGACTCTCTAACGCACCTACTTGTACTCAAAGCATGAAAACCAAGTCATCTTGCACATATTCATGTCATTCTAATCACTTACAACATCCAATTAAGTCTACCAGCTTCAACTTGCTAGTGTAAGTGTGTGCACAAGAACAAAGCACGTCACTTCTCATACAAAAGCGTCAATAAACACAAGAATTCTACGCATGCATGGGTGTATCAAGCAAAATACAACAACTAATCAAATTGCATGGCTAGAATTATTTTTGGTATTTTTCAATTTTTTTAATTTTTTTGGATTTTTTTTTTTTTTTTTTTAACAAGTAATACACTAATACACAGTAATACACTACATTGAGAACACCTCCCCACACTTAAGTGGTTCATTGTCCCCAATGAACTAATGAAGAAGATACAAAACTACAATTAAAAACAAAATAAAACTACACTAAAAAGAAAAGAAAGAAAACTCCCCTGGAATCAAGGTGTCGAGTGTGAAAACCATCCCTCCTTTGCTTAGGAACCATAATAACCAAAACTGCATTCAACAATAGCTTCACCAACAACCACCAAGAAATATCCTACCAAAAACCACCAAACAATATCACACCAAAAATACCCAATTAACAAGAATATTACAAAACCCCCAATTTACAAGAACACAAATTCGTAATAAAAAAATTAGAGAAGAAAAATCCCAACTACGAATCAAAGAGGTGAACTTGTACTAATTTTCCCCCAAACTTGAATTTTTTAGAGATGTAGAGGAAGAAAATAATAAATTGGGTGTGTATGTATGGGCATATATAGACAATGGAATGATAGGATGGTAATAGGGTTTAGGGATTAAAAAGAAAAATAAAATAAATAAATAGTAATAATAATAATAATAATAACAAATAATAATAGTAATAATAATAATAATAATAATAATAATAATAATAATAAATATACAAAAAAAAAATAAATAAATAAATAAATAAATAAATAAATAAATAAATAAATAAATAAATAAATTCCTAAATAAAATACAAAAAGAATAAAGAAAAATAATAATAATAATAATAATAATAATAATAATAATAATAATAATAATAAATAAGAATTAGAATAGAAATAGGTTTAGAAATTTTGGTGGAGAGATGGGAGGTTTTGAAATTGAAATAGGAAAAGAATTAGGTGAAAATAGGGGTGTATAAATAGAATGGGGTGGAAAGAAATTTTTTTTTTTTTTTATAAGTACAACAGGTGAAGCACTCGGACATCACAGGAACACATGCTGAAATTTTCTGAAGCCACTGGAATACGCGCAAGACGCGCGAGTGTAAGGCAAACTGCTCCATAACCAGACACGCAGGCGCAACCTGCGTGTCATAGCCGCAAGCTGCCTCTCGCCCAGTAACGCAGGCGCAGCCTGCGTTACATATCCGCAAACTGCCCCTATTGCAGAAACGCAGGGGCAACCTGCGTTACTGACCTGCAAATTGCTCAAAAAACGTTTTTTTTTTTTTTTTTTTTTTTTTTTTTTTTTTTTTTTTTATTTTTACAACAACACTCATTTTTTTTCTCTTTTTTTTTTTTTCAACAAGGCTTGGGTTGCCTCCCAAGAAGCGCTTTTGTTTAACGTCGTTGGCTCGACGTCACTTCCTCAACTCAAGGCGGTCTCAAAAGAATTACTGAACCATCCTCAACAGAAAGACCATTCCTACGAACATTGACATCTTGGTTGCTCGCTTTCCACAATGCTCTTCCATCAGACTTCAACTTGATTTTACTACCCAACGGCAAAATCTTCTTCTGTTTCTTCTTCACACCCCTAGAGTGCTTCTCCGACTCAACCGGCTGAACAAAACTTTCTTCTTCCTTATCATTGGTTTTCCACCTTCGCAACACGTTATCATGCCCCTCTTCAAAAATCACTAGCTCATTATTGAAAAGGACATACCTCAAATGTGGTGGAAGTTTCCCAAGCTTAATACTCGAGAGATCTCGAACTGAAGAACTGTCAATGAAATCAATGTTGTGATCATTCAACTCAAGAATCAATGAATCGACTTCAGCATGTCCTTCTCCTTCTGAAGCTTCAAGCATGAGCACTGCTTCCAATGTATCATTCAATAGAATCTGAGGAGTATAATCTTGGACAATCTCATCTACAACATCAATACTGCAACAAGTATTCTCAAGCAAAGGGGATTTAAGAGCAGAGGTTAGAGTAAAAGCAATTTTATCATCACCAACGCTCAATGTGAGAGTCCCACTTTTAACATCAATAATAGCACCTGCAGTACAAAGAAATGGTCTACCTAAAATAATAGGTATCTGACTATCTTCTTCCATATCAAGAACTACAAAGTCTACAGGAATATAGAATTTTCCAACCCTAACAGGCACATCCTCTAAAATTCCAAGGGGATATTTTATCGAACGGTCTGCCATTTGCAAAGTCATCTGTGTACATTTTAATTCTCCCATATTAAGTTTTTGAAAAACCGAGAGAGGCATGACTGAGACACTAGCGCCTAAATCACATAAAGCTTTATCAATGAACAATGCACCTAAATGACATGGGATCGAAAAACTACCAGGATCTTTAAGCTTAGGTGGAGACTTATTCTGTAAAACAGCACTACACTCTTCAGTAAAAGCTACTGTCTCTACCTCACCAAAAGACCTTTTCTTAGTGAGAATATCCTTAAGAAACTTTGCATATGATGGAACTTGAGAAATTAAATCAGTGAAAGGAACTGTTACCTCAAGATTCTTGACAAGTGTCATGAACTTACCAAACTGCTGGTCCACCTTAGTTCTGTTCATCCTGCTAGGGAATGGGAGCTTTGGCACAAATGGTGGAGGAGTAACTGCAGTCTTCTCTTTATCCTTTTTCTTGCTTTCATCAGTTCCATCTTCGTTTGTATCTTCCACAACTTTCTCTACCTTGTCTTCCTTAGAATTCTCTTCTTCTTTCTCAGTAGGAACATCGTCAGTAGGCATTGGAGGAGCATCATAAGTACGACCACTCCTAAGAGCAATGGCATTCACATTTTCCTTTGGCTGAGTTGATTGTGCTGGTAGAGAGCCTTGTTGCCTTGTAGATGAAGAACTAGCCATTTGAGCAATCTGAGTTTCCAACATCTTGTTATGAATCTCCATCTGGTTCATCTTTGTTTGCATTTGTAACAATATCTTCATCATGTCACCTTGATTATCAGCCTGTGCAGCTTGATTTGCTTGAGGAGCATAATTCTGAGGAGGCCTTTGAAATCCAGGGGGATTCATAGGTGCTTGCGGAGGCCTATACTGCTGCTGTGGAGGAGGCTGGTACGACTGCTGATATTGCTGTTGATTAGGAACATTTGAATTCTGAGCATTATTGTTCCTATATGAGAAGTTCGGATGATCTTTCCAACCAGGATTGTAAGTGTTGGAGTACGGATTGTACTGCTGCCTCTGTTGGAAAACATTTGCTTGCTCCATCTGAAAATTTTGTGAATTTTGAGCATTGTATTGGCAATCATTACCATAGTGGCCTTGGATGCCACAGACTTCACAAACAGGATTATTCATAGGAGCCATGGATGACAATGCATTGATGCTCATAGGTTGAGTAGAGGGCTGAGATGTCTTCAGAGAGTGGATCTCCTGAGTTAATGCAGCTAGTTGAGATGATAATAGAGAATAAGCATCCACTTCAAGTTTACCCCCTTTCTTGGTTGCTCTCGGATTACTGAAGTGATTGGCAGCCAAATTCGAAAGAAAAGCATGTGCATCATCAACTCCTTTATCCAGAAATACACCACCCGCAGCGTTATCAACCATACCTTTTGTCTCAGGATCAAGACCATTGTAGAAGCGTTTAAGAAGAAACCACTTCTCAAGACCATGGTGAGGGCATGCACGTTGATAATCTTTGAATCTGTCCCAAGCATCCCGTAGAGATTCACCATAATCTTGCTTAAAACCCATCATCTTGTCGATCAAATCGTCGGTTCTGTTAGGAGGGAAGAACTCAGTTAAGAAGGCTTGAGCAATCTCATCCCACTTGGTCAATTCAATATCGTTCAACCACTTTTGAGCTTTATCACGAAGAGAGAAACCGAACAACATGACTTTCAACTGGTCTGGAGTGACACCCTGATGTTTAATTGTAGAACAGAGCTGTTGAAACCGTTGCAGATGAAGTGTAGGATCTTCAGAGGCAAGCCCAGCAAATTGATTCTGTTGGATCATAGTGAGCAAAGCAGGCTTGATCTCGAAATTCTCTGCTTGAATAGCTGGCATAGCAAGGCCAGTAGGTACCCCACTCGGAGAGGGCTGTGAGTAGTTCTTCAAAGATTTGGGAGGAAGGTCCGCCATCTCAATCTTTGGTTCAGATATCCTTTGCTGCTTCTTTTCCCTTTGTTGACTAAGAGGAGTTGTATCCTTTTTCGCTTGATCAATTTTCGTTTGAGACCTGGTCTTGGGCATCAACAACTAAACAAGGAAAAGCAGTAAGATCGGTCTCAGTTGGAACAAAAGTTCCAAAGAGACAAGAGAAACAATATAAAACAATCAAACTAAAATTATAGAAACTAGGCGTCTCCCCGGCAGCGGCGCCAAAAACTTGATATGTTAAATTTTACCTAACCGCAAGCGCACGGTATCTATTGTAGTAGATATTAGCAAATACGGGTCGAATCCTCAAGGAGACAGTTTCAATTTCAATTCAGTTGTTATCAATTGTTCTCAGTCACAAACGATTGTTGGAGAATTGTATTAACTACTAAAGCAAATTTAACAAAGGTTTTAAATCAATTAATTAAGGGATCTAGGGCAATTCAGGTTCACCATGTTTACACCAAACAAATCACAAAAGTATAGCTTTTCAATGGGATTAAGTAATTAAAGCAATGGTTAATCTTTCTCAAGCATTAACAGTTAATCTTTCTCAAGCATTAACGCTCTCAGAATATCTAATGATGTTCTCACACTCACCTTCAATTCTGCTAATTGTATGTAAGCCTCTAGTAGTAAAATCTCTCGATCTATTACTCCTATTGCAATCAATTAATCCGTGATATTGCGCAATTACACAAATTAAGAATTATAACATATCAATCAGAATTACTCTTTACCCATCAATCTACTAATCAAATTACGCCCAAATCATGGTGCAAACATGGCTCCCCTTAATACCCTAGAATTAAACTACTCACTCATGGTAGAAGTAAAAACAATAATAATAATGAAAGAAGCCATAATAAACATGTAATAATAAAACAAGAGAATAAAGAATACCTCAAACTTTGTATTAACGAAGAACAATGAAGATCCAAATTAAACCAAGTGCTTACAAAGGAAGAGATGAAGAGAGAAAACCAAAACCCTAGCTTTTTCAAAATATATAAATTACGTCCTATCTCCCTCTCTCCCTCTCTATCCCACGTTTTTATAATATATCCCCCAATAAAATCTGATATCTTTCTTCTAATAAAAGTATTTTTAATATCCTAATCAATTTACAAAAAGATATCCATAATTGAATAGGATTTTCTTGTAAAATTCGTCACTAATTTTGCTCCTCTGTTTCTGGGCTCTTCCAGTTGGATTTTGCTTACTGGACCACCTCTAAATTAAAGATAATTCCACAAGCTTCGCGTGGGCTGTAATTTCGTCAAATTCTGACTTCTGGAACTCAAGATATGGCCAAAACAGTGCAGGCAGCCCGTGCAGCCCAATAATACGAATTTTCTCCTATTTTATCTCCAAAATAGCTCTTTTTGCTCCAAATCCTTCCAAGTTATGAATTCTTTATTTCCTACAATAAAACAATAAAATCTATTAAATAAAAATCCAAATCAATGCAAAACACAATAAATATGAGAATAAAATCATCTAAAATATATATAAAAATATACTCTATCAACAGCCTCACTTCATAACTTAGTAACTTTTGTGAGTCAAGTTTTTCATACACTGTAAGCCATATCTCTCTGAGAAAAACGAAGCTGAGAATACTACCATTTGTATTCACAGATTGTAGCAACCTTTATCTAATAATACATTAGATTAAAGTGATATTGTGTCTTGTGTTATTTATTTATCCGCACCTTCACTTCTACACACACAGGCACTTATCTGCTACATAGACTCAATCAAAGAAAAGTTCAAGAATCCATTCACCCCCCCCTCTGTATTCTTTTACCGTATTCAATACTCAACAGTAACAGTTTATGATGTTTTCTTAAGTTTCTTATTTTATGCTTTTTAATTTGCTTCATTTTCAGTATATGATTGTAACTTCATTATTGGCCTACAATATTTTATTGTTTTAATCTGCTTAATTTGGAATATTCATTAATTATATCACATTACACACATTACATCTTTCATCTAACATGTGATTTAAATGCTTTAGGAATTTAATCTTTTAAAAGCCACGCGAAGCGGGTAACTATCCTAGTAATATATATATCAATGGAATCTTATCCTCACATGATCGTTACATTGTCATTCATGTACACGAAGTATTACAAAATCCAAATACGTTGTATGATCTTATTAGAGATCGAGTATGTGAACTGAACTTTGAGTTAGAGCCCTCTTGCATTTTTGGTTGGCAGATTGAATACGATGATGGTAACTTTTCGATGTTGTTCATAGAATTTTTCTTAAGTAGTGATTATAGTGTAACTTTAATTTATCGTTTTGACAATACATACACCGCATGGCTTATTTTAATTTAGATATAATTTTAATTTTTTGGTTTTGAAAGTCTATTAGACTTACAAGATTTTGAACAAAATTGGTTGAGAAATGAATTTTAAAATGTCAAAGTTGAAAAAAGTAATAACTTGAGAAATTTTTTATTTATCAACAAAGCAAATAGAGTTGCAAAAAACCAATAACCTTAATATTTTTGGGATTAAAATTACTTTTGAAAAGGTGGGTAGATATGTTTTGAGTTGAATGTGTAAGTTTGAAAAGGTGTGTAATTATGTTTTATTAACATAATTGATTGAAATATTTAGAAAAATTTCATATTGAGTTAAAAAATAATTCAAAATTATAATACACGTTTGCAAGGTTTTCCAGACTGCTACATATTATATGGCCCTATTAAAGAGAAGTACTCTCATGCCTCCTTTTTCTATTGTCAATCATAGTCTCTTTCCCATGATATTAAAAATGTTTATCATTTTTGTGTTTTTAATTCTTTCAAGATTTTAGTTATGCCAAATCATGTTATCTGAAATGTGCATTCTATCCAACTGAAAGTTTGAAACTAAGCCTGCAGTTCTTATTAATTAATTAATATTAAGTTATTTATGTTTCTTTTTGTTTCAGATGCAAGCAGATTGGTAATGCAGTTACGTTTCCTATATCAATGGCCATGGGTATACTCGATCTATATAGGCAAAGCTATCAAAGGAGTTGATATTAGCCAACCTTTGGATCTCTCATTCAAGTTTCCCGATTGTCTTGGCCAACTATCGACCTCCAACAAGAATTCAGAAGTATCAGATTAGTGATATCTGCAAACTCTTGTAATCTCTAGCCTTAAGTTTGTTCACACTTTGTCATATGAACCCATCTCCTTTTTTGTTCTACAACTTCAAGAAAGCTTACTTTATCAATCATCTACTTTGCACCTTGAGCACAATACTCATGGTTTACTACTACTTAATTAGTATTCTGTTTTGCTTACTGCATAAATACAAATTAAGCCGATTGGTACATTTATGAATAGATAAATAAAGAATAAAAATATTAATTTTAGTGGATTTTTGACATCAGTTTATAACTTAAGAGGGCTTAAGTCAACATTTCATAAACAGAAATTGTTGTTGAAGGATGCTATATACAACGAAAAGTTTAAAGAACTGATGTCTTTTACTATGTTTAACATCGTTTCTTTTCTTGAGTTGATGTTAATATATATGATACACATCGGTTAGTTGCCAGTAAACGATGTGCCAGATACTATTGGACATAATACTATTTGACATCAGTTAATAAACGATGTAAAGTTTTGGACCTTTCTCTACACCCACATAGACATCAGTTGAAAAATATTTCTCAACATTACTTTTATAGTTCAATTTTTTTCTTTAGTTACATAGAAATTGGAACACTCGATTCTCGGAGTAAAGTTACCTAAAGTTAACTAGATTTTGGATTATACGTATCATTATTGCTGCGTCATTTTTAAATTTACAGGTCAAAGTATAAATGATAGGGTCCCCTATCTCTACTACCTCTACTAAACCCTTACTTTTGTCTAGTACAACCTGGTTTCTTCTTCTTCTTTTTTTTGACAGAGTAACCTGATTTCAAAACCAAACATTTATATTCTCCAAAATCCATACATCACTACAAAATGTGATTTCATAGAAACTTACTCAGGAAGTTTAAAAAAATGTGAAAAATGTTATCTTTTCCCTCTAGGTTAGAACCAGACCCTAAGTAGTTTTCTTACAGCCGCCCCCCATTTCATTACCCATTTCCTTGCCCAAATCCTTCTATACGCTCTTTCCACC
Organism: Kitagawia praeruptora; assembly: GCA_037693485.1. Taxonomy (NCBI): domain Eukaryota; kingdom Viridiplantae; phylum Streptophyta; class Magnoliopsida; order Apiales; family Apiaceae; genus Kitagawia; species Kitagawia praeruptora. The sequence continues at coordinate 15,322,880 of CM075347.1, forward strand.
CTCACTTCTCCTTCATTTATCCTCTCTATAGTTCACTTTTTTTTTTTGCTAAATGGCATAGTTCGCTCTTTCCCGCTGGTGGGCGCCGGTGAATTACTACGAAGATATTCCTCCAGACCCTAACTCTTTCTCTCTCTCTCTCACTTCCGATCTCTCTCTCTATTATTATTATTATTATTATTAATGGCTAGACATCGATTTTTAACCAATGTCTATTGACATTTTTCTAGTAGTGAGATCTAAATTTTTTATAAACAAACCCAATGTTTGAAAAGTTTTAGAAGATCGTAAACATCCGTCTCATAGCAATTAAATGGATGCTTAAGTGAAGTTTTGAACAAGTTACTAAATTGATTGAGTAACTAGCATAATAGCCCGTGCGAGGCACGAGGCATTTCTAACATTGTTGAACATCGCGAAGATGTGTATTATTTGAACGATTTGGTGATATTTTCATTAGAAATATATGAAACAAATTTGGAGCACATATGTGAGGAATGCACGATCACCAAAAGTGTGGGAGGATACCGTTGTGGCTTCTGATGCCAAAACAACTTCTTCCTCGACCACCAATAGGCAAGTATATGTCTTTGCAAGCATTTAAAGGGAAATGACCATGCAACATATTATTGAATGCTTTCATGTTTAAAATTTTAGACATTTTACAATACATTTTAAAGATTACAAGTCCTTAATTATTGTAACATACAAGATCTTACTTATTAAAGTTAAAGTCTGAGGTACTCCCTTTGTTCTCCTATTATATATAGAAGAAGATACACTATTATAGAGCACTAAACTGATAACCGACATGGAGTACAAATCTCATATATATATATAAATGTTTCAAATTTCCTTTCAAAACTTCATATCTTTCTTATTTCGCTAATTAATTTGCTATATTTTGTATAGTATTTATCATACTGTCTTATAAATAAAATATATATTATATGTAATTATTAACCAATAATCGATATGTAATCCAAATCGCATTTGTATATTTTTTTAATTTTTTTTTAAAATTCATATTTTTAGTATGCCTATAGTTTAATTGATTCTAATTTGACAAACCAATTTTAATTTAGTGCATTTCTAAAGATAGTTGTTTTTCAAATTTTAGCTTGCGGACATGGAAATCAGGTCATTTCTGTATTGGAGTCTAGAGGAAAAAATGTCACTAACTTTCTGATTGTGGACATAAAAGGAGGAATACTTTTTTGTTTTTACTTCTTCCATTCATTCATAAAATTATTTTCTACCATGCAACAAATTATTGAATGCTTTCATCATGTTTGAAATTTTAGACATTTTACAATACATTTTAAAAATTACAAGACCTTAATTATTGTAACATACAAGATCTTACTTATTAAAATTAAACTGTGAGGTACTCCCTTTGTTCTCCTATTATATATAGAAAAAGATACACTGTTATATAGCATTATATACGTAATCTTAATTATAGTATCGTCTCATAACTCAATGATATATTTTATTTAGTTATTTAATCGATAACTGATAACCGACATGAAGTACAAATCTCATATATACTACAAGGAATATGGCCTGTTGCAACACCGAAAAAGTGTATCATTAGGCTCCAAAAGTGTTACAATACATGTTTATGCAACACTTTTGCTAAAACTCGGTGTTGCATTTGCCGGCGTGGCAACAGCCTTCTGTAGCAACACTTTTTGTGTTTATTGTAACGCTTTTCAAAGTATTACAAAAAGAGTTTGGTGTAATTTGTTGTAACACTTTTGCATGTTTTAGCAACATTTTGAATATGTTACAACAGACGAATGCAACACTTTTTTGCAACATTAATTGACTTAAAAATGTTACAAAGTGAGTTTATTGCAACATATTTTTGCAACATTATTATGCATTTTGCAATACTTTTGGTTTTTTTGCAACATTTTTATGCAACATTTTGAAACCTTTTGCAATACTTTTTGATATTTTTGCAACATTTCTCTGCAACATTTTAATTACTATTGTAATACTTTTAAATTTTATTGGCAACACTTATTTGCAACATTTTTATTAGTTCACATTGCAATGTCCTGTTTAAAATTTCAATATCCATGCATGAAAGCATATACCAAACCAGAAATGACATTTCATTAATGTCCAACCAAACCAGAAATGACATTTCATTAATGTCCAACAAACACGTCAATAATGAAGGCCAAACATTAAACGCATAGTCTAAAGTCGAAACACACAAGTCGACTTACACCAAAAGTACGTCACTCTGCATAGTCTAAATAGTTAATGTTACTACACCAAAAGCACGCATATAGAAAGCAATACTTATGCACTGATCGTCAATCATCATTTTCGTCGTCGACCTCGTGAGCATTGTCATCTGATCATCCTGCTCTCCTGATCACTGCCTTCTCACTTTCGTCACCAGATGCAAGACATAACTCTTTGACATCAAGGTACTTCAAATCTGGATTGATTTCTCCCAATTTTGCTACTACCTTTGACATTTTCTCACACACCCTTTTATCTACCATCTTCTGCATTTCAGCCATGATTTGCTCCCTTAAGTACCTATAGCAGCAACTTAAGTTAATGTCATAATATCTCATCAATATAACTGTGTTTCTCTATTTCCTAAGCCTATGATGCTACTAATTAACAAGCTGCTGTAAAATTCCAACCTCTGCTAGTGTAAACATTAATAAAGATGAGGTTTAAATGTTTGATTACCAGAGAGCCCAAGCATGTAGACAGATATACTCTGATAAGTTTTTACTCAAATCTACTAGTTTCCGCTTATCAAATTTCAACTGCAACAGGAAGAACACAAACTGGTTAGCAAAAAAAGAGAACAACTCAAACTAGTTCATACATAAAAAGTGGTACAAGTATTATTGTTGACTCGTATATCAACACTACTTTTGAATTTATATTGATAAATTTAACAAGTTCATACATAAAAAGTGGTACTTATTTCATACGTAAATTCATTTGCATGCACATTCAGAGCATCTAAACCCACTACTCATAAATAAAATAAAAACAGTTGATAAAATAAAAACATCTCTGTTTCAGCAGCAAACACGTAAGTTATATACGCTTTCCAGAAGACGAGAACCAAGTATTCGAGATTTCAGGATTTTTAATGAAATTTTCACTTAATCCACCATTTACTCGAGCACATCTAAATATCAGTGTTTTATCTTTATGTAACTAGAAAGCCTATGGTATAAATTACGCAAAAACTTTTTACAGTTAGTGATCTTTATAGCCAATTCTGCTAGCTTAATGTAGTGACATAAGATATATTCAATAAACGAAATAAATAATACTTACTGCATTATCACCTCCACGCCAGCTATATGAATCAGAAAGATCATCCAGAAAGCCATTTTCGTATCCTGAAGAGCACTGACCAGAATTGACACATTGCTGTTGCTCAGGAGAACTTTGAAGAGCCTACAAGATATAACAAGTGTATGAGCATCAAAAGAATTTCTCTTGGTGAAAGAGGAGATTTTATATGGATTCGGGAATGAATTTAGATGTCACATATCCTCAATAATATGACATAATATAGGTACGCAGTCCAAGCACACATACTCGAAGGTGGTGCTTTAAGCAAATGGTATGTTAGCTTTACAAGTAGACGTATTTAGTAGTTTAAGCTTGCATACAAGAATAAGTACTCGACCATCTAGCATTTACAGCATTAGAACAAGTGTTGAAACTTATTTGGGACAAAAAATGTCAGAATGCCTTTTCTAACATTACACCCTTTCACTTCCACAGTCTTGACATAATCAAAGGTAAATACTTTGCCCGAAGTAAAATATGTATTCAGCTCATCATCAGAATGACCCCCCCCATGTGCAATGCCATGTTGGACAAAACGCTAAAAAGACCTATTCTAACATTACATCATTTTACTTTCATGGCTTGGACATAATCAGAGGTGAATACTTTTCCAGAATTACTATCCGAATATATGATTGAAAAGTGACATTATGAAACTGCTGCAATTCTGTTAATACAAAACAAATTAAATATGCTATTGTGTTGAAAATACAGGAGGCTGACTGACCATACTTTAACAACTCGATTCTTTGCATGGGGAGAGGTCAACAATACTCCAGAGTTTAATATATGCAATTAGGTCTGCTCGACTGCTTTCGTTAACAAAAGAAATATCACTGACTATTACTCTATCAAACAGAAACAACGAATCACGAAACAAAATTACAAAAGGGGGAAAAGATAATTACTTGTGATCCATCTCATATATGTCCCCAATAAACACTAACAAATCCACCTTCTCCAAGCTTGTTTTCATAATTAAAATTATTGGTAGCAGAATGCAATTCCTTCAACGAGAAAATCCTCCACGACGACTGTGGTTACACTTAAATAGTAGAGTAGTACATAAACCTACCTTGAGATCATACACAAAGGCCAAAGCAAAGTGTAGGAAACAAGATTAAATGAAAAAAAACCATAGATATGAGATCAAATAATTTTACCACATGGGATCATTTAGCTTTTATAGAACAAAAAACAGCTCCACAAACTTATAGATGGAAGTCGACCCTAATTCAGAAATGTTCTGAAGCACTGTATAGAATCAACTGATTTAAATTCCAATGTCTAAAACAGAATGAGCAATATATTTAGTCAAGAAAACAGAAAAAAGCAAAATTTCAGCAGCTCACATACAAACTCCCATCCATGCAACAGAAGTTACTATGCATAGCAGTCATAATTACTTTGTATTGGTTGGGCACAGACGAGTCCCTTGCTGATTGACCTTCCCAACACTAATGGTAACAAGCAGAACACACAAGCATCTGGCGAGCATTGCAACTTCCGATGGCTCAAAGTGCTAAACACATGTCATAAAGAAAACATTAGTTATTACTTTCCAGTAGAATTCAATATGAAACATTATTTCAGCAGCATCTTCTCCCACCATAAAACAATACTACCAATTAATACGACAATGAGCACCGTAGCTATTAACTGAAACATAAAATAGGGACATGTACTACAAACAAGAATCATATATCATAAACTTTACAAAAAAAAATCCGAAAGAGCATCTAAGAGGTTACATGTCAAATTCAATAAGAGAACATAAGTAGTTGCTGACACAAAGATCAGGCAATGTTTTTTATTTTGATAAGGAAACATATATTTAACTGATATTGCCATAGAGCTATAAAGTAACTAACTACCTTCGGTATTCCATGAGACACTAATCCAGAACCAATACCTGACCTCGTAGTAGCTGCTTCCCCATAGGTCATCCACTTGTAAATGTGAAAAGAGGTTGCAGATGGATGACAAAGTTACGATTCAGAATTGTGTATGCAAAGTTACGATTCATAATCATATATTCAAGTATAAAAGTGAATTAACTTACTCTCCAATCGTTCCATCAACTCGAACTCATGTACCCAAATACTTGCAATCTCTGAAAATACTCCAACCGACCACAAAAATGAACTTCGTTCAATTTATAACACATTTGGGACTAAGGGGAAAAAATGAAAAGCAAAAAAGCGAAGAAAACTAGAGATTCTGATAAAATAAAAATTCAGAGAGCAGTGAAATTCATATAACTTGAAGGGTAATACATAACAAACACTTTATACTATGAACGCTGCAAGCTATAAAACTAACTAGCTTTGAAAACTAATACAAAAATTATAAGCATAGAACAAAATACACAAATTATAAGCATATAAAACTGACAACGGATGCAAAATACAAAAATTGACACAAAATTAACAAACAATTACCAAAAAATTAATAAAACTAGCTCACACAAATTGAACACAAACATCCAACATATAATACCAGTTTTAATCGACCAAAAATTATGAACATATAAAATCCAACATATAATCCAAATATTTTCACATACACACACATATATCCATGTATAATCTAACATAATCGAAAAAATTTGGGTAATTTACCATGAATTAAAGCTCTAATTGAATCTTCACTCCAACTTTACTCTAATGGGGTTTTACGGTTTTAATTAGGGATTTGAGAGAGGTGTGAGAGATGAGTGAGAGAGATGGTCGAGAGAGGTGATAGAGATGGTCGAGAGAGGTGAGAGAGACGGTCGAGAGAGGTGAGGTCGAGAGAGTGAGATCTGAGAGAGGTCCGTGAGAGAGAGAGATGAGAGATCTGTTTTCTGTTTTTATGTAATAAAACATTATTTCTGTGTAATAAAAGTCTTAGCACGACAAAAATTTGGCAAGCCCGGGAACAAGCCCGCGAACAAAAAATTAGAATTTTTCGGTGGTGTATTGTAACACTTTTTGTAAAGTGCGAAAAGTGTTGAAATTGTTATAAAATTTAAAAATTATCATTTTGCTTGCAACATTTTTGGTATTTCTTGCAACACTGTAAAAAATATTGCAATAGACTACCAAGTTTTGTGTCTATTGTAACACTTTGTGTAACACTTATACATGTCGGTGTTGCAACAGGCCATATACGGTGTAGTGATATATATATAAATGTTTCAAATTTCCTTTCAAAACTTCATATCTTTCTTATTTCGTTAATTAATTTGCTATATTTTGTATAGTCTTTTATCATACCGTCTTATAAATAAACTATATATTGTATATGTAACTAGCATAATAGCCCGTGCGAGGCACAGGTCATTTTTAGCATTGTTGAATATCGTGAAGATGTGTATTATTTGAACAATTTGGCGATATTTTTATACATTAGAAATATATGAAACAAATTTGGAGCACGTATGTAAGGAATACACGATCACCAAAAGTGTGGGAGGATACCGTTGTGGCTTTTGATGGCAAAGCAACTTCTTCCTCGACCACCAATAGGCAAATATATGTCTTTGCAAGCATTTAAAGGGAAATAACCATGCAACAAATTATTGAATCCTTTCATGTTTGAAATTTTAGACATTTTACAATACATTTTAAAGATTACAAGACCTTAATTATTGTAACATACAAGATCTTACTTATTAAAGTAAAAGTCTAAGGTACTCCATTTGTTCACCTATTATATATAGAAGCAGATACACTGTTATATAGCACTATATATAATCTTAATTATAGTATCGTATCATAACTCAACGATATATTTTATTTAATTATTTAATCGATAACTGATAACCGACATGGAGTACAAATCTCGCATATATATATATATATATATATAAATGTTTCAAATTTCTGGTCGTGTAGATTGATTCTACTACAGAATCAATGAGGTTTTCAAACTAATAGTCCATCTGATTACACTATTCGCAGGCACGGGTCATACTCTAGCAATTGCTATAAATTCTGTATAATTTTACGATTTAAGGATATTTTTTAATATAATTGCACCTTTTATGTTCATACATATTATAATATCAGTATTTTAATTTATGTATTATTTTATTTATGTATAGATCATATGAGCATAAAAAAAGGATGTTTTATAGCATATAAATATATTGTATAGGTTATAACACAATTTCTTTTAAAACAATGATAAAAAGACATATCATCGATGTGAATAATACTCATCATACAATACTTTCCAGATAAAATTAGTACGCTCCTTAATATTTATTTCTTTAAATATCTCATCAAGATATATAAGTCGCATAGAATTATAATCCGAAATTACGAGAGGGCTGATTCCCAACACCAACATTTTTCATATATTGTTTGCATAAATATTAAAGGTATGGTGCTTTTGTAATTTTTAAAAATATAGAAATATTATCGTAAGTTCACAACCATTAAAATGATACTTTTTGCACTTGTGTTGTGGTTTAATTTATAGTAATAGATAGATTGTGTACCATATTGTGAAACCTAAAATACAATATTTTTAAAATAATACGAGTCACCATTATTTTTACTAAAAAATTAAAATAATAATAAAAATAAGATAATGGAGAGGTCGGGTTTGTGTAAAAGGTTTATTAACTCAAAATAATAAAGTCCATGCAGCACAAAGGTTAGTAGGCTAAATTGTGTAGAGTAGGTTGTAGGTACGATTCACCATAAAAATAAAATTTACTCATTTTTTTCATTTAAATAAGAGAGTGAAATTTCATGTAATTTTATAACTTGTAAGGGTATAACTGTAATTTCATAGAGGATTTATTGGCTCAAAACCCCCCTAAAATTCCCCTTGTTCTCTTATTATATGTAGAAAGAATGGATGGATGTGTACCATATTGTGAAAGCTAAAATATAATATTTTTAAAATAATAATAGAAAATAAGATAATGGAGAGGTCTGGTTTATGTAAAAGATTTTTTAACTCAAAACAAAAAAGTTCATGTAGCACGGTGGTTGGTAGGATAACTTGTGTAGAGGAGGTTCTAGGTTCGATTCACCACAAAAACTCATTTTCCCATTTAAATAAAAGAGTGGCATTTCATGTAATTTTATAAATTGTAAGGGCATAACTATAATTTCACAGGGGGTTTATTGGCTCACAATTATCCCTCTATTATATATAGAAAGAGATTATTAACCAATAATCGATATGTAATCCAAATCGCATTTGTATATTTTTTTTATAAATTTTCTTAAAATTCATATTTTTAGTATGGCTATAGTTTAATTGATTCTAATTTGACCAACCAATTTTAATTTAGTACATTTTTTTTATTAAATTTCACAACAAAATTAACCACGAGCACTTCATATGTGATATTGTTAACAAAATAGTTGATCTCAAACAATAATTATTTTATATATGCATTTCATATATGAGATTATGAACAAAACAATTTATCTCAAAACAATAATTATTTTCTCCATATAAAAAATATAAGAAAATTTTCTGTAATATTTATTTAGATGGGTAGGTTTATAAATAATTATAAAAAAATAATGCGCATAAGTTATAATATAAGTAATTTTATCTTAAATGAATAGTTTAATATATATTAAACATAATATAACCCAAAAAGTATTTATGTATGTGGTTAATGAATTCCATTATAAGTATAAATGTCCATCTAGTCAAATTGGTTGGTGAGTTTAGTCTCATTATGAGAGGTCATGCGTTCAACTCCTTGGAACAACAAATTTTTTTAAATATTATAATTGAGTTAGGTTCGGGAACTAATTTATTTGCTCAGGATGTAGGTTTGACAAGTACATGTTCTCCTATTATATATAGAAAGATAATTTTTAGATTGAGTTTAATGTTGGTATATACATATATACTTACCTCTCATGATTTACCTCATATTTTTAGATTGTTTTAATATGTACTTAAAAGTATAGTACATATGAATTTTAATATAATATAACAAAATGATCAATATAATATATAATGGTTGAGTTATAACATATACTTATATCAATATACGATAAAATAAAAAAAAATGATTTTAGAAGTCATATACATGCGCGGGTCACTAAGGTCGTTTTTATCATATTTTACATTGATTGAAATATTTAGAAAAATTTCATATTGAGTTAAAAATAATTTAAATTTAAAATATAAAAAAATTTCAATTTACCCAATTTTTTAATTGAACTTCAATATTGTGTAATAAACATTAGACTAAAACTAAATATTTTAGTTTAAAAGTGTATAAATGTATATGTATAAAAAAATGATTGAAACAACCATAAGGATGACTTTTACTTAATTTTAAGAGACTTTGTAATATGTCTCAAAATATAATTTTACATATACGATCAATTTTTTCCAACAAAATCAAATGAGTTTACATACGCCTCTATTATACACGGATAATTTTACTAGGATAATTATTTATATCATACTTAAATATTCAATTTAATAAAGTTCATTTCACGTAATTAATAGCTAAATTAATAATTTAGCAATTATAAGTATTTATGTGATTATTATCGTATGGATATTTATCCAAATTATATGAAATCTAATCAAATTATAATATATTTGGTTCAAGAAATTGGTGTGCAATATTACAAAATAACTACAAAAATATGATATGAATCAAAATCTTATTATTTATCATATTTTTAATTACAAAATTATTTTAATGTATATACAGTTTACACAAGAAATTAGTTCAGTTGATCAGTTGGTATGGTAAAGAGTTGAATGTTAATGTGTGGAAAAAAAATAAAAAGTGGCACGTATGTGCCTGTATACACATAAAATAAAGAGGACATATATTGTAAAAAGGAGAGCCTAATTAAATTAGTTATTCAAAAACTAGAAAGAAATCAAACACGTGAAACCCTCGACCCCGTCTCTTTCCTCACCTGTCGCCTCCTCTACCCCTCTACTCCTTACCTACATACACTTAGTCTAAATAATCATAGCCATCACAGGAGACCCATCTTCTCCTTTCTCTTGTTTTCTTTTTTGTTTTTTCCTTCAGTAATTTTCAATAATCTTTATCTTTAGGTGAGATTTTTGATTCTTGCATCCATTTTTTTGGATGTTTTATGTCTCTTCTTTTGGAGTGGTTTGTGTCTCTCCTTTTGGAGTATTTTTGTTACGTTTTGGTTTGTTGTCGTGTTGTTTTAAGAATGATTTCTATGGTGTATTGGGAGATCTAGGAAGCCCACTTCGAATCTGGAACGGTGGTGATTATCGCGAGAGCTCACCTTGCACAACGAAATATTGTTCAATATATGGGGGCATCTGTACCCCCAACCTCAGTTGGTGTAACTGATTGGTATGAACACTGGATTATCACCGGTTATGTGCGCAGATAGGGCAATTCGAGGTTCCAGGGCAAAATAAAAAAAAAGTGCCCTCATTTTTTTTTTCTAAATATAAACTATAATAATTCAAGTAAATATAGTAATATGTGCGTAAGGTACAAGGGTAATTATTTAAGTTAAGGAAGAAAAATGTAAAATTTACCAAATTGTCATCCAAAATTTGTATTAGAAACTAATATAACCTCAAAAAACACCCCACCCCCTAAGGTCATCATCAAGTATTCTCTATAAATATTAATGTAATTAAAGATAAAACAGAAAATGAAAAGTAACTACTTAATTTTTTTGCTTTCATAAAAAAAACATGATCATAAAATCTAAATTCAAATGAAATAATAATTATTTTCACAAAATTAAGATGAGTGTAAAGTATTTACAATTAAGAAAAATATTGGTAATTAAACGTGTACAAATAGACTCTTAACTACATTATGAATTTAAGAGTGAAAGAGGGTCTTTGGTTTTTTAAAAGAAAAAGTGAGCAAACGTATTCAATCTTGGACTGCTAAAGCAATATCCAGAGCAGGGAAAACATTGTTGCTAAAAAACGTGGCACAATCGATTCCTTCGTTTTGTATGTCATGCTTTTTCATGCCAAAAACTTTATCTCAAGAGATTGAAAGAATGTTAAATAACTGTTGGTGGAAGTCGGGTTGTAGTCAGAGCAAAGGAGTGAATTGGCATTCTTGGGAGGCGATGAGTATGTCAAAAGGAAAGGGTGGACTGGGGAAGTCTCTATGGGTTCAACTTTGCCTTGGCAAACATGTGTGGATCGGAAATGTGTCAAGAATCCTTATATGTTGGTGTCTCACGTTCTTAAAGCTAGATATTTTCTGATAGACATATCATAAATGCTAGTAAGGGACATGGTCCTAGTTTCATTTGGTTGGGTATTTGCAAGCGAAGGATGTGTTGAGCAGCGGTTTTCGATGGGTGGTGGGGGATGGCAATGACATTGTATTAGCGAAAGATCACTGGCTTCGAAGTAAGCAGGACTTTAGAGTGGATAACCATCATATGTATGCGAGAAGGAATGAACGGGTCTCAGCTTTGTTTTACCCAGGAACAAAAATCTAGGACGTTGAGAAAGTGCAGGAGCTCTTTAACGAGGATGATGCAACAACTATTCTGCAAACTCGGGTGCCTCATGTGGTTGGAGATAAAATAGCGAATCTTGATATCGGCGGTGGCATGATCATAATGTTTGGAGCTCTGCAGTTACTCAGTCGGGATGATGGAACAGAATTTGAAGATTGTCTTTACCCCCATAAGATGAAGATCTTCCTTTGGCGTTTTTGTCGTAACAACTTACCAGTTAGGAATCGTCTTAAGGCAAAAGGTATCTCACTTCCTATAACGTTCCTAATGTGCAATGCTGACATTGAGTACCTCCTTCATATTTTCTTTGACTATCACTTTGCTACTAGCTATTGGCGGTATGTGAATCTTCATAATGATATGAGTGAAGTTTATTCAGCTCCTCGTTGAGTGTCTTTTGTATAAACTGGAAACGTTAACTCAGGAGGAGGCAAACGAAATTTGTACAGGTCTCTATGGCATCTGGTTTTGAAGGAATAAAAGGGTTTGGGAAGGAAAATCAGTGATGCTAGTAATAGCAATGGATGATAGTTTCAAAAATGTTAAAGAATGGAGAGAAGCCAGGAAAAGTAAAGGAAAGAACAGTATGAATCAGAGAAAGGAGGGGGATAGGGAAAAGAAAATGGGAACAGCCAGACCAAGGTGTTAGGTTAGGGGACTTACACAATCCGAGATTCACAATCACCGAAACAGAGCACACACCTAACCAATCGATTAGTTGACAAGATTTACCAAAGCGGAAAACGAGAACACACAAATACTTGACGTGGAAACACCCACGTCCCAAACTTGTATTATTAATCTTAACAATATCAATAATACATCAAAACAATAACACCTTGACGGTGTCCCAACCCGATACTTGAGCCAACAATGCTCAAGCACCTCCTAAACAAGACTTAAGACTACATCTTTTAAGTTTACACATCGCTCAGACAAATACAATATGACTATGCATATATAGCCATCACAAACTTAGCCACCAAGATATCCTTTTCATACTTGGTTTCTAATTACAATCCTTATTATACTTGGTTTCATATTACATAAATTTATGACCAAAACATATCATCTATAATAATTATATAAACATATAATTATTACCCAATCCATATATGTTTTGAATCACCCAAGCCCATACTACCCGTATTGGGTTTAAACCCAACAATCCTTCCCTTAAAACCAATATTGTTTCATCACCGAGTTTAACGGTTACCATCAAGCCATCGACGTCCATCGGCCAATGCCTCCCCTCGAACAAAAATCTCTCGATCATGTTCTTCCAACTTTTGAGTATCGCTAAACTCCAGTTAGTGAACTCCAAACCGCCGTTCTTCATCATAACGGTATATCCTTCCACAAAATCATGTGCATCAACCACGAGCGATCTCCCTTTCATTGAGTCGCCCGATCCCTGCTTTCACAATCAGTCAGCCTCCAGAAGAAAAAATCCATAGACTCATCCAATTTATTCAATCGGTTAATCAAACCATTGAAGCAATTATGATGATCTCTTCCATCTTCTTCCATCTTGAGTCCGAATGATTGATCCACGGTGCAAGTCAACCGTCATACAGCACGTAACTTTGTATCTTCCCACTTTCATAGGCTGCTTGTTATCATGGTGCTCTGCCGCAACAATTGAATCTTTAACTTTCCTCCACCCATACTGATCACGAACCTTGGCTCTTGGTACTACTTGTTAGGTTAGGGGACTTACACAATCTGAGATTCACAATCACCAAAACAGAGCACACACCTAACCAATCGATTAGTTGACAAGATCTACCAAAGCGGAAAACAAGAACACACAAATACTTGACGTGGAAACACCCACGTCCCAAACTTGTATTACTAATCTTAACAATATCAATAATACATCAAAACAATAACACCTTGACGGTGTCTCAACCCGATACTTGAGCGAACAATGCTCAAGCACCTCCTAAACAATAATTAAGACTACATCTTTTAAGTTTACACATCGCTCAGACAAATACAATATGACTATGTATATACAGCCATCACAAACTTAGCCACCAAGATATCCTTTTCATACTGGGTTTCTAATTACAATTCTTATTATACTTGGTTTCATATTACATAACTTTATGACCAAAACATATCATCTATAATAATTATCTAAACATATAATTATTACCCAATCCATATATGTTTTGAATCACCCAAGCCCATACTACCCGTATTGGGTTTAAACCCAACACAAGGTACATTCAAAGTAAATGTGGGGGCTTCAGTTTTTAAGGGGACTACTGTATTCACAGTCAGGATGGTAATTCGTGATCATAGTGGTGCTTTTCTAGAAGGAAGAAACCTTGCCCTTCCTTGCCTGCCATTTGTGTTTGAAGCAGAGAGTATTGGTGTTCGTGAAGCTCTGTCTTGGGTGATGAATAAAGATCGAGGAAATTAAGGAGCTATGGAGAGAGACTCACTGCTTTTCGTTGCTGCGATTCAGGGAAAGAATGAGAATAGACTGGAAGTGGGTCACATAATCGATCAATGTAAGGTTATATTACATTCGTTTCCGGAAGTTAGTGTCACAAATATTCGAAAGCAAGCCAACAAGGTAGCTCACGGTTTAGCTAGATTGCCTTGTTCCATTAATTGCTTGAATGTATTTACATCTTCTCCTACACATTTATTTGAGACTAGTTTGATTGATACTTCTATTTAATGAAATGATTTCTTTTGACTTCAGAAAAAAAGAAAACATAATGTGACAATTAGAATTCGCAAATTATATAGTCTCCTGGAAAAATTAGTACAACATTTCAACTCCAAGCTTTGAAACGAAAAATGGTATATATATAATATTCCCACAAGATGCAAACATGTATAATAAAACAGTTGCATGATTAACCAGCCATATATATTTTAAGGATTAGTACATGGGCTCCGGTCCCTGGCAAACGCATGCCAGGGACGGATTATTTGGCATACAACTTTTAAGCCGTTGGATCGTTGATCCAACGGCTGTGATTTAAAAAAAAAATTCGCACCGTACCGCATAAACTTTATGCGGTACGGAGTAATTACCAAAATGGCCTTACTGTTCACGTACCGCAGAACGTACCGCAGAAACTTTCTGCGGTACGGTGAACAGTAAATTTTTTATATAAAAACAGGGGGGCATTTTGATAATTACTCCGTACCGCATAAAGTTTATGCGGTACGGTATTGTTTTTTTTTAAATTACAGCCGTTGGATCAACGATCCAACGGCTTAAAAGCCGTATGTTAAATAAACCGTCCCTGGCATGCGTTTGCCAGGGACCGGGAGCCTTAGTACATATATTAATATAAGAATGCAGATGCCGTTATCTAACCTCGTCAAGGATGTCTCTGTCATTACCAATCGTTCATTACTAAGTATTTTATTTATAAAAATTCATAATTTATTGTGTGTGCAGATTACATAGTGTACTAGAACCATATATTTCTCACACTTTTCTTGAAGTTCCATGGCGATCATTCAGAACAAAATCCTCAGTTTTGCAGATGTTTCTGTGCATAACAACCCAAAAGATTGTTGGGTTATTATTAATGCAAAGGTAATCACTTTCATTTAGTCTTTTTGCTATACGGTGATAATCCGGGTCAAATTCCGAACATTTTTCGAAAATCGGATATTTTTAGAAAAACATACAGATGCCAACCCATGGCCTTCAAAATTTTGAGTACATAATTTCAGAATCTCTTATGATTAAAATATTTATACAGGCTTATGATGTAACAAAATTCTTAGATGACCATCCTGGAGGTGATGAAGTTCTACTACAAGTTGCAGGTACAGATAAAAACTTAATCAGTTACAATTGTCTCTGATTTCTACTGATTCTCCTTTAATTTTGCTGCAAGTCTTTAGTTAGTTTGTCGAATGTTCTTTGGCAGCTTCCACTTGCACAGACAACGAAACCAACATACACATACATAAAGAATATTCATGAAAGTAGATCAGAAACTAAGTGAACCTGTTGAAGTTATATTTTTTTTTTACGATAACTAGATTGTTAAAAGAAAATGTTTTCTCATGGATCATAAATACAGGTGAAGACGCAAGCGAAGAATTTGAGAGTGCTGGTCACGGCAGTGCAGCAAGATTAATGTTAGATGAATATTACGTTGCAGAAATTGATCCCTTGTCATCTCCGGTAAAAAAGACTAAAACTCCAACACCAGAATTATCAGTAAAAGGAAATACTGCAACACCTAAATTGCCTCCAGATACCGATAAACAAGAGAACAGCTACTACCTCAAACTTCTCCTAATTCTTCTTGTGTTAGGAATGGCCATTGCCCTTGGTTTATATTCTTCGAACTAGTTGTGTTCTGTTTATCTCTGTTAATAAAGTATAAGAACCAAGTTTGTGCACCAAACATTTTCCTATTTCAGAATGTAATGTATTCAATAGCATTGGCAAGGAAATCCTTACTAGCTAGCCAACTACACATACATGATATAAGTTATAACCACAGAAAGGTAACTTGTATTAATTTCAGGTGCAGATAAGAAATTAAACCCAGCAAAGGGTCTCAAAATATTTATCCTAGTTACCTCTTGATGTTACTCTTGAAAATAAACCCTCCATGTATACATCATGGTCATCATCCTGAACTAAGTTTTATAGATTACCATTAGTGTCGGTCCATCGTCAAAAGCAGAATTCTAAGAACAGGTAGTTTCACCATCATCAAAAGTCATTAAATAGAGCAAAAGAGATGACAGGAAGTAGAAACAAATATTAGGATCAATGCTGGAATCTTGAAGAGCAAAAAGACACCAGCCCCTCCAATTTACAATTTTCCAATCATGAAGTCCCAAAGCTAATGTAAAAAAACAGGGTTTCAAAGCATTCTGTGAACCTAATATCACCAAAACTAATACAGTCTATCTAGTTTTACAGTGCATAATATGAAACATCTAAAGATGATACATAATATTCGGGAACAAGAAATATTTAAAAGCAAACTACTGTTGTTGATCAAATCTTTAAATACAAAAATATATGGTTATACTTATATAGGGTCTGATGATCGTAGAGAGTTAATTAACCGGGAATAATATAAAATCAACTATTTAATGGAAATAAATAACGAAATAAATATTTATTATTGAATCTCAAACATACATTAAATAGTTGTATAAAAAAATTATCAAAATATAAAATTTTTACTCGAAAATAAATTCATAAGTTAAGCTGAGTCAGGCCCTAATTTGATTGCTTATGTTTGTGGGTTTCATTGTTTCAAGGCACAATTATATTAACAAGGCTTCGCATCTAATATAATCTAAGTGAGTATATTCAAGTGGGCTTCTTAAGTGAGTATAATCAAGTGGGCTTCTTGGCCTAAGACCTAGTACAATTTATGTAAATATCCTCAAGTGGGCTTCTTGGTCCAACATCATCACATTGGTAAATTCATGTTATTTAACCGCTCTTTTGACATTGACTAGGGAATATGCCCGTGCTACGCACACGGGAAATAGGAAAAAACAAATTTTATTTAATTTTGTATGATATTATTATTTATAATTTTAGTGTAAAAATCAATGTTCTTAGTATCAATATTTTAACAGTAATAAAATCTTTAATTATTTTTAAATAAAAATATGTTTCATATAATTTAGAAAAATAGTAATCAAATGATATTTAATTTAAAACCGTACAATTAAATTAAATGTTTTGTAATTTTTTTTTGGAGATTTTAAATCAATGTACTTAAATTTTCATAATATTAATTAAAGGGTAAGATTATTATTAAAAGCAAACACATGAAAAAATGGTTAAATTATTTTTTTGTTGTGGGAACATTTTGTAAAGGTGAATGTATTTTGTATATGCTTGCTCATTATTATATGTTTCGAATTCAAGTTTTCTAAGATAAATGTAGTACTTTAGTGCATATACATTATTTTCCTTGCATTAAGCTTGTTTTTATAAAAACATATTTCATATAATTTTATCTACAACATCGATAATTATTGAATACATTATTGTCAACAGTATTCAATATTTGAAGCACTCATTAAAATAAAAACAAATATCCTTGACAATGACAAAATATAAATAAATACTTACATTTGGAAACATTGATATCCAAATACTTATTTGAATGAAAATCAACAATAGTTCAAAAAAAAAGAAATATCACAATAAAGGTCTTGTGATTTTATTTTCAAAAGTCTCCCACTTTGTCCTGATGTTCATATTTGCCAAAGCTTACTTCTCCTGCATTTTACACAAATGTATAGATTTTGTAATAGTGATGTACATCTAATTAATCAATACATGAAAAAGTAAATCTAATTAATCAATACATGAAAAATAAATTAAATACAAATGTATAAATTTTAAAAAGAATGTATTACCAATTTTATTTTCTTGTTACACGATCTAGCTGAACCTGGTGTAGTGTCCCCAATGGCAGTGTCCCCAACAGCCAATTCACCATTCTGAAAAAAATTTAATAGCTTAATTAATATTTAGGGGTAAGCAAAATGGAACACGTGCATTTTTAAGACTTTGTAGGAATATGGAATGAAACAGATTTCAATATAAGAAAATCAACTCACATCTGCAGAACTTGATATGGTGTAATTTGGAATTTCTTGTGTAGAGTCAGAACATATTGACTTGGACTCTTTAGGAAGATAAGCATCAGTTGCATCATACAATCTACTACTGATTAACACATTTTCTTCATTTATCATAATATTTAAAGTAAGATCTTTGCCAGCAATATCCATTATCGACTGAGGAATGGAAATGTTTGATGCAGCCTGAAAAAGATTTATAGTGTACATATACATATTAAAAAGTTCAAAGAATATTGCTGCAGTAAAATAATTTTTCTAGTCATGAATAATTAAATGATTAATTTTTATACCTCCCCAAGCTCATCTATCATTGTGGATGCAGTTTTTCCAACCAAACGTTTAATTGCACGATCATGAAGAATAACATCAACAGCTTGTGTAGAATCCTCAGCAAGTACTTTAATCTTGTATCTATTTGAAAACAACCAAGATAATTTTTATATGTTCTTACCTTTGTACTAATAGAAGTTTATGAATTGGTTAAAATTTAAAAACAAACCTTGTCTCACCACTTGGCATATTCCTACGACACTTAAGACACTTAAACCTTTCCTCCAAATTGTATACCTCTTGTTGGCAAAAGAAACACCTAATAAACCACCAACTCTCAGTTTCATGCACCTTGCTAATTTTGACTTTGCACAAGACATTCCTCTGGCCAAAAAAATATACTTTTATTAATAAACTTGTGTGCTAGGTAATTAATTTTAAAAAATTGCTATCACACCTTTGCATATTCAGTGGAAGTTTTTTCAGTCAACTCCTTTAAAGTCATAGTTTCGATGACTTGTACATCATTAGACACTATGTCAGCCGAAATATCATTTTCATCACTTTTGAATCCTTCTTTTTCCAACCTATCAATTTTATTCACTGTCAGTTTTGGTATAATGTATTAAACTAAATGGAAATCTTTTATATACACATAATTAGTTTGAAAAGAAGACAAACATTGATAAATACCTTTTGCGCATTTCATTTACCGCATAGTTGTCCAAGTTGAAGTAGATTCTTGAAGACGGCAAGTTATTTATCTGCAGAGATGCTGTAATTTTTTGATAATAATGTCAGTCCATATATATAATAAGACTTTGGTAAATTAATCAAAAATTGTGCACTAAAAAAATTCAACTAACTTTTAAAAATTTCCAACTTTGCACTCGCAACAATTGCAATAACTGGTCGTGTCAAATCACGTTCACGTTCACGTTGATACTCTTTTTCAGTTGTTTCAGCCAATTTTCCCCAAACAGTAACCCTATGGGAGATCCTGGAAAATTATTTAATTTAATGGTGATAGTTAGTTATGTGTATTAAATTTATTACATATAAGAATACTGATTATGACATGTAGAAGTATTGCAGAAAGTTGAATGTATTAGACAAAAAAATGAGAAAAATCTACATAAGCATGAGGCATATAATTTAATTATATCATTGATCATAACATATCTTTAAAGCAACATATTAATATAGACCTACTGAATATAAGAATAGAGATCTACTTAAAATACTCTTAAGAATTTCCTTTCATACACGTTTGAATTAAAGAAAGTGGATTTTCGTTTGTTACCTTCCATTTGAAATTCTGAACCGAACAATCGCCCTTTGGCCAATTTTGGTAGGGATTGTTTCGAGCTTTTCATATTTTTCGACAGCACCAATGATATCTATAAAACAAAAGTAAAAAAAGTGAGATAGTTTTGCAGTAAAACGAAATTATGAAAGTATAAAATTAATCCCACAAAGTAAAGTGCATTGATAAAATATTTTGTATACTTGCCTGTAGCATATTCTGGAGGTTGTTTAGGAACATAGGTACTTGCCAAGTCGAATAAGTCTGTCAAGTCATAAAACTCGAATTTGTGCTTGGGTATCATAAAATCATCTTCCAACAGTTTTTCAACAGTGGTTGAGTTGATAAAGTTGATGACATATTTAGAAAAAACCGGCCTTAATTTAAGGGTGGCTTCTTTAACAGAAAAATTAGTTATGATATGGATATCTCCTTCATTCAGGCTATCTTGAATCTTGCTCCATTTGTCAGGATAAATGAATCCTTGCATGTGATAATTCTATAGAAATAAAATTAGTGAAATTAGTTTATGGTAATATAAGAACATTGAAAATTACTTTGTCATGTAAATATTGTAATACATTATGTAGGTTTCGTGAGTTTAGGTTTCCGAAATAAACTTACGTCGTCGTCCAGGATGATAATGTTATACCCATTGAATGTATTTTTTCCATCTGTTGAATATGATGGCCACATCCTTGTGATACGGACTTTGACCTTCCAATTTGTTCTCGCTGTGTGGAGCAACTCAAGTTGATCGAACATTATGAATAAGTTTCAATAGAATTACCTGTGATATTAAAAGAACAAACATTAAACATTGTGTAGATTATATACGTGTCTGTGTGTGTTTGTTTGTGTATATGCATAAGTTTATAATCAATGGAAAATAGAAGAGAAGTTAAGAACTTGAAGTAAGACGGATAGATCACCTTGGTTTAGTCGTTTAATGTAATAGGCTTAGCAAGTTTATATAGATGAGTGTGATGGCATATACCTAAAAATTCCTTAAATTGAGGCGTGAATCCAATACTTATTACTATTAACAAATATTATGCCTTAATTTGATTCAATATATGATATACTCCAATTAATATGATGATTTGATTTTGGTTTTATGTCTTAACTATACATAAAAATGTCCATAATTTTTTAATTTATGAAAAGTTCGTTTCTTTTTAAAACCAGAGATATATATTTACAAAATGAAATATCAATGTAATCATGTCAAAAAATTTAACATTTTAAATCATGGAATAATCGACAACAGATCTACTCCATTGTCAAAAAAAATAAAAAATTAGTACGTATATATCTATATATGGTAGTCTATTAACTGCTTCAAATTGACACACGGCAAATATATTTGAATATCCAATCAACATTATTTTAGGATCTCAAATTTTTTTATTATTAAATAATAAGACAATGTGACGTTGATCATTTTTCAAAATCTGTGCTAAAATACATAATCTATTTGACGTCAAATAAATTAATAAGATTTTGGTTTAAAATTTTTAAAAGTGAATATTTGATTTATTTGATTGGTATTGTCATCTTATTCTGTTATTTTGGGGATTGTCTTGCTAGCATATATATGGAAGATATAATAATTAATTTAATTAACAATATTTTAGGAATCAAATAATTAGATTATTCGAGGGTACATGATTGATTTTTGAAGGGGTGATGACAGAAAATAAAGTCAATCACATTATAGTTATACACGGATGTATATTGCCTAACTTTTAAAAATCAAGGATTATTTTTTTTCTCAGAAAGTTATCAGTAATGAATTTAATAATAACATTGATTGTTATATTTGGGCAAGAAACAATTAATAATGTAAACTAATGTGAAATACATTTTTTTAATAAGAACATAAGGATACTAATAAATAAAATAATCTTGATTGTTATATTCTTCTCGTATAACATATAGCTCCTTCATTTTTAAATAGGTAGAGGTTAAACCATCAAAAAAAAAGGTAGAGATTAAACTACAAAGCATCTGCTTTAAACTTTACACTTCACAGTAGTATTAACTATCATAGCTACTCTTGATTGTGCCATGATATAGAAAGCATGTCAAAGGTTTTAAAAAAGGATCTTCAAATTCTGGAAATTTGAAATGTAATAATTACTTAATATTTGTTGGTACCAAACCATAGAAAAACTTTGCACATTATAAAGTCATATCTTTATGCTAAACTTCCAACCACATATCTCGGTTCTTTATATAAATTTTGGACTGTGAATGTCATCCTCACTCTGCAATAGTCAAATCTCCAAACAATATGACAGAGGATCATATGCTTTCATTTGCCTGAGGAAAATAGAATAGATTAATATGGTAATTCATATGGACGAACCAATAAGTTATAGATTTTCATGCTTGATATGCAGAAGGTAAATATATACGAAAGTTTTAAGTACCTACCAAGCAACTCATGTAAAAAAAACTAACCCTGAATGTGTACGTTAAAACTTAAAATCAATAAATAACCAGAAACATGGTGTTATAAAAGTGTCTCAGTCCATCATGCCTCATTTTTAATCATTCCACCACCCACACACATACATTTACATTGATATCAGGCATAACTGCCTCCGTCAAGCTGGCATTCTTGAAATTCAGTATATATTTTCAAGTGAATCTACCTTAACTAAAACTAAAATCTTGACCCATTCTTAATTGGTAGACAATAAAATAAAAATTCAAAGGGAGTAAAAATTTGGTAACTTTCAGAAGTTAATTAGGTCTTGTTGTAAGATATAAAACAAAAACAAACTATGAATGCTAAAATGCACAGGTGTTTTGTTAGCAAAGATAATCTGTGAACTACCTTATGTCAGTAAAGATCTTATAATCTTTTCGAATGAACATATCGCTATCCAATATCAATCTTTACCTACAAACCATGGAAATAAATATGAATTAGTACTTAACCTGTCAAGTGTGAGACTGGTAAACAGGAAATAATTGTTGTATTATAATTCATATGATAAACAAAATGGTTTACATTAACCTGATTTTGGCAGATTGTAAAAAACTTCCTCATACACAACATTTGCAGTAACATTTGTTGGATATCCAGTATCACTTGGAATTAAGATGTGTAACCCAGATGGCGACGTAACCCTCGACACTGCAACATAATATTGACCATGTGTAAAAACAGGACTTGGGAGGTACAGGCCGACCTTGTCTAGTGATTGTCCTTGACTTTTGTTCACCGTCATGGCAAAACAAAGTTGTAGCGGAAACTGTATCCTCTTGAAAGTGAAAGGCCATCGCGTATCTGTTGGCTCCATCTCTATTCTCGGAATGATGTGTGTGGTCCCAACATCTGTCCCACATAATATTTCGCATAATATACTATTTTTCAAACATTTTTTTACAATCAGCCTTGTACCATTACAAAGGCCAATTATTTGATTCAGGTTCCTCATCAACATAACAACGGCTCCAACTTTGATGTTCAATTCATGTTTTGGAAGGCATGGCATATTGATTGAATTTAAATATTCAACCGGGAATGAAGATTCATAATCATCTTCGGAATTAACATGATCATCAATTGAATCTTGACTTAGATATGTATGCGTTTTACCTGGAATCATATCTAGAACATAGGAATTGATATCATGAACAACGGCATTTGTTGGAGTAAGAATGGATCGTTGTTTTAGATATGTTGCTGAATGCCTGTTATTTATGAAATCAGGATAAGTAACATTGACTATATCCTTTATTGAAGAACTTGCACCTCTTAGCAAGAATTTATCGGGTATAACAACTTCTGGATCACTGATCAAATCATCTGGATGAATGTTTGGCAGTTTTCCATCTCCAACATCCAACACCCATTGACTAAAGTTAGCAATTTCTGCATTTTCTCTTTCAGTTTTGCCTGAGGACAGTCGCATATTTTGTTCCAAAAGGAATACCTTACACTGATCCCATAATCTTGAACGGTTTAGTGATGCAGAAACAATTTCGGGTCTTGTACCTTTAGGAATCACTGGTAATATCTGCCTAAAATCACCACCAAAAACTACTGTTATACCACCAAATGGGCGTCCAGCTCTTGTTGCTTCAACTGAAGACATGATATCTCTTAATGAACGATCTACACACTCAAAGCCATGACGATGTTGCATAGGTGCTTCATCCCATATTATTAAACTTGTTTGCTTCATTAAGTCTGCAATGTCAGAACCGTGCTTTATCCCAGCAACAGAATACTGATCTAATTTCAGAGGTATATGAAATCTTGAGTGAGCAGTTCGTCCCCCAGGTAGTAGGGTTGCTGCAATGCCAGAAGATGCTACTGGCAAAATGATTTTCCCTTCGCCACGTAAACGACAACAGAGTGTTTTCCACAAAAAAGTTTTCCCGCATCCACCACTACCGTACACAAAAAACAACCCACCTTTTTCGTTTTCAACACTATCCATGATAGAATTATAGACATTCATCTGCTCAAGATTAAGTTGTGAGAAGAATTTGTTGTGCTGCTCCTTCATCTCTTTCTTGTCATATCCAGTTTCTTCCAATATCAGTCGATTTACACTATTACGAAGAAAACTTTCTTGAGGATATGGCATTGTTTGATAATCTTTTAGACTCTTTCCAACATCATTCAACAGCTTTTCAACCTCTGCAATGCTTGTCAATATTAGAAAACTTGACATGTAATATGTTGCATGTAAGAGGTAACTTAATGAAAAAGAATTGAAAAAAAAAAGTTTTAATAGTTAAATTTTTTAAGGTTAAAGGAAATTGGTTTAAATTTAATAACATATCTTTAATTATTTAAAAGAAACATATTTTAAACTTTGTATTTATATTCCTATATTATTATTTGAAAAGTAATTATATTTCAAATATCATTATAAGTTGATAAAAAATAAATAACTTGTGATTATATGATTGATTTTAGTGATTTTATTTCAGAGTTTCAGATATATGTTACTATTCTACATCATTATTTATAGTTAATAATTTTCATTAATAGACTTTAATGTATATAAATAATTAAGCTAAGAAAATTGGAGTAACTCAATATCAAAATCCAAATGATGAAAATAGTGATAATTTGAGCAAAACCAACCACACACAATATTTATTTAATATCATGATTATGGTTGAAGGGTTAAAGAACAATAATTGGTTAGCAAAAAATAAATAAATAACAATAATTCCTGTCAGTGTGACTGCTCGAATATTGTATAAGTTCTGTAATCAATACAAACCTAAACAATGTTAATATTAAAAGTAGGCTGATGATTGATTTATACTATTAATATAAATATATATTACTTGTGAGCTGGTTTAAAAAGAAATGCAAGTGCTTGATGTGATTCAGTGTGTTAATAAGAATTGATTCTCTAAAAAGCTATAATAATAATGGAAATTCATATAACAATGGCAGATAATTAGAGATGTACCTGCTAGCGTGTAGTTCTCTATCTCAAATTCACTGAGTTGGAGATTAGAATTCCCTGATTCTTTTCGTTTGGAATAAAGAATATCTTCTGACATACTGGCCCAGTGTTCTTTCCACAATCTCAATGGATCCGATACAGGACAGTTTGTCAGTATATGCATGAATAAAGCCCTCAGTTGTCTTGGCATTGATGTAACAGAATTTTCAGACATTGCCTCGTGCCATTGATTGTCATTTCTAAGAAGACCAAGTGCTTGACATGCTTCTTTAAAGGTTGAATATAAGTGGCCGTTTATAGTACGTAGGTCTTTGTAGGATGTTGCTCCCTTTTGACGCATCAATAGCATGCGAAGATAGAATGTATCACCACTGGACGCATGAACATCAGACAGCCTACCAATTACACTACCTCTTTGTCTTTGTTTCCACATTGTGGCATCTGCCTTCCAAGTGAAAGCCTTTGGAAATTCAGCGTAGGTGAATTCTCTAGCATGAGGAAAAGTTTTGTTTGCAACAAACCATGCTTCTAGTTTACTTCTACGATTTTTTGCCAAATCAACAACTTGTTCCAAATCATCACTTGTTTTGAAGCAAACATTTTTCTCACCAGGAATATGGACCGGCAAACGTTCCACTGATGGATAACGATAGTGAATGTCGAAGCCAAATAATCTCCAAGCAGCCTCAACTGCACATACGTATCTACCGTCAAGGTAATGTTTGATTTCATCAAGGCTTCCTCTTTTACTGGTGGATGCTTGAGTTCTTGATTCTTCATTTTTTCTTTTCAAAATCATAGTAGCGGTGTCGTGACCCTTCAAACAGTATTTAAATAGGTACTTTAGTGATCTCGAGCTATTACAAACTTCCAAGTTGATATGGCAATGAAAACGAATCAGCAAGTCCCGATTATACGGAACTACAAATCTGTTATCTAAGATAATTCCTTTTTTCTTCACAGCCCTGTCCATTCGACGTCTACGATAAAGAGGAAACCCACAATCATCGAAGCATGTACGACCATTGTACCTAGAAGCAATTATAGAAAATTAAAATTGGAAAATAAGTGTTAAATATATTGGTGATATACATGTTAACATGCCTTAACTAACACAAAATACATATTATATTTTGCTACTAATATCCACGCACCACTATTAAATGTTCATTAAGTATTAAATATTTCATTAGCAATGACACAATGTCGCATGTATTTACAACCTTTTTATTAGGATTATGAATGATGATTAATTTTTGGAATTGAATTACCTTTTCGGAAAATGCCGCATGCACTTGTTCTTAAGCATACATGGAGAATTCTTATAATCAGATCCACAAGGTCCGTGGATCATAAAGTTTTTAACCACTTCATAACCAACCGGGTCAGTTCTTCGATCAGGTATTTCTGCAGAGATTAACTGATCAATTTGTTCCACATTTTTTGGCCGATCATTCGGGTGCAACCAAATTAACATATGTGTATGTGGAAGTCCCCGTTTTTGAAATTCGATGACATGCATAACTGTTTGACAATGAGTTAAGTAATTAACATTAATTCTAATTATGAATTGACAAATAGATACTAAAGTTGCTACTTAAGAAAGAAATGACAAATAGTATGACTAACCTCCAATGCATCTTCTGAAATAATTCTTATTCTTGATTAAATCAAGCAATTGATCCAATTTTAATTTGAAAACCCTCGCAATTACATCAGGCACATCTGAAACATCTACACCAGGCATATAACTCAGCATATGTTCTATTTCAGGCCACTTTGTATTGCATGTCATTGTCAAAAAAAGTGAGGGATGACCAATAGTGCGGCAAATAGCCAGAGAATCTTTGAAATATTGATTCATGTATCGTGGTGAACCTGTGAATGTAGCTGGAAGTATAACCTTTTGCCCAAGATGGTCTGGATTTGTGTCACCTTTACGAATGGAATCACGAATGGATCTATATAAATCGGATCGTATGATCTTTTGGTGTCCTCTTATCCAATTTAGCCTATATTGTTCCACTGCAGCAAATGCATCAACAACAAATTGTTGCCACAAACGACCGCCTAGATGTAAAGTCATTCCTGGAAGGCAAAACATAAGATACTTAATACATAAAGTATAGAGCAGTCATTTTATATAGATATTCCAATGAAATAAGTTTCACTTGATATGTATACATACATATGCATCGAACAGTTAAATTTCTTGAAAAGAGTTAGAACTATACCTTGGTCAGGACGAATCATGAGTTTGTATGCATAATACTCTCTCATAGAGAGTGTATCCCTGCTTTTTCGTTCACCATCCCCTTCATCAGTTTCCATGTTATTTTTTGCAGAGCGTGGATTAGATCGGAGTGGAATATCAAGGTGAAATCCATCCTCACCGTATGGGAATAACAAAGGATATTGAAGTTGCATATAATGAACGTACGTCTCATATATCCTTTTTAAATAGCCTTGTTTAGTTTTAACAATAATATCCTTGAATTTACTCGTGTCCTCAGCATCTCCAACAATTAACCCAGCAACTTCATTTGACGGACCAATATGATTAGGTCGACCAGATGCAGATTTTGAAGAAACCAGTACTAATTTGAACTCTTCCTGCTCATTAAGCTTGAAGCGATCTCGAGCCATGCGAAATTGTTGAACCAAATTATTGTTCTCGTCTAACATGTTTAACAATCCTTCAACAATATCTGGATCAATCTGATCGCCACCAGGGATCGCATTAATGCGGTTCTCAATTTCATTCTCAGTGTCATACACATAGAGCTGGCAAAATCTTGGAGGGTTGCCTTCTTTAGGTTTTAACGTACCAATCAAGTGATAATTCTGTCCATTCAATTTAAAACACCAAGGACCGTTCCCATTATTTATTTTCTTATCAATTTTACCACCCATCGAGGTAAATGCAAACATGGAGTTGTATGTTCTAATATTCTTCATGAAGTGAGATGTCTTTTCACCTCCTGATAGCAAATCAGCTAAAAATGGAGGTGGTGGTCTATCTCTTGGAAGTTGTACTCGTCCATCTCGACAACATAATGAAAAAGTTGGTTGCTGGTGCTTCACAGATTTATTATTACGTTCTTCGTTCCACATTCTCGCCTTACACTTTTGACAAATTTTATCAGGTTTGCCAAGACTCATATACCCACTCCAAAGATCTGACATTTGCAAATGTAAGGAAATCAAGTTTACAATGACATGATTATATATATATAAATGGCGATATTTATGTGTTGAATGATGTATAATATGAGAATACGTCTACAACTTAGTTTTGATATACTGATTAATTTGCCTACTTCAACCATATTTCAGTGACGATGCATAGTTACTGATAGTTGGAATAAATATAATGACAATGATTTTGTGCAGATCAAAAGGATCTAATTTCATTTTTAATTAAGAAATTACCTGCTTCAGAAACATTGGATTCAGATTCATCGTCGCTTAGATATTCCCCTCGATGTCCTGCAAAGTGGATTTATTTCACTATTAGGTAACATACACAATAGCATACAATAGGTAAAGTCATGTTACAATTTAACATACCGTCTAATTCATCATCATCATCGATATGTTCTGCATGAAAACAATAAATATCGTAATATGATCAGTGCAAAAGTGAGCGTACTAATTTATACACAGCAAAATAGTTTGGAATTGTACCATCAATGTTGACTGCATCTCCTTCATCAATGTCAACTTCTGGAATAGTTTCTTGATTTTTGTTATTTGACGCTGAAATTTTGACTCCATAAGTGGAAGTTTCGTGATGCTGCTCCTGGATGCCTGTCATAAATGTAAAGCCATTACATCAAAATGTTGTAAGAAACCATTTAAAATTTTAGAGGTATATAGTAACCTAATATACATATAAAAATGACTTTAAGGTTGTAGGCATAAAGTAACCTAATTTATATATAGAGCTGATTTATAAATATTAACCATTATAACATAGGGTCTACAACCTGAACTTATATAAGTGGAATAATATCTACGTATGTAATGCATAGTATTACCTTCTAATTCATTTTGAGCAGCATTGAAAGAATCCATCAAATTTCTAACTTCAGGTGGTGTTGAGGTCTGCCAATTATCATCTTGATAGCCTGTTTGATATGTTAGGATACATGGCGAAAAAATGATAATTTAATGTATTCACTAATACAGTTTTTAATTAGTATTTGAAACATTTACATTGGTTGTATATGCATAATTTGATTTCCCTTGTAAACTGAAGTGGCTAATCTATAAAATGTAACTATATTGTAAAAAGTATACCTGAATGAGAAGATATCCAATCTGTATTTTTATAGTGCAGTAAATATGGTTAGATTTTGCTTTTTCAAAAAATACATAATGCATCTTATCTTAATCTTTTAAAAAGGTAAAACTACATGTACCTGGACATCGTACATTGAGTTCCTCCAACCTAGGTACAAATACAGGGAGATCATGCTGTTGGATTTTATTTCCGATTGGGGCTTTACTTGCTGATTTACCAAAGTCCATGTTGGATTTTATTCCCAATTCCTTTATATGCAACATACTCGGAGACATGTGTTGACTGAATCTGTCTATATAGAGATTGACTTGACAGGTAAGTTGAAGCTAAGATTGTTATATATTTCTTAAAGTAGTAGATATAATTTTATATTACATGCATGTTATAGCAGGCAAAGTAAATGAACTTACCACGGTTATAAGACTCCAAAAGTCTTTTATCAACTTTCGCTGCAAATTTGATAAATTATTATTTTTTAATTATCATAGAGATGCTAATGGTAATGATGCATAAAATTTTATCAATGTAAACAACTTTGTATATACTGATATAGTGTTATTAGTATTATTATCATGACATACAGTGAACAGTGGTCGGATTAGTTTTTGTAGGAGATATCCTAGATGCTGGCAGTTGGAATGGTGTATGAGGGTTTCGCATTGTTGAACCTCCTTGGAGAATCCGTGAAACTGGACTCTGATAAGTAATGCCTGCGATAATAAGATTTTGTTTATACATAAGATACTCAGAGATGAAAATCTAGAAAGTTGATTAGTATTGGAAAAAACGATGTTAGGCAATAACCTGATAAGTCCACATTGTTTAACCTGCGCTGGGATGGTGTTGTTACTTTTTGTGTGCCTCCATTTGGACAGCCAGCACCTAGGACAACAAACTGATAAGTATGAGGCCTATTTTTATAGATATTTGTTCATATTGATGAAACAGAGTACACAATGAGATCAAAATAAATTCATGGATTGACCTGAAAAGCTTAAGTTGTTTATCTTTCGCAGTGATGGTGCAACCACATGTTGTGGGGAATCATTCTTTAGGGCAGCACCTATATATGGTAGCGCAAATAAATTTGAAACTTGGATAATGTTTAAAACTTAAATTAAACAATTAGAGTTTTAGAACTGCAAGTAGTACCTGAATTATGTGTGCTTCCTGTAGTGGAATTTTTGCAATTACCATCATATCCGGATTTTGGTGTCCCACAAATATTTGGAATGTTCCGATTTATATCTAAAAGCGGTCTTCTGCATGTCCCTATATTTTTGTTTAACTGCTTTTTTATAACGATAGTGCAAAAAAGAGAATGAATTATGTTACGGAACAAATCACAATTTAATACCAGTTGTTGTGGGTGTCTCATTTGATATGTTAGGATTCATATTTTGTGAACCCACTCCTGATTGACTTGAATTCCCAACATTATTTTTGATGTTTGCATCATCCAAGTTGCTAAAGCGACGCTTATTTCCTTACTCAAATTAGTTTAAGTATTAGTAATAAGCAATAATCCCTATAACATGATAATTACAGTTTATTATTTGCAAACAAAACACAGTACCTTTTTTTTTTGTAGAGGGAGAAATTGCTCCTAGAGGACTTCGTTTCCGTACTTGAACATGTAACAACATGAAGCTAATTTAGTGTGATTAATTAGAAATTTTTCAGGCCATATGAGAAATGTCCATATTGACAGCAAGATGAAATAGATATAGTGTACTATATATGTATTAATTTGAGCGGATAATAGAATCTAGACTAACCTGGTCGATCCATGTTTTCCTCCACGGTTATTCTGGTTCGATTTGTATTTCGCGAACCATAAATTTCTTATTCTCCAATACTGAAAAAGCTATAAATAAAATATATAGTGAAAGATTGATAATCTACAGAGAGGTGAACGATTTATTTATCTATGAGTTGAAGACAAATCGATCACAGACTACTAATTAGCAATATTTATAAGATATCGCAGTTGGAGTCTCATACTACTAATTAACAATGCTAACTTGTACATGAAATTGTGTCATAATTTTTAACATGTGCAGATGGAGATATAGAAAATAGTGAAGGTACAGGCAAAGTACCAGACATAAGTTGTTATCATAACAATGTACCAGACATAAGTATAGCTCATCATATTGAAAACTTAGATGAGAGAAATCTCTTCAGGGATCTATTTGAAAGTAGTGAAGGTCTAAAGTTGATTGCAAGAAAATGTGGCTAATTTTCTTGATTCCACCTACAATATACCTAGGTAGAGTTATTAAAAAAATGCTCATATTACTTTTTGGGATATGTAAAAGTAAAACACTACAACTGGCTACTGAAATTCACTATGACCATCTTTAACGCAAATCAAATGTACTTTCACAGTGTAAGAATGCATTTCAACCCCAACAACAAAATTTACACCATTTTTGGTGTGATAACAAAAATTACTCTACTCTCCCTGTACTCTTTTCACAGGCTACTAATTAGCTGCAGCAAAGAGGATTACTGTTAATGTTTAGAGCACATTGTTCAAAAAAATAAAATTTATGTTACTGTTCTGTTTTAAGAAAACGGAAGTGATCCTGTAGCATCACACATTGTGTTTGCACCTATCTAAATGGTTTAGTGTCGGAATAATAGTTAATTCCATCTTCCTGTAGAGAGTATCTAGTGAATTAACATGTCTCTTAAGTTGTATCCAATTCGATTATATTTTTTTGCCAATCTGCTTTGTTAAAAGGATAAGAGAAAGTAACACATAAACTATACATTGCAACTCGTTTAAAAAGCTTTATGAACTTTTTTTTGGGTTCGACCCACAGTTAGAGACACACATATGTTTGAACACACACGAACAATAAAAATTCTAAAAATCAAATCTTTAATCACCCACAAGGTCAAGAACGAAAAATATCTTAATTGTATCAGTACAATTTAACTTATTTGGGAGCAAATTAGTCCGACCAAATGGCTCAAGAACATGAATTACAATTAATCAAACAACAACGAAAAATATCTTAATTGTATCAGTACAATTTAACTTATTTGGGAGGAAATTAGTCCCACCAAATGGCTCAAGAACATGAATTACAATTAATCAAACAACAAAACACACCTTTGGAAGATCGTATATAACGAAGCCTATGATGCCGATGGCGTTCCTCTCTTGGTAAGCGGGTTTAACGAATTTGCTTCTTGGATATAGTGATATCGAATTGATTGACATGAAGATCAGATGTGGAAAACAGAGAAATCAAGTTGATTTAGCAATCAACGGGATTGTTGTCTGAATATTATTGTGTCTGAATGTTGCAATTTTGTAATGAATCGGGTATAACCCGGTTTATGTGTAGAATAATACAGGGTGTTTAACAATTTTGTAACCGGGTCGATTCATTTTTAATATATGGATGATCCATTCAGTTAAATTACAAATATATCCTTAAAATTGTGGGAGGATAAAAAATAGATGGAGGATAATATTAGTAATTTTGGAAAAGCTTTGCTAGCAAATATTAAGAAGATATAGATATAGATATAGATAGATAGATAGATGTTTAACGATCGATTATTCTGATCTATATATTAAATCTCGACATACCCTAATGTCTCCAACATAGCCAACGAGCCTTCCAACAGATTCTTGAGGTTTCCAGTAAAGGATCTTTCGCGTTTAAGGTCCGTTTTGTCGTAAGTCGTTTATCTCTTACTTGAACTCGGTTTCGAAACTAATTCTTGTTAATGTATATTGTATACTTTGAAATTATTTTTATCTTGTCATCCAATCCACGGTTAGTGTAGTTTTTGTTTTTCTTTATCTCAGGAAGGGAAGAGGCTTCACATAAGTGGATTCAATGGCAACTCGTGTTAAAAGAATCATGACTAACGACACTAGGCTTCCCGAAGGTGTGATTTACCTCATACTCTCAAGGCTTCCTGTGAAATCTCTTTTGCGATTCAAGACCGTTTGTAGGTCATGGTCATCTATTATATCTAGTCCTGATTTCATTAAAACTCATCTCTCTGCATCAACCCATGACCCTCACTTGGCCCATCACAGTCTCATCATAAGTGGTTGCATTAGAGAACCATTTAACGACCATCAAAAACCAGAGTATAATCCCCCATGGCTCCATCTTTGGACTTGTTCTATACGTTCTCTGCTTAACCAGCCGTTTACTGAGGCTTTGACTCTGTGGAATGAAGATCTTCGTCCCGAGAGTATAGTTGGTTGTTGTAATGGGCTGGTCCTTGTAAAGAATTGGCGTGATGAATATTTATTCTTGTGGAACCCGTCTACTAGAAAATCAAGAAAACTGCCAAAACTTGATACGGAGAATGGTATTTATTCTCGTACAGATTTTGTGTTGTGCTATGACGAATGGAACGACGATTTTAAAGTATTTGCTCTCTCTCCTGCTCATAGCCGTAAATTTAAAGTCTCAGTTTATAGCTTAAAATCTGATAGTTGGAGAATAATCGGAGAATCTCCTTTTGGGGGATATATTGATCCTGGGAAGTTCGGAGATGGAGCTATACATTGGTGTCTCTATGGAGAGATAGATATTGTTTCTCTTGATATAAAAACAGAGACATATCGAGAAGTTTTGCTGCCAGATTTGGGAGACGGTTACTGGGGCTGGAGCATTGACACATTTGGTGAAAGCCTTTCTGTACTTCGTACATTAGGTGACACCGGCCCTGTTGATTTTTGGGTTACAAAGGACGTTACTTTGAAAGAGTCTTTTACAAAAGTTTGGACCATCCCATATATATGGGGACTAAACGAAGACGAACGCTCTAATCTAAAATATATTTGCACATCCATCGATGGTGATATTATGTTGCAGTTAGATTCAGTCGTACTGCTATACAACCCGAAAGACAAGACATTCAAGATTCCCTTAGCCGGACAATATTTTAAACACCTTGATGTGTATACTTACGTTGAAAGCCTAGTTTCTCCCCATCCATAAAGTGGCATCAGTCCCCCAGTGAGGAAAAAGGTGAATTTTGTTGTTGTTCTATATGTTACTCCTTCAGATTTCAGTTCTGTTTCAAAACCTGTCCTGAGTTGATTGATTTCAGTTCTAGTTGTCTGTTATATTTTTTAATTGGGATAAATATGGTCTTCACCTGAATAAATCCGAAAGGAAAAATCCAAACGGGTGAAGAATATTTTATTTTGTTTCAGAAACTACACGCACAATGTTCACTTGTTATATAGAACTAAAATCAAATCGATTTACTTAATTTTCACCAGACCCATTTTAATTTGTTTTTTACTTAAGAGTAGATACGGAATAAATAATTTTTATTCTTTCACTAATTAAACTTTCCCGATATTTCAGACATTTTGGATGGTAGTTTCGTGTATGCGGAAATTGATGTCCCGATAATCAATCTTCTCCGGTGTACTACTAAAGTAAGGATTGGAGCAAGTTGTTTTTTATTTTTTTTATTTTATAAACAACATATTATCAAAGCTTTAGGTGAAGGATCTATTGCGATCCCCGTAAGTCATGGTTGTCTCTTATTTCTAGTCCTTGGGCAAAACTCGCCGGTGAGGACTCTTTTAATATTAAAATCAGTCTGTAAATATATCTTGATTGTGTATCATAAATATTAAATGAAAATCAATAAATATTACCAAATTACAATAATCTATACTTACTAATATATAATAAGCAAACTAGGGATAATGGGTAATTTGGTTGGTTGGTTGATTCAACTAACCATTAAAAGAATAGTAATCAACCAACCATTGAAAAAATAGTGACAGTTAGATATTTAGTAAATAGATGACAATCGTTAGATTTAATACTAAGCAATATTCTATATTTAAGTTCCTCTTCTAAAGATCCAAGGTTCGAATCCCGTCAACAACAAAATTACATTAAGATTTTATATTATTAATTTTAAACAATACATGTCATTTATTAAATAACTATTAGTATTACTAATAATTTTATTAATTAATATTACAAAATTAAATTATATCCATAATAAATTATTATACTCAATTTTGTTTAATCATATAATTTTAAAAATATTTAAAAGTAACTCGTGCTTTGCACGGGCTATATTATTAGTTTTAAACAATACACGTCATTTATTAAATAACTATTAATAATAATAATAATTTTATTAATTAATATTACAAAGTTAAAGTATATTCATAATAAATTATTTTATTCTATTTTATTTAATCATATAATTTTAAAAATATTTAAAAGTAACTCATGCAAAACACGGGATATAAGCTAGTTATTTATAACTAGCTTATAACCCGTGCAACGCACGACTCCTTTTTAATATCTACAATTATATTACTTTTATGAAATTTTATAACTTATTAATTTACATATCAAATTGGTGTTTAAAAATTGATATATATATATATATATATATATATATATATAAAAGATTTTACATGTTCGATTTAATATTTGTACTCTATCTTGAATTTTAAAATTTGATTTGGACTTTTAAAGCCCACATGAAATTAAAAAAATAATCCTTAAATTAATGATGGTTTAATATAATTAAATCTACACAGAAACAAAAAAGAGAAGAAATTGACGATTTTTTAAGCTGAAAATTCTATTTGATTTATGAATTCTACTTATAATTCGTTTTGATTATCAAAATATCCTTATAATTATTTAAAGATAGTTCTACTCACAATCAAATACAATTTTAATAATAAGTGTAAGAGATATTTTGTCCGAAATTTTGATAATCGGTAGTCTATTCCTCCGTATGACAAAGATCTTAAAATAAATAGATGAAAACCGTTGGATCTAGCATAAAAAATGTTTTATATTTTAATATGTTATAAACTAAAAATTTGCTCCATATATATATTTATATAAGATAGATTTTGTCCAAAATTTTGATAATCGTCTATTCCTCCGTACGACAAAGATCTTAAAATAAATAGATGAAAATCGTTGGATTTAGCATAAAAAATGTTTTATATTTTAATATGTTATAAAATAAAAAATATATTTATATTGAAATAAGAAAATGTATATGTCAATAATTTAAATCATATACAATTAGGTTTTCTACAATTGATAGCATTATGAATGTAGAACTTCTACATAGATTAGGATTAATGTAAAAATTCGTAATTGTATTTTCTCTTGATATTCTGAGTGTTTCTATTTGAATAATAATTATTAAAGCATGACTAAATTAAAGATAATTTTATGAGGTTCACATGGATTGTAAAATCATTCAAATCTGAATTCTAGATCTCATGATAGAGGCCAAATAGTAAATATGAAATTTTTTAATACTAATAAATAAAAAATAAAATTCAATTCTAATACAACTTTTTTTAATTATATTATTTTTAGAATATAATTTTCTTTTTAAAATTCAATTATAATACAACCTTTTTAATTATATCCTTTTTAGATTATAATTTTCTTTTAAAATTCACTTCTAATACAACTTTTTCTAATTATATCCTTTACAGATTATAATTACTTTTTTATGTGATCTAATCTTGATCGTCTAGTTTCAATCCAACGGATCATATAATTTTGGTAGTACAACGATCAGACCAAAAATTTGGATAAGATCCCTCTTATAAAGATATTTTTAAATTAAATTTAGTTCTAATGATGAAGAAAAAAACAAATCGATGAAGAAAGGGTATTATAGTAAATTAACAAAGTGAAAATTATAAATAAATATATAAGGATATAATTTATAATCCAATGGATGACTTTTAATCCAATTTTTTTATCCAACGGATCATATGCTTTTGGTAGTACAATGACGACGACCAAAAATTTGGATAAGATCTCCTTTATACTTATTATATATAAGGTATTAATGATCAATTAGACTATAACTCGACTATAAAATATGGTAAATGAATTTTTATATAATATGACAAATTGATAAATATAATATATAATGGTTGAGTACTTAGATCAGTATAAGATAAAATCAAAAAGTTTGATTGTAAATTTCATATACATGCATGCATCACTAAGGTCGTTTTATCATATTTAACATAGACTAAAATATGTAAAAGTTTTTAAAATTGAGTTAAAAAATCATTCAAAATATAATATAAAAAATTGATATGCAAAATTACAAAATAACTATAAAAATATTAGATAAATTAAAATCTTATTTCTATCATATTTTTAATTACAAAATCATTTGGATATATACAATTTTGGACAAGAAATTACTTCAGTGCCCATGTCTTGCACCGGCTTTTACGCTAGTTATTATATACTAGCTTATAACCCGTGCAATGCACGGTTCTTTTTTTAAGTTTTAAAATATTTTTACTTTTTTTTTTAATTTTATATGTTATTAATTTACATATCAAATTGCTGTTAAAAAATTGATAATACATAAGATTTTACACATTCGATTTAATATTTGTACTCTACCTTGAATTATTAAAATTTGATTTGGAAGATTTTACAGCCCACGTGAAATTAACAAAAAAAATCTTTAATTTAATGTTGATTTAACAATTATTTTTCGATTAAACCTACTCAAAAACAAAAGAGAGAAGAAATTGACGATTTTTTACGTTGAAAATTTTATTCGATTTATGAATTGTACTTATAATTCGTTTTGATTTTCAAAATACCCTTATTATTATTTGAAGATAATTCTACTAATAATAAAATATAATTTTAGTAATAAGTGTATGAGAGATTTTGTCAAAAATTTTGATAATCGGTAGTATGGTCAAAATAAATATGAACCGTTGAATCTTAAAATAAATAGATGAAAACCGTTGGTGTTTCCATTTGAATAATAATTATTAAATCATCACTAAATTAAAGATAATTTTATGAGTTTCGCGTGAATTGTAAAATCATCCAAATCTGATTTCTAGATATCAAAATGGAGCCCAAATAGTAATATGAATATTTTTAAATACTAAAAAAATAAATAAAATTTAATTCTAATACAACCATTTTTAATTATATCCTTTTCAGATTATAATTTTCTTTTTAAAATTCATGCAGTTGTAGTGCAACCTTTTCTAATTATATTCTTTTTAGATTATAATTTTATTTTTAAAATTCACTTTTAAGGCAACCTTTTCTAATCATATCCTTTTTAGATTATAATTTTCTATTTTAATATGATATAATCTTGATCGTCTATTTTTAAAAATAATAAATTCGACGGTTGAGATTATTTTGGTAGTATGACGAAAATTATTGATAAGATCCATCTTATGCTTACTATATATAAGGATATGAATATATTGTGTACTATATATATTTTTAGTTTTTTTAAATAAAATACAAGTAAATCTATATAATAATTTTAATTAAAAAATCCATTAATATGCATTGAGTTTGAAATATTACATGATTTATTTGTTAAATTTAGCAAGCAAAAAAAAAAAAATTGGGTCCACTTTTTTGTCTTGCCCATGGCCTCCGGAAAGGTATATATAGAACGGGGCCTGCAACCAGGTTAGAGCATCTCCAATGGTATTAGTTAAAAATGGTTGGCTAAATCAGATAAAATATCGATTATGATTATGTCTTTAAGAAGTTGTGCTCCAATGGTATATTGGCTATAATGTTGTATATATCGTAAATATAGTAATGTACTATTATTTCAGGTTGTTATTAATAGAATCTATTTTTTTTAAGGTAATAGATTATGTAAAATCTTCCTTACAGGTCTTTAGAGGTTGGCCAAATATAGCCAACAAAAAGTGATTATCTAAATTTTTTGCTAACAGTATTGTTCCATTGGAGTGATGTTTTTTTTACATAATTTCTATAAAATTTATTTATGATAATATATTTGTGATTTTAGCTAAGGGGTCTTCTCCATTGAAGATGCTCTTATAGGGTTTACATTATTCCACCGCCATAATTTTTTTTTCCCCTCCTTCTCAGAAAAGCGACTTGATGATGGAAACTCATGAAACTCCAAACCCTAGCCATAATGGCAAACTCTGGAGACTTCCACAAGATATCATAAACACCATTTTCGCAAAGTTTTCGGTGAAGGACATATTGGGGTTAAGATTAGTTTGTAAGTCATGGTTGTCTCTTATTTCTAGTCCTTGTTTCGTCAAAACTCATGAGATGATCATGTACAACATATTCTTAAGGCTTCCGGTAGAGACTCTTTTGATATTAAAATCAGTCTGTAAATATTGGTTGTGTATTTTATCTAGTCGTGATTTTGTCAAAACTCATCTTTATATATCAACTCATGATCCTCACCTTACCCATCATGGTCTCATTATAACTAAGAACGGTGCAGAACAACAGGCTGATCCCCCATGGCTGGATGTTAAGAATTGTTCGGTACATTTTCTGCTTAGTAAAAGCTATTTTCATACTAAGTATGTGGATTATAAATATCTCCGTCCTGACAGAATAGTGGGTTGTTGTAACGGGTTGGTCCTTGTATGGAATTACCGTGATTTTACGTGTTCTCGTTTAGATTTATTCTTGTGGAACCCATCCACTAGAAAATCAAGAATTCTGCCCGAACTTGATGTGTATAAATTATACTCCCGAACGGATTATGAGTTTACCTTTGGAGGATGGTTTAATGATTTGAAAGTACTATCAGAGTTTGTATTTTGCTATGATAAATGGAATGATGATTTTAAAGTAATTGCTATCTCTCCTGCTAAGAGCAAAGTATTTCCTCTCCCTCCTGGTCAGGGCTATATAAACAAAGTATCAGTTTATAGCTTAAAATCTGATTGTTGGAGAACAATTGGAGATTTTCCTTGTGGGGGAGGATATGATGGTAAGTTCGCAATTGGAGCTATACATTGGTTTTTCTATAAGCCAGAAGGGATGGGTATTGTTTCTCTTGATTTAAAAACGGAGACTTTCCGAAAAGTTCTGCTGCCAGATTTTGGAGAAGATGAGCCAGATTTTGGAGAAGATGAAACATTGGATTGGAAGTTGGGCACTTTTGGCGAAA
Organism: Kitagawia praeruptora; assembly: GCA_037693485.1. Lineage (NCBI taxonomy): Eukaryota > Viridiplantae > Streptophyta > Magnoliopsida > Apiales > Apiaceae > Kitagawia > Kitagawia praeruptora. Next base: position 15,363,617 of record CM075347.1, read on the forward strand.
GCCTGTCAGTATTTTGTAAATATGAAAATTCCCGTCGTTTTGATTTATGGGTGACAAAAGACCCTTATGTGGAAGGATCTTGGACAAAATTGTTTACCATCCCGTATATGGATGGACTAGAAGAGGACTCAGAATTAAAACCGCTCTGCATATTTGAGAATGGTGATATTATGTTGCGGCTTGATATAACAGTACTATTATATGACTCCAAAAATCACACATTCAAGGATCTGATCAACTACAAATGTATAAAAGATTTTGATGTGCACACTTATGTTGAAAGCCTAGTTTCTCCCCATCTATGAAGTGGCAGCAGGGGCGAAATAATATTACTCCTTTTGTTTACTTTATTCTTTTGAAACCTGTTCTAAGTTGATTGTGCTTTTTTATTTTCGGTGGTATTGCTGGTCTTTTCTTGACTTCGAGTACTGTAGAATATATAACATTTGTTTGGTTTACGAGATCTTCAACAAATATAAGAATTTTTTGTGAAACTAGCTCGAAAAGCATTTACTTAGTGACAACAGTTCGCTTGGAATCCTCGTGCTTCTAAGCTTATGTTCTGCATAGACTGTTGTTTTAAACTTTAATTGATATGATGCGTTTAAACTTTGGAGAATGTTCTTGTCCTAATGCAATACTAATAAATAGAAGGTGTCGTCATTATAAAGTAGTAAAGAAAATCCCGATGACACTTATCTGAGACAGAGTTTCAGATTCTGAAGAGCAGAAATTATGCAAATTGAGTTGAGATGAAAAAAGAACTGGAATGACTCTGACTAGCAGGGTGTTTGTCATACCCTCCTTAAAAGCAAAAAAACGGCTTTAAGTTGTTTTAAAGCCGTTTTTGGAGTGTTTGTGTACCATGACTTTAAGCCCGTTTTAAGTTGAAAAATTGCTTAAAGTCTTTAGCTCCATTTAGGTAATTTTGACTTATAACTTATGACTTATGGAGTTTTTTTCTTTCTTTTTTCACAATTCTTGTAAAGTTTAAATATTATGAATTTAAAATTATTTTAAGTCAAATTTCACTTTAAGTCAAAATTATTAAACCCCCATTTAATTTTAAGAAAAATTAACCAAAACATTTTCATTCAACTTAAAGTAAACAATTTCACTTTCTCCTTTAAGTTAAAAACACCTCCATTAAGTCAAAAATAACTTATTTTAAACAATCCCAAACAAAATCTGATTTTGCATCATAATGAAGTCCCCGTTAACCAGCTCGACTTACTGAATCAGCTATGAAGCTATGAGTTGCATCCACAATTTCAATTGGACTATGGCCCCGTTTGGTTTATTTTATTTTTCAGAACTTATTCTGAATATTTTTTACAAAATATGTATTTTTTTTTAAAATCAGTAACTTATTTTAACAAAAAAATAAATGTTAAACTCTTATATATATATATATATATATATATATATATATATATATATATATATATATATATAGGGTCTTGTTCTAATAGAAACTAACTTAGAATAGAAACTAGAAACTAAACCTAAATTAAATATTTCAAGCTAATCTAATGAGAAAATTAGGGGTACCCCAATATAAAAAACGTTTAAAATTCTGGGCCCGTATTTAACAAAAAAATAAAAAAAATAAAAAAATAAAAAAAAAGTTACTGTTCACGTGATGACGTGGCACGTGAACAGTAACTTTTTTTAATTATTTTTTTATTTTTTTTTATATTTTTGCTGAATAGAGCCAAGAATTTTATAAGTTTTTTGTGAAGGTACCCCTAGCGGGGCCATTAAAATAAATGAAATATAATTTATTTAGTGTAGGTTTCTAGTTTCTATTCTAAGGTTGGTTTCTATTTGAACGCTAGCCTATATATATATATATATATAGGTCTTGTTCTAATAGAAACTAAATTAGAATAGAAACTAGAAACTAAACCTAAATTAAATATTTCAAACTAATCTAATGACCAAATTAGGGGTACCCAAATACAAAAAACGTTTAAAATTATTGGCTCTATTCAACAAAAAAATTAAAAAAACAAAAAAAAAATAAAAAAAAAAAGTTACTGTTCACGTGATGCCGTGGCACGTGAACAGTAACTTTTTTTTTTTATATTTTTATTGAATAGAGCCAAGAATTTTATAAGTTTTTTGTGAAGGTGCCCCTAGCGGGGCCATTAAAATAAATGAAATATAATTTATTTAGTGTAGGTTTCTAGTTTCTATTCTAAGGTTGGTTTCTATTTGAACGCTAGCCTATATATATATATATATATATATATATATATAGGGTCCTACTCTACTACAAACTAAAATTAACTACAAACTACAAACTAAACACTAATTCAATATTTCATGCTAATCTAATGATCAAACTAGGGGTACCCCAATACAAAAAATGCTTAAAATAATTGGCTCTATCCAATAAAAAAATAAAAAAATAAAAAAAAAATCAATGTTCACTGGTTAACGGTGCTTCGCACCTTCTTGTACGGCGCTTCGCGCCTTTATCATTCTAAAGTTGTAAGGAATGACAATCAATGGTAAAGGCAATAGACGATTGACGGGTGTGTCGAGGGTCTGCGGCCCTCATGACTACCTAACTCATCCGTTTACTGTCTTAAATGCTTCGCATTTCCACGACAAGTTTTTTTTTTTTTTTTTTGTTGGATAGAGCCAATTATTTTAAGCATTTTTTGTGAAGGTACCCTTGGCGGGAACCTTAGAATAAATGAAATATAATTAATTTAGTGTTAGTTTGTAGTTTGTATTTAAGGATTGGTTTGTATTTGAGCAAAAGCCTATATATATATATACACCAGAATCAACTTCAAATCTCAAAGCATCAATCATGATCTCCACAGGTTCATACGATGGCACAAGATCAACCACCGTGGTCACGTAAACACTCCCGGACCTTGTTCTTTTAAGAGACTCATCAGTCAACCCTTTTACTTTGACGTGATATATTGTAATATGTGTTTGTCCAATATTGATTATTTTTGCAGATGTATGACATTGATAAATTAATTACCTATAAAAAATAGTGAAAATATGAATGATTATTTATGTAGATGACATATGCCCTTTTATTGAAAAATTAATTATATATCTATAAAAAAATAGTGATTTATTAGAATTTTTGTGCTGAGTTGACCAATTTGCTATGAAAATATTCATTAACAATATTTTTATTGACTCTGTAATGAATTTTATTTTTTGCATTGATAATTTGTACACCAAATAATTTCTAATACTTTTTAAGAGTCTGTTCAGTATTTGAATAATTCAAATATACCACCAAGTCAATTTATTTGTCCCATTAATTATTGCATAATTAAAGAATACCGATAAGTAGAATGTTAATAATAATTGGTTTAAAATTCATATTTTAAAATTTTAATTGGTTGAATTTAGCATTTTATATAATTGATTTATTTAAAAGTTTATATAACCTAAATTTTAAAGGTGTATTTAGATTAGTGTAGTAAATATTTTTTAATTTTTAAAATATTAATTAAGTAAGAGTAGATTTATTCAAATTTGTTTGATTGTAGATCGAGTGTTTGAGATATTAAAATATTATATTTTATAATATAGATAAAATTGACCCATGCATTAAAAATAATATATTTGTATTAAAAACAATTAATAAATCCGCAATTTTCAAAAATAACTCTATACATAAAGAGTGGCGCAAAGAACAGATGTGCTAGTATATAATAATATAATTGTGATTGATTTATATAATTAATTTAATTTTAATGATTAATTCTAATTGACTCTTATATATTTTTATGAAAATTAATTCGTAATATATACAATGCAACTATGAATAATCGCTTAATATTATATTATAATCCTAATTGATTTTAATTTAAATATTAATTTATTATATGTAGTTTTTGATAGTAAAAAATTATGTAATATATGGTATGTTAAATGAAGTCATTACTATATTTAAATTAGAATTGTTTAGTATAAAAGGATGAGAATGGTAAATAAGGAAATTTTTAATATAATATGATTGTTCTAAAATTTAGGAAGGATCTTTGATTGGTCATAAAATAATTCAAAATTTTTGATTGGCTAACTGCATCTAACTATATTGATTTTAATTTAAAACATTAATTTATTATAAAAAATTTGATATTAAAAAAATATGTAATATATGGTATGTTAAATCAAGTCATTACTATATTTAAATTAGAATTGTTAACTAACCATGGTTAGTATAATAGGATGATAATAGTAAATAAGGAAAACTTTTGATATAATATGATTGGTCTAAAATTTAGGAATGATCTCTGATTGGTCCTAAAATAATTCAAAGTTTTTTGATTGGCTAACTGCATCTAACTATATACTTGGGTAGACTCAGTATATAGGCTTTTGCTCAAATACAAACCAATCCTTAAATACAAACTACAAACTAACACTAAATTAATTATATTTCATTTATTCTAAGGTTCCCGCCAAGGGTACCTTCACAAAAATGCTTAAAATAATTGGCTCTATCCACCAAAAAAAAAACTTGCCGTGGAAATGCGAAGCATTTAAGACAGTAAACGGATGAGTTAGGTAGTCATGAGGGCCGCAGGCCCTCGACACACCCGTCAATCGTCTATTGCCTTTACCATTGATTGTCATTCCTTACAACTTTAGAATGATAAAGGCGCGAAGCGCCGTACAAGATGGTGCGAAGCACCGTTAACCAGTGAAATCCACTGGCACGTCATCACGTGAACAATGAATTTTTTTTTTTGCTGAATGGAGCCAATTATTTTAAACACTTTTTGGATTGGGGTACCCCTAGGTTGATCATTAGATTAGCATGGAATATTGAATTAGTGTTTAGTTTGTAGTTTGTAGTTAATTTTAGTTTGTAAATTGTAATAGAGTAGGACCCTATATATATATATATATATATATATATATATATATATATATATATATATATATATATATATATATATATTTTAAAAATAGTATGTAAATATGATTTTTTTTTTTCCGAAATAGGTAACTTATAATTCGTAAATAAGAGGGGCACATCTGGATTTTTTTGCAAAACCCGAATTTGCTGGTGACCAGAGTGTTTAAAGAGAGATATTTTCCAAATTTGAATATATTGAAGGCTGACAAAGGACAGGGTTCTAGTTTTCTATGGTCAGGGTTGTGGTCTGCAAAGGAGGAGCTAGCAAAAGGTTTTCGATGGGTCATAGGGGATGGTAATAGCATTGTAGCTACTAAAGATCCTTGGCTAAGGAACAAGAAGGATTTTCTGGTGAATCAAAATCCATTCTATGAAGGGAGGATCGAAATGGTCTCAAGTCTGTTTTTACCAAATGAAAAGAAGTGGAATGTACCTTTGGTTCGAAGTCAGTTTCTCACAGAAGATGCAGAGGCAATTTTGGCAGTGCATATTCCTCAAAGAATAATACCTGATAAAGTGGTATGGGCTGAATCAACAACTGGTGTTTATACTGCTAAAGCGGCTTATCGTTTCTGGTATGAAAATAAGTTTGGTAGTAGTACTATTCCGCAAGGCATAGGATGGAAAAAGATCTGGAATCTGAAATTACCACATAAGATTAGAGTCTTTATCTGGCGTTTCTGCAGAAATACAATCCCAGTTCGTAAAAGACTGAGCTCAAAAGGAGTTAGAGTAGGTATTACATGCCCCATGTGTTTAACTGATATCGAACACATGGCACATTTGTTTTATGATTGTTCGTTTGCTAGAGGATGCTGGAATCATGTTGGCCTAGTATATGACTGGAGTGAGGTAGAATTTGGTCATGACTGGTTGATTCATAAACTTAACACTGCAACTAATGAGGAACTGAGGAAAATCTGTGTGGTCTTATGGGGCATCTGGCATTGGAGGAATAAAAAGGTTTGGGATGAGAAAGTGGTCACTCCTGAATTTGCAATGGATAGTAGTTTTCAGATATGCTCAGAGTGGATTGAAGCGAGAAAGAGTCATGTGAATGAAGATCTTAACTCATCAGAAGCTGCTGAATGTAATAAAGCATCAGAAAGCAAATGGAAACTTCCTACAAATGGTGCATTTAAAATAAATGTTGATGCTTCTGTTTTTCCAGGTGCAAAGCAGTACTCAGTGGGTATGGTTCTTAGGAATGATGAATGTACGTTTATGGCAGGTAGGAATCATTGTTTTGCTGGTGCAGTGTCAGTGGTAGAGGCCGAAGCTGTTGCAGTCCGCGAAGCTTTATCCTGGATCAAAGACATGCGAATGCAAGGGGAGGAAATAGTACTGGAGTCAGATTCTCAACTTACTGTGAGAGCTATTCTGGGGAACAACCCAAATTTCTTGGAGATTGGAGAGGTCCTTGAGAGTTGTAAAATGATGCTTAGAAGCTTGCTTAAAGTTTCGGTTGTGTTTATTCGGAAAAATGCTAACAAGGTAGCACATGAAGTAGCTAGAATTGCTTGTTTAGTTAATTCCCGTAATTTGTTCACGTCTCCTCTACGTGTTTGTTGGAGACACTTTCTTATGATCTTGTGGTTTGAGTGAAATTTTCATTTATTTTCAAAAAAAAAATAAAAAATTCGGAGATGTTAAACAATAAACATTGAATCAGGGTTTGACTCCTACACTATCCTTTAACCATTAATCTGATATACAATTTTCTGAAACTACTATTTACAAATTAATAAAACAATATAAAGGATAATTTGAGATTATCCATACACTTTCATCCAGCAATCCATATATATAATTTAACTCAAAAAATCCAGCAATCCGTATATATCCAAAAAAATCGAATTTTGGATCGAACAGATTAATTTGTCATCCCTATAGCCCTGAACCCTGATCCTAATTAATTCCTACGATTTCGCTTCACAGAAAATTAAAAGAAAAAAACCCCCTAGGAAGGTGAATTCTTTCAATGGCAACTCACGATTACACAAACCCTAACCTCCACAACACATTCTTGAGCCTTCCAAATGATATCATCTACTACATATTCTTAAAGCTTTCTGTGAAGACTCTTTTACGATTAAGGTCAGTTTGTAAGTCATGGTTGTCTATATCAACTAATGACCCTCACTTTACTTGCCATCGTCTGTTTTTAACCGAATGGGATTTAGACACCAGTCGATATGGGTCACGCCTAGATCTTTCTAATTGTTCGGTATATTCTCTGCTTCACGAGCCCTATAGTAAAAGACAGCATAGTTATGCCACTGACGAGAGTTTTATTGATGAGGTGCTTGCTGAGCTCGAGACTTTTGATCTTGACGATATAATGGATGTAGTGGGTTATTGTAACGGGTTAGTTTGTTTAGAATGTACATGTGGTCATTTGTTCTTCTGGAATCCATCCACTAGAAAATCAAGAAGACTTCCCAAACTCGCTACGATTAATCATTCTCCCTCTGCATTAGCACATTATGGATTTTGCTATGATAAATCGAATGATGATTTCAAAGTATTCGCTATCTTTCCTTGTTGCCCTCGTTCTTATAAATGTCAATCTGAAGTGGCAGTTTATAGCTCCAAATCTAATTGTTGGAGACTCATTGGAGACTTTCCTTTTAGTACTACTGTGTGCAGTGAAGGGAAGTTCGCAAATGGAGCTATACATTGGATTGCAAAACTGGAGACGAAAAAAAGGATTATTGTTTCTCTTGATGTAGAAACAGAGGAGTTTCAAGAAGTCTTGTTGCCACAATACGGAGAAGGTTTAGACAGTTGGACCATGGATACTTTTGGGGAAAACCTTTCGGTACTTTTTAAAATTGACAGTATTTGCTTTGAGTTCTGGGTAATGAAGGAATGTAGTAAGAAACCGTCTTGGACAAAATTGTTCACCATCCCTTATAATTGGGATGGACTTTCAACAAATTACTGGAAAGTTAAGCCGATTTGCATATCTGTGGATGGTGATATTTTGCTAAAGTTAGATAAAACAATAGTACTATACAGCTCTAAGGACAAGACAATATTAAAGTGTTTGCCGGACGGATTTTATGAAGATCTTACTGTATGTACTTATGTAGAAAGCCTAGTTTCACCCCACCTCTAAACTAGCACGCACCCAACAAGTGAGGAAGAAGCTCCATTTTTTACTATAGTATTTCTTTTCGTTGTTTTAAATTACTCCAAGCTTAACACTGTTTTAAACTAGTTATGGCTTGATTGTGCTTTTTTTTTTTGTGTGTGGATTTGGTGGTGTTGCTATTCTAATGGATCTATTATGCTTTTTATTTGCTTGCAATTTCATCACTTGATTCTTTTTCTCAAATTCCATATTGTTGCAATTTCATCACTTGATTCTTTTACTCAAATTCCATCTTGCATATCAATATGTATAGGCTCGTGTTGATGACATTTTATCTTAGCTTACAAACTACATATTAGATGAATAGGCTCACGAATTGATGACATTTTATTTTAGCCTACAAACTACAAATTTTATGAGTACTATCTTTGCTTTTTAGTGAATTGTATATATATTTAGAGTCCCACTCTATGGAGAACCATCTTACGTGGAGAACCGTGGAGAACCACTTAAAATGCATTAAAATTGTCCTTTATATAAGGCCCATGGCGGGGCCCCTTTACAAAAAAGTCTTATAATTCTATCCTCTATCCATTTGTCAAAGAAAAAAAAGAAAAAAAAAATTCACTGTTCACGTGATGACGTGGCAGTGGATTTCACTGGTTAACGGTGCTTCGCACCTTCTTGTACGGCGCTTCGCACCTTCTTGTACGGCGCTTCGCGCCTGTATCATTCTAAAGTTGTAAGGAATGGCAATCAATGGTAAAGGCAATAGACGATTGACGGGTGTGTCGAGAGCCTTCGGCCCTCATGACTAACTAACTTATCCGTTTACTGTCTTAAATGCTTCGCATTTTCACGACAAGTTTTTTTTTTTTTTTTTTTTTTTTTTTTTATGGATAGAGCCAATTATTTTAAGCATTTTTTGTGAAGGTACCCTTGGCGGGGTCCTTATATATAAAGCAATTTTAATGCATTTTAAGTGGTTCTCCACGGTTCTCCACGTAACATGGTTCTCCATGGAACAATGGCCTATATATTTAAGTGAAGAGTGTTTGTGAATCAAGTGTATATTTAGTGAATGTGCAGAGCTTGTATTTTGGAAAAATTGTAGACGAACATCAGTTGCATTCGTAAAGACTCAAATGCAAATTGAAGAACTTGGCCATTGCTTTTGAGACTAAAACAACTAGAAATCCAGAGCCCATGCACCAAAATCAATCGATCTCTTCAGCTTGACATGCAGATCCCCAGCCCACCAAAATTATTAGAGAGCTATTCGAGGAAAGATCTCTCCACTTTTGTTGTGTACCTTTTCTATTTCACGAGCCCTTTACCGAGACACTACTAAATTCTGACGTTGCTCTGCGTTTGCTTAATGAATTTCTATTAATTATCGCCCTGTAGATTTTCTAGTGGGTTATTGTAATGTGTTTAGCAAGTCCGGGGTTGTTTGATAACTCTTAATGATCTCTTATTAATTAAGTTTTGTTGTTGTTAAGAGATTTATCATTTATCAAACGCACTTAATGAATCAGAAAGCACTGAATAATCACTTAATCGGTAAGTGTTACTCCCTCCGTCCCTTTTGATTGTTAACATTTCACTTTTTCAAAACTTTCTGGCACGCATTTTAAGGTGCATTTTAAGAAAAAGAAAATTTTAAAAAAAAGTTATTTAACTATCCTTAAAATGCACCTTAAAATGCGTGCCAGAAAGTTTTGAAAAAGTGAAATGTTAACAATCAAAAAGGACGGAGGGAGTATAATACTAACTTTTTGATTAAGCACAGTACTAAATGATGCGACAACCTGATAGCAGTTATATTCACTTCTATAGTTATATGTTTTATGCTCTGTTCTAAAAATCGGTGATTAATCACGATTAATCACCGATTAATCCTTGTTCCATGAGTTACCGAACTGATTAATAATCCGATTATTCAATTAATCATTCCGATTAATCCCCAAATATCCGATTAATCCCCGATTAATCCCTGGACAGTGCCTCTACCGATTAAGTCCGATTTCCGCTTTTTACAACACTGGTTTTATGTGAATTTTTTTTATCCAAATTATCGTTTTCTTCCAAGTGTAACTTTGTTTCATTTAAATTATTATTATTGTAAATTTCTTTCATTAATCTTTTTATGTTAAATATTTTCCGTACTAAAAAAAATATCATTTAAATTGTTTGGACATATTTTAAGATGCCAAAAAGAATTACATACAGATATTCTTTTTTCAATATTTTTGAATTAAAATATATATACAATATTTTATTCAAAAAATAAATTACAAGAATACGTGAAAGTAACTTTTTTTTTACGCATAAAAAATTAAAATGACACTTATTTTGGAACATAGAAATTATGTTAAATTTAATTTGGAATAAAATTAGATAAAAAGTAAACTTTTATGAAATATTAGTTATTCAGCTAATTTAATACGTACATTATCAAACGTCATCTATCATTCAGTAAAAATTCCGTTCAGACATTATTTCATTCAGTCAATTTAATCATTCAGTATTTTTCATTCAATTTTATCAAACAACCCCTTAATGAACAATAGTAAAATATTTATTCTTATGGAACCTCTGTAGAAAATCGAAAGACCCAAACTTGCTTTTGTTGTCAAATTTGCATTCCATTGTGAGGACGGTTCTCAAAAAATTCAAACCAATTCGTAATTCAACTAAACCAGATAACTCACTTTCGGGCTAGTTAATTTAAACAGTTCACGAAGTATTGCTGTTGCTTAAAATGATTGGCTAAAATGATATATTTTAATGATTATGTAAAATTTATTAAATTCGTAAGGTGTTGTATTCCAATGAAGTTGGCTATAATGATTAGTTATATTTTAAAAATAGCATGTTATTATTATTTCAAGTTATCAATAATAGAATTTATTATTTTAATATGGTAATTGATGATATTGAGTTTCATTATAGGTCTCTCTAGCAGTTCGACAAATATAGCCAATCTGGTGATATTATCTAAAATTTTAGATAACAGTAATGTCCCATTGGAGATGAATTTTTTTTTACACAATTTTTATTATTTTTGTTTAAGGCATGTATGACACACTTTTAGCTAAAGAATTTGCATGGTTGGAGATGCTCTAATAATATAATTAAGAAAAAAATATAATAGTTCATTTTTTTTCATGTCATGCACATAATTTTTGAAAAATTTATTCTCTTATGAAAACGAAAACTTTGTTGGTCTTCCTAAATTGTAAATGATCAACGTCTAATAATACAACAATTTGATTTTGTTGCAACAAAAAATTGTTGGATGCAAAAAATAAAAACAAAATGTTTGACATTATTTAAAAAAATAATATTGAAACAATTTTTGTTCTGTATGATATTCGAAAAATTAATAGTTGAAGGCTCCCGTCCCTGGCAAACGTATGTCAGGGACAGGTTATTTAACATACGGCTTTTAAGTCGTTGGATCGTTGATCCAACGGCTGTGATTTTAAAAAAAAAAAAAACACCGTACCGCATAAACTTTATGCGGTACGAAGTAATTACCAAAATACTCCATGTTTTCATATAAAAAATCTACTATTTACCATACCGCAGAAAGTTTATGCGGTACGTGAACAGTGGGGGTATTTTGGTAATTACTCCGTACATAAAGTTTATGCGGTACGGTGTTGTTGTTTTTTTCTAAATCAGAGCCGTTGGATCAACGATCCAACGACTTAAAAGTAGTATGCTAAATAACCCGTCCCTAACATGCGTGACCGGGACCATAATTGAAATAGAAGATTAACATATAAAAGTAACCTATATTTATTCGGGATTGAAAGCGGATTGGCATAATGTCAAACAAAAATCAACCTACTTTATTAAAAAAAAATCAACCTACATCACAGTATCGCACAATTTTCATAAGTAGTTGAATCTAAAACACGAATTACATTTTGATTCATAATCAGAGTGATTTATGCAGATTGTGTTTCTAATTTAAATCATGGACCATGGTCATCCCTCAAAATGACTTTGGTCTACAAAGATACTTTAATCTATTTTATTTTTATTTTTGAATTAGTCAAACAAATATTTAAAACTAAATTTACTTTCCAATTAAATTTGCATAATGCTCGGGTACCAAATCGATTTTCAAATTTTTTTTCCATATACATGTGAATCTGATTTGTCATAATAATAAATGATCCCCTATATTAACATGAATAGCACTAATTAAAAAATTTCATACCGTCAACCATGTCATATCATTAAGACTAATTTTTTTACCTAATTTTGTGCTTCTATCTAGACCTGTCAACGGACCGGAGCTCTGTCCCGCACCGGTGTCTCAGCTGGTTAAGGTCAGAATCTTTGGGGCTTACCATCCCGAGGTCCCAGGTTCGATTTCAGCTGAGCGCATGGAGATAAGCGGGACACCCAAGTTTAATCGTGGTACGCGCAAACTGCCCCGGATACCTGATAAAAATATATACTTAAAAAAATAGTAAAAAAAATGGACCGGAGCTCCGATCCGATCCGATCCGAGATCGTATAGATGGATATGGATTTATTTAAAATAAATTTAATCTGATAAAAATCCGATCCGATAAGAGTCCGATCCATATAATATGGATATGGATTTTACATGATCCGATTTGTTAAGAATCCGATCCGAATAATTACAATTATATATTTTATTATATATTAATTCATATATTTACAATTATACAAATAATGTATAAATTTCAAATTATATGAGATCCAAAATCCTTTAGTAGTATATTTCATACTATATTTTGAAAAAAGTATTACGTTTATAGTGAATATGTTATCATTATATTGCATCTAAAATTGAATTCATATTTTAATTTGAATTATTTTTATTCTTAGAGTTCATTTCTTGATCATTCTAATTTTGTCTGGTACATTTCAGTATTAATAGATATTTATTTTTGATTTTCAATGTTCTATTTTTCTTGTATTTGGATGTTAATGTGTACTTTTACATCTAAAAATTGTTTATTGGGAAATTCATTTGGTACCATTGTACTTTTGACTTTTCCAAATGGTACCACTCAACATTTTTGGCTTCCAAATGGACACCTAAACTTTTGACTTCAACCATCCAATAATACTCCGTTAAACAAAAGTTAATACTCCGTTAAATCAGTCTAAAACAAAGTAAAAAACAGAGCATTATAGTCCCTTTGTACACCTCTTTCCACCCACCTTCAATTCACAACCTCCCCTTTCCACCTCCGTTTTTCTCCACCCATCTTCTACAACACAATTTCAATTCGATCTTCTCTCTCGTCTCTCTCCACCTTTCCCTCCCCTCTCTCTCTCTCTCTCTCTCTCTCTCTCTCTCTCCGTCTCCCTCTCAATCTCTCCTCCTCTCTGTCTCTTACCATCTCCCTCAATCTCTTTCAATCTCTCTGCACTCTCTCCCCCTTTCCGCTTCGCACAACAACAATAACGCCACCGCCGGTTAAACCAATCAACACCACCACCACAGCGGTGGTGGTCGTCTCCTCTCTCCTTCCCCGACATACAACAGAACCCCCCTCCCCTTATAACTCCGACTATATCAATCACCGTACTACCTTTCCCTCATCTCCCTTATCTCTCTATACTCTCCGAGTCTCTCTCAATCTCTTCCTGCCCCCCTCACCGTCTCTCCCTCTTTCTCGCATTCGACCACCAATCGACACCACTCACTTGATTTTACACACACATCGCCATATACACACACACGAAGTCAGTTCACATATACTAACCCACACAATCGAACCTTAGTTCGATCCGCACACACGCAGCAGGGGTCGCAGGGAGTTGAAAAGGGAGTGAGAGAGATCGATTAACAGCAATAACCATCAAGAACAAGAGATCGATTAACAACAATAACCATCAATAACCCCTCACTTGACCATTGTGTATGCGCGTATATGTATGGGTGCGTGTGTTTGCTGCTGGGAGAGAATTTGAGAAACGAGAGATTGTGAGAGAGACGAGAGATTGTGAGAGATTGGGAATTAGTATTTTATCTATTTTCAATTTAATTAATTGTTAAATAAATAACGTTTGTTTAACGTTTTTGAAACGGAGTGGTACTAGATGGGGAAGCCAAAAGTTTAATCGTATCATTTGGAAGACCAAAATGTTGGGTGGTACCATTTGGAAAAGCCAAAAGTACAATGGTACCAAATGGAATATCCCTTGTTTATTTTATCATTTTAAATTTTAACAGATTTTAATTATCAATATAAACTTTTTTGGAAAAAAATTTAATTGGATTGAATATCCGATCCGATTACCCGTAATCATAATGGAGCGGATATGGATTGGTCTTAAAAATTTTTTACACTTAATCCGATCCGAAAAATTAAATGAATTTGGATGTGGATTCAGGTTGATCCGGTCCAAACCCGATCCATGCCTACTTCTATCACTACATCTTATTTTATATTTCATTCGTCCTAATTTATTTGTGTAATTTAATTTTTTGTGATCAAATTAACATAATTTTAACTGAAAATTTCAAGTAATACATAATCGAAAACAATTATAAATAGTAGTTTTATTTGACATAAGTAATTACTTTCTGGAAAACTTAAATTGAGCCTTTGAAGTCAAAGCTCAAAGTTAAATCGAAGTAGTGAGTATTTCTGAAGACAGAAAGGCACATTAAAGACATGGATATAACAAATCAACGCGTATGCACACTATACAGATTACATTAATGAGTTTATTGTATTTTGTAATCCTTAAGTATTAGCTAAAATTACATAGGTATCTTTACTTTTTTTAGTGGCACTTCACATTCAGTGCTTTCTTTTTTCTTTCAGTTTACAACTCCTGAACATAATTTCATCAATTTATCATTATTTGTAAGGGGTATTTTAGTCTTTTTATTAATAATGTTTTTATTTTACATGAAATATATATTTTAGTTTACATAAAAATATTATAATTTAATTTTATATTAATAAATGTATTCCTTTTCATTTAAAAATATTTATGCATTATTTGATTTAATTGAATATATAATGCGATGATGCAATTTTGAACTATTTTTTTCTTAGAAGTAATATTATGCAATTTAAGATTATTTTATTTAAACATTTTATAATTTTATAATTTCAACCATCCAAGAGAAATTATGATGAAGATAAATCCGTAAATGTTTTAAATAAAATAATCTTGAACTGCATTATATTATTTCTAAGAAAAAAATAATTTACAATTGCTTCATCGCATTATATATTCAATTAAATCAAATAATGCATAAATATTTTACATGTAAATATTAGTCCGATATATATATATATATGTATATATATATATATATATATATAATATGTAAATTAACATTTACATATTTAATTAACATTTAAATAGGTAAATCAAATATGTAAATAAATTTTTTATAATTTTAACCATCCAAAAGAAATTATGATGAAGAGAAATCCGTAAATATTTTAAATAAAATAATCTTGAACTACATTATATTATTTCTAAGAAAAAAATAGTTTACAATTGCCTCATCGCATTATATATTCAATTAAATCAAATAATGCATAAATGTTTTTAAATGAAAAGGATTATATTATTCATATAAAATTAAATTAAAATATTTTTATGTAAACTAAATTATGTATTTCATGTAAAATAAAAAACATTATTAATAAAAAGATTAAAATACCCCCTTACAAATAGTGAGAAATTGATGAAATCATGTTCAGGGGTTGCAAATTGAAAGAGAAAAGGAAGTACTGGGTGTGAAGTGCCACTAAAAAAAATAATGGTACACTTTGACTAATACTTAAGAGTTATAAAGTGCAATAAACTCTATATTAATACTACTACAACGTAATGTACGTACATACAGTCACACACTATTAAACTCAATTCTGGTCTAATTTTGCGTGTACATATGGTTGCAACCAACATGTATATACAGTAGAACCTCGATAAATTAATGTTCGATAAATGAATAACCTCGTTTAATGAATAAATTTCTTCGATTCCAACTTGGTTTAATGGGCTTAACGAATAACCTCGCTTAATGCATTAACGAATAAATATAAATGAAGTCTTTATAGGTCCTTTGTAAATATAAATGAATAATCACTATATATATTTCCAATAATATATTTTTATTTATATAATATATCATATATGAATATATTTTATCCAATGACTAATTTTCAAACACATTAATTAGTCATTTATTTCGAAAAATGCCTCCAAAGTTTGTTTCTTTTCTCGCCCAAAATGTATCTGATATTCTTGATTTTGTGTAAATCATGCACCACTTCTGGAATATTTTGATCATGTTACATCAGATGGAGTAATATTTTTGTATAGTGACAATAGCTTGGAATGCTTCTCTTGAGGACATTTATGGTATAGTGATACTATCATCGGGTTTGGGATCATTAATTTGTCTCATTATTTGGTACAATTTCAAAATTTGCATAAAAGTTACAACTACCGTGAGTTCTAGGTACATTTGAACTTAATATATACAAAATGATATAATTACAAAAAAAAAAGTTCTAAAAATATCATCTAAATGAATTATTATTCATTTATCGATAAATAAATATTATATTCATTAATCGATAAGTAAATAATCTCGCCAAATGAATTTTTTTTTTGTCCCAAAATATTCATTTATGGATGTTCTACTGTAGCTAGATAGCCATGTACATACTGGCTGGCCAGTAGTGTATTTTGAAAAAGTGGCTTACGCGGAGACTTTGATGAAGGTTGACTTGTTCATTTACAGAGCAGCTTTCGATGTACCTGTTTTGCTCTAATGTCAAATCCTCATTCAATTATTACACATTTCACAAGCTACTGTATTTATTTTTACATAGAATTCTTGCTACTGCTAGCTAGTGTGCTTGCTATAAATACATGCACACTTTAAGTACCATGATCGACTTACATTTATTTGTTGAGATTTTTAAAATATCAAATACAGTAATTGGAATAAAGTGCAGTGCATGCATATAACAATTCTTGGTATCAAGAAGTACCAATACGGGGTGCGGGTGTGTAGTACAAAACTACGCGGGTTTGGACAAATTTGGAAAAGAAATTATGTTCACAGGACTCAAATGACAAATGAATAGTTTGAAATAAATTAAAAATGTATGTCGATGTATGCTTGAAAAACTGCATGCACAAGTAGATGTGGACTGTCACAGAAATTATTATACAAAATATATGTATTTTAAGAACCTGAAAGATAAACATTTAGTTAAATTTGAAAAAAGAAAAAGGGATAGGTAGTTTGAGCTAGCAGTGTGTCAGAAGGACAGTTGAGAGAATAAATAGAGGCCAATGAAATGTGAAGATTGATTAATGTATTTACTCCAGAGAAGAATACAGTTGAGTATTTACATGACCTACCATGTGGATTTAATATTATATTTACTTTTCAAGAAACTTCTTAGTAATACGGCTTTCACCTTCACTACTATGGAACTCTTCACTACTATATAAAGTGCATAAGTTGTTTCCATTGTTCATCCATCAACTAATATATACATTTGAGCTCATTGCAACTTGTTTGATACTTGTTGTGGAGGAGTACGATATGGGTGTTAGGGTTCGGGAGTGTAGTGTTGTTGCATTTGTTTTTGTGGTTTTGCTTTTTGTTGATGGAGTTGTAGTGAATGGCGAGGGATTTGAAGATGAGAAGAATTTGTTGGGACGTAGGCATGGGCCGTTTGGAAGAGGTGTTGGTGGAGGTTTAGGACATGGGATTTATCGAAAAGGTTTTAAGCATGGTAGAGGTGGTGGTTTTGGAGGTGGTGGTGGATTAGGTGGAGGTGGTGGACTTGGCGGAGGTGCGGGTGGTGGATTAGGTGGTGGTGGAGGACTAGGGGGAGGTGGTGGACTTGGTGGAGGTGCGGGTGGCGGTGGAGGACTAGGGGGAGGTGGTGGACTTGGTGGAGGTGCGGGTGGAGGATTAGGTGGTGGTGCTGGCGGTGGATTAGGTGGTGGACTTGGAGGGGGTGCAGGTGGTGGCGGTGGACTCGGTGGAGGTGCAGGTGGTGGACTAGGTGGAGGTGCAGGTGGTGGACTAGGTGGAGGTGCAGGCGGTGGATTAGGTGGAGGTGCAGGAGGTGGTGGAGGACTCGGCGGAGGTGCAGGAGGAGGTGGAGGACTCGGAGGAGGGGGAGGACTTGGTGGAGGTGCTGGTGGGGGTGGAGGACTAGGTGGAGGTGCAGGAGGTGGGGGTGGACTAGGTGGAGGTGCAGGCGGTGGACTTGGTGGAGGAGCAGGAGGTGGTGGTGGATTAGGTGGAGGAGGAGGTCTAGGAGGTGGAGCAGGAGCGGGAGGAGGTTTTGGAGGGGGAGCTGGAGGTGGTGCAGGAGGGGGACTTGGCGGTGGAGCTGGTGGAGGAGGTGGAGCTGGCGGTGGTGGAGGGTTAGGTGGTGGTGCTGGAGCTGGATTTGGAGGCGGAGCAGGTGCAGGAGGTGGTGCTGGAGGAGGACTAGGTGGTGGAGGTGGACTCGGGGGAGGAGGTGGCGGTGGTGTTGGTGGGGGTGCAGGTGGGGGATTTGGAGTTGGCTTTGGAGCTGGTGCAGGCGTTGGTGGTGGTTTAGGTGGTGGAGGCGGAGGTGGTGGTGGTGGTGGAGGAGGAGGTGGAGGAGCAGGTGATGGTGCAGGCTTTGGTGGCGGTGCTGGATTCGGAGGAGGTGCTGGTGGTCACTGATAAATTAAACACACTCCCTCACTACATATATGGGCTGCTCTTGTAGTACTGTTTAATTTTTAGTTTCAGTTTTGTGTATGCATGCATGTTCTGAAAGATGCACATTGCATTGCTTAATCGGTTAATCCACATGAAAATCTTTGAATCAAAACTTAATTAGATGCTACATATATATATAGCTCAATGCAAGTATATGCATATGTTTATCAATGACAAATTGTTTAATTGTGTGATCTTAATTATCAATCTCTCTTCTACATTTACTTGTACAAGTAGTCAGTAAGCAGCAGCAATTATATTCATAATCTTTGTAAATTCAGTCTTTAATTTACATTAAATATTGGGTTCATAAATACAAACCACTTTAGGCCTTGATTACTAACTAATCAGTAATAAATGTATATACTTAATTACAAGTTCCCCAATGGTCTTATAAAGAATCTGAGCATGTAATTGTATCATAGAGTTGTTTACTTAACCCCTGGGAGAAATTAAAAACGATCAATCTAGATAGTTTGAGGTTAACCATGGAAAGGAAAGCGATGATTCTGCTTGTAATTGTACTAGTAGCAGCACAAGTGACATGCTCTGCAGGAGACGATGATTGTTGTCTCCGATGTGCTGCTAAATGTATTATATGGCGTAATCCACCTGATTTTGATCGGTGCTACAAATCATGTTGCGATTGTTGCCACCGCCCGGGCTGTGGTGGACCGCCACCAACGTTGCAGGGTCTCAAGTTCTCTCCAAAAGGTTAAAAAGATTACTAGATTGTTTCATTCTTGCGCATCATGTGTTAGAGAGATATCACTGTTTCGAGAAAGTTTGTACTGATAAATTTGTATGTTTGGTTTGTAGATGCTGCTTACGATGAAATGGCGAGGAGATGGACGGAGAACTTTCAGAGAAAGAAATAAGATTGGATTGCATGGGGTTGGAGAGATATCTAAAATCTATGTATTCTTAGTTGTCTTTCGTTAACTTACTAGGCATTGCAACTAGAACTGTACAAATCTGTTTTCCAGAATCGAATTCAGCTGATGTTCTCAATTTGATTTTTGAAGACCTTAATTAGTTTCGCATAATAATCTCTTGGATCAGAATAAATAAAGACATAGCAGAAAAAATTAATTAAAAACAATAGTTAAGTATCATTGATTCATTTCATCGTAAATCAATTTTGCGCGATGTGATATCCTAGTGGTAAGAGTTTATTTCTTCCGGTCTGACCAATAATCCTCGCCTATAATTTAAAACTTTCTCTTATAAGTTTGAAGCAGTAATTACAATCCTCCTGTTTGTGGTTCCACTATACATTAGTTGCCTTTTCTCATTTAGTTCAATTTTTCATGAAAAAATATCTTTCTGTTTAGTAATTTCTTGCTTTACTTTTTTCTTTATTTCTATCAAGTATATGCATATGTTTGTCAATGACAACTTGTATTGTGTGATCATAATTATCAATCTCTGTTTTACAGTCATTAGTCTTACTCTGTTTCAGAGAAAGAACTAATCTATGTATTATTAGTTGCCTTTCGTTACTAGGCATTGCCACTAGATCTGTACCAAATCTGTTTTCCAGAATTGGATTTAGCTGATGTTCTCGATTTGATTTCTGATTTTTGGAGACCTTAGTTTAATCTCTTGGATAAGAGAAAATTAAAATTGCAGAGCAGGAAAAAAAATTAAACACAATATTTAGATAGCAATTGTATTTAATTGTGCAGCAACTGAGCGCGATGAGATAGCTTAGTGATAAGGATTTATCCCTTGTCGTCCAACCAATAACTGAGCAGCACTAGAAATGCTAGGTTATCGGTGCAAAGTTAACCACACCTGCTGTGTCTACTTATCTTAAAAAAAAATGTTCGTACATGTTATTTCAGCACCAAAATGATCCCTCATACTCATGTACGTACCTAGCAAAAATCTGCATATTCTTTCGTATTTTGATGCTATTCGTTAGGACAATCATGATTTGTGCATCCATGTTCAGTGAGATGCTCATTTCTTAGTTCATTTTGAAATCTATGGATCAAAGCTTAGATAAGTCAAGAACTCGATGCCTGTTACATATGTGTTCAGTCCCTCGTCTGCAATGAGAAAATCTCGAATCCTTACCTATATTTTAAAACTCTCTCATAAGTTTGAAGCAGTAATTACCGTCTTCCTGTTTGTGGTTCCAACTATAAATAAGTTGCCTCTTTTAATTAGTTCAAAGTTACTGTATAAAGTTTTAATTTAGTAATTTCTTGTTTTACCTTTTTTCTCTCGATAAAATTTTAAGATATTAAAGGTTATCGAGCCCTTAATATCTTAGAACCGGAGAATTAACCTTGCTGTTGTCATTTCAAATCAACTCGTAGAGGTCGTGAAAATTTTGAATTCTGTTAGAAATATATACTGTAACTGGTTACGAATATCATCTTGTATTGAGTGTTTATATAAAGGAATTCTGGGCATACATGATTACATGTAGTTGAATTATCGAGCAGCATTCCTTTTGAGAGAAATTAAGGAAGAGTTAGATAATTTGAGGTTGGAAATTAATTTACCATGGAAAGGAAAGCCATGATTCTGCTTGTAATTGTAGTAGTAGTAGTAGTACTAGTGACCTGCAAGAGCGCCCGGTGCAGCAGACGATGGTTGTTGCCTCAAATTTTGCCGCGAGATGTTTCATATGGCGTGAACATTATTATGACTTATGCTACAAACCATGTTGTGACTGCTGCCATGGCGACTGCAGCGGAACACCATTTCAGGATTTCAAAAATGCCAAAGCCCAAAGGTAAAAAAATATTTGCCAGTATTTACGTAAAATCTCCCAAATTTAAGAAAAACATCAGTTGTCAATTGTATACAGTTTCCATGTGTTAGTATGATGTTAGTGTCTGTACTGATACATTTGTTGTTTTTTTGTTTGCAGATGTTGCAACCAATGAGGCAGTGAAGATGTGGATGGAGAGCTTTCAGAGAAAGAATTAAGACAGTTTAGCATAAGGGTTGGAGAGCTGGAGAAAATTGTATTTTTTTAGTTGTCCTTTGGTTAATTGGATAAATAATGCAACTAGAACTCTTCAAGATACATAGAAAACAAAGAAGATACAGAACAAAGGAATGAGAAAGATAAATCTGAAAAAAGCTGTGGAATAACAGAATATTCAAGCGTACAAACTGAATGAAACTGGAGTTGAAGAAACAAGTGATAAAATTTCAAGCAAATAATAAGCATCTTAGATCCATAATTTTCCACACATGCAAATAAGACTAAAGTCAAAATAAGAATATCAAAACCACCACACAAAAATTTCAAAATCATAACTAGTTTAGAAAAGAGTTGAGCTTGGAGAAATATTAGACAACAAAAAGAAAGCGAAAAATGGACCTTCTTCCTCACATGTGTACCAGTTTAGATCGATGGGGGGGAAACTAGGCTCTCAACATAACTAAACACACTAAGGTTTTTAAACCATCCGTCCGGCAGACCCCCCCTCAACGTTTGATCCTCAGAGTTGTATAGTACTACAGTTGTATCTGAACTTATCAAGATTTCACCATTCACAGATATGCATATCGGCCTTGGAGGAAACATGGAATTTGTTAATCCATCCATATTAAACGGGATACTAAACAATTTTGTCCAAGGCTCTTCAACGCCGCGTTCCTTCATTACCCAGAAATCTCTGCGAATATCTTTAAATTCAAAAAGTAGTGAAAGGTTTTCTCCAAAAGTGTCCATCATCGGACTGCTTACATGTTCTCCATATTTTGGCAGCAAGATATCTTGAAACTCCTCTGTTATTATATCAAGAGAAACAATAACATTTTCCTTTTCCGTATGACATCTACCCATCCAATGTAAAGCTCCATTTGCGAACTCCCCTTCAGTACTTGACACACTGTCATAAGGAAAATCTCCGATGAGTCTCCAACAATCAGATTTGGAGCTATAAACTGAGACTTTATATTCACTTCCACGGGAACAACAAAAAAAGATAGAAAATAATTTGTAATCATCATTCAATTTATCATAGCAAAACCCTTCATATGTTGTTATAAAAGGATTCATCTTATTATGTTTAGGAAGTCTTCTTGATTTTCTAGTAGATGGGTTCCAGAAGATTACTTGTCCATCAATACGTGCTAAACAAACCAACCCATTGCAAGTACCCACTACATAATCAATGTCCTTAAAAGCCTTAGCAACATCAGTGGAATAATCAATATCTTCATCGTTTAAAGTCTCAGCAACGGGCTCATCAAACAGGCTCTCAACAGTGGAATAATCAATATCTTTTTCAGTAAAAGTCTCGGATTCGGGCTCATCAAGCAGGCTCTCATCAGTGGAATAATCAATATCTTCATCATTAGAAGTCTCGGAAACGGGCTTATCAAGAACGGGCTGATCAAGGCTCTCATGAGTATCATAAGTAACCCGTCTTTTAGCATAGGGCCCATGAATCAGAGAATATACGGAACAGGTAGAGAAACCTTGGTATTGTTCTTCATAGTAGTCTACTTTGTCGCTGATTAGAAGCAGACGATGGTAAGTATAGTGAGGGTCATTAGTTGAGACAGAGAAGTGAGCTTCGGTAAAATCACGACTAGATATTATAGACAACCATGACTTACAAACCGACCTCAACAGCAAAAGATCATGCACTGAAAGCCTTAAGAATATTTTGTGCATGATCTTCATATGAATGATCATCTTGTGCCTTTGAACGAAATCGGGACTGGAAACAAGAGACAACCATGACTTACAAACCGACCTTAAGCGCAAAAGATCCTTAACCGGAAACTCTGATGAAAATATTTTGTTCATGATTTCATTCGGGAGGTGTTCGATTAGGTTAGGTTTTTCTTGAGTTGTCATCGTATTTACCATCTAGGGTATTTCTCTAGCTGCTTCAGATAATAAAGAGAACAAGATTTTGGAGGCGGAAATTTATATATGGAACATATAAATGAATAATGCCAGGGGCACCAAATTTAGAGCTGGGATCCTCTGTCCCCTTCCTCCGTGTCTCCTTCGTGTCCCCTGTTGTTTTTAATACAAAAAAAATGCTCTTGTGGAGCCCATTTTTATTATTTATTAAAATGGGCCCCGCAGGGGCACTCTTTTTGTACTAAAAAGAGCAGGGGACACAAGGGGGACACGGAGGAAGGGGACAGAGGATCCGGACCCCCAAATTTAGCTCCCAAAATTTTTTCCGAATTAAATACTTTGTTGTAATAATAAATGGGTCCTTTGTATTCACACCAATAATACCAATCAAAAAATTCCAAATCATCCAAGTCATGTCATTTGAGAAAAATATTTTGTACATAATTTGGTGTCTCTAGCACTATTATATATACATCAATTAGCAGTAGTAGATCCAATATATAATGGATGGAACCTGCCTTTGAGAATAATGGGCTGTTTGGGGTTTCATATTACTGTTAACTTTGCCTATTTAAATTTTAGCTATGACTTATATGTTTATATTAGAAAATCCTAACATTTAACTTTCAACTTATTCTTATTTCTCCATACACACGTAATATATAATATCCTTCAAATTTTCAAAATCATATATCTTTTGATATGTTCATTAAAAAAATTGATATGTATATATCAAATTTCTCTACTCATCGAGATCTATCCATTGACATTCATTGATATATATTAAAAAACAAATGTTTTGAAAATAATAAAAAAAGTTAACTTTTTTTTTAAAAAAATCGTACTTGCATTAATCAAATACTATCAAGTTGCAGTACATGAGAAATAAAATCGGGTGGAGTGACATGCCACTCTCCCACATCTGACATAGAATATGTAGCTTTTGCTAACTCGTGCGCTACAGTATTCGCAGATCGATTAACAAAGTCGACTAGCACGTGATCAATGTACGTGCTTCATTATATGGATACAATCCAAAACAATAGTACCAAAGTAGGCTTCTCCTGGTTTCCCTTTACATGCAGCAACCCTCGAGTCTGTATCAAAAACGCAGTGGTTGATATTCATTTCCTTCACCCACGACATGGCTTCTTTCAAACTTATAGCCTCTGTCTCCCTTACTTGCTATATCCCTCCATTTTCCTACACCTTGCACTCAAAAATTGGCCATAAGAGTCTCGTATGACACTACCTATACCAATACTCCCCTCCTGAAAGATTGCAGCGTCAACATTTATTTTCACCCATCCCTCTGGTGGCCTATTCCAAATTCGGACCCATGTTGCAACCTGTGTACTTGCCTTTCTATAAGTTCTGATTTACCAAACACTCTATTGATTTATAAGTTTTGATTTACCAAATACTCTACACTCTACTGATTTATAATTTCTGATCTACTTATCACTTATATGACACTTATGCTTATAAACCATAAGCTACTCATTTTAAGGTAAGCCAAACGGACACAATAGTCGGAGATTGATAATGATATAGGTGTGTCTTGCTAAGCTTATTTTCCATAAATAAGGACTTATTTTAAGAAATAAACTAAATTTTTAGTTGTTTTTGGAAAAATATTTTTTTTGCAATTTATGAAATCTCAAACATACATTAAATATTGATATAATTTTTTTTTTTATCAAAATATGAAATTTTTACCCAACTTATTTTAAGTCCAGCCAAATATGACCTCGATTCAAATTTTGAAAAATTTGAATGAACCCATAACCAATGAATAATCTATACTAATATATTAAAGCCGAAAGATTGAAAATTTGGTCGGTTTGGTTATCCTAATTATTAAAATAAATAATGATATAATATAATTAATGGTAATTAGTTATTGTCATTTTCACATTTGCTTTTAATTCAAGATATTAACTTTTATAAAAACATCAATCGTACCATATTTTCAAATCATTAATAATTCCTTTCTAATTAAAACATGTTACCTTTTTTTATTTAAAACTAATCTTACAATCATTAATATATACTCAAAAATATCACACCATATTTTCAGTTATTAATAAAATATATTAAAAATCCATGTACATTGTTTATAATAAGAAAATATTAGTATAATACGTAAATATGAGTATGTTAAATTATGTTAAATTAAAATTTAAAAAAATTATTAAATTGATAATTATATAAAAACATAATTGTACTAGTAACTAAAATTTAAAAAATACCTAAAATATCTTATCTTTCAATCAATTTAAAATATGTTTACTTTTAATTGAATTTTAATTGAACATATTACCCTTTATGTGTACCTAAAATATCGTAACTTTCAATAATTAATATTTTTTTCTAATTAAAACAAGTTACCTTTTAATTTAAAACATAATTTTACAATCATAATCTTCCAATTATTAATATTTCTTTTCTAATTAAATACACTACCTTTTAGTTTAAAACATAAATTTACAATCATTAATGTATACCCAAAAATATGACACCATATTACTGTTAGATTTTTAATAATTAATAAAAACCGTTAGATGTATATTTAATGATAAAATTAATTTACTAAATATTCAAGGTTCGAATTCTGTTAACGACATATTAACTTAAAATTTTATTTTCTAAATTTTAAATCATGCAAATCATTTATTAAATTTACTTCAAATTTTATTAAATTAATATTAAAATAATTTTTAAAATTAATAATTATATAAAAACATAATTATAAAACTAAATAAAATTTATAACATATCAAAAGAAACTCATGCATCGCACGAGTTATAAGCTAGTATTCTATTATATAATAAAAGTAGAGGAATAATAACAGTGTGCTAGCATAGATCAAAGGTCAAGGGATTGATTATTATCAGCTACGCAATAATAATATCCTTTATATATAATAAGCATACGTAAAAGAGATCTGATCCATAATTTTGATCTCTAAATTTCAGATTTGGATGATTTTACGATCCACGCGAAATTCATAAAATTATCTTTAATTTAGTGATGATATAATAATTATTATTCAAATGGAAATACTCAGAATCTTAAGAATAAAATATAAATATGAATTTTCACATTAATCCTATTTAATGTAAAAGTTCTACATTGATAATGCTATTAAATGTAGAAAACCTAATTATATATGATTTAAATTATTGACATATATCTTTTTGTTTTTTATTATAAATACAATTTTTAGTTCATAATAGATTAAAATATAAAATATTTTTTTATGTTAGATCCAACGATTTTCATTTATTTATTTTAATAAGATCTAACATTAAAATTGTATTTGCTTGTTAAAAGAACTATCTTCAAATAATAACAAGTTATTTTGATAATCAAAATGAATTATTAGTATAATTCATAAATCGAATGGAATTTTAAACGTAAAAAATTGCCAATTTCTTTTCTCTTTTGTTTTTACGTAGATTTTTTGGAAAATAATTACTTAACCATCACTAAATTAAAGATTATTTTGTTAACTTCACGTGGGTCGTAAAATCGTCCAAATTAAATTTTAATAATTCAATATAGAGTACTTAAATTAGACGTGTAAAATCTTTTATATATATATATAGGCTAGCGTTTAAATAGAAACCAACCTTAGAATATAAAATAGAAACTTACACTAAATAAATTATATTTCATTTATTTTAAGGGCCCCGCTAGGGGCACCTTCACAAAAAACGTATAAAATTCTTGGCTCTATTCAACAAAAAATTATTGTTCACGTGATGACGTCACTGCCACGTCATCATGTGAACAGTAATTTTTTTATTTTTTTTGTTGAATAGAGCCAAGAATTTTATACGTTTTTTGTATTGGGGTACCCCTAGTTTGGTCATTAGATTAGCTTGAAATATTTAATTTAGGTTTAGTTTCTAGTTTCTAGTTTCTATTTTAAGTTAGTTTCTATTAGAATAAGACCATATATATATATATATATATATATATATATATAGGCAAAGTATCAAATAGAAACCAACTCTTAAATAGAAACTAGAAACTAACATTAAATAAATTCTATTTCATTCATTCTAATGGCCCCGCCAGGGGCACCTTCACAAAAAGTGTTTAAAATTATTGGCTCCATCCAGCAAAAAAAAAAAAAAAAAAAAAAAAAAAAATTACTGTTCACGCTGACGTCACTGCCACGTCAGCAGTGAACAGTAATTTTTTTTTTTTTTTTTTTTTTTTTGCTGGATGGAGCCAAGAATATTATGAACTTTTTGTATTGGGGTCCCCCTAGTTTGGTCATTAGATTAGCTTTAAATATTAGGTTAGGGTTTAGTTTCTAGTTTCTATTTTAATTTAGTTTCTATTTGAGTAAGACCCTATATATATATATATATCATTGCTCCATACAGAACACCCTTATATAACAAACAATAAAGAACACCTTAATAGATCCAATGGCCCCGCCAGGGCACCCAATACAAAAAGTTGTTATTTGTTTACCCTCTATCCATCCTGTAAAAAAAATTAATAAATAAAAAAAATTAGTGTTCATGATGACGTCATCATGAACAGTAATTTACTATATATATATATATATGGTTACGCTCCAGTGAGAACACATGTTAGTGTGAGAACAGTGAGAACACACATATTCACCACATTTCAAGCTATTTTAAAGGGCCTCGCTAGGGGCACCTTCACAAAAAAATCTTATAATTCTACCATCTATCCATTCATAAAAAAAAGTAACAAAAAAATTTTAAAAACAACTGCTGCCACCGTGCCACGTCATCATTTTTAATATTTTTTTTTGATGAATGGATAGAGGGTAGAATTATAAGACTTTTTCGTATTGGGTGTCCCTGGCGGGACTCTTAGAATAGCTTGAAATGTGGTGTTTTCATTATTTTCCAACATATACATGTTCTCACCTGAATCATACTATATATATATATATATATATATATATATATATATATATATATGGTCTTATTCTAATAGAAACTAACTTAAAATAGAAACTAGAAACTAAACCTAAATTAAATATTTCAAGCTAATCTAATGACCAAATTAGGGGTACCCAATACAAAAAATGTTTAAAATTATTGGCTCTATTCAACAAAAAATTAAAAAAAAGTTACTGTTCACGTGATGACGTGGCACTTGAACAGTAACTTTTTTTTTTATTTTTTTATTTTTTTTATATTTTTGTTGAATAGAGCCAAGAATTTTATAAGTTTTTTGTGAAGGTGTCCCTAGCGGGGCCATTAAAATAAATGAAATATAATTTATTTAGTGTAGGTTTCTAGTTTCTATTCTAAGATTGGTTTCTATTTGAACGCTAGCTTATATATATATATATATATATATATATATATATATATATATATATATATATATATATATATATATATATATATATATATATATGCGTTCAGGTCCACAACCACCGTGGGTTGGACCAGCCACCAGGATAGCCGCAACCTTTCAATGCGGCAGAAGGGTCCGCAACCTTTCAATGCGGCAGTAGAGTCCGCAACCTTTCAATGCGGCAGGACGGTCCGCAACCCTTCAATGCGGCAGTATTCTTGTGAAAATTAAATTAAAAATAGAAAAATAAGATAAAATTCGAATTTAAATTCTTAAAATTTCAAATATTAATACTCATTAATTCTGTGATTAATTTTACATTAGATTCACTAATTTTCTATTTTTTGAGATTTTTACATTAGATTAACTAATTTAGGAGTACGGGTCAAATCGATAGTTGACCACGACTTTTACCTTCCAAATTAATTTATTATTTTTTGAAATATTGGGAATATCACTAAATTAGACATATATTGATTTACGTGTGGTTGTATCGTCGATAAGTATTTTTTAAAAAATAGAAACAACAATCCTGGACAAAGCACTAGTTAGATGTACTGGTCAAATCGATAGTTCACTACCACTTTTACCATCCAAATTAATTTATTATTTTTTGAAATATTGGGAATATCACTAAATTAGACATATATTGACTTACGTGCGGTTGTATCATCGATAAGTATTTTTTAAAAAATAGAAACAACAATCCGGGACAAAGCACTAGTTAGATGTACTGGTCAAATCGATAGTTCACTACCACTTTTACCATCCAAATTAATTTATTATTTTTTGAAATATTGGGAATATCACTAAATTAGACATATATTGACTTACGTGCGGTTGTATCGTCGATAACTATTTTTTAAAAAATAGAAACAACAATCCGGGAAAAAGCACTAGTTAGATATACTGGTCAAATCGATAGTTCACTACCACTTTTACCATCCAAATAAACTTATTATTTTTTCAAAACTTGGGAATATCACTAAATTAGACATATATTGACTTACGTGCGGTTGGATCGTCGATAAGTATTTTTTAAAAAATAGAAACAACAATCTGGGACAGTATTCCATTTTTTAAAAATGATGGTGGAAAGGATAAAAACAAGATAATTATTATTGATGGTGATGATGAAAAAGATGAGAAATTTGGGATGGGAAAAAATGATGATGAAGGAGATGAGGATATTAGGATGGAAAAAATTGATGATGAGGAGGATGTTAGGATGGGAAAAAATGTTGATGATGAGGATGTTAGGATGAGAAAAAATGATGATGATGAGGATATTGGAAACCAAAATTTTGATTTTACATTTGCGGATGTTAATAAGGTTGTGCCTTGTGTTGGAATGATTTTCGATACATTAGATGAGGTGGAAAGTTTTTATAGAAATTATGGTCGAAATGTCGGATTCGAGATAATAATTAGGAATACTCATAAACATCAACGGAGTCATGATCCATCATCCCGTTTGTTTATTTGTAAGAAGGGTGGAAGAGTAGCACCGGAATCGGATTATCTTGATAAAGGAAAATGACGCATTAGGGATGTAGATCCACGAACAAATTGTCGTGCTCGAATGTACGTATGTCACCTAGTTAATGTAAACAAATGGAAGGTAACTTTGGTTGATTTGAAACATAATCATTCCATGGTAACACCGGATAAGCGACAATTTTTTCAAACATCACGCAACATCGATCCGATCACCCGATCATTGATTGAGTTGTTTAACAAATCGGGGATCGAGACGAGTAAAGTGATGAAATATCTTGGTGAGACATGTGGAGGCATTGAAAATTTAGGGTTTTCTAATCAAGATGTACGTAATGTCATACGGGATATTCGGCACTGAGTGTTTGATTCCGGTGATGCGGAGTGTGGCTTGGTCTTGTTACGAAAGTTACAACAAGAGAATGCGTTCGGTCATTTCTTCTATCGAGTGGATGTGGATAACGAGAATCGTGTTAAAGGTTTGGTGTGGGTTGATCCTCGATGCATGAACGCTTACAAGAATTTTGGTGATGTGGTGACGTTCGACTCAACTTATCGAACGAATAGGTATTGTATGCCTTTCATACCTATTACGGGGGTGAACCACCATTACCAAAATATTTTGTTTGGATTTGCACTCATGAGAGATGAGACCGAGACTTCTTATCAATGGGTTTTAAAAACTTGGTTGAAAGCCGTTGACAACAAACCTCCCACTACAATAATTACCGATCAAGACATTGCTTTGGGAAATGCTATTGCCACGGTTATGCCCGAAACAAATCACTTTTATTGTACATGGCATATAAGTAGTAAATTTCCCGAGAAGTTATCTATTTTGTACACCAAATATCCAGAATTCAAAACAGATTTTAATGCATGTGTGTACAAGTCATTGTCTCCCACGGAATTTGAAGGTGGATGGGAGGAATTGGTCGAGAAGTACAAACTTGAGGATCATGTTTGGTTAAATGAAATGTATCGCATTAGACATCAATGGATTGGTGCTTACACAAAGTCGCATTTTGCCGCCGGTATGACCACTACCTCTAGAAGCGAATCAATGAATGCATTTTTTGATGAATATGTGCAAGCATCTACCGGTTTGAAAGAATTCATTGAGAATTCCCAAAAGGCTTTGGAGGCACAATATCTTAGGGAGGTTAAAAGTGACTACGAGAGCGAAGAAAGGGAAAGGAGACTAGTATTGCAATCATCCTTGGAAATTCATGCATCCGAAATTTACATGAAAGAGCTGTTTAGGCGTTTTCAAAAGGAGCTTCTAAAAAGTTATGTCGTGACGAAAACTAAAGGTGGATGTCATTTATTTAAAATGTTCGTGGTTGAGAAGTCTACCGTGCCGGAGGATCGTAGAAGAAGCTATCGGTTGACGGCCCATATTGATGGACAGATTGAATGTGTTTGTATGCAATTTGAACATTCCGGGATGATTTGTAAACACATGATCCGTTACCTAGACATGAAACAAAAAATACGTATACCGAATGATTACATCATGTCTAGGTGGACAAAAAATGGCAACAAAATTGCCGGACCTCTACCTTATACCCCTCCCGTTCTTGATAATGTTGGTGAATCACAAGCATCAAGGTATAGTGCATTGTGCAAATCATTTCAAAATTTAGGCGCTGTTGGTAGTTGTTCCGTCCCACGTTTCAACTACGTGATGAACTTGATTGAGCGAGAGAGGTGTCACGTGGAAATTGCTTTTCCACAAGAAGATAAGATCGAACAAATGAACGAGTCGTTTCCTCAAGAAGATTGGGATCATGATCCGATATTCGATCCTCCAATGTCACAAACTAAGGGACGAAAGAAAGCGGCAAGATATAAAAGTGGTATTGAAACGTCAACTTCAACAACCAAGCAACGAAAGTGCGGAAAATGTGGGTTGGTAGGAGCAAACCATGATAGAAGAAATTGTCCTGGCAATTAGTTTCAATTGTATTCTGTAATATTTGAAACTATTTTTATTAATTATAATCTTAATTTTCTATGTAAGGTATTAATATGCAATCCATGCATTTGTACTAGTTTAAATTAGAATTTTTTCCAATTTTTCGAATATTAGGAAAAACACATAAATTAGTAAAACACTTAACGAAATCTTTAATTTATCTCGAATTTTATATTTAACAATAGAAATAAATTGGAATTTTATCATTTTCCAAATTTTAATATCAAGAAAAAAAAAATAATGTGTCTATCCGCAATGCCTCATTGCGGTAGGGATGTGTCTATCCGCAAGGCCTCATTGCGGCAGGGAGGAGTCCCTTTTCTCTCTCCTCCCCTGTTTTCCCCTGCTCACAGGGGAAAACAGGGGAGGAGAGAGAAAAGCTACTGGACTCCTCCCTGCCGCAATGAGGCCTTGCGGATGTCAATAATTTTTTATTATTATTTATGTCCTGATATTAAAAATTGGAAAAATGATAAAATTACAATTTATTTCGATTGTTAAATGTAAAATTCGAGAAAAATGAAAAAAATTATTTTTTCCCCAAATTTTATTTTAAAACTTGACAAAATTTGCATTTAAAAATCGAAAAAAGACATAAATTATATTTCATTCTTGATAATTAATTGAAAATTCGAGAAAAATGGGGAAAAAAAATTCCGAGGTTTTTAACTAAAATTCGAAAGAAAGGATTAATTTAAAACAAAATTTGATGTTTTTTTTCGAATTTTGAAGCAATAATTATAAATAAATAATTTAAAATATTATTACTTAAAAAATATTGAAATATGAGCGGAATTCATTTCGCATTCATATATGAACGGTTGCTAAAATTAGCAGATGTGGCATTCCTGGCCGAGCGGGTTGTCAGCTTGTTTTTTTCTTTTACCCAGTAAAAACAGACAGCAAAAAAAACTGCAATAAGGAATCTGTTTTTACTGCTTCCCATCTACATTTTATAAAACCTGTTTTAACCATATAAACGCGAAATACCATATCAACACAATCCCAACCAATATAAATACAACAATACAACTACCTATTTTCAAAGCAAAATTAACAAAATAATAATACAATCAAATAAACAAGATCAAATTTAACTAAAGTCCCAGCTACCTTTGTTGTAACCCGGCAATAGTCATTTTCCGTGCTTCCCCTTTAAAAAGCTCCCAAGCTATGCGATACCGGAAAGTCAAAACATCATATACTGGGTGCCACATTACATCTTTCAATGATATGCCGCCAAGTATAGCATCCATATAGGCATATACTTGCAAACGTACACGCCACAATCAGAGCCGCCTTGTTGCTTCGGTCGATCCGTAATGAACTTCACATCCATGAAACTGTCTTCAGCAAATCTCAAAGGTTCCAAGAAATGAAGCATGCACTGCAATAATTTTTCCTACAAATTTACCACAAAAAATTAAAAACATATTCAAGAAAGAAGACATATTTAAAAAACATTGCATAAGATTACCATGACATAAATCTCCTTGGCGTACACCTTTCGTAAGTCACAATAAGATCCATGGTCCCTGAGAGGATCAATTAAAAGCAAATTCAGTCGTTCAAGGTCCACAACAAACAAAAACCAATGACCACCTGTGCATACGGGGAACATAGCAACATCACACAAGTGTATTGGTGGCCCAAACTGCTGGTCTTGGTAGATAATATAGAAATTTTCTTGCTCTTTCAACCTCTCCGGAGTTTTACAATTTGGATGCATCTGCAAAAAAGAGAAAATAAGTTA
The DNA here is from genome assembly GCA_037693485.1 of Kitagawia praeruptora. Classification (NCBI taxonomy): domain Eukaryota; kingdom Viridiplantae; phylum Streptophyta; class Magnoliopsida; order Apiales; family Apiaceae; genus Kitagawia; species Kitagawia praeruptora. Next base: position 15,397,817 of record CM075347.1, read on the forward strand.
TGAAATGCAAGAATTCTTGCAATTTCTATTATTCTATATTTCTTGCATTTTATAACCTTATTTCAATAATTTTGCATTTTAGACCTTCATTTCCCTATTTCTTGCATTTTAGACCTTTATTTCTATAATTTTGCATTTTAGACCTTTATTTCTCTATTTCTCGCATTTTATAACCTTATTTCTATAATTTCGCATTTTAGACCTTTATTTCTCTATTTCTTGCATTTTAGACCTTTATTTCTCTATTTCTTGCATTTTAGACCTTTATTTCTATAATTTTGCATTTTAGACCTTTATTTTTATAATTTTGCATTTTATAATTCTATAATAATGCAATAAGTTATGAAATGCAACAATTAACTAATTAACCAAATAATAAGTTATGAAATGGAATAATTAACCAAATTAAGGACTAAAATGCAAGAAATTTGAATTGATTTACCTCCAAGTCGGTGCAATGCCCAGTTACAATGGTCGTGAAATAACTCATGCCAAGGAAGAACCTCTTGGATTTACGGCGTAGGACTTTATGCTGAACATATGTACTCTCCCTAAGCTTCAGCAGGTCAATATATGCATCCAGAACTGACGACTCTATTTCACGATCGCGTTTTAGGCATTGGACATTTTCCCAAGCAAGCTCCGCAACCATCCCACCAACACTCTTAATAAAATTATGCTTTTCACCCCACCAATGCTTAAACAGCCAGTTGATTTTCCGATTTTTCAGTGGCCTCTTCATATCACCTGATACATAAGCAGGCCGCCTCTGCGTATCCTTGTATTTATCCTCTTCAGTGTCCAACTGCCAATACATGTCAATACCCCTAATCATGATGGATATTCATGGCATATGGAAAAAATATCAAGCCAAAACGAATGTATGATTCAAGATACATACCCCAAGCATTTCTCTTAAGTTATCAGGAATAACACCACTGATACTACCAAACTTCACAAATCCACCCGCCACTGGGGTAAACTCTAAACCAGGAGTAGTGGTTTCATCCTGCCATTCGATGAAGATACAAAAATCATATAAACATTTCAAATACAATACGTCACAAAGTTGAGTCAAAGTTAAAGATTATTACATCAAGGTTGACACCAGGAGGGATGGGGCGGTCTGATAAAGGTGTCACCATGTGTGTAGAAGGAGAAGGAGCAACTGTAGTCTGAACCTGTATCGGCTGTGAAAGAGGAGGGCTAACCTGCAACCACAATGTGATAAAAACATGAATAACATATTCATGCTGTTGGTATATAAGAAAGGAAATCACAAATAAGAGAGATTAGTACCTCAATATGAGCATCAGGGGGGACAGACTGTGAAGGAGGAGGGCTAGATCCCAGGGTCGGCTGTGTAACAGGAGGAGCAGCTACTGTAGTCTCAACTGTAGTCTCAAGCTGTATAAGCTGTGAAGGAGGAGGGCTAACCTGCAACCGCAATGTGATAAAAACATGAATAACATATTCATGCTGTTGGTATATAAGAAAGGAAATCACAAATAGGAGAGATTAGTACCTCAATATGAGCATCAGGGGGGACAGACTGTGAAGGAGGAGGGCTAGATCCCAGGGTCGGCTGTGTAACAGGAGGAGCAGCTGCTGTAGTCTCAACTGTAGTCTCAATCTGCAACCGCAATGTGATAACCCTTATTTCTCTATTTCTTGCATTTTAGACCCTTATTTCTCTATTTCTTGCATTTTATAACCTTGTTTCTATAATTTTGCATTTTAGACCTTTATTTTTCTATTTCTTGCATTTTATAACTTTACTTCTCTATTTCTTGCATTTTAGACCTTTACTTCTCTATTTCTTGCATTTTAGACCTTTATTTCTCTATTTCTTGCATTTTAGACCTTTATTTCTCTATTTCTTGCATTTTAGACCATTATTTCTCTATTTCTTGCATTTTATAACCTTATTTCTATAATTTTGCATTTTAGACCCTTATTTCTCTATTTCTTGCATTTTATAACCTTATTTCTATAATTTTGCATTTTAGACCTTTATTTTTCTATTTCTTACATTTTATAACTTTACTTCTCTATTTCTTGCATTTTAGACCTTTACTTCTCTATTTCTTGCATTTTAGACCTTTATTTCTCTATTTCTTGCATTTTAGACCTTTATTTCTCTATTTCTTGCATTTTAGACCCTTATTTCTCTATTTCTTGCATTTTATAACCTTATTTCTATAATTTTGCATTTTAGACCCTTATTTCTCTATTTCTTGCATTTTATAACCTTATTTCTATAATTTTGCATTTTAGACCTTTATTTTTCTATTTCTTGCATTTTAGACCTTTACTTCTCTATTTCTTGCATTTTAGACCTTTACTTCTCTATTTCTTGCATTTTAGACCTTTATTTCTCTATTTCTTGCATTTTAGACCCTTATTTCTCTATTTCTTGCATTTTATAACCTTATTTCTATAATTTTGCATTTTAGACCCTTATTTCTCTACTTCTTGCATTTTATAACCTTATTTCTATAATTTTGCATTTTAGACCTTTATTTTTCTATTTCTTGCATTTTATAACTTTACTTCTCTATTTCTTGCATTTTAGACCTTAACTTCTATATTTCTTGCATTTTAGACCTTTATTTCTCTATTTCTTGCATTTTAGACCTTTATTTCTCTATTTCTTGCATTTTAGACCCTTATTTCTCTATTTCTTGCATTTTATAACCTTATTTCTATAATTTTGCATTTTAGACCCTTATTTCTCTATTTCTTGCATTTTATAACCTTATTTCTATAATTTTGCATTTTAGACCTTTATTTTTCTATTTCTTGCATTTTATAACTTTACTTCTCTATTTCTTGCATTTTAGACCTTTACTTCTCTATTTCTTGCATTTTAGACCCTTATTTATCTATTTCTTGCATTTTATAACCTTATTTCTATAATTTTGCATTTTAGACCCTTATTTCTCTATTTCTTGCATTTTAGACCCTTATTTCTCTATTTCTTGCATTTTATAACCTTATTTCTATAATTTTGCATTTTAGACCTTTATTTTTCTATTTCTTGCATTTTATAACTTTACTTCTCTATTTCTTGCATTTTAGACCTTTACTTCTCTATTTCTTGCATTTTAGACCTTTATTTCTCTATTTTTTTTTTCATTTTAGACCTTTATTTCTCTATTTCTTGCATTTTAGACCCTTATTTCTCTATTTCTTGCATTTTATAACCTTATATCTATAATTTTGCATTTTAGACCCTTATTTCTCTATTTCTTGCATTTTATAACCTTATTTCTATAATTTTGCATTTTAGACCTTTATTTTTCTATTTCTTGCATTTTATAACTTTACTTCTCTATTTCTTGCATTTTAGACCTTTATTTCTCTATTTCTTGCATTTTAGACCCTTATTTCTCTATTTCTTGCATTTTATAACCTTATTTCTATAATTTTGCATTTTAGACCCTTATTTCTCTATTTCTTGCATTCTATAACCTTATTTCTATAATTTTGCATTTTAGACCTTTATTTTTCTATTTCTTGCATTTTATAACTTTACTTCTCTATTTCTTGCATTTTAGACCTTTACTTCTCTATTTCTTGCCTTTTAGACCTTTATTTCTCTATTTCTTGCATTTTAGACCCTTATTTCTCTATTTCTTGCATTTTAGACCCTTATTTCTATAATTTTGCATTTAGACCTTTATCGTATTTTTATAGAAGTACAAACCTCAGTATTTCGACGTATGATCCAGTCCTTGGGCCATGCAACATGAGATCCAACAGCTTGCTTGACCGTCTCCATCTCACCAGGTACTGGAACTGGAATCAAGGCTTCTAGTTGGATCCCACTATCCACTGACACTCTCAGACATCCAGTAGGCATTGGCTTGCCATGTATTTTCCTACTCATTTCTCCTCCATCCGGGTAAGCCATGCCATAGGCAACCTTGTTGCCATCCACTGCCAACTCACATGGTATTGGAGCCTACAATTATGATAACAAAAGTCAAATAGGAGAGATTAGTACCTCAATGGTATATAAGAAGAAAATCACAAATAGGAGAGATTAGTACCTCAATCTGAGCATGATGGGGGACAGATGCCGGGGTAGGCTCTGTCACAGCAGGAATAGTGCTAACCTGCAACCACAATGAGATAAAAACACGAACATATAAAAAATTGGTATATAAGAAGGAAATTACAGTAAGGAGAGATTAATATGAGCATGAGGGGGATAGATACCGGCGTAGACTGTGAAGGAGGAGGGCTAGATACTGGGGTCGTCTGTGTAACAGGAGGAGCAGCTGCTGTAGCCTCAACCTACAAGATACACCGATCATGCATTTTATACCCTTATTAATTTCTATAATTCTTGCATTAAACCAAGCGTTAAGGATTGATACCTCAACTTGGACTATAGGCGGGACAGATACCAGGGTAGGCTGTGTAGCAAGAGCATCTGTAGTCTCAACCTGCAATTATATGTCAACGAACCGATCACATAGTTATATATATAATTCCTCATAAAAAAATTATAATTATAATTTCATAATTATAAACCCTAATAATTCGAATTAATTCATAGTTTTAATAAAAATTCGAATAATAATTCGAAACCTAATTCTAAATTGGGCATTTCGAGCTAATTCAACCTAATTAAAGATGAGAAATCCTAATTTCAACTCAATTGAGGGTAAAAGCCCTAATTTCAAACTAATGCAAACCAAAAATGGGTAAAATTCGAACTATGAACCCTAATAATTCGATTTAATTCATGATTTTAACTAAAATGAAGCAAATAAACACCACCCACAGTTAAAAACGAATCAAACCATGTACATATAATCGTCAGTAGCAATGTACATAGTAGTGCGTGTGTGTATGTATAACTACGTGCGTGTGTGTGTAAGTGTCAATTAGAAGATACCTTGAGGAGGAAGATGGCCTGACATTCGCAGCTCTGTGTGTAAATCGCCCGGAATCGCCTGAAATCGCCTGAAATCGCCTGAGCTCTCTGTTTAATTAGGGTTAATCGGGTCGCGGCAGCCGCAATGGGTGGTTGTATAAGTCTCCTATCCGCATTGTATCATTGCGGTAATGATTTAAGGGTAAAAAAGTAATTCCATATTTTTATGTATCCGCATTGTATCATTGCGGCAATGATATAAGGGTAAACAAGTAATTTCAGATTTTCATTTATCCGCTATGTATCACTGCGGCAGCAAATTGGAGGGTGAAAACGTAATTTCATATATTTACTTGTTTCTATATTTCAAATTAACAGCTTTTATTAATTTATTATTTTTATTACTTTTATTAAATATAAAACTATAATAATTTATTTAAAATTTTATGTAATAATTCAAATTTTATAAACATTTTTATATTTTATAATGTATTAATTTACCAATTTTTTTAATTTTAATAAATAATAAAAATAAAAGTATAAAAACGTAAAATAATATTTAAGGACCTGAGAGGCAAACGTTCATTGCGGCCTATTCCTACCGCAAGTTTTCATTGCGGCACCCCTAAATTTTTTTTTAAGTTTTCCTGCCGCAAGTGTTCATTGCGGCAGTGTACGAGTTGGTGGTTGTGGGCCTTTTTTCAACCAACGGTGGCTGTGGAAGGGCACCCTATATATATATATATGTGTGTGTGTGTGTGTGTGTGTGTCTTTGCTCCATACAGAACACTCTTAAATAAAGAACAATAACAAACACTTACAAAAGATCTGGTCCATTAATTCTTTATCTAATTAACGGCTCAAATTAAAATCTAATCCTAACTGTATTCTTCTCTCTCTTTGGCGCGAATATTCATCTCTCTCTCTCTCTCTCTCTCTCGTTCGCGCTAATCTCTCTCTCTCTCTCGTTCGCAGGAATCTCTCTCTGTCTCTGTACATCTTTCATAGCAGTGATTTCTCTCGTTAGCATCATCTTCAAAGTGTGTTGATGGATTCTACTTGCGGATTGAATACTGTTGATTCCGTTGAATTAGTATCAGGTTCGTAGTTTTTTTGTTGTTACTGTAAATTTTGTCTTCAATGTGTCATATTTTTAGATTCAATATCATCAAATCATGTTACTTTGTTTTTGTGAAGACTTTTTAATTGTTCATATGTTGATTCTACTTTAGATTCTATAATATCTACAGTTGAAGTTGTGATTCGTACGGTTTAGTTTTTTTATGCGGATTAAGTAAATAGTTTACTATGATTCTACGATAGATTCATTACTCTCTGTATTATCAGCATCTGTTTTCATGTGTTTCTGTTATTTGTGCTTAGATTCTACATTAGATTCTGTATTCTATGTAATGGTATCTCTGTTTAATCACTCCTTGCTTTTTAATCACTTAATAAATGCTTTTGTTCTTTTGATTTTGTGTTAGATTCTATACTCTCTTTACTAGCAACTGAGTTCTCTTTTGTTTTGTTTTCCCCTGTGTAATTTCTGAGTTTTATATAGTTTGATTATACAGTTGATTCCATTTCTCTGTTTGAACAGTTTTGTTTGATTATACCATGTCTTTTTAATCATTTATTAAAGTTTTAACATTTTGATTCTATGTTTGATTCTAGTTTTATGATTCTAACTTGCATTAATTATGCCTTGTGCTGCTGCTGGAAATAATGTTATTGCTGACACTGGTTGCGATTCTACTGCAAATAATGAAGTTGAGGAATTTATAGAGGGCTTTGACGATTCATTCAGTAGCAGTGCTCAGTTATGGATACCAAAAGTTCCTGATAACAAATTAAAACCATATGCTGGACAACGTTTTCTAGATCTTGAATCTGCTTGCCAATTTTACACTGAGTATACAGGAATGGTCGGTTTTGATGTTCGTCGAGACACACAACGGGTTCGGAATAATGTTCTTGTACACAAGTATTTAGTTTGTTCAAAATCAGGAACTCATGATACTTCTATGTCCGTTAGTTCAGATAATAGCAGTGGATCGTCTCATCTGGGTAGTGCCTCCGGTACGTCTATAAGAAGGAGGAATACAGTAACAAAAAAGTGTGATTGTACTGCTAAAGTTGTTATAAAGTTTGATGGGAAGGAACATTATGTCATTGATCGTTTCCTTGAAGCCCATAATCATCCCATGACTTCTGATTTTGGCAAACAATTCCTAAGGGCTAATCGGTGTATGACTACTGTTCATCGTACATTTGTGGTTGATGCTGCAAAATCGAATATCGGTTCATATAGGGCGCACGCTTTTTACAAATCTTTGAGTGGTTCATATTCTGATGTCGGTGCAACTGCAAAGGATTTTCAAAACTGGATGAGGGATGTGAAGTTGTTTATCGGGAAGAGAGATGCTGATCTCTTAATTGAGAAATTTAAAACGAAAAAGGATACATCTGATGGGGCATTTGAAGTTGTTTATCGGGCATTTGACTAGAATTTTTTGGGCCGATGTGCAAGGACGTCAAAGCTATGAAGTTTTTGGTGATGTTGTTTCTTTTGATGCAACGTATCGTACGAATAAGTAAGTGTTTTTAAAACTTTTATTTACTTATGATAAAGATTTAGCTCAATAAGAGATGTTGTTTATTACCTTTCTTGAAGCGTAGTTTTCTCATATTGCTTAATACTGTTGTTGCAAGACAAAATTGGCATTTCAGTTGTAGTAGTTTAAGGATGTCTTAACTTATATTTGGAATTGTCACTTTTATACACGAGTCTTAATGAATAGAAGCTTAAGTAGCAGTAAGGTAAGTAGGTTTAGAGTTGGTAAAATATGATTCTTTCTTATTTGACCTGTGTATAAAAATGTGATTCTTTTTTGTTTAACCTGTGTATACTACATGTGTATTAGATTAATTTGAGAGAATATATAACCAAAATAATTACTAGTTTTTTATATGATGATTCCATATGTAATAAGCGTTTGATTTGTTATGTAGTTTTTCTGGGGTTTTTTATTTGGTACGTGAGGTGGATTGTATGCTGTAGTTTTTATTTTTGGTTGTTTCATCTGTGCATCGTTCTATAGCCTGTACAACAGGTTGTTTTGTTGGTATTATGACTTGGCGATCCAAGTTTCTTATTGTCATCAACTTGCTTCAATATCTGGAACTTTCATGTTGATTGAGAGAGTGTGTTTTCTTGGTCTTACGTTTTTTTTCCCCTGAAAGTCGTCCAAGTGGATTTGCTGCTCTTATGTGGTGGTTGTGATGCTTTCGGATTGTGTATATGACTTGTTTTGGACTTGTCTATATGATTGTTTTGGATTGTGTTGTTTCATTATTTGGTAACCTATTTTCATGAGAGATATAATTTGATTTAAATGTTTATTGTATGTTGTAGGTACAATATGGTTTTCGTACCATTTATCAGAGTGGATAATCATTGGAAAAGCATCACTTTTTCTGCTTGTTTACTTAATCATGAAGATATATCAAATTTCACATGGGCTTGTGAAATGTTTTTAAAAGTTTTTAAGCGCCCTCCAAAGTGCATAATCACATATCAATGTGCTGCAATGAAAGTTGCAATTTCTGTCACTTTTCCAGCTTCTGTGATTCATCGTTATTGTATGTGGCACATAATGCAAAAGTTTCCTACCAAGGTATTAATCATGTAATTTGATTGCTTTTATTTTTAGTGTACATTGATTCATTTTGCGTTTAGTTTTAGTATATTCTCCTAATATACCAATTTTTTTTTCGTTTGTCCATGTAGATTGGTGCTGTTTTCTGTGCAGAATCTGAGTTCATGAAGAAGTTAAACCGTTTTGTCTGGTCACCTCATTTGTCGGTTGTTGAATTTGAAGAAGGATGGAATAGTGTACTGAATGAGTTTAAATTGACTGGGCACACTTGGCTGAATGAGCTTTATGAAATGAGAAAGTCGTGGATACCTGCCTTTTTCAGGGACAAACCTATAGGAGGCTTATTGAGAACTACATCTAGGTCCGAAAGTTCTAACTTTTTCTTTAATCACTTTGTCCAAAAAGGCGACACCCTTTCAGAATTTTACATGTGCTATGAGAGTGCAATCGAAAAACAAGTTTACGAATGTAAAAAACTTGATGATGGAGATAGTTCTGTTCCACGTCCAGTAACAGAAAAGGAAATCGAGAAAGATACATCTCGGCTCTACACTAGATCCATATTTTACAAGGTTCAGAAAGAGATTAAAGCGAGTTGCTATCATATTAAATTGGCTGGACAACCAACTATAGTGGATGGTATTAATAAATTTGTTGTCCAGGATAAGAGTTTAAACGATACTTTGTTTGAAGTTGATTTGTGTTTTTCATCAAATGATGTATCGTGTTCATGTCACCTTTTCACGAGAGTTGGGTACTTGTGCCGACATTGTTTTTTCTGTCTAGGTTTGTGGGGAATTGAAGAGATTCCACGTCAATTTTTGTGCAATCGGTGGATGAAGAATGCGGTGAATAGATTCTGCACTCTGAAGTTGGGTAGTACAATTGAGGATAGCCAGGGACATAAGACTAGAGATACTTCCAAAAAAGTTTGGATTGAGTTTCAAGGCTGTTTGGGCGACGTTTCCAACAATGATGATGGTATGGATTATCTTCTTGAAGAGATGAAATCTTTGAGAATTAGAGTCAAGCAGAAGGTCAAGAATTCCCGTGCAACAAAAGATGATATACTACAACAAATGTTTGGTGTCAGGCCTTCAACTTCAGTTAATGTTCTTCCACCGTTGCCAAGTAACAATAAGGGTTGTCGGAAGCGAATAATAGGAGCTGCTGAATGAAGTTGTGATGGCAAAGACAGGCCTATGAGGCTTTGTAGAGGTTGTAATGAAAAAGGGTTCCATGATTCCCGAAACTGTCCGAGTAAGCGTCAAAAGGCTCAACAGGTTAAAGACAATTCATTAGAGAATGCTCAGAATCTTCATGTTACGGAAGCTGTACCTCCAAATTCTAATGTAGTTCAGGTTGTTGATGTCCTAGAATCTGTTTCTGCAAATGTAGTTTAATGTTTCAATTTTCAACTCTATTATTCTAGCAGTTTTTTTGTTCTTTAAAGATTGTAGTTGTTAGATTTTTTCTTATTATTATGTATAAGACTTGTTTTCTTTGGTGGTTTTATATGAGATTCTGTTTTTGATTCTGTTCTACTATCATTTTGTTTATCACTTGTTTTTGGTAAATGATTTTGCACAATCGAAGGTTTTTTATTTACTCATTTTGAAATTTTTTTTCCCAAACCTATTGATTATTTTATGCGACAGAATCATGTTGAGAATCATGAATAAAATTATTAAATTTTTTAGTTATTTGTTAAAATAACTAAAAATCTAACAAAATTTGTCCATACATTTTTTATTATGTACTATAACTTTAACAAAAAAAAATACATTTTATTTAACAAATACATTTTTTATTATGTACTATAACTTTGAAACATATAAATCTTTTATAACTTGGTTAAAAATATTAGAATTATATTAGATTAAAAATATTTCTCACTACGATATTTCTTTTTTTAGAATCCAATAGTACTAGTGTACACTTTTTGGCAAAATGTAATTGTGTATTTTTTTTTACATTTAATTTGTGTTTAGATTTTTACCCCTTAATAACTAAATTAACATGGGCTTATGAATGATGAAATATGGGCCTTTATAGTCAACTTAATAATTTTTCATCTTATAAAATTATGGGCCTTAATAATTTTTTATTTTATGAAATATGTAGTTCTCTATAACTAAGTTAATTTTTTATGGGCCTTAATAATTTTTACACGGGGGAATGTATATGGTTTTTACAGAGTGTGTTTTTGAGTTGTGACTAATCACATGTACAATGTTTTCCCTTCCCAATATACAGCATGTGTCTCTTCAAACAGATTTATCCCTTCAAAATGTGTCACTTGACCTTCAAACCTCTGTTATAAAAGGCCACCTTTGTTTATTTGTTTCTCATTCTTCACACACATTCTCCCCATATTTCAAACACAATCTCCCCATATTCCAATGGCCATACTCCAAGATGAAGATTTTTTTATGAAGATTACACTGTTCGCATCAATGGTGTTTTCTATCAAGTTCAAAACATCCCGGTATCAATTCTTTCACACCTCAGTTATAGAGACTATGATAATATCAATTGGTTCTTAATGGATTATAGGTTGGCTATAATGGACAAAGAAGACTGGGAAAGGAAGATGATGATTCGTAACAGTCGGATCATTACTTTTGCAACAACTATGTCTCGGATTTTACATGTAAAGGAAAAGGTTGGTCTCAAGGATAAAGAATCCAAGAAGCAGAAGACTGAAGCCTCTAGTTCTTAGTTTAATGTAATGAAAAGTCTTATGAATTTTAATGTAATGAATTATTATTATTTGTAATGCAAAAAAATATTATATGAATGAATGATGATTTAATATAATGAAGAGTTGTTTGTTTCAATTTTGTTTTTAATTATTTTTTGTTTATCAATAATTGTTAATTACTAGATTCTATATTGTAATGTTTGTTTTTGTCTCAAAATTAAATTCAGTTTGATAATTTCGTCAAAAAAAAAATCAGTTTGATAATATTAACATATGAGAAATTATTTCTAAAAAATGAACAAGACTTCTAATTTGTGAAATGTTAAAAAAAACCTAATGTAGTTTATAATGAACAAGACTTCTAATTGAATCTAATATAGAATCATACTAAAATCATGCTAACTGTTTGTACAATGGATATCTATATAAACCTAAAGTTGCTATAAAGGTTATGGAATCTAACATAGAATCAAAAACAGTTAGAAGAACCCAATTGAGTCAGCCATAAACTCAGCAATAAACTAAATTATATCCTAGGAATTAAGCGAGACAACAAAACAAGACTCAGCAGCAACTCGAACAACCAATGTAAAAGAATTGAACACAAAACTTGTTAGATATAATTGATGTGATTTAATGTCAGTGTTTAAGTATTTCAGGTAAAGAGAGTTTAACTTGTTATTGAAAGCAGTGTTTGAGTATACGCTGATTGCTGGAAGCGCAAACGCTGACAGAGGAAAGCGTAAACACTGATAGCTGAATGCATGGAAGCGCAAACGCTGTTAGCGTAGAGAGAACAGAGTTTGCTAAAGTCTGTCTACTGGGAGCGTCTACAAGTCAACAGAGTTTGAAGATTAATTTAATATTAATATGGAAGCGATATCTTTGAAGATTGGATAGCTGTCAAAGAGATCGAGTTGACTTAGAAGACGTGTAGCAATCGTAATTGATATCAATTGTATAGCTTAATTTTAGGAGAATCAATTTACGATTGTACGTAGCTGTATATTTTATAAATACAGTTAGGTTAACCCTAGAAGGGTATCCATCGTGAACGAATATCATTCTTGTAACCTAAGCAGCTCTCTGTGATACTTTACATCACCGAGAGAGGAATTATTAATTCCAAACAGTTTTAAAGAGTTAAAACGTGTGTTCTTGTTACTTATTTATATAATTCTTGATTATTTATTGTGTATTCGACCTAACAAGTGGTATCAGAGACAAATCTGTTACTTTATTACAGTTAAAGATCCAAACACAATAGTAATCAATGGCAGAGATACCTCCACCATCTGAGAAAGCCCCTACTACTGTTAGCAGGTATGAAACAATTAGGGTTCCTATCCTGAGGCCGTTAGAGTATGCAATTTGGAAGGTGAAGATGACCATGTTTCTGGAGGCTACAGATCCAGAATATCTGGACAGAATTTATGAAGGTCCTCACAAACCTACAAAGTTATCTGCTGCTGCTGCTGGTGAGGAACCAAAAGTAATTCCAAAAGAGAAGAAAGATCTATCTGCTGAGGATCTTTCATCTATTGCAAAGGATGCAAAGGTAAGGCATTTACTTCACAGTGCATTAGACAATGTTATGTCTAATAAAGTGATAAACTGCACAACTGCAAAGGAGATATGGGATGCACTTGAGGTTAGATGTCAGGGAACTCCTGCAATTAAGAAGAACAGAAGGAACATACTCACACAGGAGTATGAGCATTTTGAAGCAAAATCTGATGAAACCATGACAGAAACATTTGACAGATTCTGTAAACTGCTCAATGATTTGTCATTGGTGAACAAAGAGTATGATTTGGAAGATTCAAATCTCAAGTTTCTTCTCTCTCTACCTGAAAAGTGGGATGTGAAAACAACCACTATTAGAGATAATTATGAACTTGGTGAAACAGAGATTGATGAAATTTATGGTCTGCTCAAAACCCATGAATTGGAATTGGAACAGAGAAACAAGAGATCTAGTAGAAAGTCAAAGTCTGTTGCTCTCAAGGTTGAGGAGAAACCATCAAAGAAGGAGACATCAAGGAGAAAGGCAAAAGGGAAAGCCTTAGTCATCCATTCAGAGAATGAGTCATCAAACACTGATGTTGACTCAAACACAGATGATTCATCTGATTCTGAAGATGATGAAGAAATGATGCAAATGGCTGCATTGATGGTAAAGACCTTCAAGAAGATGGGATACAAGAACCTCAAGAAGGGAAAGAGATTCTCCAAGGACTACTCAAAGTTTGATAAGAAGAATTTCAAGAAATCTGAAGGAAAGGACTTCAAATCTGGAAAGAAAGACAAGTCTGAAATTCAATGCTACAAGTGTAAGGAGATGGGTCACTATGCTCCTGAGTGCAAAAAGGGTAAAACTGAAAAAGCACTCTACACCAAAGGCAGAGATTGGGCAGACACTTCAGATTCAGATGAGGAAGTCAACTATGCTCTCATGGCTACTACTCAGACTGAAAATGATGATCTTAAGGTACCTCCAACCACTTATGCCTATAACACTGATAATATAACTGAATTAAGAATTTATCTTAAAGCATTGCATATCAGTTATAGGGATCAGACATTAGAAAATGAGAGGATAAAGTCTGAGTGTTCTCAACTCAAAGAAAGAAATAAAATTGTTGAGGAACAGCTAGAGAACATGAATAAAATTCAAAAAGAGAGAGATGATGCAGTGTTTATTGAACAGGAGTTGCTAGGTAAGTATAAGCAACTAGAATCAGAATTGGAGGATAGTAAACACATCATTAAAACTTGGACACACTCTGGTAAAGACACTCAAGAAGTGTTTCAGTCAGATACAGTAGGTCTAGGTTACTCTGTAGGAGATGAACTTAGGTTTGAAAATCATGTAAAAGTTAGACCATATTGTTCATCTGAGGGTAATGTCATGGGAACAGGTGGACCTAAGACAGAAGCACAGAAAAAGGCTGTTAAAGAGTCATATGCTAAAACTTTTGTTAAAGAGGCTAACATTGGCTTAATGACAGATAAACAACTCAAGCATAAGCTTAAGGAGATAAAATCTGTAAACAAACAGAGTATGCCTAAGAAAAACAGAAATGGAAAGGTAGGCATAACCTCAGGAATTAAGCCAATGCTTGCTTCATTAGCTCCCAGGAAAACATGCTTTAATTGTGGTAGCACTAGTCATCTTGCTAGTTTCTGCAGTAAGAATAAGAACATAAATACTTTGCCTTCTAAAACTGCAGTAAAGAGTGATTATGTGAGAACTAGACCACAGACTTTATGCAAACACTGTGGAAGTACTTGGCATTCTATTTACACTTGCAGAGATTATCATGCTATTTATTATAATTACTATGAACCCAAACCAAATTTGAAATGGGTTAAAGTAAACTCTGCAAATGTAAACTCTGAAAAAGTTAGCTTAAACTCTGTTAATATGAATTCCGCTGCAAAAGCTAACAGATTTAAGAAAGCCAAAGGATCCAAGCAAGTCTGGATCCTTAAAACTAATAATCAGTGATTGTTTGTGATTGCAGGGCACCAGGGTAAGTACCCTAGTCGTGGACAGTGGATGTTCAGGACACATGACAGGAAATAAAGCCCTGCTATCAGAGTATGAGGAGAAAGCTGGCCCAGAAGTTTCCTATGGAGATGGCAACATAGGACATACACTGGGATATGGCAACATTAATCTTGGAAATGTCATCATCACAAATGTAGCTCTGGTTCCAGGACTCAAGCATGATTTGCTATCTGTGAGTCAAATCTGTGACAGAGGATATCATGTAGATTTTCAGCCTGAATATTGTCAAGTGATCAGCAAATCTACAGGGAAAGTTGCTCTAGTTGGAAACAGACACAATAACATCTATGAAATCAAATTGTCAACAAACACTGATGGCAAAGCAGTGTGTCTGTCTACAAGGATGTCCAGTGAAGAGAGTTGGAATTGGCACAAGAAACTCTCTCATTTGAATCTGAACAATATAAATGAGCTCATAAAGAATGATCTTGCAAGAGGACTACCAAAGTCATTATTGAATGTAGAAGGTCTGTGTGATTCTTGTCAAAAGGCCAAACAGAGAAAAACCTCTTTCAAGAGCAAATCTGAGTCTTCAATTGTTGATCCTTATCATCTCCTACATGTTGATCTTTTTGGACCAGTAAATGTCATGTCACTTGGAAAGAAGAAATATGCTCTAGTCATTGTTGATGAATACACCAGATACACATGGGTGTATTTTCTAGCAAAGAAAGATGAAACCGCTTTAACACTGACAGAACATATATTACAACTGGACAAAGAGTCAGAGAATCAAGTGAAGATAATCAGAAGTGACAATGGAACTGAATTCAGGAATTCATCTATGGAAGAATTTTGCAAGAGTAAAGGGATAAAACAAGAGTTTTCTGCACCTGGTACTCCACAACAAAATGGTGTAGTGGAGAGAAAGAACAGAACTTTGGTAGAAGCTGCCAGAACCATGCTAGATGAAGCAAAATTGCCAACATATTTCTGGGCAGAAGCAGTTCAAACTGCTTGTTTTACTCAAAATGCAACACTGATCAACAAGCATGGTAAAACACCATATGAAATGGTGAAGAAGAAGAAGCCAAATCTAAAATATTTTCATATTTTTGGATGCAAGTGCTTTGTGTTGAAGACTCATCCTGAACAGTTGACCAAATTTGACCTAAAGGCAGATGAAGGAATTTTTGTTGGCTATCCACTGTCAACTAAAGCTTTCAGAGTTTTTAATCTGAGAACAAGAGTGATCATGGAGTCTATTCATGTGTCATTTGATGACAAGAAAATAACTGGACTTGAAGATGTTACTGAGCATGATCAACTGCACTTTGAAAATGAAGACTTATTAAACTCTGATGATACAAATCTGACAAACACTGATGAGGTCAATTCTGAACCTCTACTGGTAAACACTGAAGAAACTATTCAGTCAGAAACAAGGGAAGAACCAGTTGAGGGGGAGCATGAAGAATCACATCAAAGTGATACTTCAAACACTGATAGTGACACAATTGATAACTCTGAATCAAACACTTTTGATTCAAACATTGATCATTCAAATTCTGAGCAGTCACATTCAGGGGGAGCATCTGAAAATGAAGAAAGGCACCAAGAAAATCAGGAAAGCATGGATCAAGGGGGAGGATCACATAATGACAGAAGCAATCTGCCTTCTGCAAGAAAATGGACAAAGTCACATACACCTGATTTGATTATTGGTGATCCAGATGCAAGAGTAAGGACAAGAAGTGCAACAACAAATGAATGTCTGTTTCATGCATTCTTGTCACAGAATGAGCCAAAGAAAGTGGAAGAAGCTCTTAAAGATGCTGACTGGATAACAGCAATGCAAGAAGAGCTAAATGAATTTGAGAGAAATGAGGTGTGGACCCTTGTACCAAGGCCAAAGAACAGATCCATTGTTGGTACAAAATGGGTTTTCAGAAATAAAACTGACAGTGATGGTGTAATCACAAGGAACAAGGCAAGACTGGTTGCTAAAGGCTATTCACAGCAGGAAGGAATAGATTATGATGAGACTTTTGCACCAGTTGCCAGGTTGGAGGCAATAAGGATGTTTCTTGCCTATGCTTCTCACAAGAAATTCAAGGTTTTTCAAATGGATGTGAAAAGTGCTTTTCTGAATGGAAAACTTGAAGAAGAAGTATTTGTTGAACAACCACCTGGTTTTGTAGATCCAAAATATCCAGATCATGTCTACAGGTTAGACAAGGCACTCTATGGACTTAAACAGGCACCAAGGGCATGGTATGAAACACTTGCTAAATTTCTACTAGAAAGTGGGTTTCACAGAGGTACTATTGACAAAACTCTGTTTTACTTTCAATCTGGTAATGACCTGCTCTTAGTACAGATATATGTAGATGATATCATTTTTGGATCTACTAATGATAAACTCTGTAAGAAATTTGCCAAGCTCATGCAGTCTAGATATCAAATGAGTATGATGGGAGAGTTAAGCTATTTTCTAGGCTTACAGGTGAAGCAAACAGATGATGGAATTTTCATTAATCAAGCAAAATATACCAGAAATCTACTCAAGAAATTTGGCATGCTTGACTGTTCATCTGCAACAACTCCCATGGCAACTGCAACAAAGCTAGACAAAGATACAGGTTCATCAGTGGATATGACAAGCTACAGAGGGATGATTGGTTCTCTACTTTATTTAACAGCTAGTAGACCTGATATCATGTATGCCACCTGTCTGTGTGCAAGATTTCAGGCAGATCCAAGAGAACCACATTTAACAGCTGTAAAGAGGATTTTCAAATATCTCAAGGGAACTGCAACTTTAGGACTGTGGTACCCAAGAGAATCAGATTTTAAGCTACTTGGTTACTCTGATGCAGATTTTGCTGGCTGTAAGATTGACAGAAAGAGCACAAGTGGAAGTTGTCAATTTCTTGGTGACAGACTAGTGTCTTGGTACAGCAAGAAACAGAAGTCAATATCTACATCTACAGCTGAAGCAGAGTATATTGCTGCTGGTAGTTGCTGTGCACAGATTCTATGGATGAAGAATCAACTGCTGGATTATGGATTAAGGTATTCCAAAATACCTATTTTCTGTGATAATCAAAGTGCTATTGCAATGACAGGTAATCCAGTACAACACTCAATGACCAAGCACATCAGCATAAGGTATCACTTTATCAGAGAGCATGTAGAGGAAGGCAATATTGAGCTTCACTTTGTGCCAACAGATCAACAACTAGCAGATGTTTTCACAAAGCCTCTAAGTGAAGCAACATTTACAAGACTGGTCAATGAACTAGGGATGGTATCTGGTTTTGACTAAATATGTTGGTTAGACTCAAACTCTTTCTAATAAAATGTGTTGCTTATATCTCTGTAAATTGCTAAAGTGCTATGTGAACCTTATTAGTTAAACTCTGTTAGCATGATTGTTGGTCATACACTGTTAATACGTTTGTTAAACTCTGTGAATTCTGAATTGATTTTTGTCTGAATGAAAATACCGATGAAGAAAAATGTATAGAGCATGATTTTCAGTGATAAATCAAGATTCTTTTTGAGTCACTGTAATCTAATCAGAAATTGCACAGTAAGTTAACACAGCATGATACTGTTTCATATTTAGAGCATCTCTTAGTTTATTTGATCCTAAACTCTGAATCTATGAATACTGTATGGATTGCCTCTCATGAATAATACTGATATTGATGAACTCTAAACTCTGATTAGTGACACTCTGTTTCCAAGTCATATTTGATTCTTGATGATTCTGTGTTTGCACTTGTGAAAATTTTAAAACTTGAGATGTGTCATTGATGATTTTGGTGAGAAACAGTTCATGTCTGTACCCTGTGAGATTTTGAGCCGAATCAGTGATTGATACATTTTATATCAATCAGAGTTTATTGTTGTGTGATATTCATCAGTAAGTATGTTGCTCTAGAACTTGCATTAAACCATTTTGGGACTACATGATATATGTGTGCATGAAGATGATAAAGGCATTAGGATTAACCATTTTTCTTCAAACACTGTTCACAACATCTTTGAACACTGTTCATAAACTCTGTTCATAAACATGACCCGTAGTAAACCCTTTTGAGCCTAATTAACTGCTCATTTTCTTGAATACTGAAGTATTAAGAGCAGTTATATTCTTTTGTTAAATCTGATTCAAGCAAGTGAGTATTTCTCAAGAAAAGATATCTTACTCAGTATATATATGTATGTCAATAAAAAAAAAAAAAAAAAAATAATAAAAAAAAAAGAGAAAATAAAAAATGTATATATATACTGATCATCTTGTACAAAAATGTACTAACCGTTTGACTGAACAATTTGGTCTAATACATTGTTCAGTTAGAAATTCTCATTTGAAACACATCTCTTCTCATCTGTTTGATTTCACTCAGTTACTACCCTGTATAAAGTCCTTTTGATTTGTGCATATATGTAATCGAAGTGGTGTAAATTTGGTGGACATTCAAGCTTATGGTAGTATCTGCTTTTATTGATTGAATCTGAGAGTAAACACTTCACCTAAACACTTGTGTGATGTGAGAGTTTGTGAGGAAATCCTTGACATGTAACTCACTGAATGATGCTTTGATATTTATCTCCTGATCTTTTTGTCTTTAATGACTGTGTGCTTACGTGGATAATCATGATCATAAATTGAAACAGGGATATTCAGATTTCTGTAATTAAGGAACTACAGAGTTTAGCATTCATCATATACTCTGTGTTTAATATGAGAGTTTGTGCATTCAGTGTTTATTGTTTATGATTTATGGATTTTATGAAATATTAGATGCTATAAAAATTGATTTGGTAAACTCTGCTACTCACACACGTAAATCACGACTGTGCGTTTTTGAAAGGGTTTTTGTGATAAAGATTGAAAATTTGTTAAACACTGATTGATTGTGCTATGTACTCTAAGGTATATTTTCATTAAGGTAATTTGAAAATTTTGGAGTAAATGGAGTAGTTGACAACTGTTAATTAGTGTCATTAGTGGTAACGTGTCTTGATAAACGGAACGACAGCGGTAATAATGGCTTTTACTGCGCCTGTATTAAGTGCACCGTTGCATGTGTGACACCTGTCCCACTCACTCATCATTATGTCTCCCTTTTACACTTTTCAAGGGAACAGTTGCGTGTTTTCAAGTAAAAACGTTTGAGTTTAGTTTTTAACTACAACTCAAATTACTTTTTGTCACAATCATTTTTATCCACACGTATTCTCTTTACCAAAAACAGAGAACATCTTTGTTTTTCACCTTGGCATTTTCACAAACACCTTTCTTGCAAAACATTTTCACAGTCATTTTCTTGCTTATTTCTTGATTCAATGGCGACTAAACCTTTTACTGTCTTTGGTCTACGTTTTGTGCCTAACAACTATGCAGCGTTACTTGAGAATGACCGGGCACCAGAGGCATTTCATCTTATGCAGAATTTTCTTCGAGATTCTGAAATTGGGCAAGCGCTGGTTGAACCGGCTACTCTATCTGCTTCCCAAGTCGTTAATTTCTGGCAAAACTCGAGATATATAGAGGGAGGAGAGAATGGAACTCCGTCTATCATTTTCTCACATGAAGAACAAGAGTTTGTGATTACTCCACAAACTGTTCGCGAAGTCATGGATTTTGACACACATACTTCGTATGCTGTTGTCTCTGAGCAAAATCTGAGGGAAATGCTCACAGAAATTGGGTACATGGAATCACTTGCCAAGCTGGGCAGTGTGAGGCGACCAAATCTGAGAAAAGAGTGGAACTTTTTCTTCGATTGCATCACCAGGACATTCCAGAAGAAGGTCACCAACTGGGATGCAATTCCGATGGACAGTCTTCAAATTGGGTACTCTCTACTCTATGGTAGTAATTTTGATTTTGGTAGATATGTCTTAATGAATTTGGGTGATAAGTTGTCAGAGTCTACTACTGTGTACTTTGCTAGATTTTGTCAATTATTGTTCAATGCATGTGTTCCTGGTTTAACTGTTGATGAAGCTGATGAGATTCAACCGTTTCGAGTCACAAAGAGAATTTTTACTGATATGTCAAACAAAGATGTTGGAAAAGACTTACCTCCTTTAGCATTGCCACTTGCTTTGCAAAATTTTGTTAATCAGCCACAAGACAATGATACACATCAACCACAACAACCAGAACCACAGCCTATGCCTGAACCCTTAGCCACTGATCGTACAGAAAACATACCATCTCAACCTACTCAAACACCTGAGCCCACACCAACAACCACTGAACAACCCATATCACCACCAACTCAAACAGAACCTCAAACACAACCTGACCAAATGAACACTGAACAAACAAACCCTGTCACAACCACTCACTCACAACCACCACCAAAGCCAAAGAGGAAGAAGCATACTGCAATCAACACTGAACGTGCTAGGGCTAAACAGTCAACTCCAAAGGCTGTTTATTCTAGAAAAGCAAAACAAAGGGCAAACAGACCTTCACCACCATTGGTTGAGGAAAGTTCCAGTGAGAGTTCTAATGAAGATGCAGAACAGGTTGCAGTACCTCAGGCTAAGAGGAGGAGGCTAATTTTGACTGATTCTGATGATGAGCATGTGGAGGAGGCTCAAGAGAAAATCTCATTTGATATTCCTACTGGTCAGCCAGAGGTTATCATTGAACCTGTTATCCCAGAATCAGGAGTCAATGTTGCTGAACCAGAAGTTGATAAGGCTCAAGACAATGAAGATGCTAGAGATGTTTTATCTCCAATGGAAGAGTTTGCTGGAACTCCAATGTCTTTTAATCATGAAGCATCTACTCCACCACTCATGGAGGTTACAATGTCTATAGATACTGGTGTTGCTGATGGGCCTACTGTTGTTCTTGAAGACACTGTGGTTGCATCACACACTGAGTTGAACTCTGATGCCAATAATATTTCTGCTCATGGTGAGGAGGTTGATAAACCAGAGCAGGTTCTTTCTTCAGAGCAAACTCCAATTGATAAAGGAAAACAGGTTGCTCCAGAACCTATTGTTGCTCAAGCCCAAATTGCTCAAGAACAAATTGCTGCTTCAGAACCTAGTCTTTCTGTTGCCTCTACTAGTGAATCAATGAGTGATTCTGTTGAAGCTAATAGTACAGGAGTTGACCAACCACAAAATCAGCCAGATGGTCAGAAAACAGGTGAAAAACCAGATTTTGCTGGGCCTTCTAATAATGAAATTGATGATGGTTATTTGGCCAAGCAAACTGCTGAATGGTACAAGTCAGACTGTATTTTTCCTCCTGGAAGGGCAGAAAAGTTTCTTGAAGTCAATTCTAAAAAGATTACAAATCCAGAGATTTTCACTTGTTTGCAAGGCACAGTGATACAGATCAAAACTTTGAATAATAGATTTGATGACACTCAGAAATCTATCATTGATCTTCGCACAGAGGTTGCCACTCATGAGGAAAAAGCTCAATTAGCTAATGCTAAACTCTTTCAACAGTTTGCCAAAGCTCAATCTAATCTTAATGACAGACTGAGTACAGTTGAAAAGAATCAGACTTTACTGGCTGAGAAAGTTGATTCTATAGCAAATTCTCTTGAGTTAATCACCTCCATACTGATTCAAGACAGTGATGATGTCAAAAAGGGGGAGAGAGTTTCTAAAACCAAGTGTAAGAAAGATCAAACTCTGTCAAAGAAAGATCAAAATGATGATGAAGAAGCCAATGCTGATAAGGGCTTAAGAAATGTGAATCTTAGACAAGGACATGGGAGGTCTTCAAGGTCAAAGCCAAATTTGGTGATAGATTCAAATGCTCAGAGTACTTCAGGTTCAAAGCCAAAGGATTTGTTATTCTCTGACAATCCACAAACTGATGAAGAATTGGCTGCAAAACTTTTTCGAGAAGAGAATGCTGAAGCTACACTTGAGGATATTCAAGCTGAAGAGAAGTTGTTACAGAAAGAACATCTAAAAGCTGTGAAGTCCAAGAAAGTGAAGAAAGTTGTTAAAACTTCAAAGTCTGCAAAGCCTGTGATGAAAGGAATTGTAATTAAAGAAAAACCATCTGGTATTCAAGAAGAAGAAGAAGAAGATACTGGAAAGCTGGTTAGAAAGTCTTCTCTTGATGCTAAGTTGAAATTAAAAGAGAAAGTTGATGAAGAGGGCAAGGGCAAAATGATAATTACAACCTCTGTTGCTACACAAGTTGTACAGACACAAAGTAAACCCTTACCTGGTTTTTCAAGGGCAAAGATTCCAGTGCAAGAACAAGCAGGAGTAACTGGTGAGTATCAACATAATAAATCTTGTTCAGGAAAGCCACCAGGGAGAAATACTTCTGGATTAGGTGCAACAAGAGATTTGAGATTTAGTAACAGTCCAAGAGATCCCTCTGCACTTGTATCTCTTGGTTCTGGTATTAATCAAGAAAATCTAGACAAGTTGGAATCAGTTCAGGTAGTTCGACAAAGAAGCTTAGACATTCACTTTCTGCTATACTTTATGGCAGATGGGTCAGTGTATAGAGTGGATGAAGAAGCAGTCAAGCTAAAACTATTTGAAGAACTTCAGTATGTCTTGCATATCTTCAGAGTTAGAAATCAAAGAACACAGATCATTGCTAATTCTATAAGGAAGCATATGCTGAAAGCTAAAGCTGCTACAGGAACAAAGTCTGCTGAAAAATATGTTCCAAAATACAGAGACTGGAATGGAAATCTGATTGAAATGCAGAAGGGAACTACAAGGTTGAAGACTGATCTTGGAATTACAGTTCTTGATTTCAATGTAAAGTCTGAAGAATTGAAATACATC
Organism: Kitagawia praeruptora; assembly: GCA_037693485.1. NCBI lineage: Eukaryota > Viridiplantae > Streptophyta > Magnoliopsida > Apiales > Apiaceae > Kitagawia > Kitagawia praeruptora. The sequence goes on from CM075347.1 coordinate 15,421,399, forward strand.
AGATTGGGTAATGAAATGAGGAGGAACAAGATCTATGATCTCAGGGCTGCTATTTTTCAAACGGATGAAAATGATCCAGAGTTAAGAGAGATCAAGCAAGCTATGGAAATTGAACTTGAAAATGCTGAAAGGAGATTGTTGATTGATTATCTCAGAACAACTCCAGATCTTGAGGAGGTTAGGTAGACAGAATTTGTAAGTAATTCGAATTTTCTGTAAATTTTGCTAAGTCAAGTTTAAACTCTGATTATATGTTAAACACTGTGTTTTTATTTGTTTGTTAGTTTTGACATCATCAATTATTATGAACTTGTGCATTTTTTCTAATGAACAAGTTGGGGGAGATTGTTAGATATAATTGATGTGATTTAATGTCAGTGTTTAAGTATTTCAGGTAAAGAGAGTTTAACTTGTTATTGAAAGCAGTGTTTGAGTATACGCTGATTGCTGGAAGCGCAAACGCTGACAGAGGAAAGCGTAAACACTGATAGCTGAATGCATGGAAGCGCAAACGCTGTTAGCGTAGAGAGAACAGAGTTTGCTAAAGTCTGTCTACTGGGAGCGTCTACAAGTCAACAGAGTTTGAAGATTAATTTAATATTAATATGGAAGCGATATCTTTGAAGATTGGATAGCTGTCAAAGAGATCGAGTTGACTTAGAAGACGTGTAGCAATCGTAATTGATATCAATTGTATAGCTTAATTTTAGGAGAATCAATTTACGATTGTACGTAGCTGTATATTTTATAAATACAGTTAGGTTAACCCTAGAAGGGTATCCATCGTGAACGAATATCATTCTTGTAACCTAAGCAGCTCTCTGTGATACTTTACATCACCGAGAGAGGAATTATTAATTCCAAACAGTTTTAAAGAGTTAAAACGTGTGTTCTTGTTACTTATTTATATAATTCTTGATTATTTATTGTGTATTCGACCTAACAAAACTAAACTCAACAAAACTCAGAGTTACAATAACATTGCTCAATTACTTGACTCAGAGAAAAAAAATTCAGTCGACTCAGACTAAAAATAAGACTTGACCCATTGTACAAAATCAGTAGCAACTCTCAACGAGACAGGACCCAAACGCGCAACTGACTCAAAGTGAAGACTCAGAAAACTCAGGTATTCAAAGTGAAGACCGAGTGAACTAAAAGAAAACACAACAACATTATAAACATTTGGATCCCAGATTACAACTCAATAAAATCATCATAACAAAAACAAGCACTGACTTAACTCGGCAGCAATCAAAACTTAATACGATTACATACTAGCAAAAACAGAAACAATTCGATAAACTCAGTAAACGGTAAAACTCGACTCAGCAAAATAACAATCGAACCAGCTAAACACACAAAATAGAACGGATAAAATGAGAAATGGCCACTGCACTCACCCGCAGGGCTCATTTACCATTTTAAGATTCATCACCAAATAAAAAAAATACTCATGAAGAAACATTGCAAGAAGCTTTTAATAAACCATTTCAAAAAAGGTTAAACATTATAGATTCTGTTTGCTCAATTTGAAAAATATGATTTGCATACCTATCATAGAAATACTGAACAGCCTTAACTACATTGTTAATTGAAATCATTCCTAAATTATGAAGATAATTCATTACAATGTATTTAAATCTATCTAAAAAAGCCTCTGGTGATGCTGTCAAAGTAGTCCAGAATTTTGAGTTTATGCAACATTTATGTATTGAAAGTTGTCTTCTAAGGTTGCCGTTGAAACGTATCTGGACCTCGATAATATTAAATGGCTTAAAAAAGGGGCGTTCTTGATGTTTCAAAATGACAAAATATAAAGGCTTTGGCACCGTCTCGAATAAAGTTGTAGTGATGCACTGCGTATAGCTCAATTCCTCCTTCATTCTTTCATCCATGCTGAGCAACTGAAAAGGAAAACAGTTTGTAAATAAAACTTTTGTGAATAAACCATAAAGATAAAACAATATCTCTGTTAGATTCTACATTAGATTCTGTATTATGTGTAAACCATAAAGATAAACTGTAAACAGACCTAAACCCATTAATCGATATACCTGTATAATTAATTTCTTCTTGCATCTCAAGTCGTAGGCTATTAAGCTGAGAAGAAATTATTTTGAATGCATATAGTTGCCTCGCCTTTTTTAATTGCCTCTTTTGAGCTTGCTGTACGAATGTTAAAAATAAACTCCATAAGTAACATATATCTTACATACCATAGAATTCACAAAGCATCTAATATAACAATGAAACGAACATATAATCTACGCATAAGAAAACAAAAACAAATCATTATAATAATTATGTACTGCAAATAAACTCATGGGAAGAGGATCTACTGCATGTCTCTGATGGATCTTGAGATAATGGAAAACGATTATAATAATTATCTAGAAGAACCTTCACAAGTATCTAAGATGTTAGTACTTAAAGTTATAATTGAAATAGCATCACTCATTTGAAATAGCAGGACCTTCTCACTATTGCATCACTGTTACTCATTTGAAACTCTATAAAAAAAATCAATGCAGTGACAAATACAAAATTCTCAAAAATATGTAAATCAAAATTGATCTTATCAACCTAAACGACTTAAGCAAGAAAGTAATATTGGAAGTTACAAAAGGAACTTGCAGACAAATGGGATAGGTCAAGAAAGTAATATTGACTTTTCTTTGATTACCTTGTCATTTTCAGTTAATAACTTGGATTCCCAGCCGCGCACTCCATTTCCTTTATAGGTCTCCATATGCCGAATTGCATAAACTCCACAATCAAATTGGTTTTTTTCCGTGCGCCACTTCATCTCAAGTCTTGTAATTGGCACGTTAGCTAATTCCGTGGCTTTGTTGACATTGATATCCATCATATATGTCACGAAATTATCTTGCTATAATTTAAGAAAATGGCACTTATTAGTTAGAATGCTGAGATTATTAATTATAAAAAAAGTAATTGAATTCCTGTCTTACCAGGTTTTCTGGGATTCCATCATAAATGGATGTAATATGCTCTCCTAGTTTATTGTTGTCCAGAATTTCAATTGCTGGGGACTTAAGATTGAAGCAGATGACATAGAAATGGTGTATGTAATGTACAGGGAAGAAGACCTACATTTCAGTTGGCAATTTTTAAAAATAATTTCAATATGCATAATTAAAACTAAAAACTACATAAATATAGTTTGAGAAGGAATACCAGATCAACATTTTTTATATCAACCAAATGTTTTTGAAGCACATGATCCAAATTTTCTTTGAATATCCTATATTGATTTGTTTTCATTACAGGATCTGCGTTCTTTCCCTTATCACTGCTTTGAGTGTTCAATCCACTTCTTGTAGTAAATGCTGGATACTATTGAAAAAATAGATAATTAACAGTTACTAGTCAATAATTGTTGTCATATATTACACCACTTACATGTCATAAATATGGTTAAGGCATATTGATTCAGATATAAAGGAAACAGATAATTGATCACATTTTACAAGTTATAAATAAAATACCGTATTGTAAGTGTTGCAAAAGAATCTGCGGGGAGATTCTATTGATCTGAACCTTTCTTCGTCATTTAATATGCATGTATATGTGTCTACAACACCACAGACTAGTTGCCTATCTAGCTGCAATGTTTGAATATCATGCTTCATACACAAAACCTTATTTTCCCATATGAAAACTTTTTGCCTGCATTCACGTTATAGAAGGAAAATGTAATTATGATTCATTTTCTGGTCAAGTTAAATTTATGAATTGAAATATTTCATTACTTTAACTTACATTGGGTAATCATTGCTTGAATTTAGCCATTTCCAAACATCCTCTTCCGCTTTGGTTAAGTTTGGCTTCTCAATATCAATTGTGCGTTCACGGAATGGTGATTTGTGCAACTCACCCAATTTCACTTCTCTTCTTGGTCTTTCTCCAAATTTCACCATTGGAGGCATGCTGTCAAATTCAAAATCAATGATTCTGCCTTCTAGGGTTAATTCTCCTAAAAGAAAGCTTTATTTGTCATTTTTAAATACGGTCTGTCTGATTTTGGGTGGCCTAGAACATCAACAGTGTTCCAATCTTCCTCAGTCAATTGATTCCAATCCACCTCAAAGCTGTTTAAAAACTTCTTTATGTCATATAAACTTGTAATTTTAGTTTAAAAAAGAACTAATCAAACCTATCTAATAGATTCTGTCCTATAATCTAAGAGCGTAAAACCTAATGTATCATGGCCTACCAGTTTTAGTTGCCAACCTGGTTGTATTTTTATAGTTAAAGGTTTGACTTTCTTAAAACAATACAATAAAACTATCACAAACTAACAATGCATAGCAACCGAATGTATTTTTTGTTTAAAACTATATACAACTATGTTGAGATTCAGTTTATAAATAATACCTTTCAACTCCATCAGATTGGTTTATCAGCTTCCGAAAATCATCTTCAAGATTTTTAATATCATGATTTGATGGGAACAATGCCTTTGCTGTTTTTAGACTGTCTTGGCATACCTTTTTCATCCTTTTCATTTCATCAATATCCTTTCTGATTTGTAACATGAAATCCTAGTTATTTTTGTCATACACAATAGTTAGTCAAAAAATAAACTAGGTTTAATTTAGTTGCGTAAGTACAAAAAACTTACTTGTTCTTTGATAAGTTCTTCATCTTCATCTGCATAAGCTATGCTTATGTCTTTAGCTATTGACAGTATTCCATCCCTAACTCCATCCGTTTGAAATGAGTTTACTCCTTTTATCGTTTCGGTTGGAGTTTGAAATTGTTGTCTGTCCACAAAATTCTGTACACAAGCAAAAAATTTAATCAATCATAACTGCAAAAAAAATAAATAGAGAGTCTATATTAAATTATTATCAAACAGAAACAAATTAAGAACTCACCTTCTTATTGTCACCAGTGACAATTGTTTCTTTATTTCCTTCTTCAATTCCGATTTTTGCAACACTGACATCCTCAATGACCTATAATAGTATTAACTTACTAAGATGGCACTTATAAGATACCGTATTAACTATTTGTACAATGGATATCTACAGAAATTTAAAGTTTCTACAAATGTTATAGAATCTAACATAGAATCAAAAACCTTACCAAGTGTTATTTCCATTTAGAGTCTTATTGACTTTGGGTGCGCAGGGCTCATTTACTATTAAATGAAATTTAATACCTTATATGGTAGAATCTAAGGTAGCATCTAAGGTAGAATTATTATTCATTTGTTTTGTTTTATATGTTTACTTTGGGCCCGCAGGGCTCATTTACTATTTTAAGATTCGTCAACAAATAAAAATAAATTAGTTATGATGAAATAAATTAAGAAATTACCATCTCTGGAAATGCATTATTATTGTCACCATTGACAATTGTTTCTTTATTTTCTTCTTCAATTGTGATATTCGCAACACTGACATCCTTAATGACCTGTAATAGTAAGATAATTTCGATCAATACGGCAACTAATAACACTTGCAAGCAAACAAAATTAGAATCAGTTAACTTCACATAATGAGAATACCGATCTATAAATTTCACATAATGACAATTCTTACAAAACCTACTACAGAATTCACCTTCTCTGGAAATTGATTGTTATTTTCAACAGTGACATTTGGTTCTTCATTTCCTTCTTCAATCACGACATTTCGAATAGTAACATCCTTAATGACCTATTACAGTATTTTAATTTTGATCAGTAATTAATGAGCAATATATATTTCAGTTAATGAAATAATTCTATACCTCAGATTGATTTTCTTGAGGCATGTCCTGTATTTTTTCAATGTTAACAGCTTCAAACTCGCAATGCTGAATAATCAGTAACAAAAATTAAACTCATATCGTGTTATAAACTATCAAAACAAATGGCGTCTCTAATTATAATAATTTTAAAATTTATACCTCAGGGTCGGAATCTCTATGTACTTCAATGTTATCTTCCTGACTTACAAAATATTCCGCAGCATCTTCTTGTGAATCTCCACTTAGTTCATATTTCCCTTCCTGCATAAAAGTTTGAATTTGTCAAGTTTGAAATCAAATAAGGACAGAAATAAATGCGTAATATAGATAATAAATACTTACTATTTTCCCTTTTCCAAAAGTTTTGTCAACAATTTCGGCCTGATTTCTTTGAAGTACATTAAAATTAGACCATCCAAGAAAAGCATGTGCTTTTCTATCAACTTTAACAGTATCATTTTCCACTCGGTCAAGATAGAAAAACTAAAAAACACGACATAAACAAAATATAATTCAGCTTACAACATATATGGAATATGAGATTAGTTATACAGTAAAGAGTATATAACATCTTACCAGTAAAAACATTAGTGGTCCTGTGTAATATTGAGATATGGGATCCTCAAGCCACGCCACGGAAGCACCTTTTAATCCCTCAATCAAAATTTTGCACCAGTTCATTTGTGAAACATCTTCGAGTGAACCAACTAGTCCCAACACATCTTGACTAACAAATGAACCTCTGGTGCATCGGACGAAAAGGTTGTACATGAGTACCATAAAATTCTGCTTGAACTGGAGATCTACCTCGCCTGTCTTTGCAATTTGCTTCATTATCATCAATTCGGTCACTTTATGACCAACCTTTTTTTTCTGGGAATTGATCCCTCCATTTGTCCTTGACTTCACTATCCATTGGACCTAAAATGACATTTCTATCTCCTTTTGGTACGCCCAGTGTGTTGTGAACATCGTCTTCAGTAATCCTGATAAGCTTGTTATCAGCTAGATTGAGGCAGTTGTTGTAAGGATCATAAAACCATACAACATCTCTAGCCATTTCAACAGGTATGTGCCGGAACGAAAATGATAACAAATGTCCAAAGCCAGCATCTTTAATCCATTTCTTTTGACCATCAGTCAAACTTTGCATTGCGTCTGAAAAGTTGCTAGGATGTGCTCGAAGCTTCAGCTTCTTTGGGATTTCAATAGCATCTTCCTGTTTTTTAGACTTCTTTTTTTCTTTTCCATCCAGCACATTTTATAAATTATGAAACAAATTCATATATCTTCTTTGGTAAACATAAATATCTACAACTCTAACATAGAATCTAACATTTCATGTCTAACATTTATCAAGAAAAGAAAATTAACAATAAAAGTAATGATTCAGGTGTACCTTTTTGAATGAAAATTTTCTTTTCTTCCTTTCATTTGTTTGTCGTTCCCTTTGATTTTTCTTTCGTTTTGTAGACATTTTTCTTGTTTCCTCAATTACTTCAGCTTCGTTCTCAGTTTCAGTTTCTTCATCTCTGTTGTTTTCTTTCCTAGTTACAGACCTAGTCACACGAGCAGGAGGTGGTTTTTTCGCTATTCGTCTCTTCTTTGTAGGTAATTTAGCTGAACGACTTGAACTTAGTATTTCCACTTGTACCGGTTTAGTTTCTACTGATCTTTTCTTTGAAATTGGTGTAACTAAACGCGGTGATCGCCTTTCACCCTTTTGTTTCACTTTTATTCTTAGAATCTTCTTTTGGACTTTCACTTCATGTTGAACTTTTGTATCTGCAACACCTAGAATTTTTCCCAAAAAATAAAAAATATGTCAATCCATGTTAAATATGAGAACTGAAAAGCAGGGATTTTAAAGAAATTGACACATCTAATCTTACGTTGAGCAACTGGATCTGGAGAACTATCTGGAATGGAGCTCTCTGGTGTGTAAACAACAATTGCAAGTTGTTGTTCTGTTTTAAAGTACAATAAACACAAGAAAAATGGTGTAATGACGGTATATTCAGAATAACATAAAAATTATTGTTTTAGTATTGGAGGTTTACCTTTCTTGTCAACTTTCATAGCTTTGGTTTCACTATCAAGATTAATGACTTCGACATCATTTTTGTTGTTAGCGAAATCTGAAAAAAACATATCCTATTAACTTTCTAATACTAGCAAATGTGTGTCATGTTGTTTTGAATTTATTACTATACTATACTATACTATACTACTTATACCTTTCCTTGATTGCTCAGAGTTAAGTCCCATTTCCATTTCTTCGAGCTCCACTTCTTCCCAAACATACATAAGATTTTCATAGAATGTATTGAATTCAGTTAGAGTGAACCAATCTGCTTTCATCTGCATGTTTTCAAAGTATTAGCAAGATATACTTTGATTTTATACAATATACAAACAAACATGGAAAGTCAGTGAGTATTTCAGACATAACTACAATTAATATAATATAAAATCTCAGTGAGCATAAGATACATATATCTTACACTAAAAAAAACATAGAATCTCAAAAAAGCATCTCAAACAAAAAAGACAAGTACAACTTACAAATGACGGATAATGTTCATCATGGTCAAACTGATTTGGGCACGCCATTAGGAACCGATATATATAAAAAAGGACATGAAAACCACATTCTGTTCCATCCTTTTGCTGCGGAACCTTTGGAATCCTAAATTTAATACGACGGATCAATTCATCACTAGTTTCTGGTTTCCCTTTCTTGAATATATCAGAAACAAATCTGCAAAAAAAAATGCATAAAAAATAGTGTCATGATTCTATTACGAATACCTGTTATATATTAATTATTTTATTATATCTAACTATTAAACATATACTTCCGAATGTCCGGCTCAAGATCCATTATATCTAACTATCAATGATTCTATTACGATATTATTTTATTATATCTAACTATCTAGTAGTAACATGCATGGACGTGCTGTGCTTGAATTGAAGTCGTTGTTAAAGTTGCAAAGTATTAGCAGACTCCAATGATTCCTGAACAACAAAGAACATAAATTAGTAAGTATCACTTTAAATATATGCAAGAGTGAGCTGTTGCAAAAGTGTAGACTTACGTTAGGCAGATAGGAACAAAAACATATCTTTTTTCCAAGCACCCTAAATTCAGCATCCATGAAACTACACCTTTTTGATTGTATCCTTCTACAAAACCTTTGAAGAATAACGAATCAACGCACACGCAAGAATACGTGAGAGAAATAGGCAGCCTGTTGAATACAGTTCTATAAAAAATGTCAGTATGATTACTTTAACAAATTCTGATTAAATAATCAAACATGTTTTTCAAAGTGTATGGTACATACTTGACATGTTTGTCAAAGTCCATGGTGCTCAATTGGTCATTATTTTTCCTCACTAGTCGTTGTTTCTGACCAGTTCTTGCTTTTAATGAATGCTTCATTCTTCTTGCACTTAGGCGTAATCCGGATCTTTTACCTAAGACGTAACAAGAAGAATAAGCAATGTACAATGATGTATAACAAGCATATTAACATGGAAACTCAAAATGGAATCAAACTCAAATATATCAAAGAACCCTAAAAGAAAACAAAATAAAATAAAGAATCTAAAAAAAACAGATAGTCACATAGCATCTATGACATATAACTACAATTAAACAAACATAGAATCATTAACTACAACATTATTATTTACCACAATTAGAATCCGATCCACTATTTATGATATGACTAGGAATCAATCAATTGAAGGCAAAGACAAATACAATAGAATTTGACATAGCATCCACCACACATATTAATCAAAATAATCAACTATAACATATAATGTAATGTATCATCTTTTACACAAAACAACATACTACACATGCCTCCATAACTACACATGTAAACATAGTTATATAAACTATCACAGAATCAAACAGAGAAAATTAATTAAAGAATCTAACAAAGCATCTTAGACAAAAATTTACACCAAAACAAACATAAAAACGAAACTCAAACACAAATAAATTAACTGTCATATATAGTACTCGTAGAATCTAAGGTAGCATCTACTACACATATCAAGAATAAAACAAAACAAATACTCAATCAACATATATCTTATAATATAAACAATACAGAATCTCAAGAAGCATCTCAGACAAAAATTTACACCAAAATAAACACATTATTTCGCACAAAATGTCACTGATATACATGTACATTCAAACAAAACGCAGAATCTCACATAGAAACAACTATCAAGCTGTAAAATCACAAAACGATAGAATAACTATAATACCTGCTCGAGAATGCATTTTTCGAGTTTAATCCTTACTCGAATCTTCAATTAACCACTTGATTTTACCTAAAATAAGCAATTATAACATTATTTTGACATGCATTTACTATAGAATCGGAAATTAACAAATTCAAACCCTCTACAAGACTCTCATTTCCATTAACTTAAGATTTTATGCAAAATTACCTCGATAAAGCAAGAATCTCACATAGAATCTTCAAATTACTGGTACAGAGCTCACAACTTAATGATTTCTCACTAATTTCCAGCTATTTTTCGATTCAAAAAAGCGAAGAATCTGTACTCACGCCACTCTCGTTGTCGTCTCGATTTGCGTGTAATGTGTCCGTTATGGTTGTACTGTCTAGTATGTATATTTGTTATTTACTGTGTTTTAATCCTGAGCGTCCATTTTCTTAATTATAATTGAATGGTGGAGATGGGTGTTTTTTATTGTTCTTTATTTAAAGTGTTCTGTATGGAGTGCAACTCTATATATATATATATATATATATATATATATATATATATATATATATAATCAATTTTTAGCAATACTTTGATATATAAGTTAGTAATATATAAAATTAAAAAAATAATATAAATATAGGTATTGGAAAAGGAACCGTGCTTTGTATGACTACTTAGTTTAAGTAGAGGTTTACGTCTTTTCAAAAAAAAAGTAGAGGTTTAAGTTGCCTTTCAAAAAAAATTGAGATTTATATGTAGAACTGGTTTTTAACTCGGGTATTTTTTTTTGATATGTTATGTATTTTAATTTATTTTTTTATTTTTATATGATCATTATTTTTAATAATTATTTGAATTTCAATGTATATAAGTTTAATATAAATTTAATATGTCGTTGATGGGATTCGACATTGGATTTTTAGTAAAGTAATTTAAATGTATAATACATTTTATCATTTGATATAACGGTTCTTGTTAATTTACAAAAAATCTAGTGGTCATTATTGTTGCAGGATTTGTAATAATATTTCCTTTTTATAAACTTGTAGAGTTTTAAATATATTTTATTAATGATTGGATGATATGATGTGATATTTTTGAATATATATTAATGATTGCAATGATAACGTGTTTTAATTAGAAATATTTTTTAACGAGTGGAAGATTTGACACAAATGATATTGTAGGAATTTATAAAAAGTAACATCTTTAATTAAAATTACATGTGATTTAATTATAAAAGGAAATCGACTAATTATCATTAATTATATTATTTTATTATTTATTAATTAGAATGAAAGACCGAAAATGATCGAGAACCAAAAATTTCAACGTTTCAGTTTTAAATATAGAAAAAGTATAGATTATTCAACATTTTGTAGAATTTAGTTGTATTTGAAAAATTATAAAAAATAATATCATATCCATCAAAATTTATCATTTCATAAAATTCAAAAAAATCATGATTTTTTTAATATCATAAGATTTTAAAGAATTATTTAAAATTTTGATTAAATACCATCAAATTTTAAAATGATTTTTAAAATTTTGATTAAAATCTTACTAAGTACTTTTAAATTTTAATGGATTATTCGAAATTCAAATTAAATACACTTGAATCTTTCAAAATTCAAGAAAATCTTTCAAAATCTTATTTTAAATACGTCTTTTAATTTTTAATCCTAAATAAAAAAAATAGGTTTATGGCTCAAATTTAATATTTTGTTTTCAAATATACAATTTGAACCCGAATTGAAATTCAAATAATAAATTTTGACGCTTAAATAGTCACAAACCCAACCGAACCGAATCTGAGACATAACTTCTTTCGAGGGTTTAAAGTTAACCGGGTAAGTCTAATTACAAAATCGAGGTCTTGTCCGATACCTGCATGGGAAGTGAACGGAGCCGTAGCAGGCAGCGTAGGTCACGTGACTCTGAAAGTTCAGACCACGGTGAATACGAGAGAGCACGTGACAGAATGAGGAAAAAGAAGAGGATTACTGAAGGTGATATTGCCGAGTATTTGGCCAGGAAGGCTCAGAAAAAGGTACTCTTGAGCGGGCTAACCTAGGCTGAAGTCCCGTTGAACCGAAAAGTTTTAGTACAGAATTATTAAAAAATCTGGGGAAATTTTATTCTTAGCCCTTGTTAGAATTAGTGAAAATTTATAATCCTAGTTTCGCATGTGTGCATTATTTTTTTTTTTTTTTCTGGGGTTTCTGTTTAGCCATATTCTGATTTGTTTTATAATACATTTTCTCTTTTAGGCTATGAAAGTTGCTAAGAAGTTGAAGTCCCAGACTGTTTCTGGATATGCAAATGAGTGTAATCCGTTTGGCGATTCCAATCTCAACGAGAAGTAAGTCTGTTGTATTTCACATTGAGCCCGTTTGGGTAAATGTATTATGATTTAAACTCAAAATTTTTGTAAACTCTCGTTATGTTAATTTTCGGAGTAGAAGGTATATTAAATGTTAGTTTAGGTACTGGTGTGTGTGTGTGTGGTTTCAATTTTGGAGTTGAAAGTATTTTTTTTACAATAATAATTGGACTAATCTGTATTACAAGAGTATTGTTTTTCGAACTAATAGTATTAAGTACTGATTGACAATGCAAATATAAAGGAGTATGATTTCTCTAAAATTTTGTTGTTGTTCATTGAGTAATCTGATAATCTGCATACAGATTTGTTTGGAGGAAGAAGATTGAGCGTGATGTTACTCAAGGTGTGCCACTTGAAATCTTTTCGGTAAAAGAAGAAAAGAGAAAGCAGAGAGAAAGAATGGTATGGGACTGCAGGGTCATTTTTTGTGTTTCCTTTTTGTTGCTATGTTTAGGTTTCCTCACTTTTTTAATTTTTATAGATGTCAACGTGATAACTATGTTAGAATGAATTATTATTTCCTGGTAAGAAAGCTATTAGCCTGCTAAGGATTTTAAGCATTCGAAATGAGAGGCAGGTTTTTGCTTCTTCAATATGCTCGTGAGACCCTAATAGTAAATAATAAGTTACATTATCACCAGCCACCCCTCAATTTCAGTTTTTAACCCGCTGAAAGTAAAGTGGATAGTACAAGAGTCACCACAATGTTGATCTATCAAATGAGGTATTACTTCACCTGGAAAAACAATGCTTACAGGAAAGGGTATTTCTCTGACTATCAAATAGACAGTAGTAGAGTTTTAAATTCCAAAGTGAGGAAATAATTGTTAGAGATAAGAAAGCACACCTAAAATATTATATCCACCCCTTAGTTTTTGATGAACTGTGGAACCGAAAATGTTGAGTGTTTTCACATAACTTGCAGCCAGAAAAATAACTGTACCATTTATTCAGGAATAATTTTTTTAGGTGGGACAAATTTACATAAATCTTCATTACGCTCCATGTATTTATTATGATTACTATTTATGTAATCAACTGTTTATGGATTAGTTGCTGTATAAACCTTCCACAAATTGGGCATCTGTGATCTTAGATTCTGCCAAATCACAAAGTCATCTAAACAATGGCAAATATGAATTTTCTGAACTTTTGTTTCACTGATCCAATCCGCCCAGATGTCATTTTAAAGAACTGTCATGTGTTTCCCTTATTTTTAAAGGTTGAATTGTATTCTACCAATTGATGTCAATAGATAAGAATAATGAGAAGTGAAATTAGGCATTCTGTGAATGCTGTGACATGTTTGTTAAATTTATGCTGCAGGAAGAGATTGAAAAAGTAAAAAAGAGAAGGGAAGAAAGGGCCCTTGAGAAAGCTCAACATGAGGAAGAAATGGTAAGCCTAGTTTGTAGTTCGAGTTTTAAGATATATTATTTATCGTCTGGTATTAAATAATTTATGGAACACTATTTGTAAAGATCTGTATGGCTGATCTGCTACTTGATGGAGACCTTTTTAAATTTATAAGAATCACAAAAATTATACATTTGCAGGCCTTACTGGCTAGAGAGCGTGCTCGAGCTGAGTTCCAGGACTGGGAAAAGAAAGAAGAGGAGGTATATAAGTACAGTTAGTTTGATTATCCTTTTTCTTGTTTGGCTAACGTATTGTTATGCTTTTTGTTTCTCATTTGATGAGCTCTATTCTGATAGCTTTATATGCATTTAACTTGCAATGTTGCAGTTCCATTTTGATCAAAGCAAAGTTAGATCGAAGATTAGGCTGCGTGAAGGACGAATCAAGCCTATTGATATTCTGTCTAAGCATCTTGATCCTTCAGATGATTTTGATATTGAATTAGATGCACCATACTTAGTTTTCCAGGTAAGCACTTCTTTTTCCGAAATAATATATTCCCTCCGTCCCGTTTATATTGGCCATCAATCAAAAAACACGTATTTAGCAATCAAGTGAAACTACCAAACCTAATCTCAGTTATTTACATATTTAGAAAAACTTACATATTTAACAATAATTTGCTTTAGTAAGGAAATATGGCCAATAATTTTGAGACATGCAAAAAAGGAATTATGGCCAATATAAACGGGACGAGGGAGTACTAATATGATTGATGAACTCATTATTTACTGTTCAGTATGTGGATTGATTATGGTAAATGGATTATGGTAAATGCTCATTTCTGTTTCAAGAAGGTTTCTGAAAACATCCACAGTTTATTAATCCTACCACAAGTGATACGAAGAATTGCAAAACAGATAATGCAAATGAATAGAGACACTCAATAGTTACTGCTGTTCTGAAAAAGGCTAAAGAATATCAGAATTTATAATATTGGCTGGAGACTCTTGATCGAGGGTAGTTAGTGCTTACTTGTATGGAATTTTGAACCTTAAAGATGGAAAGAACTTTGGTAGGAAAATGGGTATGATGTGTCTTTCTCTGTTACAGTTTTACAGGCCTATGTGGTATGTATGTTAGAAAAACTGAACAAGTGAGAAATAGTCACCGGGTCACTATGTATACAATTATGCATATTCTGTGGGTTATTTTCTCATTTACAGTAAACTCTACCCTCCTGTGCATGAAGTATCTATGATTAAATTTATTATTTAGCAATAATTTTAATCTCCCTAATGTTGCGGTTATGTATTGGACCTACAGGGTTTGACAGTAAAGGATATGGAAGAACTTCACGAGGATATTAAAGTGCACTTGGACATGGACAGGGCAACAATAACTCATATACAGTATTGGGAGGTAGATTTGTTTTATGTGCTGAATATGTATCTGAAACAACTGTCTCTTCATGATTTTTTTTTTAAATATTGCATAATATCATGTTACTATTTCATCCTCATTAACATGACATTCTGTTAGAAATTTAAATTTTTTTCCTGTTTCTCGAAAAATGTCACTTGAAAGAGTCTCACTGTATTATGCCGGGCTGAAGTTATAATCTTGACGCCTTTAGAATGTATGTTTTATTTGATAGTTTTTAGCCATGCACCATCAATTCACTTCAGTAGTTCTTCAAGTATGTGTTTAACACTAGGTTGACATCTCATTTGTTTAACTTAATGTTCAGGCACTTCTAGTGGTTTGTGACTGGGAACTAGCTGAGGCTCGGAAGAAAGACGCTTTGGATCGAGCTAGAATGCGTGGAGAGCAACCACCGCCAGAGTTACTTGCTGAAGAAAGGGGTTTGCACTCAAGTATTGAAGCAGATGTCAAGAACCTTCTGCAAGGAAAAACCTACAGTGAACTTGAAGTACTACAATCTGAAATTGCATCGCAGATGCGTTCTGGCACAGCCAAGGTGGTGGAGTATTGGGAAGCGATTCTTAAACGTCTCCACATATACAAGGCCAAGGTACATTCTGCAACCATTAAGAGTGTCAGAATTGTTGCTGTTTTGATTTGAAGATTCATGTTTGATATCTTCCTTGACAGGCCTGTCTCAAAGAAATTCATGCCAAGATGTTACACAACCATTTGAAACATCTTGAACAACCTTTGGGAAGTGAAGAAAATGTGGAGAGGGAGGAAGACTTGGAAAGGGATCACAGGAGCTCAACTCCACAGGAGGGTGATACTGGTTGCGATGGGAAGTGTACGTGTAACAACTCTCTCTATTTATAGTAATGTTCTGCTTCAGTAGGGTGTTACTCATTGTTGAAGCGGGGTGGGCGTTTGATGTCTTATAGTATAAAATTATAGTAGTTTTCTTAAAAATCTCCTCCTGTTTGTAGTTGAGCAACCTGTATCTCCGAAGCCAGTAACATATGAGGAGATTGAGGAGGCAGAAGAGCCAGGTTCATATTCTCCAGAGCCATTGCACGGTGAAGAGGCTGAAGAAGCCATTGACCCTGTGGAGGATAAGGCTATACTGGTACTCATCATATTTCTAAATCATTTTTCTTTGTCAACACTATTTACTCATTGTATTTCTCAACATAGACAAACTGTTCCTGATGTTAAATTTACAGGAAAGGAAACGTGTGGCTGTATTAGAAGAACAGAGGCGGGTACGAGAAGCACTGGCCTCAAGGCCGGTTCATTCCCCTGGGGGTGACTTTGAGTTGAAGGCGATGAAGGCCATGGGGGACTTGGAGGAAGGCGAGGCAGTATTTGGAAACAATGATGAAGTAAACCTCGATTCACAGGTAATCACATTTACTCTGTTTTTCCAGTACTATCCGTATGGAAAAGCATCATCGTCATTGGTTTACAAATCACATTAATATTAATGCAGGTTTACTGGTGGCATGACAAATATCGTCCCAGAAAACCAAAGTATTTTAACCGTGTTCACACAGGATACGAGTGGAATAAGTACAATCAAACTCATTACGACCATGACAACCCGCCCCCAAAGATTGTGCAGGGATATAAATTCAACATCTTCTATCCTGATCTTGTTGACAAAGCAAATACTCCTGATTTCACTATCGTCAAGGATGGAGATAGTACAGACACCTGCATTATAAGATTTCATGCTGGACCTCCATACGAAGATATCGTAAGTTTCCATCTGATTTTGGTTTAGTTTCTTGTCGAGTATTTCCCTTAACAAATTAACTGAAGTGTGTCTCGTATACTGTTATAGGCTTTTCGGATCGTAAACAAGAAATGGGAGAAGTCTCAGAAAAAAGGTTTGAAGTGCACTTTTGACAGAGGAATTTTACAAGTTTATTTCAACTTCGAACGATACCGCTACCGCCGGTGAGGCTTGTCTGAGTGGAATACAATTGCAAAAATATTGATGCAAGAGAAAAGTTGGCCGTTCACTCTCATTCGATTTTGATTTTAATTCAATTTTTTACTCACATCTACCATTACACGCAAAAACAATGTCCAATTGTACATTTTTTTTAAGGAATGTAATCTTTTTTTTTGAAATAGTTGTAAAATAAGTTCTGGATTATGATAAATATAAATTTTAATTTTCTCAATTAAGTTTATATAACAGATTCAAATTTTATTTTATTAATTTATTTCAAAATTAATAAATGGTTGCTAAATGCTAATAAATTTTTTAAATATTTTAGAATAATGAAAAAGGTGTTGCCTCTATCTATCACAATTTAAAAGGAAATAGTCCAAAATATCACAGTTCAAAAATTTAGCCCCAAATATCACTCCAAGACACAATTGCGTGTAAGGTTTTCAATTTTTTTTTTTTTTTCTGAAAACACTACATCGTATAGCATTTTGAGATTTTTTTTAAAAAGGAAACGCTAAAGCGTTTCGCGTTTTGGGGGGTTTTTCCTTCTCTTTTCTTTTTTTTTTTAAACGCTAGATAGTTTAGCGGGGGAGGGGGAGAGCGCTATTTTTTTTTGCTAAAAAGGGGAGAGCGCTATTTGATGTGGTGTTCTGGTGGGGGAAACCGCCACAATGTGGCGTTTTGTTTTATTTTGTTTTTGTTTGTTTTTATTTGTTTTTGTTTTTTCCTAAATATATATTTACAAACAATAATAAAAATTTATAATCAAATGTTCAATTAAAATTTTATTTTTTTAAATGATCAATATTCGTCATTCCGAATATTTCTAAACCCAAAATGTAACTGTTGAACCCCAAAAGTTAACTGTTTGAACCCCAAGAAAATACAGATAAAATTTAAAAGTTTCAATTAAAATATTGAATCCGGCGGCCTGATTTTTAAATGTTTACGTATTTAAAAATCAGGATAAGTTAGGGTTTAGGGTCTAGGGTTTAGGGTTGTAAACACCCGTAGATCCCAAACCCAAAACCCTAAGTTCGTATAAGGTTTATTCGTCGTTCTGAATATTTCTAAAACCCAAAATGGAAACGTTGAATCCCAAAAGTTAATTGTTGAACTGCTAAATTTAATTAAAATTGTATTTTTTAAATTTAAAAATTTTAATTATTGAATCCAGCGGCCTGATTTTTAAAAGCTAATTTAAAAATCAGCTTTTAAAATCAGGATAAGTTAGGGTATATGGTTGTTTACGACCCTAAACCCTAAACCCTAAGTTCATGTACGATTATTCGTCGTTCGGAATATTTCTAAAACCCAAAATGAAAACGTTGAACCCTAAAAGTTAATTATTGTACCTCGATGGTTAATTAAAATTGTATTTTTTTAATTTAGAAAATACAAATTTAATTGCATTTGGTTATAAAATTTTAATATTATCTGCAAATATATTTAGGAGAAAACAAAAAAAAACAATAGCCCAAACGCCACTTAATGTAGCATTCTTCCCCTGCCAAAATGTCAAATCCTTTGGACCATACGTGAATTTAAGTAGCGTTCTAGTTCTGTTCCTCCCCATAAACGTTAAGCGCTTTAGCGTGTTTGAAAAAATAAATCAAAACGCTAAATGATAATGTATTTTAGAATGATATTTAGGGTCAAGTTTTTGAACTATAATATTTATGATCAATGATTCTAAAATTGTGATATTGGATTCTAGAATTGTGATAGAATTGTGATATTGGAACATTTATTCCGATGAAAATGGGATGAAAATGAGGGTGTTTGGGATAACTTTTTTACAGAATAAATCAACTTATTTTAAGACAAAGTTAGAGATTCCTAACTTTTAACTTATTTTCCAACTTATTTTTACAACTTATTGAATCTCAAACATACGATAAATACTTGTGTAAATTTTTTTTTATCAAAATATAAAATTTTTATTATCCGAAAATAAGTCTATAAATCCATAAAATAAGTATGCCAAACAGCCAGAATATAATAAACAGAAAACCTCCTGTTTTAAATTTTAATTATTTAGAACTTTAGAAGCTAAAATATCTTGCTTTACGGCGTCGTTTTGAAATCCAATCGGTTGAATCTCACAATCTCACCCTTCTTCCCCAAACAATACAAAACAAAACAAATAGAGATCATACACCACCATCTCACTCATCAAATGGATTCTCGGAGTTGTTGTTTCGCTTTCTCTCTCTTAATTATCTCCTCACTTCTCTCCCTGCACGCCCAGGTTCTCTATGTCGCTCCCTCTCTCTCTCTCTCTCTCTCTCTCTCTCTCTCTCTCTCTCTCTCTCTCTCTCTCTCTCTCTCTCTCTCCCTCCCTCCCTCCCTCCCTCCCTCCCTCCCTCCCTCTCTCCTCTCTCTCTTCTCCCTTTACATTAGCTTTGAAGTTTGTGATTGTGATTTAGATCTATAATTACGATATTGAATTTGTATTTACACATGTGTAATATTGTCTATAGGCTGAAGGCGATGGATCAGTGTTCTTCCTTGATAGTCCATCTCATCCCTATTTACGCTCTCATTCGTCGTCGTCTAAGGTAGATATCTTACTCAAATTTCAGCATTATATGATGTAAAAACACAATTATTATTAGTTGCTAGACTGAAATTCAGCACGATATGTTGTATAAACTTTCGATTAGATTGCGTGAGGAATAATTAGTTGTATAGTCTGTAGACAGAACAGTGAGGTTATTCTCTGTTACGAAAGATGAAAACAGATTTTTATCGGTGATTATAGTGTAAAGTTTTGAAATAGATTGTATTAGGGAGGAAGCACTCATCTAATCGGTAGATTAAGAGCTTTTTTTTTAGCAAGGTTATCCTCTGTTACGACGGATGCTCATTAGAAATTATGTTTATGTTTTTTATATTAGATTGTGCGTGGAAGATTTGGGTCTACACGCTATCATAAATAATTAAATAAAGGCCATCTAGTATACTCTTTACAAGTTTAAGCGGTACTCCATCTATTCCACATAATGCTCAATATAGACATGCTAATGATTCATTTTTCCTTGTTGCCCTCTTAAGTATTGGAGCTCATTGTAATAGTTGATGACACAATGATATCATACCTGGATTTTGAAAATTTTGTCAGAATAAACTAATAAAGCGACTGGGCTGTTTGTGTAGCAAAAATTGACTTTATCAAATTGTTCCGTGGAACGGGTGGAAGTTTATTGTGGTCAACCGTTATTTCTCATTGTCACTGTATTCATTTTATGTAACTCTAGTAAGCTATTATCAAAGTGAAGTAAGGTTGAACTAGATAGTAGTAGCAAGCACTTTCTCTTCCCTCTGTTTTTCTTGGACTCCCCTTTGTAGCCCTGACCATTTTCTAGCCTCCACTGATATTTAATGTTCAGGCTTTTAGATCTTGTATTCCATATGTTTATAGTATAAAAATGAGACAGTTTTTGGTGCTAATTGCCAACTACTGTAAGTTTTAGTTTCGGCAGTTTTTTTGGAGTTAAAAGCCACAGGCCCAAACTTTAATGGATTTATCAGGATCCTTAAGTTAATAGTGTGGTTCTCCTCAAACTTGCATCTTTCGTCCCAATAGCAAAGATCTGTTTGTTTAGCATAGTAGCATACAACATGTAGAACCTGAATTCAGTTGTGTGTCCCTACTCGGGCATCTGTCTGAACTACACTGCAATTACTTTTCCAACAACATGGTCCTTGTGTACAGCATCTATTTTTTCCTTTTTGGAAGCTCCTATCATGAGATTACTTCAATTTGTGGAATGTTATTATTGTTGCACGTTGAATTAGTAAGTTGGTTAGGGTACAAATTAAGTACGAAACTAAGAGCAGAAAGAAACCTTTACGCTTACGTGAACATCTTTGGTTTTGTACTGAACTGCTGTTTGACAAGCACTGGGTAAAACCTGAGTTCATGGTTTAACATATTATCATGGATTAATGACATATTCTCTAAACAAGTTGTTTTATACGCGAAAAGTTATTATGACCACTATATATGGCGAGGGAGGGGATGAGAGAGAGAGAGAGAGTTTAACTGTCTAGTTGCTGCATATTTCCGTTACCTCATCGTCTTCCACTTGCCAGTTATTTTTCCCGACTTCAGAAAAGCTATAGATGAAATTACTTTAAATTTTACAAATCTTCTTTCAAGTCAAGACTTTTCCATTTATAAATTAAAAGAATTAAATTCTTTGCACTATCTAAGGACTCGTGACTGTGCAGACAGATCTAATGTCACTCAGGGATGTTGGTGCTGCTATGTCGGTTTTGCTAGGTTTTCCTCCTTCACCTTTTCTGTCAGCAGACAGCTCTTCTAAGGTTGGAAAATTTAATATATGAAGTTAATATTTTCTTTATATTATTTTCGGCCATAAGATATATGTGCTATTCTTTGTGCAGCTAAATGAGGTGCTCATGCCTAATCCATTTGATAGACCACGTGCTGTATTCCTGCTTGAGGTCACAGGGGCCGAAGGTGACTAACACAGTCCTCAATTGTATAAATTATAGATATAGGTTTTGTGGTTATGAAACTCATGTATAATTGATACATCATACATGCAGGATATGTCGCAGCTTCTGATAATGATTTATTCAATAATGCTTTGAGAAGAGGGGTAATTTATGATAAAAATGAAGTTGATATTCATCTTCCAGGTACCTGTTTTTTTATAAGTTTGTGCATCTGGGAGCTTGTAATTGTGAAAAACTTTTATCTGAGTGGATAGTATGTAATATGTACTTGCAGATCAGGATGAGTTATCTGTTGTCTCTTTAGATGAACTCTCGACTTCCAGGTTAGATACAGGTTTCAGCGACAAGGAGCTAAATGATTTTGTAAGTAATGACTAATATTACATTCGTAAATAGCATTTCAGGCTTATAGGCGCCGCAACATAATCTGTTTTTCTAATGAGATGTGATTTGTCCATGTATTCAGGCTTCGTTGTTAGGAGGATCATATGTTGCTAGTTCTTTAACAGCATTTAGTGGCAAGTTGACTATCCCCTTGAAGGGTGGTGTCCAATTAAAGCTTGACATGTCAAAGGTATTTGCAAAAAATATACAACCTTTTTGTTTTTACTATATCCATATACCATATTTTTCCTTCATAAAATGTAGGGGTTCACTGAGAATCATATCTTTGTTCCATTTTTCTTTCCTTATGTTTTTATGTATCTCCCATCTAATGTGCAGAAAGCGGACAGAGAATTCATTGAAAGTCTTCTCTCCCTCGTCCGCAATATTCAAAGGGCAATCCAATTACATCAAGATTTATCTGGAAACAAGCATAACCCAGCTGAGTTAATGACAGGAAGTTTTAATGGAATTAAGGTAGTACTGCATAATTGTTTTCTAAATTATGTGTCCATAGAGTCCCAGTAAGATAGGGTGGTGCTAGTAACTTAGCAACTACAATTGTGGTTGAGTAGGGAAATTGGACTTATGTCTTGAAACGCCTGATAAGAGAAGAGATTTTTCGTGGTCTCTAATTTTGTAGTACCATACCGGCGGAAAATGTGGAAGAAAAATTGAATAATAAAATAGTTGGTCGTTGACAAACTTTTGCAAACTTGTTCTAAAATGTTTTTTGTTTTTTTGCTTATATTTCAACTGTAAAATTTCTTACATTGCACCGTGTTGCTCAATCCAAGTGTTGAAACTGGTCATTTCCATTTGATCAGAATAATCAAGTGCTTGATAGAGTTTTGAGATTATCTATATGATAGAGTTTTGAGAATAATCAAGTGCTTAATATGAACGTTAGAATTTAGGTGTGCTCTCCAAAAAATTCTTTGCCCCTTCTCTCCCAGAATGTTCTCATCTGATGTCTTACCCATTTGCCTTTATTTTACCTTTGTTCTTTTTCGCAGGTCCTTTTCTTATTCTATGCAGATCTGATTTTAGAGTTGTTGCTTTGTATGAAGTTGGCACTTTTCATGGTTATGTGGTGTATTTCCAGGTTTTGCAAGAGAAATATGGAGAAGATGGTGTTGCTCAGAAAGGAATGGAGTTAGTTGCTACCATAGTGTCCAAGACATTTGATTCCTTGCAGACAGCGCACAAAGGTAGGTATCAGTGTGTATTGTGTTTACAATTCTTTCTTCTCCTTAAAATTTCTGGTATAATATTAGTGGACTATGTCCACTTAAATGAATATTGATTATCATGTCAGTGCATAAAATGGAATTTTCTTACTTAGCATATAAGATAAAATTTCCAGCGCCAGGAATCATTACAAAATATTCTTTACATGTCTGTAATTTCATCTAATACCTACGTCTCATAGCTAGCAGAATATATTATTTTAACCTGTGCCATCCTGTTGTCTGATGATAAGGGTTGGCCCATAGTTTACTTGTTTTTATTAAAGAGACAATTTCATGTATGCTTCCTTACTAGGTCAAATTGTTGGAGTCATCTTCTTTAAGGATTCACGTTCTTCAGAAGAAGATTCAATATTAAATGTGAAGTTCACTTCACATCCAGCACCACGTATACTAGAGGAGAGAAGGAGCGGACCGGCCGCGCTGATAATTGCAGAAGTGCTGCTGGTCAGACGAACCCTTGCATGGCTAACCGGAATTATTCTTTTGATATCTGCTCTCTTAGGGGTAAGTATCGTATTAAAGACAAGTACTGAATTTTTTAAAGCTGCTATTCTGTGTTATATAGAGAGTATTGAACCTTGTCTGCTGCTAAATTTGTCTGTCAAAACTGAGACGCATACAACTTGCTATTATATATTCCTACTTCAGTGTGCTGCTTTTGTTAAACGGAAACATCAATAGTAGTATGGGCCCTTACTACAACCAAGAAATATCACTATTTTTATAATTTTAGGTGACTCCCGACCATAATTTTTGTTAAATATAATTTCACTTGTTCTATCCACAAAACTTGGATCATTTTAGGAATTATAATTCTGGATTTAAGTTCTTATAATTCTGGAACTAGGATTGATCGGTTATATCAAGTACTTCCCGTTCCATACATCATAATTCTGGAACTAGGATTGATCGGTTATATCAAGAACTTCCCGTTCCATACATCACTAGGGTTCTAACTTCTATGATTATATGGTCTTTTGTAGCTTCATAATTCTAAAAAATGCACAGGTCTTATTGAACGAGAATGTCTTGTGGTCATTTGGCATGATATTCTTGAGCGAGAATGTTTTTACCTGTTTGAACATTTCATTTTATCGACCAAACCTCATTATTGTTGCTTATCGGTGTTTGTCATTGTGCAGACATACTTTCTTTTGTATATGCCTATTACGAGGGATACACTTCTCTATTCCAATGTGAAGCTTGATTGAGGGGTAGCTGGAGTTGTGCATCGGGATGCTTAATCATCCAGGAGAGGTCTGGGACTCTGGGTTGTGATTATTGTTCATGCTACTTTATTTTTTTTACATATTTATATCTTGTGAATCAGTTATTCCCCTTGATCTCATTGCTACTGAGAGAACTTATATCTGGTTCCACCATGGTCATCATTATTTATCAAGTTCTACATATCATTTTGGCCTTGACGGTTTTAATAGTTGAATGAGCAAAGGACTTCTTCACTGGTAAAAGATGTGTAAAATGTGGTCCGATAAAGCCACAGGACGAAATGGAAGAACAGAGGTTGTTTTGTTACCTTGGTTTTCATGTGAACTTGTCAAAATATATATATAAATAATTTGTACCTCAGGGCACTGTAATTCATATGTTTCCTTATCATATATATGAGCAAGCAACTGTTGTTTACACAAAAGCCATAAGTTGTTAGTGTTACTATTTGATGCACATTTTATTGCCTCGTAACTTCTATTATTCCTTGTCAAAGTGAGTGGATTCCATTCCAAATCGTTAGTTTGACAATTGATCAAACGATGTTAAAATTCTTAACAGAGTACTAATGTCAAATACTTATGCATATAATAAGAAAGGAAATGAGATTATTTAAGAAAAAAATGTATGAACTCAGAGGGTGAGTTTTATTTTGTATGGAAATTTAAGTCAACTAGATTATTATTTAGTAAGCTGATAAATGTTTTACAATTTTTTACTAGTAAAAAAATTGATTTGCGGTAGCTTCAGGTAAGAATGGGGGAATCATGGTCTCTTATTTATCTTGAGAAGTTCAATTTTCATGCACTGGTAACAGTACATACACATAATTATTAATTACAAAAATATAGTTAGTGTCAACTGAAAATTTTATCTTGAGAAGTTCAATTTTCATGCACTGGTAACACTACATACACACGATTAGTAATTACAAAAATATAGTTAGTGTCCACTGAAAATGATGAATTGTCATTTGACTCATTTATATTAGATGTACGTAGTATTACTTTTTCATTAAGTATTATTTTGGAATGTTGGAGCAAACTACTTAACTATTAACTTACCCGGGAGTGAGAAAGAAGATTATTGATAATAAGAATTCACTTTTGTCAAACGGATTGGCTAACCTGTGCCCTTAAGGCTGCACTTAATGCACTTAATTATTGCTTGTTTTACATTGTTATCAGCATATTTACTTGAACAGCTTGCAAGTTTAATAAATGCTAGTGTAATGTAATGCTTCTACCTCTTTCCTCATTCTTTTTCGACTTTTTCTTTAACTGGATGTCAGGATTTTGAAATTTTAAAACTTCAAATATGTTAATATTTATAATATAATAATTCTTAGTTCTATTTATAAATTATTTTATATACACTGCCCCTGCATTCACATCAATATCAATTAATAAAAAAATTATTTCTGGCACATAATTTTTTAACTATTTTATAAAAGATATTAAAATAAAATCTTTTATGTTTGATAAAAATAGTTAAATAATTTTTTACAAATACTTTCTATTTTTATTTCAAATCAACATTTGTATTTTGTACCATTTCAAAAAAAAACATTTGTATTTTGTATGATTTGTTTTTTAAAAAAAATTACGGTATATTTAGTTGGGTGAAATAAACAAGAGTAAAAAAGTAACAAAAAATAGTTGAAAATAATCGATATTCTACTTACACATCAATTGTAAACAAAAAACTAGGTATAATAAAGTAAATAAACAAAAAACGAGGTTGTTGTGGAATAAAAACTAGGTTACGATTTGCGGCTAGGGTTTGTGTATATTTAATGCTAGGGTTCGTGAGCTTCGTGCTTTAATGGCTGCTCTCGTGCTCGTGGCTAGATCTGCCTTCACAAGATGCCTACGTACTTTGATGTGTATCAAAGATCAAGCCAAAAACGTAGTTCTAGGTGATGGTGCCCTCGAGGCTATGGCGGCGAGAGCTCACCTAGGACGCAGTGGCTTGTATGTCCTTATTCGAGGATTGAGCCAAAACGTAGTTCTGAGATGAGGGGTCAGACCCTTTATATAGGCTGAGAAGCCCTAAAATCGTAGTAGGGTTAGGTGACTTGGTGGACAAGTCATCCTTGAGGAAGGATCTAGACCCCTTCCTTGTAGGAGTCTGTTTCCTTGTATGAGTGTATGCCTTGGAGGCTACTCCTTGTAGAGATAATGTTCTTATCTGACACTTATTGCTGAGCTGTTTATTATCCCTAATATTAATTACGAAATTAATATTGTAAATAGGGTTTGGGCCCACCTGGTGGGCCCCACGTTTGGACCATTCCGGGTCTAATTAATGCCACATTAAATGTGTTTTTAGGGCTTATTTTTAGCCCATATCATTTGCCCCCCAACTTCTAGGGAAACTGATCAGGTTTTCCTTTAAGTTTTAACAGCCTTATTCGAGACTTGGGTCAGGGTTTATTGCTCTTACATGAGTATTTTCAACTTATCATCTTAATGTAAAGCATGGAGCGACCGACGCATTTACGACGATGTTGAATGACACTAATCGGTGTTAAATGGCACTAGACAGCGCTAATCAGCCTTAAACAATGTTTAAACAGTGTTAAACAATGTCGAATGGCATAAAACGACACTAACGACACTAATCGGCGCTAAACCGGCACTAAACGGTGCTAATCGGCACTAATCGGCACTAATCGGCACTAAACGGTGCTAGCGGGGGGTCCGGGGGCGGCAGCCCCTGGGCGGGGTCCAAGGGGCGGCAGCCCCTGGCGGGGTCCAAGGGGCAGAGCCCCTGGCTGGGGTCGAGCTGGAAATTATCGTTTCGGCTCGAAATTTTGCAAACCCGAGCTCAAATTCGAGCTCAATCTGCCTCAAGGTCGCAGCCATTTTTCTTACTTTCTAAGTCATTTTTGACCTGGAAATTTCGAGCAGAAATTAGTTCATTTTTGAGCTCAAATAGTAAATTTTCGAGCTAAAAAACGAGCTCAAATAGGGGCCAAGTCGTAGATTTTTTCCAGGAAAATCAGTGTTTTTTCGACCTGAAATGAACGAGCTCAAATAGTGTTAAAATGACCTCGATATCGTTCAACCTCGACCTCAGTATAGCTTAAGAACGACCTCAAAATGAATCCCAGGTCGTGAGGATTTTTTACATTTCCTAGTTCAAATTCGACCTGAGATTTGCGATCTCAAGCCATATTACAACGATCTCAATTGGAGTGGTAGGTCGTGGCTTCATTTTGCTTTTTATAAGTCAAAAACGACCTCAAGTGTGCGACCTCATATCTGTTTTGTTCCGACCTCAATTTTCAAGGTTGGTTACGACCTTAGAATTAAATTTTCCAGGTCTTCTAGCCGAGCTCGTAATTATTCAAGAAAATGAGATCGAATCTCACGACCTCGTGCCTTGTTTTGGCAACTCCAAATCTCATTATGGATTTTAACGGGCCCTGTCTTTTTAATTTTCATGGGCTGGATCTAGATTTTCAAATCGTTGGGCCTATAAACTTTTTAAGTTTTGATTGGGCCTTTCCTTTGGATCAAAACAATCTCAAAACCTTAATTAGGTTTATCAATCTTGGTTGGGCCGTGACAGGCTTGGTGTTGTTGGGCCTTTTAGAGTCCAATTTGTGTTGATCACCACCCTATCATCGATCGTGATCATGGGGTATCTCGAATTTCTTTGTAAACTTTCGTTGGATCATCACGATCTCTTAAACGCACCAAGCCATTAGGTTGAATTTTTGGGTATCAACCCTCGTCCTTCTGGGAGTATAACTCGAGTTAATAACAGAGGGGTTTCTTTCTCTTTGGGACTTTCGAGTCTATAATCTTTCCAGATCTTGTTTCAATGATTGAATATGAGCTTCACGAGCTAATTTCATCAATCTTCTTAAAAATATCTGTCGAATCATTGATAGAGGCCACCCTAGGCCTTAAGGGCTGTCATGCCTATTGATGTATCAAACGTGCTTCATGAGCTAAGATTTATTATTTCGGACCTTCGAGGTTGAGGATAATCATCCCTGCAAGTGAATTTTTTATGATGAGTATTTAAACAAATGGTAATTCATGCCCTCAGCCCTCATAGGGGTAGGAGCCCATAACTTGGGTTTTGTCCTGTTGGTGATGGTAACACCACTATAGAGATTCGTAATCATGTTAGGGTGTTTTCGATTGTAAGCAAAGTCACCCCTCTAAATTGGGGATACATCCCTTTAGGGTTTGAATCCATTTTTTGGACTCCAATTTAGTAGGTTTTAGTTCCTTGAATTCATGTTGTTAGAGGGTTCATCCCTTAAATAGTCGTTGGCATGAGCAAGGGGACGTATTTTATGAGCAAGGGCTCTGCCCCCCAAAGGGTTGCCCACACATCCCTTCGTGCACTTCTTCGAGTGTTTCTCTGGCCTCCTGGGCCTCAAGCACTTCAAGTACGGGATCACAAAAGATCTCTTGTATAGCAAACCCTCAATCAGGGTGTATCTTAGAGCTCTTACCGAGAGTTTACGTGCTTCCATGACATCTTCAGGGAGCCATCCCGTTTCCAAGTGAGCCTTGATAGGATCCATCCCACAGCTTTGCACATCGATCGGTGTCACCAACTTCACATTGATAGTAGGGGTCTTCAAGACCTGAAAGTAAACACTCCCAACATAGTTCTCTATCTCCGAGGAAGCGAACTTAGAGAGGGCATCTGCCTTAATGTTCTCCTCCCTCGGAATGTGTTCCATGTATCATTCCTCGAATTGAGTCATAACACCCTTGGCTATCCTTAGATATTCTGCCATAGTTTCCTCACGAGCTTCAAACTCACCATTCACTTGTGCAACTACAAGTCTCGAGTCTCCATAAACTTTGAGGTGCTTGACCCTTAATTTCCTTGCTAAGGTCAAACCGGCTATCAGAGCCTCATACTCAGCTTCATTATTAGTCGTTGGAAAGTCTAGCTTTAGAGCATATTCGACTAGGAACCCATCTGGACTTCGCAGAACTAGACCAGCTCCACTTGTTTTTGTTTTTGATGCCCCATCAAAATAGAGCACCCGGTATTCTTTGGACATCAAGTCTCCTTCATCTTTCTTCTCTTCCACTATCTCTTCATGCCCCCGACTTCTTGGTTGTCAATGGTACATTCAACCATGAAGTCAGCGAGTGCCTGAGCTTTTATGGCCGTCCTAGGCTTATACTTGATATCGAATTCTCCTAGCTCAATAGCCCATTTGATCAATCTTCCGCTCACTTTAGGACTATGCAAGATGTTTCTTAGAGGCTGATCAGTCAGGACCTCAATCTTGTGAGCCTGAAAGTAGGGTCGTAGCTTCCTCGAGGCCATTATCAAGGCTAAAGCAAACTTCTCGATAGTAGAGTAGTTTATCTCGGCTCCATGCAGGATCTTGCTTACATAGTATATGGGTTTCTGAACCTTCAATTCTTCCTTTACCAGGACGGCTCCTAGTGCAATGTTGGAGACGGCCAAGCATAGATAAAGAACTTCATTTGGTTTTGGCTTGGCCAACAGTGGCGCTCCGACCATGTACTTTTTCAGGGCCTCAAAGGCTTCTTGGCTTTCAGCCGTCCATTCGAAATTTTTCACGTTCTTAAGTGCTTTGAAGAAAGGTAAGCACTTCTCCCCTGACTTGGAGATGAATCTTCCCAATGCCGCCACTCTTCCTGTCAATTTCTGGACGTCCTTGATAGTCCGTGGTGGTTCCATGTCAAGGATTGCTTTGATCTTATCGGGATTGGCCTCAATTCCTCTCTTGGAAACCATCAGGCCTAAGAATTTTCCCGAGCCTACTCTGAAGGCACACTTAGTTGGATTTAACATTATCTGGTGGTGCCTCAGTACTTCAAATGCCTCACGAAGGTGTTTTATATAATCTGCCTTATCGAGGCTCTTGACTAACATGTCATCCACGTAGACCTCCATGGTCATGCCAATGAGGTGTTCAAAAATTTTGTTCACTAGCCTTTTGTAAGTGGCTCCTTGTTGGTGTCATCCTTGTGCATCTTTATCTGGTTATAGCCATTGAAGGCATCCATGAAGCTTAACATCTCGTGCCCAGCCGTAGCGTCAATCAGGGCATCGATCCTTGGTAAGGGAAAACAATCCTTAGGACATGCGTCATTCAAGTCTGTGAAATCGACACACATCCTCCACTTCCCATTGGCTTTTTTGACCATCACCGGGTTGGCCAACCATTCCGGGAACTGAATTTCTTCGATGAAGCCCACTTCCAGGAGCTTATCAACTTCTTGCTTGATGGCCTCTTGCCTTTCAGGAGCGAAGTTCCTCTTCTTTTGTTTTATAGTCTTCCTATTAGGATCCATATTCAACTTGTGAGTTATCAACTGGGGATCAATCCCTGGTATGTCCGCCGCTGTCCAAGCGAAGACGTCGTTATTTTCTTGAAGAAAGGTAGTCAACTTGCCTTTCAAAGACTCGGTCAATAGAGCTCCGACATAAGTGACCTTATCTGGTTCTTCTGGGATCAAGGGGATGGGGATCAGATCCTCAGCTGGTTTTCCCCTATTCCCCTCATCGTCCCGGACATCCATGTCTTCAATTGGGAGTACTTGCCCCCCGGTTCTGTCAGGCCTTAACGCGGCTATGTAACAGCTTCTAGCCATTCTTTGGTCACCCCATTCTTCTCCAATCCCGTTTCTTGTTGAGAATTTGATTTTCAGGTGTTAGGAAGAGGCTACAGCCTTAAATGCAAGGAGTCCCGTCCTTCCCAGGATTGCGTTGTAGGTAGAACTTGCCATGATGACTATGAAATTCAACATCTGGGTAGTTGATTTCGGGTCTTGTCCCATTGTCATGGGAAGTTGTATCGCGCCTTCTACCTTTGATTCCACTCCATTGAAACCATAGATGGACATATCCGATGGTGTTAACTGGGTGTCTGAGTAACCCATCTTGATGAAAGCGTCATGGAAAAGAATATCCACTAACGCCCCGTTGTCAACTAGAACTCTTTTAACTTCATAATTGCCTATCACAGGTATGATGACCAAAGGGTCATCGTGGGGAAATTTCACTCCCTCCAAATCAGAATCATCGAAACTTATGGACACATCTGTCTTGGCACGCTTTGGTACCTCTCCGACCACAGTCATTACCTCTCGGGCATAAGATTTCCTTGAATTTCTGGAAGGCCCAGCAGCTGTTGGTCCTCCAAATATCATGTTCAGAATTGGCCCTCGGGGCTTAGGGTTACGACCTTAATCATTGTCTTGTCTATCGTATTCCTTCCTTTCATAGTTTCCCCTCTGACTTCCTTGAGTCCCATCCTTGGTGAATTTACTGAGTTTTCCTCTCCGAATCAAGAACTCAATCTCATCCTTAAGTTGTCGGCAATCATCTGTATCATGACCGACTTCTTTATGGAATCGGCAGAACTGATTCTTATTTTGTTTTTCCAGATCGGTCCTCATTGGCTTCGGCCATCGGACTTCACGGTCGTTCTTAATCTCCATTAGTATCTGACTCCTTGAGGTATTCAACCTTGCATATTCAGAAAACTTCGGTTCAAGGCCTCCCTTTTTAAGTGGAGATTCAGAATCCTTTGTACGGGGATATTTGTCCCTGACGTCATATTCTTGATCTGTCTTTCTCTTTTTTGAGTTCGTGTTGTTCCCATTGTTCCATCATAGGATTTGATGGTGGGCATCTTAAACCTTCTTGAAATATGGGTATTCATAACCTCATCGGTAAACGGTGGGGTAGGATCGTCGGGATTTCCCAACTGTGTCAGTTTATAGGGATCACCCCTTGGGGTTTCGACCCTTGAACGTCTTGTTCTATCTCTAGAGGGCTCTTCCAGATCCACAAACGGGATTTCAACACCTCCAGCTCCGGTTGGTGGGCAATTACCTTGCCTCTGTTGCTCTCTTGCCTAGATATCCTTCAACTTCTGGATCTTAGCCTCATGCTTTTGGATTCTCTCCATAGCAGTAAGGGGACGTCCTCCAGTAGTTTCCGAGCACGGCCTACAGGCTCCTTGCTTCCACGCCTCCTTCTAGGGGCTCGATCAGGGCTATCCTCCTCAGAGGATTAGTCATCGGTATAAGGTCCAGAATAATCTTGGATTAGGGGGGTACGACGCGGTTGATTCGTGGGTTCCAAACCTCGAATATAAGGGGGAATGTATGGCTCATGATAGGTGCCCCCTATGGGTTGAGATGGCATCCCTAGAGTTTGACTCGCATATTGGGGAAGATCAGTGGTGTGAAGTTGAAGACCCGATGGGGTGTTCAAGATTAGTGGATGGGTTACAGGTGGTGGTTGAGTAGTTCCATGAACAACCATCTGTAGGGGATTCGTCCCTTCAACAGAGATTGGGATCTCGGGTCCCTGAGTGGTGGCGACAGGGATATTTTCCCTTTGAGTACCAGTAGGTGGTGGTTGGCTTCCATGAGCACCAGCTTCGGTGGTGACAGGAAGTCCAGCAGAAGTTTGAACAGTTCTCCGCGTGTTTGCCATGGTTGATGTTGTTTTCCCACAGACGGCGCCAAATGTTGTGGAATAAAAACTAGGTTACGATTTGCGGCTAGGGTTTGTGTATATTTAATGCTAGGGTTCGTGAGCTTCGTGCTTTAATGGCTGCTCTCGTGCTCGTGGCTAGATCTGCCTTCACAAGATGCCTACGTACTTTGATGTGTATCAAAGATCAAGCCAAAAACGTAGTTCTAGGTGATGGTGCCCTCGAGGCTATGGCGGCGAGAGCTCACCTAGGACGCAGTGGCTTGTATGTCCTTATTCGAGGATTGAGCCAAAACGTAGTTCTGAGATGAGGGGTCAGACCCTTTATATAGGCTGAGAAGCCCTAAAATCGTAGTAGGGTTAGGTGACTTGGTGGACAAGTCATCCTTGAGGAAGGATCTAGACCCCTTCCTTGTAGGAGTCTGTTTCCTTGTATGAGTGTATGCCTTGGAGGCTACTCCTTGTAGAGATAATGTTCTTATCTGACACTTATTGCTGAGCTGTTTATTATCCCTAATATTAATTACGAAATTAATATTGTAAATAGGGTTTGGGCCCACCTGGTGGGCCCCACGTTTGGACCATTCCGGGTCTAATTAATGCCACATTAAATGTGTTTTTAGGGCTTATTTTTAGCCCATATCAGAGGTATAGTAAATATACATTCAGCTGTAAACAAAAAAAGAGGTGTAATAAATATACATTAACCTGTGCCCCCAGGCACAAGTTAGCCAGCCCGTTTGTCAAATTGGAGAGAGAGATGTTAACAGCAATTGCAAGAAGCTGTAGACTCTTAAGCTATACTTTGGAGAATTCGAGACCAAATA
Source organism: Kitagawia praeruptora (assembly GCA_037693485.1). Classification (NCBI taxonomy): domain Eukaryota; kingdom Viridiplantae; phylum Streptophyta; class Magnoliopsida; order Apiales; family Apiaceae; genus Kitagawia; species Kitagawia praeruptora. Next base: position 15,455,206 of record CM075347.1, read on the forward strand.
TATCTCCAACAGCCTCCTAAACCATTTGTTATATTTTAATAACCCGCTAATCCTCTCTACATTTAGGATTCTCTCTCCTCTCCATACTCCTTTTTTTATATAATATATTTGTGTGTGTAGCTCAGTATGTACACTCTTTCTGCTTCTGTTTGAAAGCCTTTGTTTGAAAGGCTTTGAAAAAATAGTAGTGAGCTGCCGTGACTTCAAGTCACGGGTGGCATACCGTATCTCAATGGATTGGCGTAATTTTTCTATTGCATATACATTCCCATAATGGTTATGTTTTTCCAAAATGAAACTTTGTTGCTCAGCATCTTGAACTAGTCATCTCTTAGATGAGATTGTTAAAAGATCATCAATTTCTAATGAAATGAATGTAGCAGTAGCTTGTTGAAAATCCAGAGTCTTTACTTGATCCACTGTGAAGTCATGTTTTTTTTTTTTTTTTATGGGTGGATGGAATTTTAAAACAGCTTGGAATAATATTGATATAAATTAAAACTCAAATGTATAAAAGGGAAGATCAGATCAGATCGAACTGTTGTTTTTAAAATCAAACCCGGTTCACTATAGTCTATAGACGTGAGTTGAAGTCACGACAATTAATATAAATATAAAACCCGGTTCACTGCAGTAAATATAAAACTGTGAGTCACATTAGAAAATTGATTAAAAATAAATGGAGATGAATTTTGAAGAAGATTGTTGGAGATGATTTGTAAATTTTGCTCTTAACTGACTAGGAGGTAATTAATTATATTATTTTTAACAAAAAATTTAAGAATTTGTTGGAGTTGCTCTAAGAGTTAAAATATAGGTGGGCTCATACATTTTACATAAGAAAAATTATTATTTAAATTAATTAATGGAATATGTAATTGAATATTAGCACACAAATTTACTTTGTTTATAATCCTTATTTTTGTAATCTCATTTTAGCACAACTTCCTCAATTTAAATTAATTTTGGCAGCATAAATCTATACTATTATATAAAAGCCGAAACATTAAAAGGTTGGTTAGGTTGGTTGGTCGGTACGGTACATGTTGATTTTACTTATTTACCCTTACTCAATTACAGATCTACTAACTAACTAATTTCCTTTTTCAGGTTACACATATTATCTTTTCTATTTTTCAAGAGCTAAATAATTTTATTTTTCAGGTAAAATACAATATCTTTTATATTTTATCTAACTAAAATTTCTCCTTTATTAACCAATTTCCTTTTTCAGGTTAAACATATTATCTTTTCTATTTTTCAATAACTAAATAATTTCTTTTTTCATGTAAAATAGAATATCTTTTACATTTTATCTAACTAAAATTTCTCCTTTTTTTTGTTAAATAAAATTTCTCCTTTTTAAACACACTACGAGCAATTTTGTTTAATAAAATAATATAATTATATTATAATTACTATTAACTAATCAATTACCTTTTTCAGTCAAAACACGTTACCTTTTCTCTTTTCTTTAACTAAAATCACTCATTTTCCAATTATATGATGGACGGTTACCTTTTTTAGCCAAAACACGTTAGATTTTTTCTTTTCACTTACTAAAACCTCATTTTTTCCAATTATATCACGGTCGTTTCTGTTTATTAAAAATAAAATAAAATATTATAATACTAAAAATTAACCGATTACCTTTTCAGCTAAAATATATCATCTTTTCTATTTTTTCTAATTAAATTCCCTTTTTTCTAGGAAATTAAAGGGCAACATTAATTTCTCATTTTCTAAAAACTATGAACAATTTTATTTAGTAAAATAACATAATTAAATTATAATTACTATAAATTAATAAATTACCTTTTTCACATAAATCATGTCATTTTCACGTTATCTTTCTATTTTCTCTAACTAAAATATATTTTTTCCAATTATAATATTATTAATTAACCGATTACCTTTTTCAGCTAAAATGTATCATCTTTTCTATATTTTCAAACTAAAATCCCTCTTTTAATAGAAATATCATGGACAATATTAAGTTCTCTTTTTCTAAAAACATTATGAGCAATTGTAATTAGTAAAATAACATAATTAAATTATAATTAATATAAACTAATCAATTACCTTTTATCACTTAGAATATATTACCTTTTTGATTTTCTCAAACAAATTTCTCTATTTTTCTAATTATATCACGGGCATTCTATTTAATAAAATGAAATAATAATTTTTTAATTACTAATAATTAATCGCTTACTCTTTTTTAACTAAAACCCGTTATTTTTTCTATATTTTCTAACTAAAATCTCTCCTTTTTCTAGAAATATCACGAATAACATTTATATAATTATTATCAAATCATCTTATATAAAAATGTAAGCCTCCAAAATTCATTTTTAAAAAAAATTAATTTAAATTAATAAAGTTGTTTTATATAATATTAAAAAAATTCGTGCATCGCACGGGTTTTAAACTAGTATTAAATTAATTTCCATACATTGTACTCCCTCTATCCCATCCATTTCTTTATAATTTCCTTTTTGGAATGTCCCACCAGTTCTTTACATTACTAAACATAGTACTTTTAACAATAAAATACATTATTACATCCACTACTTAACTCCACTTTTTCAACACTTACACTATTACACCCACTACTTCACTTATTTTAACAATAAAATCACTGTTACACCCAATAATTCATATATTTTAACAATATTACACTCACTATCTTGATCTCCGTGTAGAACCCCATGTTAGAAACACACGTGTAGAGCCCCATGTTAGAAACACACGGACATAGGGAGTACTGTTTTGTTCTTCCGATTTATGTTTCCGTGCACCAAACCAAACCAAACATACTTAGTTATAATACCACTCAAAGTGGTGTCTGAGGAGGGTAGATGTACGCAGACCATGTCCCTATACAATAGGGAGGCTGTTTCCTAAGGACCCTCAGCCTATTACAGAATTACAAATACAGAAATACAAATACAGAAAGGAAACCTAATACAAACTAAGAAACTCACGCACACGCAGAAGTCGAATCCCTGACGATTTATATAATCAACCGCGGGCATCTGTTTATAAATATCTGTGCATATGTATTTATTAAAAAAAGAAAATATCTCTTAATTTAATTCTCTCCAATTTAATTTTGTTGAAGGTTAAAATATATATTAAGCGGGGTTAATTATCCCGTGACTACAATGACGTGTTACACATGTACACCTAAGAGGATCTCCAACGACATTTTACATAAAATATTGATTATGTAAAATTTGTTGAACCCGTAAAATATTGTGTTCCAAAGTTATTGGTTATAATGATTGCCTATATTTTAAAAGTGATATGTTATTAATATTTCAAATTGTTATTAGTGGAATATATTATTTTAATCTCTGTTCTAAAAGTCGGCGATTAATCGGGATTAATCGCCGATTAATCGCTGTTCGGTAAGGAACCGAACTGATTTTACAAAAATCGGCCAAAAAATCGTTTTTTCAAAAAATCGGGATTAATCGGGATTAATCGGTCAAAAATCGGATTAATCGGTCAAAAATCGGCATTATTGATAAAAAATTGAAAAATATGTAGAAAAATTATAAAAATTCAAAAAGTAAAAAATTGAATAAATTTTAAGAAAACTATTATTCTCATATGAGAAACTAATATTTTAAACGGATAAATCATGAATTTTATCAATTTTTTCTCTCATATTGACCCCAATTCAAAAGTTAGATCTTAAAATTTATATTTACTTTAATAATGCTATATATTTTATATATATTTGTATAAATATATGATAATTATTCATGTATAATCAAATTAATAAAATAATTATGTATATTAATAATAATTATATTTAAAAATAATATTAAATTAGTTCCGATTAATGATCCGATTAATCATTCCGATTAATCCCCGATTACCCGATTAATCCCTGGACGGTGCCTCCACCGATTAAGTCCGATTCCCGTTTTTTACAACACTGATTTTAATATAGAAATAAATGATGTGGCAATTCACTAAAGGTCTCTAGAGATTCGACAAATATAATCAATATCAAGAGATTATCTATAATTATAGATAAAGGTTTTGTTCCATTGGAATGACTAATTTTTTACATATTATGTACTCCCTCCGTCCCAAAATACATGTCCCTTTTGAAAAATGGATTTATCCCATTTTACATGTCCCTTTTCTTTTTTCAATACAAATTTAAGGTAATTTTACAAAACTATCCCTACATTTATTGTATCCAAAATTTGACTTTTTTTTAAACTTAACACTATTCTCATTTTCCAATGTATTAATTAAGGGTATTAATTAGTTGAAAATATTATCCAACTAACATTTATCTTAATGTGTACTTTTTAGAAAAGTGACATGTAAATTGGGACGGAGGGAGTATAAGTTTTATTTTTGGAAAGCCACGTAGACTTTTAGCCAAGGGCTTGGTTGGAGATGCTCTAAGAGCATATCCAGTGGGGTTAGCTAAAATGATTGACCAAAATGCTAGAAAATACTGATTATGTAAAAATTTTTGAACCTGTAAGGCATCGAAATGACTATATTGATTGGCTATAATTTGAAAATGGTCTTGAGGTGCCTGAGGTTGTCCTCAGGATTTTCCCCTGAGGTTAAAAGATTTGCAATATAATTCCAAGGTTATATATGTAAATTACTAAAAAAAAATATTTACAAAATTGCCCCTACGGGGCCACTTGATTTATAGGAAGAAAATCTTTTAACCTCAAGAAGATTGCCTGAGGACAACCCCAGACCCAATTTTCTCTTTGAAAATAGTATATTATTATTATTTTAAGTTATTATAACTAGAATGTATCATTTGAATATGGTAAGAGATGATGTGAAATTTTCTTACAGATTTGATAAATATAGTCAATATCAGGAGATTAGCTAAAAATATATACAAGGAAAATGATCCGGAATTGATTTTTTTTTTACATAATTTCTATAATTTTTATTTATAGTATATTTTAATTATTTTTAGCTAAGTGTTTCACTTGGAGATGCTCTAAGGGTTAGGACAACCAACCGTTAATATCCCCGCTGTTCTAGAAACTCTAGTGCTAAAAACTTAACACCTACATGCTACTAGGGTTCACGGTTTAGCCAATTCGACCAATCCGATCCAAACCGGGTACTTTTCGACCAATTCAAATTGATTTTTTCCAATCCGATGTATACTCGAATTGAAAAAATGTCAACCCGATTTTAATGGGTTGGATATGAGTTTTCGTTTTTAAAATCCGATCCAATCCAACCCGATCCGATTAAAAATAAGATAATTAAATATATAAGCCCAATCCATGAGATATTAGTATTAGTATTAGTCCAGTAGTCCACTATACCCTGACTTCGAAGACCATGGTCAAGAATATCAACATCGTTTAATGATTGATTCATCTATGCTATGATTCAGTTCAGATTTAAAGACTTTGTCTAGTGTTTAATCAATTTCTTTTTATGTGTTAAATTCAGAATTTCAGATATTTAAGACCTATGATATTTGTGTTGCATGAATGATTGTAATATTTTGTTGAACTATTTCCGATTTGTTTTGAACTCTCATTTTCAGTTTTATTTTTTAAAAAAAAAATTATTTATATTTACTAACCCGATCAATTTGATCCAAACCGATCCAAACCGAAATACATTAAATGGGTTGGTTTACAAATTCTATTTTTATGGATTGAGTTGAAAATTTTCTAAACCGATTAAATTGTGTTGGGTTATAAAATCCGCCCAACCCGCCCAACCCGATGGGTGAACACCCTTATGCTACCTTGTAATCTTAAGAAAAAGTGACGACATGCATTATGCATATAAAGTGTCATGTAAGCTGCATTTTGAATTGTTAGCTTCTTGATCATGCTAGAATGATAGGGTCTCGGATTGATGGAAGTTCAATTTTTGTGCACCTTAATATCATATATACATGACTATTAACTGTAATTAATTATAAATATTTGATGTCAACAAAAATTATGAATGTACAGTACTCATTTAGAAATTAGAACTATAAAATTACATCAAGTATTTATCACTTAAACGTGTAATATCGTTTTTTGTTGTGGAATTATACTTGTATTATCACATGAGATATTGGAGCAAACTTTATAATTATTGAACTAAAACAGCACATGCTTGGCCAAGAAAGCTGACATGGAATGGAAGATGACAAAACTTAAATAATTTTAAAATGTTGTTTCTTTTCTAAAGTATGAATGGAGATGTAAAATTTGTGAAAAAATTACTATCAATCTCGGATTTTAAATTAGTAACTTAGAATTCATGAATGTTTGGATTTGTTTTAATATTATTTTCTCTTTCCATTATGTTACATTTGGGACACATACTTCACAAGTAATTTAAGACTCGTTTCATAAATTAATTTAATTTTTATTTTTGAATAAAATTTAATATTTAAATTTTTATTTAGAAAAACATTTTGAAAATAAAAATCGGACTATATATATATATATTATATACACCTTAAAATACGTACCAATTCGTGAAAAAATTGTAAATAAATGAGAGAGACGAAGGGAGTAACAAATTTTCATTTAATTTGTTATTGAATTTTCAAGATATAATAAGTTTAAAATTTTTAATTGATATTGTTTAATAATAGTCATATATACGTTACCCGTGTTATATTCAATAAATGCGGTATTTTACTTAGACTATAGAGAAAAGATGATACATTTTAGCTGAAAAAGATAATCCATTAATTATTAATAATTATAATATTTTTTTTCTTTTATTAAAATATAGTTGCTCGTGATATAATCTGGAAAATGATAGGTTAGTTAGAATAAATAGCAAAATTAATGTATTTAACTTGAAAAAGTAAATCGATTAGTTATTAAAAAATATAAAAGACAACATATTTTAACTTAAAAAATTTGATTAGTTATTAATAATTATAATATAATTATTTTATTTTATAAAATAGGACTAAGGATCAAAAATCGAAAAATAAAACTTTTAGTGTTTCAAATTCAAAGTATAGATACTTGCCATAGGGAGTAATATTAACGGTGGGATAGGTTAGGCTTGTTATTATTTCTGATATTGTTTTTTGAAAGTGTGGGGTGTTGTCAACTTACACTGTAGTAGAAAAAAGGCATGAAAAAACACAAATTAATCATGTTAAGTACAAATTAAGATATGGAGACGAGAACAGTTAAGGTTGGTAAGCTTCTTCATTGACTAAATAGTAAAATGAATAGCTTGAATCAATAAGGCAAGGGTTCTTCTGGGACAGCAAGTTTAAGGACTTGAAAGTTGTGAACAAAAGAAATGCACCTTCTAGTCTGGAAAAAGATTTGTAGACCTAAAGCAGAAGGAGGACTAGGTTTAATCTCTAATGGTCTTTTAGGAAAATGGATTGAGAAGTGGTTCGCAAAAAAGGACAGAGACTGGAGCAAATGGATGAGAAAGAAATACAACTGCAAGGAAGGAGTAAGTTTGGAGGAGTTGTCAATGGAAACCTTTCTGAATTTGGGAAAGATGTACGAATAGTGATTAATAATTCCCCACTGGGCACTTTCTTGAAGAAGGACAATTTCAAGTGGAAAATCAACAATGGGAATCTCACTCTTTTCTGGGAAGATCACTGGAACTCTAGAGGCCCTATTAAAGTCAGTTTCCCTAGGCTGTTCGAATTGTCAACTCTAAAAGGAACCACAGTAGATATTTTTGTCAATCTTTGGGATTGCTATGAACATGATGGAGCAGCCTTTTAGTCACGTTCTTTGAGAAGCTGGGAGCTGGAATTAGTTGATGAGCTAGATCAAGTAATCTTAAGCATTTCTTTAAACCAAGCTAACGATCAAATTCAATGGTTACCTGAAAATGGCCAGTACACAGTAAAGACAGGTACTTCTTTGGCTTCAGTTTTAGAGGGTGTTTGGGATTGCTTAAAATAAGTTACTTTTGACTTAACGGGGGTGTTTTTAACTTAAAGGAAAAAGTGAAGTTGTTTACTTTAAGTTGAATGAAAGTGTTTGGGTAATTTTACTTAAAGTTAAATGAGGGTTTAATAATTTTGACTTAAAGTGAAATTTGATTTTAAAAAATTTAAAAATCATAATATTTAAACTTTACAAGAATTGTGAAAAAAGAAAAAAAAAAAAAAACTCCATAAGTCATAAGTCATAAGTCAAAAGTACCTAAATAGAACTTCTGACTTAAAAAAGTTTTTTTTAACTTAAAGCCGGCTTAAAGCCATGGTTGCCAAACATGCAGAAAACAACTTAAAGCCAGCTTTTGCTTTAAGTTCGGTTTCCCAAACAGGCTGTTAGACTCGACTCCAAATGAAATGGCTCAAGAAATTGTTGGAATATGGATTCGATTATAATTTGAATTCATTGATTCGATAAAATCAATTCCGTTTTTACTACGGATTTTTTGCCACCGCCTTAACATAATTAATTAACACGATTAATTAATTAAGGAAATTGCCACCGATTTGATTGATTAGCATGGTTAATTAATTAAGGCAATTGTGTTAAGGAAATTGCCACCGATTTAATTGATTAGCGCGGCTAATTAATTAAGGCAATTGTGTAGCGCACAAGTCTTCTCATCCTATAAATACTCATCTAGAGCATTAGGATTATTTACTCGAAAACACACATCCTCCTCTCTTATACAGCCTCTTCTCTTCCTCTAGTGATAGTTCTTGCTCGTCTCAAACTCGCTGAGAGTGACGCTCGTATGTAGCCTCACTGCAATCCGTTTTATCCTGGGAGGCGTTTCGCTCGCACATGCGGTGATGGCTAATACGCTTTAAGGAGACAGTCACGCACTGGACTCGGGTTTTTCGTTCCTTGTCTCCTCTTTTGTCTGTTTTAATTATACACATAACTGTTACTCACACACACACAAATATTATACTGTTTGTATTTATCACAAATTGTCTAACAATCTTAAAGCGTACTACTATTTATATCTGTGACTAACAAACTTGTGTTCGATTGTTTGTTTGAGTAACATATGATGTTTATTGGAGTTTTTAAGCGGTGATTTAATCACAAACTTGAGTTGATAAATGTGAGCATATATTGAAAAAGGAAAAAAAAAAAAATCTGTAACATATTTCGTGTGCCATAATTTATATTTGGGAATATCAAATTTAAAATGGCTATGTGCGATGTACTGATGATGTTAATAATGTTAGACAACATTCGATATGTAAGTTTGACTTGACTTGATATATGGCCATAAATTATTTGAATAGAGTAAGTGTGAATAAAGATATTTGGATTGCCTTTTTTGTGCTATAAATTTTGATATTTACCGAGACAAATACATACGTATGATTTTATGATAATATTAAGTAATTAATTGAATAACTGATTCTTGATTACTTAAAAGGAAATCCATGTGATATTATTGAATGATCAGTTGATTGATCTATGCATTTTGATGTGTTTGGAAAGATGTTGTGATTTGTGAACGCAGGTTTTGTATTTAAATGATAACTCGTTTATTATGGGGATAAAATGTTAGAGATTATTAGATATACATCAGATCTAATTGGGGATACACACATCGTACGATAGAGGCACAAGAACAGAGAGAAAGAAGAAGCGAGAAGAAGGAGATTTCAGCCATTGAAGACGTTCAACTGGATTTGTTCTCTTCAACTTTTTGTTTAGAATTCTCTCCTTAACTCTTTTAATTATGAATATGTGCTATCAATTCTTGTATGATTTTGAGATTTGCATTATGAACTAATTTTATAAAGTTGGGATTTTTATGGAACCCTAGCATGGGATTACTGGTGTTTTGTTAAAGAGTATTATATGCGATTCTACAGTTTATTCATTCAAGTGATTTTATTGCTAATACTTACTATTGTCTGATCAACTCTAGTAGGTTATTGAGTTAAGTATAATACCGAGAGGGTTATATTTAATTGACATAAGAGACTTGAGTGATGCATGCTTGTAAATCTCGCGATTATAATATTGTTACGGTATAAACATATATTGTGACCTTGCATAGCTATGTGAATTGGTGCTTAATTAAATTCTGAAGAGTAAATTGACATAGACATATGTTAGTTTATTTGATAGGAATTATACCATAGTGATTTCGAGAGAAACATATGACCATTGAATTCTAGCTAGTAAACTGTGAATTTGCTATAGTACTTTGCAACTCTTTTACTAATTTCCACGTGTTGGGGGGAAGTAATTATCCTGACTTATTTTCTCATACTTGAACACATTAAACTCTCTTCTTTAGTATAATTTTGCTGGTTAATTAATTCTTATCAATTAATTTATTTATAAAAATCAACAATTAATATTTTTGTTCGATAACCAAGTTGTTAGATATTACTTGCGATTGGTACAAATTTGCAGTCCTTGAGGAACGATTTTCGGTAGTTACTACTGTATTACTTGTTTGCGATTGTGTACACTTGCACATCTGTATTTTACGCAACAAGTTTTTGGCTCCGCTACCGGGGACTGTTTTAGTTGTTAATTGCGAAGTTAATTTTCTTACAGTTTGGTTTTTGTTACTACTGTGCTAACGAGAGTAATATTTATTTCTTATTAGGTGTCTTTGTGTATGAGCGAAGAACCTGCAGGATTATTTGTCTTTGATCCTGAAATTGAGCGAACTTTCAAGGCAAGAAGAAGAGTGCAACGCGAACTTAAAGAAGCGAACCTAGTTATGGATGATGAGATTGCTAATAACCGGAATGTGGACCGAAATGTGGCACCTACTGTTCAAGATGGTACGATGGTGTTAGATGACAGAGATAGTTCCATTCGGCGGTACGGGAAACCTCGCGTTGGTGAGTTAAACTCAGGGATTGTCAACCCTGTTATTCAAGCAACACAATTTGAGCTGAAGCCAGTCATGTTCCAGATGTTGCAAACTGTAGGTCAATTCATTGGGATGTCTAATGAGGATCCTCATCTTCACCTTCGTTTGTTTGTTGAGGTTTGTGATTCTTTCAAACTTTCTGGAGTCACAAATGATGCTTTGAGATTGAAGTTGTTCCCATATTATGTGAGAGACATGGCTAGATATTGGTTGAATTCATTGCCACCAGGTTCTGTGGCTAATTGGAATGATTTGGTAGAAAAATTTCTTATGAAGTATTTTCCTCCCACTAAGAATGCAAAGCTTCGTAATGAGATTAATTCTTTTCAGCAGTTGGACGATGAATCTTTATATGAGGCTTAGGAGAGGTTCAAGGCATTACGAAGAAAATGCCCACATCATGGTCTTCTTCATTACATTCAGATGGAGACCTTCTATAATGGTCTCAATACTCAGACAAAGTTGGTGGTAGATGCATCTGCAAATGGAGCGTTGTTGGCAAAATCTTATAATCAGGCATATGAGATTCTTGAGACAATTGCAACAAATAACCATCAGTGGATAACTAATAGGGCTCAAGCTGGGAAAAAAGTAGCTGGAATTTATGAAGTTGATGCTGTAACTTCAATGAAAGCTCAAATGTCATCCATTGAGAATATGCTCAAGAACTTGATGACGGGAGGTAATCAATCTATGGGGCAGTCGATGAGTTCACAGGTTAATCAAATCAAGAATGTTTCATGTGTGTATTGTGGTGAAGAGCATACTTATGATAGTTGTCCATTGAATCCCGAATCTGTCTATTATGTGGGAAATCATAATAAGGGTGGCCCTTATTCAAATACCTACAATCAATCATAGAGGCAACATCCTAATTTTTCTTTCAAGGAGCTACTTCTGGAACTTCATCAAATACCTTTAGGCCCAATTATCCGCCTGGATTTTTTCAACAAGCTCAACAACAATTGCCTCAACAAGCATCTCAATCTAGTTCTCTTGAAAATATGCTTAAAGCATACATGGCAAATAATGATGCTCTCATCCAAAGTCAAGCAACATACTTGAGAAACTTGGAGAATCAAGTTGGGCAATTAGCCAATGAACTGAGAAATCGACCACATGGCACTCTCCCTAGCGACACTGAAAAGCCTAGGGATGCTGGGAATGAGCACTGCAAGGCCATGACATTGAAGAGCGGGAAGGTCGTGGAGAATGCTATATCTAAGTCCAAAGAAGGTGATTCCTCAACAACTAAAGGTGAAGAGAAAAATTCAGAAAATAGTGGTGTCTAGACTTCTAAGGTTCTTCCAACACTCCAACCACAACCACCATTCCCTCAACGGTTTCAAAAGCAGAAGCAAGATTTTCAGTTTAAGAAATTTCTAGATATTTTGAAACAGCTTCACATCAATATTCCACTTGTAGAAGCTCTTGAGCAAATGTCCAACTATGTGAAATTCATGAAGGACATTCTTACAAAGAAGCGGAGGTTGGGGGAGTTTGAAACTGTAGCTCTAACACAAGAGTGTAGCTCATTTGTGTAGAATAAATTACCACCGAAGATGAAAGATCCAGTGAGTTTCACCATTCCTTGCACTATTGAAAATTCTTATTGTGGTATGGTATTGTGTGATTTGGGAGCTAGTATAAACTTGATGCCTATGTCTGTGTTCAGAAAACTGGGAATTGGAGAAGTTCGGCCTACAACTGTCACTCTTCAACTAGCAGATAGATCTCTTGCTCATCCTGAAGGAAAGATTGAAGATGTCTTGGTCAAGGTGGACAAATTCATCTTTCCTGCTAATTTTATTGTCTTGGATTATGAGGCAGATCGGGAAGTTCCCATTATCTTGGGTAGGCCATTCCTTGCTACCGAAAGAACATTAATTGATGTGCAAAATTGGGAGCTAACAATGAGGGTTCAAGATGAAAAAGTGACTTTCAATGTTTTTAAGGCTATGAAATATTCTGATGATGTAGAATATTGTTCAGCAGTCACTTTGGTTGATGATCTAGTTTCTGAAAAACTAGAGTATAATTCTTCTCATGATCCTTTGGAGCAATTGATTCTTAATGTATCTGAAGAAGAAGTTGATGATGCTGATCTTTTAGCTTGGTTGGAAGCTTCACATGGTACAAGAACTAGAGGCCGTTTTGAGTCACTGGAGTTATCATCAAGGGAATTCAAGATTCCAAAGCCATCCATTGTCGAACCACCAGAGTTAGAATTGAAAGCTCTTCCTTCTCATTTGAAGTATGCTTATTTGGGACCTTCTTCTACTTTGCCTGTTATTGTTTCTGCTAACTTGTCTAGTGCTCAGGAAGATCAATTATTGGATATTCTTAAGAAGCACAAGAAATCTATTGGGTGGACTATTGCGGACATTTGAGGTATAAGTCCTTCTATTTGTATGCACAAAAATTAGTTGGAAGATGGTGCTAAGGGATCTATTGAAGGCCAACGTAGATTGAATCCCATTATGAAAGAGGTGGTAAAGAAAGAGATTATCAAATGGCTTGATGCTGGAATCATTTATCCAATTTCAGATAGCTCATGGGTTAGTCCTGTTCAGTGTGTGCCTAAGAAGGGTGGATTCGCAGTGATAAAGAATGAAGAGAATGAGTTGATTCTAACCAGAACAGTCACAGGTTGGAGAATTTGCATTGATTATCGAAAGTTGAACAAGGCCACTAGGAAGGATCACTTTCCATTGCCCTTTGTTGATCAAATGCTGGACAGACTTGCTGAAAGAAAGTACTATTGTTTTCTTGATGGGTACTCTGGTTATAATCAGATAACTGTAGCTCCAGAAGATCAACACAAAACTACATTCACATGTCCTTATGGTACTTTTGCCTTTCGAAGGGTTTCGTTTGGGTTATGTAATGCACCTCCAACTTTTCAAAGATGTATGATGGCTATCTTTTCTGACATGGTTGGTGATTTTCTAGAGATGTTCATGGATGATTTCTCTATGTTTGGAGATTCTTTCAGTGATTGTCTATGTAACTTGGGTAAGGTGTTAAAAAGATGCGAAGAAACTAATCTTGTACTTAACTGGGAAAAGTGTCACTTCATGGTAAATGAGGGCATCGTTTTGGGTCATAAAGTTTCAAGGAAGGGACTCGAAGTTGATAGAGCAAAAATTGAAGTCATTGAGAAGCTACCTCCTCCTACTTCTGTCAAGAATATTCGAAGTTTTCTTGGGCATGCAGGTTTTTACAGACGGTTCATTAAAGATTTCTTAAAAATTTCTAAGCCACTTTGCAAGTTATTGGAGAATGATACTCCCTTTCAGTTTGATGGAGCATGTTTGAAGGCTTTCGAGGAATTAAAGCAGAGGTTGATTTCAGCACCTATCATTATTGTACCAGATTGGAGCTTGCCCTTTGAATTAATGTGTGATGCTAGTGATTATGCGGTGGGTGCAGTGATGGGTCAAAGAAAGAACAAGGTATTTCATCCTATCTACTACGCAAGTCGTACTTTGACCGGAGCTCAATTGAATTACACGGTGACTGAAAAGGAGCTTCTTGTTGTTGTGTTTGCCTTTGACAAGTTTTGATCTTATCTTGTGGGCACTAAAGTGGTTGTCTTCACTGATCATTCAGCCATAAAATATTTAATCACCAAGAAGGATGCAAAGGCACGGTTGATTAGGTGGGTTCTTTTTCTTCAAGAGTTTGATATTGAGATACAAGATAGAAAAGGTGTTGAAAATCAAGTAGCTGATCATTTATCAAGAATGGAGTACAATGAGGAATCTAGCACTTTGATTCCTATTAAAGAAACATTTCCAGACGAACAGATGTTTCAGGTACAAATCTCTAATACTACTCCTTGGTTCGCTGATTTTGCCAATTATTTAGCTACTAGGTTAATGCCACTGGAATTATCAAGCCAACAAAGAAAAAAATTCTTGCATGATGTGAAATCTTATTTTTGGGATGAGCCTTATTTGTTCAAGCAAGGTGCAGACCAAATTATTAGAAGATGTGTTGCTGAATTTGAGGTGCAGGATATTCTTTTTCATTGTCATTCATCTCCCTCTGGTGGACATTTTGGTGGACAACGCACTGCTGCAAAGGTATTGCAATCTGGTTTCTTTTGGCCCTCTCTGTTTAAGGATGCCCATGCATATGTTGTTAGATGTGATCGTTGTCAAAGGGTTGGTAATATCTCAAGAAGAAATGAGATGCCTTTGACTAATATTCTTGAAGTGGAGTTATTTGATGTGTGGGGCATTGACTTCATGGGTCCATTCCCTCCTTTCAAAAATGAATACATCTTAGTGGCTGTTGATTATGTTTCTAAATGGGTGGAAGCTGCTGCCTATCCCGCTAATGATGCAAGTTGTCATCAAGTTCTTAGACAAGCATATCTTTACTCGCTTCGGAATCGCAAGGGCTATAATTAGTGATGAAGGTACACACTTTGTAAATAAATTGTTGGCTAGTACTTTAGCTAAGTATAATGTGAGACACAAGGTAGCTACCGCCTATCATCCTCAAACTAATGGGCAAGCTGAGTTGTCTAACAAAGAAATCAAGGGCGTTCTTGAGAAAGTGGTGAATCCAAATCGTAAGGATTGGTCTACAAGGTTAGATGAGGCTCTTTGGGCCTATCGTACGGCGTGCAAAACTCCTTTGGGTATGTCTCCTTACCGCTTGGTTTTTGGAAAAGCATGTCATCTACCGGTTGAGCTTGAACATAAGGCTTATTGGGCTCTCAAAAATCTAGAGTTTGACATGCAACCGGCTGGTGAAAAGAGATTGTTGCAACTTGATGAGTTGGATGAACTACGATTTTTCTCTTATGAGAATGCTAAGCTTTACAAGGAGAAGACGAAAAAATGGCATGATAAAAACATTCAATCTCAGGTTTTTGAAGTGGGGCAACAGGTCTTATTATTCAACTCAAGGCTGAAGTTATTTCCGGGAAAGCTGAAATCAAGATGGTCCGGACCTTTCACAATTGAGAGAGTACATCCCTATGGAGCTGTGGAATTACGTGATAATCAAGGGGGTGAATTTCAGGTCAATGGACAACGACTGAAGCATTACTGGGGAGGTGAGGTTGTACGTGATAAAACCTCACTTGATTTGATGGAGCCTTGATAGAGAGCATAATGTCTAGCTAAAGACATTAAAGAAAAGCGCTTCTTGGGAGGCAACCCAAGCTTATTGTAAGTTTTGTATTATTATTATTATTATTATTATTATTATTATTATTAGAGATAGATAAGTTTTTTTTTACTCCCACAAGGTGCCTTGATAAAATTTCTTGAAGTGTTTTAGGATAAAATTATTTCGAATTTTGCAAATTCTTGGAAAAGGAAAAGAAAAAAAAATGAGTGAAACCCACAGTTTTGTGCATAGAACCTGTGGTTTAATTTTTCTGAAGTGAAATTGGTCAAGGGGCAGGAATATTGGCAGATAATCAGAGATTCAATACCGTGGTATTAACTTTTGGAACCAGCGGTTTACATTTTCTGTAGGGCCAGCACTAGTTCTCTCATTCACGCGCACACCTCGGTACGGGATATCTCTTCGCGGTGAGATTTTGTCTGGTTGAAGAAACAACTCTACATGCGTGCTTTTGCATACAAGCCTAGCCCAATTGCTGCTGTCCAGTCCACTAGTCCAGCATTCTTCGCGAGCCCATCTGCAGCCCAGTTACATGATACACTTGGTCCAACCCATCATGCACATGGCACCTCCACTCGGTCCGCGTGTTGTTCTATTCCATCCGATGCTTGGTTGGCTATGTAGTACAAACTTTTTTTGGAAATATAGAAGGCCAAGGGGAGTTGAACCCCTGACCCCTTGCATGCAACACAATGCTACAAACCGCTGCACCAAGTCGCTAAATCTTTTAGAAATGTTCTTCCAATTTAAGAAAGGATGCTGCCCAGACAAATTCATGTGCACCGAGACTCAAATTTGCAACCATTTATTTAGCATTTCATGCGACATTAGGGGAGTATTATTAACTTTTCTTTATACATATATATTTTTATTAGTTTTTTTTTGCATTTTTTTATTTAGGATTTTTATTAATTTGTATATTTCAGTATTATTAGTCATTGAGGACAATGAACCACTTAAGTGTGGGGAGGGGTTTTTAATATAATAAAATAAAATAAAAATTAGGATCATTAATAATTTTATTTTTAGGATAATTTTTTTTTCTTTTCTTTTCTTTTCTTAGTTTTTTTTAGGACATTAGATATTTTTTTAGTTTTATTTTAGGATAGTTAAAAAAAAATAGAAAAAAACATAAAATATGAAAATTTAAAAATTGATTGCCATGTCAATATAGCATGTTAATAAGGATAAGTACACACCATGTAGGCTAATTTTTCGCATGTCATATGTATGTCTCCTTGATATAAAATACCTTATACATGATGATGTCTTGTACGTGCTTGCGAAAAATTCAAAACTTGAATGTACGTCACTGTCAATTTTGATGAGTATGGCATGCTATCACCATGTGAGATCTTGAGCCTTAATTTATGATTGATACATCTTTATCAATCTATTTTTTTTGTGGTGAGATATTCGTCATTGTATGTGTTGCTCTAGAACTTGCTTTAAACAAGGTCGTGCGCATATTGATATTGTGTATTGTGTAAAAATGATAAAGGCACTAGGATTAACCGTATTGTCCCAAACAGTACCCTTAAAATTAATCTTTAGTGAGCCCCCTTGAGCCTATATCCTTTTTCTTCGTATATCACCATCTGAATTTTGAGCTTATATATTTCTTCTTGTCTTGATTGACTAGTAGAGCATTGTGATGTATACAAGGGATTGGTAAAATATTAAGTGTGGGGATATCTTTGTCATTGTGTGAAATTTTGGGTGGGAATTGAATTGGTTTGGCTATTCTTTCTTCGTGACACCTCAATAAAGTCACTCGAATCAATAAAAAAAGGAGGAAGCAAGAAAAAAAAATAGAGAGAGAAAAAAATTTAAAAAAAAGAAAAAAAATGAAAAAAAAAAAGAAAAAGAAAAGATAGTGTATGTTCAATGATTCTTACAATGTGAAATTTATGAGTGTACATTTGTATGTGGGATTATATCTCAAGGTTAGTTTCATGTTGAGTGCTTAATTAAAAATGAACATTTTGCTCTATTAGTTGTCAAGTTTAGCCACTTATTAACCTATTTCTTTGATTTCCTACCCCGCACCTAAGCCTCGTTACAACCCTTGACAAAGACCTTTTGATTTATACGAACACGAAGTCTAGAGATTTTGGTGGACAAACAAGCTTATGGTAGCACATGTTCATTTGATTGAACTTGAGTGATAAAGTTGCACCTAAACACTTGTATGATTTGAGTGTTTGTGAGGTTATTTTCCATCCTAAGCATGCTATTTTATTGTTGATTGAGACTTTGATGTTATTCATGATATTTTAGTCTTTTGAGACTATGTGTGCGTGCTTGAATAGTTGTGTTGGTGTGTAAAGTTGAGGAATCGCATTATATAACATCTATGAGCTATTACATGATTAAGTTTGCATGTGTGGAGTGCTATGATATATTTCATGTTTGAGACTTTGCAGTTAAAATAAAAATTAGGAATTTTGTGGGTACATTCACTACAAACCCTCACGAGACCTTACTCGTCCACTTGGGCTACCTTGGGGTTTAAAGGGCTTGTTGCATATGCCAAATGCAACCGTGATCACCTACGGAAGTGGTATTAGTTAGTTAGGATTTAGTTTTTTTTTCTTTCTTCTTTGCCCGAGGACGTGCAAGATGCTAAGTGTGGGATGTGATAAGCGTGTATTTAATCTTAATATTATCCCTATATTTAAATTATTTTGCAATGATTTGGATTTTTTATTTAATAAATTTTAATGTTTTATTGTAGGTATCAAGGAATTTTAATAAAGGAGGGCTTGGAGCTTAAATAGCAAGAGTTGGAGATAAATTTTATTAAAATTTGGATTTTCCGGGTAGCTTGCGCAGTCTGCACTGTTTGGGCCATATCTGGAGTTCCAGAAGTCCGTTTTAGGCGATTCAATAGCCCACGGAAAGCTTATGAGAAGGGCTTCAATTTAGAAGTGGTATTGTATTTAAAATCTGGCCTAATCTGCCCAGAAACAGAGCCCAAAAGGGAGTTACGAATTTCCTCTTCTTGGAATTCAATTTTGATTGGGAAATCTCCTTGTAATTATATTAAATAATTAAAAATACTTTTATTAGAGATTATTAGATATACATCAGACCTAATTGGAGGGATACACACATCGTACGATAGAGGCACACGAACAAAGAGAAAGAAGAAGCGAGAAGCAGGAGATTTCAGCCATTGAAGACGTTTAACTGGATTTGTTCTCTTCAACTTTTTGTTTAGAATTCTCTCCTTAACTCTTTTAATTATGAATATGTGCTATCAATTCTTGTATGATTTTGAGATTTGCATTATGAACTAATTTTATAAAGTTGGGATTTTTATGGAACCCTAGCATGGGATTATTGGTGTTTTGTTAAAGAGTATTGTATGCGATTCTACAGTTTATTCATTCAAGTGATTTTATTGCTAATACTTGATATTGTCTGATCAACTCTAGTAGGTTATTGAGTTAAGTATAATACTGAGAGGGTTATATTTAATTGACATAAGAGACTTGAGTGATGCATGCTTGTAAATCTCACGATTATAATATTGTTACGGTATAGACATATATTGTGACCTTGCATAGCTATGTGAATTGGTGCTTAATTAAATTCTGAAGAGTAAATTGACATAGACATATGTTAGTTTATATGATAGGAATTATACCATAGTAATTTCGAGAGAAACATATGACCATTGAATTCTAGCTAGTAAACTGTGAATTTGCTATAGTACTTTGCAACTCTTTTACTGATTTCCACGTGTTGGGGGGAAGTAATTATCCTGACTTATTTTCTCATACTTGAACACATTAAACTCTCTTCTTTAGTATAATTTTGCTGGTTAATTAATTCTTATCAATTAATTTAGTTATAAAAATCAACAATCAATATTTTTGTTCGATAACCAAGTTGTTAGATATTACTTGCGATTGGTACAAATTTGCAGTCCTTGAGGAACGATTTTCGGTAGTTACTACTGTATTACTTGTTTGCGATTGTGTACACTTGCACATCTGTATTTTACGCAACACTCCCAATAGCAGTCACCGCCTCAGAAATACCGACCGACCCCCGCTCAACCCTTAGAATTGAAGCCCTAAACTCCCTTGAAAGAATATTGGGCTCATTATCATCCACTTGCAGGCTAGCAACAAATTTCCTCACCACGGTACCAGGACTGTTGGCACCAGTCTCAACGGCCACTTCGGCCTCTGCGGCAACATCACCCTCGGCGGACTATTCAATATCAACGCCAACATTACCTTCACCAAATTCTTCTTCTGACTGGCTCTCTCCTGCCTCCTGCTCAGAACTAGCACTCTCATCAATTGGTTCACCCTCCCCACCCACAACCTCAGCACTAGCACCACCTAACAATTCCTCCGACAAAGAATCGGCCTCAGAATCTATATCATCCCCAGAAATTTCCTCTTCAGACAGGGGCTCTTCAACAGCGATTTCAGGGTCATCATTCGAGACAGAAGTTTCACCAACCTCAACATTACCGGAAAGGTCGAAAGCATCCATGATATTCTCAGTAGCAAATAACCCAGCACGAAGCCGCTTCGGTCTTGGCGGCACACTGAGAAGGAAGTCCGCATATAATTTCGCTTCATTCAAACCCAGAGTTGGGTGTAGATCTAGTTCCTGCTTACGAGGATCCAACACTACAAAAATAACAAGAAAAAGAATGTCAGTTACAAACACAACAAAAACCAACAAAGTATAAAAAAAGAAACTTACAACAATTCTTTCTCAAGTCAGCCGGGTCGATTAAATCCTTCTCCGTCCACACTTCACCCAATGCCTTCACAAGGCCAACAAGGACTTCAATTTCATTACGGCTAAGGCGACTACGGTTCACCTTGTAAGCACACTCAACCTTTTTTGTGAAGTTCTTATTCCAGGCAAACTTCCCACCACCAATTATCAAAAACTCCTCATGTCATCCTGCCATCCCCCTGGGAAATACAAACGGCCGATGACCATTCAAGGCTTTCCCTATGCGACCCTAAGGCTTGGCAAACTGCAGCTCATAGAAGGGCGCGGCCGCGCGCTCCCCTAGTGCTTTTCAGGCGCGCCCGCGCACCGCATTCTTCCAGAAATATATTTATGCTCTATAACATTCTCCAAGATTCGCGTGGACAGCTTACGGGCCTCAAACGGACTTGTAGAACTCAAGATATGGCCAAAACAAAATAGACTGCGCAACCTACCGGCAAATCCGAATTTTCCAGAATTTGCTCATTTCTCTTCCGCTTTCTCTTCCGATTCTTTCGCCACTTCCCGTTCTTCAATTCTTAAGCATTATTATCTTCATGGTAGCCTAGGGAAATATGCCATTCTTCATTCCATTGCGCAAATCATCTCCAAAATTGACGAAAACACCAACCCTAAACGATATTTCGCAAACCTGCACAACTAAACACAAACACATCAAAACTACAACAAACTTGAGGCCAAGTGAATCAATTTAAGCCGAATTGGAATGCTCTAAATGGATATAAAATCCATTTATCACACCCCTAAACTTAAACCGATGCTTGTCCTCAAGCATAAACAATTAAAACTAACTAACTAATTAGTACCACTTCCGTAGGTGATCACGGTTGCATTTGACATATGCAACAAGCCTTTTAAACCCCTAGCCACCCCTAGTGGACGAGTGAGGTCTCGTGGGGGCCTACAGCGAATGTACCCACAAAATCCATCTAACTAAACAATGCAATGCATGAATGCAACTAAATGAAAATGCAATTAATCTAGTACTAATATCCTACCATACCTTCAAATCCTCTCATGCCATATCAACTTAAGAATCAAAGTAATAACGCAATGTCTTGGTGTCGAAAGTGCAAGTATTCACATAGTCTACTCAATGAACATGCATAAGTTCTCAAAAGCCCATGTCAAATGTAAGAATAAGTTAGTAAACATGCTAAGCCTACAAGAGTACATCTTTGAGACAAAACTCGGGATCTCATACGCAAAAACAAGCAAACACTCACAATCCACTCACAAAAGAATATTCACTCAAGAACAAGGGTAAGTGTATCACTCAATTCCAACAAAATCATAAGCATGCTTGACATTTTGTATCAATCTAACTCTTAACACAATATACATCAATGACGATAATCAAAATGTCTTTAATTGGGTTGTACGGGCTAGGGACAAGGTATGTCAAATAAGCCAAACAGGTGAAGTGTCAAAAGCTAGTAAGTACCATAATGAATCACAGACAACACCCTATTTCCCCCCACGTAATCTATTATTTTTTTCTTCCAACAAAAAACTCGACTAGTCGACTAAAGTATGATCACAACAAACACAAACATGCTCTCATAATATTTTTTTTTTTTTCCCTTTTTTTCCCTTTTTTTCCCTAGAGCTAAATATAACACAAACAATAATATAAACAATAACAATGATCCCACAATTTTATTACACATGCCGACTATCAAGTAAACAACAAAACCCAATTTGCAATATTTCCCCCAAAATTATGACCAACAATAAACCCCTCCTTGCACACCTTATTACTCCCTTAAACACTCTACTAGCCTTTGACAATGTGGGTTCAAATTAAAGTAAGGCCAATACAAGAAAAAGGTCTAGACAAGTAATGTGGTATGTCACCGAAAAATAGGATTAAGCTCAACGGGTTAACTAATTGATCATGTAAATATGGTGTGGTAATATGGGAAAATATGTGGTTAATCCTAAATGCCTTTATCATTTTAATCGTCAAATAATGTCATGTGTTCCAAGAAAGACCTCAAACAACTGCTAGCAATGTAAATAATCTGTGGACACTCAAGCAAACGAATAAATTGCAACAACTATGCAATATGGCTCAAAAACTCACTTGGTGGAAAAACATACTCAATCCCAAGCAAAAATCTCTCTAACGCACCGACTTGTATTCAAAGCATGCAAACTAAATCAACTTGCACATATACATGTCCTTCTAATCACTTACAACATTCAATAAGTCTACTATCTTCAACTTACTAGTGTATGTGTGTGCACAAGATCAAAGCATATCACTTCTCAATCAAAAGCGTCAACAACACAAAATTCCTATCAAGCATGGGTGCAAATGCAAACTACTATGGACTCACATGATAATAATACGAACAAACATGCATGAATTACAACTAAAATGCAAACATGATATCCTACATGAACACAATAACTACTACAAACAACTACTATACACTACTTATCCCTCAACCCACCCCCAAACTTGAAAGATTCAATGTCCGCATTGAATGGAAGTAAATAGGAGGAAAAGTAGAAACATACCTAATCATTAGAACCACATGGGTTGCCTCCCATGAAGCGCTTCTTTAACGTCATTAGCTTGACATTCTTCCAAGCCTCCATTAAGGATGATAATAGTTTGCCTGTTCCTCTCTTCGTGAGACTTCATCGTCATCACGGCGGCACACTTTCTGCCCCTTCTCCTCGTTTGGCCTATTCATGTAACAACTATGTCCTATTCCAATGCCTTCATCTGTTGACCCAAAATCTGTCAATTTGTAGAACAACACACACTCGCGGGCTTCGCTTGAATATAATGGATGAGGGTAAATGTAAGTTGCCGAAGCATTTGGTTCCTCAAAGAGAACTTCCTCCATTGGCTCTAATGCGCTACCTCCATCTTTAAACTCTGAGACAAGTAGAAGACCTGCATCTTTCCCATGTTCTTCAGCCTCTTGGTTCGCACATACCAACTTCTGAAATTTGTGCAGCTCATCAGTGTCTGTCCCAAATAGTGCCCTTTCCAAATCATCCACCATCCTAACATGATCAAATTCCTCACATGGCTTGCGAATGCTCACCTCACCTTGGAATTTGTCTTCCTCAATTAAGCATGCAGTACCTTGCTCCAAGTCACCGTTATTTTCTGGAATTGCCTCTAGTATGAATTGTTGTTTCTCTTGTTCCACAACACTCACAACTCGAGCAACTAGTATCTCCAAAGATTTGAGAGACTCCTTATTACTCTTTACAAGCATCCTAAGCTCCTCTATAACATCAACCTCATCTTACTGAAAAGTAGGAGTAGGTTGCTGATGTTGAAACTCTTCACTACAAAAGAAATATGACATATTTGGAACATCTTGCTGGTACTGTTGAGGATGGTATTGAAAATATGGTTGCTCCTCATAACTGACGTATGGATCAACTCCTTCATAGTAACAATATTGTGAGGGATCATGAACGTCCAAACACTGCTCACATTGCTGAGGCATGGATGTCCTCGAATATGCCCACCATGGCAACTCCTCGCATGCCATCTTCAAACACTCAAGTACCTGAACACACCGAACTATACAAGATAGGTAAGAAAAAATCTGAGTCAGTGAACTCTAATGACCACTATTGACAAGCACATAAACCAAAAATAAAACACCGATGATCCCCGACAGCGGCGCCAAAAACTTGTTTGCACTAAATCACGCAAGCGTACGTGTTCACAAGTAATATATGAATAAGTCAAGTTCGTTCCCACAGAGATCTGGTTATGGTTTTAATTCAGTAGATGCACCTATGCAATAATGTATGGTTTTTATTCACTGCTAAGACAATTAACAAGATTGGGTTTTGATTAACTAAGATTAAATAAAAAGCAAACTAACAAACTAAGAATTAATTAACTAATTAACTAATGATAATTTAAATCGGATTACTTCTGCAAGAGAAAACATGGGATCCTAACTTCATTAAATACTTTGCTTAGATCTGACGCCTTTAATCACTATATGCAATGGTTATGATTTCTTATCAGACAACACGAAACAAGTATACGCTACTTCTCAGTATACGAATACCAAACTAAACATACATCCACAAAAGAGATAGAAGATGAATAGACACCAATTATGCTTAGACCCTATATCTCTATAAGATTTGAAAACATAACGGTTGAAGAACAAGTTGTCTATTAAGATCACATAGGGCAGCATAATATCTCTATTTACGCTACAAATCATGATGTTAAAACATCAACCTATCCTATGCTAGCATGGCAAGTTCTAAATCTCAAGATCCACTCTGGCTTCACAAGAGATTAACAAATTAGATGTTCATGACGCATTTATCAATTAAGCATAACCATACGAGGATATCAATTATAGACCACACACAAATCTTTAAAGCATCAAGATACTAAAGCTCCATAAATAAATCCGTTAGAATCCCATGACAACGATTAGTTCATAATCGAACCTCTCGTCATCATGGGGTTTAATGAAAACATGTTGTAAAACAAAAAGTCAATGATACAATTCTATGGTGTGTGTCGTGGTTTTGATCTATGGTGTATGGTTCTCTTTTTGTGCTCCCAAAGTCGTATATTTATAGCCCCAAGTCGCCTCTCCTCCAAGCAATTGCCATCTTTGAGTTGGAATAGAATTGTGGCAATTTCCATCTTTAAACGGGATAAGATTTGCAAATTCCATGCGCAAGACTGATTCTGGAATGTTCCCACCGTCCAGGACAATTACCATATTGATTAGAAGTACGAATTATAGCAATATCCTTGTAAAAATAGAATTCTGCAGCTTCTGGAAATTTACTGTCGCTGATGGGCGCGGCCGCGCGCTCCCCTAGTGCTTTTCAGGCACGCCCGCGCGCTGCATTCTGCCAGAAATATTTTTATGCACTATAACCTTCTCCAAGCTTCGCGTGGAAAGCTTACGATCCTCAAACGGACTTGTAGAACTCAAGATATGGCCAAAACAAAATAGACTGCGCAACCTACCGGCAAATCCAAATTTTCCACAATTTGCTCATTTCTCTTCCGATTCTTTCGCCACTTCCCATTCTTCAATTCTTAAGCATTATTATCTTCATGGTAGCCTAGGTAAATATGCCATTCTTCATTCCATTGCGCAAATCATCTCCAAAATTGACGAAAACACCAACCCTAAACTATATTTCGCAAACCTGCACAACTAAACACAAACACATCAAAACTACAATAAACTTGAGGCCAAGTGAATCAATTTAATCTGAATTGGAATGCTCTAAATGGATATAAAATCCATTTATCAATGGGAAAACTCGGCGTCCATGTCTGCATTTGAAAAAGGTGTAGGAGCTACTTTGGTCGCCCGAAACAAACTTTCACTACTCTCGAAATACTTGTAGCGGTTCCGTGGCAGAACAGTCGGAAAGGTCAATATGTTGGGATCCGCCCACCGACCATAATCGTTGATCAAAGCTTTCTTCTCGCCGTTAGCGGCATCTGTAAATTCATCATCTATCTACGACAAATTCTAAGTCAGAGATCTATACCGCCTACGAAAAACCCGATAACCGAAACACAACGTACACGTGGATATTCACAGCAATTTACATTTTTCTTTTTATGAAATTTTACAAGAAAATGATTCATATTCCACTTCCCTCCACAAACAACGAAACCCTAGCATCATAAACCAATTTACACACTTTGTCCAATACATACATACATATATACAGACCCTCACTCACATAAACACACTCTACATCATATTTTCACAAGATTCAAAGTTATGAATCACAAACAACACACGACCAAGAATCATGGCAAAAACTTACCAAAAAACAGATTGGACCCCTTTACAAACTACGAAATCAAACCAGACTCACTAAAACCCACATACCATCCCACAAAAGCAAAAAAAAACTCATCTCGAAACCCATCTCGTACAAAGATACCACAAAAATGGAAGTATAGACATGGCACAACTATCTTGGAAATAGAAATCACAAAAGAAAATACAAAAAGAAGAGCAAAAATATCACCTCGAATCAGGAGATAAAAATGGCTTCAAATGGCAGAAATATCGTCGACCACCGGAATATGCGCAGTAACCAAATCCAAGAACAAGCAAGAAAGGATAGAGAGCAAAAGAAAATGAAGACAGTAAAAAGATAAAGAAAAAACCGCACAACTCCCCTTTTTATTATGTGAGGCGCGTGAAAAAAGGGGTGAAAAATTACATGCCATAACGTGGAAACATATTATTGGGCCACGTCAAAAGCAAACAGTAACTTCCTCAGTACAAACATCAACTACTCACTTGGTAATAACTCCCCACCTCTCTTTTCATATTACATCACAAAAGTACATTCTCTTTCCACCCAAGGGTCACTTCACTCATTAATACGCACCACCACTTATCATTTTCATATTATTGGCATTAAATATTATTCTTTCATTTATTTCGATTCTCATTTATTAGCAGAAATAGCGTTTATTTCACATGAGTTGCGAATATCAAACAAAAACATTTCAAATTATAAGCCCGTCAAGCACCATCATCCAATGCATAAGCGGCCCGCCACCAAACTTTTTTCTAACTCTTAAGTGTTGTCCGCCAACACTTGGGGGCAGCGGTTCAAAATTTTTTCTAACTCCTAAGTGTTGTCCGCCAACACTTGGGGGGCAGCGGTTCAAAATTTTTTCTAACTCCTAAGTGTTGTCCGCCAACACTTGGGGGGCAGCGGTTCAAAATTTTTTCTAACTCTTAAGTGTTGTCCGCCAACACTTGGGGGGCATCATATCACAAAATTTCTATAAAATACTCAAGCATTTGTCATCGTCTCTCTTATCTCAGTTTTTCTCCTCCCCCCATCCACTAAAAGCGCATAGAGGGAGTGGGGGGCAATGATAGGTACCCGCTGTAGAGACGGTCCACTCGCCGGGCACGCGCCCGCGAGTAGGTTCCCGACTACAACACAACACTTGTCACTCTCATACACGGGTCATAAGATATTTAGTTACCTAAATTACTCAACTTGACAATAAATATCATTAGAAAAATACTCTTGTACAAAATATCTTGCTATCTTGCTCTACAGGACAGGGGACAATAGACTATTCAAGGGAACACAAGGACATCCAGTTGTAGCAGACAAACTCTGAGCAGTACAACGTACAGTTGTAGAATGGCGGCGTGTCAGGAAGGGTCACACCGGTCACTATAGCTTTTACGGTTACCATGTGGGGCTCACTGTAGTTTTTGCGGCTACCAAGTGGCCTACAGTGACTGGAAGACCTTGTTAGACAATCTTGTACGATATAGACAAAATATATATATCATATATATATATTTATAAATTGCAAGAAAACAATTAATTCATGTCACGATATATATGAATATATAATTACAGAATTAATTATAATTAAAGGAGAAGAGTTTGAGAAAATAGACAGAGATTGGATTTAATCTCGAGTCCAGAAAACCTGTCTCCTTAAAGCAGTTTCGCCCCTCACCGTCTATGCTTAGAGATCTACCTCCCAGGATAAAACGAGATACCAGTATAATCGATAAATCGAAAATACTTTCAGCGAACTTGAATCAAGCCCGAAACTATCACCGGAATATTTTGAAAGTTTAAAACTGAGGAGAGTAAAATTATAGAGGTGGCTATAATTTTCACGACTTAATAAAACTGATGCCCTAAGACTCTCTTTATAAGAAGAGACTTGAAAGGACTTATTCTTCTTTTCGATGTGGGACAAGGTATTTGATATGGGCTGAAAGTAAGCCCTAAAGACACAATTAATGTTGCATTAAAAGACTCCGTTATTGAGTCCAAAATGAAACCAAATCATCCATGGAGTAGCCTCCAAGGCATACAACTCCTATAGTTATCCACATCCCTCATGGAAGGATCTAGAATTGGGCCTAAAGTGGGTAACTTGCCTACTAAGTTACCAAACCCTACCCTAACTCTATGGCTTCTCAAGCCTATATAAAAGGTCTGACCCCTCATTCTCAAGGGGAGCGTTTTTTGAACACAGCTCCATACACATCCACCACGTTTTAGGCTTAATCCTCGAATACGGACATGTAAGCCACTACGTTACCACGCCGCGAGGGCGCATCAAGCCACGTAGGCAATAACAGAACTACGTTTTGGCTTGATTCTTGATATTCATCAAGGTACGTAGGCATCTTGTTAGGACCGAGTTAGTCCCCGACGACAAGAGCAGCCACCATTAAAGCTCGAAGCTCTCAATCCCTAGCAATCAATACACGAATTAATTACACCCTACTTTTTATTCCACAACAGTATTTATAATAAAACACAAGGAATAGGTTTGTACTACTCTCGATGTGGTACACTTTTAAATACCACTTTAAAGGGTCATACTTTGGAATATCAATTCTCATTCACCCGTTATCCATTTTGAGCGTGTAAATATGCGTTGGATTCCTCTCGCAGAGTAGAATAAAATCCAGCCAATACACAACACTAACATATAGTGTTTATCACTCAAACTGAGTCTCAAAATGATCCACAACTTAGTCTAAAATACTAAGTTTTTCCAACAATCCCCCACAAATGAGATTGATGGTCTAGTAGTACACACCATACAGACAGACAAACACGGAGCTTGACTTGGTGATAGTTTCTACGGTCAGATATAGCATACGGTAGGTAGAGGTATGCTCCTTGAACCTCCGCTCGAGTAAATATACCGACCTTACTGGTAGACAGTAGACGCGAGTGTCCTTGAACTGTTCGACTATTTGTGTAAGCGATGATATACTTATCACTATACCCTTCCTGACTCATTCAGTTCTCATGATTATGTCCATTTTGGCCATGGAACATCGTCCTGGTTCTGCATGAGTTTCTAAAGAATTGTGCCTCGCAATTCTCCTTTGAAGCGGCCTCACTTCTCTCCCACATAGGTGATCTTTATCTTATAGAGTAACCTGCATTTACTCAATCGAATTTGATGCATTCAAACTTGAATTCTATGTATTCGTCAAAGATCATTAAAAGCGTAGAGCTTAACCTCGTACCTCACGGGTCTCACTGTTTCCTCATCATAGGAACAGGCCAGGGATTACCCCCACAGTGATTTGGTCATCATGATTTAGTTGGCCCATTGAACCAAGTTCTTGGGATCTCCAGTCAGCAATGGTTGGGTGTCCACCATGACGCCGTTAATCAATAGGCTTAAGTCCCATCCCTTTCGATGATTTTACAACTATCTCTCGGTATAACCAGATTCTCTTGGTTTAACCAGATTATCTAAGTTTAACCATCTGGTTAGTGGATCCACAACATTATCATTTGACTTTACAGAGTTAATCCTGATAATTCTCGTTGAGAGTAGTTGTTTAATGATATTTTGTCTTCGTCATAGAGGCGAGACATACCATTACACACACAACAATGTAATCTCCCAATTTGTAAATTATTCACATAAAATATGCATATTGAAGACACATTTTCTTATCATTTAGGAATATCCTTTACAAAGTGACTACTACTTCACCCTCTTACATGCACATACATTATGCAAAAGACTCATATTCCATCATGAATCAAGCTATGTTTAATCGTCTATATAGGATTTCCATGACATGGCTGCTTACGTTAATGTGAACTAAATTCACTAATGACTTTTAAATTCTTAAAGTCAAACATCTAACATCCATACTATAACCATATAGTACAATTAGATATCGTTTACAATGCAGCCCAAGTTCACGAGTATATCTCAAACACATTAGTCTCATTGCAATCACTTTCAAGAGACCAATTTCGATTTGACTCGTGCATCTACTCAGTTCACCAACTGTGTAGCCTATGTCTGATTTTGTACCATTTTGAAATGTACAACAGACTTTCAATCATTCTTGAGAGATCCTTGTTCATCTATAATTAGATAGATACATCATACATAGTCATTCTAGCTATATTAGATTTAGTTACGTTGATCTCTTCAAGATTTACATCACTAACGTGTGACATGTATCCTTTAGGACTTTAAAGTTATTAAGATTTTAATCTCCAAAATCAAAACTTTAAGCCTCATCCAAATTGCTAGAGATGATCATCTGATCATTACGAGAATCATCTTGTCATTACTTCTCGTAATGATCAGATCACTCACGTGCAATTACAACAATTTTATCATCTCATGTGTAAAGACCATAATATACACTTGTCAATTCATTGATTTTCTATCAATTGGATATCTCAAAATTGGCATGTCACAATTTGGTAATTACTTTACCCGTCATCAGCTACGGCTTCAAATCGTAATTGACATTACCAATTTTTAGCGTCCCAAAAATTAGTAATTTCAATTTATCTCATTAC
The DNA here is from genome assembly GCA_037693485.1 of Kitagawia praeruptora. NCBI lineage: Eukaryota > Viridiplantae > Streptophyta > Magnoliopsida > Apiales > Apiaceae > Kitagawia > Kitagawia praeruptora. The sequence goes on from CM075347.1 coordinate 15,486,304, forward strand.
CAAGTTTAAGCGTCCCTAAACTGGCAATACTCATTCACTCAGTTACCAAATTTGAGCGTCCTCAAAGTGGCAACTATATCGTTTATTATGAAACCATAGCATATCGCAACAATATCAAATTTCATATGCTTATGCCAATTTTCGTATTTATGTTGTTTCAATCAACATAATCACCAAAATACAGACTTTCTACTCTTTCCTCAACCAGAGAAACCAAGAAAGACTGTTCCAAAGTTCATTGATGTACTTCTAAATTTCACAATGCCGACAATTTAAGTATCATCTTGATGAACAATATTCTTGTAACTCAAGAATATAACATAGAGTAAGTTAGGTCTTCACTTTTGACTATAATCTTCAAATTATCAGTCTGGCATTTTACTTTTCTTTGACCCATATATTTATTTTCTAAATTTGAAAAATCCGTTTGGGCCCAAATGGCATCTATCTCGCAAGAAGATCCATACGTTATTGAATATAATTTTGTCACATAGATTCACTTCTCTCTATTTTTTAATCACTTCTCTCTATTTCTTAACATCCCTTTTCCCCCACAAAGGATATAGAGAGATCATATTTATTTGAAAAGTGTCACAATCCATTTTCTAACATACGTGTTAGAAATCTTGACTTATTGACTTCTTAATTCTAGTCAATTTCTCTATTGATATCCTTTTTCTCATAGGATTATCAGAAAAATTCTCATAGCTTCTCTCAAGCTTTGAGGTTTACCATCAAGCAAAATTTCAGACATTTTGGACTAACAAATTTTCCAAGTCTTTTGCTCTGTCTAGGTTCAACCTCACATTCATCCAATAACTCGTAAATTTTTTCGGATAAATTTTAATTACAAATTTACAAGGAACTACTAATTCATCATAGAAGCATTCCTAGATTTTGTAATTGCATTATAATGAATCTTATACATTAGATTCATCTGCAGACCACGTAATATCGTTAGACTTCATCATTGTCTATATATCCATCCAAAATATCACAATTGGCTTTTGGAACTCCTTTCACCTTTATAAGTATAGGTATCAAGACATCTTCAAGATACCCCCACATTTTAAATATATCTAAGAATATTTCTCTACATTCTAGAATTCTCAGAAAGTTTTATTATTTTCGATTCAAGATACCCCCACATTTTAATATTTCTAAGAATGTCGAAACCATTCCAGAATTAATAGGAAATTCTATTATTTCCTTTTTAGGTATCTTGTTTAAGGAATGATTAGTCTCTACGTGACTAATATCCTCATATTCAGTGATAGTCTGAACTGATCAACATCGCTTTTGCATCTCCATTAGAGTGCAACTCAACCTGCAGCTACTCCATTTGATTAATGCGAGTAATGTGCAGTAACCTCATGAATATATAATAACCCACGTTCCGTGATCCTTGATCAATTGATGCGTTAGGTTAACAACGTCTCGGATTTTTCCGAATTTTCAGCATACAGAGCTGACATCAATATTCACCGTATTAGGTATCACATGGATCACCATAATAAGCTCGTGTGTCACTGCCGCAGCAGACCGACACCAACACGAGATTATATTATATATCCAAAGGAACAAGTCCAATTGGAAATATAAATCTCATGCCGACCCAAAACCTGTACCCATAAGATACCAGGTTCGTTAGGTTTTTAACGTCGCGAAGCATTCAACTGAGATTGATATTTCAAGAAATATTTCCTTGCAAACAATCAACAAACGGTTAAACAATAATTAAGCAAATAATTTTTTTATTAAAAAATTATTACTTAATTAACACAACCGTACTGATAATTTAAATAATTAATAACCAAAATTATTTAACTCTACATATCTCGGTACACTTCCACGACAAGTCAAAGATGCCACTTAAAAATATTCAAACAATGTCATGACATCTACACAACTCGACAAAGTTAAATAAATAACCATTAAAAATTAAATAACAATTTAATTTAAAGTTATTTACCAAATACACAAATCCTTAATTATTGCAATTATTTTACACGGATATTGTCAAACATTGCCGAATTAAATTATGATCAAATCAATTTAGCAAATCATTAAACATTTGCACCACACGGGACATTTAAGAAGGATGACCAGATGTATAATCAAAATTCCACAAATTTATACTCTGGCGATCATTATTATCACACACTAAATTGTATAATTCCATATACATCTCCTGGAATTGTTTGGCACCTAAACAAGAATGCACACATTCTTATATAACAGCAAATGTATAAACCATGATAAAGTAATATATCAATTCTCCTGGGCATTATTATATATATTAAACCGTAATAGCATGAGTTAACATAAATCAACACCATCAAGGAAAGCCCATTAATTAACTATAATACAAATTAATATCATCACCAATGCTATGAACTAAGTCTAACATAACAAAGCCATATTACCGGGACATAAGTCTTCACAGTACTTTGCAATGTGAACGCCAATAGAATAATAGCTTTATAAATAAAGTGCATGAATCACATAATATAAAAAATTCCATTTACATGATTTGTCATGCCAAACTTTAACTAATATCATCACAGACATGAATTTATACAGGTTAAACAAATAATTAAACCCAAGTCCCTCAATCAATAACACGTATTTGCAATTTAAATATAACGATCTAGAATCATAATAATAAACCTGATCTTAAACATGGTACACCCCGGTTACCTGTTCACATGTATTAACTATCGGGTTTATACTATATAGAACCACTAAACCACATAAATCATTACTCGATTTATAAATCACGTTGTACAAGAAAAATCAAGAAAACTGCTTTAAGATTGTTAGACAATCTTGTACGATATAGACAAAATATATATATCATATATATATATATTTATAAATTGCAAGAAAACAATTAATTCATGTAACGATATATATGAATACATAATTACAGAATTAATTATAATTAAAGGAGAAGAGTTTGAGAAAACAGACAGAGATTGGATTTAATCTCGAGTCCAGAAAACCTGTCTCCTTAAAGCAGTTTCGCCCCTCACCGTCTGTGCTTAGCGACCTGCCTCCCAGGATAAAACGAGATACCAGTATAATCGATAAATCGAAAATACTTTCAGCGAACTTGAATCGAGCCGGAAACTATCACCGGAATATTTTGAAAGTTTAAAACTAAGGAGAGTAAAATTATAGAGGTGGCTATTATTTTCACGACTTAATAAAACTGATGCCCTAAGACTCTATTTATAAGAAGAGACTTGAAAGGATTTATTCTTCTTTTCGATGTGGGACAAGGTATTTATAATAAAACACAAGGAATAGGTTTGTACTACTCTCGATGTGGTACACTTCTAAATACCACTTTAAAGGGTCATACTTTGGAATATCAATTCTCATTCACCTGTTATCCATTTTGAGCGTGTAAATATGCGTTGGATTCCTCTCGCAGAGTAGAATAAAATCCAGCCAATACACAACACTAACATATAGTGTTTATCACTCAAACTGAGTCTCAAAATGATCCACAACTTAGTCTAAAATACTAAGTTTTTCCAACAGACCTAGCCTATAAATACCCCCATTCTACACATAAGGTAAACACACACAATTTCAGCAATACAAAAACTCTCTACATATCCTTCACATCAGATACACTCTTACCAGCTTGATTATTATTTTTTCCGATTACTGATTCTTACACCGGAGGTGCTTGACGGCCACCATCCCAGGCAAGTATTGTTTTGCAGATACCCAAACTTAGGTGACACATCACGGAATAATAGTCGGAAGCCTCTAATCAATCGTGGAAGTTATCACTTTACAAAGTGTTTTTAAGGAAAAATTGATTGCAATACATCACGCACTACTTATGTGGTCAATAGAAGCTCAAGCTTCATGAACCGTAATGTCAAATACACATGACTAGTAATTATAAATATAATTAGCTATTGCCAACGGAAGTAATGAGTTGTTATTTATATGAGCAGTGATTTTTGGGGTGTTGGAGCGTACTTAACTATTAACTTATATTAACGGATATGGAATGAATATTAATATAGTAAGTATTGTATTTTGTTAATATGAAAGAGATGTCGAGAGTTATGAATGGTTAGGGTCGTAAATAAGTCGATAAATTTACGAATAATTTGGTGTATGTCTCGAATGAAATTCAATTTGTGTTTCATTCAATTTAAAAACGAGTCGAACATAAATATGATTTTAAGATTCGTTTCGTAAATGTGTTAAATTTGAACATGACTTACTTCAGCTAGAAATTCATGAACAAGTTCATTAATATAGTTTGTGAACCAAATTCGTCAACAAACTTATGAACTGACTTATCTTGTGAATCATATAATTCATGAACAAGTTCATTTATATAGTTTGTGAACTAAATTCGTCAACAAACTTGTGAGCTGAAGCTGACTTATCTTGTGAGTGAAACTTATATTGGTTCTACCGCCATCATAATTTTTTATCAGGTTCTACATAGCATTTTAGCTGGCCTTAAGGGTTATTTTGTTACCTTGGTCTTCATGTGAACTTGTCAAAAATATATAAATAATTTGTACAAAAGCCATATATAGCATATTAGTGTTACTGCTCGATGCACATCTTATTTTACCTCATAACTTTTATTATTCCTTGTCAAAGCAAGTGGATTCAGTTTAAATTGAAAGTTTAATAATTTTAGGAAGTACTAATACTCCTATCAAATAGACAAATAGTAATGCATATAATGGAAAAGGGAAATGAGCTTTTTTTACGAGAAAAATGCTTTCCCTAGTATAATTGGGAGTATTATTTTAATGCAAATTTACTTAGGCGAATCTTTTTTTTCCCATCCTAAATGCTGATATATGCTTTAAAAAAGTGTAAGAAAAATTTGATTGCTGTACACATAAGAATGGGGGATCTTAATATCTCATGCACTATACTAATTACTCCCTCTGTTTTTTTATGTTAGTCTCTTGATTTTTTTGCACGTATTTTTAAATATTTTGACTGCATAGTTAAAATTATTTTTTCAATTAATTTTTGTTGTGAATTAAAATTTTGATTATATATTTTTATTCAAAAAAAGAAAATTTCAAAAATAATAATTTTAACTATGTGGTCAATGCACCTAAAAATTTGTGCAGAAAAGTCAAAAGATTAATATAAAAAAATAGAGGGAGTAATTATGTATCAATAGAAGCTCAAGGTTCATGCAAAGCTCAAGGTTCATGCAGTGTCAAATACACATGACTAGTAATTATAAATATAATTAGTGAACGAAATGATGAATTGTTATTTATGTTATTAGCAGTGATTTTTCATGGAGTAATATTTTGGCGGTGTTGGAGCAAACTATTTAACTATTAACACGTGCAATGAATATTAATATTATAAGAATTGTAAAGTGTTAATCTCTGAAATTGTTGTAATAATCTTTTGAATGATATATTATTAGATGAGAAAATTTAATATTAAAATATAATATAAAAAAATTATTAAAAAAATTTATATTATTCATGACATATATAAAACTATGGAGCTGAAAATAACTTAAACTTTAAAAGTAATTAACATTATATCTTGTTATGCCCGAATCTGGCATAATAATTATCATGATTTGATTGGCTGAATTAAAGGTTCATAATCTATGATGGGCCTAGAAGACAACAATTGGGTCATTAAAGCCCACTATTGGAATCAGCCCAACATACCTTGGCTATAATATCTCTATTACAAGGCCACCTCGCTATAGGAGCACCTCGCTTGCAAGAGGTCGCCTCGCTTTCATCATCATATCTACAAGCTACGTTGGATCGCTATCTCACTTTTTATTGGAAGGCTCATGGCCAGATCCTAGGTCGCATGAGTAGCCGGACGCAAGGGATCGCTTCGCATGGCCTGATCCCTCGAGGTCGCATGCAAGGTCCTTGTTACTTCTCTATTGGCCAATTCTATCCGTTCGAGATTATGGGCTTCCACATCTGGGCCATGGATCATGGATAGGGTTGATGACTCACTGCCACGTCAGCCCTAAACGAGTGGGCTTGGACTTTGGCTAATAACTTAAAACCCTAGCCCGCCTAGGTAACTTGTTCACCAAGAACTACGTCAGGCTTGATCCCTATAAATAGGGTACGTAGGCACCTTGATACGAGACGAAAAACAGTTTACCTGAAATCACCTATCAAGCTCAGCCACATTCATACACACAAACCCTAATCCCTATTCTTCTTATAGCAAAATATCCGTATTTTGCTCCGTAAATCCAGCAACCTCCACAAATATTGTTATACAATATTCTCCCTATAACATTTGGCGCTAGAAGGAGGGTGCTAGTCATTGATTGGGAGAACGATGACTAAATCACACAAGAAGAAGAATGGGGAAGGAGAGACCCCGGGATCGCATAGGAGAAATAAGGACGAACCCCAGAACAGGAATCTACCAGAAAGCGAGGCGCGTAATGATGGGATCGAAGATGAATATGAGAAGGAGAAAACACCCCCTGTTGTTCAACAGGTGGCCTTGCCTGGCGAAGTCATGTTATTTTTGAAAGGCCTCGGTGATCAAATGATCGAGGTAAAGGAAAAGTTGGCCAAGATGGAGAAGCGACATAGTTCTAGAGGCTTCAAGAGGAATACGAGGATAGGGGATCGAACTCATCAAGCAGAAAATGGCAAGGGCCCCGCTAAGAAGTTAATTGGGGACTTTGATGATGTGGTGACAGACCAAACGAACCCTGATTGGAACGAGGAGGAAGCTACTATGAACAAGGAGGGGTCGAAGGCGAAGCCCGCCTCATCTGAAGGAAGGTCCGTTAGTGTCTTTGACAGGGTTGGAAAGAAACTCAGCGAGCACGATCTCCGTCTCAAGTTGGTGAAGCTCAAAACTAACAAGGATGGAGGATCTAAAAATAAAAGCAAAGGTTCTTCTCGACCTTTGTCTCCTCGTCGAGATCGCGAGCGGTCACATCACCGCGATGACAGACCCCCCTCTCCTCGTCGAGAGCGTGAGCGGTCCCATCATCGCGATGATAGACCCCTGTCTCATCGAGATCACGAGCGATCCCAATACCGTGAGGAGGAACGTAAGAAGAAGGATCATAGAAATGATCAAGAAGAGTCTAGCATCCCAAAGAAGACTCAATCTCATCATGCGAGCACTAGAGAAAAGCAGGATGGAGATAAAGAGGTCAGGATTTGGGACTATAAGCTGGAGGAGTTGAAAAAGGCATTGGATGCGATGAATAATGAAAAAGGGATCTTCAGCAATATGGGCTCCTCGTCGCCCTTTACTCATGAAATTCGCACTGCCCCACTACCTACAATTTTTCGAGGTCATCACTCTGACATGACCTATAATGGGGAGACTGATCCAGCTGAGTTCGTTATTCGATTCAATAATGAGATGGATGTGTATCAAGTATCACAGTTGGCGAGGTGCAGGTTGTTTGCAGCCTCGCTAAGGGGAAGTGCCCAGTAGTGGTTTTCAAAGCTAGGATCCCTAGTTGTCATAGATTATTGGGAACAATTTGTGGACATCTTCATCAAACAGTTTCAATCTTCAATGCTCTATGCACCTCCCGTGTCCACATTGGCAAACATAAAGCAGAAGGAGGGAGAAACTTTGCATGATTATTTTAAGAGGTTTAATGCTGAAGTGCCTCGCGTGCGAGGTGCAAATGACGAGGCTGTAAAAAATTTCCTCATTGCTGGAGTGAGAGAGGGGACTGAATCTTGGAAGAAGTTACAAGAACAAACCCCTAGCACGCTGTCTGAATTGCATAGGGTCGCTGAGCCTTTCAAGCGCGTTGAGAAGGGAGTAGCAGTTGGAGTAGGAATAGGGGAGTAAAAAGAAAGGATTCCAGAAGTCCGAGGCAAAGACGGGATCGAAGCCCCAGCCCAAAAAGGAGAGAGCGTGACCCTTTGAGGCGATCCCCTCCAAGAGCTCGCTCTACGAGGAGTGAAGAAAAATTTATTCCTCTGGTCGCCCCAATTGATCACATCTATGCAGTCAATGCAGACAAGGGGGTATTCAGGAGGCCTCCACAAATGGGTCCGAAGGGAACTGCAGACACTGGCAAATATTGTGCCTTTCATGAGCAAACAGGGCATAATACAATGACTTGCCGGGAGCTCAAACAGCAAATTGATCAGTTGAATCGAGATGGAAAATTAACTGAGTGGGCGGTTCGTGAGGCAAAGAAGCATCAAGGGAATTCTGGTAAACAAGGGTTGGGGTATCATGATGTGCCACATGAGAAGCAAGATGAGCCTCGCAAGGACAGGGAAGAGCGAGCTGGAAGTATACATGTAATCATTGGAGGTCCCCACATTGGGGGGGAGAGTAACAAAGCTAGAGAAAGATATGCACGCGAGGCCAGGGAGCGACCTCTCACTAATGTGCATCATCTACAAGAGCGACCTCCGAAGTTGTTTAAAGGCGAAGATACAAATATTATGTTCACTGAGGAGGATGCGAAGTGGGTTCATCACCCCCACTCCGATGCACTCGTGGTTCGAGTTCGCATTGGATCCCAGAATGTCTATAGGGTCCTTGTTGATAATGGAAGTGCTGTGAACATTCTCACATACGAAGTCTACAAAAGGATGGGATATGTTGACAAAGATCTTATACCCACGGTGGGGCATCTCTATGGGTTCACTGGAGCATCTGTTAGTGTTAAAGGCCTCGTTCGACTCCCCATCACTCTAGGGGACGAGCCCTGCATCACCACACAGATCGCTGACTACATGGTAGTAGATCAACCATCCGCTTACAATGCCATAGTGGGTAGGCCCATCTTGAAAGAAATGATGGTGGTGACATCTATTTATCACCTCTCTATGAAATTTCCTACTCCACATGGTGTTGGTTGTGTGAAAGGAATTCAGTATGAATCTCGGGAATGTTATAACAATGCTCTGAAGGCCGCAGAAAAGAGAGGTGGCTCTGTGGCAGGAAATATGGAATGCAATATAATATCAATTGAAGAGCTCCCAGATGATTACTTTGAAGGCTTGGGTATTCAGGTGGAGCCGATCCCAGGGGCCCTCATGATAGAAGCCTCGCAGCCTGTGTTAGTTCTCCAAGAGGGGATCGTTGAAGAGGCTAGTGACGATGAGGAAAGCCCAGAGCAAGCTGCAGTGCGAGCCCGAAAAGGGAAGTGGGTTCGCAAGGAAACTTCAACCTTGGTAGACCAGCCCAATGGAATAACTCAGGAGACCACAATAATAAATGAATACGGGCATGTGGGAGCGATCCCTGCTACAGAAACAATGTCGGCCTCACCACAAAATGGGGTCGCGAGGAGGAATGAAGCAGAATCTAGCACGACTAACGAATTTGAACTTGATTTGAATCCTTGCATCCCAGAACATGTTGAACGAGCCGGAGCCGCAGAGGATACCGTCTCTATCTTGGTTGATGCCAAAGATCCATCCAAGGTACTAAAGGTCGGGTCGCAACTCAATTCTGGGCTTCGTGAGAGGCTTGTTAAGTTTCTAAAAGCCAATTTGGACGTGTTTGCCTGGTCTCATGAAGATATGATTGGAATTGATCCTAATGTTATGTGCCACAAGCTTAACTTTGATCCAAATAAAAAAGGAGTAAGGGAAAAGAGACGACCCATAAGTGGAGATCGAGCCGAGGCACTCAAAGAGGAAGTTGACAGACTCCTCGAGGTCGGCCTCGTTAGGGAATCTTTCTACCCTGACTGGCTCGTGAACCCTGTTCTTGTGAAGAAGCCCAATGGGAAGTGGAGAACATGTGTGGATTTCACCGACCTCAACAAACATTGTCCTAAGGACATTTTCCCACTACCGAGGATCGATCAGTTGGTGGATTCAACAGCTTGGCATGCACTTCTTAGTTTCATGGATGCCTATTCGGGGTACAATTAGATACCAATGTATGGCCTTGACCAGGAGCACACCTCGTTCATCACTGATAGGGGTCTCTATTGTTACATAGGGATGCCTTTTGGTCTTCTCAATGTTGGGGCCACCTATCAACGACTCGTTAATATGATGTTCGAGAAACAAATTGGGAAAACAATGGAAGTGTACGTAGATGACATGTTAATAAAATCTAAGGAGGCTGGGGATCACGTCGCTCACCTCGCAGAGATGTTTGACATACTGAAGAAGTACAGGATGAAGCTTAACCCCCAAAAGTGTGTGTTTGGGGTCGAATCTAGGAAATTTTTAGGGTTCATTGTCAACCACAGGGGCATCGAGGCTAACCCAGCAAAAATAAAGGCCCTAATGGAAATGATATCGCCCAGAAATGTGAAGGAGGTACAAAGTCTCACAGGGAGGATAGCTGCCCTTAATAGATTTGTTTCAAAGTCATCAGACAAGTGCCAAGAGTTCTTTAAGGCAATCAAAAAGGTTGGAAAGGATTTTGAATGGACTCCGCAGTGCGAGGAGGCATTTCAAAAAATCAACGAGCATTTGGGGTCGCCACCTTTGCTCTCCAAGCCTCGTGAGGGAGAGACACTCATTGTGTACCTCACGGTGTCAGAACATGCGATCAATGCTATTTTGGTTCGTGAGGAGGAAAAAATTCAGTATCCCATTTACTATGTTAGTCGGAGAATGTTAGATGCAGAGACTCGCTACACAAATATCACTACGCCATAGATGGCCTATAGCAACCCCCAAACTGTGTTACCATAGACCCCATTTTGAAGTTACCATAGGCCAAAATAGGGCTATGGTAACACCTCAGCTGTGTTAGGTTCTCAGCAGTAACTACAGGTATCTAAGATAACATCAAAACACAGCCTAAGGTAACATAGCAAATGTGGTTACCAAAAACCTCTATAGCAACATCTTAAACACTCTATAGTAACATAGTTTGTGTGTTACAATAGATGATACAAATTTGCATAATATTATGGGGCCCACGCGTGGGATCCACGTACATTTGGGTCCACATGTGGGGCCCACTTTTTGGACCTACTGTGGGGCCCACCTGCTCACTATGCAAGGCCTATTGTAACACCTAATATTACCTATTGTAACACCTAATATCACCTACTGCAACACCCCTGTTGCAACACACATTGTACCTATTGTAACACCATAAATGAAACACATTTTCAAGTAAAAGAAATCAAGAACCAAATTAATTATATTTCAATAACATCATTTCAATAACATCATCTGGTACAAAACCAACCAATCATCCAAAAATATCTACGAACACTAGCTAATGAACAAAACTTAAAACGTACAAGTACTAGAGCTAATAACATGTCGCTAGCTCATATCACCACATGCCTGCCTATAAAACATCTCTTTTCTATTTTTTCTAAAGTTATATCCTCAAGAGCAGCAAGAGTTGTCTCGAGCATGTCCAGACCAGCCTGGTTTACAAAGGTGAATACTGGTGAAGCCTGCAAGAAATTACCAAGTTCAATTTAACCAATTGCAGACACATGCAAGTAAGTAATGGAAGTGCTAGAATCATTCCATTAACAATAAAGCTAACTTCCGACTAATAATCTAAGATGAGGCATATCACAGCTACTATATAAGACTTGCAAACTATAACATGTTGACAGTATGTCACTTGGGATCGACTGAAAATTGACACAACACAGAAACATAAATACCGGAAATAATATCATCTCAACAGATTTACTAAAATAGACAGGAAAGATAGAAATCACTAAAATTTCCCATTTGAATTTACCATGCAATATATGAGGAAGGAATTGCATGTTCATTAATATTATTTAGATTACAAGATAAGTTGAAATTATTTATTGTTTATCATCAGCTTGAAACAAATTAAGTAAAAGAACCTTGATAGGTGGCACATCTGAAGAAGTAAGTAAGCCCTTGGTCTTTCCAGCAAGTTTGAGTTGTTCCTGCATCTGAACAGTAGAAATTCAATTCAATTGTTTGTTCTATGTACATTTAAAACGAGCTGCTTAAAAGAAGTTGTATATAAGACTACTTCAATTGCTATTGAAACAAATCATGAGAAGTCACTTAGATTTATTAGAAAGGAAATGGGCCTTAAATAAATAATCAAGACTAGAAAAAGAGATGTTGAAGCAACCACAAATCGAATGTAACATTAAAGTCACCTGAAAAGATGTGGTGATAATATACACGAAAAAAAATGCATTTTTAGGTTTTTAGGTTTGGGGAAATTTGGAGGGCAGTAGACTATAATTTAATTAGGGTGCACTGAGCAGTATTAATCGTAATATAGAGGCTGTCATTTCTGGCCTTATTTTTCTGTTTTAATCGTAATTAAAATCATGTTACTTCAAACACAAAGAAAAATAGAAAATAAATGTAAATGTTCATTCCTTGGTTTATGGCAGACTTTGCAATTATGGGCATCCCACCATACCCAAACTGCAGAAAATACAGAGGAGCTGCGCAAAATGAAAACTGCAAAAAATAAAGAGCAGATTGAAACTGCTTCTAGACTAAAATTAGAGCAGATGATTGCCACTGGACATATAGCAGTAAAACAGTTAACTGCAAATTGCAGATTTCTATTCAATGTATCACAGTCCAGGAAGATTAGTGTTACTCAAGCAAGAAGATTTTCCTACCTCCTTAATAGTAGCACCCTAAGAGGCCGAGCCTAATGCTTTCAGAAGTGATGCAGGTTTAGGCACACTCCTTCGAGGACCAGCTCGCACCTGTTAATGATAGTGTGAATAGTTAAGAAAAAACAAGCAACTGATTTTATGACATCAAAATCATTCCATTTCTGCATGTTACTATGTGGTTCCAAATAATTTAATCTAAAATTTAAAAATCGGAGAGTTAAACTCACCTGGATCTATGCGTTATAAGTCTTGTTGTTTAACTATTTAATGACTCACTCGACTTTCTTTTTGTCATATAACTTAATGAACATGTTACACAGGATTACTAGTCTATTCAGGTAGAATTTCAAAATTTAAAACATTCTAAATCAGTTCCGAAAAGTTTTACAAACTTAATCATACATAGCAGTTTTTTTCTGATATTTCTGACAGCTCCGACATGTATCGTTCCATTGCCTATAACTCTTTCCACATTTGTTCAATTTACCCCTTTCTTTTTTTCTGAGCCAACTAGTCCTTCAGGTCTATAACATATCTGAAATTTACTCTATAATATGTTATTTTCAATTTATGGCATAATTTAGAAGTCTGCTGCGCTGATAGTTAAAAACAGCACGAATCAGCTACACTAAATCATTTGTATCTCAGTTTCTATAAGTTTAATAGCAGCCAAATTTTGTAGACATAAAGTCCATACATAAACCTACATTTCTTATTCACTGATCATTAAGTAATTAGGTTCCTAATCCTCCCTAAATGGTTGTTCAAAACAGAGCAGAATTTTTGAATTCAGAACTGCAGAAACTAGTTTCAATTCCAAGACCTTAACGTTTACAATTGCACTCTTAAATTTACCAAACATGGTAGCTCTCTAAAGTGCAGGTCTGGGAACACTTTAGTGTTTCACATATGGTCTCGTTATGTCTCTAAGGGTATAGAACGCGACTATAAAAACAACCCAATTTTCATGTCCAAAAATTCTGGTTTAAGTACCAAATTTTAAACTCCTGGACATATACCAACAATTTACCGACATGCTTAAACCTTGTGTTTGAGAAGATTAATCCTGTATACATACACCTTAATAAATTTAAGATAAGATAAATCATTTAACTAATTATAGGGAAGTGTATTTGACTAGATGATGAAGTTTGTTTGGTAGCTTAATCCAAGATTTCAAATTTGGAAATTCCATAAATCATAAACACCCCATACGATAATAAGGATCAGCAGGTATTTTATGAAAGAGGTGAACCAAGCAGAACTTCTTCAGTGAGTAACATTTCAGCCTGATCAGACCTACCTATAAAATAGAATATTTTAGCAAGAACTAGTAAGAAGGAAAAGAAAGAGAGAACATTGTAGTTCTAGCAATTCACTTGTAAACTGTTCCTGCAAGATTCCCTACATATGCATAATGAAAAGTCAACCTTAAATCTACTCGCTTGAAAATGTCTTAATGATTTTATATTATCTCAGTCTTCAGCTTTTTAGCAACAAATGAAATCACTCTTTTTCCTAGCAATTTAAATGGTACTACATTACAAATGTAATTAATAACTCTTGCACACGAATTTACAGTATGAATTTTAAGTATAGAACACACTGATTCAGTCTCCTACTTAATATATCTCAATTTAGTGATAAGAGAAACCTGTCTATGGCAATTGACCATTTGCTGTCAATAAGATCAAGAACATTGAGTAATGCTGTTGGCCAGGACAGTGCACTGACAAGAAAGTGATACAGTCAGCATGGCTCCTTGTTTCATCACAGTAATTGTAAGCTCTGCAGAAGGTATAGGAATAAATGTCATATACTATATATATCCTGACACTAATTCATTAAAGGGTGAAATGATTTACGTGTAGTTAGCCAATCCTGAATCAGTGTTTACAGCAATCAAATTCTTGGACTCCCACTGCAGCGCATATCTAGAAAAATGGTTATCTTTGTAAGAAATATCTAAAAAATTACCCTATCATCCTAAGCAGTAATTTACTAAAGAAAATATAGATCCAAAACATTGCATTTTAAAATATACAACAGAATGCATATCAAAGAAGAGTATATCAATTATGCATAAATTTTGTCAAAGTATAGAGTGACCCAGTGAGACTCATTTCTAATAAGTTTCTTGTGCAAACACATTTTACATTTCCCAATATCTTACTTCTCAAATGCATATCTTACTTAACTAAAATCATATCAAAGTTTAAATATGCAGTTCATTATATATAACAAATACTATTTATACATTTCAATAACATATCCTAGCATTTTCAAAATACGCAACTAACATAAAGCAAATCAGATCGCCTGATTCAATATTCTACACATACATATAAGAAATCAATAAACATTACTAACTAAGCAAATTCCAAAACACAAATCCGTAAAAAATAATCATAAAACCAAATAAAAAAGAACAATTAAATGCCCTAGCTAATAAATAATCAAGAACTGCAAAATCGAGATATATAATTCGGCCCTTGTGTACACAAATTTGAAAAACATGACATAGTAAATTAAGAAAAACATACATACATGAGATGAGAGAGTGAGGGAGAGATTGATATGGAGTGAGAGAGATACATTCGATAAAGCAAACACCCCTGATTGAATCCTTCTACCAAATTTTGATTAGCCCAGCTGGAACCCTAATTGAATCTTTGACCCAAATTTCCATTAACCCAGTTCAAACACTAACCTAATTCTAAATTTTCGATTAACTGAGAGAGGCGAAAGAGAAGTGAGAGAGGCGAGAGAGAGAGAAGTGAGGTTAGAATTGTTCTTTTTCCCTAAATTCCCCCCCCCCCACTTGTGTTTGACGCTCTCATTCTGAATTTTCATTTTACCGCTCTCATTTTTGTTTGCCGCTCAGCTCAATTTATCTTTATTTTCATTTGAAGCCCATCTCAATAATTTAGTGCCTTTTTTATTTTTTTTAAAAATATTTTAAATTTATCTTAATTTATGGTATTAAATTATAATTTTTAAATTTATTATTTTCATTATTTTGAAATAATTCACAGTTTATGCAAATTATTATTTTCTCTATTAATATTTTTAAAGAATTTATTTAAAAAATTAATAATTTTTGAATATTACTTATTTTGAAAATCTTTTTATTCTAAATTTATTAAAAATATTTTAATATTTACAAAATATATGTAATTTAATTATTTGATGGAATATTACGTTTTAAAATGATTATTTCAAGAATTTTTTTAAAATTAATTATTTTTAAAGTCAAATAATTGTTAAATCAATAATTTTAAATTAAATAAAAATTTTGTTAATGAATACTCTATGGTAACACACCTCATGGTGTTAGCCCATTGTAACACCTTCATAACTAAAGTAACATACTTTTGTGCCTATGGTAACATCACAATCAAAAGGTTGCGATAGGTCAAAATTTTCATAGCTATGGTAACACCCATAGTGGTAACACCCATGCCAAAAGGTTGCAATAGGCCATCTATGGCGTAGTGTATGGAGAAACTCGCCTATGCTCTGGTATTGGCATCACGAAAATTGAGGCCATACTTTCAGGCTCACAAAATTGAGGTTCGCACATCTTATCCTCTAAGGCAAGTGATGCATAAGCCAGAAACATCAGGAAGGCTCTTGAAATATACTGTGGAACTGAGTCAATTTGACATTGAATATAAGCCACGAGGGCCTCTAAAAGGTCAGGCCCTAGCAGACTTCAAACTTGAGTTCCCTCCCTACATTGAACAAGGTTCTTGGGCTCTTGTAACGATCCCTGAAAAGGTCAATAGCGAGGTCAAAACTGAGAATTCGGCCTCGTGGTGGGAGCTTTATGTTGATGGGGCCTCTAATAAAGAAGGAGCTGGGGCAGGGATCGAGCTTGTTACTCCCGAGGGTCGCAAGATACGCAGTGCAGTCCATTTCACATTTGGCGCATCCAACAATGCAGCTGAATATGAGGCCCTTATCATTGGCCTCAAACTTGCAATTGAAAAGAAAATTGAGAATCTTAACGCATACAGTGATTTTATGTTGGTCATAGGCCACATTGGATACGGTTGGCAAGCCAGGGGCCCTCAAATCGAGCTCTATTTGCGATGTGTGCAGAGATTGATGAAATTGTTCAAGCAAGTCAAGGTGGAATTTATCAGGAGGGCAAAAAATCAAGGTGCTGATGCCCTAGCAAAATTGGGCTCGCGACGCGAAGCCACTTTACTTCGGGTCATACCATTGGAAATTCAAACGAATCCTCGTGTTCCTGAAGAGTTTATTATGGAAGTAGCGAGCTCAGAACTAACATGGATGACCCCTATATGGGAGTATGTGAAGAATGGGATGCTACCTCAGGACAAAAAGGATGCAAGGAAAGTCAAATATCAGGCTGCTCGCTATGTTATTTATGACGAGGCCCTATATCGAAGAGGGTTCAACACTCCACTCTTGAGGTGTGTAGAGGGTGATGAATGTAACTATATTCTGAGAGAGGTCCATGAAGGTATATGTGGGAATCACTCGGGGGGTAGTTCGCTGGCTCAGAAGATTCTTCGTCAAGGGTATTTTTGGCCCACACTAAAAAGGGATGCATTCGAGTTCTCAAGAAAGTGCGATGCTTGTCAGAGGATCGCTAATTTCAGCAACGCACCGGTCTCCCAATTCACTTCACTCACGAGCCCATGGCCCTTTGCTATGAGGGGACTTGATCTAATTGGAGAACTACCCAAGGCTAAAGGGGGAGTTAAGTACGCGGTGGTGGCAGTGGATTATTTTACTAAGTGGGCCGAGATTGAGCCACTTGCAACAATCACTGCCAAAAAGCTAAAGGACTTTGTATACAGAGCAATCGTATGTCGCTATGGGATTCCTTATCAACTCATATCAGATAATGGGAAACAATTTGACAGTAAGGACATGAAGGAATTTTATGAGAATTTGGGGATCAAGAAAAGTTTTTCAGCTGTTAGCCACCCTCAGACAAATGGCCAAACTGAGGCAATCAACAAAATAATCAAACATACATTAAAGGCGAAGCTAAAGGAAAGCAAGGGTAATTGGCCTGAAGAATTACCAAGGGTTCTGTGGTCATATAACACGACCCCAAGGAGTACTACTGGAGAGACCCCATTTTCTCTTACCTATGGGTGCGAGGCCATGGTTCCAGTGGAGGTTGGTTCGGGATCGTTTAGAAGGGAACACTATGACCCTGAGTCTAATGAGATCAATCATAGGCTCTACCTGGACATGATTGAAGAAACAAGAAGCGAGGCTCAGCTACGCCTCGCAGCTTATCAGCAAAGGACCTCAAGGTACTACAATGGAAAGGTCAAGGTGCGATCCCTACGTACAGGCGACCTAGTGCTCAGAAGAGTCATGCCTAACACTAGGGTCGCAGGTCATGGTGTTTTCGGTGCCAAATGGGAAGGACCCTACAAAATCTATGCAACTCTATCAGAGGGAACCTACTATCTCACTGATATGGAGGACAAAGTTATTCCACGAGCTTAGAATGTGGAACACTTGCGCAAATACTATCAGTAAAGGCCACGCCCCTGGTAGCTTCTATCTGCAACTATTTAGCATGAATAAATTCATACGAAATACTGGGGGGTAGTGATCATATAGACACCTCCCCTTTATGATGTAATGATATTTGGGCCTTGCCCCACTTTGCAATATTTGGGCCTCACCCCACTTTTCATTATTTGGGCCTCGCCCCGCTTTTCATTATTTGGGCCTCGCCCCGCTTGTCAAAACTTTGGGCTTCGCCCCTATCAATAAAAACTGGGTCTTGCCCCATTTATCAATATATGAGTTCGTTTCCTTTACGGATTACTTGTTATTTTGCATTCAAAATAAACTTGCTAGCCAGTTAGCATTTACACTTTAAGGTCCAAGCCATCTCAACGATGCTAGGATCGCACTTGCTATTATCTCAAGGTAACACTTCATCAAGGCACTTCGCATCTGCGAACACAGGTCACATCTAAACTAACGAATGCAACTTACATGAAGATTTATGTAAATGGAAAGCACAATTATTACTATGAAGACAATTAGTATGGAAACAAAGGCAATTATATTGGAAACATGGATGAAATTAAAGTTAATGCGGGTCGCCATGCGATCCCAGAGGACTTTCAGTTATCAAAGTTAATCACAAAATATAATTACATCTTGCGAGGTATTCAAAGGGTACCCGCATCCCTGGTTCAAGAACTTAAACATCAATGATTACAAAATAAATCACGGAGCATTTTTGTCTTGATTGGCTTTAGCGGCCTCCTCAGCTAGTCTGGCCTCCTCAGCGATCCTTGCCTCTTCGACGATCCTGGCTTCCTCCGCGAGCCGCTCTTCCTCGGCATCCTCAGCTGCAATTTCTTTCTTCAAGGTCTCAGCGAAGTCAGCATTGCCGGGGCCAAGTTGATCCCAGTCAAAATCAGGGATCGTCCTGATGAATCCCTTCATGAAGCTAACTTGCCCCTTGACCAGAAACGCATCCTCAGCGGTTGACAGAGTGGCTTTGGCAGCATTTAGCTCATTGGATAGCTTCGCGATCTCCTCATCCTTTTTCTTGATGGCCTCCTCGCAGGACTTTTGCAGATCCTTGAAAGATTTTTCAAATTCATTCTTCTCTCGGCGCGCTGCCTTCAGATCTGTTCTGATTTGAGCGGTATCTTGAGAAAGTTTCTTCTTAAAAGTTTCTTCCAGGGATCGCTTGTCCTCTGCTTTTTGGAACTCGAGGACCTTGTTCTTCTTGTCGAGCTGGGCGAAGTGCTTTGTATGAGCAGCTTGTCGGATGAAGGCTTCAGCAAGACACTTGGTTAAGGCTTTAGCATTCTCCTCTGGCGATGCCTTCCACCAGCCCGAGGTCTCAGCCTCGTCAGAGTACTGAGTTCCAAAAGTATCAAACAGATGTTGAGAGGCTGTAGCAGTCATGACCCCAGATGGTGGTCGAGAGGATCCATCATTGAGGCCATCTATCCTGGGTCGTTTAGAAGGAGTCTGTTCGGGAGAAGTTAAAGGCTGTTCCCCGGCTATGTTTGATTTGGCGGGGGGGTCGTTAGCGACCTTCTTGAGAGGAGAAGCTGGTTTTATAGGAGCCTTTAGAGCAGAGTATGACTTAGAAGCCGCGACCTTCTTAGCATTGAGGAAAGGAGGAGCCATACCACCCGACATGCCTACAAAAAGAAATCAACAAGTTAAAGGACTCTTCAATAATATATATGCAAGGACAAATATAATGCAGATGTATAAATACTAAAATGATGCGGTCCCTAAGTTCTGTTGCTATTAGGGTATACCCTCTTCTGTTATCTCTACATGGGAAGACGAGGCCTCCTCGGGTAATTTTCTCTTTCGTGAAGACCGCTTCGCAGTGGAGGGCCCCGCTTCAGGGGTAGACCATACTCCTTCCTTGAGGAATCCACATTCAATAAGATTTTCTAAAGAGAGAAGGGTTCTGATATTCCTTTCTTCCTTGGTGGATTTAGTCAGCACCTCATCAGCTCGTTTCTTTTCTTGACCTTTCAAAACGGTGCGAACTGGGCCAACTGTGATGCCAAAAGGGTTGTTACATTTGAATAATTTGAAGAAATTAAAAAGGTGTCATTAGGATAAATAACTCATTGGGGAGGTAGTTGAAGCTGGTCTTGACTCTGGGGACCTGTCATTAGGATAAATAACTCACTGGGGAGGTAGTTGAAGCTGGTCTTGACTCTGGGGACCTCGTGTACATACAGGAATGGCTCCTTCCACGAGCCGGCGTTACTTATCCCCCCAGGAAGAAGGTCTTTCTTGTTGAATTCAGGCCATATGGAAAAATAAACATAGCCCAAATCCTTGGCCCCACATCGTTTTAATTGAAGAAAATAACCCATTGTCTTCGCATCCAGGCGTGGATATCCAAGTTTGTGATACAAGATGTACAGGGCGATCATGGACCTGTATCCATTTGTGCTAATCTGAATGGGAGCTAGAAAATAGGTCTCGCAGACATCTCTAATAAATGGATGGAGGGGCGAGGAGACACCAATCTTCATTAAAGGCACCGTCAGCACCATTCTTGGAACCCTGCCACCATTTTCTTCATTATTAAAGCGATAACATCAGATTTTTCTTTTGGGAGGATAATCTTGCCTTCAGGTCGAAATCTCTTGACCCCCTCCCTGATTGTCTTCTCTGTTAGGGTCGAAGACATGTCTCTACATGCGAGGATGCGAGGCTTGCCAGGTTTAACTTTTGAGCCAGGCTCGATATCTTCAGGGCGAGGCCCATCAACATATATGACCCCCTCTAGTTCGGGTTGAGGGGTTGGCACATAGGGCTCTGGCAATGCTTCGGGAATATAGTTGTAATCTTTGAAATTAATAACTCTGGCCACCTCGTCGAGACCCCCGTCATCTGATGAAGGCTCCTCATAATCATCATCATCGGAGTTTGCCTCGTTATCTGCACCTCCTTCGAGGTCATAATACGCCTCGCCCAATGAGTCCGTGGGAGAGTCTCTTATATGGATGGGAGAGACAGCCTGCGAGGGGGGTATTCTAGCGAGGACTTGTTCAATTTGTGAGCTAAATTCTTCTCCCTTCTTCATTAATGTTTCCATTTCCATTTCAATGGTGGTCGCTTCAGCTGGGATCGCTTCGACGGGAGGCTCGCTCTGAACTGGAAGCACATCCAGTGAACAATCTCGCGAGCTCATAGGACGCTTGGATCGCCAGGTGTTTAAAGGTACCTCTCTTTTGTAATCTTCATTTGACCACTGGGGATCAAAGTATAACTTGAAAGAGCTCTCGCTCGTGCTTGCTGCTCTAGCGATGTTAGCCGCAGCTTCACTGCTAATTTGAATATTCGGAAGAGGAGAAGGTGTCCTTGAACTATCAGTCGACATCTGAAAAAGAAGGTGAACAATTAAGTGTGTGCCCTTACAGAAAGCAAAAGGGATAAAGAGAGAAAAGAATAAAACGACGGAAGGGCTCTATGTGTCCTCACATCGCTTACGAGTACTAAACGGGATTGTTACCATAATGAAGGAAGGAACGCGTTATGTTTTACTAACAAGGGATCGACACTTTATCTAAGCGAGGCTGGGATCGCAAAGTTAAATTAAGGACGAGGGATCGCATTCATATGGGATCGCATCGCATGCGTTCAAAGTTATCTAAATATGCAATTATGATGAATATTAGCAAATTAAATATCAAGAGCGTATGAAGACTTACTTTTCTGAGAAAAGGTTGAAGAAATCTGAAGAACTTGGAGATCGCTTGAAGTTACACTCGAAAAATTCTTGCGTTTGATCTTGGAGCAAACTGACGGCACTTCGACAATGTGTTTATGAGTATGAAAAAGAAAATGATTGTGACAGGCGTATATATAGCCATCAGGAGAGAGAAGGTCATAGGACACGTGTCAAGATCTCGGTCGTTCAACACACATCTCGAGACATGACAACTGTCAAACCTCTTCAAATTCTTGGGGTCGCGACTACTCCAATAGTCATATTCATATCAATAGCAAGCCATGGCCTTGCATTGCGGAATCTTCTGATTAATACTTGAGTCCACATCGCATCTCTAATGGCAACATGGACTCAGGGGGTAGTTGTTATGCCCGAATCTGGCATAATAATTATCATGATTTGATTGGCTGAATTAAAGGTTCATAATCTATGATGGGCCTAGAAGACAACAATTGGGTCATTAAAGCCCACTATTGGAATCAACCCAACATACCTTGGCTATAATATCTCTATTACAAGGCCACCTCGCTAAAGGCCACCTCGCTATAGGAGCACCTCGCTTGCAAGAGGTCGCCTCGCTTTCATCATCATATCTACAAGCTACGTTGGATCGCTATCTCACTCTTTATTGGAAGGCTCATGGCCAGATCCTAGGTCGCATGAGTAGCCGGACGCAAGGGATCGCTTCGCATGGCCTGATCCCTCGAGGTCGCATGCAAGGTCATTGTTACTTCTCTATTGGCCAATTCTATCCGTTCGAGATTATGGGCTTCCACATCTGGGCCATGGATCATGGATAGGGTTGATGACTCACTGCCACGTCAGCCCTAAACGAGTGGGCTTGGACTTTGGCTAATCACTTAAAACCCTAGCCCGCCTAAGTAACTTGTTCACCAAGAACTATGTCAGGCTTGATCCCTATAAATAGGGTACGTAGGCACCTTAATACGGGTCAAAAAACAGTTTACCTGAAATCACCTATCAAGCTCTGCTACATTCATACACACAAACCCTAATCCCTATTCTTCTTATAGCAAAATATCCGTATTTTTCTCCGTAAATCCAGCAACCTCCACAAATATTGTTATACAATATTCTCCCTATAACATATCTTTATAAGCTCATCTTAGTACAATCTATCTATTAATTTTCTGTCGCATATAGTACTATCTATTAAACATGTTAGTAGGGTTGTTCACGAACCAGCTTTGATTGAAACGAGCCGAGCTTTAACCTTAACTAACCGAGCCAAGCTTTGATCTTAACGAACCGAACTGATTTCTTAACGAACCGAGCTGAGCTTTGACCGAACCGAGCCGAACTCGAGTTGTTCACGAACAGCATCGAGCCGAGCCGAGCTCGAGCTGTTCGCGAACAATAAATTTAGTTGGAGATCTTAGTAGATCACTACTATT
The DNA here is from genome assembly GCA_037693485.1 of Kitagawia praeruptora. Classification (NCBI taxonomy): domain Eukaryota; kingdom Viridiplantae; phylum Streptophyta; class Magnoliopsida; order Apiales; family Apiaceae; genus Kitagawia; species Kitagawia praeruptora. The sequence continues at coordinate 15,509,522 of CM075347.1, forward strand.
CTAACTAGTACTAGTGTTTTGTCATAGATTGTAGTTTCTATTTTTTTAAAAAAAATTCTCGAAGATCCAACCGTACGGATGTCAAGATATATATAATTTAGTGATATTCCCAAATTTTAAAAAAAATATAATAATTTGGTTGGAGATCAGTATATCACTACTATTCTAACTAGTACTAATAACTAGTGCTTTGTCACGAATTGTTGTTTCTATTTTTTAAAAAATATTTCTCGACGATCCAACCGTACGGATGTCAAGATATACTCCCTCCGTCCCGAATTGTTTGAACCTCTTTGACTTTCACGGAGATTAAGAAAATGTAGTAAAAAAGAGTAAACTTAGTTGAAAAGTGGATAAAGTGGTGGGACCTATCAATATTTAATAATCGATGTGAGATAGTGGAGGAAAGTAGTAGGTGTAATAGTGTAAAAAAAGAGTATAAACGGAGAAGTAGTGGGTGTAATAGTGAAAAGTAGTGTTAAAAAATAGTAAGTATAATAGGTTCATTAGTTTTGGGACTTCTCAAAAAGGAAAATGTGTCAATCTTTTTGGAACAGAGGGAGTATCTAATTTAGTGATATTTCCAAATTTTCAAAAAATAAAAAATTAATTTGGTTAGAGATCTTAGTAGATCACTACTATTCTAACTAGTAATAGTAACTAGTGCTTTGTCACGGATTGTTGTTTCTATTTTTTAAAAAATATTTCACGAAGATCCAACTGTACTACGGATGTCAAGATATATCTAATTTAGTGATATTCCCAAATTTTCAAAAAATAAAAAATTAATTTGGTTGAAGATCTTAGTATCTAACTAGTACTAGAGTGATATTCCCAAATTTTCAAAAAATAAAAAATTAATTTGGTTGAAGATGTTAGTATCTAACTAGTACTAGCTAGAAACTAGTGCTTTGTCACGAATTGTTGTTTCAATTTTAAAAAAAAAATATTTCTCGACGATCCAACCGTACGGATATCACGATATATCTAATTTAGTGATATTCCCAAATTTTCAAAAAAAAAAATTTAATTTGGTTGGAGACCTTAGTAGATCACTACTATTCTAACTAGTACTAGTAACTAGTGCTTTGTCACGAATTATTGTTTCTATTTTTTTAAAAATATTTCTCGACAATCCAATCGTACGGATGTCAAGATATATCTAATTTAGTGATATTTCCAAATTTTCAAAAAGTAAAAATTAATTTGGTTGGAGATCTTAGTTGATCACTATTATTCTTACTAGTAATAGTAATTAGTGCTTTGTCACGAATTATTGTTTCTATTTTTTTAAAAATATTTCTCGACGATCCAATCATACGGATGTCACGATATATCTTACTTAGTGATATTCCCAAATTTTCAAAAAATAAAAAATTAGTTTAGTTGTAGATAAAAAAAAATAAGAAGTAAAAATTTTGATTTTTTTCCAGTTTTAACGAGCTGAGCTCGAGCCGAACACCTCAAACTCGTTAAATTTAACCAACAAAAATTTTGTTCAAATTTGACTCGAACTCTTAACAAGCCGAGCCGAGCTCAAGCTCAAGCTCTTAACGAGACGAGTTCGAGCTTGTTCGCGGAGAACTGGTTTGGTAACCAGCTCTACATGTTAGCCACATGATGAGTTGTTAGCTTCATATAAAAAAATTGTAGGGTTTTGGTTCGTTGTATTTTGTTGAATGAAAGTTCAATTTTCATGCATTGTAGTGTCAAATATGCATGACAATTTACTATATCTATACTTGGTGTCAACCATGTTTAACAAAAATTATGAATGTGAATTCAAACATTTTATTACGAAATTATCATGGAACATAACTTAAATTTGTATAGGTATTGGAGGAAACCTTTTTGTAACTCAACACATTGAGTAAACTACTTACTAGAAAAATAGGTTTGAAGTAGACGCAAAAGCTTAATTAATGCTTAATTGTTACTCTTAAACTAATTTTGAAATAGGTGCCGAGGACTGATCTTATTTATAAACATTGTATTAAGAAAAGCAAATAATATCAAATAATATTATAAAATATAAACATGTACCACGTCTCTTTCAGCATTTAAATTTTTAGTGTGTCATGAAATATAATATTTAAGCATTTAAATTTTTAGTGTGTCATGAAATGTTAAATATGCATATTAAATAATATAAAACTTTGAGACACTGGTATTTTTAACATGCCTTTAGTAACTTAAATAAAATTCACCTTCTAGAGGAGCAAAGGTGAATACGTGAATCACGGGAGCATTAATTTGTCTATCTAAAATCTCTGTTTGTTTGAGTTATGATATCATGTTAATTAAAATTTTATTTTTAATTGTTAAGGAAAGCTAAGCATCTTATATTATATTCTATCATAGACATTAGAGAGAGGCGTTATCGGGGGAAATTGAATTTGTTAGGACCAAAATCCAGAGGTTGGAGAAGGCCAAAGATTTTGAACCAGAAAAATTTCTGAATTCATTCTATTCCTGAGGGTGCTTTGCCGCTTTGGAGTATCTTTTTTCTGCAGTTTTAAAAAGAAGAAACTTAGTTTTTATTTCAGAAGCTGATATAAACTTTACAAATTTTATTTTTTTTAAAATACTTGATTGCGGTAGTTCCATGTAAGAATGGGGAATCTTGGTCTCTCATATGTTGGTAGAAGCTCAATTTTCACTACACCAAATATGGGCTGTTGCAACACAAAAAAAGTGTAATATTAGATCCCAAAAGTGTTACGATAGATGTTTATGCAACACTTTTGCTAAAACTCGGCATTGCATTTGCCGGCATTGCCTATATCTTCTATAGCAACGCTTTTTGGACGTATTGCAACACTTGGTAAAAGTGTTACAATAAGAATTTTTGTAGTTTGTTGTAACACTTTTACATGTTTTAGCAACATTTTTAATATGTTATAACAGAATAATGCAACACTTTTTTGCAACATTAATTGACTTAAAATGTTACAAAGTGAGTTTATTGCAACATTTTTATGCAACAATTTTTGCATTTTGCAATACTTTTGGTTTTTTTTGCAACAATTATCTACAACATTTTTATCTCTATTGTAATATTTTTAGATTTTATTGGCAACACTTTTTTGTTACACTTTTTATTAGTCCATATTGTAGTGTCCAGTCTGAAATTTTAATATATATCAAACCATAAATGACATTTCGAATTCCCCAGATGAAAATTCGAACAAAACATTTGTCAATACAACACATAGTACTACTTAGTCTAAAGTCGAAACACATGTCGACTTACATTACAATTCTACATTAAACTTAGTCCTTCTCAAAATACCAACCTACTACCAAAAGTACACACATAGAAAATATAAGTAGTTAAGTACTGATCATCAATCATCACTTTCGTTGTTTCGTTGTCCTCATGATCATTGTCATCCACGCGATCATATCATCGACCTCCTGATCACTGTAAAGGCTCTGCAAAGACTGCATCCAATATGGACCTCTGCAAATCCTGTAAAACAAGTTGTTAGCTGACGCAAATCATCATTACAACCAAGTCCAAACTACTGTAACTCAGCCAAAGTTTGTGGAAACTAATATCAATACTCAGGATTATACTACAAAAATACTCAGGTATTAAACTAAACTCTGTATCTGGTATTAAAAATACAATAGTAATACAACTGTAAACTGATATCAATACTCAGGATTATACTGTAGTATTTTTAATACTACAGTATAATCTTACTGTAATGTCAGATTATACTCATCCAGAGAGGTTATTAGGTAACGAAGTAGCAATGCCAATCCTGATACTAATATATCGTATTTTTAATACCTGAGGAGCTACTACTGTCTTCAAATAGCGACCTAATTCACCACTAGTAACAGATGGCACTTTCTGTCCAGGCACATCAACCAAACAACGAATTTCTGTGCTACTGATTTTATAGAACAAGATTGGAGAAGGATCGGCTAGGATAACATGTCCATGGTTTATGTGCAGAAGATTAATATCTTCCAAAATTAAACCAACGAAAGACGATGGCACCTCCACCTGTGAAAAATGATAATTTAAGTATTCACCAGATGTTATGGTAGTAGATCAAATAAACCTTTTAAATGGTTTGCCACTTGATCGCCAGATCAAATGGTCATTTTTGTTTGATAATTGGAGTCCCTCCGCTATGTTTTTTAGCTTTAGAGCTTCATCTCTTTTCCACTGTCTGAGGGGTCTTGACCACAACATATTACCAAAAAAATCAGTGTTTGTTGTAATCGAAAGAAAGTGATTCACCTTTGCATTTTTCCATAAAGATAAGGAAAATAGTCTCTTGAATACATGCAAATGACTGTTATCATGATATAATGACTTCTCAGAATTCAATGACAACAGAACTTAGGCTCTTGTGGAGACTAATGGTACCCCCAAAAGTACAGGTCTTTCTTTGGTGTCTTCTCAAAAACTCTCTACCTACAGCCTCACTACTCAACTCAAGGTTGAAAGGCTCCTCGGTATCCAATATTTGCAAAAGATGCTCAAAGATTGTGGAATCACAGGATCACTTGTTCTGGGACTGTGAGGATTCATCTTGGATATGGGACTTCATTAAGAGCTGGTGGAGCATAAATATTTCGAAAAACTCATGTTGGCAATCAATAAGAGCAATTAGAAGTCCTATAGTGAGAGCGGCCTGGGGTATCACAGTGTCGGCAACGTTGTGGTCTATTTGGTTGCATAGAAACCAATGTGTGTTTGAAGGAAAGCAGCTAGGAAAGAAAAATATTCAGACGCTCATCATGACACGCTCCCTTAAATGGTGTGAAATTTCAAACCTAGTGGATCCAAATATGTACAAACTTTGGGAGATAAACCCAACTGGGTCGGTTCTTCTACACAACAAAAAAGTGATAAAGAATCTGATGGACGATCAGGTACATCTACTAGGCTTCATAGATGCTTCTTGGAAAAGAGACAATGAAGGCATAATATATGCAGGGATTGGAGGATTCTTACAAGACTCTACAGGCAATTTAATCTTTATTTTCTCATGTCCATCTACTGCAGAGTCAGTTTTAGCATGCGAAGTTGAAGCCTTAAAATTCTTGTTAAAACACATATCCGAGAGTCCTTGGTGTAATTCTGAAATCAAGATCTTTACAGATAACTGGGAGATAGCAAATGCAGCTCAGAGTATCAGATATACAAAACAGAGTCCTTGGTTTATTAATTTAAGGCTTCAAAGCCTCATGGAGAAGAGAAATGTCCAGGTAGTAAAAGTGAACCGAAATTGGAATGAAGACGCTGATAGACTTGTCGCTCGAGGGGTACATACAAAGTCTAATATCTACGCGTGGTGTTAGTGGTTTTGTTTCGAAGGAAGGAAAATTGCAGTTGATTATTTGATAGTCTGCTGACAAAAGAATGTGCCCAGCGCTAAGTATTTTTCGGGTCGTATAAGAGTTTCTAAACCATCATGGACTTTCAGGGTGTGTAGTGGTAGTGTCTGGTGAAGCCTTGTTTTGAGTTTAGATGTTTAATACTGTTGTGGCTCATGTAAGAAGTATGGTGCATTTTCATAATGGCCATTTCTTTGCTTGCTTATTTTAATGAATAGCTTGCTTTTCAAAAAAAGATCAAATAAACCTTAACTGACTAATCACTTAGTTTTGTAGAGTTGCATAAAAAATGCAAATTAACTTGGAACTTCAATTTGTCATATAACAGTCCCAATTTATTTTTACAATCCCTCAACACAAACTATGAAAGATTATACTGACCTTAGGATTGCAGAGGGCGCATCGAAGATTTGAAAAGCAGCCATCACAAACAATTGTAAGAGGGGTAGATGCTGACAGTTCTTTGCCATTCTTGGTTTTGTATTGGACCCCTGTTACAGTTCCATTATGCTCAACCAGAGACGTCACTGTCCCTTATTCCATTCTTACACTTCATAGCAATTTAAAAAGGTAAACATGATCAAAATTATTAAGAAGATTTATACCGTATTCATATAAATCAATATTTCACTATTGGAATCATAATATCTAACTAACAGCAAACGGATAACCATCAAAAACTACAACTACCAAATTAATTTGTAAAATATCTATGTTTTTGTATAAGCTTTGGTTACAAAATGGAAAATAGTTAATTACTTGGGATGTGATGCTGCCTTTTCCCTCATCCGTTGAACGAAGCGTCCATTATGGAAGCTTCTTCCTGCTACATCCTTGTCGTATTTCTCCAAAGGATAAGAAAGTTTAGTGTTTTTACCATCCATGTAAAGAGCATATCCGAAAACTTCTTGTGCATCGATTTCATTTACATAATCTGCAGAACCATACATATTTAATTTGCATTAAGCACAGGCCAGAAAAATAACCAAGTGAACTGAACTCCAAAGATGTATAAAGTATAAACTGATGTATAAACATTGAATGATTGCATACCTTCAAGGCCTAGTTCAATCAATTTCAAGTAGCCTCCAGGTTGTAGAAGTTCACCTACAATTCTATCTTGCTCAGTCAAATCTCTTTCAATCACATGAACTCTCCTGCCATCCTATGATTTGTACAAAATTATATCACAAAATTAATAAACTAGAAGTTGAAAAACATATGTACTTCAAAAAAAATTGAGAATACAGAGAGTTTTAGTTAATAAATAGGCGTATATTCATATACAAACTCCAAATTACTGCAGGTAAATAAGCAGATGTGTAAGGTTAATAAATTATACATCATATACTGTTGTATCTTCTATCTGCAATGATAATGCTTTAAGCTAGAGATAACCGAGAAATGAGTTCCCCATTTTATGCAGAATTAACTTCACATGAGAAGTATTTATCCATTTCGAAAAATTGTTCAAACACATAACAAAATTACAGTAGTAATACGATATATTAGTATCAGGATTGGCATTTACTTGTTTCAAAGTCTTGAACCTTTACCAACTACTAAGATTATGTTTTAAACATAATTGGAGTTACCTAAGATAGAACGATACCTTCTGTAATTTTGCCTCCAGCAAGATGCACAAAGCTAATAATTACAAAGCTAATAACATGTCCTGGTGTAGTAAAGAGCCCGCATGCATGACTTGACTCTTAACCTCAAATCTCAATATCTGCTAGAAATTTATCACAATGCAATATGGACAACCTTCGGTTCCAGCACAGGGACCTTCTTTATTATGTTTAATTTCTCCTACAGACAACCAAAAATGATAAATACATGGTTAAATAGTAATGTATATAATCAGTGATTCAGTGACAACAGAATGCACAACTATAGTAAATGCCAAACAATACCTGCTGCTTTAAATAGTCAGTGTTCACATCAGAAACAACACGAAAGAATCAGATGATGCAAACAGTTGTGCTATTGCTATCAATGATAACATGCGTGGTGGACATGCTGGTAGCTACATGATTGGTTGTCCATTTCAACAATTAAAATGCAGTTGCAGAATCATGCAACATATTGTATTGACTACAACAGAGTGTCAAGTGTTTTATTAATCTGTAGAAATGTCTAAGCCATGTAAAAAGGATATTAGTAATACTGAATTACTGACTGTTGTAACAAGTGAATTCTACTGCATATTCTTGCATTAAATTAGACAAATTATTCACACAAAAGTTCACTCGAGAATGATATCTCAGATTACAAAAGTGAAAGAGTAGCAACAATTTTTAGTGAAAACTGGAAAGTAGTTCGTTAAAAATACAAACCAGGCCAATATTAAATTACAAGCCCAAACTTTAATCTGTATCCACACTATCCCGACAAGACATTCGATAATGTCCATATTTTAATGGTCTAACCTTTCATATGATTGTTTCAAATAAAAACAAAGACTGTTCTTGAAAACGAATGGATTAGTTACACACCATCTTTAACTTTTTACACATAAAGTGGGCTACCTCAAAAGGTGCTGCTCTTACATGTACCTACCTTGAATTTTTCTAGCACAAAGACATATACAGATTTGATACAATAATTTATTTTTCAAGTTAGCTTCCCAGTACAAATCACACCTAAACCACATCCAACATTACTATTTTTTTTTTTTGACGAAATGCAGGAGGATATATTCATAAATCAAACCAAATACAATATAAAACACTGGGACAAACCCCCGATTGTCGATACGACGAGGTTGAAAAACAAATAAATTGTTTTCTCATCGTTTAACAAATTGAACTTAAAAGTTCTTGAATCTAAAAATGAATTCGAAGACATCTGAAATGATCTAAGCTGTGCCAACATCCCTGAGAGTAGCGGTGTTACAATTGACCACGTCACGTAAGATCCGTTGATACCCCAGTGTTCAAAAGCCTCGGTTGGAATTCCACTCCAGCTATCTACATGCCGGATACCAGCTATAGACATGCCGAAAATAGGAATCTCCCAAGGATGGGTAATACCCCAGCTATCTACATGCCGGTTAACAGCTATAGACTTGCCGAAAGTAAAAACCCCCAATAGATGATGAACAATCTTTGGTTGTGAGTGGTGAGCTTTTGCAATAATCGTCAGCGTCCCAGCTTTGATGTGGACTTTCCAGATCCTCCAAAACATCAGCAAAATCATTTTCAGCAGATATGACAAACCAACCAAACCAAACATACTCTCACAAGGAGAGAAAAACAAACTCTCACAAAAGGAGAGAAAAAAAACTCTCACAAGGAGAGAAATAAACCCAATAAAAGGGTGGGCAATCCAAACACTAGCAATCCTCACAATGGAATGAATTTTATTAAGAAGAAAGCAAGAAAAAGGCCTCCGGCCGGTGGATAAACCACCGCCGGAGGAGACCGACTAAGCCTGAGACGAGAGCAAGCAGAGAGAAAGAGAGGACTTAACTTTCCACCGAAAGTTTTTTTCTCTACTCTTTTAGAACTAACATTACTACTTTTAAGTCAACTAAATCAGGAATATTTTACTAGAATGTTCATTGAGATAATCACCATTTGCAAAATCAAATAAAATTATGCTCATATTCATAGTAGTAGTTGTATTCATATTCATATAACTATTTAGTATTAATAGCAATTATTATTGGATAGAACAAAAAGCAATATTACTTATCCAATACAACCCAACTAGCTCTGGTCCTCTTAGCTTCCTCAGCTACTGCTCCATATATGGGGATGCAGAGACAAGTTTTATCTTCCAATTTATCTATATAAAATCAAGGACAACACATCAAGACATAGTTGCAGTAGATAACCATTACAGAATATTGAGGATTAAATTAACTTAATTATATAAAACCAATGGCTCAACATTTGCAGGACTGCATACCTTGGTTTTACAAAATATCTGTATCATAAAATAATTGAGTGACAATAACATCTGCTCCAGCATCCACCTGTAAATCAACATGATAACATCTGCTCCAGCATCCACCTGTAAGCTTTAGCTCATTAATTTAGTCAGCATCCACCTGGAGCAGATGTTTACATATTCGAACATATTTATATATACATATACAGGGTTCCCTTCCAGAGAGAATTTGTTATATAGAGAATATGAGAGAATCACTTAAAATGTATTAAAATCTAATATTTCAAGCTAATCTAATGACCAAACTAGGGGTACCCCAATAAAAAAAATGCTTAAAATAATTGGCTCTATCCAACAAAAAAAAATTAAAAAATAAAAAAATAAAAAAAAATCAATGTTCAAGTGATGACGTGGCAGTGGATTTCACTGGTTAACGGTGCTTCGCACCTTCTTGTACGGCGCTTCGCGCCTTTATCATTCTAAAGTTGTAAGGAATGGCAATCAATGGTAAAGGCAATAGACGATTGACGGGTGTGTCGAGAGCCTTCGGCCCTCATGACTACCTAACTCATCCGTTTACTGTCTTAAATGCTTCGCATTTCCACGGCAATTTTTTTTTTTTTATGGATAGAGCCAATTATTTTAAGCATTTTTTGTGAACGTACCCTTGGCGGGAACCTTAGAATAAATGAAATATAATTAATTCTCTCATATTCTCTATATAAGGAGATCCTCTCTAGAATAATGGCCTACATATACATATATAATAAAAAAAGGGTATTTTACCTCTACTTGAAGCTTTAACCTAATTGAATCTCCAATCAATTTTGGTAATTGAATCTTTAACCTAATTGAATCTCCAATCAATTTTTGGGTTTTGGGTGCTCTAATCGATTTTAGGGATTTGAGAGTGAGTGGGAGAGATTTGAAAGTGAGTGAGAGAGATGTGCGTGAGAGGTATGTGCGTGAGAGGTAGAGAGAGAGGTCGATAGAGAGAAGTGAGGTATGTGGTAGAGAGGCGAGAGCCGGAATGTTTTTGTGTAACAAAAATTTATTTTGTGAAGGAAAAGTAATTTTATGTTTTGGTACCAATTTTTAGCCCCTCAACAAAAATTTAAACTCCCGCCTACAAATTTGGGTGAAGTTGACCAAAAAGCGTAATGTGTATTGTAACGTTTTTTCAAAAGTGTTGCAACTGTCAAAAATGTTTTTCCGCTTGTAACACTTTTCTATTTTACACAACACTTTTCAAAATTGTTACAATAAATTAGTAAATTTTGTGCGTGTAGCAACACTTTATGCAACATTTATGTACTTTAGTGTTGCAATAGGTCATATATGGTGTAGTCTTTATGCACTGTAATATCATGAGTAACAATATTTATGAATATAGTCGGTGTCAAACGAAAATGATGATTACTCAATACTCATACATATCTATTATATATATAATACCACAACATGTACTATTTTAATCCATCCTAAATTACCATGTTAACCATCTACATTCATTAATACACATCAATTAACATTCATATTTAATATGTGCATTCATTAATATACATTAATTAATTCATATTTAATATATTTATTTAATATTATCTACTTAATTATAACAATTTCGTTACATTGCAATTAACTAAGCATTCGAAGAAGTTTGTGTCTCGCACGAGTATAGAAGCCTTGGAACTCATTATAATTGAAGAAATAATATTGGAACTTTAACTTCAGATTGCTAACTACATATTTTTTCTATGCAATCTACAGATTTTGTGTACTGTAATTTAGAATTTTTACTTTATAAAAATGTGTCTAATACAATATTTCTTAATACTTTCTTGGCTTTGGCGCACTACTTGACATTTTGTCATATCAAATACAAGAAATATATGACGATGAGCACTTTGGAAAAATAAAGAGTGCATTTGAATGTTTTAACTAAAATGGGAGATCTTGAAACGAGAATAAAATTAACATTGATTAAAAAAGAATGCGTTAAACTAAAAAAAATTTAATCATCACAATATCAATTTCTAATATTAATATCAAAACGTAACAAGAAAAACTGCAATATCAATTATAAAATAGAATAATCCCGTGCCTTGCACGGGAATTGAAGCTAGTTAGAACTAAATAATTATCATGAAGTGTTTCTTTAGTTTTTTATCATCATGCTAGCAAACTATTTACATATTATGCACACTAAGAAAGTAAAAAATGAAGGAAAATTAATATGAAAATTAAGTTTTGTAAAATATGGATAACTTTGCTGATATATCATTGTGAAAATTTATTGTCTTAAAAATGTTAGTGAAAAAAGTCAATTAGAACGTGTTGTCAGAAGCGAGTGAAGTTTCTGAATGCAGTAAAACCTGGATAAATGAATATTCGATAAACGAATAACCTTATCAAATAAATAATTTTTTCCAGTCCCGACATAATAAAGATAGTATATTTTTGAACTCGATTAATGAATAAAATTTTCCGATCCCGGGTGTATTCATTTATCAAGGTTTAACTGTAGTTTCGAATCTCTTAACTATATCATTAGTGTTTGTAAGATATTTATGGTTCAGTTGAGTTTGTAAAATGTTGATATCTTCTTCATTTTGTTTTAGTGCTATTTTTGTCAAAAATAAGCTCTCGTGCAAAAGACTTCCAAAATCTATACAATTATATAAATTCCGAAATATTGAAAGTTTTGATACCTGTTTTTTGGTACTAATTGAATTTATTTATTTACCCTTCATTATAAAAAATATATATATAATATCTATACTATTAAAACTTCTAAAATAAATAATAACATAATATAAATTAATGGTAAGTAGTCAATATGCCTTTTTTCGCATTTACTTTTAATTGAAGATATTACCTTTTATTAACTCCTAAAAACATAAATCGTATCATATCTTCTAATCATTAATATTTTCTTCCAAATTAAAACATGTTACCCCTTTTAATTTAAAACTAATCTTATAATCATTAATATATTAAAAGTCTGACTTCGGGTGGGTTTTTGATGGCTTTGATTATATATATGCATAGATTGGTGCATATAAAGATGTTGTGTATATGTATAGATTAATATAATATCATATTTTTCAATTATTAATAAATATATTAAAAATATGTATACGTTGTTTATAATAAGAAAACATTAGCCGAAACATTAAAAATTTTGAAACTTATTTTTTGGTATATGTTTCTTAGTATATCGTGAATTTACTTATTTAACCTTTATTATAAAGAAAAATATATACAATATCTATACTATTAAAACACCTAAAATAAATAATAACATAATATAATTACGATAATTAGTCGATTGTATTTTTCACATTTACTTTTAGTTGAAGATATTACCTTTTATAAATACCTAAAAACATCAATCATATCATATCTTCCAATCATATCATATATAGCAATAATTAATATATACAAAAAAATTTCACATCATATCTTCTAATCATTAACAAAATATAATAAAAATCTGTATACTATGAATAATGACCATTAGATTTTTAGTAAAAAATCAAAATCGTTAGATCTAATGATTAAATATATTATATTCAAGGTTCGAATCCTATCAACGACATATTTATTTTAAAATTTTATAATATAAGTTTTAAACCATGTATATCATTAATTAAATTTATATTAAATTATTAATATTAAAATTAAAATAAAATATTATAAATAATGATTATATAAAAATATATTTATAACATAAAATAAAATTTGTTACATATCAAAAAAAAATTGTGCATCGCACGGGTTATAAGCTAGTATATATAAATTTGGCTTTTGCAAGTATAAAATATAGATAAGAATGAGCCAAAATAAACTTACTATACTAACTTTTTAATCTTATAATTATTTTATTTTTTTAATCTTATTATTATTTATTTTTTTAATCAAAAATTATTTATTTTGATTTTTACAAAGTATGATAGAGTGCATGAATTTTTGTAAATTGTATTTATCAACTACAACAAGTACAATAATACAGGTATTTAGACAAACATTTTTACCAGTTTTTAATTGGAAGACTGCTTTCTTTGACATAGTTAGTCTATCCAAAAAGTCCTTATCGAAGATTCACAAATGTGTTGGAAATAAACAAAAACATTATAGCATCAATATTTTTACATCAACGTACAAATCGTTGTACAATACTACAAAAATTTGTATACAAAATATAAATAAAATTAACCTAATATTCTAAGGATATCAATGGGCCTACAAGAGAAATGTAAACAATCATGATCATCACCATCATACCCGGCCCGGTATGAATATTTCCCTAAAAATGAACATAACAAAGTTTACGACAAATTGGCTGCATGGTATTCCTATGAACCCTAAATATACTTTCGACTAAAAATGGAGTTTTTGTCATAGATACGGGAAAGCTTTGATGAAATTAATCAATTTTCATGGTAAGTATTGAAAAACTCCCCGTAGTTTGACGAAATCCAATGTCTCTATAAGAAATTGGCATAAAAAGTTTCTAATTAAAATTTATTAAGTAACTTGTTTTTACTTTTAAAGTTTTTAATACTTAATAATGATTTACTGATTTAAAAAATTAAAAACGCAGGAAAAACAATATTGAAGGTTTCTGGCAACAGGTTTTTTGTCAGTAGTTTACCAACTTTTTTAATATTCAATAGTGAATTTTTTATTTTTAGATTTTTTAAATGAAAATATTGAAAACTTCTAAGACGAAAATGAAAAATTTCGTTAGCCGAAAACTTTCCCCTCCCAATAATAAAATCTACTTAGAGCGTGTTTGGCTTAACTTAAAAAATGTTACTTATCACTTAAAGTGTTACTTACTCACTTTAAGTGAAAAGTGATATTTTTCACTTAAAGTTAGGTGTATCTGTTTGGCTAATTCTACTTAAAGTAAATTTATTTTTAAAAAATTAACTAAAAATAAAAAAAATTTATATTTTTAAAACATAATATAAAAGTATAAAATACAAATATATGCAAAGAATATAATACGAGTTAAAAGGTGACTCAAATACATAAAAATTGATATACGAAAAAAAATAAGTGAAAAAAAAGTACCTCAAAGCTACTTTTTTTTTTTAAGCCTACTTTCCACTTTAAGTGATTCCACTTAAAGGGCAGCCAAACACCCTCACACAAGCTTTAAGTGAAAACAAAAAAATAAAAGGGGGGCCAAACACCCTCTTAGTCATTGTTGGAACATCATTATAACTAGCTTTGTAGGCACGGGCATGCTCTAAATTACAAATTTATGAATTATTCGTAATCACGTAGGATTGATTTGTTGATATCTTCGATTGTTCATATCTTTGTAGCAATTGTTCTGAGTAAATAGAATTTATGCAATACCCGATCGTGACATGCAAATTATAATTCTGGTTAAATTAATTCTACTTTATATTTTACGCTATGTTTTGTTTTGTTAAAATAAACTTGAACGATATGTAATAAATTGGTCAATGTTAAGATCAAAACCGTACTTTGAAATATAAATATATAGAGTTAACATGAATGGATACAGAGATACATTCAAGTATTAATTACATAATAATAAATGCATATTAGTTCATATCAGTTATTATTATATATGTAATAAATATGTTAGTGTTGCAATACCTAAATAGCCCCCGGAAATATAATATAGATATAATTAGTAGAGGTAAATATGACTTTTTATATGAATAAATGTGCTCATGGAACCACCCCCCCAATTAAAGATGTGATTGATGAGTTTTACGATAGTTAATTTTAATACAAGTTTGTATTATACTTACATAGGCATGAACGTTTTTTTTGTATTGGGATATTTTTGTAATTTTTAATTCGTAAATAATTAAAGTAGATCTAAAATGATTAATAAGATATGGTATATGTTAGTGAATATTATAGTACATTATAACATATCCACATAAATTTATATATGTATTTATGTTTGTACAAGTTTATGTATATATAATTATGCAGTAATTAATATATTATAAATAATGAAATATTAATAGATTATACAACATAAATATATGTATGTATGTATGTATGTATGTATGTATGTATGTATGTATGCTATATAGTATGTATGTATATATGTATATAATATTATAGTAGATTATTATATATGCACATAAATTTATATATGTATGTATTTATGTTTGTACATGTGTATGTATGTATAAATATGCATATTAATTATACAACAATTAATAGATTACAAATAATGAAATATTAATAGATTATACAACATAAATGTATGTATATATTATATGTATGTATGCATGTATGCATGTACGTATGCATGTATAATTAATAGTTATGTTGTATGTATATATGTATGTATGCATGTATGTATGTAACTATGAAGCAGCCATTACCACAAAGAAAGTATTGTGATACTAAAACATGCTCTCTTCTCTCTCCTCCCATCCTGCACTTAGCCCACCACCTTTATTCCCTTAGCCCACCACCTTAGCCCACGTTTTTTGACTCTTTGCTCCCGGATTCTTAGCTTTCAGTCCTTTCTTCGTCATTTTTTCCGGCCGATCTTTTTTCTAATGAACTTTGATGAGCTTTCTGCGTTTATAGGTTACAATTATGAGACTCATGCTTCGATTGTGCAACCTCTGCTACATTTTGAAGCTCACAGTGAATCGATTAACACCGTGGAAGAAATGGGTGAACCGTTATCTCCACATACTCAAGCTTCAATGAGAGAACAAGTGAATTTAATTCTGAATGAAGGATCCACTAAGCCTGCTATGGGTCCAGAACCAGACCTGGGAAACTCAAGTCTTGACCCTCGACGTTCGCTTCCCGAGGTAGACTCTTTGGCCGCTCTCAAAGGTAAGGGTGCTGCTGTTCATTCAGACCAAGGAAGAGGAATGTCGGGAAAACACCAAGACTCGCATCAACAAAACAAAGAAACCTGGAGCAACATAGTCTCTAAGAATGTGGTCAATACTATGCCTCATACTGGAAATGCCAAAATCAGCTATAATGAGGACGGAACAGCTACGGTTAAATTCTCAGAAGATTTCTTTAACAAGGCTCAAAAACAATGGGAATCAAGTTTAATTGGATATTTTATTGGAGGCTCTTTTGCTTTCAAATATATTCGAGAGCAAGCACAAAGATTTTGGAAAAATAGGGGTTTAACAGGTGTGTACTATAATACTAAGGGATACTATACATTCAGATTTGGAACAATTGAGGAAAAAAACAGAGCATTGAGCTTGAATACCATTCAAATAGGAGGGAAAACCATGTTTCTCAAACCATGGATTGAAGGTAATAAATTCAAGCGTAATATTATTGAGAAGGTTCCATGTTGGATTAAAATTGTTGATGTCCCAGAAATCCTTTGGTGTAAGGAAGGGTTAAGCTCAATTGCTTGCACAGTTGGAAGGCCTCTGAAATTTGATGCAGTTACGGCTAAATTTGAGCCGCTCAAATACGCGGGTGTTCAAGTCGAACTGGATTATTCTTCTCCGCGCCCAGATTATGTAAGGGTTCCAATTCCGAACTCTAATGATGAAGTCAAATTGGAAATTATATATGGGGAATTGCCTTATTCATGTAGTCTCTGCAAAGCGTTTGGACATTCTCTATCTCGGTGCAATGATAATCCTGAAAGAGTGGTGAAAAAGCCAAGGACTACACAAGAAAGACGAGCAAGGAATGAGACAACTGAAAATGCAACTCCTTCCAACGCTGTAGGATGCATGGACACTGCTCTGGTTCCTTATACAAATGATACGTTTTTTGGATGCCCGGTGGTTCGGGAAGAGGATGAGTATCTGCAACAAGAACAGGATTTCATTGGTGATGGAATTGGTAACATAGAAGCAGAAAATGTTCAAGAGGAGAGCAATGAAGAAATAGAACTAGGTGAGATCATTCCGCTTATCACCATGGGAAACAAATTTCAATCTTTGACTGACTTTGAGGAGACAAATGTGACAAACAACTCAAATGTTTATGAGGAAGAACCATATTCATCAGATGTTGCTTCGAATATGGAGCATACTCATACTCCTACATTTGTTATTGCTCTTGGAACGATTGACCAACATCGGGTTTTAGAGACAAGGGATCCTGCCCTTGCAAGGGAAGAGATATCTACTGACAATAGGACATACAGAATGGGAAGTCAATCAATGACAAAACCTTGCAATTCGAAGAACAAGGCGGATGCTGATGGATTTGTCCCTGTTTTCACCAAGAAAAGCCTCCGACTGGCAGGTAAGCTAGTCAATTACTCTAAACATCAATGAATTTCGGTTCTTGGAATGTTCGTGGCTTAAATAAAAGCTCCCATCAGAAGGAACTACAGAATTTAATTGCTAGCAATTATATTTCGTTCATGTGTTGTATAGAAACTAAAGTGAAAGAGCACAATGCTCGTTCTGTCGCTTCTAGGGTTAATAAAGATTGGGTGTGGCTTCATAACTACGAGCATCACTTCAATGGCCGTTTATGGGTGGGATGGAATCCCTCAATGTGGGCAGTTAATTGTATCTCCAAGTCTGCTCAACAGATGACATGCAATGTTATTTTTTTAGAAAAGCAGTTGCAATTTTATGTTACTTTTGTGTATGCCTTTAACACTCCTCATGAAAGGCTTGCTTTATGGTCTGATATTCAAAGGCTGAGCTCGTCTATGGTTCTTCCCTGGTGCGTTCTAGGTGACTTCAACTCTATTCTCCAAATTAACGAGGTTTCTGGAGGTCGAGAACATTGGACTACTGATATGCAGGCTTTTCAGTCCTGTGTTAATGATGCGTCGCTTGGCCATGTTCGAACTCAAGGGGATTTTTTTACTTGGACAAACAAAAGGAAAACTCCAGAAATTTTGATCTTAAAAAGACTGGATCGCATGTTGGCTAATGCGGCTTGGTTTTCTTCTTTTCCTGAAGGTCAAGTCTTTGTAAAAGAAAGGGGGCTGATGGATCATAATCCCCTACTGTTTGTAACAACTATGCAGCGGGATAGAACCTCAAAAGCCTTCCAGTTTTTCAATTTTATGATTGAAATTCCAGGATTCATTGAAGTGGTTACAGAGGCTTGGTCGGAAAATTTCTCAGGGGATCCAATGTCAATTTTCTGCAAGAAAATGAAGAATGTAAAAAGAGCGTTGGTGGAGCTAAACAAGACTCATGGGAATGTTCATTCGAACGTTTCTACTGCTCGTGATTCCTTGCACCAAATTCAGACTCTTATTAGAGACAACTTAGTAGATCCAACTTTGCTTAGAGAAGAAGATGAGGCTATTAAACATCTTGAAAAATGCATTCTTGAAGAAGAGGCTCTTCTTCTTCAAAAATCTAGAGTGAAATGGCTTTCGCAAGGTGATGGAAATACGGGATTTTTCTTCAATCAGGTAAAGTCGAATTGGAACCATAACAAAATCCTTGCTCTCACCAACGATCAGGGAGAAATTGAGTATGGTTCCTCCAGGGTTTCAAAACTTGCAGTTGACTACTTCAAGGACACTCTTGGGACTCCGGTTATGCATCATTTTCACCACGATTTAATTCCAAATGCTACAGAACCTCTAGTCACTAACCAAGCTCAAGTTTTCATCAACCAGTTGGACGACATTTCTTGTAACACTGTTAATGAATCTCACTGGGATTGCCTTTTAGCCCCAATTTCAGATGCCTTAATTTTCAGAACGCTTAAGTCTTTCAAAAGCAATAGAGCCCCGGGTCCTGATGGTTTCACTCGTGAGTTCTACTTAGCTACGTGGGATGTTGTAGGTTTGAATTTCTGTGCAGCTATTAAGCATTTTTTCAATTCTTGCGATATGAATCCTGCTATAAATTCTACATCGATTGCTTTGATTCCAAAGGTAGGCACTCCTACGCATATTAAAGACTTTAGGCCAATCTCCTTGTGCACTATAATGTACAAATGTATATCAAAAATCATTGCGACCAGGCTTAAAAAGGTTCTCCCCAATGTGATCAATCCAGCTCAGTCTGCGTTTATTAAAGGGCGTAACATTTCGGACAACATTCTTATGGCCCAGGAGCTTTTCCGTGGTTATTCCAGAGACACTGGGGTGGCCAAGTGTGCTCTCAAAATTGATTTACATAAAGCCTTTGACTCCCTGGATTGGAACTTTCTGGTGGCAGTTTTGCATAAAATGAGATTACCGTTTAGATTCATAAAATGGGTGTTTGTTTGTATTTCCACACCTAGATATTCAGTCAAAATAAATGGATCTTTGCAAGGTTATTTCCGAGGTGCAAAAGGTGTCCGGCAAGGTGATCCCTTATCCCCCTATCTCTTCACGATTGCCATGAATATGCTCTCTTGCATTCTGGATGCTAAGCCTCAAAATTACAAGCACCATTGGAAGTGTAAAGACTTGGGTATTAGTCACTTATTTTTTGCTGACGATGTGTTACTGTTTTCGAAAGGAGACAAAGATTCTATCAAGCATACCATGGACTCCTTGGAAAGGTTTTCTTCTATAAGTGGCTTAAAGCCGAGTGCCTCTAAAAGTTCAGTGTTTTTTGGTAACTGTGACAACAATATTATTCGATGGTTTGACTCAACTTTTGGAATCCCTCATGGAACCATCCCAGTCAAATTCCTTGGAGTTCCTCTCATTTCTTCGCACCTCACTGCAAATGACTGCATGCCTCTTGTTGACAGAATTTCTGGTAGAATCATGGCATGGACAAACATTTTCTTATCTCTTGCAGGTAGAGTTCAACTGGTAAAGTCTGTCCTGTTTTCCATGCAGTCTTTTTGGACAAACCACTTCATGCTCCCTGTGTCTGTGCATAATAACTTGCAGCAGCTTTTTACGCGTTTCATTTGGAAAGGTTCTTCTCTCACAAAGGGAGGAAACAAAGTCAGCTGGGCGACCTTGTGCTTGCCAAAAGAAGAAGGTGGTTTAGGCCTTAAAAATATGAAAGATTGGAACAAATCACAGCTTTTACTCCATCTCTGCAAGATTATTACTCAAGCTGACTCTTTATGGCCTCGCTGGGTTAACGCAACTGCTCTTAAGCATAACATATTTTGGACAATGGATATTCCTTCCGATTGTTCTTGGATTTGGAGACGAGTGCTTCAATTAAGACCCTTGGCTCGGCAATTTCTGTCATACAATATCGGGGATGGTCGTAGTATTTCTTTGTGGTTTGATCCGTGGTGGAATTCTCAGTGTTTGGCTACTTCTAAGCATGACCCTATCATTTACCAAGCGGCCTCTTTGCATACGACAGTCTTGCATGATCTTATTGCAACGGGCACTTGGACGTTGCCATCTCCTAATGTCAGGCATCACCATCTAAGTCCGGTGCTTATGCAATGGTTACGTACTTTCATTCCCCCATCTTTTGATCTCAACAAGCCTGATGTCTTGATCTGGGACGGTAGGCCAGTCCGTAAATTAAAAATTTTGCACATATGGGACAGTATTCGCCAAAAGCAGCCTAATGTTGCATGGTTCAAAGGTGTTTGGCATAGACTTGCTATCCCCAGATATGCTCATCATACTTGGTTGGTTTGCCATGGGAGGATTAACACTCTTCAGAGACTGGCTTCTTTTGGTTTGGAGGTTATCGATCTGTGTTATCTCTGTGTTGGAGGCAGAGAATCAATTGATCATCTTCATATTTCCTGTACTTATAGTAGTCGCATCCTTAACCTCATGGGGGACATGCTGGGCCTTCCTATTCAGGCCACCTCCTGGTCTCAGCTGCTGTCCTCCTGGTTGAATATCCAAGACCCGATTCTTAGACACTTGGCTCTTCTATCTTTACAGGTTTTTGCTTATTACGTTTGGAGGGAACGAAATTGCAGGGCTCACAACAAAGGTTCTATCTTCCCTGCATCCCTGTTCAGTGGCATTATCCGAGATATCAAGGCCCGTTTGCTTGCCTCTCCTTGGTTCACCAAAACAGCTTGTAGTCTTACTTATAATCGTTGGTTTAGTTTGTAGAGGTTGTAGCCAGTCTTTGCTTGTGTTTGTTCTCTTCTTTGTCAGACATCTCTATGTTTATCATAGAGCTCGGGTAAATCCCTTGTAAATCTGTTCTTCTTTTTAATATATGCAGTTTAGCGAAAAAATGTATGTAACTATGTATGTATGAATGTATGTATGTATATATGTATATATGTATGTATGCATGTACGTATGCATGTATAATTAATAGTTATGTATGTATGTATGTACGTACGTATGCATGTATAATTAATAATTATCTACAAATGTACATTCTAATTAATAATTATACATTATCTGAGTTAAGCCAACTGAGATTTATCTACAAATTAATACATATAAACAAAAATATGTAGTATGTGTATGTATGTATCCACAAAAATTTATATATGTATGTATTTATGTTTGTACATGTGTATATGTATAAATATGCATATTAATTATACAACAATTAATAGATTACAAATAATGAAATATTAATAGATTATACAATATAAATGTATGTATGTATGTATGCATGCATGCATGTATGTATGTATGTATGTATGTTATATAGTATTTATGCATGTATGTATTTATATAATATTATAGTATATTATTATATATATATATATATATCCACATAAATTTATATATGTGTGTATTTATGTTTGTACATGTGTTTGTATATATAAATATGCATATTAATTATACAACAATTAATATATTACAAATAATGAAATATTAATAGATTATACAACATAAATGTATGTATGTATGTATGTATGTATGTATGTATGTATGTATATAGTGCTTATGCATGTATAATTAATAATTATGTATGTACAGTAGAACCTCGATAAATGAATGTTCAATAAATGAATAACCTCGTCTAATGAATAAATTTATTCGGTCCCAACTTGGTACAATGGGCTTAACGAATAACCTCGCTTAATGCATTAACGAATAAATACAAATGAAGTTTTTAAGGCCCTATGTAAATATAAATGAATAATCACTATATTTCAAATAATATATTTTTATTTATATAATATATCATGAATACATTTCATCCTATGACTAATTTTCAAACACATTAATAAGTCATATTTTTTCGAAAAATGCCTCCAAAGTTGATTGTTTCTTTCCTTCCCCAAAATGCATCTGATCCTTGATTTTGTGTAAATCATGCACCACTTCTGCAATATTTTGATCATGTTGCAGCATGTATTTTTGTATAGTGACAATAGCTTAAAAAGCTTCTCTTGTGGACACTTGTGGTATAATGATACTATCATCGGCTTCGTGATTATTTGTCTCATCATTTAGTACAACTTCAATAATTAATTTCTTCGTCCGTAGGAGATTCCATAACCGCATTATCCTTTTCAGGAGATTCCATGATCGCCTTATCCTTTGCAGGATAGTAAAAAAAGATGTTCAACATCCATCACATTTCTATAGTTCAATTTTGAAAAAAGTTTAGTTAAATCTTGGATCGCTGACCATCTTCTACTTCACGAACATCAACTTCTTCTCATCGGAATTTTACAATGGTAAAAAAGTTTAAAAATATCATCTAAATGAATTATTATTCATTTATCGATAAATAAATATTATATTCATTAATCGATAAATAAATAATCTCGCCAAATGAATATATTTTTTTGGTCCCAAAGGTATTCATTTATCGAGGTTCTACTGTATGTATGGATGTATGTATGTATATATATGTGTGTATGTACATATGCATGTATAATTATTTATGTTTATGTATGTATAATTAATAATTATGTATGTAGTGTATGTATGTATATATGTATGTATGTATGTGTGTATGTACGTATACATGTATATTTATTTATGTATGTGTAGTATAATTAATAATTATGTATGTATGTATATATGTGTTTATGTATGTAGATAATGATTTTTAATATAAGCTCAAATGTTCACATAGCTCAACTGGTTATGGTGTTGCATTAGTTATGCAAGGTCATGGGTTCGAATCCTTTGAATAACATTATTTTTACAAATATTTAGAGTTAAGTTTGGAGTGAGGTTCGGAGGGTCCGAGCCTATGAATAAATTTGCTCAGGGGTTTGGGTGTATTAGATATACTAGCTTATAGCCTGTGCAAAGCACGCCGTGCGATGCACGGTTGCTTGTAAATCTTTTAATTATATTTTATTATTAAAGTTTTAAGTTGTATATATATTTTTATTAATAAAATAATTTATAACTTTATAATCCCATGTATATAAATATTATTAAAATTATTTATTTTGAATTATTATAGTTGTGTATGTGGTGCATATTAATATTAATACATATTATTTAGGTTATGTGTTTTTTTTTAATTTTATTAATAATAGATATTTAACCAAACCAAAGAGTGACCAAAAAAAGAGTACAAAAAAAGAGTGACCAAAAAAAGAGTATCAAACCAAATATACACTGTTTTGCTTATATTTTGAATTATTATAGTTGTATTTTGAATTATTATATTTGTGTATGTGGTGCATATTAATATTAATACATATTATTTAGGCCATGTGTGTTTTTTTTTTGAATTATATTAATAATAGAGATTTAACCAAACCAAAGAGTGACCAAAAAAAGAGTACCAAAAAAGAGTACCAAAAAGAGTAACCAAAAAGAGAATACCAAACCAAATATATCATGTTTTGCTTATAATAGTATAGTATAGATAGTATAGATAGATAGATAGATTATAGTTGTATTTTGAATTATTATATTTGTGTATGTGGTGCATATTAATACATATTATTTAGGCTATGTGTGTTTTTTTTTTTAATTTTATTAATAATAGAGATTTAACCAAACCAAAGAGTGACCAAAAAAAGAGTACCAAAAAAGAGTGACAAAAAAAAGAGTACCAAACCAAATATACCCTGTTATATTAATATTAATACATATTATTTAGGCTATGTGTGTTTTTTTTTAATTTTATTAATAATAGAGATTTAACCAAACCAAAGAGTGACCAAAAAAGAGTACCAAAAAAGAGTGACAAAAAAAAAAGAGTACCAAACCAAATATACCCTGTTTTGCTTATAATAGTATAGTATAGATAATATTATAAATATTACTTTTAATATGTTGATAAAATTTAAATTTTAGACCATAATTTAGTATTAATTTTTTATTAAACTGTTGTTGGCGGGATTCGAACATTAGATCTTCAAACGGCCATGATCTATTTGAGTTGAAGATCTAACAGTTATAAATGTGGATAACCAAAAATGAGGAACCATTATGCATTTTAAGAAAACATTAATTAGATGATACATTTTTTTTATACCCATTATAAATGCATTGATTTTTAAGAATATAAGTTCTTTTATATGTTTGGTCATTCCTATTAATTACTATACAATTTTTAAAAAGGATAATTTATGGAAAATGATCGCAATTTTACATTGCTTTCACTAATTTGGGGAAGCAAATTGATTATCTTAAAAATTAATAATTCATTAAAAATTGTAATACTCAATAAATATAGAAGATATGGGTCGAAATATATCCCTCTAAATTGTTGGTTAGTTATTAGGAATTATAATATCATATAAATAAAATTATCTGTAGTTTTTTTAAAAGAAATGGTTTAAGTTTGGAAAATAGAAATGAAAGCTAACATATTTTAAAAGTAATTATTTTTTTTAAAATTAAAGATAAAATAATGGTTAGTTACTAAAAATTATAATATTATATTTAAGAAAAAAGTAGAGAAAAAATGGGATTTTAATGTTTTGGTCGTTATTTTTAGGGCTTTTTTGATAAATAAATTGCTAAAAGTAATTTTTTACAATTTTACTTTATTAAGAAAGACTATTTACAAATTTATCATTTTAATTACAATTATACGAATTATTTTTTTTAAATTGCAAAAATACGGGAATTGTGGGAGTAACTTTGTGATTCACTTTTCACGCGTTTACCATTTTTCTGTGTTGCTTCGTTGTTACACGCGCTCTTCTCGAGCTGTCCGGAAAGTTACGTTTTTTTTTATATAAAATGTTAATTAAATTTATTTTTAATTCAAGTAAAATTATGGCTAAAATTATAGGGTTGAACCAAACTACCAATTATCCACTACTTTACTTATTACAGATAATAGATTAGTTGTCCATCAATCTAATTATTTTACCATCCAATGTCAAATATATCTTAGCTCAAACCACTTTTCAACCGCATTAAAGTATACGCGATCAAAATAATATAATCAAGTAGAGGGTTATGATTTTCACAAGTAGTAGCACACCAATGTTAAAGATGTCATGCAATAGTGCGTGTTGGTTTTAATAGTCTTATCAAATAAAATTGTGGTTTGGAAACTATCGCTAAACTTGATGAAAAACGATAACTAGAAAAATTAAATTTTGAAAATGCCCGGTCCAGCCCGATTTTTAAAAAGTCCCAGCTTTTTAAAGACCGGATTCCGAAGAATTTTTTGTGCATCTCTTGTAGTATTGGTTTGCTTTAAATAAATAAAGGTTTAGAGTTTAAATTCCATGACCGCTGATAGGAGTGCTTGGAGACGCAAGATCAGAGTGGTGGATTCTCTTTTAGGGAGCGGTTCTGTTGTTGAGAGCCTCAGAGTTGGGTTATCTCGGTTAGCTTTATCTTAGAAGTTCGTCTTTTCGGTCTCTTTTCGCTATTTTTCTATTTTTTGTCTTGTTTGTTTTCTGGTTATGCAGTTGCAGGGAGCTTGGCCAGGTGTCAGCTTAGTGTGTCCAAAGACATGGGCGCAGGGATCTGTGGATCAGAGTTTTTCGAGATCGGAGTGGACAACCCCCGGTAGGTAAGTCCCATGTGATCAAAGCCATGGGGTTCAGGTATGACTGCGATATTTACCAAATTTTTTGAAGCCTTTGTAAATAGCACACACTATTCTTATGTTGTGCACTAAGCTGGGGGTTTTCACGGAAACAGCCTCCCTACTGTGAAGTAGGGGCATGGTCTGCGTACATCTCACCCTCCCCAGACCCTGCTCTGTGCGGGATATACTGGGTATGTTTGGTTTGGTTTGGTTAGTTTAAATTCCATCAACTATATATTAAAACTAACGTAACAACCCGTGCCTTGCACGAGTCTCTATATACACGTCAATGATTTTGTTGTGAGGAAGAAGTAGTGCAGATTGTTTTGGTCATAATGAGGCGCAATGACCTCTGTCAGCAAGTATTGTAACCATAAATGTAGTCATGCCATGACTTTGAGGTTTGTTAGTATTATGGGTTTAGAAATTAAAGTTTAGGATTGGAAACTCATTAACCATCTATTTACATCGTAATAGTTTGCAGTATTGGTTTGTTTTAAATGAATAAAAGTTTAGAATTTAAATTCCATCAACTATATACTAAATTAAAAATATTGCTAAATGTGTGAAAATATAAAAATTTTATCAAAAAAGAACAAATTTAAATACCAAATATCAAAATACACATTAAATATTTTAAATGTTGAAAAAAAATTGTACATCATATCAATTATAAAGTAATATCAATATATTTATAACGAATATATAATACATAATACATGGCATGAAAGTGGGCACCAACCAACTAGCCCCTGAACACATAATTCGATGAGATTTCAGGATAATTATCCTTTGTTGATAAAATTCTTTTAAGTTTTCTCAAATACCATACCAAAAAATTACAGGCCTAAACCATAATAACAAACGTAAATTAAAATAATGTAATTTAACCATAATTTTTTATTAGCAGACAACTAGAATGTGTATATCTATATATAAACCATACATTAAATTAGCATTTGTATAATTTCATGCTATTTTTATTGAATTAACATTTCACTTGATCTCATGAGTCATGAACAACTCTCGTACATTGATATTTCATGCGAAAGCAGTTTGTATTTGTTTTGTTTTTTCCAGTTTCCAACTTTTCATGAATATAAGTACAGCCATATACATACAATCACCAATTCAGATTTACTGCTATATGTAGAACACAATAAAACCATACTTGTTACTTGTAACATCTAATAATTGATTCGTAAAATGTATTTTCTTCTCCCAATAGTCTAGTTCGTGCGGAGTAACATCCCAAAATGCCCACCATGCATGCTCCAAAAAATTTAGTAAGATTTAGTTGTTATATTATTAGCGTGAGCCGAGATTCTAGTAAGATATAGTGTGATGGTGAGTTGTAGTACATGATCGGTGATTTGTAGTATGTGGTTGATGGCGGTATAAAACTGTGATTTGCAGGCTAAAATAGTTTAGAGCCGAGTGTAAACATATTTCCACTTATCTAACACATGCCGCTTTACTACAAACTAGCATAATAGCCCGTGCAAGGCACGGGCCATTTTCTAGTATTGTACATAAATGTTCTTCGTCTTGGGTTTGAGATGTTAGTAATGATAGCAAGCAGTGATTATCCAGGTAAAAGTTCCATTTATCTAACCAAGTAGACTGTTGGGTATGAGGAGAAGTTACCATTGTGTGACAATTTTTGCATCCTCGCAGTATTGCTGAAGTAAGAATTTCCTCAAAACAGGTGTACACCCGAGAACAGTTTAAGCAACAAATATAATACCATCAATTTTCGTGTTTTATAAATGCCAACTTATTTTTGCATGAAAGTCTAAATTTATAGTATTAACCATGGAAGCAACACATATGCTGATTCAAATACCAGATGGAGTAGCACAACTCCAAATGTAATGTCTTGTATTGTGGAATGAAACAAATAAGAAGTTGTTGACTCTAAAATAGTAAAACAAAATGCATATAAAAAACAAATTCTAAACAGTCCTCTGATGTGAATTTTCAAGCAAGCTTTTGCTTTTTCTTCCTGTTGCCAGATGAGCCACCATCGGAGTCATTGATAACTGGATTTGTGAAGTTCTGAGACGCGATTGACAAATATTAGTTAGTGTATAATGTAGTAAGTTAGTGAATTACTTGGCTTAATAGTAGTTAATGTATAATAATTTTCAATAGAAATATCATGTCACATAGCAAGATTGGAGTTAATTTAGTACCAAATATTCAAACCACTGAAGTTTCTAATCCCGCGTACATGGAAAATGGCAATGGGTAAGAATTCCTAGGTACGATATGAACTTTAACAACTTAGGCAGTCAACGCTTAATCAATGACAATTTAATATTATAGTCATGATGGCTTCATGGTAAAATATAGATCTAGGGACTAACAGTAATTCATAGTTGTATGCTAGTGCCACTTGCAAATATTAAAGCTGGAAAGGACATGAAGTTCCTCATTTAACCTTGCCTCGTGTTGGTTTTTGTAGCATGACTGGATGCTAATGTACGCCAATTAACCTCAATAGAATATTTTAATGCATTAAAGCGGAAAAATATCCTCCACATTCAGAGGCTAAATGGCAGGTGACAATGGTGATTCTACCATACTTGTCAAGGCATAAAGACGAGGCTAGACGACATTGTACCGCCTAACCGCCTAGGCGATTATGCGTTCGCCTAGGCGACATTAGGCGGATTATACGTTTACCTATATATATTGGGTATATTTTATATATACATACATTTATATGTTATAATAAAATAGAGTAACAATAATTATATTTCAAAAGTAAAATTCTTAGAGTAAAGACTATGTCTGAACTCTTAAGCGTACAAATCAAGTAGGCAAGTAGCTCCTTTAGGTAAATTAGATAAACTCATCAAGAACAGGTTGATTTTGGTTTCCTGGCTGTTTCTGACTTGAACTTGGTATTTCACCATAATCATCTTCAATATCTTCGTCATCTTTATCATCTGGAAGTATGTCATCGTGTGCTTCTTCCTCACTTTCAGAGTCATGCAACTGGAAAGTATAATTGGAACGAGCACAAGAAGAACTTGCACCATGATCGTGTCGATTATATGTTAACATATCCCCTGACCTTGGGTTGGTATTGGTTTCTCCACCTTGATCACGATTTCTACTACGAAGATTACGCACTGCACTTGCTGGACCAGCAGCTATAGCAACATGTTCCCACAAAAGATCTTCTCCACGATGAACAACTTCACCATCAGGATTACCAACCCATTCACCACTCCAATTAAAGTCTTCAAGTGCAATCGGATCAAACTTCTCCCCAAGCTCACGACGCTTTTGAAATCGTTCTGCAATCTTTTCATTGTACTGAATATATACAAGATCATTCAGCCTCTTATGTTCCAAGCGATTTCTTCTTTTAGTGTGAATCTATAAAAATTCAAACAAATAGATTTTGTCTAAGCTGTAAATCGCAAACTGGTGCTATGGTAAATAAATTTAAATTAATGGAAGTTCAGTATCCTTACAAACTCAAAAGTGCTCCAGTTTCGCTCACAGCCCGAGGAAGAGCAACAGAGGCCAACAATGCATTTTGCTATCATCGCAAGGTCAAGTGCACGACCCCCGAAAGCACTCCACCAGTCCACTGACATATACAACAAACCAGAAATTAATTGATAAACATACTAAGACAGTAAGATTCGAAATAATTATGTAATAATGTACGGAAGTAGTTACTTACGAGTACTCTTCGTTTTTCTTTGATCAATTGCCATTTGTCTTGCAAAGTTTTCTCTGGTGTGCTCATAATTATCAGTTTGGTTACTTATTTCATTTCTTGTCTCAACATCAGGCACCATCTTTTCTAAGACATCATTGAAATCTTCTCTGAGCTTGCAAGCATTACGATAGTCATTCTCTTGTATGTCAAAAAATCTTCCAGGATTTAGAAACAAACCAGCAGCATACAATTGAACCCCCATCTGCGTATCCCAACGTTTTTCAATAATATCAATAACAAATTTGCAAAGTGATGCTTTGTTCTCAAAAGATTCTCGAATAGTCTTTTTCGCTTTTTCAATTGCAGCAATAATATCCGGCATTGCTGGTTGTTCATCAGCATCGACGGCTCTCAAGGCAACTAGAAGTGGTTGTGATGCCCTAATGCAATTACCAACATTATTCCAGAATGAAGTTGAAATAATCAACTCATAAATTTGTTTTCCAGCCTCTGTTTTAGCCAAGTTCGACCTGGTCCAGTCTCCATCTATGAAAAGCTGCCTTAATGGGTCTTGAAATTTACATAAACATTGCAATGTGAGAAAAGCTGTGGCAAATCTAGTTGCTCCAGGTCTCACAAGTTCTCTGCCTCCTGTTTTTGTCGTCATTGCATTATGAAGACGACCATGTCTATAAATAAAAGTTGTTACCCTTTTGGCATTCTTGATTGTAGCATCAAATACTTTGTAGCTGCCAATATCCTCCAACATTAAATCTATGCAATGAGCAGCGCAAGGAGTCCAGAACATAGTTGGAAATCTTTCAGTTGTTAGTAATATACATGCCTTCTTGTAGTTAGCACCATTATCCGTCACAATCTGAACCACATACTCCTTCCCGATCTCTTCAATTTTGCTTTGTAGTAAATTTGCCAACATCAAATGATCGTGGGACTCACTCGAAGCATCCACGGAACCCATGAAAAATGTTCCATCAGGGCTGTTTACGAGAAAGTTAATCAAGTGCCTGCCTCTTCTATCCGTCCAACCATCCGACATGAGAGTACAACCATATTTTTTCCAAGCACTCTCATGTTTTGTTCGTAACTGGTCAGTTTGTTTCTTCACCTTTTCAAGCAATGGAACTCTTAGTTCGTGATATGATGGAGGCTTTAAACCTGGTCCGTATCAGCCCACTGACTCAATCATGACTTCATAATGCCTTGAATTTGCGACATTAAACGGTATGCCACATGCATAAAAGAACTTTGCAATGTGTAAATACACTCTTTCTTTTTCTTCTGGCGTCTTTCGAATGTTCTCCAAAGTTGTTTGCTTTACATCTTTGCGATGCCTCTCGTGAACTACTTCTTCCGGACTCTTCCTTAGCATAGACACAACTGTCTTGGCAGGCTTTGGAGGTGGAGCTTGGGGCTTTGCAAAATCATAAAGAGTTGATGCTCTCTTCCTTTTTGCAGAAGTCCCAGAACTTGGAACAAATACAGAGGCACCAGTAGATTGTGTATTTTGCCCCGATATCTCTTGAACATCACTATCATCTCCTTCATCACCCATATCATCTAATGTGATTGGTTTTTGTCTTTTCTTACTGATCAGTGCTTCACGCATCTCTTTCATGATTTCAGGAGTTGTCTTGGGACACTTGCTAACATCGGCATAATTAGCTGCCAAGTGTTGCTTGAGTCTGTTGATTCCTTGTTTTATTTGTTTCCCGCAAAGTACACACTCAATACATTCTTTACGATCCGGATTAGGCCAAAACCCATACTTCCACCCGGGATCACCTGAGTTTGCCTTACGTTTAGGATCAGTTTTCGGATCAATCGCTTCGTTGCTCTTTCCAGATTCAGCCATTACATACACT
Source organism: Kitagawia praeruptora (assembly GCA_037693485.1). Lineage (NCBI taxonomy): Eukaryota > Viridiplantae > Streptophyta > Magnoliopsida > Apiales > Apiaceae > Kitagawia > Kitagawia praeruptora. The sequence goes on from CM075347.1 coordinate 15,541,141, forward strand.
GATACACTACAAAAAAGCACAATTAAAAGCATAATTACATGTTTGCAGTTGTTCAAACATATATACATACATATATATGTATGTATATACAAGAGAAAAAGAGAAGAATAGTTGTATGTATATACATATATATGTATGTATGTATGGATGAATCGAAGATTGAAGAACAAATAAGTACATACCTAAAAGATCGTTGTCGGATTGAAAGCTTGTGGATCGTTGTCGAGTCGTCGATGTTATAAATTAGGTTATGAGTTGTGAGTCTGTGACGGCTGTCGATGTTATAACTTAAAATGGGCTGGACATATGAAATAGGTTGGGCTGGACTGGACAATATAAAGTATGTGGGCTTGGGTCAAAAAAAAAAAAATAGGACCAGTCAAAATAAGGCGAATAAGACGGGATTTAGACGAATTAGGCGTCGCCTAGCCGCCTAGTCGTCCCTAGGCGTCGCCTACCCACTGAAAATCAAGACGGGTCGGACGACTACCCATTTTTAACCGCCTAGCCGCCTAGGCGGCGCCTAGGCGACGCCTAGGCGACGTCTTAACAACTATGGATTCTACGACAAACAAAGTAAAGATATATCGAAATAACTTTATAATTATAAATATATTAAAAGATACTAAAATTTTAACTTTAATTTTAATTTGCATAATAATTTTGTAATATACATACCATTTTCAAGAATCAAATATTGTTTAATATGATTAGGTTTTATAAAATTTGAATAAATATCTATACAAAAACTATTTGGGTTGTTTTGCTAGTTTGAGAAGGAAGACCTGATGCGGAGAAAGCAAAGAAGTTTCTGGTTATGAAAGATTCGATATCGTCTCGACAGACAATTATTTAGCAAAGTCGAATCATTTTCATTTTCAACATTATTCAGCAATGTGGAACCATTTTCTTTTTCAACAATATGCATTACCATTACTCCCATGTTCCGATCTTGAAAATTATTTTCACGATGGCCGCCACTATTTTTTTGGCAAACTAACATTCCAATAATAAATGACACAGCACATGGGAGGACAATATATATAAGAGAAATATATATAAAAGAAGATAGATCTGATCTCTATGATAGAAAAAGTAAAGGTTTTACGCTATCAGTGGTATTGAGTGTTTTTTTTTATACAAAATTTTGGAGCTAATCATAGAGAGTTCTATTCAAAGTTAAAAAAAGAATACCTTACTCGAAGGAGGTCAGGAGTTTCAGAATCTGATAGATCTAAGACCATTTTGATAGAAACCTATTCAGCAAAGAGGATTATGTTCATTTTCAAGAATCTGCGTACTCATGTCCGCTGATATTTGCAGTTGTGGCCTTGCAGTGTGTACATCTGAATAGGAACCTGTAAAGATATGTGCCAATCAATCTTTAAATACATTCCGTAATTGCTATTCATGTAATTATCATTAATGAAGATAATTAAAAAAATCTAGTAGCCGGATCCATGTACTCAGACTTTGCTTCCCTGGATCGTGGATTAACATAGCTGTGTGAGCAACAGTCTATGTAATGCTATGTGATGCCACAATTATTTACAAAAATATCCACACATCTAAAAAACTTTAAACAACTCAACATTATGGTCAGAGATTACCAGTTGACTTTTGAAAGCTCTCAAGTAATTGCAGGTAAAGAGGAACTGAGACCATGCATTATCGGTAACAGTCACTAATTTTAATAAAATGACTAATTTTATTAGCTCATTATACAAATCCAATGTTGGGTTACAAATTACAACATATATAAGAGCAAATTGCAAAGTGGTAGTCGTACTTTATACCGAATTTCAAAAAAGTTTCCAAGTTTTCAATCACAAATTAATAGCCAGCTTTTATCTCTACCTTTTAAAAGAATGGTTCCTGTTAATTTTTGAACATGAAAGGGTGCCATTCTTATAAAAAATGGAAACAAAACTTGGGTATTGTTTAAAAAAAATTAACAGGAGCTATTTTTTAAAAAGCAGAGACTAAAGCTGGCCATAATTTTGCGAACTTGAATTCTTGGCAACAATCACACTCTGTAATTTACTCTATATACAATTAAGGTGGGAGCAAATAATGAGTGACAGAATTATGATATTAGAAAGCAGCTATAACATATATACAAAATTACTACTTTATTTTTGTTCACTTCTAGCTGGATATATGAAGTAGCAGAGGATGCCATGAATAATTGGCACGTTTGCACGAGCCTGTGTAAGTCAGTTTATATAACACATTATAATTGTTACAATTGGACCACGATAAAGTAATGGAGGGTATAGCATAAAACAATTAGCATAGGTAAACATGTGAAAGAAAGTAAATCCACAAACCATATTCTTTAACTTTAAATCTTTTAGGTTCCAGAAAAAGTGATCTCCTCTTGTTTGCTTTTAAAAAAATCCACCAACCTAATCATTCTACTCTAAATCGTTGAAATACCAGAATACAAGATAATATTATTTGCTACAGCATTCTGGTACAAGATAATCGTTGAAATAAAGTCTATCGGAAGTAGGATTATTTTGGTGCAACTAAACTACTGTTTATGATGGGATCATTCTGAGAAGTCTCAAAGATTCTTTTAAGAAAACATTAGAATCGTTGGTGCATTCACCAGTTGTAGTAATATATATATCACGATTTGCATTTATCGAACATAAAATTACGTGTTTCATTTTATTTATTTTTTTGCCTACAAGGCTATACTCTAGATCTTGCTACTCAAATTGGGTGTTCTATTATTCATCCAGCGCCAAGTTTATCCACTTTCAAGATATAGGATGCAAAGTTAATAGTGGTCAGGGTGAGATCTTTATCTATTAGCAAATGGCTTATAATTAGGCTATTGATCCAAAGGCTTAATTTGATATGAACTATGTCAGTTTATGATTTATTCATTTTAACACAATTACAAAGGTCTTTAACAATCAAAGTATTTATTGCATAGCCAACGATAATTTATTATAAAATTGGGAAAATCAGGCATACACATAATTCCACAAAATGCAAATTAAAGCCATTGGATACAGACCTGTGGAAACCAAGGATGATCCACTCCAAGTCTATAGCCAAGATGTAATCAGCCCTATGGAAGGGAGTTGGGCAGAGCATAGCGTATAGGAGGTTTAATTTCATGAAAATTAAGGATATTTAGGCCATTTCACGGAGGGTTTTTTTGGCTCAGTTTATCCTTATGTTGGCTTATTATATATAGAAGAAGAGAAGAAGATTCTTACTTTCTGTTTTGGTATCTTGCAATTATATACTTCAACTGTTCCAACATTTTTGTTCCTTCTCCTATTGATCTCCTAATTATCTCATTGTCTCATGTTCCAACATTTTTGTTCCTTCTCCTTTTGATCTCCTAATTATCTCATTGTCTCCTTCCGTTTTTCTAATTTTTTTAATAATAAAGTAACTTTAATTAAGCAGTTAACTAAAGTATATTTGAGATACAGATGTGATTATCCATATATTTCATGAGAATCTGAGCGACACAGTCATAATCACTGGAATATAACTATAAACAAACAACCTCCTGTAAACATGAATAAAATTTAACTATGCAATAGAAATAACTGGACTATTCATAGAATTTGTCATAATCATATATATACACAAACATATATATTTTTTATAGAATTTCTTAAACATATATATACACATAAAACCTCCTCTAAACATGAATTAAAAATTGAGATTGAGACAAAGTAGTGAAGATTACCTATGCAATTAGAAATAGGGTTATGAGGATTAGGGGTGAATAGAACGAAAATAAAGAGAAGTTGTGGAGACCAGGGTAGCCGGGCTTGGGATTCCGAATCTCAGTCATGAACAGGCAAAACCATGAACTCGAATGTTATGGCATCGGATGCCATCGGTGAAATGCCTATATCGGTGAGGCAGAGAATTTGGTCGTTATGGCATGCTTGTAAATCAGGAAAAATCAGGGTTATCTCGGTAATTTCATAGGGGTTATTTTTGGTCGTTATGGCATGCTTGTAAATCAGGAAAAATCAGGGTTATCTCGGTAATTTCATAGGGGTTATTTTTGCTCAATTAACCCTTGTGTTCTCCTATTATAGAGAGAATAGATAGATAGATAGATGGATAGATTTTTATTGCCTAGCAAAAAGTGAATATGTAGCTCGGGCTGATTTGCATATGTAGCTCGGCCTGATTTGCACCGCATGGGCCAAGGTAAATCTGATTTTTTTTGTTTTTTACAACTACCTGCCCACATCAATGTACCACAAAACACCTAGGAAGAATTTATGATAAAACAAGGACTCTGCCACTTTAACAGGCAGCCCTTCTCGAGGTTCAAATCTAGTGAATAGTATATGTTCTTATCAGTTTGATATCGGGTTAAATGGCAGTTAGGTCACTCAACTGACTCAAAACTTTCAGTTGGATCATCCAACTCAAAAAGTTTTCAATCATGTCACTTAACAAATAAAAACTTTCAATCAGGTCATTAAACACGTTAAAAACTTTCAGTCAACTCATTAAACACGTTAAAATCAGGTCATTAAACACGTTAAAATCATGTCATTTAACGTGTTTTTATTTGTTAAGTGACCGGACTGAAAGTTTTTATTTGTTAAGTGACCTGATTGAAAAAATTTTGAGTTGGATGAACCAACTGAAAGTTTCCAGTCAGTTGAGTGACCTAACTGCCATTTAACCCGTTTGATATCTGATAGATGAGCCAATGGTTCACATGATATTAAAATAATTTTATGAGGGTGAATGCCGGCGATAGCTATGTTATTGTGGCGTTCTAGCGTTGCTCTTGTGTTTGCACTATTGCTTGAGTTTGGCGCACCCACCACAATTCAGTCTTTAAGTTTCTACAATTCTAAGTTTAAGGTGCTAGCTCTGGCTTTGCGTTCTGTCTGTATAATTTAACCGGATTTGATTTTCAAATTATAAACTGCATAAAAAATTATAAAATGCATAAAGGATTGAAGAAGATACAATTTTGATTTGCACATTATTGTCAAATGTATTTTAAAATCGTTATGTGAATGTTAAGGACCAAATTTCTGTGAGGCATATTAGTTTGAATATTTCACCTTCATAGTTCATACGATAAAAAGGTGCTTGTAGGCATTTTGCAAAAAAAAAAAAAAAAAGGTGCATGTAAAGAGCTGATACGATATCTGTTCAAAGCTTTCTCTGTAGAGATCCCGATTGAAATACTCAACAAGAGTTTCTCATACATAACTTCAAACACCTGGCTCCGTTTATTACTCTGAATTTTACATCTTGGATCTTGGTCGCTGTTGTTGGAGGAATTTCGTAACAACACGAAATCGGAGGTGTGTTGGAATTGTAGAGCGATGTGGTTGTTTTAGGGGATTTATGGTTTATGAAAAAAGAGGAGCTGGACTCGGCAGGTGTCTCGATTTGTCTCGTGTATCGGATTCCATATGCCAAGATTCCTACGCACCTATGTTTATATAGGATCAAGCCCACGTAGTTCTGTGAAATTGATTTGTGTATATCCCTTAGAGACTTTAGGGATAAAATTCGTTAATCTGGGTGATTACTGATTTTATCTGATTTAATCTTATCGTTGTGATATCTTCCTGATTTGAAGAATATCGTTTGGAGATATTTTCCGTAATTGATTGATTGAGATTGATTGTTTCCTCATTTCAGGGAGAGGATAAAACTTAGAGGTTAAGCAATAATTATTAATCTGAACTAATAATTAGTAAATATTAGGAATTTGGGAGATTATTAGACATTCCAAAATTATGGCATAACAACTAGCCCCCAGTTCTTCAGTGTAGCTTGCTGCAGTGGAGAACTAAGAATTCTTCAAGCTCTCAATTTCGCGAGTCAGCTGAAAAAACTGAAAATATAGATGATTAGAAAAACACTTAGAGCACCATTGTGCTCGTTAGACGTATGCGGATGCAAGAATGATAGCATGCGATGACCAGTGTAAAATATACGTTTGCCAAGGTTTTCAAATGTGCGAGCATATATAATATTTTTGAAATCCTTTGCGATCCTTGTTGTCTAGTTAGGACCTTGGCGCTTGTATATATCTCGAGTAGGCATGCATGCTTTTCAAGTGTCTGATGCAACCACATAAGGATGTGTCTAGCGGAGTCTTCACTGAGAGATGTCTCAGTGAAGAGATGTAGATGAGATCTTGGCGAAGAGATGTAGATAGTTTGCATAGGGATGCCTCCACCCATGCGATCTTGTGAGATCTGGCCATGGGCCTTCAATAAAGATAGTTTGCATAGGGATGCCTCCACCCATGCGATCTTTAGAGGTCTGGCCATGGGCCTTCAATAATCCAGATGGTGTTGCACTGCACTTTACTAAGCATGTAGCATTACGAGATTTATAGCTTGTCCAGGCTACCCTACTTGACAATTTAGTTCGCAAGTTTGAAAATATTTTTGACATATATGTACTATTGCGACGATATATGAAAAATATTTTACAAATCCAAATGCAATAATAAATATGCTCTTTTAAAAGTGTCGCGATATTTATTTTCTTTGAAAATAATGATCCTTTTGTAGAAAATCTTTTACAAAATTATGCGTCTCGTATATGTATTTTTTTCCTTTAAAGAATGCAGCTCGTACGGGATTGTAAAATTAATCCGCAATTCATCAATATGTAAATATCCACAATTAATCAGTATAAGTATCTCGTACGATATTTTCTAAATCGTAATAATTTTACAAGCATAAAAATAGATAGCTCGCACGAATTTTTTGAATAATAAATATTTTTCTTGAAAAATATTTAAAAACATGAATCTCATGTATGATGTATGCATGGCAGGATATATGTGCAATATATTAAAATCGCAGGAAATAAATTTAAAAGATAAAAAACTTATTTTTTTGATATTGAAATCCAGCCGGTTAATTTTCGAGTCACATCCATAGTTGCGTTTGCTTGCATTGCCATTTACTGGCCATCTTTTTTTTTAATTCTTCTCGCAAGTCACCTGCTTTTTTGCTGTTGCTATTTTCTTCCTTTTTTCTTTAATTCAGTGTGTCCCACCCTCTTGTATCTTGATTGTAGAGGCTCTGTTTGTTTGCCTGCGCGTTGTATTTAACATCACCATTTGTTTCACCTGTTTGTTCATGTTCCTCCGATTTTTTTTGTAATTTTTTTATCCACTGGTCCCACGAACTCAACTCTTTGTCATCCCCGTCTTCTTTTTATTTGTTAAACTCTTGCGGGTTCCATACTTTGTATGCAATATGTCGCTGATTCTCTTGTTGCTGCTTGCTGGTATGAGCCTGTTTCCATCTTGCCTTTCTCTTTTTCGTGTTAATTGTATACCTCCGTAACCAGTTTTTTCTTTTTTTGCCGATGTTCCCAAATCGCAACCGTCATTTTTTTTTATTATTGACCCCTCCACCGCCTTCCTGTCCGAGTCACTTTGATTGTATTCGAACACCGTAAATTATGAATTATTCGTGCTCCTCGAATAATTAATTAATCCCTCCTTCTAGCGCCAAATGTTGTTGGAGGAATTTCGTAACAACACGAAATCGGAGGTGTGTTGGAATTGTAGAGCGATGTGGTTGTTTTAAGGGATTTAGGGTTTATGAAAAAAGAAGGGCTGGACTCGGCAGGTGTCTCGATTTGTCTCGTGTATCGGATTCCATATGCCAAGATGCCTACGTACCTATGTTTATATAGGATCAAGCCCACGTAGTTCTGTGAAATTGATTTGTGTCTATCCCTTAGAGACTTTAGGGATAAACTTCGTTAATCTGGGTGATTACTGATTTTATCTGATTTAATCTTATCGTTGTGATATCTTCCTGATTTGAAGAATATCGTTTGGAGATATTTTCCGTAATTGATTGATTGAGATTGATTGTTTCCTCATTTCAGGAAGAGGATAAAACTTAGCGGTTAAGCAATAATTATTAATCTGAATTAATAATTAGTAAATATTAGGAATTTGGGAGATTATTAGACATGTCAAAATTATGGCATAACAGTCGCGATTTCCTTGGTTTGGTCCATACGAGCACATTCGAGCCCAACTTCTTGTTGCTTGCTTCCTGATTCATGTTTGATTGCTATTTCTAGCATTGTTGAACATCGCAAAGATGTGTATTATTTGAACGATTTGGTGATATTTTTATAAATTAGAAATATATGAAACAAATTTGGAACACGTATGTGAGGAATGCACGATCACCAAAAGTGTGGGAGAATACCGTTGTGGTTTCTGATGCCAAAGCAACTTCTTTCCCGACCACCAATAGGCAACTATATGTCTTTGCAAGCATTTAAATGGAAATGACCTTGCAACAAATTATTGAATGCTTTCATGTTTGAAATTGGGAAATGTTATTTCCAGACCCATTTTTTAATTTCCAGAGCTATTTGTAGCATATTGTATCACAATACGCAACACTTTTTGAATGCAGGAGGCATATGCTACAAATGTTGCTCTGGAAATAAAAAAACAGCTCTGGAAATAACATTTCCCTTGAAATTTTAGACATTTTACAATACATTTTAAAGATTACAAAACCTTAATTATTGTAACATACAAGATCTTACTTATTAAAGTTAAAGTATGAGGTACTCCATTTGTTCTTTTATTATATATATAGAAGAAGATACATTGTTATATAGCACTATATGCGTAATCTTAATTATAGCATCGCCTCATAACTCAACGATTTATTTAGTTTATTTAATCGATAATTGATAACTGACTTGGAGTACAAATCTCATATATATATATATAAATGTTTGAAATTTCCTTTCAAAACTTCATATCTTTCTTATTTCGCTAATTAATTTGCTATATTTTGTATAGTATTTAACATACCATTTTATAAATAAACTATATATTATATGTAATTATTAACCAATAATCAATATGTAATCCAAATCGCATTTGTATATTTTTTTTATAAATTTTATAAAAATTCATATTTTTAGTATGCCTATAATTTAATTGATTCTAATTTGACAAACCAATTTTAATTTAGTGCATTTTTTATTAAATTCCACAACAAAATTAACCACGAGCACTTCATATGTGATATTGTACGTTAACAAAATAGTTGATCTCAAAGAATAATTATTTTATCTATGCATTTCATATATGAGATTATGAACAAAACAATTTATCTCATAATAATAATTATTTTCACCATTTCAAAAATATAAGAAAATTTTCTGTAAAATTTATTTAGATGGGTAGGTCTATAAATAATTATAAAAAAATAACGCACAAGTTATAATATGAGTACTTTTATCTTAAATGAATAGTTTAATATATATTAAACATGATATAACCTAAAAGTATTTATGTATGTGGTTAATGAATTCCATTATAAGTATAAATGTCCATCTACCCAAATTGCTTCATATGTGATATTGTTAACAAAATAGTTGAACTCATAGAATAATTATTTTATCTATGCATTTCATATATGAGATTATGAACAAAACAATTTATCTCAAAATAATAATTATTTTCTCTATTTCAAAAGTATAAGAAAATTTTCTGTAAAATTTACTTAGATGGGTAGGTCTATATAAATAATTATAAAAAAATAATGCGCACAAGTTATAATATAAGATTTTATCTTAAATGAATAGTTTAATATATATTAAACATGATATAATCCAAAAGTATTTATGTATGTGGTTAATGAATTCCATTATAAGTATATATAAATGTCCATCTAGCCAAATTGGTATTGGTTGGTGAGTTTAGTTTCATTATGAGAGGTCATGGACAACTCCTTGGAACAACAATATTTTTTAAATATTATAATTGAGTTAGGTTCGGAGTTAGTAATATAATCAAGTAGAGGGTTATGGTTTTCACAAGTAGTAGCACACCAATGTTAAAGATGTCATGCAATAGTGTGTGTTGGTTTTAATAGTCTTATCAAATAAAATTGTGGTTTAGAAATTATCGCTAAACTTGATGGAAAACAATGATTAGAAAAAATAGGATTTTCGAATCCACTCATCCCTTCAATTGAAAGTCCATCGTTATTGTCCACTTATTTCTATCTAACGTCTACATACGAATTCAAAACAAGAAACTAGATTAAATCATGTTGTTTGCCTTTGGTTTCTTGGTCGTGTCCTTGTCATTCTTAGGTTTATTACTATTACCCTTCTTAGAGACAGTCTTCCTTTTCTGTCGTACAGTTGCTACATTCACCTTTGAGCTTCCGTGCTCAGTGGGCACCATATGTCCCTGTTTGGACTTGTGTTGTTCTTGTACCAAGATGTCCAGCATAAGGTTGGTCCAGGTGATCTCTCCTTTCTGTCTTTTCAGGGAGAGAGAGAACTCTTCCCAAGACTTTGGGAGTTTTTCAATCACACTCATCACCTTAAACTTTTCGGGGAGGTCCATTCCGGACTCCTTCAAAGCATGCACTATCATCTCGAATTCATGCACTTGCTCAGTCATGGACTTATTGTCCACCAGCTTGAAATCAAGGAACCTAGCCACAGAATACTTTTCCAGACCTTGTGAGTCAGTATTATGTGTCTGGTCCAGCTTCTCCCATAAGAGTTTTGCAATGTAGGCATCAGAGGATTACACATCAAATAAGGTGTTCGTTAGAGCATCCAAAATGGCCGCCCTAGCCACCCCATGCTTCTCAGCCCACTTCGCAAAACCCTTAACTGATTCAGCCTTTTCTTGATCCACAACCAGCTTCTCATATTCCACAACAGGCCACAAACCCTTTACAGTCAACCACAACTTCATCCTTTTCTGCCAACGAGAAAAACCAACGCCCCCATTGAATTTCTCTCGCAAGCCAGTTAATTCAACGGGTTGTGGAAAACTGTAAGTGGTCCAATCTATGACACCAGCAGATGCAACCGAACTACCACTAGCAGGAATTTCACTCTCGTTAACCATTATTGATAAGTGGATTTTATATCCACTTGAAACGTTCCATATCGGCTTAAATTGATTGACTTGTCTCAAGTTTGTGGTAGTTTTGATATGTTTTGTTTAATTATGTAGGGTTGAAGAAATGTCGATTAACGGTGTAGTTTCCGTCGTTTTTTGGAGTTGATTTATGTTATGGAATGGAGAATGGAGGCTAATGTCAACTACCAAAAAGTATACAAGTCAATTATGCTAAATACTATATAACAGATTATCTCTTCAAGAATGTTGGAAATATTAACTAATACAGCAACATAGAGGCAGTTATACATCATATTTAACAAGTCAAGGCCAAGCAAACAATTAACGAAACAAAACACGAAGTTAGAAAGCATGCATATCAGTAACTGTAAGAACGAAGGAAAGATAAAAGACATACCAGCAGCCATAGCTATAACAGTATATCAAACAAGTATGAAAAGCAGCTGAGTCGTCAGGCCTTGCTCCAAAACCTGACTGCTCTTGAAGAGATAATCGGCCCCACTTACACTGTGTTGGGATGCTTGCAACACCTCTCCCAGGATAAAATAGCTCCGAGTAAGATGATCACAGCAACCAGAATACTCGACTTCGACTGGCACCCCAGTCGCCGAAAAAACCCACAAGCAAAGTAGCTTCGACGAGAAGGGAATAGAGAGTGTATAGAGGAGAAGAGAATGTAGGGTGTGGTATATCAAAACCAGCAGCTTAGCTCTCTATTTATAGGAGAGGCCAAACGTAACTGATACCACCCTCATCAATATTGTAACCCTCATTCCATTTAATAAGAATGAAACGGTAGATTTAATATAATCAAAACGGCTGTAACAACTGATTTTAAATTAAATAAATCATAACGGTTACGTTATATTTTATCCACACATTTCAGTTTTATTTTAATTGATCCGAATATATATATATTATCAAATTCTATCCAGGCCCCATAACCCAACATCAGGATCTGATCCATCAGGATTTTCGTCCGTCAGGATCTGATGTCCATGAGTCATCAGGATCTGGTACCGTTAAGATTTTATCCATCAGGACTTGGCCCATCAGTATTAGATGTCTGACCAGTTTCACATGATTCTAATTAAAATATTATTAAACACTTAAATAAAATCCCTCGCCCAGGTCGCCTCGCGTACGCGAGACGCCGAGACATTCGTCCTTCGCCCGAGCCGAACCGAGTCGAGACGAGACGTGACTTGGCGTGGCAAGGCGGGCGGCAGCGCGCGTGTGAGTGCACGCGCGCGCGTGAAGCACACAGTAACACCATGCACCATCATATATCTTAGTAGTTGTACACTACCCATGTGTGTGATTCTATATAAAGCCAACAACCTCTTTTATTTATTTCAATGTGGGACAAATACACATTCTCATTTTCAAGCTCTTTCAAGCTACCCTCTACAACTCTATTTCTCTATGAATTTCACTAAAAAAATTACTTAGACCCATATATGAAAATTTAAGTCCTCATAGCAAGGAACAATTTCCAATCGTTAAAATTCGGAATTAACATCAAGAACATAAAATACTTATACTCTAAAAACTCCATTTTCTAACACTTGATCCACATTTTATTGTCTGATAACCTTTATTATTCCTTTTCAAAGTACCATTTTCATCAAAATAAATATAAAAAAAGGATCATTTTAAAATTCAATTTTGAAACTTTATTTGAATTTATTTGATTATATTTGTAATGAAATCATCATTAATGAGTTAAATATGTTATGAAATAATTTTGGTTCTTGAAAAATTTAAATAACATGAATTATGTGATATTTATGTTGATAAGAACAAGATAGCGGAATTTGTTTGTAGAAAAAAGTAAAAGAATGTAGTACAAACTAGATTTGTAAAATATGTGTTACAATTGGCCTTTTTGATCAGATTTATAAATTTGAATGCTTTTAATCATATTCATAAATTTGATCTAAATTGGTCATATTTTTTGCACAATAAGTGTTAAATTTAAAATTTTAAAACTCTAAAAATTTCTGTCAAATCTAGTCACAAATTTGACGGATTTTGCTAAATTTGACTAGAGTGTCGGTCAAATTTAACCAAATACTCCGTATGATAATTGGAGGTCAAATTTAGCTAATTGTGATGAGAATTTTTAGACCAAAATATGAATAAAATTATTCAAACAATTGATGACTTAATTTGAAATGCATTTTGTTTAGGTCACTCAAATGAGATCTGATAATCAAGTATCTACAACAATTTATATTTATAGTTTGTGGATACCAAATATTCCGCCTGATATTAGTTGTTTATATTAAAGGATTGCATAATTTAGCACTTAAAATAAATCGTAATCAACATTTGCAACTTGTAATCATAAGAAAAGACATATGAAGAGTCATTTACAAAACATATGAAGATCGTCGTCATTTACATTACATTTTGAATCGGTAGCTTCATGTAAAAAATGTCGGGTCCTGCAGGTATGTAATACATAAATGTAAACTTCATTTCCATGCACTTATATCAAACATACATGACTATTGCCTATAATTATATTTGGGGTCAAAGAAAATTGTGAGTGTATTTTTACATTAAAACTAGCTAGGAAATTATAATCAAATGTTTCTTTAACTTGTATCATTATGGGGGTACGAAGTAAACTTAAATGTTTAATTAACCTAGCTGAATTCCAGAATTTGGTGATGTAAATAAATTTCTATTAAGCTACTCTTCATAAATTTTGAAATGGGAATATAAAAAGGTTAGGAGGGTGTTTGGGGTTGCTTAAAATAAGTTACTTTTGACTTAATGGAGGTATTTTTAACTTAAAGGAGAAAGTAAAGTTGTTTGCTTTAAGTTGAATGAATGTGTTTGGGTAATTTTACTTAAAGTTAAATGGGGATTTAATAATTTTGACTTAAAATGAAATTTTACTTAAAAAAATTTTAAATTCATAATATTTAAACTTTGCAAGAGTTTTGGAAGTTTTTTGAAAAAAAAAAAAAAAAACTCCATAAGTCATAAGTCAAAAGTACCTAAATGGAACTTATGACTTAAAGCAGTTTTTTTAACTTAAAGCGGACTTAAAGCCCTTATTGCCAAACACTACATTTTCTACTTATTGCTTTTTTTAAGCAATAAGCAACTTGCCCAAACGGGCTCTAGGTCAGACTAGTACTGTGTGGTTGGTTGTTATAAAAGATCAACCTTTGCTATTGTTAAATCACGAATTCATCAAATCAACAATTCATCTCTGATTTTTTTGATTTTTTTAATAAAAGAAGTGATTGTTGTTTAACTTATTAAAGTTAGAAAAAAAGTCACTAAGATTCATCTTTGATAATTACATGAAATTATATAAAGGGTTTTCTAATGTAAAATATTAAAAACCATTTTCTAACTACATATATGCAATATTTGGAAAATTACAACAACATCCTCCTATTTTATATGAGATTTCGTAATAACCTTTATGTGTTATTTTTATGTCCTTGAATAACTAAAGTGTTATTTTTAATCTAAGGTACAAATTTTTGAATATGTGATATATATGCATGATACTTTGAGTGGTTATGTTTGACAATGCTTTGGTGTTCTCGATAGTTTACCAAGGAGCCGCACAGATCAACAACTTACCATCATTTTCCTGTGTGAACACTGTTAGGAATCTGCCCGATTCTCTGCGAATGCGGAAGCAATTTGGTAAATAGATGACATGCGCTTAGATCCCACAAATATACATGATAGTAATGAAGCAACAAACCAACAATACAGTAAAAGAGACAAGAGATTTAACGTGGTTCGGCCCAGCCTACATCCACAAGAGCAACAACTTCACACTAGATAAAAGATATTACAATATCCGGGTATCCGGCCCCTTGAATTTCATACAAAAATTCAGCCCTACAATACCTATTATGTATATCCCCAACTCACTGAAGTGTTTATCTCAAAACCTCCCCCTATCACTATTTCCCGACAACCTTTCCTTCTCTCCCTCTCCCAACCCGGACAGTGCCACACAACCTGATAGAAAGACCCCTGCAGCGGGACCACCTCCGATGGCTGCAGTCAGACCCAAGTACCCTAAGGAATAGTTTAGGCACGAGGACCTTCTACCCCGACACTTCCTGAAAGCGGGCTAAACCGACTTCCCTACTAGACGGACTATCTAGCAGCTATACAGAGAGAAGAGAGAAAAGAGAAAGGTGTAAGAAATATGGAATGAGGATATGGGTATTTATAGGAGTTAGTAGTAGGTGGGGGGTTGGTGAAGGTTGAAGTTTGGTGTGTGAATTTGGCAAGAATGTCAACCGGCTGCCTAACAATCTCCCCCTCTTTCCAAACTCACAGCTCTTCACTTGCACTCCATATCTGCGCCCTACGACAAAACTCCCCCCGAGTCCAAGACTCCAAACTATACCCTAGTTTGCACATTCATTCTCGAATGCCCACTTGCTATACGCACAAGTGTACCATTGACCTCTATTTGTCCAACTACATACATGTGAAGCAATCTGTTGTATACACACATACTCACTTGATTCACGTCGGCCAATCCCATATGTAGTCCATCACACACGCAAGTGTGACCATCACACACACAAGTTTGACCATCGATCTTTCATTTACTCCCCAACTGCATATCAAACAAATCAATCTATTGCATGGTTCACTGCTCACTTGATTCGTGTTGATCGATGCCCATATGCAGCTGCAACACACCAACTACTTGTTGATGTTGTGGAATCCCTTCGACCAAGCATCCATCCCAGCAGTCTTTGCACCATCGTCTAGACTGGAAGGCAATACAACCGCAGTAGTATCCTTCAAGTCAATCTTCCCTTGTGCACGAGATAACCAGATTTTCGAAGTTCCAGTACGTTCTGGCCACGTACTAATCAGACGATATATTCCCCCACGTAGCTCTCCCTTTATCCGAACCACACGGCCTCTTTTGATATTCATAGCTCCCCCTACTACAGAGCATCTATAGCCTTCTGAAGCTAACCGACCGATAGATATTAGATTCTTCCTCAGCTTAGGCACATATCTTACCCCGTTCAAGCTGCGAACTATTCCATCGAACATTTTGATTTTCACAATTCCAATCCCCTTGATCTCACAAGTAGATCCATCAGCCAAAGAAACTGTTTCATTCTTTGTATCTTGGAATTTGTCAAAATGCCCCCTCTCGGAACATACATGGTAAGATGACCCTGAGTCTAATATCCATTCTCCTGGAGAACTAGTGCCTCGATTGAAGACGGTGCAAACATCTTCACAATCGAGAGTAACCACAACCAATGATGCATCTGGATCCTTCTTATTAAGCGGACAATTCGGCCTAATATGACCCCACTCCTTGCAACCTGATAATGTGTATTTTATACACATTTTACCTTTTATTCTCCTGCATTTTTGTTAGTTTCGAATGTTGTTTTATCGATATTAATTACGTTTTCATCTTTCAGTGCCTCATGCTTAATTGTTGAAAAGATGGATTATTTTGGGCTTTAAAGTGAAGATTATTCTAGAGGGAAGTTAGAAGATGCGAGCTCACGATACCGGGAGGTTTTTAATGTGTCATCTTGAAGATTTTGTCTCGCACGACCGCTCCGCAAACCGTTCGCTAGGTCGTTCAAAGAGTTTAAATGGAGCAGATTTTTGCACGACCGTGCAGGCATGTACACGGCCGTGCAGGCATGTACACGGCCGTGCAAAAATGTACTGTGCATAAAAGAAGTCAATCCCTACATTTATATATCTCTTATCTTCATAACACAATGGGGGCATCTCTAACCTAGCTTCTTCATCTCATCTTGTAACCTCATCTTGTAAATATAATTAGAGTAGAGATAACATTTATTACTCATAATCTAGCACTGATTATGAGTAACTAACTCTATATATTTGGCTCAAGGAGGATCTCTTGTATCAAAACCCATTCAATTAAAGTAAGATTTATTTAACTCTATCTTGAATACTTGTGATGTATTGTTTATGATTTTGCTTGGAGATTTGTAAGTTGCTTCATCTTGCTCTTCTTGTAATTTCAATTGCTAATTGTTTGTGCTAATCCGTAATTGTTAGTACATTCATTGTAGTAGCACAAGGTTTGGCGTGCCTAAACTTCAAGATTCAAGTACAAATACCTAGGTTGAGCTTCTCATCCTTGGGTTTGTCCTAGCCTCTCTTTGATTGATTCCTTGATTTGGTTATACTAGTAGTGCTTCATTATTGGTAGCTATTTTCAAGAGAGCTAATTTATGTGCTTCACTAAATTAGTGTTTTTAGAAGAGAAATAAGTGATTGTGTGCTTCACCAATTATCTTGGTTAGGTAGAGATGGATATATTTTGCTTGTTGGGTTGAAGTGCTTGAGTTTCCATAATCCTTGGGTCAAATATCTCTTTATCTTGCTAATTTACTCATTGTGTTGTTGTGTTTGTAAAATTGGATGATTGCCATTAACTTAGTTTTGTTTCTCTAGCAATTTATTTCTTGTATGCAAGGTGTTTGATAAAACACCACAACCAAACTAAACCCCCCCCCCCATTTTACACTTCTAGATTTTAAGAGATAATATACTCGGAATCAATATTGATAGTCCTTCCCTGTGAACGAACTACGAAAACTCTACCTTCAAATTGGCGCCGCTGCCGGGGAAGGTAACAATATTAATTTTGAGTTAATTGTTTCTTATATTTTAGATTTTATCTTTGTATATAATTTTTTTTTTATTTCTTTGTTTTTTTTGTGTCATGAACTAACCCTTTCAGGAGACGATGGATAGTTATTGTGGTTGGAATAACGCTCAAGATTTCACCTATGATCAAGAACGATATCAAGATTTTAATTCTTTTCAGAATTTTAATGCGTATCAGGTGAATTCTTTATATTCTACAAACTCTTGCTATGATCCTTACCCTCCTAACATCGATTATTCATATGCTTTTGAAAATCAATATTATGATCCGCCATATAATTCTCATGGCCATCAAGGGTCTCCTTCATCTTCCTTATCATCATTGGAGGAAATGATAAAACAAATGGCGGCAAACAACCGCCAATTTGCTTTTGAACATCAATGTTATGATCCACAATATAATTCCCAAGATCATCAAGGGTCTTCTTCATCTACATTGTCATTTGAAGAAATAATGAAGCAAATGGCGGCAAATAACCTCAAATTTCAAAACACCACTCTTCAAAGTATATCCAACTTGGAAAAGAGCACTTCTCAAATGGAAAAGAACATTTCTCAAAGTATATCCAACTTAGAAGAGCAAATGAGTCAACTAGCCGAAAATGTGAATCGATTAGCGGAGGTCAATTCTCCTATTAATCATGATTCTTGTTTTGTATTTGATGAAAATGTCGTGCATGATGACTTTTCTTGTTTAGTTGACGTTTGTCCTATGCCTGATAATGATAAATTGGATGTAGTTGAGGATCTACCAAATTTAGAAAATACTTTTGTACTTAATGAATTGGTAGATGAGATAAAAATTGATGAATGTCCAATTGAAATTGAGAAGGAATTTGAGCTTAAGATTGATGAGGTTGAAATGTTTGCTTGGGTATATAAGGATCCAATTTGGGAAGAGTTTTTGAGTCGTGCTTATAATGATTATTCTGACGATTTTTCTAGCTACTTTGATTTTTCAGAGTCTCTTGAAGATGTGAAGATCATAAAAATATTTTTATATTTTTATGGATCAAAGGTATATTTGCACACCTTGTTCTTATTATTGATTCGTAGGTATGTGCATTTATTTGCTTTTTCACCTCATTAGTTAGAATAGTTGTATAAATAAGTCGAGCCAACGACAATAAACAAAGCGCTTTTTGGGAGGCAACCCAAGGTATGTATGTGTTTATATATTATTATGTTTGTGTTATGTTGGTGTTATGCATATTGTGAGTTTGAGGATTAATCTAAATATTAGTGAGTGGGGATTCCATTTTTCATCTATTTTAATTCTAAGAAAATAAAAAAAAATGTGGTGTGATTAATGAATTTTATAATAGATTTTCAAAAAAAAAAATTGTAAAAATTAAGACCCACTTAATAATATTTAGTATCATTTATTCTATTTTTTTTTTTTTTAATTTTTTATATTATTCCACACTTGCCTTGATGTGTTTGTTCATATTTTCAAAATTTTAGAGGCATTGCAACAATTTTTAACAGATTTATACACAGGCCTGTGCACGGCCGTGCAACAGACCGTGTACAAATCTGTTGCTTTTGTCCAAATTATGGTTCAACTGCTTGTACGGGCCGTGCAATTCTCTTCTTCCCTTTAATTCAAACGCCATCCACACCATTCCGCCTCGTCTCCTCCATTCTCACCGCTCCTGCAATTCAACTCACAACCAAAACACCAACAACGCCATCAATCCTCCCTGCAACGTCGCGCCTCCATTCCGCCGTCCAACCCATCACTTCCGACCATTCCCTTATCTCTTCACAACATCACAGCCTTCCCCTTCACCCTCTCATCTCCACAAATCTCCCGTCAACAACCGAACCCCTCCGTTCATCCTCATACACTCCCCAACCATCGCTGCAACCATTCCACCTCGTTCCACCTCCATTCTTCATTCCGTTCGCCTACACCCATCCTCTCACACCTCCACTCCATCCACACCACCGCTACAATTCCTTCGTCTTCCGACCTGTTCACCACGCCATTACCGCCACTCCATTCCGTTTTCCCCCATTTCTTTTCCCCATCCTTCACCACAATGCAACCTCCACCAATTCAATTCGCACAACCGTCACGGCAACACCATTCCTCCACCACGATTCAACATCCAATCCCCTCTGCTGCTGCTGCCTTCACCACCGAACAACATCCGACCAACCCACCTTTCACCTCTCCCATTTCACCTGCTAACACATTCCCTCCTCTTCTCGCAGCACCCCCCTTCAATCCGTCCATTTCATCTCCGATCACCAGACCCGCGTCTCCACCATTCTTCACTGAAGCCACTGCCGTGACTTTCCTCTACTCCGTCCACCTCACGTTGCTGCCTCTCACCCATTTCCCTCTCCCACCTCGACAGCAATTCCATTCTTTCACCCAGCAGCCTACCGTCCTCCTCTGTTATTCACGAATACACCTGCCAACAGCCCCCTTCCCTTTTGTTTAGTTTTTGTTTTATTTGTTTGTTTTGTTTTATTTTTTTTTTGTTTTTTATTTATTTCATTTATTTTTATTCACTTATTTAATTATGGTTTTCAATTTTAATTTTCCAAATTTTGTTTTTTATTTTGTTTTAATTTAGATTTTCACTTTGATTTTATTTTTATATTTTGATTTTAAGTTTTTAATTTTCTAATTAAACAATTTATATATATAAAAAATCAATTATTTTCACTTTAAATTTGATTTTTGATTTTATTAATAATTGGTTAGTTATTTATTTTATTTTTATTTTTATTTTATTTAATTTTTTTTAAAAAAAAAATTCAAAAGCAATTTTTTTAATTATTTCTATATCCTTAATTAGTGTATTAAATTAGCTTTGAGGGTGTTGGATATTGGCTTGTTGGTTATTTTTGTTAGGTTGCTTGTGGTGTATGACATTGATTCAAATCGTGGATTGCAATTTCGGAGTGGAATTTTGACAAATATGAGTGGCGCTTCTTGCCTTTGCTCCCGGTCCTTGTTGTTTATTTTCAAGGGAGTTTTCTTTCACTTTTATCTCTACTCCATTTTTATTTGTCATGCATGAGGACATGCCAGGTTTTAAGTGGGGGAAGGATTGTTAATAAGTATGTCCGTCTCATTTGCATGTGGGAACAAGTTTAGTCATAAAGCTTAATTACTTGTTTGTAAAATTTAAGACATTGTATTGAGCTTGTAACCATGTTTTCTCCTATTTCGTGTCTAGCATTACCAATTTGATGTGAATCTATAAGTTTGATGCACCTTATTGCCACACACGCACTTAAAATGGCATGAAAAGTCTAGATTGTTGTAATTAAATTGTGAATATGACGATTATCTCTTAGCATGCATGGAATCAAGTAGAGAAGATGTTATTACAACTTAAACCTTGTGAGGCCTTAAACGATGATTTCTTTTGCTTGTATGTTGCTCCCTCTTTATGTATGTTTGTTGCTCTAGGGCTTGCATTAAACCTTCATTTATGGATGCACCATAATAAGGATTTTTTTTAGGATAACCATTTGAGCCTTTTTAGCTTGTGAACCATGAAAATAATCCCTAGTTACCCCCCTTTTGAAGCTTATATCCATATTTTTCTTCGTCACTCTCCCCTTTTATACATGAGTCATAGCCAAATACTTCACTCTCGACCTAGTTGAGCTAGTTGAGTCTTGGAAAGAATTGATTGATGAGCATGAGAATTTGGGGATGTTGTGAAGAAGAATAATGTTATTTATTGTAAGTGGGAACTAGTTTGTGTATGTCTAAATGTGGTTCAAAGTTCTTTGTAGTATTTATTTATGTTGCATCCCCTTTGCTAAAAAAAAAAAAAAGAAAGCAATAAGTAAAGGGGTATAAAAAAAAAAGAGAGAAAAGAAAAAAAAAGAGCAATAAATCTTTGTACTTTATTTTGTTCATTTTTCTTGGTAAATGTGGTTGTGTTTTGTAATTGTAAATGAGTGGAGATATGCTTCAGTTTGAGAATTTGGTGTATGAAGAGAGCAAGCGTCATTTTTTTGACTCAACTAGCGAGACTTTTACACCTTCCTTGAACTTAAATTTTCACACCTTCACCCAAGCCTCGTTACAACCCATTTTATAAATTCCTTGTTTTTGGTGCAATCCAAAATTTAGGTGGACATGCAAGGTCAAGTAGAGCGCATGCATTTAGACTTGGAGTTTAGTGAAATCTCTAACCCGTACTTGTGCGATACATAATTGAGAGATGTGAGATTTTTCACCATATAATTCCATCTTCTTAATGCGAGCCCATGTATGCTTTGTGATCATCTTGTCTAGTGTTCACGATTGAAGTGCATTCATTCTATCTTTAATGTCATGGTTACATTTTGCACAAGGTGTGTTATCTTGATTCTTAAATTGGTTGTTAGCTCGTTGTAGTGGATGACATGGTGAATAGCTCTATGTGTTTGATTTTAGTTACAAGTAGATGTATCGGCATGCTTGGCTTGTTTCCTATTTGTTTAACGATTCGGACTTGTGAGTGTAGTAGTTAGTTTAATTAGTAGGTATTGTTAGTTTCTTGTTTATTAGTGATTTTTGTGATTTTGTGGGTACATCTTCTATAAACCCTCACGAGACCTCACTCGTCCACTAGGGCTACCTAGGGGTTCCAAGGGCTTGTTGCATATGCCAAATGCAACCGTGATCACCTACGGAAGTGGTACTAGTTAGGAGTATATGGTTATGTTGTATTCAGTTTGCTCGGGACTAGCAAAGTTCAAGTGGGGGAAGATTTGATAATGTGTATTTTATACACATTTTACCTTTTATTCTCCTGCATTTTTGTTAGTTTCGAATGTTGTTTTATCGATATTAATTACGTTTTCATCTTTCAGTGCCTCATGCTTAATTGTTGAAAAGATGGATTATTTTGGGCTTTAAAGTGAAGATTATTCTAGAGGGAAGTTAGAAGATGCGAGCTCACGATACCGGGAGGTTTTTAATGTGTCATCTTGAAGATTTTGTCTCGCACGACCGCTCCGCAAACCGTTCGCTAGGTCGTTCAAAGAGTTTAAATGGAGCAGATTTTTGCACGACCGTGCAGGCATGTACACGGCCGTGCAAAAATGTGCTGTGCATAAAAGAAGTCAATCCCTACATTTATATATCTCTTATCTTCATAACACAATGGGGGCATCTCTAACCTAGCTTCTTCATCTCATCTTGTAACCTCATCTTGTAAATATAATTAGAGTAGAGATAACATTTATTACTCATAATCTAGCATTGATTATGAGTAACTAACTCTATATATTTGGCTCAAGGAGGATCTCTTGTATCAAAACCCATTCAATTGAAGTAAGATTTATTTAACTCTATCTTGAATACTTGTGATGTATTGTTTATGATTTTGCTTGGAGATTTGTAAGTTGCTTCATCTTGCTCTTCTTGTAGTTTCAATTGCTAATTGTTTGTGCTAATCCGTAATTGTTAGTACATTCATTGTAGTAGCACAAGGTTTGGCGTGCCTAAACTTCAAGATTCAAGTACAAATACCTAGGTTGAGCTTCTCATCCTTGGGTTTGTCCTAGCCTCTCTTTGATTGATTCCTTGATTTGGTTATACTAGTAGTGCTTCATTATTGGTAGCTATTTTCAAGAGAGCTAATTTATGTGCTTCACTAAATTAGTGTTTTTAGAAGAGAAATAAGTGATTGTGTGCTTCACCAATTATCTTGGTTAGGTAGAGATGGATATATTTTGCTTGTTGGGTTGAAGTGCTTGAGTTTCCATAATCCTTGGGTCAAATATCTCTTTATCTTGCTAATTTACTCATTGTGTTGTTGTGTTTGTAAAATTGGATGATTGCCATTAACTTAGTTTTGTTTCTCTAGCAATTTATTTCTTGTATGCAAGGTGTTTGATAAAACACCACAACCAAACTAACCCCCCCCCCCCCCATTTTACACTTCTAGATTTTAAGAGATAATATACTCGGAATCAATATTGATAGTCCTTCCCTGTGAACGAACTACGAAAACTCTACCTTCACAACCAAAGCACTGCATGCCCTTTTCCCTGTATCTAGATTTACCCCTGCTATTGGTAGATCCTCTCACAGCACCTCTTCCTCTATTATTTTGACTACGCAAAGCCAAAACTGTCATTCCGTCCTTGTCACCATCCTGGTTCTTCCTTCCAGCATTTGACAAAAGTGCTGACTGAACCTCCTCCATTTTTAACGTGTCCTTTCCGTACAAAATGGTTGTGACCAAATGATCGAATGACTCCGGAAGCGAAGTAAGAAGAATAAGGGCCTTATCTTCTTCCTCCAATTTTACATCAACCTTTTCAAGTTGATCAACAATACCATTAAACACATTCATGTGCTCAATAACATTGCCTTGAGCTGCCATCTTCAACTTGTATAACTCGCGCTTTAGATTTAACTTTGTAGTCAAGTTCTTCCCGAGATACAATGTCTCCAACTTTGACCATAATACCTTCGGCGTGCTTTCGTCAACAACATTATTGATAATATTATCAGCAATGCATAGTCTGATGGTACTCATGCATTGTGACTCAGCATCCTCCCAATCTTCATCGCTCATCTTTGTTGGTTTTCCCTCCTTCCCCTTTAAAGCCCTTGCTAGCTTCTGTTGGGTTAGGATATCCTTTACCCTTCTCTGCCAAAGAGTAAAACTTCCTTTACCATCATATGGAGTCACCGTGAATCCTTTAATACTTGCCATGATCTCCGTTTGCACACAACAACCAATCCAAACAACTAAATCAATTGGCCAAGTAAGTGTAAGAAACAATGGGAGCACTTCTGTCAAAACGGTGCCAAATTAGACAACCACTTTTCTTAACGACTTTCCTTCGGCACCAATAATTTAGACACAACTAGCTCTGATGCCAACTATTAGGAATCTGCCCGATTCCCTGCGAATGCGGAAGCGATTTGGTAAATAGGTGCGCTTAGATCCCACAAATATACGTGATAGTAATGAAGCAACAAACCAACAATACAGTAAAAGAGACAAGAGATTTAACGTGGTTCGGCCCAGCCTACATCCACAAGAGCAACAACTTCACACTAGATAAAAGAGATTACAATATCCGGGTATCCGGCCCCTTGAATTTCATACAAAAATTCAGCCCTACAATACCTATTATGTATATCCCTAACTAACTGAAGTGTTTATCTCAAAACCTCCCCCTATCACTATTTCCCGACAACCTTTCCTTCTCTCCCTCTCCCAACCCGGACAGTGCCACACAACCTGATAGAAAGACCCCTACAACGGGACCACCTCCGATGGCTGCAGTCAGACCCAAGTACCCTAAGGAATAGTTTAGGCACGAGGACCTTCTATCCCGACACTTCCTGAAAGTGGGCTAAATCGACTTCCCTACTAGACGGACTATCTAGCAGCTATACAGAGAAAAGAGAGAAAAGAGAAAGGTGTAAGAAATATGGAATGAGGATATGGGTATTTATAGGAGTTAGTAGTAGGTGGGGGGTTGGTGAAGGTTGAAGTTTGGTGTGTGAATTTGGCAAGAATGTCAACCGGCTGCCTAACAAACACATCATTTGATGTATTAATTTCTCTTAGACAAAAGAATCCTACTTAACCTAATTCTCTTCTAATCGAGTTCAATGATGCTCTGGTGGCGTGTTGGAAACTCCCGTGCTAAAAACTAAACAGTTATAGCAACGTATACAAAAACATGTCCTTAAGGTCTTAACCTAGTAGTTTCTCTCTATATATATATATAAATGAATTTTATAGAAATTTGAAGGTGATGAGTTAGTTCAAGTGATTACAAGATTTACAAGATTTATGTGAGTTTTGTTATTTTCACACCGTTTTGTGTTAGCTTTGTTATTTTCTCACCGATTATGTGAGTATGGTGATTGATTTAGTAATAAAAGTTTTTAGGGGATTGCATTCTCGGTCGATAACTCAAACTGGTTATGGTGGAAGCGAAATTGGAAGTGGCGAAGTTTGTGTAAATACCATTTTCAACAAATCACGTGATGCCGTATGGCTTAAAATCAGTGATTGTTTCTATATTTTGTTTGTTCGACTCCAATGTTTATGTAGATGCCGTATGACTTTTTATTATTGAATTATCTCATTACTAAAAAAAAGATTTGTTTCTGGCACATTCTAAAATTGATAATTTATTAGCTAATAGACTATATTCCTGAAATAAACAATTGTATAGAAATAGATGCAATGAAAACAATATAAAAATTAGCGATCGCTACAGGGTCAAATTAGGGGTGCAATTTAAACCGAGCCGGCTCGAACTCGACTCGAGCTCGACTCAAAAAAGTGGACTCGACTCGGCTCGAACTCACTATTGAGCTCAAGCTCGAACACGTTTTTGGGCTCGATTAAAAACTCGAGTCGAGCCGAGTTTTTTTGAGCTCCACTCGAATCGACTCGAATCGACTCGATAAACTCGAACTCGGCTCGAACTCGAACTCGATTAATTTTTTTTTAAAATAGTCATGTGTTCATTATTTTTTGTGTCGTCACTCAACTATCTATGAAAATTACCTTTAAAACTTATCTTGATATTTTTTTCATATATTATGTGCAATATTATATTATTAGTATAGTTAGTAAAATTTTTGCATTGAATTTGTTTTAATATAAGAATATGAGATATTTAATTATACATTTTCATATATTATGTTTCAAAGTTTTACTGAATACTTTGTTCTTGAAATCAAGATATCATGTCAACACTTTGGATTAAAATACATTATTCACAAATTTTATAATTAAATGTGATATACGCATATAATTTATCTAAAATTAATAATAATTTTTGAGTTATGATTTATATAGTATTGTATGTTCTTATCACATTATAATATTAAATTAATTAGTTACATTCTTACACGTATACGTGATTAATAACTCGAATCAAAGATTTTTTACATGCACAGCTTTTAAAATTCAATTAATATTATAAATTTTTATTAAAATATCAAAATATATTTGATATCACGATTAGTCTATACTACTTCGATTGATCTTTTGATCGATCCTTAGTTGTCAGCAATCAAGTTCGATTTCTGAATATCAAAAATAAGATTAAACTTGTAAAGAAAATAATGTAAACAAATAGCTTTCATGGAACTTAAGTCAAAACTCGAAAACTCGACAAAAATCCGATAAACTC
Source organism: Kitagawia praeruptora (assembly GCA_037693485.1). Classification (NCBI taxonomy): domain Eukaryota; kingdom Viridiplantae; phylum Streptophyta; class Magnoliopsida; order Apiales; family Apiaceae; genus Kitagawia; species Kitagawia praeruptora. The sequence goes on from CM075347.1 coordinate 15,567,893, forward strand.
GAAAACTCAATAAAACCCGATAAACTCGAAAACTCAGTAAAACTCTAAAAACTTGAAAACTCGGTAAAAACTCGATAAACTCGAAAACTCGATAAAAGCTCAATCAGCGTGGCTCCACTAAGAGTAGGGTTGGTTACAAGAGGAGCAGAGGTGGATACAAGAAGAATTATTATGGAGAAATGAGATAGGGGCGTTATTAGACGAAATTGAAACCGTGTTTGCATGATTGGGGTGAATTGAATGGAATGTAATGAGATGTAAGTATAAAATGAATAAATATTAAATATTTTCATTCATTTATGCATTCCATTCATAATAATATACATTACAATTCAATTTGTACCCCAATTTTAGATGGAATGCTCAATTACTAATTACCCCATCCATTTTCTAAACAATTCTAATCATTACAAATTTGCATAACCCCATTTTTTTCCAAATATTCTCTACAACTACATTCCTTTAATTTCATCCATTTCATTTCATTCTCCCCAACCAAACACAACATAACGATCAAAATTGTGAAATTAGCTAGAGAATGTGAAGGATCGGAATTTGAATGTCAGAGGAGTTTTGCAGGTGTTGAGGAATGAACTGAATCAGATTTTTTGGAATTTAATCTTAAACTTATTATTGATTTTATTATTGTTATTTGTTTTATTTCTAGTTTTTAATAAACATTGTAATCGAGGCCATGTACTTAGTCCGTGTCTGCAGCTAAGACCTGGTCTTTGGGTTGTTCAGCCTTACTAGGAGTAGTGGAGATTTATCAGGGAGGATGGAGGTGGCCCTAGTTTTTAGCTATCAGTTTAGGTGTGTAGTTTAAATATTGCATGTAATCTTGTTTTAAGTAACACAGAACATTTAGTTTCTCTTCTCGTGTTCATTCCTTGGCTTCGGCTAAGGTCTAATAATTTCAACATGGTATCAAAGCGGGTGTTCCTTGAGGCGTAGCAAATGATTTCAGACAAGAAGCTCAAGCTGAGAGGGCCAGAGGCGGATTCCTCAGCAAATGGAGCAGGAAGAAAAATGATTTTTGTTATTAACAAAGGGGCGGAGGTGCTGTGGTGACATGCTGACAACAGAGTGATGTGGCAGCAAAGAGATGGGGAGAAGTGCTCCAAAGTTCTTTTAAAAAAAATGTTGATGAGATGTGCATCAAAAATTGATGGTGGTGAGAAGTGCATCACAATGAAGAAAAGTGCTTCGTAAATTTCTTTTCTTTGATTTTGAATCAATGTCATATGGGCAGTACAAGGCTTACGGGCTGGAAGGATCATGATACGAGTTTAAGATTATGGGGGTAATTGTTGGAATTTAATCTTAAACTTATTATTAATTTTATTATTGTTATTTGTTTTATTTCTAGTTTTTAATAAACATTGTAATCGAGGCCATGTACTTAGTCCGTGTCTGCAACTAAGACCTGATCTTTGGGTTGTTTAGCCTTACTAGGTGGCCCTGGAGATTTATCAGGGAGGTGGCCCTGGTTTTTAGCTATCAGCTTAGGTGGTTTTGTGTAATTTAAATACGGTGTTGCTATATATATGCAGTTACATTTTGCTTTAAGCAGTTATGTGTAATTACCTTTAGCCCCCTAAATCATTAAACCTGAAGCCACGTTGTTAACTACTCCTCCTAACTGTACTACATTATATACACATTCACGTATTATTCACGTGAAGCCCCTGGGATCTGCACATTGCAGCAAAAATGTCCAAATCAGCGAATTATTCACGTGAAAAGGAGTCGGAAGTCAGAGTGGTTTTCATCCGCTTTCTTCATGCACTAGAAATTCACATCTTTGATGATTCGGTGAAGAAAAAAGTATAAATAAGAAAAAGTAAGAGGAGAATATAGGTAAGACTAAAGAACTTAAGGCTACATCACCCATGTTGATTACTGATCAGAAAGATTTTTGTACTGATAATAGTTTGATTGGATCTGTTTTAAACAGACTTCACTCTTTTTACTTTTATGTGAACAGCTTCTAGCAGTATTAATAATAATTTCATAGATCAGAATTTGGCATTAGGAAAGCAACTTAAATGACTTTAAAAACAATAACCACCAGTTCATGATTGTTCAATGGTCATAAGTCTCATAAGTTTAGCTTATATATACTTGTCTGGAGCTTCATTATGGAAACACGAATATCAGAAGTCAAAGTAGTGTAGGCAAAGACTCCATAAGTACCATCAGATTCAGAAATTTAAAAAAAAATAACATACTATAATCTCTCCTCAATCAAAATCACTAAAGTATATTAATAACATATAGAACAAAATGTTTACAATCACAAAAAATATAAAATCACTAAAGTATATTAATATTAAAAAAATCACAAAAAGTTACAGGATAATATTACACTAAAATTTAAGTGAGAATTTTATCATTATGCATGCATGTTGGCTCTTAACATGTATAATAATAAGTATATTAATTAATAGCATGCTAAAGAAAAAAAATGATGCATATAGCCGCAGCCTGCAGTTCAAATTATGAGTTCAAAAAATACCTTTAACTGGTGAATGGTCAAGAAGAAAATAAAGTCACATAGAAAGATATACTAAGAGAGTACGGGATATATATATATATATATATATATATATATATATATATATATATATACATATGTAGAGTAGGGATCTAGAGAAAACCCCTTTAAAAGGAGAACTTAGAAAACTAAATTAAAATATAGCACATATGGTATTCAAACTGATCGTTGGGAGATGGAGAAAAATGTGGTGAAATTAGATTTTAAAAAAATATCACCGATTGACGGGAAAAATCAAATTAAAAACGGAGGGGATTAGGTGGGATTGTGTGTGTGAGGGTGTATTTGATTAGTGTGTGGGTGCCCCTGGCGGGGCCATTGATTATAATACATCCAATGGTTAGGATTAGTACCTTAGTTTTCTTCAAAAAAATAGTTCTCTTTTGATCATTTGCCTATATGTATATATATATAAAGATAGAATGAATTGATATGTTGTGATATAAGTTGTTTATTCAGGGTGGTAGTCTACCGTATATATAGACTCCTAAAGACTACTGCATGCAACAAAAAGTAATTAATGAAATGAACATGTTTGCAAAAATAGTAGGGGCTAAAAATGTAATCTCACACAATTGTATAAAGCAAAGTGTAACTGCATTTAACAATCATGTTTAAATACTGCGTATAATCTTGTTTTAAGTAACACAGAGTGTTCATTCCTTGGCTTGGGCTAAGGTCTAAAAAACTTAGCTTACTCAGTTATAATACCACTCAAAGTGGTGTCTGAGGAGGGTAGCTGTACGCAGACCATGCCCCTATACAATAGGGAGGCTGTTTCCGAAGGACCCCGGGCCAAATACAAATACAAATACAAATACAATGAAAGGAAACTAATACAAACTAAACTCACACACACTCAGGGATCGAACCACTACAAGAAAGCAAGGCTAAATTCAACCGAATTAATTCGACCGCGGCTAAATTCAATCGAAATCGGTCGAATTTAGTGTACGCGGCTAAATTCAACCAATTACGGTCGAATTTAGTTCTGGTCGAATTTATTCGGTCGAATTTAGCGTACTAAATTCAACCATATCCGGTCGAATTTGAGTTTTGATAGAAATCGGTCGAATTAAGTAGTCGGAGGGAAAAAAGAGGGAAATTTCCCGCCAATTTCTCCATCCACACGGCTAAATTCAACCGAATTTGGTCGAATTTAGTAGTTTAACCCAAAAAATTCGAATTTAGTAGGCGGTAAAAAAATAAGGGAAATGTCCCGCTAATTTTTTTACCCCCACACGGCTAAATTCAACCAATTTCGGTCGAATTTTGTGTTTGTAAATTTAATTTTGTTAATCTTTTTTAAAGATTTAGATTTTCTTTTAGAATGAGCTAGAAAGTTGTTTTTCAAATTAAAATTTAAATTCAGAAATATTTTTGAATTTATTATTTAAGTGTTTAAAGTTAAAAAAATCACTTTTATTTATTTATTTGTTTATTTTACTTAATTTAAAAATTAAAATTTAGTACTAGTAAATCACTATTATTCTAACTAGTACTAATAATTAGTGTTTTATCACGAATTATTGTTTCTATTTTTTAAAATTATTTCCCGACGATCCAACCGTACGGATGTCAAGATATATCTAATTTAGTGATATTCCCAAATTTTCAAAAAATAAAAAATTAATTTGGTTCGAGATCTTAGTAGATCACTACTATTCTAACTAGTACTAGTAACTAGTGCTTTGTCACGAATTGTTGTTTCTATTTTTTTAAAAATATTTCTCGACGATCCAACCGTACAGATGTCATGATATATCTAAGTTAGTGATATTCCCAAATTTTCAAAAAATAAAAAATTAATTAGGTTCGAGATCTTAGTAGATCACTACTATTCTAACTAGTACTAGTAACTAGTGCTTTGTCACGGATTGTTGTTTCTATTTTTTAAAAAATATTTCTCGACGATCCAACCGTACGGATGTCAAGATATATCTAATTTAGTAATATTCCCAAATTTTCAAAAAATAAAAAATTAATTTGGTGCGAGATCTTAGTAGATCACTACTATTGTAACTAGTATTAGTAACTAGTGCTTTGTCACGGATTGTTGTTTCTATTTTTTAAAAATATTTTTCGACGATCCAACCGTACGGATGTCAAGATATATCTAATTTAGTGATATTCCCAAATTTTCAAAAAATAAAAAATTAATTCGGTTCGAGATCTTAGTAGATCATTACTATTCTAACTCGTACTAGTAACTAGTGCTTTGTCACGGATTGTTGTTTTTATTTTTTAAAAAATATTTCTCGACGATCCAACCGTACGGATGTCAAGATATATCTAATTTAGTGATATTCCCGAATTTTCAAAAAAATAAAAAATTAATTTGGTTCGAGATCTTAGTAGATCACTACTATTCTAACTAGTACAAGTAATTAGTGCTTTGTCACGGATTGTTGTTTCTATTTTTTTAAAAATATTTCTCGACGATCCAACCGTACGGATGTAAAGATATATCTAATTTAGTGATATTCCCAAATTTTCAAAAAATAAAAAATTAATTGGGTGCAAGATCTTAGTAGATCACTACTATTCTAACTAGTATTAGTAATTAGTGCTTTGTCACGGATTGTTGTTTCTATTTTTTCAAAAATATTTCTCGACGATCCAACCGTACGGATGTCAAGATATATCTAATTTAGCGATATTCCCGAATTTTCAAAAAATAAAAAATTAATTTGGTTCGAGATCTTAGTAGATCACTACTATTCTAACTAGTACAAGTAACTAGTGCTTTGTCACGGATTGTTGTTTCTAATTTTTTAAAAATATTTCTCGACGATCCAACCGTACGGATGTAAAGATATATCTAATTTAGTGATATTCCAAAATTTTCAAAAAATAAAAAATTAATTTGGTGCGAGATCTTAGTAGATCACTACTATTCTAACTAGTATTAGTAACTAGTGCTTTGTCACGGATTGTTGTTTCTATTTTTTTAAAAATATTTCTCGACGATCTAACCGTATGGATGTCAAGATATATCTAATTTAGTGATATTCCCAATTTTTCAAAACTTAAAAAATTAATTCGGTTCGAGATCTAAGTAGATCACTACTATTCTAGCTAGTACTAGTAACTAGTGCTTTGTCACAGATTGTTGTTTCTATTTTATTAAAAATTATTTCTCGACGATCCAACCGTACGAAGGTCAATATCCATCCCTTTTAATGTTATTGCCAAAATTTCAGAAAGAAATAAATTAATTTGGTTTGGTAATTTAACGGTCAACTAGTACTTTGACTATAACACTTAAACACGGTTTCGTCAAAGTTTCATGTTTCGATTTTTTAAAAAATATTTCTCGATGATCTAATAGTACGGAGTCCAAAATCCATCCTTTTTAATGTTACTGCCAAAATTTCTAAAAAAAATAAATTAATTTTGTTTGGTAATTTAACGGTCAACTAGTTTGGAAAATATATTAAAAAATTAAATAATAATATAAAAAAGCCAAAATTTTATTTAAAATTCATACACACCGAAGTAGTCATACTCACTATTTTTGTGATGAATCGTAACCTACTTTCATTAATTTCCCCATTTTTTTTTAATTTTTTCCCCATTCTTAACTAGTTTGTAAAATAAATTAAAAAATTGAATAAATTGGAAAAATGCATATTTTTTAACATAAATTTTGGTGGCATGACTACATGGGTGATTATAAATTCTGAATACAAATTTGATTTTTTTTTTCAATTTTTTTAATTTTTTTTACCTTTATTCCTATTTTTAAAATAATAAATTCAATTAAATTTCCACTAAATATTACATTCCACCGAATTCGGTCGAATTTAGCCACACTCCTAAATTCGACCATATTTAGTCGAATTTAATGTCTACGTGGCTGTCTCTCATTCGTCCATTTAGTATCACACGGATTGATGAATTAGCAGTTAATCTGAGCCCTTAAAAAAACAAATATGTATCCTAACCCTTCATTTAAATTACATACTGGTATACATTATATACACACACACAAATATATAAACCCACCCCCCATTTCTCCACCCCCCCACCCGCCCCCCATTTCGCCACTGCCCCCCACCCCCACATCCTCAGTGTCTCCCCCTCCCGCCCCCCCTCCCCCTCCGCCTCCGCCTCCGCCTCCGCCACCACCACCCCGACCCCGAACCGTACAATCACAATCTCCAAATTTAGTTGAAGAACTCAAAATTCAGAAAACTGAAGAACTTATATGTACGCACATGTATTGATCTTGAGATTTGAATTTGTTTCAAAATATTAGTTGTGAGTATTTAAATTTAGTATTTTTTTTAAAAAAAAATGAAGTGGTTTGGTAGTTCTTTTGATTGTGTGTTTTTCTAGTTCTGCACTTAAGGTGTTTGATTAATTGCCCCAACCAATTTTGTGTACAAAAGTCACTGCACTGTTTTTGTGTTGATAGATAAAGGTATGTACAAGTTTAGTGAGTATTCTCCGGGATTACAACCATAACCGAAACTTTATATGACTTATTGAAAGAACTAGCTTAATGTAAAAGTTAGACTTTTGCAATTACGAATAAGAAGCAGAGACAACATACCTGCTGATCGAGGAATAAGAATCAGAAATGTATTTTTTTGATTTTATAGATAAAAAGCAGATTCTGCTGCTTTTTTAAAAAAAACTGTTGCAAATTAAATTCGATCGAATTTGGTCGAATTTAGCATATTAAATTCAACTGAATTTGGTCGAATTTAGTGGATTCGGTCGAATTTAGCATTGTAATTTAGACCATATTTGGTCGAATTTAGCATATTAAATTCGACCAAATTTGGTTGAATTTAGGATTTCGGGCGCCAAATTTAAAAAATTTGAATTTTTCACCAAAATTTTGAAATTTTCAAAATTTTGAGATTTGGCGCCTAAAGTACTAATTTTGACCAATTTCAGTCGAATTTAGCATACAACCAATTCCAGTCGAATTTAACTTTAGACCGAATTTGGTCGAATTTAGCATACTAAATTCGACCGATTATTAAATTCGACTCCTTTAATAACGACCAAAAAAAATTCGGTCGAATTTAGCTAAATTCAACCGAAAACGGTCGAATTTAGCCGTTTTTCCTGTAGTGAACCCTTGACCTCCTACAAAGGAGACAAGGATTCAACCCACTGCACCAACATGTTGTTGGCGCTTGGGCTAAGGTCTAATAATTTCAAAAGGATTGAGGCTCACATGACTTCTTCACACAAGTAAAGGATCTGTGAAATGTGGTCCCATAAGGTCATAGGACGAAATGGAAGAATGAAGGTTGTCAAAATATATAAATAGTTTGTACATCAGGCCACTGCAATTTATATATATATTTCTCTTCTTCTTCCTACCTGTTTAGGTTTATGTGTATGTGGTTTATATAAGTACCCATATATGTTTGTGATACAGATCGAAAATGACTTGCTATTATTTGCTAATGCGTAGCGAAATGTATTTCATAGACAAGGAGAATCTCACTTCATACAAAGAGTCATGTAAGCCACATTCTGAATTACAAGCTTCATTTGAAAATCCAAGGATCTTGGTGATCTGTTGTATATTAATTAAAGTTCAATTTTCATGCCGTTTATATAGTATCAACTATACATGACTCTTAGCAAAAAAAAAGTATCAAATATACATGATTATTAATTATAATTGTGTAAATTTGGTGTCAAACAAAGAGTATTATTTGTTTTAGAACTTAAGAATTATCATGGAATAAGTATATCTTAAACTTGTATCTGTGGTAGTGGAGCAAACTTAAAAAATACTGAACTTATAAAATTTACCTAAATAGGAAATGCAGATCGGGAAACAAAGAAAACCTAAATAATTTTTTTAAGTTAGTTTTTTTCTAATTATGGAATATAGTTTAGGTGTTCTAAATATCTAATTGATTTATTATTGTTTGCGTGATAAATTTAATGTTTGACAAATTTATATACTTCAAAAAGTATTAAATGTTAATGCAACATTTGTTTATTTTTGCATGCAAGTTTGTTATCACAAATGCATCTCATTTTAGCAAAATACTTTATATATAATCATCCTCTCTCCTCTCTTTATCAGTATTTGTCATTTGACGAAAAAGTTTACTTAGTTAATAATTGTATTATGACATAGTTACAGTTATTAGATTAGACAAAGAAGTTCGTTAATTTGATGATTGCAATATTCCTTATCGTATAAACATATAGCGAGATGCAAACTCTACTACTGATCATAATATTGTATTCAAATACTTATACGATTTGGCATTTGACATACATCTAGTACTGACGAACATAAAGAGCCATGTTTCAAACAATGTTTATGGCACGTACATATCAACATCTCTCTATTATTTACCAATGTATAGGTAGAGAATTTTCTTAACATAACTGTCATGCTTTCCTGGATGGACTTAATAATAGATATGGAAAATACATCCTATGTTTTAAAAGATTTTAATAATATATGAAAATATTTTTATAAAATAATTGAAAAAAATTAGAGGATGTTTTAAATTTACTGAACGTCTATCAAAAAAATATGCACACACCTAACACATCCCAAATGCATCCCTTATTTTTTGTGAGCATTAAAATCACTTCAAACCTAATTATAAAGATTCACATGTAAGCCACACTGCAAACCTAATTTCATGTAAATATTCTTGGGTCCTAATTATGTAAGTTCAATCTACATGCATTCTAATTTTAGATATACATGACTAGCTCTCAAGTATAATTATATTTGGTGTTTGGTGTCTAACTAAGTAAAATATGTTTAGCCTGGGGTGTCCAAGGACATTATGGATGTGTACTATAACTAAGTAACTATTGCATTATAAAATTATCAAAATTGTTTCTTAAACTTGTATCATAGTAAGGTATTGAAGAAAACTATTAAGTTATAAAGTAATGGTTAAGATAAAAATGAAATACAAATTTTCTTTGTTAATGTATGATTATATTTCTCAATTGTTATAATAAAGGCACTAATGATGTGGGGGAGGAGGATGGTAATGGTGATGGTGATAGATATAGTTTTAAACTATATTTTAAATAAAATTATTAATTTATGATGTTGTAACTAAATTTAATTAAAATCATCGGTTTGTTAATTTGTAATACTTTTGGTTGGTAGTCGATGTAGAAGCCATTCTAGGACTTGTTCAACTTTGTTTGTTAATCCATAAAATTGTTTTTGTTAATTATTTGTGCTTTAGAATTTATTTACAATTTGGTGTGATTTTTATTTGAAATAGAGATTTGGTATGCATTTTTTGTGATATAAATAAGGAATACATAAAATAATAAATATGCAGATTTTTTAGGTGCAATTTCAATATCGACAAAATTAACGTTTTCAATTCAGATAAATGACCGAATACATGTTATATTCAATCATTTGCTTGAACTTTGCTTATGACATAACCAACTTATTATTTGTATTGTAACTGAATAGTTGGACATGTTATCCTATTTACTACTCCCTCCGTACCTTTTGATTCTTAACATTTCACTTTTTCAAAATTTTCTGGCACGCATTTTAAGGTGCATTTTAAGGATAGTTAATTAACTTTTTTTTAAAATTTTCTTTTTCTGTATAAAAATTTAATGTTTAAATTTTTATACAGAAAAAGAAAATTTAAAAAAAGAGTTATTTAACTATCCTTAAAATGCATCTTAAAATGCGCGACAGAAAGTTTTGAAAAAGTGAAATGTTAAGAATCAAAAGGGACGGAGGGAGTACTAAATAATGGTAAAAAATGTATATACTATTTACGATCAAATAATTGCAACGGATTTTTGGTTGGAAATATAATTTCTATTTGCCATCGATTAATTGTGATTGCTTTTTGATCGAAAATGTCATTCTCATTTACAACTAATTAATTACAATTGGATTTTGGTTGAACACAAAACACTCATTTGCGACTAATTATTTGTGAATTCGTGGTAGTTGGAAATAAATTCATTATTTATAACTTACTTTTTGAGATCTACTTCATAACATTTCTTCTATTTTGTCTAAATATTATTTCTTATATTTCTTATATTATTTCTTATTATGCCTAAATGAACATTTCTTGAAATTTGCTCATAATCTTATATTCACGAACAACACTTATGTACATATATATATTATTTATCCTGAATTTAAGAATTCAAGTGAAATGTTAATTAAATTTGTTCACGAGCATATACATCTGATTTGCTCATAATCCATACTCATGAGGTTATTCATGAATTTGGTTCGATCACGAGCTATATTAACAAATTTGTTTTTAAATTATATTTAATTTGTTCTCAAACTTTCGAAAAAAATTATGTCGTGATCAAATTCAACTCATTTACAAGACAAATTTTAGAGTAGGGTTCATGTTCGACTTATTTATAAATCGAATCACATTTTTTTCAGCCGAACATCAAATTATGGCTTATTGACTCAAATTTATCCATATTAATACTCATATTAACAGAGTAATTTTGTAATTAAATTCATAAGTAATGCAATTATAAATATAACCTCAACTTTCACATGTAAAGCTATTTAATCTAGACAAGGATAATTGAGGCAAATACATTTTTCTCACTTTTAAAATATAAAAATCCCAAATTTTGCATGTAATTAACACATGATCTCATAATTACTGAGATGGGCTTAAAATACGTACAATGAATTTCTAACTATTGTATCTATTTACTTTTAAACTTACGATAAACACAATTTAGTCTAAAAATATAAATAAATATTTCACAAATTGAATTTAGAGTTTATGGGATTAAAGAAAACGTTATTATCTAAATGTCTGCATAAACACACGATAATTAGTACTGTTTGTGTCATTCTTGACTTGTTGTCATGGTTCTAAAAATCCTCGATTTAGCCGATTAATCCCCGATTAATCCTCTGTAAGGTAATCAACCGATTCGATTTTTGAAATCCGATTAATCCTGTGAATTTATTTAAAATGGTATGTTTAATTGTAAATTAAACTAATGTATTAAATATTATTATAATATCTTATTAATACTCCGATTAATCCTTTCGATTAATCCCCGATTACCCGATTAATCTTAAATCAGTAGCTCAACCAATTTATACCGATTACCGATTTTTACAACCGTACTTGTTGCTGATTATACTAAAATGCTTTCCATAGATATAACAAAGCTATGTGTGAATTTTTAATTTTTTTTTTTTTTAAAAAGCAATGTCTGTGACACAAATAGTAACACGTGCATGAAGGAGACAGGAGTCATGTAAGCGGCATTACGAATCGCTAGCTTCACGTAAAAATCGCAAAAATCTTGATGTATTATATTTACTAGCTTTGTAGCCCGTGCAAAGCACGGGCATATTCTAAATTGACCAAAATTATTTCATTAAAGAATCAATACATTGTGATAAAAAAAATTTAAAAAAATGGTTCTGCTATATAATAAAAAAAAATAGATGGTTCTCCACGGTTCTCTATATAAGATGACTCTTTCTAGAGTGCTACTCATTTATTTAAAGAGGAAAAGTGTACTTTGTATAATCCTCTTTTACTCATAACATCATTTGTAATATTTTAATTTAAAATCGAGCAATTAAAATATAAATAATTATATTTATTATATTTGTTGCATTTCGTTATTTTGGATCTGCACGGGCATGCTTTATATTACAAATATTTATGAATTATTCGTAATTACGTAGGATTGGATTGTTGATATCTTCGATTATTCATATCTTCGCAGCAATTGTTATGAGTAAATAGAATTTATGCAATACCCGATCGTGACATGCAAATTATAATTCTGAGTAAATTAAATTTGTTTTATATTTTACGCTACGTTTTGTTAAAGCAAACTTGAACGATATGTAATAAATTGGTCAATGTTAAGATCAAAACCGTACTTCAAAATATAAATATATAGAGTTAACATGGATGGATACAGAGATACATACAAGTATTAATTACATAATAATAAATGCATATTAGTTCATATCATTTATTATTATGTAATAAATATGTTAGTGTTGCAATACCTAAATAGCCCCCGGAAATATAACATAAATATAATTAGTAGGGATAAATATGACTTTTTATATGAATAAATTTGCTTATGAACCCTCCCATTTGCTCTATTATATATATATATATATATATATATATATATATATATATATATATATATATATATATATATATATATATATATAGTAGGGATCTAGAGAAAACCCCTTTAAAAGGAGAACTTAGAAAACTAAATTAAAATATAGCACATATGGTATATTCAAACTGATCGTTGGGAGATGGAGAAAAATGTGGTGAAATTAGATTTTAAAAAAATATCACCGATTGACGGGAAAAATCAAATTAAAAACAGAGGGGATTAGGTGGGATTGTGTGTGTGAGGGTGTATTTGATTAGTGTGTGGGTGCCCCTGACGGGGCCATTGATTATAATACATCCAATGGTTAGGATTAGTACCTTAGTTTTCTTCAAAAAAAGAGTTCTCTTTTGATCATTTGCCTATATATATATATATATATATATATATATATATATATATATATATATATATATATATATTTGTTATATTGTTCTGTTATATATATATAGGGTCTTGCTCAGGTGAGAACCACCATTTATGGTGAGATATGAGATCTAATCTCATCCATTCATTTAAATACATTATATTCATCTCTTACCATTCATTTAATATTTTAATATTTTATATTTGAAATTTCATCATATTCTTTCTAATTCAACTACCCACCACCACCGGCAACCATCACCGGCGACCACCACCGCCTCCGACGACAACCAGAAAATCACCACCGGAAAACATAAAACCACCATCGCCAAATTTGAAATCACCACCGGAAACACAAAAATCACCACTCCGACCACCTGGAAAACAAAAAATCACCACCGGAAAATGAAAAATCACCACCCAAAAATGAAAAACAGAGCCCGAAAATCACCACAAATTCACTGCGTCATCTCCTTCACCAACCACCACTGCCTATCAATTCATCTTCTCCGGCGAGTCACCGGCCGGAAAAATCACTGTTTATCTCCCTCACTACACACGCACAAACACACACTCATTATCTCCGTCTCTCTCATTTGCACCTTCTTCCTCTCCTCCATCTTCCTCCATTCGTTCACCACCGTCACCACCGTCTCATTTTTCTGGTATCTCGCCTGCATACAAACACACACACACATATACACACTTAATCATACAGAATCACTCATGTCGACGCCCTCAATCTCTCTCACCCTCTTTTTCTCACATTCCTCCACTGTAGCGCCGCCACCGACCTCCGCCATCGGCGACCCAACTGCCATGATGGTTCTCGGTGCTCTGGTCATCATCCAACCACAAAACTTATATGAAAATACTCCTTTCATCCTCCTCTATCTAACCATATCATCAATTTTAATTACACAATCCCAGATTCAAAATCCCCAATTCAATAGTAAACCCTAATTATCCTATCTTTTTAATCGAGTCTAAATTAAACCCACATCCAGGTGATAGTGAGTCGTGTTGTGAATGGGTGTGAGTTTTGGTGTTGAAGCAGGTGGTGATTTTGTATTTCTCGGTGGTGATTTTGTGTTTTACGATGGTGATTAATGGTGGCGACGGTGGTGGGACGGTGTTGGGGGTGGGGGTCGGCGGTGGTGGGTGGAGGGTTCCCGGGGGTATTTGTGTGTACAGTGTGTAGTCAGTAATGTGTAGTCAGTAGTGCGTGTCATGTATGTATATATGTATTAGTTTAATTTGTATGGCTATGATTTAAATCTGTTTAAAAATTGTGGGGCTGAGATTAGATCTCATTTCTCACAATAATAAGGGGTTCTCATCTGAGCAAAACCCTATATATATATATATATATATATATATATATATTGTTTTTATCTGAGTTAAGCCAACTGAGATTTATCTACAAATTAATATATATAAACAAAAATATATAATATGTATGTATGTATGTATGTATGTAATATTATAGTATATTATTACATATCCACGGAAATTTATATATGTATGTATTTATGTTTGTACATATGTATGTATGTATGTATGTATAAATATGCATATTAATTATACAACAATTAATATATTACAAATAATGAAATATTAATAGATTATACAATATAAATATATGTATGTATGATTGCATGTATGTATGTATGTATGTATGTATGTATATAATATTATAATATATTATTACATATCCACATAAATTAATATATGTATGTATTTATGTTTGTACATGTGTATGTATATATAAATATGCATATTAATTATACAACAATTAATAGATTACAAATAATGAAATATTAATTGATTATACAACATAAATGTATGTATGTATGTATGTATGTATATAGTACGTATGCATGTATAATTAATAAATATGTATGTACGTATGTACGTATGTTTGTATGTATGTGTGTGTGTGTACATATGCATGTATAATTATTTATATATGTGTATGTATAATTAATAATTATGTATATAGTGTATGTATTTATGTGTGTGTGTGTGTATGTACATATGCATGTATAAGTATTTAAGTATGTGTATGTATAATTAATAATTATGTATATATGTATGTATGTGTTTATGTATGTATAATTATTGATTATACAAATATTTATGTATGTAGCTAATGATTTTTAATATAAACTCAAATGCTCACATAGCTCAACTGGTTATGTTGTTGAATTTAGTTCTACAAGAACATGGGTTCGAACCTCTTGAATAACAATATTTTTACAAATATTTAGAGTTAGGTTTGGAGTGAGGTTCGGAAGGTCCGAGCCTGTGAATAAATTTACTCAGGTCCCTGTTGATGTATTAGATATATAATAGATAGATAATAGATGAAAGTTCAATTTTCATGCATTTTAGTATCAATTATACATGATTATTAATTCAATCATCAAATGTATCTAAACTTTTATCATAGTAAGGTGTTGGAGCAAACTTTTTTAACTAATCGCGTATTCAGATGACCAAATTAAACTTAAATAATTTTATAACAGTAGTTTTTTACAAATATGAAATAGATTACAAGACGAGCCCTAATTATTTTGTTTTTTAATTATTTTTCTAAATAAAGCATATAGTTAGATAAATTAAAGACGTATATTATTCCAAAATAAAATAAAAAATTATATATGTATCAAAGTTGAATACTTCATTTTCTTCAATATATATTTTTTATTATACATCTAAAAAATTGTTTGATCAAATTTAATATTCAAAAAATACATAGCAATAAATACCTAAATATACATTTTTTGTGTCATGAAATTTAATATTCAAAAATATATGGCAAGTAGTAGTATATATTTAATAGCTCATTTTAGCCAAACACGGGCTGCGCAAGTTAGTTTCCCGCCACATGTATATAACTATCTTCTCTCTCTTACTCTGTGTGGTCTACAAATAAAACTGAAACAAACATTTTTTACTCTCACCGGAAACCTTCACTGTTCTCTCTCTCTGTGTGAATCTCTCCCTCTCTGCGTGAATCTCCCTCTATCTCTCTCTGTAAATCTCTTTCTCTGTGAATATCTCTCCATCTCTCTCTCTAAATCTCTCTATATGTCTTCTTTATCTTTTCCTCTATGTTTAAATCCTCTATTCACTGCCAAACCTCTCACTAACAATACAATTTCACCATATACATACAACAATTCATTTCAATCTCTCTCCAAATCCTACATTTGCTTCTCGATTTCCTCCTCCGAGAACTCGAGTTTCGAGAGAGAAGAGGCGCGGTGGCTCCGCGAAGAGCAGCGCTGGTTACGAGAGGAGCAGAGGTGGATACGCGAAGAATCGCGGTGGAGAAACGAGAGAGAGGCCTTATTAGGCGAAATTGAAACCCTGCGGACTAAAATTGAGGAACTCGAGAATGCTAATGATCGGAATTTGAATGTAGGAGGAGTTTTGCAGGTGTTGAGGAATGAGGTGAGTCGAATTGCCGAGCGTGGATCAAGTGCTGTGCCGTTAGAAATTGAGAGTTTGGAGGCTGAAGATGAGGTTAAGGCCGAGGTGGAGGTGGAGGAGGAGGAGGTGGAGATTAAGGAGGTAGTTAGAGTTTTCGAGAAAGAAAAGGTTATAGATGATGAGGTTAAGAAGAAGAGGATTACGTTGAGGAAAGGTTCCGAGGGAGATGATGTTCGAATTATGCAGGTTCGTTTCGTTTAAGTCATCGTATATGTTTTTGATTACTAGTGCTTACTTAATTTGATAAGTATTGAGTTGTTGATGTTCGTTTAACTTACCATGGTTTTTGTTTTCTACTAGTGATACTTGATGCATTAGCTAGGGTGTTTTGTCTATTTGTTATATGATTATATGAACAATGAGGTTTATTAAAATTTAAATTAAGAAGTCAGTATTGATTTGTGGCATAAAAGAACAGAGGAAGGAGGAATGGTTTGTTTTTGTAGATTGTTGTTGACTTGTTGTCTTGAATGAAGTTATGAACTCTTTTTGTATGTTGTGAATGAAGGGAATACTAATTTTGATTCATTGCAAGATAACGTGTGTCGATGATAAATGGATAATTTGGTGTTGATTTTTGGTTAGATAAAGTTATAGATGGAGACATTTTAAGTTTGGATTAGAAGTGTTGGAAGCTCAATTTATCTTGTCTTGGGCTGGATGATTTGGGTGCTCTTAAATTATGTTAATTACATATTACGGCGATGAGAGAATACTTGAAAGAGTCTTGCTACATATGCAAAAGAATAAATGTAGGAGTTGTGAGACTAACTAATTTTAGAGTTACATAAGAGTTTCCCAAGTTTTTATTTGTGTGGAATGCAGTTACACTTGAAATGTTAAGTTAATAGTGGTAGGTTACTACTACAATATTGGATATTGGATAGTCCTGTAGATATTCACAATTCAACTGTAAATGCCTAGACTGCTCTTTGTGGATCTACAAAGTCTGTCAACTACCTAGAGGGTGCAGATAAAGATCAAAGCAGTAGTTGGATTCTCCTGCTGACTTTAGATGGTAATGTTGAGCAGAATATCTACTATATTGTACGAAAGAAAATTATGTGTACCGTGTACGTGTATATCAAGCTTACATTAGAACTGTTATTGCCCTTTCTGTACTTACATATTGGTTATTGTTGGTCTGAACTAACGACCAACTAGTGCTTCTAGAGCTCCATTCCTAAAACCACTTATTCTCCATACAACCCAATTAATCAATGGCTGATAGATAACCATGAGCCACTCATGATGAGTGATGTCTTAATTTTAAGCAGTTCTGGTCTAACACAAAAGAGGCTGTTCTTAGTCCAGAACTGAGCATTAAACTGTTGTGACCTCTTATCTTTGAAAGGCATAAGAGTAGTAAGTATGGAACCATGAGAGTAGAGTTGTTTAAAGTTCAGTTCTCCTTGAATCTACTTGTTGTCAGGTATCGTCTCAATTAATCGAATCTATGTTCCTTGATGGCATCTAACACTTCAAATTTTGAATGAAATACTAAGAAGTCTCTAATAAATAATTTTTATATGGAAAAACAAGAGTTGAACTCATGAAATTTTCCGCTAGTGATAAGTTTAAAAACGTCTAGATATAGTTTCTATTCATTTATATTTGCAAAGTTTGTTTCAGGCATATTATATTTAGACATTTATATTAATTTCAATATGATCATCTGCAAGAGATTATATGAAAAAAATAGTTATAAAGGTCTAGATGCTGGTGGTGTCTCTTTTCCTTCGCTCTTTCGTTTGATAGGTTACAACTTTTTTGTGCAATTCTTAGGAAGCATTGCAAAAGCTGGGATTTTATTGTGGCGAAGAAGACGAAGAATATTCCATGTTCTCAAGTGGGACTGAACGTGCTATAAAAACTTGGCAAGTATGTTATACTTTGACTAGGTGACCTTATAATAGTGATCTTTTAAGACGGTTTGAACTTTTCTTTTTTGTTGATCATATATTTTCATGCGTGACTTTTATCTACTTTCTGCAATCTTTCCTGCCAGGCCTCATTACGAATTCCTGAAGATGGGATCATGACTCCGGAGCTTCTGGGAAAGTTATACGGAGAGCAGAAAAATGATGTTTCTGGATTGACAGAGAAGGCAGATTTGAAAAGAACTGATGTGGCCACTATGCAGAAGGTTTGCCCTTGTTCTTCTGTTCTCGAGAAAACGCTTTCCTGTTTCATCATGTTATGTACCAATCTTGATGATATATTTTATTGCATGTTTACAATTCCGCTGATGTCTGATTAATATTTTGCATCCTTAGAATCAGATCCTACATTATGCTATAAATGTGTGAATCTCGATTTTTATGTTTTAGCGAAGGTGTGTAAAGTAAAGCTACCTCAGATTTTGCATAGTAGCGTACTACAGAAATTTGCAACCCCCCTCCCCCCACCCCCTCTTCCCCAGTACTAATTGTAATTGATGAGCAAATTAGAGTTAGAATATTGTGCCACTAGAAATAACTAAAAAATGTAATGTGGGGAATACTGCTACTGCTATGTGGCCAACAAAAACGTAGTAGTGATTTTGTTTTCATTTCCTTCAGAAGTTCTTACAGTCACTGTCTGCCTGCTCCACCTAGATTGTAGTGTAGAATGATTTGAGCATGATTTATTGTCCCTCGAAATAAGCGGTCAAATTTTCCAATCTCATTATTATTTTGTTCCAATCAGGCTTCAAATGGAGCAGCTGCAACTCACACTACTGAAGTCCCAGAAATTCAAAAGAGAGATGCCAAAGAAAAAGGTGTTGCAGAATCTAAAGTACCTCACAGTCGAGTCTTTCTTCTTGGAGAAAACCGGTGGGAAGATTCTTCAAGGCTTATTGGCAGAAACAAGCAGGAAGGAGGCAAGATCAACACAGAAACGACCAGATGCATTTCTTGTCGTGGGGAGGGCCGGTTATTGTGCTCAGGTGCATTTTAGTTCTTTGAACTCACCTCGGGAGTTAGAATACTGGTCATTCAGTTTCAAAGTCTATGCAGCTAACAGTCAGTTCTTTTGCTCACAGAATGTGATGGCACTGGAGAGCCCAATATCGAGGAACAGGTTAGAGAACATGAGAAACTTCTTTTAATACTATTTATCCCCTTCATCTGGACATGGTTTTACATTACACATCATTTCCATTGTAAAGCAGTTTATGGAATGGGTAGATGAAGGAGCAAAGTGTCTATATTGCAATGGCATTGGTTTCGAGATATGCGATGTATGCAACGGGAAAGTAATAAGTTAGGCATTCATATGATCGAAGTTTTCTGCAACGGGAAAAACTGAGTTCCGTGTTCATATCATCGAAGATGTGCTACCACACGCTCAATTCTAGAGGTAATCAAGGACAAGGAAGAAGCTCAACTGTAGAGGTAATCAAGCATAGGAAGAAGTTGCAAAATACTTCATTTCATTTAAAGTGCATAAGTTGTATAGAAAGATGCAAATCAAGGGTGTGGTTCAGGAAATAGTGATCTGTATGTTAATCAATATGCGTTCTCTAAAATTTCACTTTTTTTTAGACAATAAATTATTTCTCACAATAGTGTTTTTTTTTTTTTTGAAATGGCTCACAATAGTGTTATTCGTGCTGTTCACATGTATTTTTGTCTTTCGAAAAAAAAAAAATAACAGAGACGATGATGTTAAAATCCTACCCTTCTCAGAACAAACATTTCAATGATAAAAACTTGTTTATCTTTATAATTCGTGATGTTCTTAATCATAGTGATTAAAAACTTGAGGAATTTATGAAATCGGAAATTGTCATTTTCCTTTTAAAAAGAGCTACATTTTGATAAAGGGTTTCACCATTTGATGTATTCTATCTCCTTACACCAATCTTGGGATAGATGAAAAATTATTATATAAATGCTAAACATGCCCCGATAAAATTCAAGAAAATATATATATCACAAAATAGAGGGAGATCTAAATAATAAAAATTTAGCAAAAGTTAAAGTTACCAACACACTTCACTTTCCTAAAATTCATGCAGGCATTTGAGACTGAAAATAAAAAAATTCCACTACAAACCCAAGTATACGATGTTTAATTTATTTTTTAGTTCAGTGTAGTCCACACCCCAAGGAAATATTTCAGTCCTCATCTTACTTGAAGATTCCAACAATTAATTTTATAATAGGTGACCTTAATTACAATATTTATCATAATGAGAATGTGAAATTATCAAGAGTCTTCAGTTTATCAAAATCTTGTGTGATCACATGTTTCCTGTTGTGTCTTGGAGCCTTGAACATTATAACATTGATGAGTAGTATTCCATTTCAAAGGCTTGTCCTTGGTTTACCAGAAGAAATTGTTCTCGTCACTGACCGCATGGTGACAAATTCTTCGGCAGATGAAGGGTGTATGCCCACCTGGAAAAAAGTTGCAGTATTTAAATAATGATGAAGATAAAATAAGCATCATAATGAGGAAGACAAATCAAACTACCACACGGATGTTACACATAGGTAGGATGTGTACTTCACTCATTGAAGTATATTATATGCTCTTAACAATAGTAGACTCCTCACGGCTCATGCAGGTTTTGTGATGTAGAAATTTAAATCTTAATCTAATTATGATTTACCGTGCTGTCAAATTGTTTCTTGGTTGCTCCACACTTGAGTGCCACTGCAATGCCCTGTGCATAAAAGAAGAACCATTGAAAATGTCACATGTCAACACAATCCAATAACACCAAACACCATTACATTTTTTTAGATTAATGTTTGGCTGGAGTGCTTTTCACTTGTCCATAAGACAACTGTACAAGATATTGAATGACATTAGAATAAAAGCTTATATTCCTCAATAATCACATCGAGTGTGTTAGGATTAGAATGAGCTAGTTTTGAACTTTTCTAGCCAATTAATATAGTACAACAAAGATACCTGAATGATTTCAGGGGCGTCTGGGCCGCACATAGATGCTCCAAGAACTTTATCTGTGGCAGCATCAACAACAAGCTTCATGACTGTCTTCTCCTGCCGCCTGTGGACATAATACAGATACAACCAGTTTACTAAACACAGAATTCCGCGTAATTTGATAGAGGTGAATTATCTGTGTAAATTACAATGCAGGACCAATCAATTTACACCAAGACAAACAAAGTATAGTACCATGCATTCCCACCAGATCACAAGTTATTTGTTTTAATACATTAATATGCTGATACTGTTTCACATACATCAACATTACAAGACTTTTCATAAAAGTTTATGATTCAAATGCTCACATACCCAGAGATTGTGTTCTTCATTGGATTAAATGATGAAGTGTAAACATGTACATCACCCTTGGCTTGCTCTATAGCCTGCTCTTCGCTGAGTCCAACAACTGAAAGAGGTGGTATGCTGCTTTTCCAAAAGAGGAAGAGGAAGAGGAAGAAGATGTTATCGAGTTAAATATAGAATTTAAAAATTCAACACCAACCAAATATACCGACTAGAAGAATGGCCACTACTTTTAGATTGCATCACGCACTAGAATTTATTCAATATATAATACAATAAGTTTATACCGACGTTATCTATGTAGGTAACTAAGTATAGAGAAGTGTAGTGTAACGACTTTAGTTGACTTTCAAACGTTATAATACCTTCCACGGAACCCAAAAGATTATCTCCTCTAAATTCACATGTTAAGGTAAGGTTAACCTATTACGAGTGTTTAATGAAGGCCTTCACCACTTGCTGCAAATAGGCTATCATAATTGTATGGTATATCATGCTAAAACTGCTGTTCGAATCTAATTACAGTTTCAGCTTTACAGTCACCAGTGATTCAGCTTTACAGCTGAATCTGACTAATTTAGTTACATATGTAAAATTAACAAATTATTGGTGGGGTGTCATTTAATTTAGAAGTAATTGAATACAGAAACATCTTGACAAATATCTAGGCCATTTGAGGTTTTTGGTAATCAGATTTTTTTCCCGGGAAAAGCACCCACTTTTACCACAGTAAATTTGCATCTCTACTATAAATGCAAAAGATAATGCAAAGGATTCACAAAAAGAGAACAGTACCAAAACACAGCATAAGGTATGTGGTTGTAGTCAGGTTTGCTAGGTTCACCACCAAAAACAGTTTTCTGCATAAATTGCAACAGAGAGGATTGTGAGATACATAAATATCATAATTTCATTCCAGAGAAAGTCTTATTTTGATTTCAAAAAGTAAAGTTATTACAACAAGCTTCAGATAACGATTACTGTAACTTCTTGATACATGTATCAAGAATTGTATAACTTGTTAAATGTACAGTTAATCACTAATTTAAACCACAAAAATTGCATTAATCATCTTCAGTAGACTTTCAAACGTTATTATACCTTCCACAGAACCCAAAAGATTATCTCCTCTAAATCAAATGTTAAGGTTAGGTTAGCCTAATACGATTTTTTAATTAAGATCTTAACCACTTACTGCAAATAGGCTTCCCTCCATTAAAGCTACTGGAGTGAGATTCATCCGATTTGTAACATCGCCAATAGCCCATATGCTAGGGACTGTTGTCCGAGAGTATTCATCTACCTGAAAAAATTAAAAAAATGGAAAATAAGTTTGAATTATTATATTCTGACAAAATATTGCAAGTAGGGCCGCTCTGACACTCTTACTTGAAACAAAATTGTCACTATTAGCTATATATATTCCTCCTCTTAACAGTTAACAACATGATAACATGTACTTGCACAAAGGCAAATGGTAAAAATTGAAGGTACATAACAAACAAACAAATATATATATATATATATATATATATATATATATATATAGGCTTTTGCTCAAATACAAACCAATCCTTAAATACAAACTACAAACTAACACTAAATTAATTATATTTCATCTATTTTAAGTTTCCCGCCAAGGGTACCTTCACGAAAGATGTTTAAAATAAATGGCTCTATCCAACAAAAAAAAAATAAAAAATCAAAAAAAAAAATAAAAATCCCTGCCGTGGAAATGCGAAGCATTTAAAACAGTAAACGGATGAGTTAGGTAGTCATGAGGGCCGAAGGTCCTCGACACACACGTCAATCGTCTATTGCCTTTACCATTGATTGCCATTCCTTACAACTTTAGAATGATAAAGGCGCGAAGCGCCGTACAAGAAGGTGCGAAGCACCGTTAACCAGTGAAATCCACTGCCACATCATCAAGTGAACAGTGATTTTTTTTTATTTTTTTTTATTTTTTGTTGGATAGAGCCAATTATTTTAAGCGTTTGGTCATTAGATTAGCTTGAAATATTAGATTAGTGTTTAGTTTTTAGTTTGTAGTTAATTTTAGTTTGTAGTGGAGTAGGACCCTATATATATATATATATATATATATATATATATATATATATATATATATATATATATATATATATATATATATATATATATCAGTATGTCTACATATAATACCCTTGTAGGACTTTCTCAAGACAATTGATAACATGAACATATGCAATCTCACACAGAATTTATTTAATATAATTGTCAAAATGCAACCTATCTGCAAAGCACTAGTTGTGATTATAAAATATGAAAATTACACCGTATCCTAAACTAACAAACATCGAATAATCAATGTTAACATTTCATCATAGTGTATGGAGTACTATGTACAGAATGATATTCAGAAAATATGTATGAAGGTACAACAAACTCCCAAATCAGAATTAATTCCAATTGTGTGCGTAAATCATTCTAACTGCACTAAACAAAATAACATAAAATACAAGGACCAAAGGAATGACAATCTTAAAAATAAAGTGGAAGTGGAGAATTCTGAATTTAGAAGTTGACAATGTCGTGTAAGAATGGGTAGGCAAGGGAATAAGTCTTCTTATATCTATGTGATGGGCTGGGTGGTATCTAAGAAAAGCAAATTCGGGTTACATATCTCTAGTAAAGCGCAAACCTACCCCACATGCACGAGATTTTCTACCATCTCTTTTAATAGTCTGAACGTATCTGAAAACACTATTTGGGGAATATTGTATTTTTTTTTCACTACATTAGTTCTTAAGTTGTTGAGGAGGAGTGAGGATTTTAATGCATGAGCTTGGTCAAGGGGGAGGGCTCGAGACGCCTTGCCACTAGGCTACCAATGAATCCTCAACATATCTCAAACACTAGATATCATCTAGCAAGTAGCAACATTATATAAATAAAGGCTAAATCGGTAACCTTTATAGCTCCCACTTTATCAACCTCAACACCAACAGCATCCAAATTCAGCCTCTTCGAGTTAGGGGCCCGACCTGCAATTAATAATAGAAGAGGACTATTTCAAGTACCAAACTAGGTGATTAGGAGATAAATGAACCATGAGTGTAAGACGGACCAAGTTTTATGCTGTTTGCATATACTAGATCTGACTTGCTTGTATTGTACATGACATTTAGCTAAATAAAATATAATGAAGCTTTACCTCAAGAGAGGAATTAATTTTTAGATGCCTCAAAAAGTCAGTTTAGCAAGGGCAGAATATAATGTAGAAAATTACAGATATGCAATATACTCTAATGTATATAACTATAATACCAGCTTTAATAGACATTTATTTTTATACCAAACACATGTACACTCACTACTTGGGTTGTATAATGGCATTACCGGTAGCAAAGAGAACAGCATCTGCCATTATTTCTTCACCATGGTCTGTACGAACTTTTATGCCCTGGTCCGTTTTAACTAGCTGAAATAATAAAGTTGATAAACATCAGTAGACTATAAAAAGCATTCTATTTTACAGACTTAGTTTGGTCTGTTGTATATAAGAAGAAGTCCAATTCTAACGCTAAAATGGGTTATAGCTATTACTAATTATGGCCCCAAAAAGTGGTTTTTGGTGCTATAATAGAACCTATACTCCTATACTAATGCTAGAATGGCTACAGTCATTGTTATGTTTTCGGTAAAACTCATGTACCAAACATATTTCCCTCCTCGTCTATTAGAAAATGATGTCGCAAGGATGGTAAATTTGGTTCTAAATATTAAACCAATTATGCATTTCTGCAATTTTTCATTCAATTATATTCATAGCTATATGCATTGAAGTGATCGTTTAGCAAATCTAAACTATATTTTAGCTATGCATTCGAATATAGCTTTGCATTGAACTTGCTCTTAATCCCATACAAATATGAAAAGAAAAAAGAGACAACAATAAATACTAAATAATAAATAGCAGTGGTGAGATTGCATAGGGTTCTAATTGCGGGGAAAAAAAGCCTGCAGAGCACAAAGGCAAAAGAAAAGCAGGAAAAGAAGGCAAAAGAAAAAAGAAAAGCAGGAAAAGAAACTCCAAAGACGATATGCGGCAAACTTGAAAACCATATGCTTCACAAATGGAGTACCTCCGACAGTGTTGTCTGTGCATGTACATGAATTCCCCTTCCTTCCAGATTTCTTGCAACTACGGCTCTCATTTCATCATCGAAGCCTCTGCAATACTACAATGTATCAAACACAGATTTAAAATAGAAGTGCACTTAAAAAATAGAATTGAAGCAGGCATCTTTTTGTCAAGGTAAAATTGAGCAGCATGCATCACACACAGAAAATTAACCATATCTAAGATACATAGTACTAATTCAAAGTTTGTAAAACACTAGATAAAAACAAGGGTCAGGATATCAGAATAGCCTCCTAGGTGCATAACCAAATCATTAACCTGTATGACACTCATAATAGTTGTTGCTTATATATAAACTGTGGGTGCAGAATCAATCATACAAAGTACGAACAGAAGGTAAAGCTCAGCCGTAGAGGCTACAAGCAAAAGGTTTATTCTGTCACCAGTCTGACTGTTAGCATTCTATATTGTAGTTGTATCATAAAGACCCAGTCTACATCATGTGATGGCAAATGAGATTTTACAAGGTCAATAGCAGCCAAATAATGAGCTAAACTTATGTATGATTTGAAATTTGCAACAAAATACAATGCAACATAAGAAAAGAGGTCATAAGACATCATCAGTTGTCAACCTTAAAGGAAGTTCTTTCCTAAAGCACAAATTCACAGTGGCTCCCATCCCACGCCATATTGAAGCAAACTCAACAGCGATATACCTAAAGAACAACAAAAGGCATCATTCGTGAGGTTTGTAGCACGATCAGAATAACTAACAGGGATGATGAGATGATGAGAAAAGCTTACCCTCCACCAAGTATAACAACACTCTTAGGTAACTCTTCCAAGCTCAAAGCCTCATCAGAAGTTATACCCAGCTCCTAAAGTCAAGATCCAACCATAAAAAGTACAATAAAGATTTGAAGAAGATTAAAAATTATGCCAGATTCAAAATAAGAGTTTTCAAACTTTTAACGTACAAATAGATGAAAAAAACAGATTGACAATACATCAGGACAGGTACAGAGACAACAAAGATACCCTAACATGACTTCAATGCAAAACAAAATCTAGCTGATAATTAGTCTTAAGCTCAAGTCATATATATTCAAAGATCACATAAACATTTTAATTGAAGAGGTAGGTGTAGGTTTCACAGTTACAATGTCAATCAATTAAGAGTATGTGCTCATATATCCAACTTTAGAAACATATATACCTGCCCAGGAATTGGTGGACGCTGAGCTCTACTACCAGTTGCAATCAGGATGTGCTTCGTTGAATATCTAAGTTTAGTGCCATCTAGTTGTGTTACTTCTACCTCATTCGGACCAACCACCTTTCCTTCACCTTCAAATAGTTTAACTCCTGCATTGGAAAGCATGCGCTTGTAGATTCCATTTAACCTGACAATTTCCTCTGTCTGCAATTTAGGGACAGAACAGGTGAAAAGACAATAAAAAAAGCTGTCCCATGCACTTATTTATAGAAATTGCATATACAAAGAGTAAAGATCACTGTATGTATTTGACTCGTCCAAAGATGAATGATAACTAAATGTGTCTAAGTGTCTTTACATGC
Source organism: Kitagawia praeruptora (assembly GCA_037693485.1). Taxonomy (NCBI): domain Eukaryota; kingdom Viridiplantae; phylum Streptophyta; class Magnoliopsida; order Apiales; family Apiaceae; genus Kitagawia; species Kitagawia praeruptora. Next base: position 15,595,413 of record CM075347.1, read on the forward strand.
CAGCAAAGTCCATCAGCAAAACCTATTGACATCTAAGTAAATGAAAATAATCTTTATTTGCAGCAATATAAATGAGAAAAAATTCCCTTCATTCATATTATATTAACAAAGAATCAATTTATCTTATCTCGGGATTGCCAAGTGCAAAGCATCTTGATAAACGAAAAAATAAATAATGTCAAGAAATGCAAGTAGGAAAAAAAAGCAGGTCAACAATTCAGTAATTCACTGAAACAATATTGACCCAGATAACAAGGTGGCAATGATGATAAGTACCTAATAAATACTCCCTCCGTCCCAATGGATTCTTTACAGTTTCTATTTTTGGACGTCCCACTCATTTCTTTACATACCAAAAATAGTAAGTTTTTTCCACTATTACATCCACTACTTTCCCCCACTATCTAATATTTAATTATAAAAAACACTATTACACCCACTACTTTCCTTTACTATCTCAAATCTATTATTAAATATTGATGGGTCCCACCACTTTACCCACTTTTCATCTAACTTTACTCATTTTTTTAACATTGTCTTGGTCTCCGTGTCCCCCTCCAATGTAAAGAACCCAACGGGACGGAGGGAGTACATTAATAATTGAAGTTACCACAAATCCCTTACACCCAATCACGACTAACCTGATGTTCATTCTAAATGACTAAGCCAGAAAAAGAGATGGACACGATCTCTAGATCTAGATCATTTTTTATTAACAAGCAGAGCCAATTCAACAATTGCCAGAATTCAAGTCGTTCAAGCATGTTAAACGATTTTTAGGTTTATCAGATTCTACGAAAGACATTTCACCACTCCTGCAGTACATCAAATCATTTAACGTGAAAAAAGGAATATTAGAGCTCCAGTTGGACAACTGGTAACTGTGACGGGGTTAAATCAAACTTTTTAGTCATTTCTCTGTATTACCCCGACTAGTCAAGCCATAATTGCTCCCAAGTCATAACATGGCCTTCCCGTGAAACTTTTTTTTTTGGGGGGGGGGGGGGGGTTGCAGGGTGTTTAAATGCATAAAACATGTACGATCGTCAAAACTAACCTTCTTCTGCAATAGTTTTTTCCAGTTAAAATCAACCTTCTCATTTACGTCCCACCCAAAGCTCCTTGCATCCTGCAACACCATGAATAATAAAAAACATATACATATATATCTAAAATTTAGAGAGTCAAGAGCAAAAGTTGTCTGAAGTTACATGCCAATAGAAAGCATTGAAATTATCAATACATAATTTTTTGTATACAAAGCTATTTATTGAATGTTAGAGCATACACCAAACAAACCAAATAAAATGTACCATGGAGACGCGATTCTGGGCATGTAGCCTCAATGTTAGTAACATACAGAAGATAGGCGTAAACAAATAGACGAGGATGTTAGTAACATACAGAAGATAAGCTTGATATGTCTAGTATCAGGATAGCTATGATAATAGTGGTTAGAATTGCAAGCTTACTACTGTATAAGTCGATAACTAAAGTCTACAAGTAAAGGCTATTCGACTAAATGCATAGAATACTTATACTCCATCAGTATACATACTACTGATTTAAATATAAATTCTCCCAAAAAAGTATTTTCTATTAAAAAAAACAAACTCTCTCCAACTGTTCTCTCTCTCTCTCTCTAAGTAACTTGAATTTTCTTTATTCCTAATCAGAATTCTCTCTATAATCTCTGTAAATCTTCTTGTTCATCTGGCATCAGACCCAGGTGTACAAACCACAAGTTGCATACAAGAGAATACTTCAAGTGCACACGAGAGATGTCAAGGAAATACCGGTGTATAAATAATTAGTGACTGCATTTATTATAATTTTTTTAAGTTATATCTGGTCAATGGTCATTAAAGAAAATCAGTAATCAAGTATCTTACTGTATTGAATATAAATCATGAACCTCACCTCAAGTTCTGGCCCAAATGATGCTCCATAAACACAAATCTTTTTTGGAACACAACCTCGAAGGACACACCTGTACAACATTAAAAACAAGGTCAGATGACATAATTACATAGTTGCAACCTGATCTCAACTACTACACTCAAAATTTTGGGATAACTTAGTAGCATAAAGTGAATATAAATCTTCAGGTAAAGATGCTGAAGGCTAGAAGATGCCTAAAAAGTATAACTTGCTGTTCGCTTGGGCCTTGTACCTAAGCGAGTGATGAAAATGTATTGCCCTTAAAGTTATAGAATTAAAAAAAAAACCTAGACTTGAACACTATAAAGCTGAAATGTTTATTTAACATTATAGTGCTTTATCATAGAGACTAAAACATTGACTATTGATATTAGAGGCTAATTTAATTAAGCATGCCATGCCATACAGCTTACTGAACTTCAACTCTATAGAAGTGTAAGACAATAAGCTAACAGGAACAATAAGTGAAAATACCCCTTAATAAGTACAGTACATAAACTTACGCTTCTATAAAGGAATTTAATTAAGCATGCCATTTATCTTACTAAATTCAACTCTATAGAAGTGTAAGACAATAAGCTAACTGGAACAATAAGTCAAAATATCCTTAACAAGTTAAGTACATAAACTTACGTTCCGCCAACGCCTCCTAGGACTTCAGAGCTAACTGGATGAAATGGAAGCTCACACATACCAACCTTCTAAAAGAAAAAAAAAACACTGTAAGGAAAAAAGAAATTTTGTGTATAAATATTACACAAAAAATAGTACACCATGACTCAGCATGCAGAGGACCAACTTCCAAATAAGAGATATCGCTGGAAGTGCAAGTATTTAATCAATGCATAAGCAAACAAACGCTTTGGGAACTATTAACCACTATTGTTGCATCTTGAAAATGATAATCCATGTTATAGCGTTTTAGAATATTGCAACTTAATCTACACAGTTCATGGCTTTTAAAAAGTATAATCTCGATAATAGTGCTTTAGCATGAAAGCAACAATCTCCTCTTTGAAAATGTTAAATCTGTAACCAGATACTTCACGAAACTATACATACAGGTAAAAATTACTAAATAATGTAAATCAGTACATCATTCATTACCACCGGACTAGTAACACAATATTGAAATCAGCAAACAAGCTGAAAAATAAAGTAAATTTTCAGCCTAGTTATCTCTTATGTTATTGTATCTAATTGCTATCTCTTAGTTATCGTATCTAATTGCTCATTGGCTTCATCCCTGTCGAATCCCACACGTCGAACACTTTGCACAACAATAGGATTTAGGGGGTCATTGGGGATGAAGGGTATGAAAATGGGGTAAATGGGAGTGGGAATGGGAATGATATGAAATCCCGAGGGCTATGTAGGGAATGAGGTTCCCATTTTAATCTACCAGATTGTTAATCCAAACACTTACACATGAGATTGAAATTACAAATCCTGTTGAGTCTCATTAACAATGATTAATGAACCAACTGCCCCCTAGGTATGGTCCTATTAAAGGCTGCTCTACAAAGATGATCTACTTACACATTTTACTATGATTACATACATCAATGTAATTCCGATAACAGAACATAGCAATGTATCACAAAATCAATCCAATTCCACACATTCTTCTAACAAAACACCCAATCAAAGAGATACATAGTAACATTCCGTACATTATATACAGTACGATTGAGTTTTAGATTGTTTACCTTAGCTCCGAACTGAGTAGAAAACCTGGAAGCTCTAACACCTCCACTTCCGGCACCAATAACAAACAAATCAAAATCATATTGCTCGTTATCTTCAGTAGCTTTACCCACCTCTCCATCAATCAACATCTTCCTCGCCATTACTCTACACCATTCACAATTTACAAGTCAATTTCACCTAAGATCCAATAATGTTGCACATCAATTTAATACTCCTCTCTCTCTCTCTCTCTCTCTCTCTCTCTCTACAGACACACACACTCACTTTCACATATACATCAATTCAACACAATCTCTCTCTCTCTCGTCACAGACACACACACTCACTTTCACATACACATCAATAACACAATCTCTCCCTATCTCTCTCTCTCTCTCACTCTCACTTTCACATATAAATCACTCTAATTCTCTCCCCTATCTCTCTCTCTCTCTAACAGATTTAATACATTCAAAATAAATCAGCTTACACAAAACACAAATCAATTGAAAAATGAAGTAATCATTAATCGATTGTAAACAGATGAACAAAAAAATCAAACACAAAAGATGAGTAGCTTACACAGCAAGGCTAGATCAAGCACCGTGTATGTATATCTGTGTATCTGTATGTATATTAATTTCTAGGGTTTGAAAAGTAGAGGAATCGCGCGTTGGTGAGAGAGCAGCCACTAAAATGATTACTTGCTTGTCTTGTCTACCTACACACAGAATATATATATATATACAGGTTTGTGCAATTAAATGCATACTAAAAAATTTGATTAATGAGTACACCTACTGTCCTACTTATTGAGTTAATTCCAAAAAATGTTACAGTATCTTAAAAATTGAAATTATTATTTGATCATGAGATTACAACTGATAAATATTTTAGAAAAAAAAAATTCGGGATTAAGACTAAAAATTTCATGATTAGGATAATCATAAATGATTTATTTCGAAATAATTTGCACTTTTCCAGATGGAAATTTTAATAATTAGATAATTTCATATTTTTCTTTTAGAAATAATTTGTATTCAAAATGGTAACTTCTAATTTCTCTCATAATAAATGTGTGAAAAAATTAATTTTCTAATTTTAGTATAAGTTATTTGAATATTGTAGCACGTTTTAAAGGAATAATACTTGATTTTTAAATTTTTAATGTAAAAATTTATATGTCTTTTTTTGAAACAAAAAATTTATGCTCCCTCCGTCCCAGCGGGTAATAGTGTAAAGTGTTGAAAAAGTGGAGTGAAATAGTAGATTTAATAATATATTTTATTGTTAAAAGTTACTATTTATAGTAATGTAAAGAATTGGTGGGACGTCCCAAAAAGGAAATTGTAAAGAAATGGATGGGACGGAGGGAATATGTCTTAAAACGAGTATTTGTTCTTGGATTTTTTGATTTTTAGACCTTGATGAAATAACTATTTTATTACAATATAAAAGATGATAGGAAAAAAAAAATTGGGAACGGTTTCTTTCATGCTTTGCTTAATTGCTTTGACAGGCATTTTCCTTACACTGTGTTCCCGAATCTATGATAGAAAAGAAAAGAATAGAAAATGAGAAATTTTCTCTTCTCTCCAAATCTTTCCAAAAGTGGGAAGAAGATTTTTGAACCAAATATATAAAGAATTTCTTTCCAATTCTTTAACTTTATTTTCCTTTTTTTTCAAATAAATTATTCTGGAACAAGTTGAGGAAATATATTTTCCATCTTTCTTTTCTTTTCTTTCCCAAAAACGTTTCTGGAACACAGTGTTAGAGCAGACAGGACAGAGGCCCACATCAAGGGCATAATGGGCCTGGACCAGATTGCGGTAAAAACAAAGTCGGCTATAAAAGGATACAATCGTACGAATCATAAAATAGTCAAAAATCAAAGATCCGCCAAAATCAAAACTTTTCTAAACGTCATCCCTTGCGTCAAAATAGTCCTTTTTTTAGAAATTTGTAGTATTATATATTCCAAATTAGTGAGTTAGTTTATCAATAAATCTTTTTTATTCAATAATTATAAATATGTTCTATAATTTACTTATAACTTATATAAAACTCATATAAATATAATTAAATTATTAATATAAATATTTATCACTACAATGTTCCTAATACAAAATAAACTAAAATTTTGGTTTTAAGAGATCACATAGAATCATCCCGTCAATTAAAAATCACGATTTGTAGTGTGATGTGGGAAGATGCGAGCGATTTTTGTGTGATATGAAATCTGTAACCTCGACGTTTAACTGTTATGAGTTGTCTTACATCGGTTGTGGGAGGGGCAGATTGCTAATTAATAAGTAGCCAGTTAACTCCATTAGTATGAGGCCTTTTGGGATGTGCCCAAAAACAAATTCGTGCGGGCCTGACCCAACCCAAAGCGGACAATATCATACTAATGTGGAGTTAAGGCTTTCTTGGCAAGCCCAACAATTGGTATCAAAGCTATGGTTATAATGATCCATAACAATCTCAATGGGCTCCAGAATGGATCCAGGAAGAGGGCGGATGGGGGCTATCCCAGGTTGGGTTTAAGGGGAAGCAGGTGAACTTTCCAGTAAGGGCCTAGGGGGAGCCAAATGGCCAGGAACTTCCACTATGGGTTAAGGGGAGGAGATCACACAGAATGGTGGTAAATTCGGTAGGTGTCGAGCCCGATGTGTGAAGGGGGAGATTGTAAGGAATTGTCCCACATCGGTTGTGGGAGGGGCGGATTGCTAGTTATTAAACAGCCAGTTAACTCCATTAGTATGAGGCCTTTTGGGATGTGCCCAAAAACAAATTCGTGCGGGCCTGACCCAACCCAAAGCGGACAATATCATACTAATGTGGAGTTAAGGCTTGCTTGGCAAGCCCAACATTAACATCTTAATAAGAAGGATTGTTTAAATTAATGAGTGCAATGATAATAGTATTTGAGTACGAGTTTGGAAACCATTGTACATATCTGTCTGATCATGTTGTAGGTTATGTTTTCGACCTAGAATTTAAATAGAATAAATAAGTAACAGCATGAGGAAGAAAAAGGGTGAAAACTCAAAATACCCATCATTTAATTTCAAGTGCCTGAATGTCTACGGGCAGGAAGTTCCATCCAAAATACCCACGGACCACGCATTTTGGGTATGTGTATAGGGTGTACGCATTTGAAAATTGCGTAGTCTGGGTATACGCATGATCACCATTAAGGCTGTAAACGAACCGAGCCGAGCCGAGCTTTGACTGAAACGAGCCGAGCTTTGACCTTAACGAACCGAGTCGAGCTTTGATCTTAACGAACCGAGCTGATTTCTTAACGAACCGAGCCTAGCTTTGATCGAACCGAGCCGAACTCGAGTTGTTCACGAACAACCTCGAGCCGATCCGAGCTCGATCCGAGCTCAAGCTGTTCGCGAACAATTAATTTGGTTGGAGATCTTAGTAGATCACTACTATTCTAACTAGTACTAGTAACTAGTGCTTTGTCACGAATTGTTGTTTTTATTTTTTAAAAAATATTTCTCGACGATCCAACTATAAGAATGTCAAGATATATCTAATTTAGTGATATTTTCAAATTTTTAAAAAATAAAAAATTAATTTGGTTGGAGATCTTAGTATATCAGGACTATTTTAACTAGTACTAGTAACTAGTGTTTTTTCACGAATTGTTGTTTCTATTTTTGTTATTCCCAGATTACACACTTGTATAATTGTAGAAGGGGGGGTTGAATACAATTCTTGAAAATTATAAATTTTTGATAAAAACCACAGAAATCTATAAGGAAATAATTGCTGAATAAGAAATGGTTCACAAACACATAAAAAATCAGGTGGTTAAATGTACCACCTGAGACTTTTATTCGAAGAAAACTCTGTGATACAAATGTACACAGCTTCTGTTTTTACAACTCTTTGCTTCTAAGGATATTCAAGAAATTCTAAGCAAATATGTCTGTTTTCTTAATCTCTAAAGAGTTGCTACACTTGGTTATATATCCCAAGTTTACAAGTACTACAGGAATAAGATAATATTAATCTAATTCAAGTTGACTTGCTACTCCACTCCAAATCCACATGTAGCCGAAAGGTTGTCCTTGTGAACAGATATGTCCCTTGCACCTTTCTTGTATGTACTGTGTAAATGGAATGCTTCTTTCTTCTGTGTTTCCAAAGTATGGCTGCCATACTGCTTTTTATACTTACTATCAACCCATGTGATATGTCAGTCAAACCTGTCCTTATCAACTGCTAATCCCCAGCTAGCATAGGATAAAGTGTTAATGATTATCCATTGATGTTGTGCACAGTCATCCGTTGATGGTAGTTTGAGCTGTATCCGTTGATATAGTAGATTTGAGTTGTATCCGTTGATAGAGCCATGTTCTCATCCGTTGATACACTTTCACTTAGACAGAATTACATAGCATAGCTTATTTACAATTGGCTACCCTATTCTGCCTATCCATTGATGGTCAACATGACTCTCAATAAAAATACTATCAACTGATAAATAGAGATATTGCAGTATGCTACAAAACCTCATCTGTTGATGAGCTACCTATCAACGAATAGAGTTATAAAGTCTTATCCGTTGACAGTTACAAAACTTGACTTAATACAATTTTGCTTGAATGTTAAGTTATCATCAACTACAACATATTTCTAACAATCTCCCTAAATTTATACTTGATGGCAATAAAGCATAAATTCAGAACCTTGATGATAACAAAACATTCCTAAAGATATATACACTACAGTATGCAAAAATTGTATTAAGCTTATACAAAAATTAAAAACAGAAAGCTTTAAGAAACTTATCAGAGATGTGCTCCTTTAGATTGAGCAAATTAATGATGTTTCCTCTCTCTGGTTGGCTGCACCCTTGACTTTCCTTCCTTGGCAGAGTTGGACTCAATTTGCACTTGGAGTTGCCTATAGAAGGCATCTTCTTCAACAACTTTTGGATTTAGCTTTAGTTGTAACCATCTTAGGTATTCAGAACTAGCCTTTGACAGTTAGTCTTCTAACCTGAAAAATCTCCTGGTGCCCTCTTCATCCCTGAACTCCATCATCCAAAAGGGTTGAATGTGGATTTTCTGTCCATTGTATGGGATCTTCATTTTATTTGGTAGACTTGAGGGTGAGTTCCATTCTCTCCTTATTTCTTCTATTCTGCTAATTATCTCCCTTCTAGCTGTCTCAGAGAACCCTGTGTGTCTCTTAAATGCTGAGAACACTTTGGTCAATGTATGATAATTCTCTCCAAGAACCTTCTGTAATGGCCATGTCCTCTGATTTTCTCCCTTGTAGACAAACACTAATCTCTCAGGCAGATTCTTGTACTTATCAATTCCTCTTACTTCTGACAATTCATCCAAAAATAGATTCATGTCAGAGTATTCTTCAATTTCTGCCTGATAGATATAGTCTTCTTTGTTTTCCAAGATTGGTTGTTTGACAATAGCAGGTACCCTAGCAACTTGAACTGGTCCCTTTGAAAGTTGCTTCTTTGGAGCCCTTTTCTTCCGTTTTGGATTTAGCAAGAATGAAGGAACTTCAATTGAATCAAAATTCATTGGTTCTTCTTTAGGCATTATGGGGTCACCATGAAAGTTCACAGATGGGTTGATTATTGTTGCAGATATAGATACTGATGAGCCAGTGGTTTCTTTTTCTGGAGAGGGTTCTGGAGAAAGAACCCTTTTGGTTTTAGCTTTCCTTCTTTTAGGTTTGGATTTGGGGACTTCCTCAGGTTCCCTCATTTCTTCCTCTATCTCATCCATTAACTCTTCAGCCAGCCTGGCCTTCTTTTCATCTGAGTTTTCATGTTGATTTTCTGTACTTGGATGAGCTTCCCTTTTGATTCTGGAGACTTCTTCTCTTTTAGCTTCCACAAATTTAGGATGGCTGTTGGATATATTTAATACTTTTCCATTCCTTATAATTACAGCCATCCAATCTCTTACACTCTTATTTGTCTGCTCTTTGAACTCTATGATTGTTTTTCCCATTAGCTTTTCTTCATCATTCTTGGGAAATGGGTAGTCCAATTGAAGCTTGTTCTTCCCATTTTCCTTTGGAGGTGAGTAGGCTCTGGTTTTGATGACTGGTTCAAATTATTTGACATATGATGGCTCAGCATCATAGAATGTAGGAGCTACAATCTCTGGAGTGAGCACCTTCATGATTGTGGTTGATATTGTTGGAGCAGAAGATTGAGCATTAAGAAACAGAGATGATGCAATTGATTCATTGATCATCCTCTCTGTCTTTAGAATTCTTTCACTAGTCTCCTTGTTGATCTTTTCCAAAGCTCTATTCTGGCTTGCCTTTCACCATCTGAGATTTCTTCTAAACTTTGAATCTCAGGCAAAGCCACTTGTTTCTTCACAGAAGAAGCCTTTATTTCAAAATCTGTTGGATTGACCACTACAATTGGTTGTTGCTCCCTCTCAATCTGTGCTATCTTACTACTGGTAGCTTGAATTTGACCAGAAGATGTTGCAGCCTCTTCTTTGCTTGTTCCCATTTTCTCCCCCTTTTTGTTAGCATCAAGGGTTGGGGTGAAGCTGCAAGTAGCATTTCCAGTAGTTGAGTTTGTTTTGATTGATTGGCAATGATAGTTTGCATTTGAGATTCCATACTATCCACTCTGGAGGAAAGAAGTTGAACGGACTTAGCCAGGCTATCTTCTTTGAGAAGTTTGCTAGTAAGCACCTTCTGAGTGGTAGTAGGAGCTAGTGCCTCAATCCTGGCATCTAGTTCTATCTTCATATCTCTAATTGTAGTTTTGACCTCCTCCTGTTGTGTTCTTTGAATAACTGTGTACATCTTTTGCAATTTTAGTGAGGCCATAACCTGCTCAAGAACAGTCTTTCTCTGTGGTTCTGCAATCTGGTGCTCAGCCTTAGCAGATTGATATTGCTTCATGATTTCCACATTGAGATCCCTAAGTTCAGTGGCATTGGTAAACATCCATTCTGGAGTCTCTTCCGCATTGATTTCTTCACCATCTGAACTTTGACTGTCATCACTGCCAAATTCTTCACTTCCAGCACTTGGAGACAGGGTTTGTAAAGCTTCTTTTGCTTTTTGAAGAGATTCTGAGGTGTGCACTAGGTGCATTGCCTCCTCTGCCTCCACATTGCCCTGTTGTGCCATGACTTGATAGGCAGAAACAGGATGAGTAAAGGTTTCAGGATCCAAAGAGATGGAGTCAATAATTGACTGATATTCTTGTCGAAATTCCATCTCTTTGGAAGCTTCATTAACCTCCATTAACTCACTTGCAATGGTTGAGTCATCCTGCCTTATTTCTCCTGTAGTCCCTTCTCTCCTCTCATCTCCCTTTTCTTGCATCAGGGGCTCCCCCTGGCTCACACCTCTCACACCCTCACCTTCACCTACTAAGGTGGAACTCTCTTGCTCTCCTTTTGCCTGACCGGAAGAAATGGTCAGCCTCTCATTAGTTTTCTCTCCTTTTGCTTGCTCACAAGGCAGCCTCTCACTCCCTTCCCTCATTCCTAAAAGTGTTTCAACTACTACAAACTCCTCTATAGTTGACATGGGAATGTCACATTTTGCAGTGGTAGAGAGAGTTGTCAACGGATAAGATGTATTCGTTGATGTAGTATTTATTGCGGTCAACGGATGATTAGTTGTAGATACATCCGTTGATGGAGAAACACTTGTCAACGGATGAAGGATATCCGTTGATGAAGGAAAAAGAGTATCTGTTGAAGTGAAAACCAACACTGAATCTGTGGTGATTGATTTTGAGGAAGAGGCCACAGATAGTGTTGTGAATTCAGGAATGGAAGATTGAGGGTCCAACAAATCATCTAAAAGATGATGACCACCAATAGTTGAGTGGGGCTTCTCCAGGAATGTTAAAGATGGAGAATCAGGAATTGATGTAGATATCATATCCACATCCAGAGATGGAGTTGGTGATGGTGAATTAAAATGTGTATCGATTTGAAGGTTAAGATCAAGGGGTTGTGACTCCACATTTATTGAAGTCACATCAAACTGAATTTGAGAAGGTACAGTTTGTTGTACTGTGTGTGCACCCTGTGATTCCCCAATGGTTTTGGATTTTACTCTTCTACCATAGGTTTTTGAGTGAGAGCTATCTGTGTCTCTTTCCCTTTTGTGCAGTGTTCCTGGAGTGGAACTTAAATCAGTAGTCACACCCTGTTGAGAGGATGTAACTAGAATTTGGCTTGAAGGTTCATTAACAGTCTTTTGAGAGACTGAAATGTTGGTTGCACCTGCCTCACCTTCCTTATCCTTAGGGCTTCTTTGATGTTCACCCTGTCCCTCACCACTCACTACCACCTTCACACTCCCCTCAAGAGTTTTGGTAGTTTTTGCAACAGGTGCCTTTTGAGAGACACTTGAGGTTTGTCTTTTAGATTGTGGTTTTGAGACTTTGGATTTAGTCACTTGGGTAGGAGCCTGTTTGGTCACAACTACAGACTCCATTGTGACAATGGAAGGCAAAGAGATTTGGGTAGAGATAGGAGTAATAAGATTAGAAGCTACCTGAACAATTGGTGGATAAACCAATTGCACTCCTGCATTCAGATTCATTCGAATCAAGTCACTGAGGACTCTCTTCTCCTGTACAAAACAACTGAACTTGTTATCCGGGTTAGAGAGGGATAGCTCATTCTCTGACATATGCAGGCCTAAGAGCATCAAAAATCTAGCAAAGTAGATATTTTTGCCCCTAGTTCCTTTGTTACCTAATTTAGCTGCTATTTCATACATTACCAGTGTGCCAAAGTTGTAGTATTTATCAGTTAAAAGCATACAAAGCATCACTAGCATGGATTTAGTAACAGCATCAAAATTACTAATTTTACCAGAAAAAGTTTTAATGAAAGCATCACACAGATAACTCCATTCTTTAACCATACCCTTCCTAACAATTTTGCCTAAATTGTCAGTACTAAATGCATATCCACTTGAGTTTAGCATGGTAACTATTTCAGCATCGGTTGGTGATGATGTACAATTATTTTCAGGTAATTTTAAACATGCAGTAAAGACATCAGAATTAGCCACATAATTTTTACCCTTAAGAGAAAAAGAGATAGTTTCATCAATACCATTAAACTCAGCCGATGTCCACATTTCCTCAATTACTTCATGGATGAGGGGTGTGGTGGTAGTCATAGCATATGACAGTTTGCATCTCTTCACGAAATTCATCATGGTGTGATATACTTCTTGAGCGTTTGCTGTATCAACAAAGGCTGCGAAATTGTTCTTCTCATAGGTAAACCCAGTGGAAGACATCATCTTAACAATAGGCGCCATTGAAGTGTTTGAACTTTTATTGCAGAGAGAGTTTTAGTGAAGAAGATGCAGTTAACTAATGAGATTCTTGAAAATGAATAAAGGTGAGATGTGAGAGCACAAGACAGCCTTTTATATTTTTCAAGAATTAAAAATGAAATAATTAAAAGTAATTACCCCATTGGACAAAAGTAACTGTCAGATAATAAATGAAAAGAAAAGAAGTACAGCCGTGACTAATTATACACGTTTACCAACGGCTATAAAAAGAAATATGTATATCAACGGATAAAGATTGGACGGTTGAGAAAACAGTTTATCCATCGATGACGTGGACAACTTGTTATCCGTTGACATACGAAAATCTAGTAATGTGTTTATACTACCAACGGATAAAAGGATATCCGTTGATAAGCAAATTTTGCCTTAAACAAAATTTCTGCTAAGAGTTTTTCTGAGAGTTTTTAATTCTCAAGTAAATCAAAACACATTTCTAGCTGCAAAACAGGATGATTAGATACCACTAGAAATTATGAAAAATTAAGCATACCTAGTTCACCTACCAACCTTGTGAATGAAGATTCATCAAGAGGCTTGGTGAAGATATCTGTAAGCTGCATTTCACTTGGCACAAAGTGCATTTCTACTTTACCATTCATCACATGCTCTCAAATGAAGTGGTATTTGATGTCAATATGCTTGTTTCTCGAATGTTGCACTGGATTCTCTGTGATGGCAATAGCACTAGTGTTGTCACAGAAAATTGGAATGTACTCAGCTTCGGCTGTAGAAGTTGAGACTGAGTTCTGTTTCTTACTGAACCATGACACAAGCCTGTTCCCTAGAAATTGACAGGAGCCTGTAGTACTTTTCCTATCAATTCTACAACCTGCATAGTCTGCATCTGAATAGCCAATTAGATCAAAGCCAGAATCTCTTGGGTACAAAATGCCAAGGTTTGGTGTTCCCTTGAGATACCTGAAAATTCTCTTAATAGCAATCAAGAGAGACTCTCTAGGGTCAGCTTGAAATCTAGCACAAAGACATGTGGAAAACATTATATCAGGTCTACTAGCTGTTAGATATAGAAGTGAGCCTACCATGCCTCTATAGCTTGAGATGTCCACAGATTTTTCCTTAGTATTCAGCTCAAGCTTAGTTGCAGTGGCCATAGGTGTTTTTGCAGAGGCACAATCCATTAAGTCAAATTTCTTTAAGAGATCATAAATATATTTTGTTTGACTTATGAAAATTCCCTCATTAACTTGCTTTACTTGTAAACCAAGAAAGTAAGTTAATTCACCCATCATGCTCATTTCATACCTACTTTGCATAAGTTTGGCAAACCTTTTGCAAAGTTTCTCATCTGTAGACCCAAAAATAATATCATCTACATAGATTTGAACAAGTATTGAAGAACCATTGACATTTCTATGAAATAAGGTTTTATCTACTGTACCTCTAGTGAAGTGATTCTCCAAAAGAAATTGAGATAAAGTGTCATACCAGGCTCTTGGTGCTTGCTTCAAACCATAAAGTGCTTTCAAGAGAAGATATACATATTCTGGAAATTCGGGATCTTCAAAGCCAGGAGGTTGATGGACATATACCTCTTCTTCCAGTTCCCCATTTATAAAGGCACTTTTGTCATCCATCTGATAGACTTTGAAATTGGCATGTGCTGCATAGGCTAGGAAAATTCTAATTGCCTCAAGTCTTGCCACTGGAGCAAAAGTTTCATCAAAATCTATTCCTTCTTCTTGAGAATAGCCCTTTGCCACTAATCTAGCTTTATTCCTCACAATTATGCCATTTTCATCAGTCTTATTCTTGAGAACCCATTTGGTACCTATGATACCTCTATCATCAGGTTTGGGCACAAACTTCCATACTTTATTTCTCTCAAATTGGTTTAGCTCTTCTTGCATTGCTAAGACCCAATCTGGATCTAGAAGGGCATCTTCCACTTTCTTAGGTTCCTCTTGAGACAGGAAACTACTGTATAGGCATTCTTCTTGTGTGGCCCTCCTAGTTTGGACTCTTGAGTTTGAGTCACCAACGATTAATTCAAAAGGATGATCTCTGGTCCATTTTCTTGAAGGCGGAAGGTTTGATCTAGACGAGGTTGCTTCGTCTAAGTGAGCATGATCTTGTTGATTGGTCATTGAGTTTTGACTTTGAGAAACTCCCCCTGAGTTTGTTGTCCTTGTGGAATTATGAAGTTGACTGTCAACGGATGAATCATTTTGTCTATCAACGGATGCTCCATTTTGCCTGTCGACGAATACATGAGAATGCCTGTCAATGGATGCATCTGATCCTCTAGTATGACTGTCAACTGATGCTTCATTTCCAGTTTTAGCATCACTTCTAGTTGGACCAATAACTCTAGGTGAATTTCCAAGGCCATGATCTTCATTTTCCTCATCATCATCAATGCACATTCTTCCTTCTACCTCATTTTCAAATCTCAACTTTTCATGGAAGCCTTCATCATTTAGACCTAGAATCTTTTGATCATCAAACACAACATGTACAGATTCCATAACAATGTTGGTTCTTAGATTGTAGACTCTATAGGCTTTCCCTGCTGCATATCCAACAAAGATAGCTTCATCTGCCTTTGCTTCAAATTTTCCCAAGTTATCTCCATGATTTCTTAGCACAAAACACTTACATCCAAAGACATGAAGAAAAGCTAACGTTGGTTTCTTGTTGGTGAATAACTGATAAGGAGTCATTCCTCTAGCTTGATTGATCAAGGAAATATTCTGAGTGAAGCAGGCAGTGTTGACAGCTTCAGCCCAGAAATATGTTGGCAATCTTGATTCACTTAGCATTGTTCTAGCTGCTTCAATGAGAGTTCTGTTTTTCCTTTCAACAACCCCATTTTGTTGAGGTGTTCTAGCAGCAGAAAACTCATGGACAATTCCATTCTCTTCACAGAAAATCTTCATTGTGGAATTTTTGAATTCAGTGCCATTGTCACTCCTGATTCTTTGTACTTTTACTTCAGAACCATTGTTTACTAGTCTGAGATGATTGATGATGATTTCACTTGCACAATCTTTGGAGTGCAAAAAGAAGGTCCATGTAAACTTAGAAAAATCATCCACAATCACCAGGCAGTATTTCTTCTTTGAAATGGACATGACATTTACTGGACCAAATAAGTCCATATGCAGCAATTCAAGAGGCTTAACAATGGATGACTCTGTCTTGCTCTTGAAGGATGATTTCTTTTGCTTCCCTAATTGGCAGGCATCACACAATCCATCCTTGATGAACTCCAATTGAGGTATTCCTCTAGCAAGATCCTTTCTTACCAAATCATTCATAACTTTAAAATTCAAATGTGACAGCTTTTTATGCCATAACCAACTCTCATCCTTGCTTGCTTTGCTGAAGAGACAAGTAATGGATTCTGAGCATACTGAGTTGAAATCAGCTATGTAAACATTTCCTTTTCTAAAACCTGTCAGAACCACATTGTTGTTTTCCTTGGAAGAAACAACACAGGCTTCTTTAGTGAACTTTACTTCATAGTCTTTGTCACAAATCTGACTGACACTCAGCAAATTGTGCTTCAAACCTTCAACTAAAGCCACTTCTTCAATGATGACATTGTCCTTTGTAATCAAGCCATATCCCTTAGTATATCCTTTGCTGTCATCTCCAAAGGTAATTCTAGGGCCAGCTGCCTCCTTGAACTCTGTGAGCAGGGTTGAATCTCCTGTCATATGCCTAGAACATCCACTGTCTAGGTACCATAGATTCCTCTTATTTCCCTGCACACATTCCAAAATACAAATCAAGTTGATTTTGGTACCCAAGTTTCCTTGGGTCCTTTCTTGTTAGCCTTTGATTTTACACTCTTAGCAATCTTCACTTTGGGTGTAGATGATTGAGTGATAGGTTTTGACAGATGCTCATTTGCATAAATATTTGATGCATACATTTGTGGAAAATTGGCATACATATTATCCATGCTAGGAATGCTCCATGACATTTATGGCATATTCACAGATTGAAAATAAGGATTAGACACATATGACATGTTCACATATGGATTTGAAAAACTAGCATTCTGATACAAACCAGGCATAACAGGCATTGTAGGCATACTTGGCATAGATTGAGGTACATGAACAGGAGTCCTTTTAACAGACTTGCAATTAGAAGATAGGTGATTGACACTATTGCAATTACCACAAGTTTTCCTAGGAGCAAACTTGTCAGGAGAATAATTGTTTTTCTTGTTAATGCATATCTTACCATTTCTGTTCTTTTTCTTTTTACCCTTAGTCTCTACCTTTTCATTAACTGATTTACCAACAGCCTTTTTGTTAAGTAAATCACCTGCCTTAGCCTTCTCACTTGATTTGGCTTGGCTACTTTCACCAGAGACAAAGTTCTTGGCTACTGGACCATACTGATTATTCAGTTTCTTGAGTTCCTTCTTACTAACAGACTTTTTGTTAGTCGACGGATACCTCTCATCCGTTGATGGTTCATCTGTCAACGGATGATCACTATCCGTTGATTCACAAATAGTCTCTAGATCCTCAAGGCAAGGTTCTAGTTCCTTTTTCTTTTGAGTCCAGGTATCCCTCACAAATGATTCTATTCCCTGGACTTCTATTATGTTTTTAGAAATATTCCTACAACTTTGAAATTTAGCAATTATCCCTTGTTCTTTTTCAAGCTGGTCTCTTAAAATCAGTTCTCTTTTTAACACAGCTTCAAGTTCACTTTTAGCATTATTGCAATCAACTCTCATTTTCTCAAATTCTAGAAATTGAATTTCTAGAACTGCATTTCTATCACTTAAAAACTGATTAGTTTCTTTAATCCTATTGTTCTCTTTAGTAAGTGATTTAAGAGTAACACTCAAGTGATATAGTTCAGTAGACATTTCATATATAACACTATTGCATTCCTCTTTGGTGAGCTCAGAGAGATTAGTAGAAAATACTTGATTGCTAGCTGAACTTGCTTCCTGCTCAGAATCAGCCATTAATTCAAGGTTGACAAACTCAGCATCATCATCAGAATGATTTTCATCAGCAGCCCAGTCATACTCTTGGGTCATGAATGCCTTTCCTTTCTGTCTGAGAAGATCAAAATATTTCTTCTTGTAGTCAACAGTTTCAGTTGGCTTTCCCTTGTTCTCTGATCTAGGCTTCATACATTCACTTATCATGTGACCAGCAATTCCACAATTGTAGCATTTAATTTTGGATTTATCCACACAGTTGCTTGTAGAAAAATCCTTGTTAAATGGCTTGGCCACCCTAGAGTTTCTTCTGAATTTTAGCTTAGAGAATCTCCTAGATAGAAAGGCTAAATGCTCATCTATCTCATCCAATTCATCCTGCTGAAGGACACTCGTTTCTTCAGACACCTTTTCCTTGCTTTTGCTTGATTATGCTCTACCTTCACAAACCTCCCTGTTTGGTGTAGATTTAGCAGCTTCAGTCCCCTTCTCCTCCTTCTGCTCCAAGTTGGCAACAAGTGCAACTGACCCACTTTTCTTTTGGGCCTTCTCAATTTCTTCATCCTGCTCCATTTCTAGTTCATATGTCTTTAAAGTTCCATAGAGCCTTTCAAGAGTAAATGACTTGTACTCTTGAGTGTTTCTTAGAGAAACAGTCATAGGCTTCCACTCTTTGGGCAGTGATCTCAGAAATTTGAGATTAGAATCTTTCACTTGGTAGATTCTTCCATACAGTTTCAAGCCATTCAGTAGCTTTTGAAATCTACTAAATGTGTCATTCAATGTCTCTCCATTCTTGAAATGGAAGTGCTCATACTGTTGGATCAGTAGCTGCATCTTGTTTTCCCTTACCTGTTCTGTACCTTCACAAAGGGTTTGAACAATGTCCCATACTTCCTTGGAGGTAGTACAGTTTATAACATTGTCAACCATGTCTGTTTCCAAGCCATTAAACAGAATATTCATGGTCTTTTTATCTTTGTGGACTTCTGCAACATCCTCAGTACTCCACTCAGAAACAGGTTTTGGAATGTAAGTGTCTGGTGCATCTGCAGCAAGACCAACTCTTGAAGCAGCCTTCATTGGAACATGAGGACCCTTCTCAATGCAATCTATAAAACCTTCATCAATAGACATGAGATGTAGACGCATTTTTACTTTCCAGTGAAAGTAATTTTCTCTATCAAGAACCGGTATCTTCACTCCATAATCCTTCTTAGACATGTTGGAAGTGTGTTGATCTTTAAACTTCAAATATATTAGAAGCTTGCTCTGATACAAATTGTTATTCCCAGATTACACACTTGTATAATTGTAGAAGGGTGGGGTTGAATACAATTCTTGATAATTATAAATTTATGATAAAAACCACAGAAATCTATAAGGAAATAATTGCTGAATAAGAAATGGTTCACAAACACATAAAAAATCAGGTGGTTAAATGTACCACCTGAGACTTTTATTCGAAGAAAACTCTGTGATACAAATGTACACAGCTTCTGTTTTTACAACTCTTTGCTTCTAAGGATATTCAAGAAACCCTAAGCAAATATATCTGTTTTCTTAATCTCTAAAGAGTTGCTACACTTGGTTATATATCCCAAGTTTACAAGTACTACAGGAATAAGATAATATTAATCTAATTCAAGTTGACTTGCTACTCCACTCCAAATCCACATGTAGCCAAAAGGTTGTCCTTATGAACAGATATGTTCCTTGCACCTTTCTTGTATGTACTGTGTAAATGGAATGCTTCCTTCTTCTGTGTTTCCAAAGTATGGCTGCCATACTGCTTTTTATACCTACTATCAACCCATGTGATCTGTCGGTCAAACCTGTCCTTATCAACTGCTAATCCCCAGCTAGCATAGGATAAAGTGTTAATGATTATCCATTGATGTTGTGCACAGTCATCCGTTGATGGTAGTTTGAGCTGTATCCGTTGATAGAGTAGATTTGAGTTGTATCCGTTGATAGAGCCCTGTTCTCATCCGTTGATACACTTTCACTTAGACAGAATTACATAGCATAGCTTATTTACAATTGGCTACCCTATTCTGTCTATCCATTGATGGTCAACATGACTCTGAATAAAAACACTATCAACTGATAAATAGAGATATTGCAGTATGCTAAAAAACCTCATCCGTTGATGAGCTACCTATCAACGAATAGAGTTATAAAGTTTTATCCATTGACAGTTACAAAACTTGACTTAATACAATTTTGCTTGAATGTTAAGTTATCATCAACTACAATATATTCCTAACAATTTTTAAAAAAATATTTTTCGACGATCCAACCGTACGGATGTCAAGATAATCTAATTTAGTGTTATTCCCAAATTTTCAAAAAATAAAAAATTAATTTGGTTGGAGATTATTAGTTACGGAGGCATGCCTGTACACATCTAATAACAAGCCTAATTGTTTGTAATGCTTTGCATTACTTACATGACCTCTTAACTGAGGGAACCTCTAGTTGTAGAGTTTCTGTTTGTATTGTACTTATAATAGGCATCAAATCCTAGTTGTGTAACTGTACAAATAGAGTCTAGAATAATGCTTGAAAGAAGTTCCAAGGTTCATGCCTCAAGCAAGGAGTTAAAGACTGTCAAATAATCACAGTTGGGATTTGAAGAAATGAAGAATTTGCCTAAGTACCAATTCGAGAAGTATATTTGTCTATTCGAGAAGTCCAGCATTCGAGAAGTCAGGGATTCGATATCTCAAGACACTATTCGATATCTCTGAATACACTGTTCGATATCTCATTCGATATCTCAGGGATTCGATATGTCTACTACTCTATTCGAGAACTCAAGAAGTCAACAAGTCAAGATGGTATTCGAGTTCTCAAAGAGTCAACAATTCAAAGTTCCATTCGATATCTCAAGGACTCAGAAAGCTATTCGACAACTCAAGGATTCGATAAGTCAAATGTTCTATTCGACAACTCAAGGAATCCTGATGGAAAAGAGCTATTCGAGAAGTGGTTCGATATGTCATTATAACAGTATTCGAGAACTCAGAGTTATCGATCAAGTCAATTCTAGTTCTCGAATCACTTACTTAGTCACTTCTCGAATACATTCTTGGAGACAAAATACTGAAGAAATTGTACAAGTCAGAAACCTGCAACAAGCCAATGCACTTTATGGACCACAATCTGTAACGTGCTCTGGAAAGCCTACAAGGAAGCTTGGAGAGATATAGAAGAGACAAGGAGCTAAAGAAGTGGATCTAAACAGGCTTTGCAAAGTCAAATCTGTAACCGTTTGGACACTTACTCAAAAAGGATAGACAGACTAGAAAGTAATTTGTTTAGCTACCTTATTTGCAGTAAGTAGGCTGTATCCATGTTCTATAAGGACACAGCCTCACTTCATAACTTAGTAACTTTTGTGAGTCAAGTTTTTCATACACTGTAAGCCATATCTCTCTGAGAAAAACGAAGCTGAGAATACTACCATTTGTATTCACAGATTGTAGCAACCTTTATCTAATAATACATTAGATTAAAGTGATATTGTGTCTTGTGTTGTTTATTTATCCGCACCTTCACTTCTACACACACAGGCACTTATCTGCTACATAGACTCAATCAAAGAAAAGTTCAAGAATCCATTCACCCCCCCCCTCTGTATTCTTTTACCGTATTCAATACTCAACAAGTGGTATCAGAGAGGGCTGTTTATTCAAAAACAGAGAAACGATCATGAGTTCGAATACACCAAAGACTACAGGAACGGTGAAGGTCCCTAAGTTTGATAAAGAAAACTTCAACCTCTGGAAGATAAAGATGATGTTGTTCATTAAAGCCTCTCATCCCTTGTATCCTGAGATTCTCAAGAATGGTCCTTTTGTTCCACAACAAGAGATACCAGAGAAGACTGTTGGAACAATAACTATCCCAAGAGCTTATGAGGCCAAGGATCCATCAAAGTGGACAGAGTCAGAAAGGGAGAAGGTTGCTCTTGACAGCCACCTCATGTTGCTTATCATTGATTCCATGGACATGTCAATGTTTGCAAACATTGCATCATGCACGTCTGCTAAAGAGATGTGGGATCACATTGAGGTGTTGTGTGAAGGGACTGATGAGGTTAAGGAAAACAGGAAACAGATACTGGTCACACAGTATGAAGCTTTCATGGCACAGCCCAAGGAAAGCATCACTGAAATGTTTGAAAGGTTTCACAAGCTAGTTACTGAGCTGCAGATGAATGGAAAGGTTTACAGCACCAAGGAGTTAAATATGAAATTTCTGTTGTCTTCACCAAATCATCTGGAGCAAAGAGTCATTTCTCTAAGAGAGAGAGATTTGAACAAAGTCACCTATGATGTGCTCTATGGAGTCCTAAAGACTCATGAACTTGAGTTGCTTCAGAAAAGGGCTATCCAAGCCAACCAAGGTAGGATGATAAACACATCATGTGCCTTGATTGTCAACAAATCCATTCTGGACCTAGAAGCATCTACAAGCCAACTAAGGATAGAGGAGGTGGCAGATGATGAAGAAACTGAAGCTGGGGTGAGTGAACCTGTTGAGGAAAAGGAGGAAGAAGAAGAAGAGTTTTACACTCTAGAAGAACTTGATGGGATGGAAAATACCTCATATGCCTTCATGGCCAGAAAATTTCCAAACATCAGATTTAAAAGAAACCAACCCTTCAAACCCAAAACTCAAAACCATTCAGCCAACAAGAACAAGGCACCTGTGAAACCAAACAGAAATAAGTTCAAAACCGGTTATGTGGATAGGTCATCTGTAAGGTGTTATAGATGCAATGACCTAGGGCATTTTGCCAGTGAATGCAAGAAGCCTAAAAAGAAGGATAGAGATTATCTTGAGCTAGAAGTTAAGTATGAGGCCCTTCTGAAAAAGCAGACACATGGTAAGGCCTACATAGCTGAAGGGAAGTGTTGGGATGACTCTGAGAGTGATGAAGAGGAACAAGAATTCTGCAATTATGCCTTGATGGCCAACTCCAAGGATGACTCATCTTCATCTGATTCTCAGGTACCATCCCTCACTACTATAGACATGTCTGTTTCTGAATACAAATGCATGATTGAACAATTATCTGTTGAAATGTTTAATATTCATACTAGTATGACTGCTGCTAATGAGGAGATTGCTAAACTGTCTACTAGAAATGAAATATTAACCAAAAAGAATGAGGAACTTGAGCTAACTACTATGCAAGTAGAAAACCTTAAGAAAGAAGTTGAATATTTGAAGAACAAGGTTTTATGTGCTAGTCAAGTAGAGAAGGCTCTTAGGGATGAATTAGCTGAGAATGAATTCAAACTTAAAACTTTCAAGAAATCATCTAGTTTGGTGCAATCCTACTGTGAGAAAATTGAGGCTAAACCCAAAGCAGCTATTGGACTTGACTATGACTCTCTCAAACAAAGGAAAGGCTATGCTGTCATTGAAGAGGACACAGTTGTTCATGAGAAAGTGCCTCACATTTTGAGAAAAACTGAAAATCCAATTTTTAAGGAATCAACATTTGAAATTGATGAGGATGCCTTACTCATCAAGCAAATGTTGAATGATGAGGATGAGGCGCAATCTATTGAACAGCAAGCATCCTCTAAGGGTGAGAGTGTCAAGTCAAAGACCAAGAAGCCAGTAGTTGATAGGCCAAGACCTAAGAAGTTTGTTAAGTTTGTCTCAGCTGGGAAGAGTGAATCAGAAAAGGAAGTGACTAAAAAGAAACAGAACAAAAATGGCAAGTTAGGGATTAACAAGGATAACAACTATGCTTATATGCCTAATGCCCCTAGGAAAACTTGTCAGAACTGTTTCAGTACCAATCATTTAACTCATGCATGCAAGAAACCTGTTGGTAGTGTGTCTAAACCTTTCTATGATTGTTCTATGCCTCTAAGTCATAGAGATGCACCTTTCTGTGATAAATTTGACTGTATGCCATGCAATATGAATGTTATGACTAGTTGTTTTAATTTAAGAAGGCAGTTCATTGATGGTTGTATCAGTCACAATTCTCACACACACTACACAAGGTCAAAGTCTTCAAGTCCTCCTAAAGCTAGGAAGGTACCTTTGTCACCTAAGTCTGAAACCTCAGGTTCTAAGACTTCCAGCAGTGACAAGAAGACTAACACTAAGAAAGTTGACAAGCATGTTGTTTATGATAAAACTGTCTCTAAGTCACATGGACCCAAACTTGTTTGGGTACCAAAGGAAAAGTAATACCTTTGTGTTTGCAGGGCAAAGAAAGTGAAAAGAAGGTCATGTGGATTTTGGACAGTGGATGCTCAAATCATATGACTGGTGATATGGCCCTGCTATCACAGTATGAGGAAAAGGCTGGCCCAATGGTTGCTTTTGGAGATGACAGCATGGGTAACACATTGGGATATGGCAAGCTGAAAGTTGGAAATGTCATCATTGAAGATGTAACACTAGTCAAGGGGCTCAAGCATAATCTGTTAAGTGTTGGTCAGTTTACTGATAGAGGATTCAAAGTGAATTTTGACAAAGATGAATGTTTGATCACCCACAAGAAGACTGGTGACTTTGCTCTATCTGGAGTAAGGAAGGGAAGCCTGTTTGTAGCCAATATGGACTCTGCAAACAAGGACAAAATTTGTTGCTTTTACTCAAAAGCATCAAATAAAGATTGTTGGCTGTGGCACAAGAAACTATCACACCTGAACTTCAAGGCCATTAATTCTCTAGTCAAAAGAGAGTTAGTGAGAGGCATGCCCACACTTGAATTCTGTCAAGAAGGAGTGTGTGAGGCTTGTCAAAAAGGAAAAATGAAGAGATCAAGCCACAAGTCAAAGACAGTGACATCTGTAACCAAGCCACTACAACTTATCCATATGGATTTGTTTGGGCCTGTCAACATAATGTCACTTGGAAGAAAGAAGTATGCCCTGGTAATGGTTGATGATTTTTCAAGGTATACATGGGTGGAATTTCTGGCATCAAAAGATGAGGCTCCACAAGTAATTATTGAGCATATAAGGAAAGTTGACAAGGAAGCAAAGGCAAACGGTGCAAGTGCGATTGCACTGAGGAGTGATAATGGAACAGAGTTCAGAAATGC
The DNA here is from genome assembly GCA_037693485.1 of Kitagawia praeruptora. Lineage (NCBI taxonomy): Eukaryota > Viridiplantae > Streptophyta > Magnoliopsida > Apiales > Apiaceae > Kitagawia > Kitagawia praeruptora. Next base: position 15,620,429 of record CM075347.1, read on the forward strand.
CACACTTGAAGCATTCTGCAAAGAGAATGGCATTTCTTAGCAATTCTCAGCTCCAAGGACTCCACAACAAAATGGAGTTGTTGAGAGAAAGAATAGAACTCTAATTGAAGCTGCTAGAACAATGTTACTTGATGCAAAAATGCCTACATGTTTTTGGGCTGAGGCTGTGAGCAATGCATGCTATATTCAGAACAGGACCCTCATCAACAAAAACACTGGAAAGACACCTTACAACTTGATGACTGGAAAGAAGCCTACACTAAAGTATGTTCATACTTTTGGAAGCAAATGCTTTGTACTCAAGGATAATTCTGAATATGTTGGAAAGTTTGATGCAAAAGCATTTGAAGGAATTTTTCTTGGCTATTCTATGGAAAGAATTGCATACAAGGTTTATGTCATCAGTCAAAAGAAAGTTATGGAAAGCACAGATGTAACATTTGATGACAGCAAACTACCTGGACTAGAAGAAGCCAATGATGAAGACAAAGATCCATTGAAGTTTGATAATCTAGATGATTCTGATGAAGAGACTGAAACTGGAGTTGAAACTCAAGTTCAATATTCTCAAGTGAATAATGATACAAGAGAAGAATTTGTGCCAATCAATAGTGGAGAAACAAGCATCCAAGACACACCTGTGAGTAATGGCAACTTCACAGGGGGAGGAAATGAGGATGACCATGATGTGGATGATGAAGCAACATCAAGAATGAGAAATCAGGCTGAACACTCGAGGAAATGGGATAGATCACACACTGCAGAGCAAATCATTGGAGATCCTAATGCAGGAGTAAGGACTAGGAGAGCAACTCAAAATGAGTGCCTCTATGGATGTTTTCTATCACAAGTTGAGCCTAAGAAACTTGATGATGCATTGTTGGATCCAGATTGGATTATTGCCATGCAAGAGGAGCTGAATCAATTTGAAAGGAACAAAGTATGGGAACTTGTGCCTGCACCAAAGAATAGAACCATTGTTGGAACAAAATGGGTTCTGAAGAATAAGATGGATGAAGATGGTGTAATAATAAGAAACAAAGCAAGGCTGGTTGCAAAAGGATACTCTCAACAGGAAGGCATTGATTATGATGAGACATTTGCCCCTGTTGCTAGATTGGAAGCCATTAGAATATTCTTGGCATTTGCTGCTCATTCAAAATTTAAAGTTTATCAAATGGATGTCAAGAGTGCATTTCTAAATGGAGAGTTGGAAGAAGAGGTTTATGTGCAACAACCACCTGGCTTTGAGGATCCACATTTCCCAGAATTTGTCTACAGATTGCTTAAGGCATTGTATGGACTTAAGCAAGCTCTAAGAGCATGGTATGATACTTTATCACAATTCCTTCTTGAAAATCAATTCACTCGAGGCACATTGGACAAGACACTGTTTTACAAGAAGCATGGTGATGATATGATCCTAGTTCAAATCTATGTGGATGATATCATTTTTGGTTCTACAAATGAGAAACTGTGTGAGAAATTCTCTAAACTCATGCAGAGCAGATATGAGATGAGTATGATGGGAGAGTTGACATTCTTTCTAGGGCTGCAAGTCAGTCAAAGGAAGGATGGTATCTTTATCAGTCAAACCAAGTACATCAAGGATTTATTGAAGAAGTTTGACTTGGAAGATTGTTCACCTGCCAAGACACCCATGGCCACTGCCACTAAATTGGATGAAGATGCTAAAGGCAAGAGAGTAGATATCTCAGTCTACAGAGGCATGGTTGGTTCTCTACTCTACCTCACTGCAAGTAGGTCAGACATCATGTTTGCTACATGCTTGTGTGCAAGGTTTCAATCAAATCCAAAGGAATCACATTTGATTGCAATAAAAAGGATCTTTAGATATCTGAAGGGCACACCTAACTTGGGATTATGGTATCCTAAGGACACAGGGTTCAATCTGGTTGGTTATTCTGATGCTGATTATGCTGGATGCAGAGTGGATAGGAAAAGCACCTCAGGAAGCTGCTAGTTTCTTGGACAAAGGTTAGTTTCTTGGTATAGCAAGAAGCAACAATCTGTGTCAACTTCTACAGCTGAGGCTGAATACATAGCTGCTGGAAGTTGCTGTACTCAAGTGCTTTGGATTAGAAATCAACTTAGAGATTATGGACTTGTGTTGGAAAGAATTCCAATCATGTGTGACAACACAAGTGCAATCTCTATAGTTGCCAATCCTGTCAATCATTCTAGAACAAAGCACATTGACATCAGATATCATTTCATAAGAGAACATGCAACTAATGGAACCATTGAGTTGCATTATGTCTCTACAGATAAACAACTAGCTGATATATTCACTAAGCCATTAGATGAAGCCACCTTCACAAGGTTGGTAAGTGAGATTGGAATGCTGAATTCTTCAGATTCTGGCTAAGTGAATACATCATCTAGATTGTTGCAGCAGTAAACACTTACTTTATCTAAATTCTCAATATTTTTGGAGTAAGTGTTGGCTGAAATATGATTTATAAATATTTCAAATCTGTTGCATATGTTGAAAATCATATTTCTATTAACTTAAAATTTCTATGAAATTTTGAGAAATCACTATTTAATTTGCTAGGATATTTTTCAATGAATATGTCTGGTAAATTTTAAAAGATAGTGAAAATCAAATTTTTATGAGTGATGGGTATTGTTCGATAAGTCAGACTTCTCGAATGATTCACTATTCGACATCTCTAATAAGTCTCATTAGAGTACTCTTGAGTTCTCGAATAGAGTCTTTCTGAGATATCGAATAGAGGAATTCTTGACTTCTCGAATATAGTAACTGAGTTCTCGAATGACTGAGTTCTCGAACACTATATTTGAGTTCTCGAATCATTTGAAAAGGCTGAATTCTCGCTGAATTTTAACCGATTTTGGACTTTTGTCTAAAAGTTTAATTCACTCATAAAAACACATATTATTTAATTTAGAATTATTTCTAAGTTAGATAACTGCCAGCTGTGAGTTTCTATCTGCTTGAGTTATCGATTAAGCCATTCTTGACTTCTCGAATAGTTGTTTTCTACTTCTCGAATGCCTGACTTGTCGATACAAAACTTTCTGCTAATCGACAATTCAAGCACTTCATACTTATACAATTTCACATCTATTCGATTCATTTCATTCGATTTCTCAAGCATCTACACTCTCTAAACCCCTGAAACCCTAGCTACGAAAAGCCAAATTTCTTCTTCAATCTTCAATTTCTTTTCTCTCTTCTACACAAATGGCAACAGTAAAGTTCAACACCAACTTCATCGCTCTCACTAGTGATGTTGAAGCACCCAATGCCAATTTCAAGGATCTATGGATATCTGCTCAAAAAGAGCGCGAGATCAATTTAACGGAAGTCAGGATTCAGATCAATGTAGATGCGGTAATTTCTGAAGTTTATGGGCTCTTTTGTTCATATGCCTCGATATTATGGATATTCATTTTGTCGTTCTTGGTGTTGTACTGTTTTTTATTTTTTTAAACGGTCTACGAACCACTTAGCTCACTTTGTAACGAGTTATTGTAGTTCTATAACTGATCGTATCTGGACGATGAGTAATGCTCATCTAGAGTTCATTATTGTATTGATGAACGTTTTGAAGTAATGAAAATTATTTTCTTTCTTGGCAAAAAAAATAAATAAATAAAAATAAAAATAACATTAAATTAACAGTATTTATTTATATCTTGAAATTAAGTTCGGAACATAAGTAAATTTAAAATTAATAACAAAAATTGATTTTTAAAATAATTAAAATTTTAAATTAAATCAAATATTTAATATATATATTAATAAATAATAATAATATATGACCATCAAGTACTGGTTATATGCTAGTAAAACATAATAAGAAAAGAGCACAAAACTCTTTGGCAAATCTGCCAAACAACTTATAAGTTACTTATTTTGGAAAAAATTTCGTATTTACATATTTTTTTTTAGAGAAAAATGTGTATCGGGAGTTTAATATTCATTATCTTGTAAAAATAAATTACTTATTTCAGAAAAAAGTACATATTTCCTAACTTTTTTCCAGAATAAGTAACTGGATATTCTGCCAACCCAACTCTATATCTAGATATTCTGGAACAATTCTGGAGTACTGCTATAGTGAAGGTTGTAGCCCTGGAAAACGCAATCACTTCATATGTCATCTACTGCAAGGTTCAAGATAAGGAAATCACTATCACTACTGCAGATGTTTACACTAAATCACGCAAGCGTACGTGGTCACAAGTAATACAGATATAAGTCGAGTTCGTTCCCACAGAGATCTGGTTATGGTTTTAATTCAGTAAACGCACCTATGCAACAGTGTATGGTTATTATGCACTGCTAAGACAAATAACAAATATGGGATTTAACTATCTAAATTAACTAAAAAACAAATTAACAAAACTACGAATTAACTAACTAACAAGAATTAAAATCTAATTACGTCTGCAAGAAAAATCATGGAATCCTAACTTCATTAAATACTTTGCTTAGATCTGACGCCTTTAATCACTATATGCAATGGTTATGATATCTGATCGGATAACACGAAACAAGTATACGCTAATTCTCAGTATACGAATACCAAACTAAACATACATCCACAAAAGAGATATAAGATGAATAGACACCAATTATGCTTAGACCCTACATCTCTATAAGATTTGAAAACATAACGGTTGAAGAACAAGTTATCCATAAAGATCACACAGGGCAGTATAAGTATTTTCATCTCACACCACAATCATATTGATAACAATTATGAACCTATGCTAGCATGACAAGTTCTAAATCTCAAGATCCACTTTCACTTCACAAGAGATTAACAAATTAGATGTTCATGACGCATCTATCAATTAAGCATAACCATACGAGGATATCAGATATACACCACACACAGATCTTTAAAGCAATCAAGATACTAAAGCTCCATAAATAAATCCGTTAGAATCCCATGACGACGATTAGTTCATAATCGAACCTCTCGTCATCATGGGATCTGATGAAACCATGATAAAAACAAAGTATGAAAATATACAAATAAACCTAAGTAATTGATATGTAATTGTTCTCTAATGATAATCTTAATCCTCTAATTTACGAGGGTTGGATGTGTTTATATAGGCTCTAGACACCTTCCCCAGCAAGAAAATACCAAAACAGAATTATAATAGAATTTCTGCAAGATACGTTTCCTAAACTGATTCTGTTTTTTTAAGGGAAATTCGTAGCTGACTTTTCTTCTGTTTTCCAGAGCCGTTCCAGACGTAATTGGGCTTCTGGACCACCTTAGAATGATAAAGAATCTCATTATCTTCGCGTGGACTGCTTACGGGCTGAAAACAGACTTATAGAACTCAAGATATGGCCCAAACAGTGAATCTCACGTGTGCAGCCCAATAAATCCGAATTTTAATAAATTCAATCTCCAAAAACGACAAAAACATCCACCATAATCATCATCCTTGTAAATCTGCATAACTAAACAAAACACATCAAAACTACAAGAAACTTGAGCCCAAGACAATCAATTTAAGCCGATTTAGAATGCTCCAAGTGGATATAAATCCACTTATCAGCAGACATGAACCAAGCACTAGGCCTACAACAAGAGTCATTTGACAGAATGGCCACTAATGTAGAGTTGGATGAATTCTTTGAGTTCATAAACTACTCAGATGGGATTAACCTTGGAAAGCTAAACAGAAAGAATCTGAGAAAGGAGTGGAGCTATGTGTTTGCAACTCTTCTCCAAGTCTTCACTGCCAGGAAATCAAGCTTTGATCAAATCAGTGCACCTGTGCAGCAAATTGGATATGCTTTGGCCTATGGAAAGAAGATTGATGTTGGCCAAATCATACTCCAAGAATTATATGGGAGACTTGGTAAGAACACAACCAAGAGAGGTACTGACATTTTCTTCCCTCGCTTTATTCAATCTGTACTTAATTATAAAAATGCTTCATTGATTGAATTGCCTGGGATTGATAAAAATAAAATAGGCTATCCTAAGTCCATGACCAAACTCATTTTTGGTAATTTGGAGACTAGGAATGATGTGGATGTAAGACTGAACATAACTCCCCATATGGAGAGTTTGTTTAGGACTTATCCCCACAACATGCCAACATTTGATGCAAAATCTAAGTTAGCACAGCCCAAGCAAGTAGAACAAAATGCTAACCCAGGGCCTGCTAACCAACCCTCTCAACCAAACACTCTATCACATACTGAGCCAACTGCATCATCCTCTCAAAAGGGTGATGTTAGTAAAAAGAAGAGAAAGGAAGTAATGTCTGCACCATTGAATATCTTGTCTGAAGCAGCATTAGCTGTTGAATTAGGTCTAGGAAGTGAGGAACCTGAGTTACCCTTACACAGGACAAAGAAGAAGAAAACTAAGACCACCTCTTCAGTCACACAAATGGCTGAAGTTGTAAAATCAGGGGCACACAGCTCACTAGGTGTATCCTCTCAACAGGGTGCACCTATAGAATCAAGCATCCTCCCCAATGCACCTTCTTGTATAGAGTCAGCACATGGGAGTGATAAGGCTGACACAACACTGAGTGGAGAGCACATCACATTTGAAACTCCCTCTATCTCTCAGGGGGAGTTGCCAAAATCTACTCTTAAACACACTTCTCTTCCAGAATCTAACTCTGAAATTTCTTTGGAACCTGCAACTCAGGCAACTGAGATGCAAGGTATTGATCATCAAGACTTCTTTTCTCTTGATGAGCCAATAATTTCAAGTGACTTAGTGCATGACACTTTGTTCACCACTCAGAACCCACATTTAGATGGTGAGGGAATGCATGCTGAGGCATCTCCTAATGACACCATCACAAACACAGAGGTTCCACTAGTTTTTACTAGAGACTCTGTGCCTGTGTCAACTGCTGGTGTAATTCATCCCACTTCTGTGGTGACACCAGTAGTAGAGTCAATCCATCCGGTTACAGAAGTTGCATCTGTAACTGAGGAGTCTAGCTTGCCTAGCTCTAGCTCTGACTTCATGTCAAAATGGCTGAAGCCTGTGCAACATGACAGTGCTTCAGGATCAGGGTCTGTTCCACAACAATTGACGGTTGAAGCACTTCAAAGCTTAATTGTGGATCAGATTCCTGATTTCACAAAGATTGCTCAGAACCTTCTCACTGCAGACATGCCTAATCCAGACTATGAGGCTATTCTGTTATGCCATAGGGATGATGTGGAGGTGCAGAAGTCAAAGATCATTGATGATGCTGAGACAGATGGCAACATAGATGCCTGGTTGCAAGGAAAATATGATATTACTCTCGATGAAGCACTTCAGTATCTCAGGGAGGAATACATCACTTCACTGGGCTCCAATGCAAAATCCCTGTCACCTGGTGAAGTGTATGAAGCTGTAAATGATTCCTACAAGGGTTTCCTCAAGGCTACACACTATCTTGGCAAGGGAGTCAAAACTGAAGTCAACAGGGTGTGTGACAAGACAGCCACTTCAGTAGCAGAAGTCAAGAGGGCCTTTGATGCTAAATTTTCTCAACTGGACAGTGTGTTCAAGGACATCAAACACTGCAACTCTACCTGCACTCAGATGGATAATGGGCTAGCTCTGCTAAAGGACACTGTCACAGGTCTGGGGCATCAATTTCAGAATCTATCTGACCAAACTACAGATGCCAATGCCATGCTGAGGACAATGTTCAAGAATCTTTATGGAGATAGGCTAGTGACTGATGTCCCTGTGCATGAAATGTCTAAATATGAAGTGAAGAGGCTGCAGGATCAATCTCTATCTGGTTTCAAGGCCAATGAGTTATTCACTAAGGTGAACACTCTTGAACAGGAGGTAGCCACTCTTACCAAGACCAATGCTCATCTTACAGAAAAGGTAGAAATCACAGACTGATCATTGTTATCATTGATCAATTACAGAAGAAGGTTGGAGCCAGAAATGCTGAAGAAACTGAGGCACTGCACATCCTCAGAACCTATATTGCAACTGGTGAAATTCCAGAGATGGCTCAACCTAGGAGAAATAAGGATGATGATTCTGAAGACAAAGGTGATGGGAGGAGAAGACATCACAGGAGAGATAAGGGTGATGAAGACAAGAAGAAAAAGGGAGACAAGGGTAAAAAGGATGATGATGACCAAGGTAAAACATATGAGAGAAAGAGTGGAAGACATCAAGCCTTAGGCACTGCTAAATGATCAGTTGGACACTCAAGCATCCACCACAACTGATGTCCTTCTGCATCAACAATCCATGTTAGCTGCAATGATGAAGCATATGGGTCTCCCTCTACCTGATGAATCTTCAATCCCAAAGGACATTTCTACAGCCTCTGTGCCTGACAACAAGCCTAAGGGGGAGAAGAAGGCAAGGAACTCAAATACAAAGGGGGAGAAAGGCATAATAATCAAAGAGGGTGGTCAACAAAGGGCTTCAAAGTCTCTAGCAAATGTGCCTGGCAAAGGAAAAGCCAAAGTGGATGAGCCTCCATCTACCTTGCCAGTTGTCACTTTACCAACTGTGCACATCACTACTCCTGGAGGACAAAAGCAATCCATAACTACCACAGTGGTTGCAGGGAGTATGCCATCTGACAAACCTCCAACCTCTATATCTGAGAGTGCCAAGCCTGTAGAAGTCAAAGTTGTAACTGAGGCCAAGCTACAAGAAGTTGCTAACTCCAATGTTTATCATGATAAAGCCTTCTTGGAGTTTCTGAAAGCCATAAGGGAACAGGTTGGTGACACTCAGTTTTATCTGAGGGAGGTGAAGAAGCAGATTGACTACATCACTGTCATCCCCAAGAAAGTCAACAATCTATGGGTCAAGGAGATAGTGATGGTTTCCAAACTAAAGATATGGCATCTAACATACCAGATTCTACAAGACTTAAAGCACTCAGAGATAGATGCCATACTTGAGCTCATTGAGAAGAGGAATGAGAACAGCAAGAGTCTGTTTGATGATTTGAGGAATGGCCAACCTACAAGGCTACCAGAAGTGATCAAGAAGCCATGGACAATCATTTATCAATCTGGTACCAGAATTGAAGATATCAAGCAATTGGTCATTCCCCATGATCTCACCACTAGAAATCACAGACTGATCATTGCTATCATTGATCAATTACAGAAGAAGGTTGGAGCCAGAAATGCTGAAGAAACTGAGGCACTGCACATCCTCAGAACCTATATTGAAACTGGTGAAATTCCAGAGATGGCTCAACCTAGGAGAAATAAGGATGATGATTCTAAAGATAAAGGTGATGGGAGGAGAAGACATCACAGGAGAGATAAGGGTGATGAAGACAAGAAGAAAAAGGGAGACAAGGGTAAAAAGGATGATGATGACCAAGGTAAAACATATGAGAGAAAGAGTGGAAGATAGCAAGCCTTAGGCACTGCTAGCAGTAACCTCACCACAACACAAGACTCTAAGTCTAGGGTGAATACTGTTAGTAGTGACCTAGCAAAATCTACATCTATGGCTTCTGCAACTGTCTTACCACCTCAAGAAGAGAAGAAGATTCAAGTCAAGAAACCATGTGTATGTTTCAGAAAGCAATCTGCTAATGGAATACTACTATGGTCTACCAACAAAGGTCAAAGATTTCTGCCAAGCAATCATGTCAAGAGGATAAAATTTAAACATGTTGCAAGGAGAGTGAAGCTATCCAAATCTAGAGCCCTAACAATCATTCCAGGATTGAAACTCCAGCCACTTGATGAAGACTTTGATGAAGAGCAACTGCAATTTCTAAGAGCTCAAAAGATATGCTATGCTGCAATTGTGGATGACCACCTTGTAATCAAGTACACTGATGGGAAGGAAATGAAATTCAAACAAGGGGGTTGTCAACATTGGGGTAAATTGTATGAGATAGAAAGAATAATTGCATTGCTGGATTCTAAAGACAAGGTGGAGAAAGTATGGAAGCTGGAATTGATTGACTTTGTGAAAATGAAGAAAGATTATGCTGAGAAGATAAGAAAGGGCTGCTATGAGAAATGGTTAGAAAGGGAGAAAGAAATTGATAGACTGGAAATTGAAGCAGAAAAGCTAAGGGCAAAGGGATTGTGTAGAGTTCAGTTTGATCCCTATGTGGTGAAGTATAGGAGAAGAAATGGAGACAATGTCAATATAAGAATGGACCTACTCAGTCACTATCCTGCCAACATTCTGAAGCCAGTGCTTGAAGATTTCAAAAACTCTATTATGATTGAAGAATTGGATGCTATGACAGAAATCATGAGAGCAGTAGTTGAGATTGCAAGAAAGGAGAAAGAAAGGAAACAGAAAGCATATGATGATCTACAAGCCAAAACAATGGAGATGCAATCAAAAGAAAATGGCTAGTACCTCATCATACTGTAAGAGTATTTATCTTGTAATTTCATTTATGTGTTCAAATCAAAATACATACCTGTACTTTTAAAGTTCTATCTTTATGTATGTTAGGCTTGTTATCAGACATGAAATTGTGACTAAGGGTCTCACTCACAATTTGGGGGAGATTGTTAGTTACAGAGGCATGCCTGTACACATCTAATAACAAGCCTAATTGTTTGTAATGCTTTGCATTACTTACATGACCTCTTAACTGAGGGAACCTCTAGTTGTAGAGTTTCTGTTTGTATTGTACTTGTAATAGGCATCAAATCCTAGTTGTGTAACTGTACAAATAGAGTCTAGAATAATGCTTGAAAGAAGTTCCAAGGTTCATGCCTCAAGCAAGGAGTTAAAGACTGTCAAATAATCACAGTTGGGATTTGAAGAAATGAAGAATTTGCCTAAGTACCAATTCGAGAAGTATATTTGTCTATTCGAGAAGTCCAGCATTCGAGAAGTCAGGGATTCGATATCTCAAGACACTATTCGATATCTCTGAATACACTGTTCGATATCTCATTCGATATCTCAGGGATTCGATATGTCTACTACTCTATTCGAGAACTCAAGAAGTCAACAAGTCAAGATGGTATTCGAGTTCTCAAAGAGTCAACAAGTCAAAGTTCCATTCGATATCTCAAGGACTCAGAAAGCTATTCGACAACTCAAGGATTCGATAAGTCAAATGTTCTATTCGACAACTCAAGGAATCCTGATGGAAAAGAGCTATTCGAGAAGTGGTTCGATATGTCATTATAACAGTATTCGAGAACTCAGAGTTATCGATCAAGTCAATTCTAGTTCTCGAATCACTTACTTAGTCACTTCTCGAATACATTCTTGGAGACAAAATACTGAAGAAATTGTACAAGTCAGAAACCTGCAACAAGCCAATGCACTTTATGGACCACAATCTGTAACGTGCTCTGGAAAGCCTACAAGGAAGCTTGGAGAGATATAGAAGAGACAAGGAGCTAAAGAAGTGGATCTAAACAGGCTTTGCAAAGTCAAATCTGTAACCGTTTGGACACTTACTCAAAAAGGATAGACAGACTAGAAAGTAATTTGTTTAGCTACCTTATTTGCAGTAAGTAGGCTGTATCCATGTTCTATAAGGACACAGCCTCACTTCATAACTTAGTAACTTTTGTGAGTCAAGTTTTTCATACACTGTAAGCCATATCTCTCTGAGAAAAACGAAGCTGAGAATACTACCATTTGTATTCACAGATTGTAGCAACCTTTATCTAATAATACATTAGATTAAAGTGATATTGTGTCTTGTGTTGTTTATTTATCCGCACCTTCACTTCTACACACACAGGCACTTATCTGCTACATAGACTCAATCAAAGAAAAGTTCAAGAATCCATTCACCCCCCCCCCCTCTGTATTCTTTTACCGTATTCAATACTCAACAAGTGGTATCAGAGAGGGCTGTTTATTCAAAAACAGATAAACGATCATGAGTTCGAATACACCAAAGACTACAGGAACGGTGAAGGTCCCTAAGTTTGATAAAGAAAACTTCAACCTCTGGAAGATAAAGATGATGTTGTTCATTAAAGCCTCTCATCCCTTGTATCCTGAGATTCTCAAGAATGGTCCTTTTGTTCCACAACAAGAGATACCAGAGAAGACTGTTGGAACAATAACTATCCCAAGAGCTTATGAGGCCAAGGATCCATCAAAGTGGACAGAGTCAGAAAGGGAGAAGGTTGCTCTTGACAGCCACCTCATGTTGCTTATCATTGATTCCATGGACATGTCAATGTTTGCAAACATTGCATCATGCACGTCTGCTAAAGAGATGTGGGATCACATTGAGGTGTTGTGTGAAGGGACTGATGAGGTTAAGGAAAACAGGAAACAGATACTGGTCACACAGTATGAAGCTTTCATGGCACAGCCCAAGGAAAGCATCACTGAAATGTTTGAAAGGTTTCACAAGCTAGTTACTGAGCTGCAGATGAATGGAAAGGTTTAAAGCACCAAGGAGTTAAATATGAAATTTCTGTTGTCTTCACCAAATCATCTGGAGCAAAGAGTCATTTCTCTAAGAGAGAGAGATTTGAACAAAGTCACCTATGATGTGCTCTATGGAGTCCTAAAGACTCATGAACTTGAGTTGCTTCAGAAAAGGGCTATCCAAGCCAACCAAGGTAGGATGATAAACACATCATGTGCCTTGATTGTCAACAAATCCATTCTGGACCTAGAAGCATCTACAAGCCAACTAAGGATAGAGGAGGTGGCAGATGATGAAGAAACTGAAGCTGGGGTGAGTGAACCTGTTGAGGAAAAGGAGGAAGAAGAAGAAGAGTTTTACACTCTAGAAGAACTTGATGGGATGGAAAATACCTCATATGCCTTCATGGCCAGAAAATTTCCAAACATCAGATTTAAAAGAAACCAACCCTTCAAACCCAAAACTCAAAACCATTCAGCCAACAAGAACAAGGCACCTGTGAAACCAAACAGAAATAAGTTCAAAACCGGTTATGTGGATAGGTCATCTGTAAGGTGTTATAGATGCAATGACCTAGGGCATTTTGCCAGTGAATGCAAGAAGCCTAAAAAGAAGGATAGAGATTATCTTGAGCTAGAAGCTAAGTATGAGGCCCTTCTGAAAAAGCAGACACATGGTAAGGCCTACATAGCTGAAGGGAAGTGTTGGGATGACTCTGAGAGTGATGAAGAGGAACAAGAATTCTGCAATTATGCCTTGATGGCCAACTCCAAGGATGACTCATCTTCATCTGATTCTCAGGTACCATCCCTCACTACTATAGACATGTCTGTTTCTGAATACAAATGCATGATTGAACAATTATCTGTTGAAATGTTTAATATTCATACTAGTATGACTGCTGCTAATGAGGAGATTGCTAAACTGTCTACTAGAAATGAAATATTAACCAAAAAGAATGAGGAACTTGAGCTAACTACTATGCAAGTAGAAAACCTTAAGAAAGAAGTTGAATATTTGAAGAACAAGGTTTTATGTGCTAGTCAAGTAGAGAAGGCTCTTAGGGATGAATTAGCTGAGAATGAATTCAAACTTAAAACTTTCAAGAAATCATCTAGTTTGGTGCAATCCTACTGTGAGAAAATTGAGGCTAAACCCAAAGCAGCTATTGGACTTGACTATGACTCTCTCAAACAAAGGAAAGGCTATGCTGTCATTGAAGAGGACACAGTTGTTCATGAGAAAGTGCCTCACATTTTGAGAAAAACTGAAAATCCAATTTTTAAGGAATCAACATTTGAAATTGATGAGGATGCCTTACTCATCAAGCAAATGTTGAATGATGAGGATGAGGCGCAATCTAGTGAACAGCAAGCATCCTCTAAGGGTGAGAGTGTCAAGTCAAAGACCAAGAAGCCAGTAGTTGATAGGCCAAGACCTAAGAAGTTTGTTAAGTTTGTCTCAGCTGGGAAGAGTGAATCAGAAAAGGAAGTGACTAAAAAGAAACAGAACAAAAATGGCAAGTTAGGGATTAACAAGGATAACAACTATGCTTATATGCCTAATGCCCCTAGGAAAACTTGTCAGAACTGTTTCAGTACCAATCATTTAACTCATGCATGCAAGAAACCTGTTGGTAGTGTGTCTAAACCTTTCTATGATTGTTCTATGCCTCTAAGTCATAGAGATGCACCTTTCTGTGATAAATTTGACTGTATGCCATGCAATATGAATGTTATGACTAGTTGTTTTAATTTAAGAAGGCAGTTCATTGATGGTTGTATCAGTCACAATTCTCACACACACTACACAAGGTCAAAGTCTTCAAGTCCTCCTAAAGCTAGGAAGGTACCTTTGTCACCTAAGTCTGAAACCTCAGGTTCTAAGACTTCCAGCAGTGACAAGAAGACTAACACTAAGAAAGTTGACAAGCATGTTGTTTATGATAAAACTGTCTCTAAGTCACATGGACCCAAACTTGTTTGGGTACCAAAGGAAAAGTAATACCTTTGTGTTTGCAGGGCAAAGAAAGTGAAAAGAAGGTCATGTGGATTTTGGACAGTGGATGCTCAAATCATATGACTGGTGATATGGCCCTGCTATCACAGTATGAGGAAAAGGCTGGCCCAATGGTTGCTTTTGGAGATGACAGCATGGGTAACACATTGGGATATGGCAAGCTGAAAGTTGGAAATGTCATCATTGAAGATGTAACACTAGTCAAGGGGCTCAAGCATAATCTGTTAAGTGTTGGTCAGTTTACTGATAGAGGATTCAAAGTGAATTTTGACAAAGATGAATGTTTGATCACCCACAAGAAGACTGGTGACTTTGCTCTATCTGGAGTAAGGAAGGGAAGCCTGTTTGTAGCCAATATGGACTCTGCAAACAAGGACAAAATTTGTTGCTTTTACTCAAAAGCATCAAATAAAGATTGTTGGCTGTGGCACAAGAAACTATCACACCTGAACTTCAAGGCCATTAATTCTCTAGTCAAAAGAGAGTTAGTGAGAGGCATGCCCACACTTGAATTCTGTCAAGAAGGAGTGTGTGAGGCTTGTCAAAAAGGAAAAATGAAGAGATCAAGCCACAAGTCAAAGACAGTGACATCTGTAACCAAGCCACTACAACTTATCCATATGGATTTGTTTGGGCCTGTCAACATAATGTCACTTGGAAGAAAGAAGTATGCCCTGGTAATGGTTGATGATTTTTCAAGGTATACATGGGTGGAATTTCTAGCATCAAAAGATGAGGCTCCACAAGTAATTATTGAGCATATAAGGAAAGTTGACAATGAAGCAAAGGCAAACGGTGCAAGTGCGATTGCACTGAGGAGTGATAATGGAACAGAGTTCAGAAATGCCACACTTGAAGCATTCTGCAAAGAGAATGGCATTTCTTAGCAATTCTCAGCTCCAAGGACTCCACAACAAAATGGAGTTGTTGAGAGAAAGAATAGAACTCTAATTGAAGCTGCTAGAACAATGTTACTTGATGCAAAAATGCCTACATGTTTTTGGGCTGAGGCTGTGAGCAATGCATGCTATATTCAGAACAGGACCCTCATCAACAAAAACACTGGAAAGACACCTTACAACTTGATGACTGGAAAGAAGCCTACACTAAAGTATGTTCATACTTTTGGAAGCAAATGCTTTGTACTCAAGGATAATTCTGAATATGTTGGAAAGTTTGATGCAAAAGCATTTGAAGGAATTTTTCTTGGCTATTCTATGGAAAGAATTGCATACAAGGTTTATGTCATCAGTCAAAAGAAAGTTATGGAAAGCACAGATGTAACATTTGATGACAGCAAACTACCTGGACTAGAAGAAGCCAATGATGAAGACAAAGATCCATTGAAGTTTGATAATCTAGATGATTCTGATGAAGAGACTGAAACTGGAGTTGAAACTCAAGTTCAATATTCTCAAGTGAATAATGATACAAGAGAAGAATTTGTGCCAATCAATAGTGGAGAAACAAGCATCCAAGACACACCTGTGAGTAATGGCAACTTCACAGGGGGAGGAAATGAGGATGACCATGATGTGGATGATGAAGCAACATCAAGAATGAGAAATCAGGCTGAACACTCGAGGAAATGGGATAGATCACACACTGCAGAGCAAATCATTGGAGATCCTAATGCAGGAGTAAGGACTAGGAGAGCAACTCAAAATGAGTGCCTCTATGGATGTTTTCTATCACAAGTTGAGCCTAAGAAACTTGATGATGCATTGTTGGATCCAGATTGGATTATTGCCATGCAAGAGGAGCTGAATCAATTTGAAAGGAACAAAGTATGGGAACTTGTGCCTGCACCAAAGAATAGAACCATTGTTGGAACAAAATGGGTTCTGAAGAATAAGATGGATGAAGATGGTGTAATAATAAGAAACAAAGCAAGGCTGGTTGCAAAAGGATACTCTCAACAGGAAGGCATTGATTATGATGAGACATTTGCCCCTGTTGCTAGATTGGAAGCCATTAGAATATTCTTGGCATTTGCTGCTCATTCAAAATTTAAAGTTTATCAAATGGATGTCAAGAGTGCATTTCTAAATGGAGAGTTGGAAGAAGAGGTTTATGTGCAACAACCACCTGGCTTTGAGGATCCACATTTCCCAGAATTTGTCTACAGATTGCTTAAGGCATTGTATGGACTTAAGCAAGCTCTAAGAGCATGGTATGATACTTTATCACAATTCCTTCTTGAAAATCAATTCACTCGAGGCACATTGGACAAGACACTGTTTTACAAGAAGCATGGTGATGATATGATCCTAGTTCAAATCTATGTGGATGATATCATTTTTGGTTCTACAAATGAGAAACTGTGTGAGAAATTCTCTAAACTCATGCAGAGCAGATATGAGATGAGTATGATGGGAGAGTTGACATTCTTTCTAGGGCTGCAAGTCAGTCAAAGGAAGGATGGTATCTTTATCAGTCAAACCAAGTACATCAAGGATTTATTGAAGAAGTTTGACTTGGAAGATTGTTCACCTGCCAAGACACCCATGGCCACTGCCACTAAATTGGATGAAGATGCTAAAGGCAAGAGAGTAGATATCTCAGTCTACAGAGGCATGGTTGGTTCTCTACTCTACCTCACTGCAAGTAGGTCAGACATCATGTTTGCTACATGCTTGTGTGCAAGGTTTCAATCAAATCCAAAGGAATCACATTTGATTGCAATAAAAAGGATCTTTAGATATCTGAAGGGCACACCTAACTTGGGATTATGGTATCCTAAGGACACAGGGTTCAATCTGGTTGGTTATTCTGATGCTGATTATGCTGGATGCAGAGTGGATAGGAAAAGCACCTCAGGAAGCTGCTAGTTTCTTGGACAAAGGTTAGTTTCTTGGTATAGCAAGAAGCAACAATCTGTGTCAACTTCTACAGCTGAGGCTGAATACATAGCTGCTGGAAGTTGCTGTACTCAAGTGCTTTGGATTAGAAATCAACTTAGAGATTATGGACTTGTGTTGGAAAGAATTCCAATCATGTGTGACAACACAAGTGCAATCTCTATAGTTGCCAATCCTGTCAATCATTCTAGAACAAAGCACATTGACATCAGATATCATTTCATAAGAGAACATGCAACTAATGGAACCATTGAGTTGCATTATGTCTCTACAGATAAACAACTAGCTGATATATTCACTAAGCCATTAGATGAAGCCACCTTCACAAGGTTGGTAAGTGAGATTGGAATGCTGAATTCTTCAGATTCTGGCTAAGTGAATACATCATCTAGATTGTTGCAGCAGTAAACACTTACTTTATCTAAATTCTCAATATTTTTGGAGTAAGTGTTGGCTGAAATATGATTTATAAATATTTCAAATCTGTTGCATATGTTGAAAATCATATTTCTATTAACTTAAAATTTCTATGAAATTTTGAGAAATCACTATTTAATTTGCTAGGATATTTTTCAATGAATATGTCTGGTAAATTTTAAAAGATAGTGAAAATCAAATTTTTATGAGTGATGGGTATTGTTCGATAAGTCAGACTTCTCGAATGATTCACTATTCGACATCTCTAATAAGTCTCATTAGAGTACTCTTGAGTTCTCGAATAGAGTCTTTCTGAGATATCGAATAGAGGAATTCTTGACTTCTCGAATATAGTAACTGAGTTCTCGAATGACTGAGTTCTCGAACACTATATTTGAGTTCTCTTTGAAAAGGCTGAATTCTCGCTGAATTTTAACCGATTTTGGACTTTTGTCTAAAAGTTTAATTCACTCATAAAAACACATATTATTTAATTTAGAATTATTTCTAAGTTAGATAACTGCTAGCTGTGAGTTTCTATCTGCTTGAGTTATCGATTAAGCCATTCTTGACTTCTCGAATAGTTGTTTTCTACTTCTCGAATGCCTGACTTGTCGATACAAAACTTTCTGCTAATCGACAATTCAAGCACTTCATACTTATACAATTTCACATCTATTCGATTCATTTCATTCGATTTCTCAAGCATCTACACTCTCTAAACCCCTGAAACCCTAGCTACGAAAAGCCAAATTTCTTCTTCAATCTTCAATTTCTTTTCTCTCTTCTACACAAATGGCAACAGTAAAGTTCAACACCAACTTCATCGCTCTCACTAGTGATGTTGAAGCACCCAATGCCAATTTCAAGTGCTTTGTGAAATGGATGGCTGAGTCATATATCAAGGATGCACTCTCTGCCAACCCAACTCTATATCTAGATATTCTGGAACAATTCTGGAGTACTGCTATAGTGAAGGTTGTAGCCCTGGAAAACGCAATCACTTCATATGTCATCTACTGCAAGGTTCAAGATAAGGAAATCACTATCACTACTGCAGATGTTTACACTAAATCACGCAAGCGTACGTGGTCACAAGTAATACAGATATAAGTCGAGTTCGTTCCCACAGAGATCTGGTTATGGTTTTAATTCAGTAAACGCACCTATGCAACAGTGTATGGTTATTATGCACTGCTAAGACAAATAACAAATATGGGATTTAACTATCTAAATTAACTAAAAAACAAATTAACAAAACTACGAATTAACTAACTAACAAGAATTAAAATCTAATTACGTCTGCAAGAAAAATCATGGAATCCTAACTTCATTAAATACTTTGCTTAGATCTGACGCCTTTAATCACTATATGCAATGGTTATGATATCTGATCGGATAACACGAAACAAGTATACGCTAATTCTCAGTATACGAATACCAAACTAAACATACATCCACAAAAGAGATATAAGATGAATAGACACCAATTATGCTTAGACCCTACATCTCTATAAGATTTGAAAACATAACGGTTGAAGAACAAGTTATCCATAAAGATCACACAGGGCAGTATAAGTATTTTCATCTCACACCACAATCATATTGATAACAATTATGAACCTATGCTAGCATGACAAGTTCTAAATCTCAAGATCCACTTTCACTTCACAAGAGATTAACAAATTAGATGTTCATGACGCATCTATCAATTAAGCATAACCATACGAGGATATCAGATATACACCACACACAGATCTTTAAAGCAATCAAGATACTAAAGCTCCATAAATAAATCCGTTAGAATCCCATGACGACGATTAGTTCATAATCGAACCTCTCGTCATCATGGGATCTGATGAAACCATGATAAAAACAAAGTATGAAAATATACAAATAAACCTAAGTAATTGATATGTAATTGTTCTCTAATGATAATCTTAATCCTCTAATTTACGAGGGTTGGATGTGTTTATATAGGCTCTAGACACCTTCCCCAGCAAGAAAATACCAAAACAGAATTATAATAGAATTTCTGCAAGATACGTTTCCTAAACTGATTCTGTTTTTTTAAGGGAAATTCGTAGCTGACTTTTCTTCTGTTTTCCAGAGCCATTCCAGACGTAATTGGGCTTCTGGACCACCTTAGAATGATAAAGAATCTCATTATCTTCGCGTGGACTGCTTACGGGCTGAAAACAGACTTATAGAACTCAAGATATGGCCCAAACAGTGAATCTCACGTGTGCAGCCCAATAAATCCGAATTTTAATAAATTCAATCTCCAAAAACGACAAAAACATCCACCATAATCATCATCCTTGTAAATCTGCATAACTAAACAAAACACATCAAAACTACAAGAAACTTGAGCCCAAGACAATCAATTTAAGCCGATTTAGAATGCTCCAAGTGGATATAAATCCACTTATCAGCAGACATGAACCAAGCACTAGGCCTACAACAAGAGTCATTTGACAGAATGGCCACTAATGTAGAGTTGGATGAATTCTTTGAGTTCATAAACTACTCAGATGGGATTAACCTTGGAAAGCTAAACAGAAAGAATCTGAGAAAGGAGTGGAGCTATGTGTTTGCAACTCTTCTCCAAGTCTTCACTGCCAGGAAATCAAGCTTTGATCAAATCAGTGCACCTGTGCAGCAAATTGGATATGCTTTGGCCTATGGAAAGAAGATTGATGTTGGCCAAATCATACTCCAAGAATTATATGGGAGACTTGGTAAGAACACAACCAAGAGAGGTACTGACATTTTCTTCCCTCGCTTTATTCAATCTGTACTTAATTATAAAAATGCTTCATTGATTGAATTGCCTGGGATTGATAAAAATAAAATAGGCTATCCTAAGTCCATGACCAAACTCATTTTTGGTAATTTGGAGACTAGGAATGATGTGGATGTAAGACTGAACATAACTCCCCATATGGAGAGTTTGTTTAGGACTTATCCCCACAACATGCCAACATTTGATGCAAAATCTAAGTTAGCACAGCCCAAGCAAGTAGAACAAAATGCTAACCCAGGGCCTGCTAACCAACCCTCTCAACCAAACACTCTATCACATACTGAGCCAACTGCATCATCCTCTCAAAAGGGTGATGTTAGTAAAAAGAAGAGAAAGGAAGTAATGTCTGCACCATTGAATATCTTGTCTGAAGCAGCATTAGCTGTTGAATTAGGTCTAGGAAGTGAGGAACCTGAGTTACCCTTACACAGGACAAAGAAGAAGAAAACTAAGACCACCTCTTCAGTCACACAAATGGCTGAAGTTGTAAAATCAGGGGCACACAGCTCACTAGGTGTATCCTCTCAACAGGGTGCACCTATAGAATCAAGCATCCTCCCCAATGCACCTTCTTGTATAGAGTCAGCACATGGGAGTGATAAGGCTGACACAACACTGAGTGGAGAGCACATCACATTTGAAACTCCCTCTATCTCTCAGGGGGAGTTGCCAAAATCTACTCTTAAACACACTTCTCTTCCAGAATCTAACTCTGAAATTTCTTTGGAACCTGCAACTCAGGCAACTGAGATGCAAGGTATTGATCATCAAGACTTCTTTTCTCTTGATGAGCCAATAATTTCAAGTGACTTAGTGCATGACACTTTGTTCACCACTCAGAACCCACATTTAGATGGTGAGGGAATGCATGCTGAGGCATCTCCTAATGACACCATCACAAACACAGAGGTTCCACTAGTTTTTACTAGAGACTCTGTGCCTGTGTCAACTGCTGGTGTAATTCATCCCACTTCTGTGGTGACACCAGTAGTAGAGTCAATCCATCCGGTTACAGAAGTTGCATCTGTAACTGAGGAGTCTAGCTTGCCTAGCTCTAGCTCTGACTTCATGTCAAAATGGCTGAAGCCTGTGCAACATGACAGTGCTTCAGGATCAGGGTCTGTTCCACAACAATTGACGGTTGAAGCACTTCAAAGCTTAATTGTGGATCAGATTCCTGAGTTCACAAAGATTGCTCAGAACCTTCTCACTGCAGACATGCCTAATCCAGACTATGAGGCTATTCTGTTATGCCATAGGGATGATGTGGAGGTGCAGAAGTCAAAGATCATTGATGATGCTGAGACAGATGGCAACATAGATGCCTGGTTGCAAGGAAAATATGATATTACTCTCGATGAAGCACTTCAGTATCTCAGGGAGGAATACATCACTTCACTGGGCTCCAATGCAAAATCCCTGTCACCTGGTGAAGTGTATGAAGCTGTAAATGATTCCTACAAGGGTTTCCTCAAGGCTACACACTATCTTGGCAAGGGAGTCAAAACTGAAGTCAACAGGGTGTGTGACAAGACAGCCACTTCAGTAGCAGAAGTCAAGAGGGCCTTTGATGCTAAATTTTCTCAACTGGACAGTGTGTTCAAGGACATCAAACACTGCAACTCTACCTGCACTCAGATGGATAATGGGCTAGCTCTGCTAAAGGACACTGTCACAGGTCTGGGGCATCAATTTCAGAATCTATCTGACCAAACTACAGATGCCAATGCCATGCTGAGGACAATGTTCAAGAATCTTTATGGAGATAGGCTAGTGATTGATGTCCCTGTGCATGAAATGTCTAAATATGAAGTGAAGAGGCTGCAGGATCAATCTCTATCTGGTTTCAAGGCCAATGAGTTATTCACTAAGGTGAACACTCTTGAACAGGAGGTAGCCACTCTTACCAAGACCAATGCTCATCTTACAGAAAAGGTAGAAATCACAGACTGATCATTGTTATCATTGATCAATTACAGAAGAAGGTTGGAGCCAGAAATGCTGAAGAAACTGAGGCACTGCACATCCTCAGAACCTATATTGCAACTGGTGAAATTCCAGAGATGGCTCAACCTAGGAGAAATAAGGATGATGATTCTGAAGACAAAGGTGATGGGAGGAGAAGACATCACAGGAGAGATAAGGGTGATGAAGACAAGAAGAAAAAGGGAGACAAGGGTAAAAAGGATGATGATGACCAAGGTAAAACATATGAGAGAAAGAGTGGAAGACATCAAGCCTTAGGCACTGCTAAATGATCAGTTGGACACTCAAGCATCCACCACAACTGATGTCCTTCTGCATCAACAATCCATGTTAGCTGCAATGATGAAGCATATGGGTCTCCCTCTACCTGATGAATCTTCAATCCCAAAGGACATTTCTACAGCCTCTGTGCCTGACAACAAGCCTAAGGGGGAGAAGAAGGCAAGGAACTCAAATACAAAGGGGGAGAAAGGCATAATAATCAAAGAGGGTGGTCAACAAAGGGCTTCAAAGTCTCTAGCAAATGTGCCTGGCAAAGGAAAAGCCAAAGTGGATGAGCCTCCATCTACCTTGCCAGTTGTCACTTTACCAACTGTGCACATCACTACTCCTGGAGGACAAAAGCAATCCATAACTACCACAGTGGTTGCAGGGAGTATGCCATCTGACAAACCTCCAACCTCTATATCTGAGAGTGCCAAGCCTGTAGAAGTCAAAGTTGTAACTGAGGCCAAGCTACAAGAAGTTGCTAACTCCAATGTTTATCATGATAAAGCCTTCTTGGAGTTTCTGAAAGCCATAAGGGAACAGGTTGGTGACACTCAGTTTTATCTGAGGGAGGTGAAGAAGCAGATTGACTACATCACTGTCATCCCCAAGAAAGTCAACAATCTATGGGTCAAGGAGATAGTGATGGTTTCCAAACTAAAGATATGGCATCTAACATACCAGATTCTACAAGACTTAAAGCACTCAGAGATAGATGCCATACTTGAGCTCATTGAGAAGAGGAATGAGAACAGCAAGAGTCTGTTTGATGATTTGAGGAATGGCCAACCTACAAGGCTACCAGAAGTGATCAAGAAGCCATGGACAATCATTTATCAATCTGGTACCAGAATTGAAGATATCAAGCAATTGGTCATTCCCCATGATCTCACCACTAGAAATCACAGACTGATCATTGCTATCATTGATCAATTACAGAAGAAGGTTGGAGCCAGAAATGCTGAAGAAACTGAGGCACTGCACATCCTCAGAACCTATATTGAAACTGGTGAAATTCCAGAGATGGCTCAACCTAGGAGAAATAAGGATGATGATTCTAAAGACAAAGGTGATGGGAGGAGAAGACATCACAGGAGAGATAAGGGTGATGAAGACAAGAAGAAAAAGGGAGACAAGGGTAAAAAGGATGATGATGACCAAGGTAAAACATATGAGAGAAAGAGTGGAAGATAGCAAGCCTTAGGCACTGCTAGCAGTAACCTCACCACAACACAAGACTCTAAGTCTAGGGTGAATACTGTTAGTAGTGACCTAGCAAAATCTACATCTATGGCTTCTGCAACTGTCTTACCACCTCAAGAAGAGAAGAAGATTCAAGTCAAGAAACCATGTGTATGTTTCAGAAAGCAATCTGCTAATGGAATACTACTATGGTCTACCAACAAAGGTCAAAGATTTCTGCCAAGCAATCATGTCAAGAGGATAAAATTTAAACATGTTGCAAGGAGAGTGAAGCTATCCAAATCTAGAGCCCTAACAATCATTCCAGGATTGAAACTCCAGCCACTTGATGAAGACTTTGATGAAGAGCAACTGCAATTTCTAAGAGCTCAAAAGATATGCTATGCTGCAATTGTGGATGACCACCTTGTAATCAAGTACACTGATGGGAAGGAAATGAAATTCAAACAAGGGGGTTGTCAACATTGGGGTAAATTGTATGAGATAGAAAGAATAATTGCATTGCTGGATTCTAAAGACAAGGTGGAGAAAGTATGGAAGCTGGAATTGATTGACTTTGTGAAAATGAAGAAAGATTATGCTGAGAAGATAAGAAAGGGCTGCTATGAGAAATGGTTAGAAAGGGAGAAAGAAATTGATAGACTGGAAATTGAAGCAGAAAAGCTAAGGGCAAAGGGATTGTGTAGAGTTCAGTTTGATCCCTATGTGGTGAAGTATAGGAGAAGAAATGGAGACAATGTCAATATAAGAATGGACCTACTCAGTCACTATCCTGCCAACATTCTGAAGCCAGTGCTTGAAGATTTCAAAAACTCTATTATGATTGAAGAATTGGATGCTATGACAGAAATCATGAGAGCAGTAGTTGAGATTGCAAGAAAGGAGAAAGAAAGGAAACAGAAAGCATATGATGATCTACAAGCCAAAACAATAGAGATGCAATCAAAAGAAAATGGCTAGTACCTCATCATACTGTAAGAGTATTTATCTTGTAATTTCATTTATGTGTTCAAATCAAAATACATACCTGTACTTTTAAAGTTCTATCTTTATGTATGTTAGGCTTGTTATCAGACATGAAATTGTGACTAAGGGTCTCACTCACAATTTGGGGGAGATTGTTAGTTACAGAGGCATGCCTGTACACATCTAATAACAAGCCTAATTGTTTGTAATGCTTTGCATTACTTACATGACCTCTTAACTGAGGGAACCTCTAGTTGTAGAGTTTCTGTTTGTATTGTACTTGTAATAGGCATCAAATCCTAGTTGTGTAACTGTACAAATAGAGTCTAGAATAATGCTTGAAAGAAGTTCCAAGGTTCATGCCTCAAGCAAGGAGTTAAAGACTGTCAAATAATCACAGTTGGGATTTGAAGAAATGAAGAATTTGCCTAAGTACCAATTCGAGAAGTATATTTGTCTATTCGAGAAGTCCAGCATTCGAGAAGTCAGGGATTCGATATCTCAAGACACTATTCGATATCTCTGAATACACTGTTCGATATCTCATTCGATATCTCAGGGATTCGATATGTCTACTACTCTATTCGAGAACTCAAGAAGTCAACAAGTCAAGATGGTATTCGAGTTCTCAAAGAGTCAACAAGTCAAAGTTCCATTCGATATCTCAAGGACTCAGAAAGCTATTCGACAACTCAAGGATTCGATAAGTCAAATGTTCTATTCGACAACTCAAGGAATCCTGATGGAAAAGAGCTATTCGAGAAGTGGTTCGATATGTCATTATAACAGTATTCGAGAACTCAGAGTTATCGATCAAGTCAATTCTAGTTCTCGAATCACTTACTTAGTCACTTCTCGAATACATTCTTGGAGACAAAATACTGAAGAAATTGTACAAGTCAGAAACCTGCAACAAGCCAATGCACTTTATGGACCACAATCTGTAACGTGCTCTGGAAAGCCTACAAGGAAGCTTGGAGAGATATAGGAGACAAGGAGCTAAAGAAGTGGATCTAAACAGGCTTTGCAAAGTCAAATCTGTAACCGTTTGGACACTTACTCAAAAAGGATAGACAGACTAGAAAGTAATTTGTTTAGCTACCTTATTTGCAGTAAGTAGGCTGTATCCATGTTCTATAAGGACACAGCCTCACTTCATAACTTAGTAACTTTTGTGAGTCAAGTTTTTCATACACTGTAAGCCATATCTCTCTGAGAAAAACGAAGCTGAGAATACTACCATTTGTATTCACAGATTGTAGCAACCTTTATCTAATAATACATTAGATTAAAGTGATATTGTGTCTTGTGTTGTTTATTTATCCGCACCTTCACTTCTACACACACAGGCACTTATCTGCTACATAGACTCAATCAAAGAAAAGTTCAAGAATCCATTCACCCCCCCCTCTGTATTCTTTTACCGTATTCAATACTCAACAAGTGGTATCAGAGAGGGCTGTTTATTCAAAAACAGATAAACGATCATGAGTTCGAATACACCAAAGACTACAGGAACGGTGAAGGTCCCTAAGTTTGATAAAGAAAACTTCAACCTCTGGAAGATAAAGATGATGTTGTTCATTAAAGCCTCTCATCCCTTGTATCCTGAGATTCTCAAGAATGGTCCTTTTGTTCCACAACAAGAGATACCAGAGAAGACTGTTGGAACAATAACTATCCCAAGAGCTTATGAGGCCAAGGATCCATCAAAGTGGACAGAGTCAGAAAGGGAGAAGGTTGCTCTTGACAGCCACCTCATGTTGCTTATCATTGATTCCATGGACATGTCAATGTTTGCAAACATTGCATCATGCACGTCTGCTAAAGAGATGTGGGATCACATTGAGGTGTTGTGTGAAGGGACTGATGAGGTTAAGGAAAACAGGAAACAGATACTGGTCACACAGTATGAAGCTTTCATGGCACAGCCCAAGGAAAGCATCACTGAAATGTTTGAAAGGTTTCACAAGCTAGTTACTGAGCTGCAGATGAATGGAAAGGTTTAAAGCACCAAGGAGTTAAATATGAAATTTCTGTTGTCTTCACCAAATCATCTGGAGCAAAGAGTCATTTCTCTAAGAGAGAGAGATTTGAACAAAGTCACCTATGATGTGCTCTATGGAGTCCTAAAGACTCATGAACTTGAGTTGCTTCAGAAAAGGGCTATCCAAGCCAACCAAGGTAGGATGATAAACACATCATGTGCCTTGATTGTCAACAAATCCATTCTGGACCTAGAAGCATCTACAAGCCAACTAAGGATAGAGGAGGTGGCAGATGATGAAGAAACTGAAGCTGGGGTGAGTGAACCTGTTGAGGAAAAGGAGGAAGAAGAAGAAGAGTTTTACACTCTAGAAGAACTTGATGGGATGGAAAATACCTCATATGCCTTCATGGCCAGAAAATTTCCAAACATCAGATTTAAAAGAAACCAACCCTTCAAACCCAAAACTCAAAACCATTCAGCCAACAAGAACAAGGCACCTGTGAAACCAAACAGAAATAAGTTCAAAACCGGTTATGTGGATAGGTCATCTGTAAGGTGTTATAGATGCAATGACCTAGGGCATTTTGCCAGTGAATGCAAGAAGCCTAAAAAGAAGGATAGAGATTATCTTGAGCTAGAAGCTAAGTATGAGGCCCTTCTGAAAAAGCAGACACATGGTAAGGCCTACATAGCTGAAGGGAAGTGTTGGGATGACTCTGAGAGTGATGAAGAGGAACAAGAATTCTGCAATTATGCCTTGATGGCCAACTCCAAGGATGACTCATCTTCATCTGATTCTCAGGTACCATCCCTCACTACTATAGACATGTCTGTTTCTGAATACAAATGCATGACTCATTTTTCGATTTACTTTCCGGTCAGCCTATACACGCCCCTGCGGGGCCGGGGATCAACAAATAAAGGGAGAAAATGGAGAGGGAGGCGTGTGCTTCGTTTTATGTCCTCGAAAATGGTGGAGGCAACCGGAGGGTGGAGAACGAAGGAAGCCGACGGGGAGAGAGATGTCGGAGCTACAATTGTGAAAATGACGTCAGATGATGTCATCACGCATTTGGGAGATGCGTGAACCCCCAATACGCATTCAGAAATGCGTATCCCAGACCACGCATATGAGGAATGCGTAATTCGTGGGCAAAAAGGGAAGATGCTCCCGCATATAAGCATTTCTGGCATCGTCTACAGGAAAGTAGAGTAGTTTGGTCATTTTCTCGAAAAAAAAGTATTAATGATGGTTTCATAGTAGCAGGGCTTACCTGAATTGAAATCATATATTTGTGGTACACCGTACTATCGATATATATGTATGGACGAAATTAATAAAAATATTGGAGGAACGAAATTTAAAATAAATTTTTAAACATAAAAATACTTGCGATATTTTAGGTTTCCATGAATAATATTATGAATTTATTTGTAGGAAATTTAAAAATATATGAGATATCTGAATGCATCTGGGAGATTACGAAGGAAAATGGGTTTTTGGGGAAGATTATAGTGGACCATAAATCATCTCATGCCTCCCTTAAATCCGTCCCAATATCTATATACATATCTCTTTCTTCACAACCGTACGCAGAAACTTGAAATTCATGTTTCAAAAATGAACAAAATCGACTTGATAAAGTTTGATTAATGGAAGGATTGTATTTGCCATGATTGACGAATGTTTCAACTGTAATAATGGAAAGATTATATTTGCCATGATTAATGGAAGGATTATATTTGAATTTTAAATTCTCAATGTCGTGAAAAATGGATCTATGATTCTATTATATTTAATCAAGTGATTTAATAGATGTTTGAATTATTTTTAAGCATTTTAACTCATAGTTAAAATTGATGTTTAGAATTTTAAAATAGTAAAACGGATCGATCCATAAATTATTTTAAAATAATCGTTTTCGATGAAATGATCGTAATGCCCAAACTTTTAATGAAATAATGGAGTTCTCACTACTGTTCATTAAAAATATATTAGTTACAATTGATGTTTAAAATTTAAAAATAATAAAACTGATTGACCTATTGTTTATTTTTAAAATAATGGATTGAGATGAAATGATTATAATGCCCAAACTTGTAAAGGAATAATGGAGGATTCTTTAGTGCTAGTTAAAAATATATTAATTTATTACTAGTATTTTATGTACTAAAAAAATAAGTTATTTAACAAAGTGAATTAGTAATTGACTTTAATGATCTATTTGAGACCGTTTTCAATTTGATGATCAATTTAATACTTTAGTTTCATTTTAGTAACCAACTTGATGATTAACTCTATTGGTATTGATAAGAAAGAAATGGATAAATTATTATTTATTATAAAATTAATTAGTAGCTTTTGAAAAATATGTGAGGAGAAAATATGTACTATTATATTAAAGCCGAAATATTGAAACTTTTGCCGGTTTGGTTTTTTGTACAGACGTACAGTTATCCTAATTAATAAATAAGAAAATAATTTAAATAATGATAAGTAGTCAATCGTCTTTTCTAATTAAAATACGTTTTCTTTTAGTTAAAAAATTTACTTTTTATAAACACCTAAAAATATCAATTGTACCATATCTTTCTGTCATTAATATTTATTTTCTAATTAAAACAAGTTAACTTTTAATTTAAAATATAAACTTACGATCACTAATATATACCCAAAAATGTAATATCATATCTTCCGATCATTAATAAAATATATTAAAAACCTGTATACGTTTATACTAAGGAAACATGAGTATAATTGTTTGTATTTTGGTTCAATCATACAACGAAAAAAAAATCATTACACTTTTAGTAAATAAATAAAAACCATTAGATCTAATAATAATATATCTATACTAATATATAATAGCCGAAATATTAAAATTTTGGTTGGACAACATACTGAGTTACAAGTAAAAATTTTCTTTAATATAAAATTACAATTTGTTTTGTTCAATACATATATAATTTTGGTTCAACTTCATTTATTAACTAATAATTAAAATTTTATTGAATACATATAAGTGGAAACAGAAATATATTTATAACATTTTACAATTTACTAAAAACATACTTGCAACGGACATTCATAATTAACATTTATATGAAAATTTGAAATATTTACGAAAATTTCATAATTAACATCATTTTTCATAATTAACATTTTTTTAATGAAAATTTGAAATTATTTTATAACGGACATTCAACAAATATATAATTTGAGTTTAACATCATCTATCGAACAAGAGTCATACTTTTGTAGAATCCAAATATATAAAATAATTTTATATTGGTATAATTAACAAAATTATATTAAATGAGTTTGATGGCCCTAAAGTTACCTTTAGATAATTATCTAAAGTTAAGTCATATTTGCCTAAAGTTAACTTTAGGAACATTTTTCTCATATTAAATTAATATTATTTCATATTTCTATACCCTAATTTCATATTTCTATACCTTAATTTGGTATTGGTGAACCCCAAAAGGATAGTTTTACATAATATTTGTTCAACAAATTTTTAATTACGGTTCAACATACCCTATGTTAAACAAATAAAATTTCATATTTATATACCCTATTTTGGTACTCGTCAACTCCAAAATGATATTTAAGAATTAAATTATGTGTATTTAATAAAATTTAATTATTATTTGATAAATAATGTTGAACCGAAGTTATAAATGTGTTGAACAAAAAAAATTGTAAGTTTGTATTTAAGAAAGTTTGTATTTGATCCTGATCATATATATATAATTATTATCATATCATTTAAAATTTTAAACCTACGAAATTCATGTCTTAAATTTTTTAATTCAAATTAAAAAAATTACAATATAAATAGCTTATAACCCGTGCAACGCACAATTTTTTTTAATATCTATAATTATATTAAGTTTTTTTTAATTTTATATGTTATTAATATACATATCAAATTGTTATTAAAAAATTGATATATATATATAATATATCACATTCGATTTAATATTTGTACTCTATCTTGAATTCTTAAATTTGATTCGGAGAATTACAGCCTACGTGAAATTAACAAAATCTATACTATTATATAAAAGCCGAAACATTAAAAGTTTGGTTGGTCGGTAGGTATGGTACCTGTTGATTTTACTTATTTACCCTTACTCAATTACTACTAACCAATCAATTTCCTTTGTCAGATTAAACATATTATCTTTTCTACTTTTCAAGAATTAAATAATTTCCTTTTTCAAGTAAAATAAAATATCTTTTATATTTTATCTAACTAAAATTTCTCTTTTATGAATCAATTTCTTTTTTCAGGTTAAACATATTATCTTTTATACCTGTTGATTTTACTTATTTACCTTTACTCAATTACTACTACCTAATCAATTTCCTTTGTCAGATTTAACATATTATCTTTTCTACTTTTCAAGAATTAAATAATTTCCTTTTTCAAGTAAAATACAATATCTTTTATATTTTATCTAACTAAAATTTCTCCGAAACATTAAAAGTTTGGTTGGTCGGTAGGTATGGTACCTGTTGATTTTACTTATTTACCCTTACTCAATTACTACTAACCAATCAATTTCCTTTGTCAGATTAAACATATTATCTTTTCTACTTTTCAAGAATTAAATAATTTCCTTTTTCAAGTAAAATAAAATATCTTTTATATTTTATCTAACTAGAATTTCTCTTTTATGAATCAATTTCTTTTTTCAGGTTAAACATATTATCTTTTATGCCTGTTGATTTTACTTATTTACCTTTACTCAATTACTACTACCTAATCAATTTCCTTTGTCAGATTTAACATATTATCTTTTCTACTTTTCAAGAATTAAATAATTTCCTTTTTCAAGTAAAATACAATATCTTTTATATTTTATCTAACTAAAATTTCTCCTTTATGAATCAATTTCCTTTTTCAGGTTAAACATATTACCTTTTCTATTTTTCAATAATTAAATAATTTCCTTTTTCAGGTAAATTAGAATATCTTTTACATTTTATCTAACTAAAATTTTTCTTTTTTAAAAACACTATGAGCAATTTTGTTTAATAAAATAACATAATTATATTATAATTACTATTAACTAATCAATTACCTTTTTCAATCAAAACACGTTACCTTTTCTCTTTTCTCTAACTGAAATCATTCTTTTTCCAATTATATCATGGACGGTTACCTTTTTCAGCCAAATCACGTTACCTTTTTTCTTTTCTCTTACTAAAACCTCCTTTTTTCAATTATATCACGGGCGTTTCTATTTAATAAAAATAAAATAATACTAATATTATAATACTAATAATTAACCGATTACCTTTTCAACTAAAATATATAATCTTTTCAATTTTTTCTAATTAAATTCCCTTTTTTCTACAAATATAACGGGCAACATTAATTTCTCATTTTCTAAAAATTATGAGCAATTTTATTTAGTAAAATAACATAATTAAATTATATTTACTATAAACTATTCAATTGCCATTTTCACATGAATCAAGTCATCTTCATGTTACCTTTCTATTTTCTCTAACTAAAATCTCATTTTTTTTCCAATTATATCATCGGCGGTTCTATTTAACACTATTAGCAATTTTGTTTAATAAAATAAAATATTATAATTACTAATAATTAATCAATTACCTTTTTCAGCTAAAATATGTTACCTTTTATATTTTTCTATTTTTTTCAATTAATTTATTTATTTACCCTTATTTAATGGCACATGTTATTTTACGTAATTATCCATACTTAGTTATTTATAATTACTAATAACTAATAAATTTCCTTCTTCAGGTAAAACATGTTACCTTTTCTATTTTTCCAATAACTCATATTTTTACACATAAAATAAGAGAAATTATTTCCTTTATCAAGTAAAATATGCTACCTTTTCTATTTTTCAATAGCCAATTTTTCTTTTTACGTAAAATACAGTTTATTTAGCTATAATTTTTCCTTTTCTAAAAAAACTATGAGCAATTATATTTAATAAAATAAAAGATTATAATTACAAATAATTAACCAATTACCTTTTTCAGCTAAAATACATTACCTTTTTAATTTTTTTTTCAGAAAAACCTGTTTGGTTTGCTTTATTTAAGTACAATAAAATAATAACAATAAAATAACTAATAACTAACCGATTACGTTTTTCATCTAAAATATTTCACCTTTTCAATATCTTTTCAATATTTTCAAACTAAAATCCATCATTTTCTAAAATATCACGAACAACATATCTATCTATACTATTATATAAAAGCCGAAACATTAAAAGTTTTGGTACCTATTTTTTTGTACATTGTGAATTTACTTATTTACCCTTTCATTATAAAGAAAAATATATTTGATATCTATACTATTAAAACTCCAAAAATAAATAATAACATAATAAAAATTAATGGTTAGTCGATTGCCTTTTTTCACATTTACTTTTAATTGAAGATATTACCTTTTATAAATACCTAAAAACATCAATCGTATCATATCTTCCAATCATTAATATTTCCTTTCGAATTAAAATACGTTACATTTTTAATTTAAAACTAATTTTACAATCATTAATATATACCCGAAAATATCACATCATATTTTTCAATTATTAATAAAATATATTAAAAATATGTATACGTTGTTTATAATAAGGAACCTTTAGTATAATCCGTAAACATGAGTATATAAAATATATTAAATTAAAATTAATTAATTATATAATTGTCGAAACATTAAAAATTTTGGTAACTATTTTTTTGTATATGTTTTTTAGTATTTCGTGAATCTACTTATTTAACCTTTATTATAAAGAAAAATATATAGAATATCTATGCTATTAAAACACCTAAAATAAATAATAACATAATATAATTAATGGTAATTAGTCGATTGTCTTTTTCACATTTACTTTTAATCGAAGAAATTACCTTTTATAAACACATAAAAACATCAATCATTTCATATCTTCCAATCATATCATATATAGAAATAATTAATATTTACCCAAAATTTTCATATCATATCTTCTAATCACTAATAAAATATAATAAAAATTCGTATACTATGAATAATGACCATTAGTTTTTTAGTAAAAAATCAAAATCGTTAAATCTAATGATTAAATATATTATATTCAAGGTTCGAATTCTATCAACGATATATTTATTTCAAAATTTTATAATATAAGTTTTAAACCAGGCATATTATTAATTAAAATGTATTAAATTATTAATATTAAAATTAAAATAAAATATTGTAAATAATGATTATAAAAATATAATTGTAACATAAAATAAAATTTGTTACATATCAAAAAAAATCCGTGCATCGCACGGGCTATAAGCTAGTATTCTTTAATTTAGAGATGGTTTAATAAAAATTTTCTAATTAAATCTACGCAGAAACAAAGAAGAGAAGAAACTGACGATTTTTTACGCTGAAAATTCTATTTGATCTATGAATTCTACTTATAATTCGTTTTGATTATCAAAATATCCTTGTAATTATTCGAAGATAGTTCTACTAACAAAAAAAATATTCCCTCCGTCCCACCAGATTGTATACATTGGGGGACGGGGGCGTGGCACGCATTTTAAGGATAGTTCCATAACTTATTTTTCAAATTTTCTTTTGTGTATAAAAATAGGTGTATTAAATTTTTATATAAAAAAGAAAATTTAAAAATAAGTTATGGAACTATACTTTATTAGAGTATTAAAATGCGTGCAGTGAAAAAAAGTTGTATAGAATCTAGTGGGACGGAGGGAGTACAATGTTTTTTTGTGGGGAATGATAAAATTCATTCATGAAAACTTTGATAATCGGTAGTCTGGTAGTCTGGTGGGACAGAGGGAGTACAATTTTAATAATAAGTGTAAAAGGGATTTTGTCCAAAACTTTGATAATTGGTAGTCTGGTCCTCCGTACGACAAAAATCTTAAAATAAATAGATGAAAACCGTTGGATCTAGCATAAAATAATATTTTATATTTTAATACGTTATAAACTAAAAAGGTGTATTTATATTGTAATACGAAAATGTATATGTCAATGATTTAAATAATATATAATTAGATTTTTTTACATTGAATAACATTATCAACGTAGGACTTCTACATTGAATAGGATTAATGTAAAAATTCGTAATTATATTTTCTCTTGAGATTCTAATTATTTCCATATGATTAATAATTATTAAATCATAACTAAATTAAAGATAATTTTATGAGGTTCGCGTGGATTGTAAAATCATCTAAATATGATTTCTAGATCTCAAGATAAAGACCAAATATAAATATGATTTTTTTAAAATTTGATTGTAAAATCATCCAAATCTAATTTTAAAATATTTAATACAAATAAATTTAATCAAAAATAAAAGTCAACACATAAAATCACATAAATTTACAATTGTATTTAAAAAAATTAATACAATTAAATTTAACCAAAAATTTGGATAAAATCCCTAATATAATTATATAAAATATATTTGTAACATCAAATAAAAAAATTTATAAGGAATCAATATCAATATCAATATATTCTTAATGTCTGCTAGTATTACATTTTAAAAATTACTGTTTTTACCCTTCATTTTTTTAATCTTCTTTATTTCTTTCATGCCCTTTTTTGTCATTACACAGGAAAATTACAGCTTTTATCCTTTATGTTTTTAATCTTCTTTATTTCTTTGATGTCCCTTTTTGTCATTACACAATATTTGGAGCGACCCAATTTAGATTGGATCGACCCAAATCTCCTTTATTAATCAATTTCCTTTTTCAGGTTAAACATATTATCTTTTCTATTTTTCAATAACTAAATAATTTACTTCTTTGGTAAAATACAATATCTTTCACATTTTATCTAACTAAAATTTCTCCATTTTTTAAAACTACGATCAATTTTGTATAATAAAATAACATAATTATATTATAATTAGTATTAAATAATTAATTACCTTTTTGAGCCAAAATACGTTACCTTTTCTCTTTTCTCTAACTAAAATCTCTCTTTTTCCAATTGTATCATGGACGGTTACCTTTTTCAAACACGTTACCTTTTTTCCCTTCTATTACGAAAATATCTCTTTTTCCAATTATATCACGGGCGATTCGATTTAATAAAAAAAAAAAAAAATATTATAGTACTAATAATTAACTAATTACCTTTTCAACTAAAACGTATCATCTTTTATATTTTTTCTAATTAAATTCCCTTTTTTCTAGAAATTTCAAGGGCAACATTAATTTCTCATTTTCTAAAAACTATGAGCAATTTTATTTAGTAAAATAACAGAATTAAATTATAATTACTATAAACTAATCAATTACCTTTTTCACATAAATTACGTCATCTTTTTAATTTTCACGTTAACTTTCTATTTTTTAAAACTAAAATCTCTCTTTTTCTGATTTTATCACGGGCGGTTCTGTTTAATACAATAAACTAATAATATTATAATATTCATAATTAACCGATTGCATTTTTTATCTAAAACGTATCAATTTCTATTTAATGAAATAAAATAATAATTATATAAAAACTAATAATTAGCCGATTACCATTTTCAAGTAAAACCTATAATTTTTTTTATATTTTCTAACTAAAATCGCTCATTTTCTAGAAATATCACGGATAACATTTATATAATTATTATCAAATCTCATATAAAAATTTAAGCCTCCCAACTTTATATTTTAAAAAAATTAACTTAAATTAATGAAAAATTCATATAATATTAAAAAAATTCGTGCATCGCACGGGTTTTAAGCTTGTATAATAAAAATTCATATACAACGAATAATATCCGTTAGATTTTTAGTTAAAAATTAGAACTGTTATATACTTATATAAAGGAGAAACGAGTGGAGGTAAAGTGGTGCCGGTCAAATAGCTCGGTTCTATTTTGTTAAATTTCTCAAAATTTGGAATTAATAATTCAAATGATTAAAAAAAATCTCAATTCCATTTTAAAACTTTACTAATAGAGGAAACTAAATATATAGTTTCATTATTTTTTACCTATAAAATTTTTACTAATGAAGTAAAGTAAATATCTAAATTGCATTTTAATTTTTTACTAATCGAGGAAACTAAATATACAATTTCAATATCCTTACCTTTAAAATTTCATTTTAAAACATTGAAAGTTTGGTCGGTCGGTTAGTTGGTTGGTCGGTCGATCGGTACCTATTGTTTTTACTTAATTACCCTTACTTAATTATAAATAAAATTTCTCCTAATAACTAATCAATTTATGTTTTCAAGTAAAACATATTAAAATAATCAATTTCCTTCTAAAATACGTTACATTTTCTATTTTTTTTAGCTAAAATCTCTTTTTTCCAATTAAATGACGCCTTTACTTAATTATAAATAAACAATTTCCCAATAACTAATCAATTTTTTTTTTCGAGTTATTAAAATAATCAATTTTTTTTTAAAAAAATGTTACCTTTTTTATTTCCTTTAGCTAAAATCTATAGTTTTCCAGTTATGTGGCACCGGTCGATTGGTTGGTTGGTTGGTCGGTACCTATTGTTTTTACTTAATTACCCTTACTTAAATATAAATAAAATTTCTCCTAATAACTAATCAATTTCTGTTTTTAAGTAAAACATATTAAAATAATCAATTTCTCTAAATTGCATTTTAAATTTTTACTAATCGAGAAAACTAAATATACAACTCAATTGCATTTTAAATTTTATTAATAGTGGAAATTAAATATCACTAACAAAATATAATAAAAATTTGTATGCAACGAATAATATCCGTTAGATTTTTAGTTAAAAATTTGAACTTCATTACACAGGAAAATTACAGCTTTTATCCTTTATGTTTTTAATCTTCTTTATTTCTTTGATGTCCCTTTTTGTCATTACACAATATTTGGAGCGACCCAATTTAGATTGGATCGACCCAAATCTCCTTTATTAATCAATTTCCTTTTTCAGGTTAAACATATTATCTTTTCTATTTTTCAATAACTAAATAATTTACTTCTTTGGTAAAATACAATATCTTTTACATTTTATCTAACTAAAATTTCTCCATTTTTTAAAACTACGATCAATTTTGTATAATAAAATAACATAATTATATTATAATTAGTATTAAATAATTAATTACCTTTTTGAGCCAAAATACGTTACCTTTTCTCTTTTCTCTAACTAAAATCTCTCTTTTTCCAATTGTATCATGGACGGTTACCTTTTTCAAACACGTTACCTTTTTTCCCTTCTATTACGAAAATATCTCTTTTTCCAATTATATCACGGGCGATTCGATTTAATAAAAAAATAATAAAAATATTATAGTACTAATAATTAACTAATTACCTTTTCAACTAAAACGTATCATCTTTTATATTTTTTCTAATTAAATTCCTTTTTTTCTAGAAATTTCAAGGGCAACATTAATTTCTCATTTTCTAAAAACTATGAGCAATTTTATTTAGTAAAATAACATAATTAAATTATAATTACTGTAAACTAATCAATTACCTTTTTCACATAAATTACGTCATCTTTTTAATTTTCACGTTACCTTTCTATTTTTTAAAACTAAAATCTCTCTTTTTCTGATTTTATCACGGGCGGTTCTGTTTAATACAATAAACTA
The DNA here is from genome assembly GCA_037693485.1 of Kitagawia praeruptora. Taxonomy (NCBI): domain Eukaryota; kingdom Viridiplantae; phylum Streptophyta; class Magnoliopsida; order Apiales; family Apiaceae; genus Kitagawia; species Kitagawia praeruptora. The sequence goes on from CM075347.1 coordinate 15,658,922, forward strand.
ATAATATTATAATATTCATAATTAACCGATTGCATTTTTTATCTAAAACGTATCAATTTCTATTTAATGAAATAAAATAATAATTATATAAAAACTAATAATTAGCCGATTACCATTTTCAAGTAAAACCTATAATTTTTTTTATATTTTCTAACTAAAATCGCTCATTTTCTAGAAATATCACGGATAACATTTATATAATTATTATCAAATCTCATATAAAAATTTAAGCCTCCCAACTTTATATTTTAAAAAAATTAACTTAAATTAATGAAAAATTCATATAATATTAAAAAAATTCTTGCATCGCACGGGTTTTAAGCTTGTATAATAAAAATTCGTATACAACGAATAATATCCGTTAGATTTTTAGTTAAAAATTAGAACTGTTATATACTTATATAAAGGAGAAACGAGTGGAGGTAAAGTGGTGCCGGTCAAATAGCTCGGTTCTATTTTGTTAAATTTCTCAAAATTTGGAATTAATAATTCAAATGATTAAAAAAAATCTCAATTCCATTTTAAAACTTTACTAATAGAGGAAACTAAATATATAGTTTCATTATTTTTTACCTATAAAATTTTTACTAATGAAGTAAAGTAAATATCTAAATTGCATTTTAATTTTTTATTAATCGAGGAAACTAAATATACAATTTCAATATCCTTACCTTTAAAATTTCATTTTAAAACATTGAAAGTTTGGTCGGTCGTTTAGTTGGTTGGTCGGTCGATCGGTACCTATTGTTTTTACTTAATTACCCTTACTTAATTATAAATAAAATTTCTCCTAATAACTAATCAATTTATGTTTTCAAGTAAAACATATTAAAATAATCAATTTCCTTCTAAAATACGTTACATTTTCTATTTTTTTTTTAGCTAAAATCTCTTTTTTCCAATTAAATGACGCCTTTACTTAATTATAAATAAACAATTTCACAATAACTAATCAATTTTTTTTTTCAAGTTATTAAAATAATCAATTTTTTTTAAAAAAAATGTTACCTTTTCTATTTCCTTTAGCTAAAATCTATAGTTTTCCAGTTATATGGCGCCGGTCGATTGGTTCGTTGGTTGGTCGGTACCTATTGTTTTTACTTAATTACCCTTACTTAAATATAAATAAAATTTCTCCTAATAACTAATCAATTTCTGTTTTCAAGTCAAACATATTAAAATAATCAATTTCTCTAAATTGCATTTTAAATTTTTACTAATCGAGAAAACTAAATATACAACTCAATTGCATTTTAAATTTTATTAATAGTGGAAATTAAATATCACTAACAAAATATAATAAAAATTTGTATGCAACGAATAATATCCGTTAGATTTTTAGTTAAAAATTTGAACTATTATATAAATATATAAAGGAGATCCGAGGGGATTTAAACCTCTACTATTATCCTTCATTTTTTTATTAATAATATAATTAATGATAATTAGCCGATTGCCTTTTTCAATTAAAAGATGTTTACTTATAATTGATATGATATTACCTTTTATAAATACCTAAAATATCATATCTTCCAATCAATAAATTTTTTCTCTCTAATCAGCATTTGGAGCGATCCAATTGGATCAACCCAAATCTAAACCTCTACTATTATCCTTCATTTTTTTATTAATAATATAATTAATGATAATTAGCTGATTGTCTTTTTCAATTAAAAGATGTTTACTTATAATTGATGATATTACATTTTATAAATACCTAAAATATCATATCTTCCAATCAATAATTTTTTTCTATTAATTAAAACACGTTGACTTTTAATTTAAAACATAATATTGCAATAATTAATACATACCCAAAAATATGACTTCATATCTTCTAACCACTAACAAAATATAACAAAAATTCGTATACAACGGATAATATCTGTTAGATTTTTAGTTAAAAATTAGAACTGTTAGATTCAATGATTAAATATATTACATGATTAAATTTATTTACTAATTGCATACCCAAAAATATGACATCATATCTTCTAACCACTAACAAAATATAATAAAAATTCGTATACAACGAATAATATCCGTTAGAATTTTATTTAAAATTAGAACTGTTAGATCTAATGATTAAATATGTTACATGATTAAATTTATTTACTAAAATTTCTAGGTTCGAATTCTATCAACGATACTATTATCCTTCATTTTCTTAATCTTCTTTATTTCTTTGATGCCCCTTTTTACCATTACACAACATTTGGAGCGACCCAAATTAGATTGGATCGACCCAAATCTAAACATATATTATTTTTTGTCATTACACAACATTTGGAGTAACCCAATTGGATCGACCCAAATCTAAACCTCTACTATAGTATTATCCTTTATTTATTTTTTTATCTTTCTTTATTTCTTTGATTCTCCGTTTTGTCATTACTCAAATCTATCTCTGTCATTTTTCACCTTGAAGTCCATTCCGCTCAAATCTTCACACTGCTGGATTTTGATGCATGTTTGCACTTTTCAGATTTGAAAGCTGGGTTTTTCACCAAATTAACATCTCAACCCCCTGAAGTAGGGTTAAGGTATGTGTACTAGACCTCTGTACGGGTCATATATGTTTGGTTCAAGTTTTCAGTTTGGCCATAAGAGTTAAGTTTTTATTGATTTCAAAATATTAAAAATTAGACAGGATAATATTTTTTTGGTTTTGATTTTGGTTTAGAATTTAAGAATTAAAGTTTTAATGAATTACCCGATGTTATAATAATATACAGGACACCAGAAAGGTACCTTTAAAATATTTGCTTGGCCTTTCAATTTTTTATTTTACATGTCGTAATAACAAAGGTAGTTGGAAAGATTACCAGTTAATAACATTGACACAGTACGAAGCATGTTATTTGTAAATAATCTTGGGACTCAGTTTGATACTTATAGACATTATTTTGTTTTCAAGCAAGTTTATGTTCTTTATGAATTTGTTCAACTTAATGTTCATGGGGTAGACATGCTACGTACCAGAAGGTCTTATGGAATAGCATACATTTTATCGGATGTCTCCGAAGGGACTATGGAATAGCATACTTAGAAGCTCAGACCCACGTCACAAGCCTCACCCTCTGGGTCAGGTAACATTGCTCTTATTTATGGTCTAAATATCTTCTTTACTCGCGTTCAATTTCACTTCATATATGATCTCATATTTAGCACTTTCACTTGAGCTCCATATTAAAATATAAAAGCACTAACTTTTCCCTTTTTCAGTTTAGTTGGTTTTTTGAGAGAGAATAAGTAATGGAAAATGTGATTGTTATAATTTGTAATCATACATTATTTGAAGATAAAAGTGAATATGTGAGCTTCTTGCGGAGACCTGTGTTTTTGGTAAACAGTATTATCCTTCATTTTTTTAATCTTCTTTATTTATTTAATGCCCCTTTTTGTCATTACACAGCATTTGGAGCAACCCAATTTAGATTGGAACAAAAAATTCTAATATGATATTGTACTTATTTTCAGTAACGTTGTAGTACTACGATTGTACCTCCAGCAAAATAAGTAGTTTAAAAATATATTCAAATTCAAATTATTATATTCATTTCAATAAGAACATACTTTTAATATAATAAAGTCAGCCATGGTGAAAGACCTTAATTTGAACATAAACAATAAATCTACTAGAATATTTATCTGATATTTTGGCTTGCTTATTTAATTGTATAATTTACTTATTTTTAATAAAAGAATCTATATTAATAATATATATACACTGTTTTTTCATACATGAATTTACTAATACAGTTTAATGGTCACGCTCTGGTGAGAATGAGAACAGTGGGAACACACATATTCAGTACATTTCAAGCTATTTTAAAGGGCCCCTCTAGGGGTATCTTCACAAAAAAAATCATAAAATTCTACCCTCTATCCATTCATAAAAAAATTAACAAAAAAATTAAAATGAGAACAGTGAGAACACACATATTCGCTACATTTCAAACTATTTTAAAGGGCCCCGCTAGGGGCATCTTCACATAAAAGTCTTATAATTCTACCCTCTATCCATTCATAAAAAAATTTAACAAAAAAAATTAAAAATTGCTTGAAATGTGATCTCATTGTTCTCCAACATTTACACATTATATTAACTATGAGGTCTCATAGTTAATATAACATGTTCTTGATATTATATGAGGTTTAATGTTTTGGAGCCATTTAATGTTTTGGAGTCATTGGGGGTGAAGGAATTATCATTTCCGCATTTGAATAATGAAGACAATTTATTATTGTTTTCAATTAGAGAACAATATTTGTAAAAATATTTATTATTTTTATTGCAGATTTTGATGGATTAAATAAATTTTCAACATTGTTAAAATAGAATTTTATGCTACTTTTTTATATAAATTTTAGCATATCATTATTTTATTAAATACTTATATAATTGTATATAATATCTTGCTAAGAATTGATTATTTATATAATTGCATACAATATCTTTTTAAAAATCAATCAAATTTGTTAAATTTTTGGTATTGTCAATTTAAATTAAGTAAGATGTTTTAAGAAATCAATCAAATTTGTTAAATTTTTGGTATTATCATTTTAAATTAAATAAGAAGCCGTGTACGAAGTACGGGCAAAATGCTAGTATTCTTAATGTCTGCTAGTATTGCATTTTAAAAATTACTGTTTTTACCCTTCATTTTTTTATTCTTCTTTATTTCTTTGATGCCCTTTTTTGTCATTACACAGGAAAATTACAGTTTTTATCCTTTATGTTTTTAATCTTCTTTATTTTTTTGATGTCCCTTTTTGTCATTACACAATATTTGGAGCGACCCAATTTAGATTGGATCGACCCAAATCTCCTTTATTAATCAATTTCCTTTTTCAGGTTAAACATATTACCTTTTATATTTTTTAATAACTAAATAATTTACTTCTTAGGTAAAATACAATATCTTTTACATTTTATCTAACTAAAATTTCTCCATTTTTAAAAACTACGATCAATTTTGTATAATAAAATAACATAATTATATTATAATTAGTATTAAATAATTAATTACCTTTTTGAGCCAAAATACGTTACCTTTTCTCTTTTCTCTAACTAAAATCTCTCTTTTTCCAATTGTATCATGGACGGTTACCTTTTTCAAACACGTTACCTTTTTTCCCTTCTCTTACGAAAATATCTCTTTTTCCAATTATATCACGGGCGATTCTATTTAATAAAAATAAAATAATAATATTATAGTACTAATAATTAACTGATTACCTTTTCAACTAAAACGTATCATCTTTTATATTTTTTCTAATTAAATTCCTTTTTTTCTAGAAATTTCAGGGGCAACATTAATTTCTCATTTTCTAAAAACTATGAGCAATTCATTGTTTTAATTTTCACGTTATCTTTCTATTTTTTAAAACTAAAATCTCTCTTTTTCTGATTTTATCACGGGCGGTTCTATTTAATACAATAAACTAATAATATTATAATATTCATAATTAACCGATTACATTTTTTTTTTATCTAAAACGTATCAATTTCTATTTAATGAAATAAAATAGTAATTATATAAAAACTAATAATTAGCCGATTACCATTTTCAAGTAAAACCTATAATTTTTCTATATTTTCTAACAAAAATCCCTCATTTTCTAGAAATATCACGGATAACATTTATATAATTATTATCAAATCTCATATAAAAATTTAAGTCTCCCAACTTTATTTTTTTAAAAAATTAACTTAAATTAATGAAAAATTCATATAATATTAAAAAAAAATCGTGCATCGCACGGGTTTTAAACTTGTATAATAAAAATTCGTATACAACGAATAATATCCGTTAGATTTTTAGTTAAAAATTAGAACTGTTATATACTTATATAAAGGAGAAACGAGGGGAGGTAAAGTGGCGCCGGTCAAATAACTCGGTTCTATTTTGTTAAATTTCTCAAATTTTTGAATTAATAATTCCAATGATTAAAAAAAAATCTCAACTCCATTTTAAAACTTTAATAATAGAGGAAATTAAATATATAGTTTCATTATTTTTTACCTATAAAATCTTTACTAATGAAGTAAAGTAAATATCTAAATTGCATTTTAAATTTTTACTAATCGAGGAAACTTAATATACAATTTCAATATCCTTACCTTTAAAATTGCATTTTAAAACATTGAAAGTTTGGTCGGTCGGTTAGTTGGTTGGTCGGTCGGTACCTATTGTTTTTACTTAATTATAAATAAAATTTCTCCTAATAACTAATCAATTTTTGTTTTCAAGTAAAACATATTAAAATAATCAATTTCCTTCTAAAATACGTTACATTTTCTATTTTCTTTAGCTAAAATCTATTTTTTCCAATTAAATGACGCCCTTACTTAATTATAAATAAACAATTACACAATAACTAATCAATTTTCTTTTTCAAGTAAAACATATTAAAATAATCAATTTTTTTAAAAAAATGTTACCTTTTCTATTTCCTTTAGCTAAAATCTATAGTTTTCCAATTATATGGCGCCGGTTGGTTGGTTAGTTGATTGGTCGGTACCTATTGTTTTTACTTAATTACCCTTACTTAAATATAAATAAAATTTCTCATAATAACTAATCAATTTCTGTTTTCAAGTAAAACATATTAAAATAATCAATTTCTCTAAATTGCATTTAAAATTTTTACTAATCGAGAAAACTAAATATACAACTCAATTGCATTTTAAATTTTATTAATAGTGGAAATTAAATATCACTAACAAAATATAATAAAAATTCGTATACAACGAATAATATTCGTTAGATTTTTAGTTAAAAATTAGAACTATTATATAAATATATAGAGGAGATCCGAGGGGATCTAAACCACTACTATTATCCTTCATTTTTTTATTAATAATATAATTAATGATAATTAGCCGATTGCCTTTTTCAATTAAAAGATGTTTACTTATAATTGATATGATATTACCTTTTATAAATACCAAAAATATTATATCTTCCAATCAATAATTTTTTTCTCTCTAATCAGCATTTGGAGCGATCCAATTGGATCAACCCAAATCTAAACCTTTACTATTATCCTACATTTTTTTATTAATAATATAATTAACGATAATTAGCTGATTGTCTTTTTCAATTAAAAGATGTTTACTTATAATTGATGATATTGCATTTTATAAATACTTAAATTATCATATCTTCCAATCAATAATTTTTTTTCTATTAATTAAAACACATAATTTAAAACATAATATTGCAATAATTAATACATACCCAAAAATATGACTTCATATCTTCTAATCACTAACAAAATATAACAAAAAATCGTATACAACGGATAATATCCGTTAGATTTTTAGTTAAAAATTAGAACTGTTAGATTCAATGATTAAATATATTACATGATTAAATCCTTTTTTGTCATTACACAGGAAAATTACAGCTTTTATCCTTTATGTTTTTAATCTTCTTTATTTTTTTGATGTCCCTTTTTGTCATTACACAATATTTGGAGCGACCCAATTTAGATTGGATCGACCCAAATCTCCTTTATTAATCAATTTCCTTTTTCAGGTTAAACATATTACCTTTTATATTTTTTAATAACTAAATAATTTACTTCTTAGGTAAAATACAATATCTTTTACATTTTATCTAACTAAAATTTCTCCATTTTTAAAAACTACGATCAATTTTGTATAATAAAATAACATAATTATATTATAATTAGTATTAAATAATTAATTACCTTTTTGAGCCAAAATACGTTACCTTTTCTCTAACTAAAATCTCTCTTTTTCCAATTGTATCATGGACGGTTACCTTTTTCAAACACGTTACCTTTTTTCCCTTCTCTTACGAAAATCTCTCTTTTTCCAATTATATCACGGGCGATTCTATTTAATAAAAATAAAATAATAATATTATAGTACTAATAATTAATTGATTACCTTTTCAACTAAAATGTATCATCTTTTATATTTTTTCTAATTAAATTCATTTTTTCTAGAAATTTCAGGGGCAACATTAATTTCTCATTTTCTAAAAACTATGAGCAATTCATTGTTTTAATTTTCACGTTATCTTTCTATTTTTTAAAACTAAAATCTCTCTTTTTCTGATTTTATCACGGGCGGTTCTATTTAATACAATAAACTAATAATATTATAATATTCATAATTAACCGATTACATTTTTTTTATCTAAAACGTATCAATTTCTATTTAATGAAATAAAATAGTAATTATATAAAAACTAATAATTAGCCGATTACCATTTTCAAGTAAAACCTATAATTTTTTCTATATTTTCTAACAAAAATCCCTCATTTTCTAGAAATATCACGGATAACATTTATATAATTATTATCAAATCTCATATAAAAATTTAAGTCTCCCAACTTTATTTTTTAAAAAAATTAACTTAAATTAATGAAAAATTCATATAATATTAAAAAAAAATCGTGCATCGCACGGGTTTTAAACTTGTATAATAAAAATTCGTATACAACGAATAATATCAGTTAGATTTTTAATTAAAAATTAGAACTGTTATATAGTTATATAAAGGAGAAACGAGGGGAGGTAAAGTGGCGCCGGTCAAATAACTCGGTTCTATTTTGTTAAATTTCTCAAATTTTTGAATTAATAATTCCAATGATTAAAAAAAATCTCAATTCCATTTTAAAACTTTAATAATAGAGGAAATTAAATATATAGTTTCATTATTTTTTACCTATAAAATCTTTACTAATGAAGTAAAGTAAATATCTAAATTGCATTTTAAATTTTTACTAATCGAGGAAACTTAATATACAATTTCAATATCCTTACCTTTAAAATTGCATTTTAAAACATTGAAAGTTTGGTCGGTCGGTTAGTTGGTTGGTCGGTCGGTCGGTACCTATTGTTTTTACTTAATTATAAATAAAATTTCTCCTAATAACTAATCAATTTTTGTTTTCAAGTAAAACATATTAAAATAATCAATTTCCTTCTAAAATACGTTACATTTTCTATTTTCTTTAGCTAAAATCTATTTTTTCCAATTAAATGACGCCCTTACTTAATTATAAATAAACAATTACACAATAACTAATCAATTTTCTTTTTCAAGTAAAACATATTAAAATAATCAATTTTTTTAAAAAAATGTTACCTTTTCTATTTCCTTTAGCTAAAATCTATAGTTTTCCAATTATATGGCGCCGGTTGGTTGGTTAGTTGGTTGGTCGGTACCTATTGTTTTTACTTAATTACCCTTACTTAAATATAAATAAAATTTCTCATAATAACTAATCAATTTCTGTTTTCAAGTAAAACATATTAAAATAATCAATTTCTCTAAATTGCATTTAAAATTTTTACTAATCGAGAAAACTAAATATACAACTCAATTGCATTTTAAATTTTATTAATAGTGGAAATTAAATATCACTAACAAAATATAATAAAAATTCGTATACAACGAATAATATTCGTTAGATTTTTAGTTAAAAATTAGAACTATTATATAAATATATAGAGGAGATCCGAGGGGATCTAAACCTCTACTATTATCCTTCATTTTTTATTAATAATATAATTAATGATAATTAGCCGATTGCCTTTTTCAATTAAAAGATGTTTACTTATAATTGATATGATATTACCTTTTATAAATACCTAAAATATTATATCTTCCAATCAATAATTTTTTTCTCTCTAATCAGCATTTGGAGCGATCCAATTGGATCAACCCAAATCTAAACCTCTACTATTATCCTTCATTTTTTTATTAATAATATAATTAACGATAATTAGCTGATTGTCTTTTTCAATTAAAAGATGTTTACTTATAATTGATGATATTGCATTTTATAAATACTTAAATTATCATATCTTCCAATCAATAATTTTTTTCTATTAATTAAAACACATAATTTAAAACATAATATTGCAATAATTAATACATACCCAAAAATATGACTTCATATCTTCTAACCACTAACAAAATATAACAAAAAATCGTATACAACGGATAATATCCGTTAGATTTTTAGTTAAAAATTAGAACTGTTAGATTCAATGATTAAATATATTACATGATTAAATTTATTTACTAATTGCATACCCAAAAATATGACATCATATCTTCTAACCACTAAAAAATATAATAAAAATTCGTATACAACGAATAATATCCGTTAGAATTTTATTTAAAATTAGAACTGTTAGATCTAATGATTAAATATGTTACATGATTAAATTTATTTACTAAAATTTCAAGGTTCGAATTCTGTCAACGATACTATTATCCTTCATTTGGAGCGACCCAAATTATATTAGATCGACCCAAATCTAAACATATACTATTTTTTGTCATTACACAACATTTGGAGTAACCCAATTGGATCGACCCAAATCTAAACCTCTACTATAGTATTATCCTTTATTTTTTTATCTTTCTTTATTTCTTTGATTCTCCGTTTTGTCATTACTCAAATCTATCTCTGTCATTTTTCACCTTCAAGTCCATGCCGCTCAAATCTTCACACTGCTGGATTTTGATGCATGTTTGCACTTTTCATATTTGAAAGCTGGGTTTTTCACCAAATTAACATCTCAACCCCCTGAAGTAGGGTTAAGGTATGTGTACTAGACCTCCGTACGGGTCATATATGTTTGGTTCCAGTTTTCAGTTTGGCCATAAGAGTTAAGTTTTTATTGATTTCACAATATTAAAAATTAGACAGGATAATATTTGTTTGGTTTTGATTTTGGTTTAGAATTTAAGAATTAAAGTTTTTATGAATTACCCGATGTTATAATAATATACAGGACACCAGAAAGGTACCTTTAAAATATTTGCTTGGCCTTTCAATTTTTTATTTTACATGTCGTAATAACAAAGGTAGTTGGAAAGATTACCAGTTAATAACATTGACACAGTACGGACCATGTTATTTGTAAATAATCTTGGGACTCAGTTTGATACTTATAGACATTATTTTGTTTTCAAGCAAGTTTATGTTCTTTATGGATTTGTTTAACTTAATGTTCATGGGGTAGACATGCTACGTACCAGAAGGTCTTATGGAAAAGCATACTTTTTATCGGATGTCTCCGAAGGGACTATGGAATAGCATACTTAGAAGCTCAGACCCACGTCACAAGCCTCACCCTCTGGGTCAGGTAACATTGCTCTTATTTATGCTCTAAATAGCTTCTTTACTCGCGTTCAATTTCACTTCATATATGATCTCATATTTAGCACTTTCACTTGAGCTCCATTTTAAAATATAAAAGCACTAACTTTTTCCTTTTTCAGTTTAGTTGGCTTTTTGAGAGAGAATAAGTAATAGAAAATGTGATTGTTATAATTTGTAATCATACATTATTTAAAGATAAAAGTGAATATGTGAGCTTCTTGCGGAGACCTGTGTTTTTGGTAAACAGTATTATCCTTCATTTTTTTTTAATTTTTTTTATTTATTTAATGCCCCTTTTTGTCATTACACAGCGTTTGGAGCAACCCAATTTAGATTGGAACAAAAAATTCTAATATGATATTGTACTTATTTTCAGTAATGTTGTAGTACTACGATTGTACCTCCAGGCTCCAGCCTTTCTCTTCTCCTCCAGCTACATAATTTTAAATATTGAAAACAAAATACAATACAAGAAGAAGTTTGCATTTATAAATATAGATTACAAGCAGAGAGAGATGTTTAGTTACAGATAGACTACATAGCAACAACATAAGTGATAAAAAGAAAGATGTTAGTTACAGATAGACTACATAGCAACAACATAAGTGATAAAAAGAAAGATGGTCCACATGATGATCAAGCTAATGAAGTATTGAAGTAATTAACAAGCCTGAACCACATAAGCAACTTCCATTTTATAGGTATTGTTTATCATAACGTGGGTAATGAGTTTATGTATTCCAATTAATTTTATTTTTGGTTACCCCTCTAAGTTGATCACAAAAAAATTAACAACCCATCAAAATAAGTAGTTTAAGAATATATTCAAATTCAAATTATTATATTCATTTCAATAAGAACATACTTTTAATATAGTAAAGTCAACCATGGTGAAAGACCTTAATTTGAACATAAACAATAAATCTACTAGAATATATATCTGATATTTTGGCTTGCTTATTTAATTGTATAATTTACTTATTTTTAATAAAAGAATCTAAATTAGTAATATATATACAATATTTTTTCATACATTAATTTACTAATACAGTTTAATGGTCACGCTCTGGTGAGAATGAGAACAGTGAGAACACACATTTTCACTACATTTCAAGCTATTTTAAAGGGCCCCGCTAGGGGCATCTTCACCAAAAAAAGTCATATAATTCTACCCTCTATCCATTCATAAAAAAATTAACAAAAAAATAAAATAAAATGAGAACAGTGAGAACACACATATTCGCTACATTTCAAACTATTTTAAAGGGCCCCGCTAGGGGTATCTTCACACAAAAGTCTTATAATTCTACCATCTATCCATTCATAAAAAAATTTAACAAAAAAAATTAAAAATTGCTTGAAATGTGATCTCATTGTTCTCCAACATTTACACATTATATTAACTATGAGGTCTCATAGTTAATATAACATGTTCTTGATATTATATGAGGTTTAATGTTTTGGAGCCATTTAATGTTTTGGAGTCATTGGGGGTGAAGGAATTATCATTTTCGCATTTGAATAATGAAGACAATTTATTATTGTTTTCAATTAGAGAACAATATTTGTAAAAATATTTATTATTTTTATTGCAGATTTTGATGGATTAAATAAATTTTCAACATTGTTAAAATAGAATTGTATGCTACCTTTTTATATAAATTTTAGCATATCATTATTTTATTAAATACTTATATAATTGTATCTAATATCTTGCTAAGAATTTATTATTTATATAATTGCATACAATATATTTTTAAGAAATCAATCAAATTTGTTAAATTTTTGGTATTGTCAATTTAAATTAAGTAAGATGTTTTAAGAAATCAATCAAATTTGTTAAATTTTTGGTATTATCATTTTAAATTAAATAAGAAGCCGTGTACGAAGTACGGGCAAAATGCTAGTTAAAAAAAGCACCGCTTATGTCTATATATATGGCATTATGGCTCATGTTATCTCACACAAACAAAGATCTGTCGCGAACTCTCGTCGGGGCTCAAGCTAAAACAAAAAAACGAAATCAAGGTCAGTCTCTAAACCCTAGTTTTCTCGTCTCAATCCAATTCAATTAAATTCATATATTATTCGTTTAATATACATACAAGATACTTACATGAATTTTACGCCCTCTATTTAATTGAATCGGTTTCTCGTATTTAATCTCGTTCTGTTTGTTTATGTATGTATTTGTGTATCTGTTTTTAATTACATGATTTGTTCGTGTTTTTTCGATTTTGATTTGATGATTTAGGGTTTGTTAATTAGTGTTTGATCGTTGTTGAGGTTTTTTGGTGGATTAATTGGGGCTTTTGCCTCAATTAGGGTTTGTTTTGTGAAATTGTATGTGTGCGTGAGAGAGAGAGAGAGAGAGGGAGGGAGAGAGAGAGAGAGAGGGAGGGAGATTTGTTTAATTGAGACTTTGGAGTGTTCTGATTTTTTTAAATTGATGTGTTTTGAGTGTAAAGATTGAATCTCAAGCCTAAATTAGGGTTAGTTTTTGTGGAATTGTGTATATGTTATATTTGTTTGATTAAGAGTTAATTTGGAAGTGTTTTTTAGTGTTTGATTGGTTTAGTTTTTTACGGGTTACTGATTTAAGTTTTTGGATGTTCCTTTTTTTTTTTTTTTTTTTTTTTTGTGATTCAGTGATTGTAGGGTGTTGAGTTAGAGGTGGTATTTGTGGATTCTTGTCGGGGCTTGAGGTAAAAAAAATAAACGAAACACGAAGCGACACTTAAATACGTAGAGCAAGGTCAGATGTTGAACCCTGGTTTTCTAATTTAATCCAATCCCTACCCATATATTCGGTAATATTGTAGTATACACACATGATTTCTATGCTGTCTGGTTATTGTAGTTGATGTCTCTCATTTGTGTTTGTTCCATTTGTTTACCTATGCACATGTGTATGGATTCCTAATTATTTGGTTTATTCTTTTTTTTGCAATGTTGATGCAACGATTTAGGGTTTCGATGATTAGTATTTGATTGAATTGGAAGTGCTTTAATTGATGTTGGTTTTGGATTTTACGGGTTACTGATTTGGGTTTTGTATGTCTATTTTTTTGTGACTTGGTGATTGTAGGGTATAGGTGATATTGGATTGGAAAAATGGACGCGGAGATTGCAAAGGCACAGGAAGAGAGGAAGCAGCTGGAGCAGCAGCTAGCATCTGAACAGCTCGCGTCTCTCAATTCTGTTACTTTCGATACTGATCTTTATGGAGGGAACAATCCTTTCGAGGGTTACGAGAAATCCATTCCTGTTAATGAGGATGAAGAGAATCTTGACACTGTCGATTCGCAGGTTCCGAGGAGGCTTGCCTCTTACACGGCTCCTAACTCGATTATGAATGATATGCCGAGAGGTGGGGATGATGATGAGGCATTGGGGTTTAAGAAGCCGCAGAAGATTATTGATAGGGAGGATGATTATAGGCGGAGAAGGCTGAATAGGGTGATTTCACCAGAGAGACATGATGCATTTGCAAATGGGGATAAGACCCCAGATGTTTCTGTGAGGACATATGCGGATGTTATGAGGGAGGAGGCTTTGAAGAGGAAGAAAGAGGAGACATTGAAATTGATTGCTGATAAGAAGAAAGAAGAGGCAGAGAAGGAGAAGAAACCTGCTGATGCACAAGCAACGCAGAAGAGAAGAAATAGGTGGGATCAATCTCAGGATGATTCAACTGCTAAGAAAGCTAAAACTGCTTCTGATTGGGATTTGCCTGAATCAACTCCAGGGATTGGAAGGTGGGATGCAACTCCCACACCTGGAAGGGCGAGTGATGCCACCCCGTCGTTGTCCAGGAAAAACAGGTGGGATGAGACTCCAACTCCGGGCAGGGTTGCTGATTCAGATGCTACACCTATTGGTGGTGGTTTAACTCCTGGTGCTACACCAGCTGGAATGACTTGGGATGCTACGCCAAAGCTTGGTGGGATGGCGACCCCCACACCAAAACGTCAAAGGTCAAGGTGGGATGAGACACCTGCAACCATGGGAAGTGCTACACCTGGTGCCACACCTGCTGCAGCTTACACACCAGGTGTGACTCCGGTTGGAGGAGTTGAACTTGCTACACCAACTCCTGGTGCTATAAACATGCGAGGTGCTATCACCCCTGAACAGTATAACTTGTTGAGGTGGGAGAAAGATATTGAAGACAGAAATCGGCCGTTGACTGATGAAGAACTTGATTCAATGTTCCCTCAAGAGGGATATGTAGTTTTAGATCCTCCAGCTTCTTATGTGCCTATCAGAACACCTGCAAGGAAGCTACTTGCTACCCCAACTCCGATGGGAACTCCAGTTTATATAATCCCCGAGGAGAATAGGGGCCAACAATTTGATGTACCAAAAGAATTGCCTGGTGGTTTGCCATATATGAAACCCGAAGATTACCAGTACTTTGGACCTTTGCTGAATGAGGAGGATGAAGAAGCGCTCTCTCCTGATGAGCAGAAAGAGCGAAAAATCATGAAACTATTGCTGAAGGTGAAGAATGGAACGCCTCCGCAGCGGAAAACAGCTCTGAGACAACTTACTGATAAGGCTCGAGAGTTTGGTGCTGGCCCGTTGTTTAATCGGATTCTACCACTTCTCATGCAACCCACCCTGGAAGATCAGGAGAGGCATCTTTTGGTGAAGGTCATTGATAGAGTATTATACAAGCTGGATGAGTTGGTACGTCCTTATGTACACAAAATCCTCGTCGTTATTGAGCCTTTGTTGATTGATGAGGATTACTATGCCCGTGTAGAGGGAAGAGAAATTATATCTAATCTCAGCAAGGCAGCTGGTCTCGCTACAATGATTGCTGCTATGCGTCCTGATATTGATAACATTGATGAGTATGTTCGAAACACCACTGCAAGAGCCTTTAGTGTCGTTGCATCAGCTCTTGGGATTCCTGCCCTTTTGCCGTTTTTGAAAGCTGTATGTCAAAGTAAGAAGTCGTGGCAAGCTCGTCACACGGGTATTAAGATTGTTCAGCAAATTGCTATATTGATAGGCTGCGCTGTTCTTCCTCACTTGCGTTCTCTTGTAGAAATCATTGAACATGGTCTAAATGATGAAAATCAGAAGGTCAGAACTATCACAGCGCTTTCTTTAGCTGCACTTGCTGAGGCTTCTGCCCCATATGGTATTGAGAGCTTTGATTCAGTTTTGAAGCCGCTGTGGAAGGGTATTAGATCACACCGTGGAAAAGTGCTGGCTGCCTTTTTGAAGGCAATTGGTTTTATTATACCACTGATGGATGCAATTTATGCAAGCTACTATACGAAAGAAGTCATGGTTATCTTGATCCGTGAGTTTCAGTCACCTGATGAAGAAATGAAGAAGATTGTGCTAAAAGTGGTGAAGCAATGCGTTAGCACTGAAGGTGTTGAGGCTGACTATATTCGAAGTGATATCTTGCCTGAATTTTTCCGGAACTTTTGGGTTCGAAGGATGGCTTTGGATCGTAGAAATTATAAGCAGCTTGTTGAGACAACTGTTGAAGTGGCAAATAAAGTTGGAGTTGCTGATATTGTCGGAAGAATAGTGGAAGACCTTAAAGATGAGAGTGAGCCTTATAGGCGAATGGTTATGGAGACAATTGAGAAGGTTGTAGCTGATTTGGGTGCATCTGACATTGATGCTCGCTTGGAAGAGCTTCTGATTGATGGCATTCTTTATGCATTCCAAGAGCAGACCAGCGATGATGCTAATGTGATGCTTAATGGGTTCGGGGCAGTTGTGAATTCTCTAGGGCAGAGGGTGAAGCCTTACCTTCCCCAAATATGTGGTACAATCAAGTGGCGTTTGAACAACAAGAGTGCAAAGGTGAGGCAGCAGGCAGCAGATCTTATATCTCGAATTGCTGTGGTCATGAAGCAGTGTCAAGAAGAGCAACTCATGGGACATCTTGGGGTTGTCTTGTATGAGTATCTAGGAGAAGAATACCCTGAAGTCTTGGGATCAATACTGGGGGCACTAAAAGCAATTGTGAATGTTATTGGTATGTCAAAAATGACTCCTCCAATCAAAGATCTGCTTCCGCGGCTGACCCCAATTTTGAAGAATCGGCACGAGAAGGTTCAGGAGAATTGTATTGATCTTGTTGGTCGAATTGCTGATCGTGGAGCAGAGTTTGTCCCTGCAAGGGAGTGGATGAGGATATGCTTTGAGCTTCTTGAGATGCTTAAAGCCCACAAAAAGGGAATTCGCAGGGCAACTGTGAACACCTTTGGGTACATTGCAAAAGCAATTGGACCACAAGACGTACTGGCAACCTTGCTGAACAATCTTAAGGTTCAGGAACGCCAGAATCGTGTTTGTACAACAGTGGCAATTGCCATAGTTGCAGAAACTTGTTCTCCATTCACAGTTTTACCCGCCTTGATGAATGAGTATCGTGTTCCTGAGCTGAATGTGCAGAATGGTGTTCTGAAATCCTTGTCCTTCCTTTTTGAGTATATTGGCGAAATGGGTAAAGATTACATATATGCTGTGACTCCATTGCTCGAAGATGCACTCATGGACAGAGATCTGGTTCACAGGCAGACCGCTGCCTCAGCTGTCAAGCACATGGCTTTGGGTGTGGCTGGACTGGGATGTGAGGATGCTTTGGTTCACTTGATGAACTATGTCTGGCCAAACATATTCGAGACTTCACCTCATGTCATAAATGCTGTCATGGAAGCCATTGAAGGGATGAGGGTTGCATTGGGTGCAGCTGTCATACTTAACTACTGTCTACAAGGACTGTTCCATCCAGCAAGAAAGGTAAGAGAAGTATACTGGAAAATTTACAACTCGCTCTATATTGGTGCTCAAGATGCGCTCGTTGCTGCTTATCCTACACTCGATGACGAGGAAAACAACATTTACAGCAGGCCAGAATTGACCATGTTCGTGTAATTCGAGCCTTTTTCTTGTTATATATAGATATTTTCCCTTACCAGCTGCCGTATGTTTCTGAATTATGAATACTGTATTGAACTAAATCCTACTGCTCGTTCTTCAAATATTAGTTTCTGTTGATGCCACATTGCTACTTTGCTATTTGTAGAAGATTATGTTGCTACATCTCTAAATGTTCTACTTTCAGTTGATGTGATTATGTTATTGTTTCTATTATAAGATGTTACTATCTCGGAGTCCGCATATGACACAAGTATAAGATGTTAATGTGATTATTGTGTTCATGATATCTCAGATTCCTGGCAGCTGCACATGTAAACATCGTTTTCAACTATTTACGCAGCAAAAGAAATCCAATGGTAACATTTTTACTGATTTCAGAATGGAACAAGAACGATAAAGCATATGTATAATATGTTGTAAAAACATAACAAGCCCTATTATCATGAAAAATATAAGCTAATCCATTGCATGTATACATGTTTAATGAAGGTAATCCGGCATTCTAATCTTTTCTTCGAAGTGCAGTCTAATATTTCTATCACATTATACTCGGTAAAAAGCCAAATTTATTAGCGAAAAATTTGAACCTCCCGCTATTTAACTAAATTCATCCCAACTAAAATCATAGAAACCACAAACTTTTTCGAAACACTCTGTGTTTACCATGACTTGAGATATAACTTTACTCGCTAAACCTACGTTACTAGTGTCAAGACCTTCCTTAACCCCCATCAGAATCGATTGCCACCGGTTTCTCATTCTTCGCCACCTGCATCACTCTTTACCGCAGCCTTACTCTTCTTCTCGTCTTCCTCATTTTCTTTTCTTCCAGAACCCTATTCTGTCGCCAACTCGACGAACGTCCTCACCTAGCTGTTTTCTTGATTTCTTGTGATGGCTTTCGAGTTTCGATTTGGGTTCTAACACAAAACACCCACGCCAAATATTAAACATTTGACTAGTCAAGAAACATGGCTATTTCCTGATCACGGAACATTAACATTTCCATAGTATCATTACTCGATTGCCACTGGCTTGTACCTGGCTTGTAACGGATATGTTAGCAGTTTTTTCAACCTAACTGGAGATGAACAAAACAGAAGCTAAAGAATGTGCAGAAGTACACGGGTAGTCGGGTATGACAATGAATTATTTTCTATGAGGATCATATTTATAAGCCATGGTCCCAAATTTGCCAAGGGATTGAAAGTGCCTTCTTTCCAGAATATACAGATATAGAATCTGGTTACATCGATCCTAAACTTACACAGGGCTCCTAATGACACATCGTCTTTTCCTAAGGCCTCCCCACGACAAGAATCTTCTAGTTTCGTGAATATCATAGCAGTGGCAGTAACAGCTGGACTTTAAGGTTACCTAATGACACCATATTTACATGCTAACTGTGATGCGTTTCTGATGTTTCGGCCTCCCCCGTGTTGAGCCTTGATGTACTGTTCGGTAATGATTGCAATGTCTATTTCTTTTTGCTAAATAATGACTGCAATTTCCAATTTCATTTTGTTTACATTCTGAAATAGTTCAGTAGGTCAACTCAGATTATTGAACGATTAAATTTTTGTACAAATTTTCCGGACAATGGAAGATCCAAATGTCGTCGTTGCCTTAGCATGCTGAACTTTTAGAATTACACAGATTCTTCGAATCATAATTTAAATTCGCAACGTACAAGTATCATTAGGGGGTGGGAACTGAAGTCCACTGTTTTTACAGAAAGCTACTTGTGTATCCTGATTAGGCAATGATATGTACTATGTACATATGAATCTTAAGAGGGAAATCATGTCAATCAAGCCCAAGCTCACTCTATATCTCACTACATTTAGTCTCTATTTCACAAATTTTGATCATAATTTGCTTCCACCTCACTCTAGTTCTTTACAGATTAAGGTTTCACACTACACTAATGCAACATGGTAATGGAAGTCCAAAATGGACATGCTGCGAGTCCACAACTTTGTTCCTTGCTTCCAAAGGAAGAAATAATTCTCAGACACTTCTCCCTGAAACCTTGACACGGAGAAGCAATAGAGAACTGCAACAAATACTGTCTGAATATCAGCATGCACATCGAAAGACTGAATTGCTAAAGCACTTCGCTTTTTCAGCTATCTTTTTAACACCTGTCTCTGCATGATGAGATCGAGAACTCTGAGGAGACAGCTGGATTCTGTCCATAATGTTGACACGAGGAGCATCAAGAATTACTTTGGGCAAAGATAGAGCCCACTGCATTCCCCATATGGAAAGTGGCCTCATGTATGTTAGAGATCTAAAGTGCCCGTCCATAGTCCACCCCTCCGGTGTTTGGAAGGCGTATCTGCACATCCAAGAATTTTGTATATGAGTTCAACCCAAGTCAAGACATGCATTACAAATACATCAAATTTTCGAACTGTACAGCTATTAATTATTCTAGGATCAGTGATATCTTGTATGCTTACGAGATAAAAGTAATTTTTAGTATCCACATCACTTCTAACATACCCTGAAAAACCTTGCATATGGCCTAGCCAAAACGACCTTTTTGAGTCTAGATAAGTAGATAATCTTTTGTTATCTTTAATATTTTTATTTTTTTATTTTTTTGCAAAAAATTTGGTATATGTCCTAAGCCAAATCTGTATAATTGTTCATTTGTCAATAATCAATATCTCCATCCAGGGCAGTTGAATAGAGAGTTAACTTGAAAAGAAAGAAGAAAGATTACGATACAAATTAAGATGATGTCCATTTTGTTGAGTAATTTATGGAACTTACCCAAAACCGTCCTCTGACCAGCCTGCAAAGAATATACCTTCTGCTGTAGTGAAAGCCTGTTCTTCCATACCAGCATAAATCATGGTGGCTGCCACAGCGTAGGTGACCCCTGTCCATACTTCACGAGATTGCATGCAACAATCGTCTACCTTTCCATTAGGATGCATCCCGTTGACAGCACCCATTCTTCCTCCCCTGACTTTCATAACATTAAAGTCATAAATTTTTTGAAGAGAGCTTTGGATCTTTAAATCATCAAAGAGATTTGGCAATGCTGAAGATGCTGTATACCATTGCCCAGCCAATTGATCAGCTTGGATTGATTTACTATTACTGCTTGACCCACTGTCGTAGTTAAAATAAGAACCATTCCACAATTTTGTTTCTAATACCGATTTTGCCTTCAAAAATTTTCTTTTGTATTTTTCAGCAGAAAAGTTGTCACCCAGTTGCAAGGCCATTGCTGCGGTAGCTTGGAGTGCAGCAACCCATAAACAGCCACAGTAGGCACTAACACCATGAACCGTCCAAGTATCATATGTCTGGTCTGGAAATCCATCATTCTCAATAAGACAATCGTTGTCCCGATCAAACTGTTCCATGTACTCCATTGCAGCACAAACAGCAGGCCAGACATCAGCTCCAAATGACAAATCCCCTGTTGCAGAGAAGTCTCTATAAACCTGAAGCACAAATTTCGGGTTCAGATCCTTCCACTTACTAGTATCATGTATGTTGTATGCATTCATTTCATGCCAGGGGTCATGAGTTCCTAGATCATGAGGAACTGCTCCTTTAACCTTACGAATCCCCCAGTTCCCCTCGGAAAGAAATTTCACTTTTCTATTATCTTCAAATAGCACAGCTTTTGCAAACTCGCGCTGAATACTTAATTCAATTTTGGGGAACAGCTCAAGGAGGGCAAAAGATGCATAGAAATGAACATCATATGTACACCACATAATATACTCCACACCTTCTAAATACAAGAATCTACCCACATCATCACTGTTATTCTCATGAAAAGGGTACTGAATGTAGTCATCTTTCTGTTCTTCCTGCGATATTACTGAACCATCTTCATCAGAACATCCTGTATGAGAGCTTTCAACATCGCCTGTTGAACTATTCTCAATGTTACTATCAGAACCATAACTCTTTAAATTTCCTACAACTGCATCATTTTTGTACTTTAATGCTTTCCTTTGAGGATGATCAGAGCCAAGGTGTGCAGCTGGCAATGCAGAGTCTGAAGAAAAGACAGAGTTCCGTAGTTAGTGCTATTTTAACAGCATGAATAAATGATTTACCAATATGAAGATACAGAGCACACAACACAGAGTTCAAGTATGTTAGACCCCCAATAATTGCAACCTATCATAGGAGGCCAAAGAAAGTCAAAGAAATGAAGACTTACCATAGACGCGAAAAGAAAAGAAAGGTGTTGGATGCATAATCAGGTCAACTTATGCATCATGATTGGTGGAGCAGAATCAGTAGACTTAACTGAGAATAAATTACAGATTATATACATTTAAAGTAAGGGATTCTCTGCATGATTTGGGGGATCAGATTGGAGGAAAATAAAGTATTTAATCTGGTACCTAGGTATAGTTTAGGCATTGAGTTTTTATAAGTGGTTTTATAGGAGAGAAGCTCTGCCCTGATGGTGAAGCACCATCTATTAGAATTCTGGTGTTGCATCAGAATACTAATGTTTCTTCCATATTTCAGTTATATGATCTAGGTTCATAACAAAGTAAGAAGATCGCATATAGAACACGTCGTATCTATAAATTTATGTTAGACATATCTTATAATACGATATAATACAAGAAAAATTAGATAAGAATCACAAGCAAGCATATCTACTAGGTGAAGCGTATCTTACAAAGCGAGCTGTTTGTTACAAACTTACAACGTGATAAGACATCTATGCTAGTATCAATCTGTGCAAAATGATTAGAATTATGTTTCTTCTCTACATGTATATTGTGTTATTCATGGACCTGTTTCTGTTCTCCATTTTGCAGTCTGCTATCTGACGTAACTGCTGGTTATACCTGGAATTTTCTTCGTAGGTTTTAATTCAATTAGTAATTACCAAAAAACTAATCTTTACGGTTCAATAAATGAAGTACATTTTAAAGATGTAGTAATTCTTTTGTCTTGTAATTCTGTGCATCTCACTACAGGATTCAGACTACAATACACAACATTGATGACAATCTATCATGCCAAGGTCAATCATGTCAGATTGCAGGATGTAATGCTTCACAGTAATGCAAGATTCATAAAAACTTGAATCATTAGATGGTGAATATTAAAATTTCCCTTGACAAGTGCTAACTTAATATACGCAAGATGACAGAAAAGAGTATATATCCCCTAGAAAGTACAAAAAATGTCGTTTTTCATCTGGATTTTTTTAAAAAACTAACCCACCCAACAATATTAGTACAAGTGCCTGAAGATGTGTAGATTGCTATCTGAAATTTGTAAATACGAACTAACAATATATATAAGTTCAGATGCATACCAATCCAAACAGTCCCACCAGAAACCAAGAAGTAGAGTTCATTAAATAATGTAAATTTGTACCTGAAAAAGATCAGATAGTACATTATTGGGAGGGTATATTCTCTAAACTTTTTCTTTGTGGAAACTGTCAACGAAATTAATAGGTGGGTATTGCAACGCTGAATCAATCTACCACTGCATTCTCACTTGGGAAGTACAGAACAGATCACTTTGGCACAAAAGGGCAATGAGGCAGATAAGCATAATCAAAGAGATAATGATGGGTAAAAACTGAAGTACAAAATTCTTTAATTCACTCAGGGATTGTGCTTTAACATTCCCTAATTCTTTTGATAGATCAGGGATTGTGCTTTAACATTCACTCAGGGATTGTGCTTTAACATTCCCTAATTCTTTTCCTTCCCTAATTCTTTTGATAGATCATGAGACAAGGATAATTGTGCTTTAACATTCACTCAGGGATTCAAAGACTATCAAGGAATGCACAGAGCTTGATGTTATTTAGTCGTATAGTCAATGGCAGACATTATTAAGATTAAGAATAGCCATGGAAGTAACAGTACATATACGAGTACGCTGAAGATTGAGCACAAATTTAAGCGAAACAGATGAAGACGAAATTAGTATGAAAAACAGTTTACCAGAAACCACAGATATAAATAGTTCATAATGATTTACCATTCTGGTAGTCTATCATCGTTGAGGATAGGATTTTGCCATCTCTCAATGTCTTCTTCCCACCGCTTATAATCTGAACAAATGTAAAAGAAAAAGGTCTTATACAGAACATGATCACCACAACTGAAAGATTCGTCAAAAAAGATGGCAGCCTTTTCATTTTTGGCTATAAAATTTTTCAGGATTTTTTTTTTTAATTCCATCAAACTTGACTAAAATTCAGTAACAGGTCATTCCATTGAGAAGTTCTGTCGATGTAATAACATGCTCATCTTGAATGTAGCTAAAAGTTTGGCATCTGTAATGTTACAGTAACTAGCATTTACCATACGTTCAAAGAAAAAATATAAAATCGTGGTTGTTTCGATTTAAGAAGGAAATCTAAAAGCTCAAAAGTCGAAACTTTCAATAGACTTACACTGAACAGCGTTCTGGACGGTTCAATCTTGTTTTGGCATCAATTTAGGACTGACATGGAGTTCAAAACCCTATGCTGGCAGCCATGGAGATGGGTGAAGGCGTCTATCATTAATTTGAATTAACTACGCCTAATTAGGATTGGTAGTTATTCTGAATGATTTTAAGAAACTGAGATAAAAAAATAAAATCTGAAGTTTGAAATTTGAGTAAAAGTGTGCTTTGGTAGGACAGTTATGACATGAGTTGTCACCAATGTCAATGTTGCTGGGATTTTTATCTGACAAGATTATCATTTTTTTTTTGTTTCAAAGCGAACAGTCCGGATCTCAGATTGAAGTATCAAACTGACTAGACCAGTGTTAAGGTTTGCAAGTAGCAATGATGTTTCCTTATGTCGAGAAGATGTCGCGAGGACACGATGCTATGGTGGAGTCTTAATGCCTGTCAGAATATATAATGGATCGACATATTCCTTAATATCTCCAATTACTTGAGTGGTATGCAGGTTCACAAGATGAGTTTACATTATAAATAAAAGGATTACTAGACTTTAAGAACACACAGATACATACTTGTTAGTGCATCATGGACTAAATTCGATGCTGCCCTTTCAGATGTTCCGTAGTATCTAGTGTACCTCCTGCACCAGATAACTGCTAATCAATGTCTCAATTCATGATGTGTACATATATAGAGAGAAATTATTAAGTTGCATAATGCAGTCAATCACTTAACTATATATGTTCAAAACAAACACCAATTTTTCGTCTTTTTAAATGTTATATTGACTTAGCTTCCAATTCAAACTGATAACATTGAAAGTAAACAGTTGTAACTTGTAATTACTTAGTAAATTTCGTTCGCAGCAATGACTAAAAGCAAAGAAAAACACTGCTATTGTGAAATTTACAATGATCCAAACTCAAATTTCAAATGTCAGAACGAACATTTGTTTTGAAAAAGAGGGACTAACTGATGACTCAACAAAAGTATAAAAAATTAAATGGAAGAACCAGAAAATTGTTTTAAATTATCTAGTGTTAGAAGTTGTAGTAATGAGACAGATTTATAACCAAACAAATTTGTAGCTGTCTGTATCATAATGGCAAAAAAATAATAAATAATCAAATTCAGAGGGTAAGGGGTGGGAAGAGATTATTTTAAAACCTTCTCACTCAAGCAAATATGAATACAAAATATACGAAGTGGCTACTCAGAGCGTAGAACTGCAAGGACAGCTGAAGATATTCAGAAAAAGAGCAAATGCAAAATGTACCTATGGTACGATTTCCCTTTGTTAAATTTTACTTTTGGGGATGACCATGCAAGAGCAAATGCCATGGTGCACTTCCCATGCGGCTCAACCCATGCTGAAGCAGAAATCGCAGCACAACGTGTCTCTCCAGGTGATGAAGGCATGCTTGGTCCAGCATCAAAGTCATCCCTATCGAAGTACCCATCCTGGAGAAACACAAGGAAAAATCAGCGATTGGAAAGGCATCTTCAGTAATGATTCCGTAAACACAAACGAAAATGTAAGGTAGAGGGGAGTTGTTAATATATGTGAAGTGCTATCACATACAGTAAATGATGGGGAGTAG
Organism: Kitagawia praeruptora; assembly: GCA_037693485.1. Lineage (NCBI taxonomy): Eukaryota > Viridiplantae > Streptophyta > Magnoliopsida > Apiales > Apiaceae > Kitagawia > Kitagawia praeruptora. The sequence continues at coordinate 15,685,024 of CM075347.1, forward strand.
AAGTTGAAATAATTACTAATATTTATTGTTGAATAGTTTTCTTAAGTTTAGTGGACAGAAAATATATGGTTCTATATTTTGGTATGAGCCCAATACAAATGATGTAATACATACATATTACTAAAAATTGTGAGTTTTGTTTTGGTTTCAATCAAATATTTATTTCTCCTTTCCGCGGTTTAAAAAGTCTTGGGGCAGTGGATTTTCTGCAGTTAATCTACCGAAGTCTATAATAGAATCACCAGTGCTTCGTCGGCCGAAACTGATACAAAATATCCATTAATAATCATAACATTATGAGAATAAAACTTCCCAACATTAATCTTGATCAGTTAACTTATAATGGGGAACGGCAAAATACAGAAAAGTAACTTCGCCAAAAAGAACTCAAATAAACAATAAAAGAAATTAGAAGGAATGTTTGTTGTATTGCTTAGCACTGAAGAAGGCAAATACTTTTGTATGGGGAGGAATTATTCTATTAGATTCAGGCAACCTATCACTGCATTCAGTAATTGCTAGACAGAAATATTCTGATAAGATCAAATTCAGGAACTGTGATTACTAAATGACAAAATTATGACCTGTGCCATTTTTCCCCACATGGCTTTTGCTGTAGGATGACTTCCCTCAGACAGGCCAAAAGACGGTAAAACTGTAACACTGACGTTCTGAGTTTCACATGCAGCAATGGCGAATGTAACAGGATGGTTCCCTTTTGAAGTTCTGCAAACACCCAAACCTTAAATGAGATGTCGTAAACCTTCTCGGTTGTATAAATTCACAATCAAACAAGAGGAAGAAGCAGGAGGAGGAAGAAAAAAGGTTCAATAACTTGCTTGTGATGTAGAAGTACACCAGACACTCCATCTTCAGCCCTGTAAAAAGAGGGGAAAAAGTAAGGCATAAAAAGTAAGAAAATTCATTAGAAAATACGATAACTTTCAAAGAATTTCATTTTTTATCTATACTAACTTGAAAGGCTCATTTACATGATTTCCAGATAGGTGAGAGATTCCTCCAATTGAATTCTGTGGAAAACAGACATTTATGTCATGTTAGACCTATTTACTGGTCTGCTCAGTGTCAGAACACAAAAGCTAAAGCAGCAAACAAACTTACCGCCCATGTAAAAAGAAGGCTGACTTTTGCCCTTTCCTTCCCAGTGTTCACCAACTAAAACACAAACAGACAACAATTCAATAATCAAAGCATTAAAATAAAATGTTTTGTAGGGTCTTTCAAGAACCAGTGGCTGAACCAGGAATTTGGTTGGGAGAAGCCAAAACGGTAATCTTTTCATAAAATATGTTTTAAATTGATAGTATAATTTACAAGATAAAATTATATTCTAATTCAAAGAAACACAATTCAAGTAGAATAAAAAACAAAAATACAAGAAGAAAAATAATAAAAAAATTACTATAATTACATACATTACTAATATATAATAAGAAAATAAATTAATGCATTAAACTAATAGAACTCAAAGGTTATCAAAGAACAAAAAATATGAACACAACAAAACTAAGAACAAACACCAACCCTCAGCTCTAAGTAGCTACACCACTAAAAAAGACTATTCGGTTTGTGTATCAACTAAAGTTTCAGTGTATTTTGATTATAAATGAAGCAAAAACACCTTGCTGAGATCAGCAAGTAAACTTTAAGGTAGCATGCATATTCATGTGCATATTTCTCAAAGCACCCATCTGGAGTTGCTATTAAAAATTTAACTTGCTTACCGTGTAAACAAAAACAGTCGTAGGAAGACTGCTATCCCGATAATTATGTGGTATAAACGGCGATATTTGGCGACAAGATACTTTAAGTTCTGGATCTGGCTCACCTGAAGGTCATAAATAAAGTAACAAACACATTAGAGGGGGTGTAGTCAATAATAGGAGAAAAGGGAATACTTGTTTGGAAATACCATCATATACTGTCCATGCCCTTGGAAATAGTGCATGATATGTCGAATGCTGACCAGTCAAATTCCATCCCCATGATGATATACCCTCATACGAAGATTCCCTGTAAGTTCAAAGATTAACATGGCTTACTTTGAACAGTTTTGAGGTACCACAGGGAAGAATGAGCTTGGAGTTGGCAAACTTGAAAGTGATACATTCTTAGTAATTCTATATAATTCATTTATTAAAGAAACATTTACTAAATGAAATAGGTTTTCGGATTCATAATGTTAAGCAATCACAGCAACTACAGAAACTGCAACACTGACTATTAAATCTTGAAGCATTTAGAAATGAATGTAGAAGTAATTTCCTTACCCTAAATTTTCATGTTTCCCTGGGGATAAGACAGATGCATATTTTTTCCTTCCACCATCCCGAGATATAAAAATCTGTGTCATGGAGCAGAAAATCTTATGATAATTTTGCTACAAATATATGAGCATAACTAGATAGGAACTATTTTCACACTTTAGCACCACCTCTACATGCATTGAGTTTCCTAAATTGTCTGTCAACATGAAGAAACTAACTTTAGAAATGTAATGACGCCAGATGCAAAAGGTCATCCTTCTTATATTATAGTAACTCACAATTGCAGGAAAATAATATTACAAACATACAATGTTTTGGGAGAGATATTCTAGTTCGTTCATATAATCATATGTCATGTACAATAAAATGACAGGGAAAAATGAAGAGCTTTACAGAGAACTGATTGGCCATGATAGGAGAAGTATCACAGGTACCAGGAACAATCTGAAAATTTCTGAATTCACCTCTAAAACCTCTAGATATGCTACCACTTCTGTGGAATAAGAATTTTAAACATCATCAGATGCATACAAATCATGAAAATTAAAAACACATTATAAAATAAAAGCCTCATTCTTACCCCATCCCTCCAAGGGGAACCCCTTGGGATGCTGATGGCTTGCAACTTTCGCGGGTAAAAGGATCAATTGGTGCTTTCTGCATAAATCAAAGACATTTTTCAGCTCAAACTTCTCCAAGAGACGACACACCTTCCTCTTATTGCATGCTAGATCTACGTTCTTCGGGAGGTATTTTTTCCCAAATCATCAGGGGTAAATTATATATATTATTGTTTAGAGGAAAATGAAGATTGTGGAATGAATAAATAGAAAGGCACTCCTGAACAAGTATATAGTATTACATATTGAGAGAATTACCCTTCCCTGGGAGGCTTCCTCCCGTACATATGACCACAATCGTATACCAAGTCGAACCTGAAGTGAATAGTTAGAGCATCAGATACAAGCTATAATTTATAATAGGAGCAGAGTGTATAAGGTTCCTCTAAAGAAATATGTGAATTACTAGTAGAGGATTCCTACCATTTTTATTGCCTCCGTAAATGTAACACTGAATTCTTTAAGAATACCAGCATGGCTGTTTAATTTCCTTCTCCATGCTTGTTTTGGTGGGGCAGCACTATCAGAATCAAGCTGCAAGGATCAGAAATATAGCCAATATGAGTACACAAGAGAATCAAAAGAGCTACTTAACCGACCAAATAAATAAATGCACGTTGATTATAGAGGTAACAAAAACAATGCCATGTAATAAAAGAAAGATATCGATGAAACAATAACAACAATGTATAATAAAAAAGGCACACATGGCACCAGCAAAGACATCAGGTAATCAGGCTTGCTTTTGGCTATCATTATAGCAACATGACATCAGCTATTTAAGAGCGTCTAGTGTCATTTTGAAGGAGAAAGGAAGCAGTTAATAGTAATGTAATGTGAAAGTGAAAGACAAAATAGTAAAGTTGCATATATAATGCGTTCCTTCACCTTCACTATATAAATGATCATCTGAACCTTAATGAGCATTGAAGGAAGAGGATTATGTTCCAATATGACACATGAACGATTTAATAATATTAGCTTTCACAAGATGGAATCGTGGACTCCTTGAGCTGCCACCCCGAACATAGAGCTTTACTAACATGGTGGCATTCGCTTAATTTGTTTTTGCAAATCGATCTCATACATTACTGAAATATCATTCCAACTTACTTAGTGTTACAAAACAGAGCACATTGCCTTGCACAAACTTTAGTTAAATTTCTTTGCGCTTCCACCCCAAAGTTCGGAACTAACTACTTCCAAGTTCCAACTAAACGTCTAACCAATATGCCAATTTCCCTATTTCACTAACATTCAATAGCTGAATATGTGTTTAAAAATCATTTCACTAAAAGAAGTAATACGAATAAAAGCATCATAGTCACCTTACACGAAAACCAAAACATAAGCCGCGTTCACAATCAACTATGCAACATTCAAATATTTGTTCAAATATCATTACACTAGAAAATTGAGCATAATAACACAATTCATAACATATTTCAAGAAACCAAGCCAAATAATTCACAAAAAATTCTTACAAGTTCTAGTGTTGCCCTGTTCACATAATCTTGAGGAGGCCATGAACTCTTCTTATATTGAAATATAGTTCCACTAACCATGTCAAACTAGTTCAACTATCACACAAACACCTGTATCTATCTAACACACACACACACACACACACACACACTTAAAACTCAGTGATCAAACTAGAATTCAACTCCAATTCAACTAAAGATCAAAACTTTAGAGCTAAATCACCAACCCTTTTTTATTACTCTACAAAAATACATAAAAATTATATGGAAATGACAAAATTTTAATTTTTTAATTGCTGAAACTTCAAGAACTAGGGTTTAAAGTGGAAAATTCTAATGTGGGCCAGGATGGTTTTGGATTCTAGACTCTGTCTTGGTCAAAAAGATTGAATTTTGAAAGTGGAAAATTAAAATTTTGTTGAAAATTGTTGACAAAAATAGAGTTGAAGAAAAAGAAAATTCAAGAAAAATGAGCCGGGAACTCCGGTTTAGTAGCAGCCAGGCCCAGGCAGGTGGGTTACTATGGCGGTCTAGTGACGTCAGCAATGATATTTTTTTGCTAAAATTAATTAAATTAAAAAATAATAATAGCACTCTACTACTCTAGTCGACATCCAAACTTCATTAAATAAAAACTCAATTATTTTTTGAACATAACTTTTGAGCTAATGGTCCCTACCACTCCCGTCATACGCCATTTTTTATTTTTGATTGATTAAATTAATTAAAATTTAACTAAATATATATATATATATATATTATATAATTGAAAATAATTATATCATTAAAAAACTACATCTAATTTATGTTATAATGCAATTTTCAATTTTCAAAAATAAAAATTAAATAATTTTTAATATTTAGTCAAAAATTAATCAACTTGACTATCATGAAGTCAAAAAGGACATGTAAATTGAATCGGTGGAAATAATGACATCCGTTCTTAAGTAAATTAGATAAGCGAGAATCGAACCCATAAATCCAAACGATAACCACGACGCTATCGTATCTAGAACTTACAATTTCGTACATAATACGAAAATGACACGATAATATCGTGTTTGTATTTGCCTTTTCGGTACATGAACACGAAAATACATCCATAAATTTAGTGTCGGTTTTAGACTTATAATTGAGTACACGATTAGACTTATCAACGAGTACACGACACGAAATGAAAATACACAAAAAACATAAATAATTAAATAAATGTTTTAAAACTTTATATACATATTATACATAAATGTTTCTATATATAAGTTTTAAAAAAAAAGTAGTTTAAATTTATGTTTAACAAGATTTGACCGTACTTAACTCATTAACTTAATAGTCAATTAGTAAAAATTTAACCGAAAAATCTATTATTAAATATTTTTTTATTTATTACATTTTTATTTATAATTTAAATTATACGAAATACGACACAAAACGTACATGTAATAAAGGTATACAAATACAAAATGATACAAATTTTTAATTAATAAACTGTATTTGAATTTAACATTCATATATATATGAATATTAAAATATATGACACGAAAATATACTATTGCTGGCAACGAATTGGCCCTTTCACACTAAAACATTCAAATATTTTAAAAAGAAGTTAAAGGAAGAAAGGAGTTATGTGGTACGGGCCCAATAATTGGTTGTTATCCAAAAAATTGGGCCATCGTATTGGACAACCAACAGGCCTTTTATATACATAAAAACATGTCTTCCCGAATAAACGATTTTGCTTTGAAACACTAGAATGGAACAATGGAAGGGGTCTTCTTGTTACCTTCCAATAAATTTAAAAAAGGATCGTACTAGTCTGTGCATTAAGAGAGAAGAGGTAAAAGAACACTAGCTGCAGCCAATGATCCGAATACACACACACACAAGGGTATGCAACTATATCTTCGAAACAGGGTGGGAATATGAAAACAACTTCATGTCTCTCCTAACACCTCTCAATGCTTGTTTGTAAATTTTCTCTGCACATTTAGCACTGTTGGAACCTAACTTTTATGAATTGAATCGATAAAATAACCGAGGGAATCACAGAAGTAAACAAAAGGAGTAATATTAAACACCAACAAAACTTAAACTAGAATGGACGACATCAAAATAAGTATATATGCACACCAACAAAAGGAGTAATCATTTCGCTCCTGCTGCCACTTCATAGATGGGGAGAAACTAGGCTTTCAACATAAGTATACACATCAGAATCTTTAATACATTTGTAGTTGATCAGATCCTTGAATGTGTGATTTTTGGAGTCATATAATAGTACTGTTATATCAAACCGCAACATAATATCACCATTCTCAAACATGCAGAGCGGTTTTAATTCCGAGATCTCTTCTAGTCCATCCATATACGGGATGGTAAACAATTTTGTCCAAGATCCTTCCACATAAGGATCCTTTGTAACCCATAAATCAAAACGACGACGACGGGAATTTTCATAATCACAAAATACTGACAGGCTTTCGCCAAAAGTGCCCAACTTCCAATCACATGTTTCATCTTCTTCGCTTTCGCCAAAAGTGCCAAACTTCCGATCCCATGTCTCATCTACTTCAAAATCTGGCAGCAGAACTTTTCGGAAAGTCTCCGTTTTTAAATCAAGAGAAACAATACCCATCCATTCCTCACGGGAAACCCAATGTATAGCTCCAACTGCGAACTCACCATGATCATATCCTCTCCCAAAAGGAAAATCTCCAATTGTTCTCCAACAATCAGATTTTAAGCTATAAACTGATACTTTTTCTATATAGCCCTGCCCAGGAGGGAGAGGAAATACTTTGCTATGAGCACCAGAGATAGCAAATACTTTAAAATCATCATTCCATTTATCATAGCAAAATACAAAATCTAATACTTTCAAATCACCATACCATCCTAGAGAGATAAACTCATAATCCGTAGGAGAGTATAATTTATACACATCAAGATCGGGCAGAATTCTTGATTTTCTAGTGGATGGGTTCCACAAGAATAAATCTAAACGAGAACACCTATAATCACTGTAATTCCTTACAAGGACCAACCCGTTACAACAACCCACTATACTGTCAGGACGGAGATATTTATAACCCACAGTCTTAGTATAAATATAGCTTTTATTAAGCAGAAAATGTACCGAACAATTCCAAACAGTCAGCCATGGGGGATCAGCCTGTTGTTCTGCACAGTTCTGGGTTATAATGAGACCATGATGGGTAAGGTGAGGATCATGAGTTGATATATAAAGATGAGTTTTGACGAAATCACAACTAGATATAATACACAACCAAGATTTACAGACTGATTTTAATGTCAAAAGAGTCTTCACGGGAAGCCTTAAGAATATGTTGTACATGATCATCTCATGAGTTTTGACGAAACAAGGACTAGAAATAAGAGACAACCATGACTTACAAACTGACCTTAACTGCAAAATATCCTTCACAGAAAACTTTGCGAATATAGTGTCTATGATATCTTGTGGAAGTCTTGAGAGTTTGCGATTTTGGTTAGGGTTTGGAGTTTTGTGAGTTGCCATCAAGCTTTTCTAAGCAAGAGGAAAGAAAATAAAAACTTGGTGGTAGCTAGTCGTGGATAAATTTAGGGTTTGAACTTTGAAGAATATTTGTCGGAAGGCACTAACGCGATCTTAAATAAAATAGTTCTATTTAATATTTTCACGTTTTTTTCTTTCAAAACTAGGCCTTTTACTTGTATTTTAAGCTCATTTGCAATCTTTGTCACGTGTTAATTTTGCAACCTTTGCAAATAAAAAATCATATTTTTGTAAATACTTTCAAAAAGTTAGGTATGTTTGTAAATTTCCTATTTTTTTATTATACTTTTGAATAAAAATATTTTTGAGTTACTTTTATATGTAATAAATTTTATTTTATTTTATGTTATAATTAAATTTTTATATAATCATTATTTTCTACAATTTATTTTAATTTTAATTTAAATAATTTAATATAAAATTTATTAATGATATGCATGTTTTAAAACTTATATTAGAAAATTCTAAAATAAATATGTTTGGAATTCGAAACTTAAAATTTTAGTAAATTAATTTAATCATATAATCTATCTATCTATTCTATTATATTAAAGCCGAAACATTAAAAGTTTGGTTGGTTGGTTGGTACATATTGAATTTACCTAATTACCCTTACTTAACTATTAACTAATTACATAATTTCCTTTTTCATATTAAACATATTACCTTTTCTATTTGTCACTAACTAATTAATTTCCCTTTTCAGGTAAAGCACAATATCTTTTATATTTTATCTAACTAAAATTTCTCCTTTCTTATAAACACTACAAGCAATTTTGAAAATAACATAATTGTATTATAATTACTATTAACTAATCAATTACCTTTTTCAGCACAAACATGTTACCTTTTCTCTATTCTATAACTAAAATATCTCTTTAACTAAAATATCTTTTTTTACAAATATATCACGGGTGGTTCTATTTAATAAATAATAATATTATACTACTAATAATTATCAATTACCTTTTTCAACTAAAACTTATCATCTTTTCCCTATTTTATAATTCAAATTCCTTTTTTTCTAGAAATATCACGGGCAACATTAATTTCTCACTATCTAAAAACACTAGGAACAATTTAATTTAGTGAAATAACATAAATAAAATTGTAATTACTATAAACTAATTAATTACCTTTTCCACCTAAAACATGTTTCCTTTTTAATTCTCTCTAACTAACACCTCACTTTTTCAGTTAAATCACGGCATTCTAAATTATAATTTTATAAGTACTTATAATTAAACGATTACCTTTTTGAATACCTTTTTCAGCTAAAACCTATCATATTTTCCATATTTTATAATTCAAATATAATATCTTTTATATTTTATCTAACTAAAAAGCATATTATAATTACTATTAACTAATTAATTAATTTTTTCATTCAAATTATCTTTTCTCTTTTCTCTAACTAAAATATTTCTTTTTCCAATTATATCGCGGGTTACCTTTTAAAAATCTTCTTTTATATTTTATTTATCTAAAATTTTTACTTTACTAATCAATCTACCTTTTCAGGTTAAACATGTTACCTTTTTTTTTTATAACTAAACATTTTCCTTTTTCAAGTAAAATATAATATCTTTTTTATTTTTTTCTAATTAAAAAAAATTATAATTACTGTTATCTAATAAATTAATTGTTTATCTTTTATCTTTTCTCTAACTAAAATATTTTTTTCTCAATTATATCACTATTTAATAAAATATATTAAAAATCCGTATACATTGTTTATAATAAGGAAACATTAGTATAATTCGTAAACATGAGAATATTAAATTATATTAAATTAAAATTATAAAAATATTAAAAATAATGATTATATAAAAGCATAATTGTAATATTAAAGAAAATTTATATAATATAATAAAAGAAACCTGTGCATCACACTGGCATTGAAAGTTTGTCCGTTCGATATTCAGCACGGTCATCCTAACTATTAAAATAAATAGTAAAATAATATAATTAGTGATAATTAGTCGATTGCCTTTTTTTAATAAAAAAATGTTTACTTTTAATTGATTGATGGTATTACCTTTTATAAACACCTAAGATATCGTATCTTTCAATGAATAATATTTCTTTCTAAATAAAACACGTTAACTTTTATATTAAAATATAATCTTACAATAATTAATATATACCCAAAAAAATAACACTATATCGTCTAATCACTAACAAAAGATAATAGACATATATATACAACCAATAATGATCATTATATTTTTAGTAAAAAATCAGAATCATTAGATCTAATGATTAGATATATTATATGTTTAAATTTATTTACTAAAATTTCAAGGTTCGAATTCTATCAGACATATTTTTAAAAAAATTTTATAATAAAAATTTTAAACCACATAATTTTGCAATCATTATTGTATACCGAAAAATAATAAACCATTTTACTGTTAGATTTTTAGTAGTTAATAAGAACCATTAGATGTAATTATAAGATATATTTTATGATTAAAGTATTTTACTAAAAATTCAAGTTTCGAATTCTGTTAACGACATATTTAACTTAAAATTCTATAATATTGTAAATTTTAAATCATGATTAATTAAATTTATATTAAATTATATTAAAGTAATATTAAAATAATTTTTACAAAATAATGATTATATAAAAATATAATTATAACATAAAATAAAATTTATATAACATATTAAAAGAAACCCGTGCATTGCACGGGTTATAAGCTAGTTCTATTATATTAAAGCCGAAACATTAAAAGTTTGGTTGGTTGGTTGGTTGGTACCTATTGATTTTACTTATTTACCCTTACTTAATTACAGATAAAATCTTTTTTTATATTTTATCTAACTAAATTTTTTTCTTTGCTTAATCAATTTCCTTTTTCAGGTTAAACATGTTACCTTTAAAATTTTTGTTTTGCTAATCAATTTCCTTTTTCAGATTAAACATGTTACCTTTTCTTTTCTTTTTAATAACTAAGCAGTTTCCTTTTTCAGGTAAAATATAATATCTTCTATATGTTATCTAACTAAAAAGCATATTATAATTACTATTAACTAATTAATTAATTTTTTCATTCAAATTATCTTTTCGTTTTTCTCTAACTAAAATATCTCTATTTCCAATTATATCACGGGTTACCATTTAAAAATCTTCTTTTATATTTTATTTAACTAACTAAATTTTTTTCTTTACTAATCAATTTCCTTTTTCAGGTTAAACATGTTACCTTTAAAATTTTTGCTTTGCTAATCAATTTCCTTTTTCAGGTTAAACATGTTACCTTTTCTTTTCTTATTAATAACTAAACAGTTTCCTTTTTCAGGTAAAATATAATATCTTCTATATGTTATCTAACTAAAAAGCATATTATAATTACTATTAACTAACTAATTAATTTTTTTCATTCAAATTATCTTTTCGCTTTTCTCTAACTAAAATATCTCTTTTTCTAATTATATCACGGGTTACCATTTAAAAATCTTCTTTTATATTTTATTTAACTAACTAAATTTTTTTCTTTACTAATCAATTTCCTTTTTCAGGTTAAACATGTTACCTTTAAAATTTTTGCTTTGCTAATCAATTTCCTTTTTCAGGTTAAACAGGTTACCTTTTCTTTTCTTATTAAAAACTAAGCAGTTTCCTTTTTCAGGTAAAATATAATATCTTCTATATGTTATCTAACTAAAAAGCATATTATAATTACTATTAACTAATTAATTAATTTTTTCATTCAAATTATCTTTTCGCTTTTCTCTAACTAAAATATCTCTTTTTCCAATTATATCACGGGTTACCATTTAAAAATCTTCTTTTATATTTTATTTAACTAAAATTTAATCAATTTACTTTTTCAGGTTAAACATGTTACATTTTTCTTTTCTTTTTAATAACTAAGCAGTTTCCTTTTTCAGGTAAAATATAATATATTATATTTATTTTTTTTCCAATTATATCACGGGTTACCTTATTCAGCCAAAACAAGTTACCTTTTTTATTTTCTCTAACTAAAACCTCTCTTTTTCAAATTATGAATCTATTTAATAAAAATAAAATCATAATATTATAATGTTATTAATTAACCGATTACCTTTTCAGCTAAAAATGTATCATCTTTTCTATTTTTTCTAATTAAATTCCTTTTTTAAAAAATATCATGGGTAACATTAATTTCTCATTTTCTAAAAATATTATCAGCAATTTTATTTTGTAAAATAGCAATTAAATTATAATTACTATAAAGTATAAACTAATCAATTACCATTTTCACCTAAAGTATGTCACCTTTTAATTTCCACGTTACCTTTTTCTATTTTTTCAAACTAAAATTTCTCTTTTTCCAATTATATCATGGACGACTCTATTTAATAAAATTAAATAATAATATTATAATACTAATATTAACGATTATCCTTTTTAGCTAAAACGTATCATCTTTTTCTTATATTATCTAACTAAAATTCCTTTTTATAAATATCATGAGCAACATTAATTTCTCCTTTTCTAAAAACATTACGAGCAATTTTATTTTGTAAAATAACATAATTAAATTATAATTACTGTAAATTAATGAATTACCCTTTTCACCTAAAATATATTACCTTTTTAATTTTCTCTAACTAAATCCTCTCTTTTTTCAATTATATCACGGGCATTCTATTTAATAAAACAAAATAATAATTTTATAATTACTAATAAATAACTTATTACCTTTTCAACTAAAACCTATCGCATTTTCTATATTTTTTTTAACTAAAATCATTCCTTTTAAAGAAATATCATGGATAACATTTATATAATTATGATCATCATCTCATTTAAATATTTAAGCCTCCAAAATTCATATTTAAAAAAAGTTAATAATTTTTTTTTACAATATTAAAAAAATCCGTGCATCGCACGGGTTTTAAGCTAGTACTATTATATAAAAGCCGAAACATTAAAAGTTTGGTTGGTTGGTACCTGTTGATTTTACTTATTTACCCTTACTTAATTATAAATAAAATACATCCTACTAATAAATTAATTTCCTTTTTCTGATTTATATAAAAGCCGAAACATTAAAAGTTTGGTTGGTTGGTACCTGTTGATTTTACTTATTTACCCTTACTTAATTATAAATAAAATACATCCGAAACATTAAAAGTTTGGTTGGTTGGTACCTGTTGATTTTACTTATTTACCCTTACTTAATTATAAATAAAATACATCCTACTAATAAATTAATTTCCTTTTTCTGATTTATATAAAAGCCGAAACATTAAAAGTTTGGTTGGTTGGTACCTGTTGATTTTACTTATTTACCCTTACTTAATTATAAATAAAATACATCCTACTAATAAATTAATTTCCTTTTTCTAATTAAACATATTACCTTTTCTATTTTTCACTAAATAATTAATTTCCCTTTTCAGGTAAAACACAATATCTTTTATATTGTATCTAACTAAAATCATCCTTTTTCTAAAAAAATCACGGGCAACATTAATTTTTCCTTTTCTTAAAACATAACGAACAATTTAATTTAAGAAAATAACATAATTGAATTATAATTACTATAAACTAATGAATTACCCTTTTCACCTAAAACATGTTTCCTTTTTAATTTTATTTAACTAAGACCTCTATTTTTCCAGTTAAATCACGACATTCTATAATTACTACTAACTAATCAATTACCTTTTTCAGCTAAGATACGTTACCTTTTCTCTATTCTGTAACTAAAATATCTCTTTTTCCAATTATATCACAGGTGATTCTATTTAATAAAATAAAATAATAATATTGTAATACTAATAATTACCGATTACATTTTTCAACTAAAACATATCATCTTTTCCATATTTCATAATTAAAATTCTTTTTTTTCTGGAAATATCACGGGCAACATTAATTTCTCACTATCTAAAGACACTACGAGCAATTTAATTCAGTAAAATAACATAAATTAAATTATAATTACTATAAACTATTCAATTACCTTTTTTCACATAAAACAAGTTTCCTTTTTAATTTTCTCTAACTAAGACCTCTCTTTTTCCAGTTAAATCACGGCATTCTATTTAATAAATTAAATAATAATTTTATAAGTACTTATAATTAACCGATTACCTTTTTCAACTAAAATATAAACTTTTCAATATTTTCCAACTAAAATCCCTCTTTTCCTAAAAATATCACAAATAACATTTATAAAATTATTATCAAATCATCTCATTTAAAAATTTAAACCTCCAAAATTCACATTTTAAAAAAGGTAATTCAAATTAATAAAAAAATCGTATAATATTAAAAGATATCCGTGCATCGCACGGGTTTTAAGCTAGTATATCTAAAATTTGATCTAACAATTTTGATTTTTTACTAAAATGTAACGATCATTAGTCGTTGTATACGGATTTCTATTATATTTTATTAGTGATTGAAAGATATGGTGTGATACTTTTTGGTATATATTAATTATTATAAGATTATGTTTTAAATTAAAAGTTAACATATTTTTTGGTATATATTAATGATTGTAAGATTAATTTTAAATAAAAAAGGTAACATATTTTTTTTTTGTCAGGAAAAAGGTAACGTGTTTTAATTAAAATGAAAATATTATTAATTGGAAGATATAGTACAATGGATGTCTTTAGGTGTTTATAAAAAATAATATTTTCAACTAAAAATAAATGTGAAAAATGTAATCGGCTAATTACCATTAATTATATTATATTATTATTTATTAATAATTAGGATAACCGTAACGAAAATCAAACCAATGAACTTTCAATATTTCAGTTTTAATATAATAGTATAGATTGTAATTTAATTTAATATAAATTTAATTAATTATATGCATGGTTTAATACTTATTTTTATAAATTTTAAATTAAATATGCTGTTGACGGGATTCGAATTTTTAATGATTAGAATTTTAAATGTTTAATAAAGTACTTTAATAATTTATTCTACCTTACCATTAGATCTAACTGTTCTTATATCTTATCATAAATCTAATGCTCATTATTCTTTGTATGATTAAACCTTTGAACCAAAAAATACAAAAAATTATACTCTCGTTTTCTTATTATCAACGTATACAAATTTTTATTATATTTTATTAATGATTAAAAGATATTGTGTTATATTTTTGGATGTATATTAATAATTGCATTATTTTATTTTAAATTAAAAATTAACGTGTTTTAGTTAGAAAAAAGTAATAATGATTGAAATATATATTACCACTGATGTTTTTGGGTGTTTATAAAAGATAATATATTGAACTAAAAGTAAACATGAAAAAGACATGTTAAATTAAAAGATAACGTAATTTAATAAAAAAAGAAATATCAATGATTAGAAAATATGTTACGATTGATGATTTTTATAAATAAAAAGATAACGTATTTTAATAAAAAAAGAAATATCAGTGATTAGAAAATATGTTACGATTGATGTTTTTATTATAATAGCATAAATATGTAAGGATATTTAGGTAAAAACAAAATAGGTAGGAGTAATTAAGTAAAAATACAAATTATCAAAAGATAGATACAAAAAAAAGGTATCAAAATTTTTAATGTTTGATAGATATTATAAATAAGAAAGGATATTTTAGTAAAAACATACTAATATATAGATTAGGGTAATTAAGTAAAAATATGAAGTAACAAAAAATATGCATCAAAATTTTTAATGCTTCAATTATTATAGTATAGCATAGATAGTATAGATTTAAGGATGCGTATATTTTACTAATTCTATATGAAAGTACAAGAAAAAACATAATAGTACTAACGAAAATATATTTTAGATGAATATTGAAATATTTTTATAAGCATGTATGAATTCTAAAATAGATATCAACCTCGATAAATGAATACACTTGAGATCAAGAATATGCTTATTTATTTATTGATAAATAAATATTTTATTCAATTATCAATAAACGAATATTTATTTTTTAGACAATTATTTATTTTATTTTCTTATGATAATGTTATTTTAAAATTTAATATTCGAATGTATCTATACGATAATAGTTGAAAATTTATTGATAAGTGGATTTCATATCCACTTGGATCACTTCATTTCGACTTAAATTGATTCACTTGGCCTCACGTCTGTTGTATTTTTGAAGTGTTTCGATTAGTTGTGCAGGTTTAACTAGGTCGGCTAGGTATGTGATTTCCTTCGATCTTGGAAGTGAAAATGGAGCTTGGAATGAAGAATGTAGATGTGCATTATGATACTCTGGAGGTTCATGAGCACGAGATAGAAGAATGGCATTCCACGCAAAAGAAACGAAGAAAACTGGAGAAAAAAATGAAGAATTCAGCAAGAAAACTAGAGCCGACAGAATTGTGGAGCGCAGCTGCGCCACCCTAGAGCGCAGTTGCGCGTGGGAAAGCTGTTGAAGGGGCGCAGTTGCGCCTGATTGAAGGGCAGCTGCGCTTGAAATCGTTGAAAAAAAATCCTATTTTGTCTAGAATTGTATTTTTGGTCGATTTCTTGGAGAAAAAGTCACTAGAGGCCTATATAAACATCACATATCATCCTTGAACGGAGATAGAACTCACATAACACATAGAGAGAGCCGAGAGACGAAGAAGCATAATCAAAGAAGGATTCCAACGCTCGTGACAAGCAACAGAGTTCTAGATCTACTTTTCTTTTGTATTCCTCTATTAGGCGAAACTCCTGGATGTTCTTGGGATTTGTTTACTTAACTCTAATACATATTTTATTATTATTCAAATCTTGTTTTCACTTGATCTCATGGTGACGAACGGTTCGATTATGAACTAATCGTTGTCATGGGATACTAACGGATTTATTTATGGAGCTTTAGTATCTTGATGCTTTAAAGATCTGTGTGTGATGTATATCTGATATCCTCGTATGGTTATGCTTATTTGTTAGATGCGTAGCTAACATATAAATATGTTAATCTCTTGTGAAGTGAAAGTGGATCTTGAGATTTAGAACTTGCCATGCTAGCATAGGTTCATCATTGTTTATCAACATGATTTGTAGCATAAATAAAAATATGTTATGTTGCACTATGTGATCAATATGGATAACATGTTCCTCAACCGTTATGTTTTCAAATTCTATAGACATATAGGGTCTAAGCATAATTGGTGTCTATTCATCTTCTATCTCTTTTGTGGATGTATGGATAGTTTGGTAATGTGCTAAAAATATGACAATTAAAATCGCAAGCGCACGATCATCGTTTTAATATTTAGGATTCGATCCACAGGGACTAAATTTATTTTTTTCGCGAACCTTAACTTTCAATTTAATCGAACTAGAACAATTGATTTTAGAAAATTTGGGTTTTACTATTTAACTCCTAAAAGAAAATTAAATTACTTTTTAAAAGACAATTAATTTATTATACTATCTTTCAACTAATTAATTAAAAATGAAAAGAATCAAAATTAAAATTTCTCTATAATTCCTAAATTCAAAATTCAACTAAATTTTATTGCTAAAACTCTTTTTTTTCTTTTTAATCCAAATAAAATTTATTTACAGGAAATTTAGAAAAATGGGACATGATGAAATCGTAAAACAATCCAGTAGGAACAAACAAATCAACAATATCAACAATTGTAAACACACGATTTCAGCAAGGAATTTCAGCAACAAACAGCAAGGTTTATGAGCTCGGAAACTGGTTAACTCGGACAAACAACAGTGAACAAACGCGAGCAGCAATGGTAAACCAGAATCAATCAGACAGCAACGAACATTAACTCAGTGATTCCAAAACCAAGATGACAATTAACAAAACAAGACAATAACAAAACTCAACACAGCTCCATGAAGAACGAACTCGCGAACTCAACGAATACAGTAATGAACAACACGACCCAAACACAGTCTCGATAACTCGGAATTTACAAATCAAAACAACTTAAATCAATCGACAACTTTTTCCAGAACAACGAATCGAAGAACCCAGCAAACAACTCGATTAACTCAGCGTAAACCAACAACGATGTACTCGACGAAACCTACATCAATTCTCAATCAAATACAGACTTCAGGAAATACAAAATTCGAAAATGGCGACAATGGTCTCAAATACAACTCAGGAATTCAGAGCAGCATTCTTAGTAACAACAAACAACAATTTAAAACGAAAACAAGACCCAGTCGACTCAGCAAAACTCAGCGATTTAACTACAAACGTGACTCACGAAACCAACAAACTCAATGAAGAAAACGAATCAGCAAGACAAACTGTTAACTCGAATAACTTGTAGAAGGGGGGGGGGGTTGAATACAAGTTATATAATCATGTCTGATTTTTGCTTGATTATATGAACAAGAATAAACGAATGAATCAAACTCTGTTTGTATTAATAAGATCAAATACAAACTCTACCAAAGGTGTACAAATACCTTTAGCAGCTGCTGACAAAATAAAACTCTCTCTCTGTTTGTTTCGAAATCTTGAATACAAACCTTATACAGAGCTACGCACACGAACTCAACTTACTTGTTCGACTCTTTTTACAATGATATAGAGAGAGTATTTATAATGCTACCTATCAACTAATAACAGAAAGATATAATCTATACATGACAATGTTCTGCCTTCTAGTCGATAGTTTCCATCAATAGAAAACTCTTTCCTTCATAATATCTTCTTGCTTGTTCTTCAAACAACGATCCTGTTTTATAGCACTTGCCAGTTTCTGTAGCATCCACAATGACATCATCAGTAATACGACTGATATCAGGATTTCATCTTGCATCAGTATCTGATCATCATCAGTATTAAACCATCATCAGGATTTGCTCTTTGTTCCTGACATGTAGTCTCTGATACACTGTTCATACCTGACTAAACTGTACAGATAACTGTCTTACACATAAATCCTATATATAGTGCTAAATCCTTTATAAGATCAGGATTACAAGAAGTATAATGTGTAAATTCTATTCTTAACATCACAACTTATGAATTATTCCTAACAATCTCCCCCTATTTATGCTTTAAAATCTGAAGCATAAATCTAAGTTATGGATGTCAAAACATATAACAATACAACCAGAATAGAATTTATGAATGTAGAATTATGAAGTTAAGTACCTCCTTCCCAGATGTAGACGTTTATCTAGCAATTAGAAGAAAGAATTTTAACTATTAATGCTGCTCTTCCTTTACCACTTCCTAGCTGAGATTCACCACTGTCACTCCTGGTTCTTCTTTTTACTTCCCTTTGTCTGCTCTTTATCTCCCCCAGCTTTATCTCCCCCAGTCTGGTGGTGTTGTTGTTGTTGTCTTTGAAGTCTTTGAATTGTCTTTATCTCCCCCTTTTTGACATCAGCAACATTAATTCCAAGAGATTCAGAAACAGAACAAATGATATTCATCAGAACTGCTTGATTTTCCATAATTGTGACTTGGTTATCTTCAAGTGATTGAAGTCTTGTTTGAATAGCAATTTGAGAATTCTGAATATCTTTCAAAACATCAGAATGAACTTCAATGTTGGAAGTGCTTCTATTATCGTCAGTATCAGAATCAGAAAGAACTGTATCTTCAAGTCTTGTAGAAGAAGTTGCTTGAGTTGTATGATATTCAAGTAATAAAACCTGATTAGAAGTATCAACATCTTCACCTTTCTGATCTGTAACTGAAACATGATCATCATCTCCTTCACCAGTATTCTGTGTACTAACATCTTCAAATCCTGACTCCTCCTTAGAGTGATCAGAGACTGTAGATGTCTCAATTCTAGCTGATATTGGAAGTACATACAAAGGAACACTAGGATCATTAGGAACTTCATCTGGTACATATGTATCAAGAGATTGCTTTATCCTTGCACCTCTTCTGTTAATGATTCCTGCAAGCCTCTCCTTTTGCTTCTGAGCTTTAACTTCTGGCTTTGCATTGTGATGTGCTAGGTCATTCTTCTGATACATTTTGATGAACGAATAAGTACCAGCATCCATACCCAAATTTTCAGACCAAGATTCAGGAAAAACCTGATCCCAGAAATCAAATGATGGTTTCCTAATTTTCTCTCCCTCACTATGGAGTTGATCATCCATACCCTCATTCTCACTTTGACTTACTAAAGCCAACACTCTTTCTACCTCACCTTTTGCCTGGTCAGGAGCCAGCCTCTCAGTCTGTGGATCTAAGTCCATCTTTTCAAGTGTATCACTCAAATTTAGATAAGTGCTCTCATGACCTACAGAAAAATAGGGTTTAGAAGGAGTTTTTATACCTGAACTCACATGGAGAGAGGGTTCCTCATTTGTCATGTGGCTTGAGGTTTTCTCCAAGGAGTGAGCTGCTATAGTCTCTGAACCCTTACAATCATCTTCTTTCCTTCCAGAAACTACAGGCTCCAGTATACCACTTTCAGGTTCTTTACTAGACTCTGATGTCTTCAGTAATACTTCATTAGACACCTTAGTTAGTATGTCACCGTCTTTAAGTGTTGTTTGCTGAGACACACCCTCAAGGTGGATAGACTATGACTGAACAAAATTTGTTTGATCTTCAGAAAAATCAACCAAAGTCATTCCTCCCATATCATAGGGTATCTCACTTGCATTCTCAGCCATCACAGAAGACCTTTCAACATCAGCTATCACAGCTCCCGAGTCATCCAACCTTTGACTAGATGGTTCTTGTGTTACAGTGACTGTGATCTGATCTTTTCTACTATTCACCACTGGTGCAATAGTATCTTCTGTTGACTGCTTCTTTCTATCTACTTCCTCCAGTTGTTCACCTTGAGCTGAGGCATCTTCAATAATGACATCTTTGTCAAATAAATATGCATGAAGTGATTGAAGTGAAACATGCTTCGAGAGTCCAAATTTCTTGACTAATTGTCTTCTGACAGAGACATAGAAATATATCTTCATTAAGTCAAGTCTTTGATGTAGAAGTCCATATTCATCTGGAAATAAAAGTTTTGGTACTCTTTCAACCAAAAAAATCTAGAACAGGCCTTGACAACTTCACTTTGAGAGAAATTAGTCCCATAGCCAGTCTGTATGATAATGTAGTTTCCCATGAAGAATTAATATCCAGATTTCTCTTGTCAAATACTGACATAGATGTAGCTTGATGTGTAGAAACCTGCATAATGTTAGTTGGACTAGACTCTGTGTGTGTAGGTGACAATTGAATCTTTTTCCTTGTTCTCCTGGTATAGTGAGCAAAAGATTTATCCTGAGAAGACTCAAGAGGTGTAGACACAGAAGTGATCTTGGGATGAGATCTTTGTTCAATAGACACAGTCTTTTGAGAGACAGTATCCAGTAACTGTTTTCCCTTTTTAAGAACTACAGTCTTTTGAGAGACTGCAGCCTGGCTGTGGCTAGGTTTTTCATCTCTTTGTACTAACAAAGAAAGTTGAATTGCAGCCTTCAATTCTGCTCTCTCAGCAAGAGTTAAATCATCATCATCTTCACTAGAATTACTACTACTTGACACAACAAATCTTCTCTTCCTTACAACTGATGTCTTTTGAGAAACACCAGAGGTTGGTTTCTTTGAAACAATAGGCTATGGATCAAAATTTGGTTCTTGAATTGTTTCAGAGACTATAATGTTTTGGGCTACTTGGGTAGACACAGGTGGGTTCTCCTCCAATTGAGATTCCTGAGCCATTTCACCACAAAAGAAAGAAGAATTGTAGAGAGTAGGAAGATGAGTTTTAAGAATTACCTGAAAATGATGTGGATAATGAATTGCAGGTATTTCATCTAGATTCTTTTCATTGTCCTTCTTTGTAATGTTAGAGAAAATTCTCTTTTGCTGTTCATAAGAAGAAACACAATGTTCCCTACCAAATCTAGCTTCAACATCAGGAATAAAATGATTAATAAACATTTGCATAAATCTATGATAGTAAACCATTTTCCTGTTTTGATCTCTTAACCCAAGTTTAATACTCATCTGACTTAAGATAATGTGACCAATGTTAATTACTCTGTCATAAAGCAAACTATAAGCAATATGTGATGTAACAGAAGTAATTTGCTGAAAAGAACTACATTTACCAGTAAAACATTTAGCAATTTGATCAAAGTAAAAAGACCATTCCTTTCTAAGAAAAGACCTATTCAACTGGCTCATGTTGTCTAGAGGTCCACTATAACCTAATTCAGACAACATAGTTCTTACATTATCATCAGATGGTTCACTTGCATAACTATCAGTAACAGGTAAGCAAAGTACTGAATTAACAACAGATTCAGTAATGTCAAATGAATCTTGTCCTAAATGTAGAACAATCTTACCTGATTGACTCTGAGTAGAATCAATTACCTCAGCATTCTCCCAAGCTTGTGAAACAGCTGCTTGATTAATTTGTGGAGATGCTGTCAATGCATAACTTAATGGTCCATATGTCAGCAAGTCCATGATTGGATGAAAATCAGATGACACTCCTTCCTTGTTGGTGATAGCTGCTACATGATTGTTTGTCATAAAATCGAAGTCACCAAACTTGAAGGCTACTGATTTAGGTAATCTTCTCTGAGCTGCCATTTTTGATCTGAAAAGAACTTGAAAAAAAAATTCTTGAAATGTATTAGTGATTTTGAAAACTCAAGAGTGTTTTTGCTTTAGAGAATGTAAAATTAGAGAAAGCAATTACACAATTAGAGTGTCAAAACAAATATATTTCACAAATCTTTCAGACCACTATCCCACGTTGACACGTAGATTGACAGGTGTCAGTCCCTGAAAAGTGCGGTTACCCACGATTTTTGGAAAATAAAATCCAAAATTGATTTTCATGAAATAAATCAGGGTATTATCAAGATAAACATCAATACTGATCAACTTCTTTTTCGTGTTGACCTCCCATCAAAATAGTCACAAAATGCAATGTGATTTAAAAAATAAAATTTTCAAATCCTGATGGTCACGCATGAAATCCTGATCAATATCATCCTGATTCCAGAGACTTAATATGGAGTTTCGACGTGGCATTTTTCTTTTATCTGAAAAAGAAATAAACAATTATTCTGAACAAAAATCAATTGGTTAGATATATTCAATATTTCTTGAAAACAAGAAATATAGTCACACACAATAATTAGCATCTGACTTCATTAAAACTTCCAAGTGACTGTTCAGCTTCTCACGTCTTTCTTTAAAAGAAACAGACGCCTTATGCCATTCTCCATAAACCTTTCAATTTCTTTTCTTCTCAACAATGCTTCTCAAACCAAAATTCCCTTCAAATCCATTTTTAAGATTTCTCTTGATCGATGAACATCCTGTTCTTGATCATCTCTTTGAAAAGACAACTCTTCTCATCGAACTAATCATGAATGGATTGGTTTTCGATAATATCCAAAGGTTTCTCCTAGAACATCCATCTGTTGGATACAATCTTCCCCTAACCTCCTCAAAACTTGAGGATGAAGAATTTGGCCGAGAGTCTGAGGTTGATCTTGATGGAGATGCTATTCATTTAAGTTAGCTGCTCTCATTCAAGTCGCCCAGACAAGGAATCCAAGAGCAGACGAAGCTGTTCAAATCCCCTGATGGATTTCTTGAGATGCTCCTTGTCCTGTACCTCAGAATTCATATCAATAGACAAGTATAGAATTATCAGTAGAAATTAGACAAAAAGATGTTGTATTTCATTTCCATATATGTAATGATTTCAATTAATGAAAATACAATTTCTTGTTATCTACTTGTCTTTTGATTATTGAATGATGTACAAATTATCAGTATGCAAATATTAAAACTTGCTGGTATAGACTTAACACATCACAGAATTAGATTACTACACAAAGTAAACATCAGGATCTGAAACAATTTTCATAATCCTGATACTGACACAATACTGATGACGTCAGCATCCTGATAACAAATCTAATCCTGATGATTATTAACAAGTCTATCATACTGAAATTTATCAAGGCAAAGTGTTATAGCTAAAGCATTTAACAATCAAATATAGATCCTGACAAGAATATCAAGTCTATAAGCTAAAAACAACATACCTTGCTACATTTGCAGATGTTAAAGATTTAAAAATTTAACATTCCTAACTCACTTACTAGTCTACTGAATGTAGTCTCATCAAGTGGTTTAGTTAGAATATCTGCAAGCTGTTTGTCAGTAGGAACAAAATGAAGTTCCACAGTACCATTCTCAATATGTTCTCTAATAAAATGATACCTGACATCAATGTGCTTAGTCCTTGAATGTTGAACTGGATTTTCTGCAATTTTAATAGCACTAGTATTATCACAAAACATAGGAATATTACTAAGTGTCATACCATAATCCATCAACTGATTTCTTATCCAAAGAAGTTGTGCACAACAACTGCCTGCTGCTATGTACTCAACTTCTGCAGTTGAGGTTGAGACAGATTGTTGCTTCTTGCTTGCCCAAGAAATCAATCTGTTTCCCAAAAATTGACATGTACCTGTAGTGCTTTTCCTGTCTATCTTACACCCTGCATAATCAGAGTCTGAATAGCCAATTAGAAAGAAATCAGATTCTCTAGGATACCACAAACCAAGATTTGGAGTTCCTTTGAGATATCTAAAAATTCTCTTCACAGCAATTAAATGAGATTCCTTAGGATCACTCTGGAATCTAGCACATAAACAGGTAGAAAACATTATATCTGGCCTACTTGCAGTTAGATACAACAATGAGCCTATCATGCCTCTATAACTCGTATTATCCACACTTTTTCCCTTAGGATCAGAGTCTAGTTTAGTGGCTGTTGCCATGGGTGTTTTTGCAACTGCACAGTCTTGAAAGTCAAACCTTCTTAAAAGATCTTTGATATACTTTGACTGATTAATGAAAATACCAGTCTCAGTCTGTTTGACCTGCAAGCCTAAGAAATAATTTAATTCACCCATCATGCTCATCTGATACTTAGACTGCATAAGCTTGCTAAACTTAGCACATAACTTTTCATTAGTAGAACCAAAAATAATATCATCAACATAAACTTGAACTAAAAGCAATTCACCTTTTATTTTTCTAAAGAATAGAGTTTTGTCAATTGTACCTCTTGTGAAGCCATTTTCAAAAAAAAATTTAGACAAAGTCTCATACCATGCTCTTGGTGTCTGCTTTAGTCCATAGAGTGCCTTGTCAAGTTTATAGACATGATTTGGAAACTTTGGATCAACAAATCCAGGTGGCTGTTTCACATACACTTCCTCATCAAGTTTGCCATTTAGAAAAGCACTCTTTACATCCATCTGGTATACCTTGAATTTTGAATGAGCTGCAAATGCAAGAAACATTCTGATTGCTTCCAATCTTGCTACAGGTGCAAAGGTCTCATCATAATCAATGCCTTCTTCCTGAGAATAACCCTTAGCCACCAGTCTTGCTTTATTTCTTACAATCATACCAGATTCATCTAGCTTGTTTCTAAAAACCCATCTTGCACCAACAATAGATCTATCTTTAGGTCTTGGTACCAGTTTCTAGACTTTGTTTCTCTCAAACTCATTTAACTCCTCCTGCATTGCAATTACCCAATCAGGATCCTGTAAGGCTTCTTCAACCTTCTTAGGTTCATTCTTTGAGAGAAAACAACTATACAAGCATTCATTTTGAATTGATCTTCTAGTTCGAACACCACTATTTGGATCACCAATAATCAAATCTTCAGTATGATCCTTTGTCCATTTTCTAACAGGTGGTAGATTAACTCTGCTAGTCTCTCCCCCTAAGTTAGTGGTATCTCTTGTAGAAGAATTCTCTCTGCCTTCAAAAACTCTCCTTTGATCAATAGAATCAGTAGATTCCATATTGCTGCTAGTTACTGATCTTTCCTCAGTAGACTCTGAAAGATCAGTTCCTGATAGAGTAGACTCTGAAACGTCAATTCCTGATGGAATAGACTCTGAAAGGCTAGTCTGCTCCTGATGATCTCTGTGTTCTCTTTGATTTATTTGCTCCCCCTCAACAGTAGCATTCCTTTGAGAAGCAATAGAAATTCCTTCTTGAGAACCTTCATCATCACTAGAGAGTATCTCAAAATTTTTCAGATTTTCAAATTCCAATTTGTCATGGCTTTCATCAGTTTGCAGAATTCCAAATTTCTTATCATCAAATGAAACATGAATTGATTCCATAACAATGTGAGTTCTGAGATTATAAACTTTGAAGGCCTTAGATGCTGAATATCCTAGAAAAATTGCTTCATCCGATTTGGCTTTAAATTTTCCAAGATGTTCTGGATGTACTTTTAGGACATAGCATTTGCATCCAAAGATGTGAAAGTATTTCACACTTGGTTTCTTTCCTTTGATCATCTCATAGGGAGTTTTTCCATGACCATTTACCAAGGTACAGTTTTGAGTGAAACATGCAGTGTTAATAGCTTCTGCCCAAAAGTAGGTCGGAAGTTTTGCATCTGCAAGCATGGTTCTTGCTGCCTCTATGAGAGTCCTGTTCTTTCTTTCCACTACACCATTCTGTTGAGGTGTACCAGGTGCAGAAAACTGTTGAATGATTCCATTGTCTGCACAAAACCCCTCCATCGTAGAATTCTTGAATTCTGTACCATTGTCACTTCTAAGTACTTTGACTTTGTACTCAGAGTTATTATGAATATTCTTGATAAGTTCAATGATTTGCTGAGGAGCTTCATCCTTCTTGTGTAGAAAGAAAACCCATGTGAACCTTGTGAAATCATCCACTATAACTAGAGCATATCTTTTCTTGCTGATAGACATAATGTTTACTGGACCAAACAGATCAAGATGTAGCATGTGAAATGGTTCAGTAATTGAATTTTCAGTCTTGCTCTTGAAAGTGGTTCTTCTTTGCTTTCCAAGCTGGCATGCATCACAAAGTCCATCTTGCACAAAATTTGCCTGTGGTAGGCCTCTCACCAAATTGTGCTTAACAAGTTGATTAAGCTTCTTGAAATTAAGATGTGAGAGCTTCTTGTGCCAATTCCAGCTTTCATCACTTGTTGCTTTGCTGTAGAGACATCTAACAATTCCTTTAGATGTATCACTTAAGCTGGCTTCATATATGTTACCATGTCTTTGACCAGTTAGAACAATGTCTCCATTCTGCATATTCAAGATTTTGCATCCTTCTCTGTCAAAGATTGATTTGTAACCTTTATCACCCAGTTGACTTATGCTTAAAAGAGTATGTTTCAAGCCTTCAACCAGTGCTACATTTTCTATGATGACATTCCCCAAAATAATTGAGCCATATCCCAGAGTTTCTCCTTTGTTGCCATCTCCAAAAGATATTACTAGGCCAGCTTTCCTCTCAAACTTTGTAAGCAGGGACTTCTTTCCAGTCATATGTCCAGATCATCCACTGTCCAAGATAATTGAATGCTTCTTTCCTGTCCCCTGCAAACAAAAAGTAACTAGTTAGAATTTTTTAGGACCCAACTTTGATTGGATCCTTTCTTACTAGATTTAGAAACGACAGGCTTTGAAGATTTTGCTTTTATTTTACCTGTTGTAGAGTTAACTTTAGACTCTAATTTCATAAACTGTTTGTGACTAGGAGTTTCAGATTTCAAGGAATAATAGTCATAATACAGTTCATGATATTCTCTACACATGTAAATGGAATGAAGTAAACTACCACAATGATAACAAGCTTTTTGTGGTTGGTATTGAATTTTCTGAGTCTTGGGGAATCTGGACTCAGTTTTCCAAGAAGGTTTTTGATTGCAGTCTAGGGCCAAATGATTATGATTTCCACACTTATAGTATTTTTTCCTAGGTGCATCAGGTACATTCTTGTAATTATTCTCTTTGTTAATACCTTCTTTTCCATTCCTATTTCTTTTGATCTTGCTAGACTCTGAAAGACAATCCAATCTCTGTTTCAACTAAGACTTAGACAGAAACCCTATGTTTACATTCTTAGGTTTCTCTAACACTTTCTCATCTGAATTACTATTATTAATCCTTTTGTGTACAACATGGGTACCTTTTGAATCAACAAATTTAACATGATTAGGTTCAGAAACAATTTTCTTACCTTCAGATTTAGATGTATTAGCTTCTACCTTACTATCATCATTGATAATAGCTACTTTTTCTTCTTGTCTAGCCTTATCAAAACCTAAACCATTAACCTTACCACGAATTCCACTTTCAAAGATTTCTATAGTCTTTTTACTGGAATTGTTAATAGTCTTAATCACATCTCTCTCTTCTTCTAGTTCTTTTCTGACATAGTCATAAGCCTCAAGAATAACACTATAATCATGCTTAGCTTTATCAGAACTTAACTTGTATTCTTCCATTTGAATTAATTCAGATTCAAGAAAATTATTTCTATCAACTAATTTATCATTCTTAACCTTAAGTTCATCTCTTTCACAAGTAAGAATTCTAAAATTAGTCATAAGATTCTTAAACTCGGCATGGATAGATCTAATTTCATCAGAATTTAAGCTATCAAATGAATCAAGAGAGTGAAGTGATACCTTTACAGAGGATGGAGAAGTTTTCTTTGGAGATCCAGGTTTGTCTGAACTATTTGCCATCAATGCAATGTTGTCATAATCCAATTCATCTTCAGAATCACTGGAATCAGCCCAATCCTTCTGTGTGACCATAAGTGCATTACCCTTTCCTGAATTCCTAGGCTTCTTACACTCACTAGCAAAGTGTCCAAGCTCGCTGCAGTTAAAGCACTTGATCTTGGCCTTATCAAGCTTGACAATTGTACTTTTGCCTTTGTCACTCTTCTTCTCCTCCTTCTTTTGAAAAGGTCCTTTGCTAAATCTTCTCCTGTTAAATCTGCCTTTCTTGAAAGCTTTAGCAAACATAGCAAAGAGTTCCTGCATCTCAGATTCAGAATCATTGTTGTCAGAGTCCATATCAGTAGTCTCTGACTCAGAACTTTCTTTGCTTTTCTTCTTCCTTGAATTCTTTACAGCAATCTCTTCATGCTGTTCTTCAGGAAGCTTCTTTACTTCAGATTGAGCAGTAAGTGCAATAGTCTTCATCTTTCCTTCACTCCTGCTCTTCTTCTGCTGCTTGTCAAGTTCATAAGCTCTCAATTTTCCATATACTGCCTCTAATGAAATCTCATCCAGATCATTAGCTTCCTCAATCGCAGATATCTTCTCATTGTAGAAATCAGGCAAAGCTTTCATGAACTTTGTATTCATATCCTCCAAGTCATAATATTTACCATGCATGGCCATCTCATTTATGAGTTTTGTAAACCTATCAAAGGTATCAGTAAGTGACTCACCAGACTTGGATTCAAAGTACTCATACTGTTGTATAAGTAATGTCCTCATATTCTTCCTGACAGGCTTAGTTCCTTCACAGTGAACCTTAAGATTGTCCCATATATCCTTAGCAGTTTTACAAGAGAGAACATAGTTAGTGAGAACAGAATCAAGATTGTTGAATAATATGTTTCTCACTTTAGCATCTTTAAGAACATTCTCCTTGTCCTTATCTGACCATTCAGATTTTGGCTTCTCTGCTGTATGTTCTGGAACAACCACACCATCAACAGTTGCTTGTCCAACGACTTTTGTTGGAACAAAAGGTCCATCTCTGATCTTGTCAAGATAATCAGGATCTGTTGCTTCCAGATGATGCAACATCTTTACTTCCCATAGAGTATATTCGTTTCTCTTGAGCATAGGAATCTTAGTATTCCCATCCTTGTAACCAGACATGATTGCAGATCTTTATGATTATTCGAAATCAACCTGCTCTGATACCAATTATTAACTCGAATAACTTGTAGAAGGGGGGGGGGTTGAATACAAGTTATATAATCGTGTCTGATTTTTGCTTGATTATATGAACAAGAATAAACGAATGAATCAAACTCTGTTTGTATTAATAAGATCAAATACAAACTCTACCAAAGGTGTACAAATACCTTTAGCAGCTGCTGACAAAATAAAACTCTCTCTCTGTTTGTTTCGAAATCTCGAATACAAACCTTATACAGAGCTACGCACACGAACTCAACTTACTTGTTTGACTCTTTTTACAATGATATAGAGAGAGTATTTATAATGTTACCTATCAACTAATAACAGAAAGATATAATCTATACATGACAATGTTCTGCCTTCTAGTCGATAGTTTCCATCAATAGAAAAGTCTTTCCTTCATAATATCTTCTTACTTGTTCTTCAAACAACGATCCTGTTTTATAGCACTTGCCAATTTCTGTAGCATCCACAATGACATCATCAGTAATACGACTGATATCAGGATTTCATCTTGCATCAGTATCTGATCATCATCAGTATTAGACCATCATCAGGATTTGCTCTTTGTTCCTGACATGTAGTCTCTGATACACTGTTCATTCCTGACTAAACTGTACAGATAACTGTCTTACACATAAATCCTATATATAATGCTAAATCCTTTATAAGATCAGGATTACAAGAAGTATAATGTGTAAATTCTATTCTTAACATCACAACTTATGAATTATTCCTAACACAAACACAATTTGCTCAAATCAAACTGATATCAGTGTAAACAAAGGGTGAGAAAATGAAGATGAAGAAAAAGAAGTAGCTGGGTTTCGAACAAGAGGAAGAAACAAGGGACTCATGAGATTTATTCGAAGAAGAAGAAAATAAGAGAATGGGCTTGTGTGTTTGAAGAGAAAAAAACAAGAGGGAGAAGGGATTTTTTTTCCTTTAACGAAATTGACACAGTGGAGGGGCGTTCGAAGAAAAAGGAGGAGGAGATGAGGGAGTTTTGATGTGAGAAAGAAAAGAAGATGTTAGATATAATTGATGTGATTTAATGTCAGTGTTTAAGTGTTACAGGGAAAAAGATTTTAACTTGTTAATGAAAGCAGTCGTAGCAGAGTTTGAGTATACGCTGACAGCTGGAAGCGCAAACGCTGACAGAAGGAAGCGCAAACACTGCTCGCTGACAGAAGGAAGCACAAACACTGCCGGCTAGGAGCGCAACAGAGTTTGTTAAAGTCTGTCTAATGGAAGCGTCTACAGGTCAACAGAGATTAAAGATTAATTAAAGATAAATATGGAAGCAATATCTTTGAAGATTGGATAGCTGTCAAAGAGATTGAGTTGACTTAAAAGACGTGTAGCATTCGTAACTGATATCAATTGTATAGCTTAATTATAGGAGAATCAATTAACGATTGTACGTAGCTGTATATCTTATAAATACAGTTAGGTTAACCCTAGAAGGGAAAAAATCATCGTGAACGAATATCATTCATTGTAACCTAAGTAGCTCTCTGTGATATTTTACATCACTGAGAGAGGAATTATTAATTCCAAACAGTTTTTAAGTACTAAAACGTGTGTTTTTGTTATTCTCTCATACAGTACTTGATTATATATTGTGTATTCGACCTAACAAGTGATATCAGAGCCAATCTGTTACTTTATTACAGTTTAAGATCCAAACACAATAGTAATCAATGGCAGAGATCCCTCCTCCATCAGGTTCTGAGAAAGCTCCTACTACTGTTAGTAGGTATGAGACAATTATGGTTCCTATACTTAGACCAGCAGAATATGCAATCTGGAAGGTAAAGATGACAATGTTTCTGGAGGCTACAGATCCAGGATATCTTGACAGGATTTATGAAGGCCCTCATAAACCTACAAAGTTAACTGCTGCTGTTGCTGGTGAGGAATCAAAAGTGATTCCAAAGGAAAAGAAAGATCTAACTGCTGAGGATCTTTCATCTATTGCTAAGGATGCAAAAGTAAGGCATTTACTTCACAGTGCTTTAGACAATGTTATGTCAAACAAGGTGATTAACTGCACAACTGCAAAAGAAATTTGGGATGCACTTGAGGTTAAATGTCAGGGAACTGCTGCTATCAAGAAGAATAGAAGGAATATACTCACACAGGAGTATGAGCATTTTGAGGCAAAGTCTGAAGAAACCATGACAGAAACATTTGACAGATTCTGTAAACTGCTCAATGATCTATCATTGGTTAATAAAGAATATGATCTAGAAGACTCAAATCTCAAGTTTCTTCTTTCTCTACCTGAAAAGTGGGATGTGAAAACAACCACTATAAGAGATAACTATGATCTTGCTGATACTGAGATTGATGAAATCTATGGACTGCTTAAGACTCATGAATTGGAAATGGAGCAGAGAAACAGGAGATCAAGCAAGAAGTTGAAGTCTGTTGCTCTCAAGGTTGAAGAGAAACCATCAAGGAAGAAGGCAAAAGGAAAAGCCTTAGTCATTCATTCAGAAAGTGAGTCATCAAACTCTGATGTTGACTCAAACACAGATGAATCATCTGATTCTGAAGATGATGAAGAGATGATGAAAATGGCTGCATTGATGGTAAAGACCTTCAAGAAGATGGGATTCAAGAACTTCAAGAAGGGAAAGAGATTCTCCAAGAATTACTCAAAGTCTGACAGGAAGAATTTCAGCAAATCTGAGGGAAAGGACTCCAAATCTGGGAAGAAAGATAAGTCTGAGATTCAATGCTACAAGTGTAAGGAGATGGGTCACTATGCTCCTGAGTGCAAGAAGGGTAAAACTGAAAAGGCACTCTATACAAAAGGCAGAGACTGGGCAGACACTTCAGACTCAGATAAGGAAGTTAATTATGCATTAATGGCTTCTACTCAGAATGAAGATTCTGAACTCAAGGTACCCCCAACTACCTATGCTTATAATACTGATAATATAACTGAATTGAGGATTTATCTTAAAGCATTACATATCAGTTATAGGGATCAGACTTTAGAGAATGAGAGAATCAAGAATGAGTGTTCTCAACTTAAAGAGAGAAACAAACTTGTTGAAGAAAAACTTGAAAACATGCAAAAAATTCAGAAAGAAAGAGATGATGCCGGTTTTATAGAACAGGAGTTGCTAGGTAAGTATAAGCAACTAGAATCTGAATTGGAGGATGCAAATCAAATTATTAAAACTTGGACTGATTCTGGAAAAGACACTCATGAGGTTTTTCAAGCTGACACTGTTGGTTTAGGGTACTGCGAGGAAGATGAGCTTAGATTTCTAAATCATGTGAAAGTTAGGCAAACTCTTCCAACTAAAAAATTTGTTCATGGTACAGTTAAAACTGAACATGGAGCTGTTGAAAGTGAGCCAGTAAAAACCTGTGCCAAACAGGTTAACATTGGTTCAATGACAGATAAACAACTTAAGCAAAAGCTTAAAGAGATAAAATATGTCAATAAACAGAAAATGCCTAGGTAAAATAGAAATGGAAAGGTAGGCATAACATCAGGAAATAGGCCAATGCTTGCTACATTTGCACCTAGAAAAACTTGTCATAACTGTGGTAGTACTAATCATCTTGCCAGTTTTTGCAGGAAGAACAAAGTGTTGCCCAATAAATAACAATTGTAGAAGGGGGGTTGAATACAATTGTATAAGATTTTCGACTTAAACAAATAACACAAGTATGAATCAATAACAGCTTTATTAATTATGATATAAAACTGTTACAAAACTCTCTTAAGAAATTCCTATGTTCTTAAGAGCTGCTAGGTTACAAGATAAATCGTGTAAGCGATTACACTAATGTAAAACCTAAACTGTGTTTATATAGAGTACACAGTTACACTATCAATTACAAGATATTCTAAATCAATTACATATATCTCTGAATGCATATCTTGTATGATAGCTGCATTCCTATAATCTAGGAACCAACATATTAATCTTCCTTGATCTATGGTCTGATGAGAATCTTCACGAAATACTGACCAGCTTCTAATCCTGATAATAATCCAATACTGACATTGTATTACTGATGACGTCAGCATCAGTATCTGATCAGTAATGCCCAGATCCTGAAAATCACTTGAATCAATATCTAACAATCTCCCTCAATTTGTTCTTTATAAAACAAAGCACAAATTCCTTGATTCAAAGATGTCAAAAACTCAAAACAAAATACCTTCTAAAAATCATCAGGAACAGTTTCAGAAATTCTTTGATAAAACAGATTCATCTTCAAGAAATCAGATATCAATTCTTCTTCCTTGCTTTCAAGAATTTGAACCAGTTTCTTCTTCAGATTTTTGAGTTCTTCATCTTCCTCATTAATCTGATAGATAGCTGCCCTGAGATTCTGAATTGAGCTTTTTGGAAGATCTAAATCACCTAGCAACACATAAGCAATTTCCTTCCCATCTGGATTTAGAGATAGTTGTTCCATGCCTAGATATACTTCTCTAACAGCAGTACCTTTCTTCATTTCAACCTCTATGTCTCTTAAATTTAAGTACATAGGAATATAATTGCCATCATACTGAAAGAGTTTGTCCTAAAATCCAATCATATATGATGATTTAGGAAGAACTTTCTTGTACTCTTATTTGATTTCATTAATATTAATAAAAGACTTATTTGTTTTTATTACGGGCTTTATCTATTTAAAGTGTCTTAAATAAGATGTTCCATAGTTTAGAGTAAAGCTTCTAGAATTATAATGAGATTGTAATAGTGAGATCTAGAAGATGATAACTCTAGACTTAAACAGTTCCCGATCATAGGATAACTAATCGGAAGTTAGTGAATCCGCAAAGATTGGTACATACTATGCTTGCTCCTTTAAGGAGGATGTCTGTTCTCATAGGCATTTGTGTGGTGACACTATAGCTAGTATTTTGGTGCTTATTAGGGAATAAGTTCACTGAACATGACTCGATAAGTTGAACAACTAATGGAGTTTACTCACGTGTCGATAGTTGTTCACTGAGTGATAGTTGTACAAGTGTCCTTAGACTTGAGATCGTTAGAGTAATCTTGTATATAATGAACTGTGCTTTGGTTTAGTCCTTAGTCTCAAGGACATCCATTAGGTCTATTCTGGGCATAGGGATTTGTGTATGGAGATAGTTAACGGTCAATAAAGGATCTACCCCTTCCAGTAAGGAAGTGAATATCCTATGTTATTCTTAGTATGCTAGTTCCGGAATCTCTGGCCAGAGTGTATGAAATTAGAAAGAAGTTTCTAATTTGCATTAATATGAACTTTGCATTATGAATAAGAAATCATATGATTAAATTTGATAGGCTTGACACGAGATCCATGCCTTGTATTTAATCGGGATATTGCAGGGTAGAAGGAATTGATTGTACGGTAACTAGTCACTGACAGGTTCTTGGTATTCTAAGCAGTGAATTCATATTATCCGGATAGTCGCGATATGTTGAGAAGCATCACTCACGATGTAGAATAAATATAATTAATCAGTTAATTATATTTAATGAATTTTAGAATTCATATAAATAATAAATAAAAAGTTTTTTATTATTTATTTCTACTACCGGCTTAATATTGAACCTACAGGGTCACACCATAAAAAGATTAATTTATTGATGAAGGTATTTTGAGAGAGCAAGTTGTTTTTAAATAATGATTAAAATAGTTTAATTATTATTTAAACAATTTGTGGGATTTATATATATTAATATATACATGATATATTAAATATACTAAACCTACATGAGCCCTATATAAAGAATGAGATGAGAGGTGTTTTAGTAAGCATTATGGTTTTATGAAAACCCTAGTAGCCTCCACCTTCATCTCTCTCTCTCTCTCTCAAAAAGATCAAACCTCCATTTTTATAAAAGCTTAGTTTTATAAAAAGCTTCGTCGAAGAATTAATCTTGGTGGATACCGGTAGAGTGCTTCACACTCTGAGGAGCAACTGCTAGCAACCATCAAAACCATCTTCGAACTTTCAAGGTAAGGTTTCGATTCCTCCGCTATTTCATTTTATATGATTTTCTATATGCACGATACATGGTTTTTACGGAATAATTGTTATACCGCGCTTCCGCTCGTCCGTAAATTCCTTCAATGGCATCAGAGCTAGGTTCTTGCATATGGAGATTCATATAAAAATTTCAGATTTTTTTATGCATGTATGGATTTATTATGATTTTTGCAAGATTATTTAGATTTAATTATGAATTAATTCGAAATAATTTTTGCATGAGATTTTGACCATTGATATGGGTTCTACAAGTGTTGTGGATCATGTAGGTATTTTTTTCATAATTTTGTGATGTGTAGATTATTTGTTATGAATTTTTAAAATTGTTTTGATTAAAATTCATAAAATAATTATGCATGTGAATATTATGAAATTAAAATTTGCACAAGCACCCCAAAGCTACCTTGTAATTGTTGTTTGTTGCTGTATGATTTTAGAAATCACATTATTTTGATTTTTTAATAATTTTTTAATTAATTGTTAATTAATTTATTAATAGAAAAATAAAAATAATGATAATAATAATAGTTATTATTAATGCTATAATAAAAGAATTCGTCAGTTTTTCTTTGTTATGGGACATTAAGGCAACAACAGTTACATGTACGCTTGGAAGAAAAAAAAAAAAAACTGCTGCTGTTATCGCGCGCGTGGCGCACAGTCGCGGGGAACAGTGTGTCGCGCATTCGAGGAATGCGTGACAGTGTCTGTCACGCATGAGCGTCATGCGTTACACGATTAAAGAGTATTTAATTGTAGTAATGCGTTACGTCCCTTCTGTCCACATTAAATTTGATTTTTTGGGAGTTTCGTAACTCCGTTTTGGGCGTGCAATATATCGTTGGATTCGTATTTCCGAGACGGATCTAATGGAGTGGTCAAATATTTTTTATATAATATTTTTGAAATATTTATATTACCGGAAGTGTTTTAAAGCATGTTTTAATTGTTTTAAATTGCTTTTAAATGCTATAATAAATCCATACATCATTATATCAATGTGTGACATGATATTGCTTGCATGCTTACTTATTTATTTATGTTTATATATGAGATATATGCCTATGTTTACCATGAGATGATAGATTTAGGTGAACTTAAATCAAAATAAGGCGTGCGCTAGAAAATCTAGAAATAGGAATCGTTTCTTGCCTTAATAATAATATTATGAATACAATCATGAGATTTTTGTGTTTTTGAAACACGTAATTAAATAAGAATTTTTAATATTGAGAGAAAGGATGATTCTGTCAAAAACAGATTTTGATCTGTAAGAAAGGGGTATTAAGTGACGCCTCTTGACAATGCTCCCCCCGATCTGGGAATCATCTTATTATCGATTATTGATTTGAAATATTTAATTGAAGAAAAGAATCTCTTTATAATATGATTATGATTGTTAAATAATATTAGTTAATTAATAATGGCTGATAATTATTTATTTATGAAATAATAATTAGTTAGCAATTTTATTAATTGATTAAATGAGATTTAATTTATTATAAAATAATTAAGATGTGATCTTAATATTATTAATTATTTATTTAATTTATGAAATTATATTAAGGGAGAGATTAATTTTCTAAAGAGTTTAGAAATAGAATTAATGATTAAAAGAGTTTTAATTATTAGTTAATAACAAAGAAGATGAGATCTATGTATTATATATGTCAAGTTGTAATCGGCCATAGGCACAAAAAGTTTTGTGTCGGTTATGGTCTTCCAACATGACAGAAAGTATTTCTTGTTTTCGGTGCATTGTCGTTTCGTGCTACAGCCGAGGACTTTGTTACCGATCAACATGAAAATACTTGTCTGTCACATTAGATGTATACAAAATTAGATTTTAGTGGTCGTTACGTGCTACAGCCGTGGGCTATTGGAATCTAATTTAATTGTACAAAATGTTGGATTTGACTTGACTAATAATATTGAGATTTTTCGTGTTTTGTTATAGATTTAGATTATCTATCAAACTTAAAACACGTTAGACTTATAGGTTTATACGAAAATGTTTCGTGACCTTAAAAAAAAAAAACCTCTTTTATAAATATCAAGTAGTAATTGGCCAATGACACAACGGGCTTGTGTCGGTCATAGCCTTCCAACATGGTAGAAAAGTAGTTCTTATTTTTAAATCATTGTCGTTTCGTGCTACAGCCGAGGGCTTTGATTTCGAAATTAGAAATACTTGTCTATTACATAGAGATGTGTACAATGAATTAGAATCTAATGGTCGTTACGTGCTACAGCCGTGGGCTGTTGGAGACTGATTCAATTGTACGAAATGTTGGGTTAGACTTGACTTAGAATATTGAGTTTGTCGTGCTACAGCCGTGACTCAATTATTCAAGAGGCTAAAGTTTTATTAGGGAATAACATGAGATGTAATTGACAAGAGTTGTCTGCCTACTGAACATCACATGGCGTTTCGTGCCACAGCCGGGGTTGTGTGATGGAATGTAGGATCCCTATTCCCACTAGCATTTCGAATGCTTATTTATTCACTTAGGGGGTTGTATAAATTAGATAAACTAGTGGGAGCCACTTATGAATAAAGACCCGATTCATATAGTGTTTTAATAATGAAATTGAATATTTGCTAAGTGTTGTTATGTGTATATCATTTGAAGACTTAATATATATAGATATATACACTAGGTCTTCTGCACAATCACTCCGTAGCATACTAGATGCTCACATATTGACTGATCCCAACTATGCTGACTGGCTTCGAAGCTTGAGAAAAGTTCTCAAGGGCTAAGAAGCTGGGATATGCTGTTTGTTTTCACTGTAACAAGGTGAGGCACTGGAAGAGGAACTGTAAGGTTTACCTTGCAGAACTGAACGTGAAGAAGGCTAGTAAGACTACCGTTTCTGATTCAGATATGTTTATGATTGAAGTAAACATGTCACTAAATCAAACTTCTACTTAGGTATTAGATACTACTTATGGTTCTCACATTTGCAATTCGTTGCGAGGACTAAGGAGAAGTAGGGCTCTTGGGGAAGAGAAGGCGATTCTACGGATGGGCAATGGAGCAAGAGTTGCTGCCATAGTTGTAGGGTCGTTTGATTTACATATGCCTACGGGCAAGACTATTATTTTAAATAACTGTTATTTTGGTTCCCTCGATTGTGAGGAATATTATTTCTATTCCAATGTTAGACTTGGATGGATTTTCATTTATTATTCAGAATATTAAACATCCAATCCTCAGAGATAATGTTCTTTATGGTAGTGGAACTTTAAATAATGGTCTGTATGTATGTGACATAGAATATGTTTTACTTCATATTAAACAAAGAAAAAAAAAAGGATGATGAAAATCCTACCTACTTATGGCACTACAGACTTGGTCATATTAGTGAAAATAGACTTCGGACATTGCATAAGGGAAGGTTACTGGAACCCTTTGATTTTGAATCATATCCTACATACATGTCTTGTCTGTTGGGTAAAATGACCAAATCTCCATTTAGTGGACATGGAGAGAGCGCTAGAGAGTTGCTGGTATTGGTACACATAGATGTATGTGGACAGATGTCTGCGCAAGCCATGGCAGGATTTTAATACTTCGTGACTTTCATAGATAATTGATCTTGATTCAGATATATGTATTTGATGAAATACAAATCTGAAGCCTTTGAAAAGTTCAAAGAATACAGTTATGAAGTAGAGAAAAAAACCAAACATAGTATTAGAGCTCTTCGATCAGATCGAGGAGATGAATACTTGAGTGGTGTGTTTCTAGATTATCTCAAAGAAAATAGTATAGTCTCCCAGTGGACTCATCCGGACACTCCATAGTTGAGTGGAGTATCTGAAAGGAGAAATTGAACTTTGTTAGACATGGTTCGATCCACGATAAGCTATGCAAATCTTCCAGTATCACTTTAGGGTTATGAATTGGAAACCTCAGCATATTTACCGAATAAGGTGCTTTCCAAATCTGTTCCTTAAACTCCATATGAGATATGGAAAGAAAGGAAACTGAGTCTTAAACACGTTAAGATTTGGGGATGTCTAGCTTATGTCAAGAAAGTTGATCCGGATAAGCTGGAATCTCGATCCGTAAAATGTAGTTTTGTGGGATATCCTAAAGAGATTTAGGAAATCACTTTTACACCGATCATAGAGTGTTTGTCTCCAGACATGCTACCTTCTTAGAAAAATAGTTTATCCTTGAAGGAAACAGTGGGAGCAAAATAGAACTTAATGAAGTTCAAGAAGCACAAACTACTACGGTTCAAGAGGAAACACCTGTTCAGACTAAACAACCTTATGTGGCATAGTGTTGACTCAGAGAAATGGCAGAGTGCCATGAAATCCGAAATGGATTCTATGTATGCCAACCAAGTATGGACCTTGGTTGAAGCACCAGAGGATGTGAAGCCTATTGGGTGCAAATGGGTATACAAGAGAAAGATTGGAGTAGATGGCTAGGTGGAGACCTACAAGGCTAGGCTCATGGCAAAATGATTCAGACAAAGGCAAAGGATTGACTTTGATGAAACTTTTTGCATGTAGCCCTACTCAAATCAATTCGGATTTTGCTTGCGATCCATATATGGATTGAAGCAAGCTTCTCGTAGATGGAACATCCATTTTGATGAGACAATCAAAGAGTTTGATTTTATCAAAAACATAGATGAACCATGTGTTTACAAGAAGGTTAGTGGGAGCGCGGTAACATTTCTTGTGTTGTATGTGGATGACATACTTCTTATAGGAAATGATATACCGATGCTACAATCAGTCAAAGTGTGGCTATCGAAGAGCTTCACTATGAAGGACTTGGGAAAGACATCCTAGATTCTCGGTATGAAGATCTATATAGATAGATCGAGAAGAATTATAGGTCTTACCCAAGGTACATACATCGAGAAAGTGCTTAAAAGGTTTAGCATGAAAACTTCACGATAGGTCTCATACCGATGAGCCATGGAGTATCCCTTTCCGAGAAGATGTCTCCTAAGACACTTGAGGAAAGAGAGCGTATGAGTAAGATTCCTTATGCTTCAGCAATAGGATCTATCATGTACGCGATGTTATGTACTAGGCATGATATTGCTCATTCAATTAATTTGACAAGCAGATATCAGTCGGATCCAGGTGAAGACCACTGGAAAGAAGTGAAGAACATCCTTAAGTACTTGCGAAGGACTAAGGATATTTTTCTTGGTTTTAGTGGATCTGAGTTGAAAAATAGAAGGGTTATACCAACTCTAGTTTTCAATCAGAAAGTGATGATAGCAAATCCATGTTAGGGTACGTGTTTACTCTGAAGGGTGGAGCGTTTGGTTGGAAGAGTTCCAAACAGCCTACAACGGTTGACTCAACAGCGGAAACAGAGTTTATAGATGCAAGTGACGCTACAAAACTGTTTTGTGGTGCTTTCTTTTGATTAGGGAAATCATTGAAAGTAGAGATGTCAACATTGAGAGAGTTGACACACATAACAACATAGCAGACCCACTCACTAAGCCGCAATCTCAGATTCACTTCGATCGTCATAATGAGTGAATGGGTATTAGATACCAGAGTGATTGGCTTTAGTACAAGTGGGAGATTGAAAGAGTTTGTCCTAAAATCCAATCATATATGATGATTTAGGAAGAACTTTCTTGTACTCTTATTTGATTTCATTAATATTAATAAAAGACTTATTTGTTTTTATTACGGGCTTTATCTATTTAAAGTGTCTTAAATAAGATGTTCCATAGTTTAGAGTAAAGCTTCTAGAATTATAATGAGATTGTAATAGTGAGATCTAGAAGATGATAACTCTAGACTTAAACAGTTCCCGATCATAGGATAACTAATCGGAAGTTAGTGAATCCGCAAAGATTGGTACATACTATGCTTGCTCCTTTAAGGAGGATGTCTGTTCTCATAGGCATTTGTGTGGTGACACTATAGATAGTATTTTGGTGCTTATTAGGGAATAAGTTCACTGAACATGACTCGATAAGTTGAACAACTAATGGAGTTTACTCACGTGTCGATAGTTGTTCACTGAGTGATAGTTGTACAAGTGTCCTTAGACTTGAGATCGTTAGAGTAATCTTGTATATAATGAACTGTGCTTTGGTTTAGTCCTTAGTCTCAAGGACATCCATTAGGTCTATTCTGGGCATAGGGATTTGTGTATGGAGATAGTTAACGGTCAATAAAGGATCTACCCCTTCCAGTAAGGAAGTGAATATCCTATGTTATTCTTAGTATGCTAGTTCCGGAATCTCTGGCCAGAGTGTATGAAATTAGAAAGAAGTTTCTAATTTGCATTAATATGAACTTTGCATTATGAATAAGAAATCATATGATTAAATTTGATAGGCTTGACACGAGATCCATGCCTTGTATTTAATCGGGATATTGCAGGGTAGAAGGAATTGATTGTACGGTAACTAGTCACTGACAGGTTCTTGGTATTCTAAGCAGTGAATTCATATTATCCGGATAGTCGCGATATGTTGAGAAGCATCACTCACGATGTAGAATAAATATAATTAATCAGTTAATTATATTTAATGAATTTTAGAATTCATATAAATAATAAATAAAAAGTTTTTTATTATTTATTTCTACTACCGGCTTAATATTGAACCTACAGGGTCACACCATAAAAAGATTAATTTATTGATGAAGGTATTTTGAGAGAGCAAGTTGTTTTTAAATAATGATTAAAATAGTTTAATTATTATTTAAACAATTTGTGGGATTTATATATATTAATATATACATGATATATTAAATATACTAAACCTACATGAGCCCTATATAAAGAATGAGATGAGAGGTGTTTTAGTAAGCATTATGGTTTTATGAAAACCCTAGTAGCCTCCACCTTCATCTCTCTCTCTCTCTCTCAAAAAGATCAAACCTCCATTTTTATAAAAGCTTAGTTTTATAAAAAGCTTCGTCGAAGAATTAATCTTGGTGGATACCGGTAGAGTGCTTCACACTCTGAGGAGCAACTGCTAGCAACCATCAAAACCATCTTCGAACTTTCAAGGTAAGGTTTCGATTCCTCCGCTATTTCATTTTATATGATTTTCTATATGCACGATACATGGTTTTTACGGAATAATTGTTATACCGCGCTTCCGCTCGTCCGTAAATTCCTTCACATACCTCGTTCTTCCATCCATAAATCTCTGTCTAATTGTCCTGTAAATCATAACAAACCAATTGTATTAAACTTCTCTTTCTTTAACATTGATTCTTTTACTTCTGAGAAGATACAGAACATATTTCAGCTCTTTTGCAGATTTGCACAACAACTCATGAATAGGAATCTTCTTTACACTTCTATCTTTCATGAAGTACAACATCTTTTATATTTTCTTTGCACCAGCATGACAATCAGCAATGATAGCAACAGCTTCAAGTTTCCAGAGATGATCAACAGTTAACTCATCACCAATCTTGTCAACTAGAGCATGTTGATCAGTTTGTACAATGAAAATAATCTATGCATGACTATACCCAATTCCTCCTCTTGTGCCAGGTTCCAAACCTTTCAAACCAGATTGCATACTTACCCATTTTGGTGGATTTTCAGCAATAAATGTAGTAGACTTTGATTTAACAATAGATAAAGATTCATTAATCAAAGAAGACTCTATTATCAGTCCTGCTGATTTGAAAACAATCAGTTTCTTATAATCACACTCACTCTTCTCCTTTTTCTTACTCTTCTTCTTCTCATCTGTTGGATAATACTGCTGATGTTCAGGAACATATTTATCTTTATCATACCATAAATTCCTGTCTGATCTATAAACATTTCTCAAGTAATCTTTGGTTGTTATCCTTTCTGCTTCTCTGGCTTTAGCTCTAATTTCACTTTCTCTTTCAAATCTTCTGAAGTTCTCTTGTTCATACTTCAGTGTATCTTCAATAACTTCCATATTGTGAAATTCAACCACAACCTTAAGAATCATAATCTTAAGTTCTTTTAAAATTTCAGCTTCTTCAGAATCAGAGACAACATCAGGAATTGAACCAAAGACTGACTTCTCATTAGATGCAGTAGATTGAATAGCAACCTTACTCTTTTTTTTAAAGGCAATATCTCCTCTTCAATTTCTTCAGGAGCATTGAATCTGTTGTCTGGAGTTAGTGCAAGAGATAGTGGAGTTTTCTTCTTTTCATTTTCAGAAACATCTTTTAATTTGATTCCACTAGATCTTGTTTGCCTTGTACTTGTTTGAGCAGATAATCTTCCTCTACTCCTGTATCTTCCTCCTCTGCCTCTTCCTCTTCTTACAGCAGGAGCTTCATTTTGTTTTACAATCTCTTCAAAAATCATGTTCTTTTCTTCTAAGAACTCATCAGTAGTCATGTTTGGATTTTCTCCAGTAGATAAGATAAGTGCTTTCTCAGCATGATACTGTTGAACTCTTTTGTCTTTATGAAACAGTTTAAGAACACGACCATCCCCAGTGTCAAGTTCATGAAA
Organism: Kitagawia praeruptora; assembly: GCA_037693485.1. Lineage (NCBI taxonomy): Eukaryota > Viridiplantae > Streptophyta > Magnoliopsida > Apiales > Apiaceae > Kitagawia > Kitagawia praeruptora. The sequence goes on from CM075347.1 coordinate 15,729,161, forward strand.
CAGATTAGCAGCATCTTCATCCTGTTCCACATACACATCATCCTCAGGAATGGTTGACAGAGTTTGACCAGGTGTCACGAACTGTTCTTCTTTTGGATTCTGAGATTGCACCATTGTTGTCACTGTCTTCTTACCAGATCTAGAAACATGAGTTGACTGCCTAGTTTGAGTATTAGATCTCTTTGTTACTAAAGCAGCATCAGAGGTTTCAACTTTATGTGACTTAGCACCACCATCATTTCCAGAATTATCATCATCCTTTTGTACAACTGGATTAGGTGAGCATTTTGTTTTGACTATCTTCTCCCCTTTTTGACATCAGCATCTTCCTCAATGAAGAAAGACAAAATAAGCTTGAGGGTTTCATCAATATTATCAACTTTTGATTCCAAGATAGTCATTCTGGAATCCATTTTCTTGTCAAGTGCTTTAATATCATCAGCAAGAAGACGTGCTTGAGAAGCAGTAGCAGATATAGAAACAGATGTTTGAATACCCGCTTGAAATTTATCAGTAACAGCCTTCATAGAGTCAATCTCACTCTTCAATCCCTTTGCTAGAAGAGCATTTGTTTTGAGAAAAGCCTTGAGTTCAGGAGTTGGCATCCTCGAGGCAATATGACCAGAATGAAAAAGAGCATTTTGAAAATTCATCTCAGCATTCGGCTGATTCCATTCAGTATCCCATTCATATCCCCTTGCAGCTCGAGTATCAGGAGGAAGTATGGAACTGTACTCCCCTCTGAATTCTTCTTGAGTAACAGACTGCATGTACCTACTCAAAGACCCATAAGTAGATAAGAGACTTGCTTTTATTGCTGCCTGCATTTGAATTGTCTCAGGATCAGCATTAGCATGATCATCATCATCATCATCATCATCTGAGCTACCATCAGCCTCAGGAAGTTTATTATCAACATTATCATCAGGATGCATAACACCTTTCATTTTCAAATCACCAGTGGATGCAGCTGGTGAGTCCTGATGTCCTGCAGACAGATTAGTAACATTTCCTAAATCTCTCATTTCTTTTAAAGTGATCTCATCACTTCTCACAATGTTACCTAAGTTACTGTCAATAGTAACTGCTACCTTACTAGAAGTTAACAACTTCTCACTCTGTTCTACCTCTCCTTTTGCCAGTTCAGGAGACTGCCTCTCATCACTCTTCTTTTTCTCTAAATGTTCACTCTAAATCTCACAAGAAAGGCTCTGACTCATTAAATGTGAAGAAATAAGAGGTGGCTGAGAAGAGTGATCTGAAGTCATACAAATAGAGGTATCCCTTTTATCAGGTCTATCTGTAATCATACTATCAGTAATAAAGGAAGTAGAGATAGAGATGTTACCTGACGAAGTAGTTAAAGAATCCATTGGTCTTGCAGAAATTGGCTCAATAAGCAATGGAATAAGTGGATCAGTAGTACTTACATCAGGATCGACTACTGCAACTATAGCATGACTTGCATCAGTATTAGCTACTGATGGTTCTTGTGTAGTCTGAGGTTTTGAAGCTTCTTCAACACTTTGAGTCAAAGGTTCTTGTGTGCTTCCCTCAAATGTAGTGTCAGCAATCACTTCATCACATTCAGCAATGTGCAAATCATGAGCAGCTTTATCTGCCAGACTTCTAGCTAGTTCAATTTCAATTTCAGAAGCCCCTTGAGCATTGTCAGGAAACTCCCCTGCTGATGTGATTTTGCCAACATCTTCACTTTGAGAAGATGGTTCTTGTGGGGCAGGAATATTCTTGTCTTCACCTTCCTTTTGAGAAAGTGGTTCTTGTGTGACTATTCCTTCAAAAATGTCTGCACCTACACTTTGAGTAGGTGGTTCTTGTGTGACTGGATCTGCAACAGCTTCTGAACTCCTTTGAAGTTCAGGTTCTTGTGGGCTAGATCCTCTCAGAGATGACATAGTAGTCCTCTGTATCTTCTGTCTATGAAAAACATTTGCTTCAACAGTTTTCTTTTCAAGTGGTGAAGGTTTGAAACCTAACTAAGCAGCAATAACATTTACTTGATCAACATACATCTCAATAATTCTTCTCTTTGGAGATGCAGATGCTGGAGAATCAGAGATCTCAACAGTCTTCATAGGTGACTTATCAGGAGTAGAGATGTCAGGATTAGCGTCAGGAACTGATGATCCATCCTGATTAATAGATACATCAGGATTGCTCTCTATAGCATCAGTAAGATTCAGTAATTCTGTGTGAACAACAAATTTGCCTTTGCTGATTAATCTTCTTCTTTTCTTCGGATTTTCGGAGACATCCACTTCTCTAGTATCAACAACATCAATCTCCTTTTTCTTCATCAAGACTGATATAGGCATTGTGTCATCATCAGAATCAGAATCAGAAACAACTTTTTGACCAAATTTCCTCTTCACTCCTGTTTCTTTATTCAGACCAGATGTTTCAAGAACCCTTTGTTCACCCCCTTGTGACTTCATTTGAGAGTGAGTTGGAGTGGAGAAATCCTTTAATCCTGATTGCCTCTCAGACACATCAAATCTAGCTAATTTCTTTGATTTTACAACTGATGCCTTTTGTGAGACACCAGAGGTGGTTGACTGTTTAGATGAGTGTTTAGGTTGTGTGCTTGTGTCAGGAATAGGATGTGTAAGGTCCTGTCCCATAGCACCAGTTGCTGGGCCATATTGAATAGGCATCCTCTTTCTTAAAAGAGACCATACTTCATCAGGAATGTATGGAGTTCCATCAAACTTATTTGCTTTATCAGAATTGATTAGACTCTTTATATTGTTTTCTGAGATTTTACATATAGGCAAAATTGTATCATTCTCAAAAACAGCATGAGGACATAAGTGAGAGAATATAAATTGGAAAAATCTAAAAAAGCATACATAACCACATTTATCTGCTTTTCTTTCACTTAATGCCTTTAGTATAAAAGACCCATAATCAAATGAGAGATCATGAATTAGAGAATACCCAATTTTGGCTGAACCTATGGGTAAAGCATCAAAATTTGACACTTTATTCAAGAAACATCTGCTGATAGTGTCGAAGAAGAAATTCCATTCCTTCTTAAGCTTTGTCCTATAGAGCTCTCCAAACTTCTTTGGCGTTCCATTGTAACCCAAACTTACAACATACTCAAGGAGTCTTGAATCAGGAACTTTGAATACTGGCTTACCAATGATTGATGGTAAGTGTAGGGCTTCAGTGACAATCTCAGGAGTCACATAGTATGTAACATTATTATACTCAAAGCTCATTTGAGGCTTTTCTGATGGAAGTCCTTTCCCAAAACACTTGTGTTCCAAACCTGCATTACAGACTTAAAAGATATCTTGGCAGGTTGGGTTAGAGCATAATTGATTGGGCTTGAGGCCAAAAAGTCCTGAATAATGTGGAAATCATTGGGCAAGTCCTGATGATCTAGAACTGCAGTGAAGTTATTTGTGTTAAAAGTAACTCCATTGATTACCACCTTGCTGTTCATGAAAGATAAATTCTCCATTGGAATTTCAAACAAAAGAATTGCGCTAATTTTGAAATTAGGGTTTGAGAGTGCAAAGATAGAGAGACGATGTTTTACTGATGGTTTTGAGAATAATCAATCAATTAGAAAACTAAATTGATATTTGGACAATACTTATGATTTCTCAAAAATAGGTGTCAGTAAACCATTCGTTTATACTAGAGTAATGGACCAAATTACGTGAGAGAGTGGTGATGATTGCACACGTCACGACTTACATTTGTAACTATATGTAATGATCGAGTGAAACACACGCGCTTGTATTATTCGAGAAATAAGATTGTGATTAAAATAAAACATGGTAATTTTGTTTTAAATAAAGAAATTTAAAACATCACAATCAAATAATACCTGGTACTTACACCAGAAATATGAATCATTTCATATTCTTGTTCCACCCTTCTCTATTTAATCTTAGAGACTTGTCCACTTACTTCCTTAACCCTTCATTCTCTCTTGAAAGAAAAATAAGAAAAACCCTTCACAGCAAAATTTTACAACAATGTCGAACCTTACAATCAAAGAGAAGAATTTCCATCTCTTAGAGAAAAGAGACATATTTAGCTATACTCGTGAAGAGTTTGATGCTTTCGACTGGGAAAGACAACTTGAGACTCTCTGGTTGCAGATGGATGCAGGTCTCGAAGAAATCGAGATGGAAAAACCTGCAAAAGTGATTGACATCGATGCTGCCCTTCAAGCAACATTAACATGGCTTTCATCTAAGGCATCCTCATCCAACTCCATCAACCATTGTTAATGAATATGTCACCAAAAATAACCTTATCCCTGTCAACTTCCACCCAAACAAAGTGGCAAAGATGGGATCTGGGATGGCTACTGACAATGGAGTGGATTGGTCTTTTATTTCCTGTTGAATAGATTAGTAGATAGAGAACAAAAAAGATGTAATCTTTGAATGTAATCTCTTTCTTATTATAAATGAAAAATTTAGTTTTTCTATTCTATTCAATGTTTTCCTGATTTATCATGTTATCTGAGAAATAAATATGAGGACTAATTAAAGTGATCACATTATCAGGAGTTCAATAACATTAATCATAGCTTGAATCAGGAAATTGAGATATAACGAAGACAGTTAGATTTTGAACATAATACTGATGATCGAATCGTTGCATCAGGATTCGATGTTGACCACTGTTAGGATTGACTTTCCATCAGTATTTGCAAGTTGTCAGTATCTGATGACTTCTTTCTCTCAAGTACTGCCATAGTTTACCATTCCAAGTTCATTCACCAACTTTGTAAAAGTAGTCTCAGGTAGTGGCTTGGTGAATATATCAGCTAACTGTTGATCAGTGGGAACAAAATGAAGTTCAATTGTCCCTTCCAGTACTTGTTCTCTTATGAAGTGATACCTGATACTGATGTGGTTTGTAAGAGAATGTTGAACTGGATTTCCTGTCATAGCAATAGCACTTTGGTTATCACAATAAATAGGTATTTTTGAAAATGACAAACCGTAGTCCATTAGCTGATTTCTCATCCACATGATCTGAGCACAACAGCTTCCAGCAGCAATGTATTCAGCTTCTTCAGTTGATGTGGAGATAGACTTTTGCTTTTTACTAAACCAAGAAACTACTCTTCCTCCAAGAAACTGACAACTGCCTGAAGTACTTTTCCTGTCTATTTTGCATCCTGCAAAATCAGCATCTGAATAACCACATAAACTAAAGTCTGATTCTCTAGCGTACCAAAGGCCAAGAGAAGAAGTCCCCTTAAGATATCTGAAAATCCTTTTCACAGCAATGAGATGTGGTTCCTTAGGATTTGCTTGAAATCTTGCACATAGACAGGTTGCATACATGATATCTGGCCTGCTAGCAGTTAGATATAAGAGTGAACCAATCATTCCTCTGTAGTTGGTTACATCTACCTCAGTTCCTTGATCAGGATCAAGCTTTGTAGCTGTAGCTATGGGAGTTGAAGCTGTAGAGCTGTCTTGCATGTTAAACCTTTTTAGTAAATACTTTGTGTACTTTGACTGATTGATAAAAATCCCATCATCAGTCTGTTTAACTTGCAGACCTAAGAAATAGCTCATTTCTCCCATCATGTTCATTTGATATCTAGACTGCATTAGCTTTGAAAACTTCTCACACAGCTTAGTGTTAGTTGACCCAAAAATGATATCATCAACATATATTTGAACTAACAGCAAATCCTTACCATGATTCAAATAAAACAAGGTTTTATCAATTGTACCTCTATTGAATCCACTTTCCAGTAAGAATTGAGCTAGGGTTTCATACCAGGCTCTTGGAGCTTGCTTTAGTCCATAAAATGCTTTATCCAGTCTATAGACATGATCTGGATATTTGAGATCAATGAAGCCAGGAGGTTGCTCAACATATACCTCCTCTTCCAGTTCTCCATTGAGAAATGCACTTTTTACATCCATCTGGAATACTTTGAACTTCTTGTGGGCTGCATATGCCAGAAAAATTCTGATGGCCTCTAGTCTTGCAACAGGAGCAAAAGTCTCATCATAATCTATTCCTTCCTGTTGAGAATACCCATTTGCTACTAGTCTTGCTTTGTTCCTCACAATTGTGCCATCTGAATCAGTCTTGTTTCTGAATACCCACTTTGTACCCACAATAGACCTTCCCTTGGGCCTTGGTACAAGTTTCCAGACTTCATTTCTTTCAAACTCATTCAGTTCTTCTTGCATAGCTGTCACCCAATCAGCATCCTTAAGTGCATCTTCAACTTTCTTAGGCTCCTCCTTTGACAGAAAGTTATTATATAAGCATTCATTCTGAGTTGCACTTCTTGTCTTAACACCTGCTTCAGGATTCCCAATGATTAAATCAGGAGTATGACTTTTAGTCCATTTCCTTGCTGATGGTAAGTCATTTCTTGAACTGGATGCTCCCCCTGGATTGGTGTTTTCTTCAAAAGAACTAGAATTGCTAGAAGCTCCCCCTGAGATAGTGCTATCTCTTCCTGATATACTGTCAGGATTGTCACTTGAATCTGTTTCTGATGAGTCTCTACTTGATGTTTGAGTTGTATCAGTGCTGGTGATGTCTTGCTCTTGCTCCCCCTCAACATTTGCATTATTTGAGTCATCATCAGTAACAGGTGTTCGATCAGGAATTGATCGATCGTCAGGATCTGACAGAGTATCAGTATCTGACATGACTTCATCAGAATTCTTGGTAGCTTCATTTGCAAAAATCAAACTATCATGAGAGTCTTCTTTTATTCCTGTTATCTTTCTATCATCAAAAGATACATTAATAGACTCCATGACTGTCTTTGTTCTTAGATTGTAGACTTTAAAGGCTCTTGTTGTTGGATAGCCAATAAAGATGGCCTCATCAGCTTTTGTCTCAAATTTTCCTAGCTGTTCAGGATGAGGTTTTAGAACAAAGCACTTGCAGCCAAACACATGTAAATGCTTCAAACTTGGCTTCTTTTCCTTAATCATCTGATAAGGAGTTACACCATGTCTGTTGATTAGAGTGATGTTCTGAGTGTAGCATGCTGTGTTGACTGCTTCTGCCCAAAAATATGTAGGTAGTTTAGCTTCCTCCAACATAGTTCTGCCAGCTTCAATAAGAGTCCTGTTCTTTCTTTCAACTACTCCATTTTGCTGAGGTGTGCCAGGAGCAGAGAATTGTTGAACTATTCTTTTGTATTTGCAGAACTCTTCCATTACTGAATTCTTGAATTCAATCCCATTATCACTTCTCAGAATCTTGACTTTGTATTTTGTGCCAGTTTCAATAAGTCTTACATGGTCCAGCAGTATTTCAGCAGTTTCATCTTTTCTGTGCAGAAAATAAACCCAGGTAAATCTAGTATATTCATCAACAATGACTAGAGTATACCTTTTCTTACTGATGGACATAATATTCACTGGTCCAAACAAGTCAAGGTGAAGCATGTGATATGGTTCATCAATTGAGGATTCAGATTTACTCTTGAATGATGTCCTTCTCTGTTTAGCCTTCTGACAAGCATCACAGAGTCCATCAGGAGTATATAGAGCCTTTGGTAATCCTCTTACCAAGTCTTTCTTAACCAACTAATTTATATTGTTGAAGTTGAGATGAGAAAGCTTCTTATGCCAATTCCAACTTTCATCTACAGAAGCTTTACTGATGAGGCATGTAGTTGGATTTTCAGTATTGGTGTGAATGTTGGCTTCATAAATGTTACCATGTCTTTGACCAGTTAATGCAACCTTTCCTGAAGATTTGCTGATAACTTCAAAATGAGTATCATTGAAATTGACACGATAACCTCTGTCTGTGATTTGACTGACACTTAACAGATTGTGCTTGAGTCCTTTTACCAGAGCTACTTTTTCAATGATGACATTTCCAATTACAATACTGCCATATCCCAAAGTTTGTCCAATGTTGCCATCTCCATAAGACACAGTTGGGCCAGCCTTCTCCTCAAATTCTGATAGCAAGGTTTTGTCTCCAGTCATGTGCACAGAGCATCCACTATCCATGACTAACACATTTTTCTTTTTACCCTGCAATCAGAATCACAAAGAACTCAGTTAGAATTTTTAAGAACCCACACTTGTTGGGTTCTCTTTTCATGCAACTTAACATTTTTAGCAGCAGAAGATTTTCTTGTAAAGACACCTTTATCAGGATTAAGTCCATCAGAATTAATCTTTTTCTTAATAGATGCATGATTAGTATTCAAGTTCTTTGTTTTTCCAAAATTTGCACTTTTATTGAACTTAGGCAAAGGCTCATAATAATTATAGTACAAATTATGGTATTCTTCACATGTATAAATAGAATGCCATTTACTGTCACAATGGAAACAAGGATTCTGTGGTTTATAAAATACTGATTTATTCCTAATGTCAGACTTAGGAACTACAGTTGACTTCTTTTTACTCCTCCTGCAATCAATAGCAAGATGATTAGAGTTACCACAGTTAAAGCATACTTTTCTTGGTGCATTTGGAATATACTTATAATTACTCTCCTTGTTTATTCCAACTTTACCATTCCTGTTCCTTTTGACAGTTGGAACTCTCTTCCTATCTGTTACATCACAGATTCTATCCCTTAATTGTTTCTTGGACAAAAGACCTACATTTTTGTTTTTGACAGTTCTAGACTCAGATTGATGTGTAGAAGTAGATCCCTTTTCTGAAGTAGATTTGGGAATTTCTGGATACACATAATTAACAGGTTTTAATTTGGTTTTAGTACTGTCTGTAACATATCTGTAGGTTTTTGGATTTGTTGAGTCATCTACTATAACTCTTCCTGGATTAGATGAAACAACTTTTTCTTTGTCATTTTTCTCATTCTCTGGCTTATAACCTAGACACTCTTTCCAGTTTTTATCAGTAATAATTTCATGAGTTTTTGTACCAGAATGTGTCCAGGTTCTGAGTTTTTCATTTGCCTCTTTAAGTTGCATTTCAAGTTCATTACATTTAAACTCTGTTTCAAGTTTCATGTGTTTAGCATTATCACATTCTGCTTGAACTTCCTGCAAGAAAATTAACTCTGCTTCTAGATGATCATTTCTCTTAACAACCTCTGCCATTTCAGATTTTATTCTAGTATTTTCAAGAGATTGACTCCTAAAACTAATATGCAGAGATTTTAAAAAAGATCTTAGCTCAGAGACATTATTAGTATCAAAATCAAACAAAACTTCAGATACCTTATTTTCACCAGCAGAAGTCTCATCAGTTTTAGCCATCAAAGCATAATTCACTTTCTCTTCTTCAGAGTCAGATGATGAGTCCATCCAATCCTTGCTTGAAGAAATGAGAGCTTTGGTTTTGGTCTTCTTGCACTCAGTTGCAAAATGACCCATTCCATCACAGTTATAGCATCTAATTTTTGACTTGTCAAATTTGCTGCTTTTACCTTCTTTCTTCTTGTACCTGTCTTTGTCAGCATTGAAGGTTTTCTTCTGAAATTTCCCTTGCTTCCTAGCCTTTCTGAACTTCATCTTTTTGAAGCCCTTGACTATCATAGCAACCATTTCCATCATATCAGAATCAGTAGAGTCATCATCAGTATCAGGATCAGACTCAGTATCAGTATCTGATGATGAGTCATCAGGAATTGACTCTTCCACTCTACTCTTTCTGATAGAAACCTCCTCAGCTTTTCCCTTTGATTTTGATTCAATATTCAAAGCAACAGATTTTGCTTTGACATTTTTCTTGTTCTTCCTCTGTTGAACCTCAAGATCATGGGTTCTTAGCATCCCATAGACTTTATCAAGAGACAGCATCTTCAAATCATATTGATGCCTTATGATTGAAGCTTGAGTATCCCACTCCTCAGTTAGAGCTCTGAGAAACTTGGTATTTGAGTCCTCTGGATCATACTCTTTGCCAACTAGTGATAGATTGTTCAGTAAAGTCAAGAATCTATCATACATATCAGTAAGACTTTCATCAGATTTAGCATCGAACTGCTCATACTCCTGAATCAACAAAGCCCTTCTGTTTCTTTTGATAGATTCAGTACCTTGGCATTGAGTTTCCAAAGTATCCCAAATTTCCTTTGCAGTCTTGCAGGCTATTACCCTGTTAGACATGACATTATCAAGACTGTTATGCAAAATATTTTTTACCTTTGCATCTTTGAGTACTTGAGCCTTTTCCACTGTCGTCCACTCACTCTTTGCCTTAATGACATAGTGTTCAGCAACAGTCTCTGTTCTTGCAACTAGTCTTGTTGGAAGAAATGGTCCATCATTGATCCTATCAAGATAGTCAGGATCAGTTGCTTCCAGATACATCATCATTTTCACTTTCCATGTTGGATACTCAGTTTTCTTGAGAATTGGAATTTTGATGCTTTCATACTTGCTTGTCGACATCTTAAGATTGTTTTTGATTAAAATTAATCAGTTTAGCTCTGATACCAATTGTTGCCCAGTAAATAACAATTGTAGAAGGGGGGTTGAATACAATTGTATAAGATTTTCGACTTAAACAAATAACACAAGTATGAATCAATAACAGCTTTATTAATTCTGATATAAAACTGTTACAAAACTCTCTTAAGAAATTCCTATGTTCTTAAGAGCTGCTAGGTTACAAGATAAATTGTGTAAGCGATTACACTAATGTAAAACCTAAACTTTGTTTATATAGAGTACACAGTTACACTATCAATTACAAGATATTCTAAATCAATTACATATATCTCTGAATGCATATCTTGTATGATATCTGCATTCCTATAATCTAAGAACCGACATATCAATCTTCCTTGATCTCTGGTCTGATGAGAATCTTCACGAAATACTGACCAGCTTCTAATCCTGATAATAATCCAATACTGACATTGTATTACTGATGACGTCAGCATCAATATCTGATCAGTAATGCCCAGATCCTGATCATCACTTGAATCAATATCTAACACAAAGACATTAATTCTTTACCCTCCAAATCTGGAGTGAAAAAGAATAATGTCAAACCTAGACCACAAACTCTGTGCAAACATTGTGGAAGTACTTGGCACTCAATTTATACTTGCAAGAATTATCATGCTATTTATCATAATTACTATGAACTGAAACCTAATTTGAAATGGGTTAAAGTTAATTCTGCAGGTGCTAAGACTGAAAATGTTAGTTTAAACTCTGATAATGACAAATCTGCTGCAAAAGCTAACAGATTCAATAAAGCAAAAGGATCCAAGCAAGTCTGGATCCTTAAAACTAACAATCAATGATTGTTTATGATTGCAGGGCACCAGGGAAAGTACCCTAGTCGTGGACAGTGGATGTTCAGGACACATGACTGGAAATAAAGCCCTGCTATCAGAGTATGTGGAAAAGGCTGGCCCAAAAGTTTCCTATGGAGATGGCAACGTAGGACAAACTCTGGGATATGGCAATATTAATCTTGGAAGTGTCATCATCACAAATGTAGCTCTGGTTCCAGGACTCAAGCATGATCTTTTATCTGTGAGTCAAATCTGTGACAGAGGATATCATGTAGATTTCCAGCCTGAATACTGTCAAGTCATAAGTAAGTCTACAGGGAAAGTTACTCTAGTTGGGAACAGACACAATAACATCTATGAAATATAATTGTAAACAAACTCTGATGGCAAAGCAGTGTGTCTGTCAACAAGGATGTCTATTGAAGAGAGTTGGAAGTGGCATAAGAAACTCTCTCATTTAAATCTAAACAACATCAATGAGCTGATAAAGAATAATCTTTTGAGAGGACTTCCAAAGTCCTTGTTGAATGCAGATGGCCTGTGTGATTCATGTCAAAAGGCCAAACAGAGAAAAGCTTCCTTCAAAAGCAAGTCTGAGTCTTCAATTGTTGATCCTTATCATCTTCTACATGTTGATCTTTTTGGACCAGTGAATATTATGTCTCTTGGAAAGAAGAAATATGCTCTAGTCATTGTTGATGAATACACCAGATACACTTGGATGTATTTTCTAGCAAAGAAGGATGAAAATGCATTAACTCTGGCAGAACATATAATGTAGTTGGACAAAGGGTCAAAGAATCCAGTGAAGATTATCAGAAGTGACAATGGAACTGAATTTAGGAATTCAACAATGGAAGAATTTTGCAAGAACAAAGGAATTAAACAAGAGTTTTCTGCACCTGGCACTCCACAACAGAATGGTGTAGTTGAAAGAAAGAACATAACTTTAATAGAAGCTGCCAGAACTATGCTTGATGAAGCAAAATTACCAACCTATTTCTGGGCAGAAGCTGTTCAAACTGCTTGTTTTACTCAGAATGCCACTCTGATCAATAAGCATGGAAAAACACCATATGAAATGGTGAGAGAAAAGAAGCCAAACCTGAAATATTTTCATATTTTTGGGTGCAAATGCTTTGTGCTGAAAACTCATCCTGAACCGTTGACCTGAAGGCAGATGAAGGAATTTTTGTTGGCTATCCACTGTCAACTAAGGCATTCAGAGTTTATAATCTGAGAACCAAAGTGATCATGGAATCAATTCATGTGTCATTTGATGACAAGAAAATAACTGGACTTGAAGATGTGAATGAACATGATCAACTGCACTTTGAAAATGAAGATTTATTCTCAGATGAAGTAAACTCTGATGAGGCTGATCTGATAAACTCTGATGAGCTAAACTCTGAACCTCTACTGGTAAATACTGAAGAAACTTGTCAGTCAGAAACAAGAGAAGATCCAGTTGAGGGGGAGCATGAAGAATTACATCAAAGTGGTAACTCAAATACTGATAGTGACTCAGCTGAAACTTTTGAATCAAACTTTGACAGTTCAAACTCTGAGCAGTCACATTCAGGGGGAGCCTCAGAGAATGAAGAAAGACACCAAGAAAATCAGGAGAACATAGATCGAGGGGGAGGATCAAACTCTGAGAGAAGTCATTTGCCTTCATCTAGGAAATGGACAAAATCTCACACACCTGATTTGATTATTGGTGAGGACAAGAAGTGCAACAACAAATGAATGTCTGTTTAATGCATTCTTGTCAAAAACTATGCCAAAGAAGGTTGAAGAAGCTCTTAAAGATGCTGACTGGATAACAGCAATGCATGAAGAGTTAAATGAATTTGAGAGAAATGAAGTATGGACACTAGTACCAAGACCCAAGAATAGATCTATTGTTGGTACTAAGTGGGTTTTCAGGAACAAAACTGATAGTGAAGGGGTTGTTACAAGAAACAAAGCCAAACTTGTGGCAAAAGGCTATTCACAGCAAGATGGAATAGATTATGATGAGACTTTTGCTCCAGTTGCCAGGTTGGAGACAATAAAAATGTTTCTTGCTTATGCTTCTCACAAGAAATTCAAGGTTTTTCAAATGGATGTGAAAAGTGCTTTTCTGAATGGAAAACTTGAAGAAAAAGTGTTTGTTGAACAACCACCTGGTTTTGTAGATCCAAAATATCCAGACCATGTCTACAGGCTAGATAAGGCACTCTATGGACTTAAGCAGGCACCGAGAGCATGGTATGAAACTCTGGCTCAATTTCTCTTAGAAAGTGGGTTCAACAGAGGTACAATTGATAAAACTCTGTTTTATTTCAAATCTGGAAGTGACTTGCTTTTAGTTCAAATATATGTCGATGACATTATTTTTGGATCTACTAATGATAAACTCTGTAAGAAGTTTGCCAAGCTCATGCAGTCCAGGTATCAAATGAGCATGATGGGAGAGCTTAATTATTTTCTAGGCTTACAGGTGAAGCAAACAGATGATGGTATTTTTATCAATCAAGCAAAATATACCAGAAATCTTCTCAAGAAGTTTGGCATGCTTGACTGTTCATCTGCAACAACTCCCATGGCAACTGCAACTAAATTGGACAAAGATACAGGGTCATCAGTAGATATGACAAGCTACAGAGGAATGATTGGCTCTCTACTCTATTTAACAGCAAGTAGACCTGATATCATGTATGCAATATGTCTGTGTGCAAGATTTCAGGCAGATCCAAGAGAACCACATTTAATAGCTGTGAATAGGATTTTTAAGTATCTCAAGGGCACTATAACTTTAGGGTTGTGCTACCCAAGAGAATCAAATTTCAAACTACTTGGCTACTCTGATGCAGACTTTGCAGGCTGTAAAATTGACAGAAAAAGCACCAGTGGAAGTTGTCAATTTCTTGGTGACAGACTTGTTTCTTGGTACAGCAAGAAACAGAAATCAATATCCACATCTACAGCTGAAGCAGAGTATATTGCTACTGGTAGCTGTTGTTCACATATTCTATGGATGAAGAATCAACTGCTGGATTATGGATTAAAGTATAGCAAAATACCTATATTCTGTGATAATCAAAGTGCTATTGCAATGACAGGTAATCCAGTACAACACTCAATGACCAAGCACATCAGCATAAGTTATCACTTTATCAGAGAGCATGTAGAGGAAGGCAACATTGAGCTCCACTTTGTGTCTACAGAACAACAACTTGCAGATGTCTTCACCAAGCCTTTGAGTGAAGCTACATTTACAAGGCTGGTCAATGAACTAGGAATGGTGGTTAGACTCAAAATTTTTCTTATAAAATGTGTTGCTCATTTTTCTATGAATTGTTAAGTGCTATGTGAACTTTGTTGATTAAACTTTGATATGAATACTCTGTTAACATGTTTGTGTTTCAACACTGTTAAACTCTGTCAGCATGTTTGTATGTCATACACTGTTAATATGTTTGATAAACTATGTGAATTCTGAATTGATTATTGTCTTGATGAAAATACCAATGAAGAAATATGTGTGAAGCATGATTCTCAGTAATTAAATCATGACTCTTTCTGAGTCACTGTGATCTAATCAGAAATTGTGCAGTAAGTTAACACAGCATGATACTGTATCATATTTATAGCATCTCTTAGTTTATTTCGTCCTAAACTCTGAGTCTATGAATACTGTTTGCATTGCCTCTCATGAATAACTACTGATATTGATGAACTCTAAACACTGATAGTGACACTCTATTCCCAAAACACATACATGGTTCTTGGTGATTCTTGTGTGTACTTGTGAAAATTACAAAACTAGAGATGTGTCATTGTTGAGTTTGGTGAGTCCCAACTTATGTCAGCACCCTGTGAGAATTTGAGCAAAATAAGTGGTTGATACATTTTATATCAATCAAATTTACTGTTGTGTGATGTTCATCAGTGAGTATGTTGCTCTAGAACTTGTTTTAAACCATTTTGAGATTGCATGATATGTGTGTGCATGAAAATGATAAAGGCACTAGGATTTACCATATTTCTCCAAACACTGTTCATAAATTCCACCCTTAGTAAACCCCTTTGAGCCAAAATAACTGCTTCTTTTAAATCCTGATATATCAAGAGCAGTTATATTCATTTGAAAATTGAAGAGCAAACAGGTGAGAGTTTCTCTACAAAAGAAATTTTACTCAGTGTATATACATAAATTAAAAAAAATGTATATATACTGATTTTTTTTTTGTACAAACATGTATTAAAAATGCAACTGAACACCCTGCTCTATTAAATTGTTCAGTTAGCAATTTCTTCTATTATTTTCTTCTCACCTGTTTGATTTTAAACAAATTACACCCTTATGTTAACACAAAATCACGCAAGCGCACGTGGTCACAAGTAATATAGATATAAGTCAAGTTCGTTCCCACAGAGATCAGGTTTTTACTTCAATTTAGTACCTATGCAACAATGTATGGTTTTAATTCACTGCTAAGACAATTAACAAATTGGGGTTGATTAACTAAATTAAACTAAGATGCAAATTATAAAACTAAGAATTAAATTAACTAATAAGAATAGAAATCAAATTACTTATGAGAATAAAAACATGGGACTCTAACTTCATTATCTACTTCACTTAGAGTTGATGCCTTTAATCAATACACATGTGAGATTTGATATCTGATCGGACAACACGAAATAAGTAAAAGTTACCTCTCGGTATACTAGTACCAAACTACGCATGCATCCACAAAAGAGATAGAAGATGGGTAGACACCAATTATGTTTAGACCCTATATCTCTATAGAATTTGAAAACATAACGGTTTAAGCATAAGTTATCCACATAGATCACATAGGGCAGCATAATATCTCTATTCATGCCACAAATTATGATGCTAAAACAGCAACCTATCCTATGCTAGCATGGCAAGTTCTAAATCTCAAGATCCACTCTCGCTTCACAAGAGATTAACAATTCAATTTAGATGTTAGCTACGCATCTAAAAGCATTAAGATTAACCATACGAGGATATCAAGAATTCACCACACGTAATCTTTAAAGCAATCAAACTACTAAGCTACATAAATAACTCCATTAGAATCCCATGACAACGATTAGCTAGCCCATAATTGAACCGTTCATCGTCATGGGATTTGATGAAAACATGATAATAAACAAGATATGAATAAAAGAAGCAATAATATTAATAAAACAAAGAGTTAAGAAAACAAATCTATAATCCAAAGTAACACAAAGGATGAAGTAGATCTAGATCCGTTGCTTGTCACGAGCGTTGAATCCTTCTCTCCTTTCTCCCTTGCAGATCTAAGTTATGTTACAATAATAAAGCTATTGATAATGTGTATATCTCTATTACAAGGGTAGGATGTGTTTAAATAGGCTCTAAAAGTCTTGCCCAGCAAGAAAATACCAAAACAGAATTATAATAGAATTTCTGCAAGATACGTTTCCTAAACTGATTATGTTTTTAAGGAAAATTCGTGGCTGACTTTTCTTCAGTTTTTCTGGAACGTTATAAATGTAATTGGACCTCTGGACCACCTTAAAATGATAGAGAATCTCGTTATCTTTGCGTGGACTGCTTACGGGCTGAAAACGGACTTATAGAACTCAAGATATGACCAAAACAGTGTAGACTGCGCAACCCTTCTTAAAAATCCGAATTTTAATCAATTAATTCCCAAAAAATTATAGAAGCATCCACCTTAGTCAACATTCTCGTAAATCTGCACAACTAAGCAAAACACATCAAAACTACAAGAAACTTGAGTCCAAGACAATCAATTTAAGCCGATTTAGAATGTTCCAAGTGGATATAAAATCCACTTATCACACCCCAAACTTAAACCGATGCTTGTCCTCAAGCATAAACAATTACAAATAACTAACTAACTAGTACCACTTCTGTAAGTGATCACGGTTGCATTTGGCATATGCAACAAGCCCTTTAAACCCTAGGCAGCCCTAGTGGACGAGTAAGGTCTCGTGAGGGCCTATAGCGAATGTACCCACAAAATCCATTTAACCTAATGCAATGAAATGCATGAATGCAACTAATATGGAAAAAATGCAACGATCCCCTTCAAACTCACCAAAACCAACTAACAAGCAAATATCTCAAAGAATGCAAATAAATCCAAGCAGAGCTCGACTAAGTCCCCGTATACTAACAATACATGAACAGAAACGTGCGTGTGTGCAATGCTCACCAGAAATACTCCCAAAACTAGGTCAAAAATCATACATGTCCTTCGCCAAGACAATCATAGGTTTATAAATAGAATAGACTATAGACACTTCATAACTTAGAAACACCTCCATCCTCATTCAAGTTAGCCAGGAATTCATGCTTTATTACTACACTACGACACATAATACCATAACAATATGCATGCTTATTTAACCGTGCAATGAATGAGACCCCAAAAGGCTTATACAATAATACCCATGTAGCGAGTGTTAGGTCAGCAATCCCAAACCACAAGGCTTTAGGTTACTAGGACTAAGTCCCCTCAGACTTAATTACTCGAGTATTAAAGAGCTCACCCCGGTTAATTTTGCATTTAACAATTAAACTATTGACTTTTTTTTCTTCTTTTTTTTTTTTTCATGCAATCTGGAATGAGAATTCTCAATTCCAACCCTAGACTACTCATATAAATATGAGCTGGCTACTAGCCAATTGACACCTACCCATTATTCAACAAATATTAACAACTAGCATGAAATCCCTGGTTTCCCCCAAACTTAGACTTTAGTGCTCCTACGCCATCAAGGGAATAACGAAAATTCTAAATATAAACAAGTGATTAAATCTCAAAACTCCAAACAAGCATAACCTCAACCTAGCCCAAAAGCAAACAATGAGTTGTGTAAAAATTTGTTCCCGTAACATGCAAGTCAATTCCTAGGAACTATAAATCAGCCCTCTACTCATCATCATCACACTCAATTAAAACATCTACCTACCAATCAGAATCAGCTCGTCCTAAGGGATCATGAATTATGCATGTCATGAAAATGAAACTAACATGAACATGGTATACGAAAATAAAACAGAATGTCCTATATGCAACATACGTAGATAATACGAACAAAACAATCATGCATGAACTACCATTACTATGCAAAACATGATATCCTATATGAACACATAATATAACAACAACTACTAAACCCTCAAACCACCCCCAAACTTGAAATATTCAATGTCCTCATTGAATGGAAGTAAATACAAGGGATAGTAGAAAACATACCTACAAAGCGCCGTACATATCCTTCCCCATCGCAACTCAAACATGCTTGTTCGGCAAAAATCCCCTTTCCTTAGAAATTGGCCTCGATTAAATTCAACCTCCACCGTTGAAAACGAAAATTTCCCAACATTAGCACTATCTCTCCCATGCTTACGAGCCAAAAGAATCAATACCCAACTCACAAGAAGCTCCACCAAAAATTACCAAGCAATATCACACCAAAAATACCTCAATATATCAAGAATAATACAAAATCCCAAATTTACAAGAACACAAATTCGTTATCAAAATAAAATTTGAGAGAAGAAATAAACCCACTACGAATTGGAGAGGTGAACTTGCAATTAATTCCTCTTTAGAATTGAATTTTTAGAGATTTAAATAAATAGAAGAGGAATTGGATTTGTATATAGAGGTGTGTATATATAAGATGATGGATAGGTTGAATAAAAAAATTTAATGTGTAGGAGAGATTTGGAGAGGTTAGGATTTGATGTATGATAGATATAGGAATTTAGAATTGAAGAAATTTGAGTTAGGATTGAATTTGGGGTTAATTTTGTAGGCAAAAACACAAATTTCAGGGAAAAATTCTGGGCAGAGGGGGTGTCACGCATTCTGTAGCTGCGTTACAGGTGGGCTAGGCGCGGAACGGCAGACACGCATGACGTAAATGCGTGTTAGGGGGCTTCCAGGGGTTGTAACGCCGGCGCAAATTGCGTTACAGGGGCGCAACTTGCGCTGAATGCAGTAACGCTGGCGTAGGTTGCGTTTCTGGGGCGCTGCTTGCGCAAAAAACACTGTTCCGATATATATATATATATTTTTTTTTTACACAGATTTTTTTTTCAATACAACACTCAATTTTTTTTCCTACACTAATGGCATGGGTTGCCTCCCACCAAGCGCTTCTTTAACGTCAATAGCTTGATGTTACTTCCAAGCCTCCACTAAGGATGATAATAGTTCGCCTGGTCCTCTCTTCGCAATACTTCATCATCATCTCGGCGGCACACTTTCTGCCCTTTCTCCTCGCTTGGCCTATTCATGTAACAACCATGTTGTATTCCAATGCCTTCATCTATTGAACCAAAATCTGTCAATTTGTAGAACAACACACGGGCTTCGCTTGAATATAATGGAGGAGGGTAAATGTAAGTTACTGAAGCCTTTGGTTCCTCAAAAAGAACTTCCTCCATTGGCTCTAATGCGCTACCTCCATCTTTAAACTCTGAGACAAGTAGAAGACCTGCATCTTTCCCATGTTCTACAGCCTCTTGGTTCGTACATACCAATTCTTGAAATTTGCGTAGCTCATCAGTGTCCTCTTGGTACGCACATAACAATTCTTGAAATTTGTGTAGCTCATCAATGTTTGTCTCAAATTGTGCCCTTTCCAAATCATCCACCTCACTAGCTTGATCAAATTCCTCACATGGCTTGTGAACACTCACCTCCTCTTGGAATTTGTCTTCTTCAATTATGCATGCAATACCCTGCTCCAAGTCATCATTATTTCCTGGAATTGCCTCTAATATGCATTGTTGTTTCTCTTGTTCCAAGGCTCTCACAGCTTGAGCAACTAGAATCTCCAAAGATTTGAGAGACTCCTCATTACTCTTCACAAGCATCCTAATCTCCTCCCTAGTAGGAACCTCATCTGACTGATAAGTAGGAATAGGTTGCTGATGTTGAAACTCTTCACTTCCATAGAAATATGACATATCCTGAACATCTTGCTGGTACTGTTGAGGATGGTATGGAAAATATGGTTGTTCCTCATAACTGACATATGGATCAACTCCTTCGTAGTAACAATATTGTGATGGATCATGAACGCCCAAACACCGCTCACATTGATAAGGCATGGATGTACTCGAATATGCCCACCATGGAAACTCCTCGCATGCCATCTTCACACACTCAAGTACCTGAACACACCGAACTAAACAAGATAGGTAAGAAAAAATCTGAGTCAGTGAACTCTAACGACCACTATTGACAAGCACATAAACCAAAAATAAAACACCGAAGATCCCCGACAGCGGCGCCAAAAACTTGTTAACACAAAATCACGCAAGCGCACGTGGTCACAAGTAATTTAGATATAAGTCAAGTTCGTTCTCACAGAGATTAGGTTTTTACTTCAATTTAGTACCTATGCAACAATGTATGGTTTTAATTCACTGCTAAGACAATTAACAAATTGGGGTTGATTAACTAAATTAAACTAAGATGCAAATTATAAAACTAAGAATTAAATTAACTAATAAGAATTGAAATCAAATTACTTATGAGAATAAAAAAATGGGACTCTAACTTCATTATCTACTTCACTTAGAGTTGATGCCTTTAATCAATACACATGTGGGATTTGATATCTGATCGAACAACACGAAATAAGTAAAAGTTACCTCTCGGTATACTAGTACCAAACTACGCATGCATCCACAAAAGAGATAGAAGATGGGTAGACACCAATTATGTTTAGACCCTATATCTCTATAGAATTTGAAAACATAACGGTTTAAGCACAAGTTATCCACATAGATCACATAGGGCAGCATAATATCTCTATTCATGCCACAAATCATGATGCTAAAATATCAACCTATCCTATGCTAGCATGGCAAGTTCTAAATCTCAAGATCCACTCTCGCTTCACAAGAGATTAACAATTCAGTTTAGATGTTAGCTACGCATCTAAAAGCATTAAGATTAACCATACGAGGATATCAAGAATTCACCACACGTAATCTTTAAAGCAATCAAACTACTAAGCTACATAAATAACTCCATTAGAATCCCATGACAACATTAGCTAGCCCATAATTGAACCGTTCATCGTCATGGGATTTGATGAAAACATGATAATAAACAAGATATGAATAAAAGAAGCAATAATATTAATAAAACAAAGAGTTAAGAAAACAAATCTATAATCCAAAGTAACACAAAGGATGAAGTAGATCTAGATCCGTTGCTTGTCACGAGCGTTGAATCCTTCTCTCCTTTCTCCCTTGCAGATCTAAGTTATGTTACAATAATAAAGCTATTGATAATGTGTATATCTCTATTACAAGGGTAGGATGTGTTTAAATAGGCTCTAAAAGTCTTGCCCAGCAAGAAAATACCAAAACAGAATTATAATAGAATTTCTGCAAGATACGTTTCCTAAACTGATTATGTTTTTAAGGAAAATTCGTGGCTGACTTTTCTTCAGTTTTTCTGGAACGTTATAAATGTAATTGGACCTCTGGACCACCTTAAAATGATAGAGAATCTCGTTATCTTTGCGTGGACTGCTTACGGGCTGAAAACGGACTTATAGAACTCAAGATATGGCCAAAACAGTGTAGACTGCGCAACCCTTCTTAAAAATCCGAATTTTAATCAATTAATTCCCAAAAAATTATAGAAGCATCCACCTTAGTCAACATTCTCGTAAATCTGCACAACTAAGCAAAACACATCAAAACTACAAGAAACTTGAGTCCAAGATAATCAATTTAAGCCGATTTAGAATATTCCAAGTGGATATAAAATCCACTTATCACACCCCCAAACTTAAACCGATGCTTGTCCTCAAGCATAAACAATTACAACTAACTAACTAACTAGTACCACTTCCGTAAGTGATCACGGTTGCATTTGGCATATGCAACAAGCCCTTTAAACCCTAGGCAGCCCTTTAAATTAAAAATCTTATTTAATAATCTGAATTTTATTTAAAATTCAGGAATTAATTTCAAAAATAATTTTTTTTTTTAAAAAAAAAAAGAAAAGAAAAGTTAAGATTATTTTTAAATTATCTTTTAAAAAAATTCAGAAATTATTTGTTTGCTAATTTTAATTCAAAATTATTTATAATTAAATACTTTTAATTATTTTAATTAATTTCAATTAATAATTTAATTGATTTAATTATTTGATAAAGGTAGAAATTTATCAAATAATTTTATTAATTAGTTGTTAGTTGATTTTAATTAATTTAATTTGGATTATTTAATTTCTAATTAATTTAAAAATTTTAAACAACTAATAATATATTCACTAATAGTAATTAATTATATACATATTTAAATATATTTTAGAAAAATATTAAGAAGTTAGTTTCATGATAAATTTGTTAATTTGAATTTAAGGTCTTCGACAGCCAAAAAAGAATAAGAAAATCAATACTACTTGGACAGAAAATGCAGAATTGACTAAGATGTAAAACACACAGTAGAAACCCCTGCAGTAAGATGAATGCAGTCGTGTAGTCTGCAACCTTCACTTCACAAGTGTTTATAGCACCGTTTATGTGGTGTGGACGGTCATTAGGATTGTCTCATGAAGATAAGCTAAAGAAAGTCTTTCTAAAACTACAGGTGAAATAACTTCTGGCAATTATGCGAAAGAAATTGCCAGAAGACGGAATTGAAATATTCTTGAAGACGGAATAAGAAGAGCAGTACTCCCCACACAGAACTACAGTATCACTCATAATCTTTTCTAAACGAAAACTGAAAATCAGCTGATAAACAAAAATCAGCTGCACATTATCGCTAGCCAGGTTATGGGCAACTCTGTTCACTGAGCGATAAACAAAAATCAGCTGCACATTATCAAGCTACGAAAACAAAATTTTACAATCTTTAATCACCTGATCAAATGATGATACCATTGAGACATTGCTTCTAATGGCCTGTACTACTGTTTGGCAATCACACTCAACTATCACCTTCGATCAATCCAAATTTTTGAAAATCAAATAATATTATGAAAAAATAAAACCCTGAAAAAGATATACAAATACGAATTTTAGTGTTGAATGGCAGAAAAAAGGCCTAAATTAAATCCAAATTTCGCTTGAGGCCCCTGATTGGACCGGCCCTGCTCTTCACTCTGTCAGCAGATAAGTAACACTCCAGTATATTGATCCATTTGCCAAATTCCCTAAATCATTATCAAAACCAGGTGTAAACATATAATAGTAAGATACTAGTCTAAAAGGAAAATCTTCAATCATTCTCCAAAAATCACATTTTAAGCTGTAAACAAAAACTTTATATTCATATTCGTAGTGAGTAAGACCTATCAGATTGATTATAATTGGGATGAGCAGGAGAGACAGCAAATGCTTTAAAATCATCATTCGATTCATCATAGCAAAACCCATACCTTACATTCATTTTACACTACACATGTATTACATTTGTTGAATGAATGTAGTCTTCGCTTCTAAGCTGAACAAACATGTGTTGAACTTTTGCTTGATTAGTAGTACCTATACTTTGTAGATGATTTGATATGCCAAGAGGCAAGAACGGTCGTCAGTAATTGAGAGTTTGATGCTATAGAGACTTATTTTTCGAAAGTTTGAACTCTGGAAGGCATCATCTTGTTACATGACTGATTATGTCTAGAACTAGTCTGCATATGGTTATCAGTGCCTTTTTTATACAGCAATCGAAGATCTAATGACAAAGTCACACAAGGGTCTGCAACAATTGTTGTGAGACACTCTCCCGACACCTCAATGCAGATCTGCAAAGTTCTCTATGCAACAGTTGTTTTGTAATCAGGCCTTCAATAATATTTATCCGCTACTATCTTAAAAGGAAAATCTCTGACCATTCTCCAACAATCACATTTTAAGCTAAATTCAAATGCAATTTGTCGTTTCATCAAATTTAGCCATTTTTCTTATAATGGGTAATGCCAATGCAATTTTCATAGTATCACCAGGCATGACATGATTATATGTTCTAATACTCTTTTGTTTCTGAAATTCTCTAACAGCAATACGGTTTATACTGGAACATAAATAAATTTCTTATTATATAGTTTAGGCAGTAAAATATATCCTCAGAGCACATAATTAAGCATATATTAGAAGATGTCTAGCTAGGGAAGCAATAATCAAAAGACACAATATCAACTATTTAGTCAGGTGATCCACGATTTCAGACATACAGCAAACCACCAAGTTTGTATCCTAGATCTGTTTTGATACACAACAGAAGAATCACTAGATTAGAACTATGGAAGGCATCATCTTGTTACGTTACAGTACATTTCAGAAAAACAAAGATTGTACAAGTCTGCACATTAAGAGATTAGCTGCAACCAAAGATCCGAATACTCTGACACAGGGGTCTGCAACTATATCTTTGAAACAGGGTGGGAATATGAAAACAACTTCTAATAATATTTTTTCTTTCTCGTCTCTCCTAACACCTCAATGCTTATTTGCAAGTTTCTCAACACATATATCATTGTTGGAACCTTAGAACCGAAATTTCTTGAATTGATAAAATATTATTAGAGATTGGGAGAAACTAATTTCCCAGTCATTACAATTTTAGAGATTGGGAGAAACTAGACTCTCAACATAAGGATACACTTTAAGGTCTTTAAAATATTGGCCCGCTAAGAGATCCTTGAATGTGTTCTCCTTTTCGTTGTATAAAACCACAGTTTTTTTTCAAATTTAGCATAATATCACCATTTGTAGATATGCATATCGGTTTCAGATACGAATCACGTGTTATTAGTTGATTCATGTATGGGATGGCGAACAGTTTTGTCCATGAAATTTCCACACCACATCCTGTCATTATCCATAAATCAGCACGAGTATTTTTAAATTGACAGAGTACAGAAAGACTTTTGCCAAAAGTGCCCAAGGTCCAATTGTATACACCATCTCCAAACTGTGGCTTCAAAACTTCCCGCCAGGTCTCTGTTTTTATATCAAGAGACACGATAATCTTCTTATGCAATTGAGGACTAACACTCCAGTATATAGATCTATTTGCGAAATTTCCATCTTCAAAACCAGGTGTAGACCTATAATAACGTACTAATCTAAAAGGAAAATCTCCAATCATCCTCCAATAATCACATTTAGTGCTATACACGAAAACTTTGTATTCATAATGAGTACGAGATTTATCAGATTGATTATAATTGGGATGAGCAGGAGAGATAGCAAATACGTTTAAATCATCATTCGATTCATTATAGAAAAATCCGTACTTTGTACTCGGGATGAAACCAATGCGATCAAGTTTGGGAAGTTTTCTCAATTTTCTAGTGGACGGGTTCCACAAAAATAATCGATAAGCTATAAACCAATCCCTTACAACAACCAATCCATTACAATAACCCAATATACGGTTAATATAGAGATTTCTGTACTGGGAAGTCTTAGTAAAGGGCTCATGAGGCAGAGAATTCAAGGAACAAGTCCAAAGATCAAACCATGGGTTATCACAGGGAAACTCATAAGTCCGATCAGCTAATATGAGACCATGACGAGTAAAGTGAGGGTCATTAGTTGATATAGAGAGGTGAGTTTTGATAAAATCATGATTAGATATCACAGACAACCAAGACTTACAAACAGATTTTATGATCCAAAGAGTCTTCGCCCGAAGCCTTAAGAATATGTTGTACATGATAATCTCATGAGTTTTGACGAAACAAGGACTAGAAATAAGAGACAACCATGACTTACAAACTGACCTTAACCGCAAAATGTCCTTCACAGAAAACTTTGCGAAAATGGTGTTTATGATATCTTGTGGAAGTCTCGAGAGTTTGCCATTATGGTTAGGGTTTGGAGTTTTACGAGTTTTCATCATCAAGTCGCTTGTCTGAGAAAGAGAAGAAAATCTATGGCGGTGGAATAATGTAAAGTGTATACCCTATAACCCGTTGTATGTGGATAAATTTATGGGTATCAAATTGAACATTTGTTAAAGTTAGAAAAAATTTCAACAATAATATTTTAAAATTTTATACACTTTTAATACAAGCAAAAAACAATTTAACGAAAATATGTAGCGGTCGAATAAAAAAAACCTATTATGAGTACCTTTCCATATTCCTAGAAAATAGGTGGGGTGGATAAAATTCAAGATTACCAAATATCTCTCTCATGCATTCATATAAATTTCACAAATGAAAGGGTGTAATTTGAAAATATTTTACTCGTTTCTAATTAGCAATATTACCGAGACAGAAAATGCAGAATTGACTTGGGACTAGTCGTGAACATATACAAAAAGTTCCTGAGGTAAAATATCAAACAACAGAAAAATAAAGCATGATTAAAATGATTGCTGTCAAGTGTCATGTCGTCTGCGACGGTGCAACCTTAGATCTTTACAATTCAAGTAACAGAGCTCTAACCGATCCTCAAATATGTTATCCTTAATTAGAGTTGTAGAGTACAATGGTAAAATCTAATTGCACCAGATATGCGGATCGGTTTTAGATACGTGTTCTTTATTTTACTACTCCCTCCGTCCCGATTTAATTGTCCAGTTTACTTTTTACACGTATTTTAAGGTGCAAATAAAATAGATATGCAGATCGGTTTTAGATACACGTTCTTTATTCCCACCAATGTGATCCCCATTACTACTATTCCCTCCATCCCGATTTAATTGTCCAATTTACTTTTTGCACGTATTTTAAGATGCAAATAAAACAGAGCTCCATAATTTTTTTAATACTGAAATTTTATTCAGAAAAAGAAAATTTGAAAAATAAAGCTATTTTTTATTACCTCCTTAAATATATGCTTGTAAAAAGTAATGTGGATAATAAAATTAGGACAAATGGAGTAAGTTGTACTTGGAATGACATTCTTGCTGTATTACTGCGGTTGATTCCTGGTTTTATAACGATTAAAGGAAATATTTGAAATTTAATATTTTTTTCTCTCTAAGAAACAGAAAGTGTTTATAGTCAATCTATTTCAAACGTCGGCTCTATTATATGTAACTGAACCTTTAAACACAGTGAAGAGATAATTCTG
Organism: Kitagawia praeruptora; assembly: GCA_037693485.1. NCBI lineage: Eukaryota > Viridiplantae > Streptophyta > Magnoliopsida > Apiales > Apiaceae > Kitagawia > Kitagawia praeruptora. The sequence goes on from CM075347.1 coordinate 15,756,476, forward strand.
AACATATTGGACTAGGGCTGTAATCCGAGTCGAGCTGCTCGCGAGCAGTTCGAGCTCGAACTCGTTTAACAGCAGCTCGGCTCGACTCGACTCGTTAACGAGTCGAACTCGAGCACAAGATCGGGCTCGTTTAACTAAACGAGCCGGCTCGGCTCTACTCGACTCGTTAAACGAGCCGAATTCGGTCACAAGATCAGGCTCGTTTAAGTGTAAATTTACACGAGCCCGCTCGACCGACTCGTTTAAATAGGCTCGTTTAGCTAAACGAGCCGGCTCGGCTCGGCTCGACTCGTTAAACGAGCCGAGTTCGGTCACAAGATTAGGCTCGTTTAGTTAAACGAGCTGGCTCGACTCGTGAAAAAAAACTCGACTCGAATTGATACTCGGCTCGGCTCGAATGACAGCCCTATATTGGACACAGATGATAGTATTTTGTCCTAAACCCAATCATGTATGATGAGTTAAGAAATACTTTCATGTAATCTTATTTGATTTTATTTATATTAATAAAAGACTTGTTGTTTTTATTATGGGCTTTAACTATTTAAAGTGTTTAAATAAGAAGTTCCATAGTTTAGAGTAAAGCTTCTAGAATTATAATGAGATGATAATAATGAGATCTAGAAGATGATAACACTAAACTTAAATAATTCCCGATCGTAGGATAACTAATTGGGATCCATCATGTATGCGATGTTATGTACTAGAGCTGATGTTGCTCATTCACTTAGTGTGACGAGCAGATATCAGTCTAACCCAGGTGAAGAACACTGGAAAGCAGTGAAGAACATATTGAAGTACTTGAGAAGGACTAAAGATGTTTTTCTTGTTTTTGGTGGATCTGAATTGAAAATTGAGGGTTATACTGACTCTAGTTTTCAATCAGAAGGCGATGGTAGCAGATCCCAGTCAGGGTATGTATTTACTCTAAATGGGGGAGCAATTAGTTGGAAGAGTTCCAAACAGCCTACAACGGCTGACTCCACAGCGGAAGCGGAATATATAGCTGCATGTGAAGCTGCAAAGGAAGCTGTCTGGATGAGGAAATTTGTTTCTGATTTGGGAGTAGTTCCTAGCATTGAGGATCCTATAGTGTTGTATTGTGATAACAACGCTGCGATAGCTCAAGCTAAGGAACCAAGATCCCATAAGAATTCCAAACACGTGTTGCGGCGCTTTCATCTGATTCGAGAGATCATAGAAAGAGGGGATGTCAACATCGTAAGAATTGACACACATAACAACATAGCGGACCCATTTACTAAGGCATTGTCTCAGGCTCACTTTGATCGACATAGAGATAAGATGGGTATAAGATACCAGAGTGATTGGCTTTAGTACAAGTGGGAGTTTGATAGTATTTTGTCCTAAACCCAATCATGTATGATGAGTTAGGAAATACTTTCATGTAATCTTATTTGATTTTATTTATATTAATAAAAGACTTGTTGTTTTTATTACGGGCTTTAACTATTTAAAGTGTTTAAATAAGAAGTTCCATAGTTTAGAGTAAAGCTTCTAGAATTATAATGAGATGATAATAATGAGATCTAGAAGATGATAACACTAAACTTAAATAGTTCCCGATCGTAGGATAACTAATTGGGAGTTAGTCAATCCGTAAAGATCGGTACATACTATGCTTGCTTCCTCGGAAGGATGTCTGTTCTCATAGACATTCGTGTGGTGACACTATAGCTAGTATGTAGGTGCTTATTGGAGAATAAGTTCACTGAACGTGACTTGATCAAATGAACGACTAATGGAGTTTACTCACGTGTTAATAGTTGTTCATAAGTTGATGGTGGTACAAGTGTCCTTAGACTTGAGACCGTTAAAGTAATCTTATATACAATGAACTATGTTTTGGTTTAGTTCTAAGTCCTCAAGGGACAATCATTAGTTCTATTCCGGGTATAGGAATTTGTATATGAAGATAGTTAACGATCGATAAAGAATCTACCCCTTTCAGTAAAAGAAAGTGAATATCCTATGATGTTCTTACTATGTTAGTTCTGGAATCTCTGGCCAGAGTAATTGAAGTTAGAAAGAGTTTCTAATTCAAATGAACTAGACATAATGTATAAGAAATTATATGATTAAATTAAATAGGCTTGACACGCGTTCCATGCCTTGTATTTAATCGGGATATTGTCGGGTAGAAGGAATTGATTGTACGGTAACCATTTGCTGAATAGGTTTTATATATTCTAAGCAATGAATTCATATTATCCGGATAGTCGCGATATATTGAAAAGTATCACTCACGATGTAGAATAAATATTAATTACTTATGTAATTATATTTAACGAATTAATTAGTAATTCGTATAAGTAATAATAAATAGTTTATTATTATTTATTTCTACTACCGGCTTAATATTGAACCTAAAGGGTCACACCATAAAAAGGTTAAATATTTATAGATGATGAGAATAATTAATAATGGCTATGAATTATTTATTTATTGAATAAATAATTAATTAGCAATTATTTATAATTTATTAAATGAGATTTAATAGATTATAAATAAATTAAGAAAAGTTCTTAATAATTATTAATTACAAAATTTAGTTTGAGAAATTAAATTTATGAGAGAATTATTTTCAGAATGGGATTAATAATTAAAAAGGTTTTAATTATTAAATGATTATTTAATTAGATAAAGTAAAGACTTTATTTCTTTAAATATCAATCATTCCAAGAGTTGGAAGATACAATACATCAAACACATAACACAAAACATCCCAGGGATTTTGAGAGGATTATTGAGAGCTTTTGAAGTTCATCAAAATCATTCCAAATCATTTTAATAATTTTCTCAATTGTTCTTAATCTACTATATGATATTTGATCTTGGTGGATACCATTAGAGCACTCCACACTTGAGGGGTGATTGCTGGAAATCAAAGATACATTCATAACAATCCCAGGAAAGCTATCAAGGTATTTTTCTTGTGTTCATACAATTTTTAAATCTATATACATGATTAATTAGGTTTTTATGCAAGTAAATGTGATTTACACTTCCGCTACGGTCATAAATTCCTTCAATGGTATCAGAGCATAGGTTGCATGTATATAGATCCCAGAAAAAATTTCGGAATTTTTCAAGCTTGTATGAATTAGTTATGGATTTTTGAAGTTCATGGAGGCTATAATCAAATTAATTACGAATTAATTAATAAATTATTTTTAAAATAATTTTGATCACTGATATATTTTCTACAAGTGCTGTAGAAGTCCCAGAAAAAGTTTCATAATTTTCCCATGTATAGATTATTTATTATTGATTTTTAAAGAGTTTAGAAATTAATAAATAATAATCTGTTTTATAAATATATATATTATTTATAAAATATGTAGATGGGTGATTAAAGTTGGGGGCCCAAAAGGATATTTTGGGCTGTTAAAGTGGGCTGGTGGGCTGATTATATATATATATATATATATATATATATATATAGGCTAGTGGTCAAATAGAAACCAATCTTAGAATAGAAACTAGAAACCAACACTAAATAAATTATATTTCATTCATTCTAATGGCCCCGCCAGGGGCACCTTCACAAAAAGTGTTTAAAATTATTGGCTCCATCCACCCAAAAAAAAAAAAAAAAAAAAAAAATTACTGTTCACGCTGACGTCACTGCCACGTCAGCAGTGAACAGTAATTTTTTTTTTTTTTTTTTTTTTGCTGGATGGAGCCAAGAATATTATGAACTTTTTGTATTGGGGTACCCCTAATTTGGTCATTAGATTAGCTTGAAATATTTAATTTATGTTTAGTTTCTAGTTTCTATTCTAATTTAGTTTCTATTAGAACAAGACCCTATATATATATATATATATATATTAATTAATCTGCCGACAGACTGAAATCAGAATTCAGTGCGTATAGCTGCGGTCCGCGCGTGGGCATCACGCGCTGGCGGCTCACGCGCCTCGCGTGCATCCCACGCGCCGGGTCGGATTCCGGGTCCGGGTCGGGTCGGATCTCGGTCGGGTAGTGGGCCGGGTCGGATGCTGACGTCAGCATGACGTCATCGGTGTGTAACGCAACTGTTGAATGCGTTACTGGAGATATATGATATTTTTGGCTTATAACGCATTCTGGTAATGCGTTACAGGGCCTGTAGATGACAGAAATGGTCCTGATTCGTATTTTGATTTTTCCCGTTGATCCGTAACTCCGTTTGAGGCGTATAATATATCGTTGGATTCGTTTTTCCGAGACGGATCTAATGGAGTGGTCAAATAAATTTTAAAAATTAATTTTAAAATGGTTATAGCTTCCGGAAGTGTTTTAAAGCCCGTTTTAATTGTGTTAAAATGCTTTAAAATACTAATATTGTTTCATATAAATGTTTAACAATGTTTAACATGATATAACATGTTTGCCTAAATATATGTGTGCATAGAAATGCCATGAGATGATATATTTAGTTTTATATATCGTATATAATTGCATGTTTGTCTTTAGGTTTTAACGAAAACGTTTCGTAACCTAAACAATATAAAATCCCTCGTTATTTAATATCAAGTAATAAAATGGCCAATGTCACAACGGGCTTGTGTCGGTCATAGCCTTCCAACATGGTAGAAAGTAATTCTTAGTTTTGAGCTTTGTCATTTCGTGCTACAGCCGAGGGCTTCGTTTTCAAAATAGGAATTACTTGTCTATTACATGAAATGCGTATAATTAATTAGAATCCAATTGTCGTTACGTGCTACAGCCGTGGGCTATTGAGATCTTATTAATTTAACGAGATGTTGGGTCTCACTTGACTTAGAATATTGAATTTAGACGAGCTACAGCCGTGATTCAATGATTCAAGAGGCTAAATGGAATTAGGGAATAACATGAGATGTAATTGATAAAGAGTTATCTTCCTATGGAACATTACATAGCGTTTCGTGCTACAGCCGAGGTTATATAATGGAAAGTAGGATCCCTATTCTCACATGCATTGAGAATGCTTAAGTTATACTTTTGAGGGTTGTATAATTTTAATAAAACTGTGGGAGCCACCTATGAATAAAGACCCGATTCATAAGGTGTTATAATAAAGTTGGATATCTACTAATGTTGTTATGTATTCACAAATTTCAGATTTATAGATCATGTCTTCTACTCTATCACTCCGTAGCATACTTGATGGGAACAAATTGACTGGTCCCAATTATGCTGATTGGCTTCGAAACCTGAGAATCGTTCTCAGGGCTGAGAAGAAGGATTATGTGCTTGACTCGCCTTTACCTGTACCTCCTTCTGATGAAGCACTTTTCCCTGAACGAGAAGTGTATAATGAATGGTAAGATGCTGCTAATGTTGCTCAATGTGTCATGCTAGCATCCATGACACCTGAGTTACAGAAGTAACATGAGCGTATGGATGCTCCTACCATTCTGATACATCTACGGGAGCTTTATGATGTACAAGGGAGAACCGCTCGATATGATATATCGAAAGAGCTATTCCAATGTAGAATGGCTGAAGGGTCGTCTGTGAATGACCATGTGCTTAAGATGATCAATCTGATTGAGCATCTAGGGCAGTTAGGTTTTGTCATGGATGGGGAGTTAAACCAAGATTTAGTCTTGCAGTCACTCCCGGATTCGTTCTCGCAGTTCGTTATGAACTTTCACATGAACAAGCTGGATGTCAGCTTAGCTGAGCTCCACAACATGCTGAAAACTGCTGAGGCGAATTTTCCCTCCAAAAGGGGTTCTGTTCTTATGATCGGTGCCAGTACCTCTACTAAGAGGAAGAGGAAATGGAAGCCGAAGAATAAGAAAAAGGGTGAGAAAAAGCCTGTTCCACCAAAGGCTGACCCGAAAAGCAAAGGAGTTTGCTTCCACTGTAACAAGGTGGGTCACTGGAAGAGGAACTACAATGTTTACCTTGCAGAGTTAAAGAATAAGAAGGGCAATGAGATTACCGCTTCTGATTCAGGTATGTTCATGATTGAACTAAATATGTCTTTAAGTCAGATTTCTACTTGGGTATTGGATACTGCTTGTGGGTCTCATATATGCAATTCGTTGCAGGGACTAAAGCAAAGTAGATCTCTGGGGGAAGATGAAGTGATTCTATTGATGGGCAATGGAGCAAGAGTTGCTGCTGCAGCTGTAGGATCATTTCCTTTGCATATGCCTACGGGCAAAACTATTGTGTTGAATAAATGTTATTATGTACCATCAATTGTAAGAAATATTGTTTCTATTCCTGTACTTGATTCGGATGGTTTTACATTTATTGTTGAGAATAATAAATGTTTAATTAAGAGAAACAATATTATTTATGAATACGGTACATTACATAATGGTTTGTATATATGTGACTTAGAACATAATTTGTTTCAAATTGAACAACCAAATAATAAAAGAAAAAGAGATAATAAAAATCCAACTTATTTATGGCACTGCAGACTAGGTCATATTAGTGAGAACAGACTTCGCACATTACATAAGGATAAGTTATTAGAACATTTTGATTTTGAATCATATCCTACATGCGAGTCTTGTCTCATGGGTAAAATGACTAAATCTCCATTTACTGGACATGGAGAGAGAGCTGCGGGGTTGTTAGACTTGGTACACACAGATGTGTGTGGACCAATGTCAACAAGTGCTAGAGGAGGATTTTCATACTTCATTACTTTTACGGATGATCGATCCAGTTTAGGATATGTATATCTTATGAAATACAAATCCGAAGCTTTTGAAAAGTTCAAGGAATATAGAAATGAAGTAGAAAAAAAACCGCACGTAGTATAAAAGTTCTTCGATCAGATCGAGGAGGTGAGTACTTAAGCGGAGAGTTTTTAGGTTATCTTAAAGAAAATGGTATAGTTTCTCAATGGACCTCTCCCTATACTCCACAATTAAATGGAGTATCTGAGAGAAGGAATCGTACTCTATTAGATATGGTAAGGTCCATGATGAGCTTTACTGATCTTCCAGTATCACTATGGGGTTATGCTTTAGAGACGTCAGCGTATTTACTGAACAAGGTGCCTTCTAAATCGGTTTTCACGACCCCACATGAGATGTGGAGTAGGAAGAAACCAAGTCTTAAACATGTTAAGGTTTGGGGGTGTCCAGCTTATGTCAAGAAAGTTGAACATGATAAGTTGGAACCTAGATCTGTGAAATGCAGTTTTGTGGGATATCCTAAAGAAGGTCATGAATATTATTTCTATGATCCTTCTGATCAAAGGATATTTGTTTCTAGACACGCACACTTCTTAGAGGAACAGTTCCTCCTTGATAGAAACAGTGAGAGAAATATTGAACTTGATGAAGTTCAAGAAACACAAAATGCAACGATTAGAGAAGAAGTACCTGTTCAGAAAGAACAACCTTCTGTAGAAAAACCTTTACGTAAGTCAGAGAGAGTGTCCCGCCCAATCGAAAGATATTACGGGCTTGTCATTGAAAATGATGATGATTTGTCATTTGTTGATGATGAGGACCCTATGACTTATGAAGAGGCTGTGAGTTGTAATGACTCAGAGAAATGGCAGGATGCCATGAAATCCGAAATGGACTCGATGTATATAAACCAAGTGTGGACTTTGGTTGAGGCACCTGAAGGAGTTAAACCCATTGGGTGCAAATGGATATACAAACGAAAGTTAGGAGCAGATGGCCAGGTGGAGACCTATAAGGCCAGGCTTGTGGCAAAAGGATTCAAACAAAGACAAGGGATTGACTTTGATGAAACCTTTTCGCCTGTAGCCTTGCTCAAATCCATTAGGATTTTGCTTGCAATTGCAGCCTACTATGATTACGAGATCTGGCAAATGGACGTAAAGACGGCCTTCCTCAATGGGAAACTTGAAGAGGAAGTGTATATGACACAGCCAGAGGGTTTTGTTTCCAGTGGAAACGAAAATCTAATATGTAGACTGCTTCGAACCATATATGGTTTGAAGCAAGCTTCTCGAAGATGGAACATCCGTTTTGATGAGACAATCAAAGAGTTTGATTTTATCAAAAACTTAGATGAACCATGTATTTACAAGAAGGTTAGTGGGAGCGCGGTAACATTTCTTATATTGTATGTGGATGACATACTTATAATAGGAAATGATATACTCAAGGTCTGGCTATCAAAGAACTTCACTATGAAGGACTTGGGAGAGGCATCCTATATTTTAGGGATGAAGATCTATAGAGATAGATCTAATCGAACGATTGGCCTATCCCAAGGTACATACATCGATAAAGTTCTAAAACGGTTTAGCATGGAGAACTCGAAAAGAGGTCTCATTCCTATTAGTCATGGGATTACTCTTTCCGAGAAGATGTCTCCAAAGACATATGAGGAAAGGGTGCGCATGAGTAGGATTCCTTATGCCTCGGCAATAGGATCCATCATGTATGCGATGTTATGTACTAGAGCTGATGTTGCTCATTCACTTAGTGTGACGAGCAGATATCAGTCTAACCCAGGTGAAGAACACTGGAAAGCAGTGAAGAACATATTGAAGTACTTGAGAAGGACTAAAGATGTTTTTCTTGTTTTTGGTGGATCTGAATTGAAAATTGAGGGTTATACTGACTCTAGTTTTCAATCAGAAGGCGATGGTAGCAGATCCCAGTCAGGGTATGTATTTACTCTAAATGGGGGAGCAATTAGTTGGAAGAGTTCCAAACAGCCTACAACGGCTGACTCCACAGCGGAAGCGGAATATATAGCTGCATGTGAAGCTGCAAAGGAAGCTGTCTGGATGAGGAAATTTGTTTCTGATTTGGGAGTAGTTCCTAGCATTGAGGATCCTATAGTGTTGTATTGTGATAACAACGCTGCGATAGCTCAAGCTAAGGAACCAAGATCCCATAAGAATTCCAAACACGTGTTGCGGCGCTTTCATCTGATTCGAGAGATCATAGAAAGAGGGGATGTCAACATCGTAAGAATTGACACACATAACAACATAGCGGACCCATTTACTAAGGCATTGTCTCAGGCTCACTTTGATCGACATAGAGATAAGATGGGTATAAGATACCAGAGTGATTGGCTTTAGTACAAGTGGGAGTTTGATAGTATTTTGTCCTAAACCCAATCATGTATGATGAGTTAGGAAATACTTTCATGTAATCTTATTTGATTTTATTTATATTAATAAAAGACTTGTTGTTTTTATTACGGGCTTTAACTATTTAAAGTGTTTAAATAAGAAGTTCCATAGTTTAGAGTAAAGCTTCTAGAATTATAATGAGATGATAATAATGAGATCTAGAAGATGATAACACTAAACTTAAATAGTTCCCGATCGTAGGATAACTAATTGGGAGTTAGTCAATCCGTAAAGATCGGTACATACTATGCTTGCTTCCTCGGAAGGATGTCTGTTCTCATAGACATTCGTGTGGTGACACTATAGCTAGTATGTAGGTGCTTATTGGAGAATAAGTTCACTGAACGTGACTTGATCAAATGAACGACTAATGGAGTTTACTCACGTGTTAATAGTTGTTCATAAGTTGATGGTGGTACAAGTGTCCTTAGACTTGAGACCGTTAAAGTAATCTTATATACAATGAACTATGTTTTGGTTTAGTTCTAAGTCCTCAAGGGACAATCATTAGTTCTATTCCGGGTATAGGAATTTGTATATGAAGATAGTTAACGATCGATAAAGAATCTACCCCTTTCAGTAAAAGAAAGTGAATATCCTATGATGTTCTTACTATGTTAGTTCTGGAATCTCTGGCCAGAGTAATTGAAGTTAGAAAGAGTTTCTAATTCAAATGAACTAGACATAATGTATAAGAAATTATATGATTAAATTAAATAGGCTTGACACGCGTTCCATGCCTTGTATTTAATCGGGATATTGTCGGGTAGAAGGAATTGATTGTACGGTAACCATTTGCTGAATAGGTTTTATATATTCTAAGCAATGAATTCATATTATCCGGATAGTCGCGATATATTGAAAAGTATCACTCACGATGTAGAATAAATATTAATTACTTATGTAATTATATTTAACGAATTAATTAGTAATTCGTATAAGTAATAATAAATAGTTTATTATTATTTATTTCTACTACCGGCTTAATATTGAACCTAAAGGGTCACACCATAAAAAGGTTAAATATTTATAGATGATGAGAATAATTAATAATGGCTATGAATTATTTATTTATTGAATAAATAATTAATTAGCAATTATTTATAATTTATTAAATGAGATTTAATAGATTATAAATAAATTAAGAAAAGTTCTTAATAATTATTAATTACAAAATTTAGTTTGAGAAATTAAATTTATGAGAGAATTATTTTCAGAATGGGATTAATAATTAAAAAGGTTTTAATTATTAAATGATTATTTAATTAGATAAAGTAAAGACTTTATTTCTTTAAATATCAATCATTCCAAGAGTTGGAAGATACAATACATCAAACACATAACACAAAACATCCCAGGGATTTTGAGAGGATTATTGAGAGCTTTTGAAGTTCATCAAAATCATTCCAAATCATTTTAATAATTTTCTCAATTGTTCTTAATCTACTATATGATATTTGATCTTGGTGGATACCATTAGAGCACTCCACACTTGAGGGGTGATTGCTGGAAATCAAAGATACATTCATAACAATCCCAGGAAAGCTATCAAGGTATTTTTCTTGTGTTCATACAATTTTTAAATCTATATACATGATTAATTAGGTTTTTATGCAAGTAAATGTGATTTACACTTCCGCTACGGTCATAAATTCCTTCAATGGTATCAGAGCATAGGTTGCATGTATATAGATCCCAGAAAAAATTTCGGAATTTTTCAAGCTTGTATGAATTAGTTATGGATTTTTGAAGTTCATGGAGGCTATAATCAAATTAATTACGAATTAATTAATAAATTATTTTTAAAATAATTTTGATCACTGATATATTTTCTACAAGTGCTGTAGAAGTCCCAGAAAAAGTTTCATAATTTTCCCATGTATAGATTATTTATTATTGATTTTTAAAGAGTTTAGAAATTAATAAATAATAATCTGTTTTATAAATATATATATTATTTATAAAATATGTAGATGGGTGATTAAAGTTGGGGGCCCAAAAGGATATTTTGGCCTGTTAAAGTGGGCTGGTGGGCTGATTATATAATATATATATATATATATATATATATATATATATATATATATATATATTAATTAATCTGCCGACAGACTGAAATCAGAATTCAGTGCGTATAGCTGCGGTCCGCGCGTGGGCATCACGCGCTGGCGGCTCACGCGCCTCGCGTGCAAGGAACACGGTGACGCAGACAAGTTTGTTATCCTATTTTGGACTCTAGTGATGTACTGCATACTTGTGTAGTTGAAATATCAGCATATGGGATAGGGATTAGGATGTATGATTAACAATAGAAATGGGTACGGGATCCAAACATTGCTGATCTCTCCATTTTTCTCTGTGTTCATACACCATTCTCCCAGATTTTCTGCAATGTTGCTTGTTTTGTAAATTAAAATACATTATCATGGTACTGTCAGAGAGATCGAGGTCGATGCAAAGATGTACTAAAAAAATTTCTTCTTACATTCCTCACTAAACCGTATCTAGAATCAAATAACAAATAGTACATTTTTTCCCGTCAGTGTTGTTTGCCAAAGTCCTATAGTCTTCTCTGTTCAATTTCTTTCTCCTTAGCGATTACCTCTTTTCCACTATCCGGCTCTCCAGCTAACCATCAAGTTTATGCTGCCTTTTCGAAACCTCGGGACAAAATTATAGCCCTTGATCTTCCTCATGGTGAACATATTTCACATGGTTATCAGGTGCATATAAACAAGCATGCGCACATTTATTGATTTACAGATATAGAAAGATCAAATAAGTGATTATGACTAATAATAACGAATCTAAACTACTTTGCTGTAATTTTATTTTGTTTATATAACCTGTGAATAATCATCTTGGGTAATCTTCTAGCCTTCTGGTTTGCAAATTAAATTTGCCAGTGTCAGCGATTAATTTAATTTTGTGCAGCATCAAGACTTGGTTTGTTACTGCAGTTGGAGAATAGTGCCTTACTCTTTGGGTCAATGCTGTTGGCGCCAGTGGTTATGCTCGTTTGCAAAGATATGAACGTATCGGCAAAGTAAATATCCAGGTTGAGCACATATTTTGAACTTGTCAATTTGTTTCATCATTAGTTTCTTGGCCTTGTGGAACCATGAATATCATCTCCTTTTGAATATCAGATGTTCTGACAACTTGAACTCACAAGACACTGAGCGGTGGTCGCGTGGAGCAATGATTTTCTGTAAGAAGGAATTAAAAGCAATAAACAAAAGGTGAAGAAGTGAGTTGTCATTTATTATAAATATATGTAGTAGACATTTTCTATCTGTTTTTGCAATGTTCAGGTCTGTCTTGGACTTCTGATCTGATCTTTCAGATTTTCTTGTATCTACTGTTGGAGAAGAAACTTGGCGGTATCTTGATAACTAGATTGCTCTGTTGTATACAGTACAATTTAATACTTCTAGTTTTTTTAATACCTGCTTTGACAAGTTATTTATATATTGTCATGCTATGTTTGATTCTCCTCAAAATTAATATCGATGAACTGCACTTCTAGAAGTATTAAATTGTACTGTATACAATAGAGCAATCTAAAGAGTTTTACGAAGCATACTGCATTTTTGAGAACAAAGACAGGAGGTAAAGAGACACCAGAACACACACTCAAAGATATATTATCATTCCTGAGATTAATCATACAATGAGTGGAGCTTATAACTTAGACTACTAACTAACTCTGACATAGGACAAGAGATACTCTTTGTCTCATATCATAACTACTTAATGAAGCTGAAGTACAGACAGTACAAACAAACTTTAACTACTAGCTACTACATCTACTACATAAGACAAATGACAATAAACAGAAATAGGACCTAATGGATGTGTAGCACTTAATTGATGATAGGTGATAAGATAGGTAGTTCCATTACTCCCCCTCAAGTGGAGTGGAGGATTTGTCTGAGACTCCAAACTTGCTGAGTAAGTGAGAGTGCTGCTTCACTGAGAGTTGCTTTGTTAGCAGATCAGCCACCTGGGCATAGGAGGGAACATGTTGAGTCTGGATGGCACCTGAGTTGATTTGATCTATGACATAATGACAATCTATTTCAATGTGCTTGGTTCGCTCATGTAGCACAGGGTTGGCAGAGATTGAGATAGCTCCCTGGTTATCACATTTGAGAACAGTTGGTGGCAAGTTGTTGATGCCCAAGTCCTTGAACAAATTTGCTAGCCAAGTAATTTCACAAGAAGCAAGAGCCATGGCTCTATACTCGGCTTCTGCGGACGACCTAGCCACTATAGTTTGCTTTTTTGTCTTCCATGACACTGGAGATTTGCCAAATAGGATGCAGAAGCCTGAAGTTGATTTCCTAGAGACGGGGCAACTTGCCCAATCACTGTCACAATAGGCAGTTAGTTGGGCACTTGATGCTGCAGCAAATAGGATTCCTTGACTTGTAGTGCCTCTGAGATACCTTAACACCCTTTATGCAGCCTGCATGTGGATGTTGGTAGGACTGTGCATGAACTGAGTTAAAGTATGAACAGCAAATGTGAGGTCTGGCCTTGTTACTGTCAAGTAAATTAACTTCCCCAGAAGTCTTTGATATGTATGAGGGTTTGACAGTAGTTCTCCTTTGTCAATAGACAATTTGAGGTGCACATCCATAGGCAGCTTTAGTGGCGATGCAGAGGCCATGCCAAATTCCTTCAACATATCTTCTGTGTAATTACTTTGAGAGACAAAGATTCCAGTTTCACTTCTTGTAATTTCGAGACCAATAAAATAACTTGCAGAGCCCATATCTTTCATGTGAAATTTCTTGGATAGGTCTGATTTAAGTGCCTCTATTTGATGCTCAGAGTTTCCAGTGATAAGTATGTCATCGACATATACCAAAATTACAGTAATAGAGTCTTCAGTGTTGTAGGTGAACAAGTTGTAGTCATTCTTGGACTGAGAGTAACCTGACTCCATGAGAGTGATTGCCAACTTTGAAAACCATAATCTAGGTGCTTGTTTAAGGCCATATAATGCCTTCTTTAGTTTGCAGACAAGATGGACTGCATGATCAGCCTTGTTATGTCCAGTTTGTGTTGAAATTCGGCTCCCTAGCCCTGTATATCCTTCAGGAAACTTCATATTGACTGTTTCTTCCAATTCTCCATGCAAGAATGCATTTTTAACGTCCATTTGATAGAGATTCCAACCTTGCATAGCAGCAATAGCAAGAAGTGCTCTAACAGTTGCCATTTTAGCAACTGGAGCAAATGTTTCCATGTAATCCACCCCATACTTCTGTTTGCAGGCTAAAATCACTAATCGTGCTTTGTGTCTTTCAATGGTGCCATCTGGATGATACTTAGTTTTGAACAACCACCTGCATCCTATAGCTGTCTTGTTGGCAGGGAGTGGGACAATTTCCCAAGTGCCATTTTCTTCAAGTGCACTCAATTCTTCGTTCATTGCAGTTTGCCAATGAGGATGTATCACTGCATCTTTGAAGTTAATGGGATCAGGTGACTTTGACATGGCTGCCAAGAAGCATTGGAAGTCAGGGGCGACATAATATTCTGTCACAGTAGCAATATTTGCTGCAGATTGACTAATATAGTCCTTCATCCAAATTGGTTGTGTGCTAACTCGAGTTGATCTTCTAAGAGAAGTCTCTGTAGGTGGTGTTGACTGAGATGTTTGAGGAGAAGGCTGCATTTCATTCTCATCATCAGTCTGGATTTCAGACTCCATATCTGGATCTTCAGTGTACCGAGAAGGAGTGTGATCTGGCATTTGTACAAGTAGGGGTTGAAGATAGACATCATTAGCATTGTTCATAGGAAAAATGCTTTTATTGAAGATAACATCCCTTGAAATCAAGGTTGTGTTATCCAAAAGATTCAACAATCTGAACCCCTTATGATTTGGTGGATAGCCAAGGAAAACACAAGGGATTCCCCTTGGTGAGAATTTATCCTTGGATGGTTGCTGATTATAAGCAAATGCAATGCAGCCAAACGCCTTGAACTCCTCATAAGTAGGCTGTTCTTTGAATAACAGTTCATAGGGGGTCTTGAAATTCAGAACAGAACTAGGAAGTCTGTTGATAATGTATACTGCTGTTAGCACAAAGTCTCCCCAATAATTCAGGCTTAATCCAGATTAAAACTTCAGGGTTCTTGCAACCTCCAAGACATGTCTGTGCTTCCTTTCAACTCTGGCATTCTGCTGGGGTATGTAGGCACATGACTTTTCATGTTTTATGCCTTTCTCAGTGAAGTAGCTTCTGCATGCCTTATCATCAAATTCCAAGGCGTTGTCTGATCTAAAAATTTTGACTGAGCATCCAAACTTGTTTGACATATAGTTGAGGAAGGCAGTCAGAGTACTTAGGTAGTCAGATTTCTTTTCTATAAGATATACCCAAGTCATTCTAGTGTAGTCGTCAACTAGAGTTAGGAAGTACCTAAATTTCCCTTTTGTTACCACCTTATAGGGACCCCAGATGTCTGTGTGTAAAAGATCAAAGGCCCTTTTAGCACGGGAGTCGCTCAATGAAAAAGGTTGTCTAGTGAATTTTGCCATGGGGCAGGTGATACAGACCTTGTCAAGGGTTGTGTGAATTGAGCTGAGAAAAGGTATGTGTTTCAGGACAGTGTTGGGGGCATGCCCTAATCTTAGGTGCCATGCATTGGGATTAGTAAGGGATTTGTGGGTTTGTGTTACAGAACCATTAGCACAGACAACAGGTTTGATTTTTACCTCATCATGAGCCTTAGGGGTCATTTGTTTACTCCTTAATGTGACTTAATGGACAAAATCTTAACGCTTAAGACATTAAGTTTGTTTGGCTCTAGTTTCTGTTGCTTCTGAACGATTAAAAACTTCTTAATCGTTGAGATTTAAAAACTTAGCCTAACGATTAAGAAAGCATTAGCCTATCCATTTTGTCTTGTTATTACAGGCACGTGTAGTTTTTTGACATTTATTTGCTTGTTCTATTTTTTATGCTAACATTATTTGCCTGTAAATTTTATTGTTTTACTATGTTGTACTTTCATAATATTTTTATCTTAGCATTTATGCTTCATAGAAACAATAAAATTGTAATTGTATTGTAATTATTTAAAATAACAAATCTGTTGGAGTAATAATTTTTAATAGTGTACAATAAAATAAAAATTAAAACTAAAAATTTAAATCTAGATTTATACATTAAATAATTAAATTATGAATAATTTATTTTTTCTAATAGATATTTTTACTTGTTTTTTTATATGTGATAGATGTATTTTATAGCATGATAATATTCATATTGTTAAATTATTACATTATAACATGATATATTTTAATAAAATGCACCTATAATCATAATTTATTAAATAATTATATTTAATTATATGGATGATGTTAAAAAAAATCATTCAGATGCTCAAAAAATTTTGTTCCAAACAATCTTATTCATTAAGATTATTCAGAAATCTTATTCATTCAAAATTTTAATCATTAAGATAAGTTCAATTCAGATTTCCCAAATGGCCCCTTAGTCTCAGTGGTGTGACTAAGATAATACAGCCCTTGTTTTATTTTCCCTACTGCCCTAACTCCCTTGGAGACAGAGTCCATCACAACACAAGTAGCAGGATAAAACATGACATCACAATTATTATCCTTAGCTAGTTTATGAACAGAAAGAAGGTTATGAGTAAATTGAGGAACATACATGACATTCAGCATTTTAAAGCCATTTTGAAGGTCTATATCACCAATATGTGTGATGCTTGTTGTGTCTCCAGTTGGAAGCTTTATCGTAACGTTTGCAGGAGCCAACCTTACATTGATGCTGGATTGAAGATGTCATGTGGTCGGTTGCCCCCGAGTCCATCACCCACCTTGTTCCTTTTAGTGAGGTACCTTCACTTTGAGCCATTCCATAGAACACACAATCCAGTTCTTCATCAGTTTCTGAGCCCTTTTGATGTGAAGTGCTCGTTGGAATAAGTTTGAGAATCTACTCCAATTATTGCGTTGTTATTGCAACATTTGGATCACTGCTTCCAACTGCCACATTGGCTCTCTTTGTGTCACTGTTTTTGCTGTTGGAGAATCTGGTGTTCGAGGTTCTAGTGTTTGACCACTTATTAGGCACCCTTTGGGTTGGTTTCTTGTACTGGTGATCAACATTGTATTTGAGGTGCCATCTGGGGTATCCAATGACATTCCAACATTTGTCATTGGAGTGACCTCTCCCCCCCACAATTGGAGCAGTGATAAGCACCCTTGTTTGCTGTTCCTTGGCTGTACATAGCTGCCATCTCAAGGTCAGGTGTAACTGCAGAGGTAAGAACTTCTCTTTGAGACTCTTCTTGCTGAATGACAGAACATGCTGTTTCAACCGATGGTAGAGGATCCATCATTAACAGTTGGCTTCGTTGAGAGCCATATTGTTCATCAAGACCATTCAAGAACTGGAAGAGTTTGGACTCCTCCTTCATTGCCTCAATGGCTTGTAGTAAGCCAGTAATTTCAGTGGTGACTGTGGTGACAGTAGGAAGAGTGTGCATAGCTTCAATCTCTTCCCAGAGACCACTCATCGAAGTGAAATAATCATTGACACTAGCCCCATTTTGTTTGACAACATACAGATCTCTAGTAAGCTTATATTTTTGTGACCCATTGATTAAGGAAAACCTTTTCTCAAGTTGTTTCCAAACCTCAGCAGCATTGTTGATAAACAAAACAGATTTTTTGATTGTATCAGAAAGATTGTTATGGAGCCAAGAGAGTACCAGATTGTTGCACGTTGTTTGCACTAATCACACAAGCGTACGTGGTCACAAGTAATACAGATATAAGTCAAGTTCGTTCCCACAGAGATCTGGTTTTTAATTCAGTTTTGTACCTATGCAACAATGTATGGTTATTATGCACTGCTAAGACAAATAACAAATTTGGGTTTTTAACTATCTAAATTAAACTAATGATGCAAATTTATAAAATTAAGAACTAATTAACTAAGAGAATTAAATCGAATTACTTCTGCAAGATAAACCATGGAATCCTAACTTCATTAAATACTTCCTTTAGAGATCATGCCTTAATCAATATATGTGATGGTTTTGATATCTGATCGGACAACACGAAACAAGTAAAAGTTACCTCTCGGTATACTATTACCAAACTACACATACATCCACAAAAGAGATAGAAGATGGGTAGACACCAAATATGCTTAGACCCTATATCTCTATAGAATTTGAAAACATAAAGGTTGAAGAACAAGTTATCCACATAGATCACATAGGGTAGCATAATATCTCTATTTACGCCACAAATCATGATGTTAAAACATCAACCTATCCTATGCTAGCATGGCAAGTTCTAAATCTCAAGATCCACTCTCGTTTCACAAGAGATTAACAAATTAGATGTTCATGACACATCTAAACACATGAAACACAACCATACGAGGATATCAATAATTCATCACACACATATCAAATAAGCAATCAACTACTAAATTCCATAATTAAATCCGTTAGGACCCCATGAAACGATTAGCTCATGATCGAACTTCTCATCGTCACGGGGTCTAATGAAAACATGATGTAAAACAAATACAATAATATAAATCTCTGGTGTGTGTTGTGTTCGTCGTATCTCTTTTTTGTGTCCCCAAGAGGTGTATTTATAGCCACAAGTGCCTCCTCAACCAAGTAATTACCGTCTTTGATTTAGGATAGAATTCCGGTAATTTTCCTTTCTTGAATGAAATATAATTGCAATTGCCATGTATAAGTCTGATTCTAGAAGCTTCTGGTCATCCAAGGTAATTCCACAATGATTAGAATTAGAAAACAATGCAATTTCCTTCTCAGAATGGGTTTCCAAAAGTTCTGGAATTTTCTGGCAGTGTTAGGTGCTCAAGACCACTTTAGAATGAAAGAGAATTCCGTTATCTTCGCGTGGACTGTAAGATCGCCCAAAACGGACTTGTAGAACTCAAGATATGGCCAAAACAAAAATCAGAAATTTTGGCTGATTTTCCCGCGCCAGCGCGCCCGCGCCGCCCGCCGCCTGCCGCGCGCTACTGTTCATTCCCGCGCGCCCGCACCCGAAATCAGCACAAATTAGGCGCGGCCGCGCCCGACCTACTGTTCATTTGCTGATTTTGCTCTATTTTCTTCGTTTTAACTCCGATTTTCATTCCGTTTCTTCCGGCACTCTCGCAATTTGATGTACTTTCATTCTTTAAGCTCAAAATCCACCAATTAAACATGGAACACATCATCCCACATCCGACTCTTATTCCTGCACAAATTCACTACAAACACATCAAAAACACCACATACTTGAGTCCAAGTCATCAATTCAAGCCGATACGAAGCATTCCAAGTGGATATAACATCCACTTATCACACGTGTCCCATTGTGCAGCCTCAGTGGCATCAGTTACACTCCGTTGAAGTGAGCCATCCACAAAGACCAATTTGCGTTTAGCACTGAGTTGGATTTCAAAAGATCGTTTCCAGGATCGAAAATCACCAGGGCCTTGAAGCTTGGAGACACACACAGACGTAGGGCCATCAGATGGATGAATGAACAAAGGATTTTGCATATCAGTGTAGGTAAATCGACTTGTAGTGCTTGTAGCACTGGTAGGAGTAGCCATACTCAAGAGTAAATGATAGATAAAGGACCAGAGACTTGAATATTCGAACACAACGAGTATGGGACACACACACAAAGTTTAACAAGTCTGGGACACACACAAAGGTTGATTTGAACACACGAGGAATGAAGACACACACAATATCTCAATTCTGTTACTTCGTATATTGGAATGCACTAGTATGCTGCTCTGATACCATAAAGAGTTTTACGAAGCATACTGCATTCTTGAGAACAAAGACAGGAAGTAAAGAGACACCAGAACACACAATCAAAGATATATTATCATTCCTGAGATTAATCATACAATGAGTGGAGCTTATAACTTAGACTACTAACTAACTCTGACATAGGACAAGAGATACTCTTTGTCTCATATCAGAACACTACAAGAGTACTTAATGAAGCTGAAGTACAGACAGTACAAACAGACTTTAACTACTAGCTACTACATCTACTACATAAGACAAATGACAATAAACAGAAATATGACCTAATGGATGTGTATCACTTAATTGATGATAGGTGATAAGATAGGTAGTTCCATTACAATCTAGTTATTAAGATACCACCAAGTTTCCTCTCCAACAGTGGATACAGGAAAATCTGGAGACCAAAAGTCCAAGACCTGAACATTGCAAATATAGTTAGAAAAGGTCTTAAGTAGGTAGGAGAACAAAAATTTGTTGAGTTGGATTTTTATTTCATTTTGATGAAGGCCAAAGGCAGAAAAAGCTTGTAGTTGCCGATTTTTATTCAAAATCCGCTCTTAAATACATTATATCACTGGGAATCAAACATTAGGAATAGATACCTGATCAAAAATGAACTGGATAAGAATTAAGAACTATGTTACAGTTCTGGCAAATTTCGTATTCAAAATCCATAAAAAGAATATCAAGTGTGTTGATCCTACTTCCCCAGGTGCTCGTACAACATTATTGAAACTCTTATCATTGAACTTTTATTGGAAATAACAAACGGACACAAAGCAAAAAAATAGAAAAATGAAAGATATGTACAAACAGAGAATAGCTTAAGGACTACATTGTATTGGTTGTGATGATCTTACAAAAATGAGAGTTACATACAATTTATCGAAATCCACACGCAGGTGGTAGCTAGAAAGTTGCTGTGATACACAACTAATTCCTTTTATTACTCCACCTTGTCTTCCTAAAAACTCTCTAACAGCTAGATGATTTATTCAAAATGATTCTGGATTATTCTGGACAACCAAGCACCTTAACTAAATATTAATTCACTCGTCTAACATTTATTAGATACCAAGTTTAGATTAAATAAATTCCAACAATCACCCCTTAATCTAAACTTGTCTCGTGCAATCCTTCCAGCCCGTATGGCTTTTAAACTGAGCTCGTATGGCTAATAATCTAAGCCCGTTTGGCTTGCAACTTCTTTGCCCGTCTGGCACTTCTTATTTTCCCATCTAGCACGTTCTTCATCCGCCCGTTTGGCTCGTTGAGTTCTACAACACCAGCCCGTTTGGCTTTCTTCCTGTTGCACTCAGTCATGGTTTACACAATCATCAGCCAATATGGCTCTTCTCCCTTCCACTCTTCATGGAGTAGACAACCGTTTGCACCGTTTGCTTTCGCCGTATGCACTTCTTGCACACATACCAGCCCTGTATCCCTCTTCTCGCTGCTGTCCGTTGCAACTCCACCCCATGGCGTCACCGTTGCCCACACAAAAACTGACCCTCCTGAACGGAACCACCAAGATTCGAATAATAGCAAACATCGCCAGAGTCTCCTCCTCCATCCCCCGGAAACTCATTGCACTTCTCCAAACGAGAACATGGCAACAGCAAATCTCAAACGTAGGCAGTGCAAGAGAACACCATATGCATCCCATACTGCACATGATGGTCTCTCTCACTTTTTCAAATACACCCGACACACATCTTCTTCGGTCAACTGCGGCTTCACCTGCTACAGCAAACCAGACGCGCAACTACGCAAGAGAATACTCCTTCAACTCGGCCATCTGCAACATACCGCCCACCAGCCAAACCTTTACACAAATATGAACGGAGCACAAGACACTACGCTGTCTCTTGTTTCCAGCAGCTCCTGCAACAACTACTGCACCTCAAACAACACCAGATTATGTTCATCAATGGACTCTCCTGCCCTTACAAACACAGGATGACACTAAACAGCTAAAAGTTAGACAAAATAACATATTCTCTGACTGAGACCATTGATCAAACACTTGGCGTGCAGAGAATGTAATTTTTTGAAAAATGAAGAACAAATGATAAAAACTCAAGAACCACATCAACAATGGCGGAAACAAACCGAACAAGGTACTCGAGAATCGCCTGCTCTGATACCAAGTATTGGAAATAACAAACGGACACAAAGCAAAAATATAGAATAATGAAAGATATGTACAAACAGAGAATAGCTTAAGGACTACATTGTATTGGTTGTGGTGATCTTACAAAAATGAGAGTTACACACAATTTATCGAAATCCACACGCAGGTGGTAGCTAGAAAGTTGCTGTGATACACAACTAATTCCTTTTATTACTCCACCTTGTCTTCCTAAAAACTCTGATGATTTATTCAAAATGATTCTGGATTATTCTGGACAACCAAGCACCTTAACTAAATATTAATTCACTCGTCTAACATTTATTAGATACCAAGTTTAGATTAAATAAATTCCAACAACTTTTTCATGTCATCATCGTAATTACAGAATGTAGCTTTTACTAGCTTGTTTGGCATATTAAACAATATTCTTATGGAGAAGCAACTCTATCATCAAACGAGAGATAAGAATACAGAGACAAACATATTTTTAGTTAATTTATCTAAAACTTCATCCCTTCGGACAAACATTACCCAATCATGAAGCCTTGCACAACAACAAAATTACAGAGACTTACAAAAAATGTACTTCACTTAGGACCAGGAAAGAAGAAGATAAATGTCAAATGAGTTTGCTCGCATTCAATATCAATAAATACTTAAACAAACCTCCATGATGAGACTTAACAATTGTCATTACTGGTGTATAAATTAATTAGGATGAATTTGAGTGTCAATGCAGCCCAGACATATATTTCTCAGTAACAGGCAACTCATGATAACTGAACTGCGGCAATCATGTACCGACTAATCAAAAGTCTAAGCACATACCATTATTATATTAATAAGAAAGATTAAACTGATCCATTAAACACTTTTCATATCTAGAGTTCAACTTGGAATGGTTTGAAAGTCATTGCCACTCCGATTGCCTCCACTACATTCAATATGAAGAAGACCATCTGTGTACCTACATATTATTGTGAATAGAGATATCAGATATGGTAGAAGTGCACAAAACCACCAAGAAGAGAAGCTTTACGTTATCAATATGTCAACTGCACATGAATCAGGATTCAGGAGAGTTCAAGTGCATTCCATCATAAAAATACAGAACTGCCGTACTGGAAAAAGATTTCTGTAGAGAATCGCAGAAAACTAATTTAGGGCAGGATAACAAATTATATCGTTAGCACTTAAACAAATACAGATTAAAACACTTTCATTACCGAATGAAATTTTTGTTTAATCTTATTATCTTCCGGTCAATATCTACCATTTATTAATTTAAAAGTGAATTTATAAGTCAGTATCACTAAACTCAGGAAGAAGAATTTTACTGAATTTTTGCCTATAGTAAAAATTACTCTTAATCAAGTAACACTGACACACGGTGATGGTGTAAGTTGTCACTGACATAAATTGGCCTAAAAGGTGCATAACACGACTGTTCTTGATCATGCATTTAGATGTATACACTAAAATTATGCAGGCTTCTTAAAGGAGTTGCTCATATCTTTTTTAGCTAGGTGAATTCACACACAGCGCTATGCATTCAATACAACAATTTGTAAAGCTAACTTATTTTAAAAATGTGATTACATAAAATTGATCATCTTGAAGATGGAACAAGAAGAGCAATCAACCAAACAGAAAAATTACTTGTATCATTTTCTAAATAAGAATTGAAATCTGGAGTACAGCAACATAGAACATTAAATAAATTAATAAATAACTACGGTATTGGACAATATTCTTCACTCTTCGTCAGTGTCACTATAGGGAAGGGGAGAAACAAGAGTCTCAACATAAGGAAACACATAAAGTTTTGCAAATTGATCGGGTTCTGACAAATTCAAGAATGTGTGATCCTTGGAGCTGTATAATACTATAGTCGAATCTAAATGAAGCATAATATCACCGTTGACAGTCATGCAGATCGGGTTTAGATACGAATGAAATTTTATTAGTTCATTCGTATATGGGATGGTAAACAATTTTGTCCAAGACACTTCCGCGCCACATTCCTTCATTATCCAGAAATCAGCACCGGTATGTTCAAATTGACAAAGCGCCGAAAGACTTTCTCCAAAAGTGCCCAAGGTCCATTTATACCCACCATTTTTCCCAAAATCCGGTCGCAACACTTCCCTAAACGTCTCTGTTGTTACATCAAGAGCAACAATTATGTCCTTAATCTTTTCCTTTTGCATCTGCACGGGTATAACATTCCAATATATAGATCCATTTGAAAACTTCCCATCATTGAAACCAGGCGTATATTCATTATGAATTAGTAATAACTTATAAGGAAAATCCCCGATCATTCTCCAACAATCAGATTTTAAGCTATACATGAAGACTTTATATTCGCAGTGAGTACGGGAGGGAACATATCTATCATAATCGGGATGAGCAGGAGAGATAGCAAATATTTTATAATCGTCATTCAATTTATCGTAGCCAAACCCGTAGTTAGTACTCGGCATGAAACAAATCCAATGAAGTTCCGGAAGAAGATTTATTTCTCCGGTGGATGGATTCCACAACGATAATTTATTACTTTCGATACAATCCTTTCCAACAAGCAACCCGTTACAAGTCCCCACTATATTTCTGAAAATTATAAGACACTCATCATCAAGTGACAAATACTCGGTAAAGGGGTCATGCAGCAGAGAATGTACAGAACAAGTAGAAAAGTGGAGACATGGGACATCACAGGGAAGCTCATAAGTCCAATCACCTAGCATGAGACAGTGGTGAGTAAAGTGAGGGTCATTAGTCGATACAGAAAGCTGAGTTTCGACGAAATCAGTACTCGAAACAAGAGACAACAATGTTTTGCAAACCGATTTTAATATCAAAAGAGTCTTCACCGGAAGTCGTAATAATATGTTGTAAATTATTTCCTTAGGCTGGCTTAGGAATCTGTCGTCAAGGTTTGGAGTTTCGAGAGTTGCCATAGAATTCACCTTTGGCTTAAGAATAACAAATGCAGGTTCTAGCTACAGCACTAATTTGTACACAACCTGTATTTATAATAACTTACTACTTAACCTGAAACAGGGAGGAGAGGAGGGCATAAATTTTCGGATTTCTTCAAGATTAAGAGAATGTAATTAGCTCCATCAGAAATTACTGAAATTTCGGGAACAAGTGTTGCATTAAAAAACGGTTTTGTTTATCTTGTGTGGGTTGGCACAGGTCAAAGGCAGTGTCACCTTTTTTCACGCTGTTTACCGAATTGATAGGAAATTCTGTTTACTATAGTTACATGTTTTGGATTTCAATCTCGCTCACATTTGAGATTTGCATGTACTTCTTTGTAGAACATATAAGTCTAATTATTAAAAAAAAAAGAATTATTAGTCAAAAAATCCAATCGAATTTCTATTTTTTTTTGCAATTTAACCAATGAACTTATTTTTTCTCATAAAAACCCAACAAATTTTATTAAACAGTGAAAATAAATTAACTATAATGAGTCATTGTTGATGTGTATTAACTATTGTTCACCCACATTTTTATTAAATAAGCAATAAATTATTAATCAAAAAATTCATTCAAATTATTACTTCATTGTAGTTTATTATCTTTTTTTTTATAAACCAAAATATATTTATAAGACATACATCACCTTTGCTAAATTTGTCCGGTAATTTTTTAAAAATTAATAGTTGCGTGAAATTTCATGATTTTATTATAATATTGTTAATAACTAATATAAAGTGAAATTTGTCCGGATTCATTGTGTTGATCAATTTTAGGAGGAAAAAAAACAAATATAATCAATTTTGGGGAAAAAAGACAAATAGAAGTTTTATAATGAAATTAATTGTCTGACTATACACCAAAATGTTTGCAAGTATGTAAAAATAATAATTTTATATTAAAAAATTAAACATTAGATAATAATAATTAATCATGGTTAAATTTAGGACAAATTTTTGCAATTTAGCAAAGTTTGTTGCGATTCTTTGTGAAAAAATAGTTGATTGGTTAAATGGCAAAAAAAAAAAATATAAAGTTGATTGGTTTTTTTTGGCTAATTGCTCTCAGAAAAATAGATTTGTTAAAACATGTACTTATTTGTAAAGCATATAAGTCTAGTTATTAAAAAAACAAAATTAAAGTATTAGAAAATTTATGAAAATGGTATCTTCATAATCCTTTTTTATTTATATTGTATTAAAATATTGAATGCATGTAAAAACTGCTCTTTTTTAATAATATATCAATATCAATATATATATATATATATATATATATATATATATATATATATATATATATATATATATAAAGGAGGGTACACGGGAGTTTAGGCAGCACTCTAAAATCGTCTCAATCTATTTTTCTAATTTTCTAGAATTTTAGAATTTAAACACTAATAAATATAAAAATATCAGTTAACATATTAAAAGTAGAATAGGTGTTCGAATTTAAAGAGAAGAAGAGTTCGAATTTAGAATAAGTATTTATTAGACATATGATTAAAAGTTCTATTCGAAGTAGAATAGGAGTTCGAATTTATAGAGAATAAGAGTTCGAATTTATAGAAAAAAACATATAAATAAAAGTACTATTAGAAGTAGAATAAGTGTTTGAATATTTAGTGAAGATATGTAAATAAATATTTTTTAGAAAGTACGATCTTCTTAAAATATGTCGTTTCATATAAGTTAATTATACTTCCATTAGGAAAATTTATTCAATAATATTGTCATAAAAAAATCATCGTATTTAAAAATAAAATCATTGATGTGTTAATATAATAAAATAACATTCTCATGCAGGAATCCTAAATTAATACAGGAGTATCTACAATATAAAGAAAAAATAAGATGCGTTTTCATTTTCTAAAACTCCATAAATTTTAGAAAGTCTGGAGAAAGTAAAAATTGGAATTCACTTTATTTTTTATGTTTTGATTTTAAAGAAAAAAAGTTGTTGTGTAAGATGAGCATCATCAATATTATGTAATGAAGTTAGAATTTCGATCCCAAACGAGAGCGGCTCGAAATGTGTTTAACGGGAAAACGGCTCACTATAAAATATTGTATTAGCTATTAAAATATCATATTAATGTTATAAATTTTATTTTATTTTTAGGATTTGATTTTTATGGAGAAATATTATCATACAAGTGATATATGTAAAAGTTAGATTTTTGGTCTTAACGAGATAACAGATCAATAGTAATAACCGTACGTGTTTAACGAAAAAGCGGTTCATTAGAGAAGACCGCATATAAGATGTTTGAATAAAATAAATACAGGAGTATCTATAATATAAAGAGAAAATGTTTTCATTTTTTAAAATTCCATAAATTTTAGCGAAAGTATAAATTGGAATTCACCTTATTTTTTAGATTTTGATTTCAAGAAAAAAGTTGTTGTGTGAGATAAGTATTATCAATAATATGTAATGAAGTTGAAATTTTGATCCCAAATAATAGTGACTTGAAACGTGTTTAATGGGAAGATGACTTACAATAAAAGATTGTATAAACTATTAAAATAGTATATTAATGTTATAAATTTTATTTTATTTTTAGGATTTGATTTTTATGGATAAATATTATCATACAAGTGATATATGTAAAAGTTAGATTTTTGATCTTAACGAGAGAGCGGATCAATAATAATAACTGTGTTTAATGAGAAAGCGGTTTATTAGAGAAGATCGTATAAAAGATGTTTGAATATATAAGGAATACATAAAATAAAATGTTTTATTGGAAGTTGAATACGAGGACGGTTGAGACGTCTTATACAATTTTTAAAAATTATATATCTTTTTTCCTAGAAATCCTTTATTGCAACTTTTTTATACAAGTTAATTATACTTGCATTATAAAAATATATCCATAAATTTTATATTATTTCCGTAACGAAAAATCTTCGTATTTTTATATATATATATATATATATATATATATATATATATATATATATATATATATATATATATATATATATATATATATATATTTACATAAAAGAAAGACATTTTCATGCGGAAGTTGTAAATAAATACAAGAATATCTATAATATACAGAAAATAAAAGATGTATTTTCATATTTTAAAATTCCATAAATATTAGAAAGTTTAAAGAATATAAAAATTGGAATTTACTCTCTTCATAGAATAAAGTTAGAATTTTGGTTCCAAATAAGAGTGGCTCGAAACGTATTTAACGGGAAGACGGCTCATTAGAAAAGATTATATTAGCAATTAGAATTTGATACTTATGTCATAATTTTTTTATTTTTACGGTTCGATTTTATGGATAAAAATTATTATATAAGTCTTTATACTATATATGTTAAAGATGGGATTTCGGTTTTAACGAGAGAGCGGCTCAAACGAAAAAATTGTGTTTAACAAGAATTTTTTCTTGATTCATTAAAGAATATTATTTAATTATTAAAATTTAATATTAATATTATAATATAACGTAAATGTATTGAATTTTTTTAAAAATATTGTAACGCCGCCGCGAAGCACGGCTTTATCAACTAGTTGATATAATAAAACAAAATACCAATTCAAAAGCTAAAGAGTAACAGGTCTTGAACCCTGTAACAGACTCTTGAATGTGTAATCCTTTTAGCTGTATAAGAGCATCTCCAATGACATTAGCTAAAAATGATTGGCTAAATTACATAAAATATTGATTATGTAAAATTTGTTGAACCTGTAAGACATTGTGTTCCGATGGTATTGGCTATAATGATTGGCTATATTTTAAAAATGGTATGTAATTAATATTTCAAGTTGTTATTAATGGAATATATAATTTTAATATAGAAATAAGTGATGTGGCAATTCACTACAGGTCTCTAGAGGTTCGACAAATATAGTCAACATTAAGAGATTATCTATAATTATAGATAAGGGTTTTGTTCCATTGGAGTACAATTTTTTTTACACATTCTTTATAATTATTATTTATGGTAATTAATTTTGAATTTTACCTAACTAGTCTTTCCCATTGGAGATGCTCTAAGAGAGAGACCCATTAGGTACATTTTAAAATTAATTACCATAAATAAGAATTATAAAGAATGTGTAAAAGAATTTACACTCCAATTGGACAAAACTGTTGTCTATTATAATTATAGATAATCTCTTGATGTTGGTTATATTTGTCGAACCTCTAGAGACCTGTAGTGAATTGACACATTACTTATTTCTATATTAAAATTATATATTCCATTAATAACAACTTGAAATATTAATAACATATCATTTTTAAAATATAACCAATCATTATAGTCAATACCCTCGAAACACAATGTCTTACAGGTTCGACAAATTTTACATAATCAATATTTTATGTAATTTAGCCAATCATTTTTAGTTAACGCCATTGGAGATGCTCTAATACTATAGTTCATCTAAATGAACCAAAATATCATCACACAGATATGCAGATTGGACTAGTACTCTTCACATAAAAAGAGAGAAATGCAGTTGATTAAAGAACACTTCCGTAAATTTTACTCTCTGGGCACATGTTACACAATGTGAATGGAACTTTCTCAAATTTGAATTGATCTATGAAACAACCAAGTGAGATAATTGCAAGCAAATTAAAATACTGGCAAGCAAGGTTGCAGAACAACGATTTAAAAGACTGGCAAGCAAGGTTGCAGAACAACGATCCAGAGAGAAATCCATTTATAGTTCCATAACTCGTTACACCAGTTCTAAATTTTGTACGAAAATGCTATGGTGAACCGAAGGATGAGAAGATAAGGAATATCGTCTATGATCTATTAAACGAGTATACAAAACTATGGCAATTAATTTTGCAGGATGATGAAAAAATTAATTACACAAGCTAGCCGAGGAACAATTTTTAGCTAGAAGATAGTTTCAGAACAAATTCATGTATGTAATCTGCAGAGTGAAATAAGACCAGCAGGATGTCATAATAAAAAATACAATCAAGTCCGGACTAATTATAAAAAGGAACTAAAATCTGAATTAATAATCTAAACAACCAAAACAGCTAAATATAACCAGAAAGGACCTAGCTATTTGTTTTCCACTCATTGCCACTTTAGAGATGGGGAGAAATTAAGCTCTCAACATAAGCATACACCTGATCAGGCACTTTAAAACGATGGTCTGCTAACAGGTGCTTGATATTTTTCTCCTTCAGATTGTATAATACCACAGTTGAATCTGAAATAAGCAAAACATCGCCATTCATAGATATGCAGATGGGTTTTAGCAATGAAGAAGGTGTTATTAATGTTGGAAAATGTTTTTCTTGTGGGACGGTTGCTTTGTGATTATAAAAATGATGGAGACAAATTTTGTCTAAATTGGCATGCTGCATGGTGTGCTGGAGGATACAAATTTAGACAAAATGGATTAACATTCATTTTTTTAATGAAGCCTCTTTGCCTATAAATACAACCGGATGGATCATTTGTAAAGGATATATGTGAGCAAAAGATTGAAGTAAACAAGTTTGAAGCTCTCGGTGAATAGAAAGCTAAAGCTTAAAGTTTTCAGTCGGATAGTAGCTCTCGAGTATATTTGATTGATCCCTCTGAAATTCTCAAAATACCCTACATTAAATATTCAGAAATTGTTTTCGGGTTTTATTTGGCGAACTGAGGTGATAGTCGTTGTTGCTTGTTCACTGTCTGTGCTGTGCTCAAGCTGTGCTGTTTTATCCTGGAAGGGAAATTGCAAGAACCATCACAGTAAGTGGGGCAATTATTTCTTCAAGAACAGTTAATTTCTCTCGAGAAATTAGCGACTCAGCTGTGGTTATGGTCGGTTAATCCGCCTACTATAAAATTGAATATATAATGGTCGGTTAATCCGCCTACTATAATGTGTTTTATGGTCGGTTAATCCGCCTACTTTAAGGGTTTTTGTTTATGGTCGGTTAATCCGCCTACTAAACTGGAAAAGGAACTCTGGACTAAATTTGCTACGGAATCTTGGAAAGCAAATCGGAAAGCTTCATAAAAGCTAAGGATTTCTTTTCATCTAATTATTTTACAGTCACTGATTATATATATTTGTTTTGCCATCACTATTGTTTGTTATCGGTTTCGTTATAATTGTTCTTGATTTGCAATATATAATATTGATATAACTGCCTTATTTGTGAAATTTTCCCAACAATTAATTCTTCCATATGTGTGATGGTGAACAATTTTGTCCATGACACTTCCACGCCACATTCCTCTATTATCCAGAATTCTTCTTGATCATTTCTGCGATCCTTATTTTTAAGGTCTTCCTCGCGATGTGGGATCGTTCACGTTCTCGATTGAAAGGGGGTCTGTCCTCGCGATGATAGGACCGTTCATGCTCTCTGCGAGGAGAGGGGGGTCCGTCATTGCGACGATGTGACCGCTCACGATCTTTTCGAGGAGATAAGGGTCGAGGAGAGCCCTTACTCTTATTTTTAGATCCTCCGTCCTTATTAGCCTTGAGTTTCTCCAATTTGAGACGGAGATCGTGCTCACTGAGTTTCTTTCCAACCCGGTCAAAGACACTTACGGACCTTCCCTCAGACGAAGCGGGCTTCTCCTTCGATCTCTCCTTATCCATGGTGGCTTCCTCCTCGTGCCAGTCGGGGTTCGTTTGGTATGTCACCACATCATCAAAGTCCCCTATTAATTGCTTGGTGGGGCCTTTGCTACCTTCTGCTTGATGAATGCGATCCCCTATCCTTGTATTTCTCTTGGAACCTCTAGAACTATGTCGTTTCTCCATCTTAGCCATCTTCTGCTTTACCTCGATCATTTGATCACCGAGGCCCTTCAAGAATGACATGACTTCGCCAGTCAATGCCACCTGTTGGACAGGAGGTGTTTGCTCCTTCTCGAACTCCTCCTCGACACCCTCTTTATGCGCCTTGCTCTCTGGTGGGTTCTTCTTCTAAGGACCATCCTTATTCCTCCTATGCGATCCCGGAGTCTCCCCCTCCCCATTTCTCTTCTTGTGTGATTTAGTCATCGTTCCCCCAATCAATGACTACCCCTCCTTCTAGCGCTAAATGTTATAGGGAGAATATTGTATAACAATATTTATGGAGGTTGCTGGATTCACGGAGCTAAATACGGATATAAAGCTTATAAAAGAAGAACAAGGGTAAGGGTTTGTGTGTATAGATGTGGCTGAACTTAATAGGTGATTTCAGAGTGAACTGTTTCTCATCCGTATCAAGGTGCGCACGTACCCTATTTATAGGGATCAAGCCGTACGTAGTTCTTGGGTAGCAAGTTACCTAGCCGGGCTAGGGTTTTAGAAGATAAGTCATAGCCCAAGCCCATTAGATTAGGGTTGACGTGGCAATAAGCTGTTAATCTTATCCATGATCCATGGTTTATAGAAGGAAACCGATGCTCTCGCATGAACAAGAATGTGACCTCACAAGCGAGGCTAGTAGAGATGCAGCACGAACGCGGCATACGACCTCGAGGGGTCGAGTCATGCGAAGCGAACCCAAACGTATGAATACCCATATGACCTCGAGGGGTCTAGCTATGAGCCTTCTAGTAGAGAGTGAGATAACGATCTCGTTTAGTCTGCAGATGTGGTAATAATGCGATGCGATCCCTTGACAGGAGTCATAGCGAGGTGATCCCTTGACGGGAGTCATGCGAGGTGGCCCTGTAGTTAGGCTAGACTGGTTTCAATAGTGGGCTTTTAGTGACCCAATTGCCATCTTCGAGGCCCATTGTAGATAATGAACCATAAATTCAACTAATAAAATCATGATAATTATTATGTCAGATTTGGGCATAACAAGTAATATAGTCGAAGGATAGGAATCTCTCTCAACATATGTTCTTTGAGACTAGTTTGTCAACCTCTAACTTTGATACTAGTTTGTACCCTCGGTTTTGATGCAAACCAGAAATATCATTTGAGTGGAATCTGGAAGGCATCATCTTGTTACGTTACCAAGAATCCCGGAAAACAAAGAATGAATTAGTAGTTCGAATCATTAAACTCATCATATAGCCCTTGTACCATGGCAATCGAAGATCCAATGTCATGCAAGGGTCTGCCTTGCAACACTAAAGTTAAAATAGGGTGGAAAACAAAAATATACTGTCAACCACAATGTCAATGGAATTTTCAAAATTTTGAATTGATGAAACAATTAAGTGAAGGAATTGCAAGAAAATCAAAAGACTGGCAAGCAAGCTTGCAGAACAACGATGCCTGAGGGAAATTCATATATACTAATTTCATTATTTCGTAACTCATTACACCGCTTTTAAAATTTTGAACACAAACGCTGTATTGATACCAAAGAATAAGAAGATGAAGAATGTAGCTAGTCTTTAATCTCTATAAAATGATGAGTAGTGCTAGGTACCCCAAAATTTTCCCCAAAAATTTTCCCAAATGAGTTGGCATGACACTTGGCACATTTTAATTTGTGGGTTCATATGTATGCACGCGGGTCCCATATCATTATTAGGAAACTTACTAATTACTCACATGACAAATAAGCATTTGGGAAAATTTTTGGGATATTTTTTGGGATCTCTAGCATTTTCCTAAAATGATTATACAAAACAACGTAAATCTTGCGGGATACTGTAAAGATTACATATAAATATCTGAAGTCAGCTAGAAGATAGCTTCAGAACAGATTCATATATTTAATGTAAGATCTTGTATTTGTATGGCCAGCAAATTATATAGTGTGACTCACACAAATTTATATATTCTACAGATGAGCTGTAGAAATCAAAAAAAAGAGCAGCACGACGCTCAAAATAAAAAACACAATCAACTCAGGACTAATTTTAAAAGGGAATTGTAATTTGATGGAATAATCTAAAAACAACCAAAAAAATTATAACCAGAAAAGGACATTGTTTCCTTATTGCCACTTTAGAGATCGGGAGAAATTAAGCTCTCAACATAAGCATACACCTCAGGCCCTATAAAATGATGGTCTGCTAACAGGTGCTTGATATTTTTCTCCTTCAGATTGTATAATACCACAATTGAATCTAAAATAAGCAAAACATCGCCATTCATGGATATGCAGATGGGTTGTATTTATGAAGAACGTGTTAGAGCAAGTCTAATAGCTTCCCTATTTGAGTTCTTAACTTAGAATTTAGGGAATTTGGTACAAAATAGTGCTCCAACAGTGGTACCCTAAAACACTAGGAATCACTAGCCATTCCCTACTTTTGGAGAACCACTAACCATCCCTAACTTCATTTCCATCAATAAAATAATTATTTCCCTCCATTTCACCAATAATTGTCTTTGTCTCTATCCTAGTTGTTTTCAAATTTACTATTATTATTATAATAGCAAGGAATGAATATAGGAATTGTTGTTGGAGTTGATCTACAAAACAATGTCTCTAAACCACTAGGAATCCTTATTTTATAATATTTTTAGGGGAGAGAAAATCCAACCCCTTATTTAGGGGAGAGAAAAGCACCTCCCTTTAATGACATATTATCATTATTTCCTTATAATATATATCTATATCAATACATTCATCTATTTTCTATATTACCTAAAATATTGATTAAATACTATTTTTTAAGTTATAGGTAATGAATATAGGTAACACCATTGGAGTAAAAGAACTTTTTGGTTACCTATATT
Organism: Kitagawia praeruptora; assembly: GCA_037693485.1. Lineage (NCBI taxonomy): Eukaryota > Viridiplantae > Streptophyta > Magnoliopsida > Apiales > Apiaceae > Kitagawia > Kitagawia praeruptora. Next base: position 15,791,188 of record CM075347.1, read on the forward strand.
TTAAGTAATCATTATTTTATTATATTTTAGGGGATGAAAATAGGGTTTGCCCTTGGAGATGCTCTAAGGCATTGTTGGACTTGCTCTTAATTCATCCATGTATGAGATGGTGAACAATTTTGTCCGTGACAACTTCCGCAGCACATTCCTCCGGAGGAGTATCTTTATATTCACAAAGTACAGAAAGACTTTCTCAAATATCATCACACAGATATGCAGATTGGACTAGTCTTCACATAAAAGAGAGAAATGCAGTTGATTAAAGAACACTTCCGTAAATTTCTCTGTGCAAATGTTACACAATGTGAATGGAACTTTCTCAAATTTGAATTTGAATTGATCTATGAAACAACTAAGTGAGATAATTGCAAGCAAATTAAAAGACTGGCGAGCAAGCTTGTAGAACATCCATCCAGAGAGAAATCCATTAATAGTTCCATAACTTGTTACACCGGTTTTAAATTTTGTACGAAAATGCTATGGTGACACCAAAGGATGAGAAGATAAGGAATATCGTCTATAATCTATTAAATGATTATACAAAACTATGGCAATTTTGCAGGATGATGAAAAAATTACACATAAATATCTGAGCCAGCGGATGGACATTTTTAGCTGGAAGACAGTTTCAGAACAGATTCATGTATTTAATCTGTACGTAGAAGTGAAATAAGACCAGCACGACGTCATAATAGAAAACACAATCAAGTCCGGACTAATTAAAAAAAGGAACAAAAATCTGAATTAATAATCTAAACAACCAAAACAACTATAACCAGAAAGGACTTATGTTTTCTACTCATTGCCAGTTTAAAGATGGGGAGAAATTAAGCTCTCAACGTAAGCATACCCCTCAAGCCCTGTAAAATGATGGTCTGCTAACAGGTGCTTGATATTTTTCTCCTTCGGATTGTATAATACCACAGTTGAATCTGAAATAAGCAAAACATCGCCATTCATAGATATGAAGATGGGTTTTAGCAATGAAGAAGGTGTTATTAATTTTTCCATATGTGTGATGGTGAACAATTTTGTCCATGACACTTCCACGCCACATTCCTCTATTATCCAGAATTCAGCCCGAGTATGTTCATATTGATGATAAAGTACAGAAAGACTTTTGCCAAAAGTGCACATATTCAAGTAGTATACACCATCTCCAAAATTTGGCAGCAAAACTTCCGTGTATGTCTCTGATTTTTATCAAGGGATAGAATGATCTCCTTTCGTGGCTCGGTACTCGGTAGTAATAAGCTTAATGTGTATTTCCCCCGCAAAAAAAATATTGAAACTACTATTTAAATTATACTAGCCTACAACCCGCGTAATTCACGGGTTTCTTGTATTATGTTATAAATTTTATTTAATATTATAATTATATTTTTATATAATTATTATTTTTAATAAATTTTTAAATTTTAATTTGATATAATTTAATATACGTATATTTATGGATTATACTAATATTTCCATATTATAAACAATGTATACGATTTTTAATATATTTATTTATTATTAATTGAAATATATTGTGTGATATTTTCGGGTATATATTAATTGAAACAGGGAGGAGAGGAGGGCATAAATTTTCGGATTTCTTCAAGATTAAGAGATTGTAATTAGCTCTATCAGAAAATACTGAAATTTCGGGAACAAGTGTTGCATTAAAAAACGGTTTTGTTTATCTCTTGTGTGGGTTGGCACAGGTCAAAGGCAGTGTCACCTTTTTTCACGCTGTTTACCGAATTAATAGGAAATTCTGTTCACTATAGTTACATGTTTTGGATTCGAATCTCGCTCAAATTTAAGATTTGCATGTGCTTATTTGTACATATAAGTATAATTATTAAAAAAAATAGATTTGTTAAAACATGTACTTATTTGTAAAACATATAAGTCTAATTATTAAAAAAACAAAATTAAAGTATTAGAAAATTTATGAAAATGGTATCTTCATAATCCTTTTTTTATTTATATTGTATTAAAATATTGAATGCATGTAAAAACTGCTCTTTTTTAATAATATATTGATATACTAAAACAAAATACCAATTCAAAAGCTAAAGAGTAACAGGTCTTGAACCCTGTAACAGACTCTTGAATGTGTAATCCTTGTAGCTGTATAATACTATAGTTCATCTAAATGAACCAAAATATATATCATCACACAGATATGCAGATTGGACTAGTACTCTTCACATAAAAAGAGAGAAATGCGAGTGTGAGAGCTGCCTCAGTGGAAACGAGGTCATGCGTTGATCCAAAGGGTCACGGGTTCGAACCTCACCCGCCCCCTGCGTGTAACCGTGTTGGAGAGACAGTGGAAGGTTTGACGAAGGTAACCGTGGATTACTGAGCGTATCGCTTAAGTGCCCGGCCACTGGGTCTTACCGCACGGTTAGCGTGATTTACCTGCCGGTGTTGACCATGGGGCTGGTCGGCCGGTCCTGGGCAAAATAATCCCAGGCAGGCTAGCGTGTCCTGAAAATACACGTTTTGACGAAAAGAGAGAAATGCAGTTGATTAAAGAACACTTCCGTAAATTTTATTCTCTGGTCTGGGCACATGTTACACAATGTGAATGGAACTTTCTCAAATTTGAATTGATCTATGAATTCATATGAATGTGAATGTGAATGTAATTTTTAGCTAGAAGATGGTTTCAGAACAAATTCATGTATTTAATCTGCAGAAGTGAAATTAGACCAGCAGGACGTCATAATAAAAAATACAATCATGTCCGGACTAATTATAAAAAGGAACTAAATATAACCAGAAAGGACCTAGCTATATGTTTTCCACTCATTGCCACTTTAGAGATGGGGAGAAACTAAGCTCTCAACATAAGCATACACCTGATCAGGCACTTTAAAACGACGGTCTGCTAACAGGTGCTTGATATTTTTCTCCTTCGGATTGTATAATACTGTTGGGTTTTGACGTTGCATGCATGGGTTTAGTATTGATCCAAACTAGATTATTGTTTATGTATATCAACCCATACTCTCCCACATGTTTATTAGCTAGTGCTTTAGTTCTTTTGTGTAGTGCATGTTCTAGCATGTTCATGCTTTAGCATGACAAGTTTTCTTGGTCGGTTACTTTACCTTGGTTTGATGCCACAACTTGTGTGTGCACTATCTATATATCATGTACCTTGTATGCTGTTTTCTATTATCAAGAAGCAAGTTAGTTCCCAGTTCTACTACTTGCATTCTCTGCAAACTTACACAAACACACATACAAGCTCTAGCTTGTACATTTGGTATCAGAGCTTCACGGTTTAGAGGGTGGTTTATGCCAAAGTATCAACCCAAAAACACGGTAGAAGCCATGGAAACAACAACCTCACAGCCCAAGCCTAAGGAAGCAGGTGCAGTAGGTTTAAGCTATCCAATGCTAACGAAGACCAACTACACAGCATGGTCCATAAAAATGAAGGTGTTTATGAAGGCTCAAGGAGTGTGGGAAGCCATTGAGAAGTCAGATCCCACAGCAATCGTTGACGACAAAACGGTTCAAGTAGCTCTTGCAGCCATCTATCAAGGAGTTCCTGAAGAGATGCTGTTGGCCATTGCAGAAAAGGAGACTGCTAAAGAGGCATGGGAGTCAATCAAAACGATGTGTATGGGTGTAGAGAAAGTGAAAGAAGCAAAGGTGCAAACGTTAAAAGGTGAATTTGAATCCTTAAGCATGAAGGATACGGATGATATTGATGAATTCAGTATGAAGTTAAGTGGGATTGTTACAAATATTAGAGTGCTTGGAGAAACAATGGAGGAGTCAAGTGTAGTAAGAAAGATACTACGAGCAGTCCCAGAAAAGTTTGTACAAATTGCTTCAAACATTGAACAGTTTGGAGATGTCAAGACAATGACAGTAGAAGAGGTAGTAGGACGTTTAAAGGCTCATGAAGAAAGAGTCAAAGGAAAGACAGAAAAGTCAGGTGGCCAGTTGCTGTTTGCACAAGAAGAATGGCCCAAGAAATCCAACCAAAATGCTGGTGCATACTCTGGTAGTCAAAGGGGTCGTGGCACTGGTAATTATCGAGGCAGAGGGAGAGGTTTCTCTAGAGGTGGCAACTCTGGGAGAGGTTATCAAGGTCGAGGAGAAGACAAATCAAGAGGACAAACACAAAGTAGAGATTACAAAGACAAGAGTAATGTAAAGTGTTTTAATTGTAATATATATGGACACTTCGCTGCAGAATGTAAGAAACCATCACGAAGGGACAAGGCTCGAGACAAAGGTCAATCACAGGAGGCAAACTTGACAATTACAAGCCAGGATGATGAGCCAACGTTGCTGTTCACAGAGTGTACAGAAGAGAATGATGAAGTTGTACTACTGAATGAAGAAAGCATGAATCCAAGTCTGATCTCCAGTGGGCATAATGATGATTCAAATTTGTGGTACCTGGACAATGGTGCCAGCAACCATATGACAGGAAGAAAAACTAAGTTCACATCACTGGATGAAAATGTGACAGGTGTTGTTAAGTTTGGTGATGGTTCCAGTGTAAAAATTGAAGGGAAAGGTTCGATCTCACTTCACTGTAAGAATGGGAAAGAAAGATGCCTGAAAAACGTATACTACATACCAACTTTGAAGAACAACATCATTAGTCTTGGACAGCTTTCAGAGTCAGGAAACAAGGTTGTATTACAAGGGGATTACCTCTGGGTAAATGATGAGAAAGGTGAGTTGTTAATGAAGGTCAAGCGATCACCAAACAGGTTATACAAAATTCTTATCAACGATACTTCATCAGTATGTTTGCTGTCAAAAGTAGAGGAAGTTAGTAGACTATGGCACTTAAGGCTTGGTCATGTCAATTTCCAAGCCATGAAATTGCTGTCAAGTAAAGGCATGGCTCGTGGCATACCAGAATTTGCTCAACCTAAAGGGGTTTGTGCAGGTTGCCTACTGTCTAAACAAACACAGACATCATTCCCTCAACAATCCAAGTTTACAGCAAAAGAAAAACTGGAGCTAGTGCACGCAGATTTGTGTGGCCCCATATCACCTCCAACTCCTGCAGGTAATCGCTACATCTTCTTATTTGTTGATGATTTTAGTAGAATGATGTGGATGTTTTTGCTACGAAACAAGAGTGATGCCTTATCTGCATTTAAGAAATTCAAGTCATTGGTTGAAAAAGAAGCTAAGTGCCCCATACAGACATTGCGCACAGATCGTGGAGGTGAGTTTACCTCACATGATTTTCAGAAGTATTGTGAAGAATCTGGCATTCAAAGGCACTTAACAGCTCCATACTCTCCACAGCAAAATGGTGTCGTGGAGAGGAGAAATAGAACAGTGTTGGCTATGACAAGGGGCTTGCTGAAAGAAAAGGAGATGCCATCAATTTACTGGGGAGAGGCAGTTCGACATTCCATTTACTTGTTGAACAGACTGCCAACAAAAACGTTGAAGGGTGAGACTCCATATGAAGCATGGAAGGGCTATACACCTCAACTGGATCATATAAAAGTGTTTGGTTGCATAGCTCACATGAAGGTGCCTAAGGTTCACACATCTAAGCTCGATGACAGAAGCAAAATGGTTGTCTACTTGGGTAAGGAACCTGGAACTAAGGCACACAGGCTGTATGATCCTGACACTGGAAAACTACACGTGAGTAGAGATGTTGTGTTCGAGGAAAACAAGGCATGGAAGTGGCAGTCACAGTCAATTGAAGGAAGCATAAGTAATGTGAGTTCATTTGTTGTCACTAATGACAATGCCACTGGGATGCAAGAAAATGACAGTGATGATGATGGATGGTTGACACCAATTAACTCAAACACACCTAATTCACCACAAGAGACAGATGGTGACTCAAGTTCAAACGAGTCAAGTAGCAATGCTCATTCAAGCGAGTCAAGTGGCAGTACTCCACCTAGAAGGTTCAGGCTCCTAAGTGATATTTACAATGAATCTGATCAAGTTGAATTACCTGATGAAGAAATGCTACTAGGAATCGAAGAACCTGCAAATTATAGTCAAGCAGAGAAAGAAATTGAATGGAGAAAAGCAATGATTGATGAGATAAGTGCAGTGGAGAAAAACAAGACATGGGTGTTGACAGAACTACCACCCGGGAGAAAAGCAATAAGCTTAAGATGGGTATTCAAGCTGAAAAAGAATACAGATGGCGAAGTTGTTAAGTGTAAGGCAAGGATCGTAGCTAAGGGGTATGTGCAGCAACAAGGAGTTGATTTCGATGAAGTCTTTGCACCTGTTACAAGGCTGGAGACAGTTAGATTGCTGCTGGCATTAGCTGCAAAAAACAGTTGGGAAGTCCATCATATGGACGTCAAATCAGCATTTCTAAATGGTGATTTGCTGGAAGACATATATGTAAAGCAGCCTGAAGGTTTTGTTAAAGAAGGACAGGAGCACAAAGTTTACAAATTGTTGAAAGCATTGTATGGCCTTCGACAGGCTCCAAGGGCTTGGTACTCTCGACTCGACAAGTGTTTAAAAAAACTGGGGTTTGAGAGATGCCCTCACGATCAAGCTGTGTACACAAAGAAGGAAGGAAATGAAAATTTGATAGTTGCAGTTTATGTAGATGATCTACTTGTGACTGGCTCGAACATTAAGAACATTTGGAAGTTTAAAGCACAGATGAAGGGAGAGTTCGAGATGAGTGATTTGGGCAAGTTAGCCTACTATCTTGGCCTGGAGGTTGAGCAGTATAAGGAGTATACTGAGTTGAAGCAAAGTGCTTATGCACGAAAGTTACTTGAGAAGTCAGACATGCTGGGATGCAACCCTGTGAAGTATCCAATGGAGCCTCGAGTTCAAATGCACAAAGATGAATATGGCAAGCAGGTTGATGCAACAAAGTATAGAAGTTTGATTGGTGGCCTAAGATACTTGGTAAATACAAGGCCTGACATAGCCTACTCAGTTGGTGTTGTGAGTAGATACATGGAGAGGCCAACCGTGCTGCACATGGGAGCAGTTAAACGAATTTTACGCTATGTCAAGGGAACACTAGACTATGGTTTGAGATACTCAAAGGGCAAAGGAAACTACTTGTTATCAGGGTTCTCTGACAGTGACTTTGCAGGTGACAAAGAAGACAGAAAGAGCACAGGAGGTATGGCCTTTTATCTCAACGAAAACCTAATTACATGGGTGTCCCAGAAACAGAAATGTGTAGCTCTCTCCACCTGTGAAGCTGAGTTCATGGCTGCAAATGCAGCTGCTTGTCAAGGAGTTTGGCTCCGAAATTTGCTGAGGCAAATAACCAACCTTGGTTCAAGTCCAGTGGTCATATATGTGGACAACAAATCGGCAATTAATTTGTCAAAGAATCCAATTTCTCATGGACGAAGTAAGCACATTGACATACGTTTTCACTTCATAAGAGACTGCATTGAGCGAGGAGATGTCATGCTGAAACATGTAAAGTCTGAAGAGCAAAGAGCAGATGTGCTCACAAAGCCAATGTTCACAAAGAAGTTCAATGAAATGAGGACACTCCTGGGAATCAAAAACCTGATGGAGTGAGTTTGAATCAAGGGAGAGATTGTTGGGTTTTGACGTTGCATGCATGGGTTTAGTATTGATCCAAACTAGATTATTGTTTATGTATATCAACCCATACTCTCCCACATGTTTATTAGCTAGTGCTTTAGTTCTTTTGTGTAGTGCATGTTCTAGCATGTTCATGCTTTAGCATGACAAGTTTTCTTGGTCGGTTACTTTACCTTGGTTTGATGCCACAACTTGTGTGTGCACTATCTATATATCATGTACCTTGTATGCTGTTTTCTATTATCAAGAAGCAAGTTAGTTCCCAGTTCTACTACTTGCATTCTCTGCAAACTTACACAAACACACATACAAGCTCTAGCTTGTACAAATACTACAGTTGAATCTGAAATAAGCAAAACATCGCCATTCATAGATATGCAGATGGGTTTTAGCAATGAAGAAGGTGTTATTAATTCTTCCATATGTGTGATGGTGAACAATTTTGTCCATGACACTTCCACGCCACATTCCTCTTTTATCCAGAATTCAGCCAGAGTATGTTCATATTGATGATAAAGTACAGAAAGACTTTTGCCAAAAGTGCACATATTCAAGTAGTATACCCCATCTCCAAAATTTGGCAGCAAAACTTCCGTGTATGTCTCTGATTTTTATCAAGGGATAGAATAATCTCCTTTCGTGGCTCGGTAGTAATAAGCTTAATGTGTATTTCCCCCGCAAAAAAAATATTGAAACTACTATTTAAATTATACTAGCCTACAACCCGCGTAATTCACGGGTTTCTTGTATTATGTTATAAATTTTATTTAATATTATAATTATATTTTTATATAATTATTATTTTTAATAAATTTTTAAATTTTAATTTGATATAATTTAATATACGTATATTTATGGATTATACTAATATTTCCATATTATAAACAATGTATACGATTTTTAATATATTTATTTATTATTAATTGAAATATATTGTGTGATATTTTCGGGTATATATTGTAAGATTTGTTGTAAATTAAAAAGGTAACGTGTTTTAATTAGAAAGGAAATATTAAGGATTAAAAGATTTGATACTATTGATCTTTTTAGGTATTTATAAAAGTTAATATTTTCAACTAAAAGTAAATATGTAAAAGACAATCGACTAATTACCATTAATTATATTATGTTATTATTTATTTTAGGTGGTATATTTTCTTGAAAATTATGGTATGATATTTTTGGGTATATATTAATGACTGTAAGATTTGTTTTAAATTAAAAAGGTAACGTGTTTTAATTCAAAATGAAATATTAATGATCGAAAGATATTATACGATTGGTGTTTTTAAGTATTTATAAAAGGTAATATTTTCAACTAAAAGTAATTGTGAAAAAGGCAATTGACTAATTACCATTAATTATATGTTTTTTATTATTTATTTTAATAGTTAGGATAACCAAACCGACAAACTTTCAATCTTTCGGTTTTAATATAGTAGTTTAAATATGTATTTTAATTAGAAAAGGCAATCGGCTGCTTAACATTAATTTTATTTATTTTTATTTATTAATTAAGATAACTTTAATGATTATATTAAACCGATAAAATTTTCAATGTTTCCACTTTAATAATTATATTATTATATAATAATTATTTTTATTAATTTTTAAATTTTAATTTGATATAATTTAATATACTCATCTTTACGAATTACACTAATATTTCTTTATTATAAATAACGTATACAATTTTTATATATTTTATTAATAATTGAAAATGTTTTTTGATATTTTCGGGTATATATTAATAATTAAATTAAAAGATAGTGTGTTTTAATTAGAAAGGAAATATTAATGATTGAAAGATATGATACGATTTATCTTTTTAGGTGTTTATAAAAGGTAATATCTTCAAATAAAAATAAGTATGAAAAATACAATCGACTAATTATCTATTATGTTATTATTTATGTTTGATGTTATATTGTTCTTGAAAATTATGATATGATATTTTTGGGTATATATTAATGATTGTAAAATTTGTTTTTAAATATAAAAGTAACGTGTTTTGATTCAAAAGATAACATGTTTTAATCTGAAAGGAAATATTAATAATCAAAATATATGATACGGTTGATGTTTTTAGATATTTATAAATGGTAATATCTTCAACTTAAATTAAATGTGAAAAAGAAAATTGACTAATAATAATTAATTTTATTATGTTAATGTGAAAAAGGTAATCGACTAATTACCATTAATTTTATTATGTTAGTCGACTAATTATCATTAATTATATTATGTCATTATTTATTTTAGGTGTTATATTTTTTATTAATGATCGAAAGATATGATACGATTGATGTTTTTATTTGTTTATAAAAGGTAATATCTTCAACTAAAAGCAAATGCGAAAAAGACAATCGACTAATTACCATTAATCATATTATTTATTATTTATTTAAGATGTATTTATTTTTCTTTATAATGAAGGGTAAATAAGTAAATTCACGAAGTACCAAAAAACAGGTACCAAAACTTTCAATGTTTCGGAATATATGTAATAGTATACATATTTTTTATTAATGATCGAAAGATATGATACGATTGATGTTTTTATGTGTTTATAAAAACACATAAAAACATCAATCAAATCAATTCAACATATACCGATCGACCAACTAATTTAATGTTTCGATTTTGCGATGCACGGATATTTTTTAATATTATATAAAAAAAGTTCATCAATTTAAATTAATTTCATAATCATTATATAAATGTTATCCATAATATTTCTAGAAAATGAGGGATTTAAGTTTGAAAATATAGAAAAGATGATAGATTTTAGTTGAAAAAGGTAATCGATTAATTATGAGTAATTATAAAATTATTATTTCACTTTATTAAATAGAATGCCCGTAATATGATTAGAAAAATAGAGGATGTTGTTAGAGAAAATAAAAAGGTAATATGTTATAGGTGAAAAAGGAAATTGATTAGTTTATAGTAATTATAATTTAATTATGTCATTTTACTAAATAAATTACTCAAAGTTTTTATAAAATGAGAAATTAATGCTACCCGTTATATTTCTACAAAAAAGTGAATTTAATTAGAAAAACTAAAAAAGATGATAAATTTTAGTTGAAAAGGTAATCGGTTAACTATTAGCATTATAATATTATTATTTATTTTTATTGAATAGAAATGCCCATGATATACTTGGAAAAAAGGAGGTTTAGGTAACGTGTTTTGACTTGAAAAGAAAAAGGTAACCGTCCAAGATATAATTGGAAAAAGAAAGATTTTAGTTAGAGAAAAAAGAAAGTTAACGTGTTTTGATTGAAAAAGTTAATTGACTAGTTAATAGTAATTATAATATAATAATGTTATTTTATTAAATATAATTGTTTGTAGTGTTTTTAAAAATGAGAAATTTTAGTTACATAAAATGTAAAGAATATTCTAATTTACTTGAAAACGGAAAGTATTTAATTATTGAAAATTGAAAAAGGTAATATGTTTAACCTAATAAAGGAAATTGATTCATAAAGGAGAAATTTTAGTTAGATAAAATATAAAAGATATTCTATTTTACCTGAAAAGGAAATTATTTAGTTCTTGAAAAAGTAGAAAAAATAATATGTTTAATCTGAGAAAGGAAATTGATTAGTTAGTAAATATGTAATTGAAAAATAGAAAAGGTAATATGTTTTACCTCAAGAAAGAAACTGATTCATAAAGGAGAAATTTTAGTTTGACGAAATATAAAAGATATTGTATTTTAGATGAAATAGAAAAGGTTTTGTTTAGTAGATTAATAATATTATTATTAATTAGGTGCAAGGGTAATTAGGTAAATTCAATAGGTACCGACCAACCAAACTTTTAATGTTTCGGAATTTATATAATAGTATAGATTATAATCTGCGGAATGCAAGAATTACTTTTTAATTTTTATAATTATATAAATTCACTATTTTTATTAATATTTAATTTTTTTAATTTTATTATTAGTTTTCAATTCTAATCTGTAAATTTTTATTGTTCATATTTTGCTAATATATCTCAGCGTCTGAGCCTTGTGTTGGGTTTAACCCAATATGGTAGTATCGGTTTGGGTGATCCATACATGGATTGGGTAATAATTACATGGTTAGATAATTATTATATTTGATATGTTTTGGTCACAAAGTTACGGAATTAGAATCCAAGTATGATGAGGATTGTAATTAGAAACTAAGTATGATTAGGATATCTTGGTGGCTAAGTTTTGAATGACTATATATACATAGTCATATTGTATTTGTTTGTGGTGAAAACTTAAGAGATGTAGTCTTAAGTATTGTTTGGTAGATGCTTGAGTATTGTTGGCTCAAGTATCGGGGTGGGGACATCGTTAAGGTCTTATTGTTTTGATGTTATTGATATTGTTAAGATTAATAATACGAGTTGGGGCGTGGGTGTTTCCACATCAAATATTGTGTGTATTCTTGTTTTGTTTTTACTTATTGTTGATAGAAGTAGAAATAATACTTGAATAGTGTTTGACTGCGCTTTGGTGAATCTTGTCAACTAATCGATTGGTTATTTGTGTGCTCAATATTGGTGATTTGTGAATCTCGGATTGTGTAAGTCCCCTAACCTAACACCTTGTTCTAATGACAAACTAAAATCAATGTATTTTATATATTTAAAAGAGTAAATTAATAGTGGTGACTGTATTTTACACCGATTTTCAAAAAAGTGATCAATCTTTCAATTTTTCAAATTAGTTGTCAACCTTTCACTATGACTTTCAAAACAGTGGTCAATTTTTCAATTTCTCAAATTAGTGACCAACATTTCACTCCGCGTTTTAAAAAGGTGGCCACTTTAGAGATAAATAGTCTACTACTGGCCACTTTTTTGAAAGGCGGAGTGAAAGATGAGCCACTAATTGGAGAAATTGGAAGACTGACCACTGTTTTGAAAGACAAAATGAAAGGTTGGCTACTAATTTAAGAAATTGAAAGACTGACCACCTTTTTGAAAATCGGTATAAAGTACGGTCACCACTCTGTAATTTATTCTGTTTAAAAACAGGGTAATGTTCCGCAAAGAAAAACATAGTAATTAATATTAGAAATAGCGAATTAGATAAGTATTTGTTTATAAATTTTAATTGACTTGATTAATATGAATGTAATGATTCATCTCATTAAAATATTTGTCAAACGTACCATTTAAATTGTAATATTTAGCATTTGGGAATCATTTTAGTATTCAATTTCGTACCAATATTTTTTCTAAAAACATAGGTTAGATAGAACGCTTTGATAAATAATTAAATTTAAGTTGACAAACATAATAAATAAAGACAGATGGTCCAGAGCAAGTGTTTGCTAGCATTTGTTGGAAAACTCGTATCATAAAAACTTTCCACGTTACATATTAATGATAGCCCTATTGTATGCACATCAAAAACTCATTTGCACATGTATCGTGGAAATTATGGAATGAGTTTTTCCGGTATATGCTTGCAAATGCTTTCCCTGACCACATGTATCGTGGAAATTGTGGAATGAGTTTTTCCAGTATATGCTTCCAAACGCTTTTCCTGACCAGATCTCATTAATAAAAAAATATATAAAAATATTTTCAAACCTAAATTACTTTGATAAATATTCTCCAGTAACGAGATCAAAGTCCAAAAAATAAAAAATAATGCTTGCTATTGCTGCATTTCGAAACTTGCCCATAGAATTTTTTTTTTTTTGGAAACAGCTTTTTTAGATGGGGATATAAATGCGGAAAACAACATGAAACATTCTGAAGGTTTTGTTGTCATCATTAGGACTGTGATCCTTGTTTCCACCAAGCATATAACAAAAGCTGTCTAGAGAAAGTCAGAAGGATCAAGAAGAAAAGAGAAGGAATGGAATCAACTATTCAGTCGGGGCGGAGGGCAATGGTCGACATGATTATGTGCACAGCAGTATGGAGTTTATTTATACAGTAATATAGTCGAAGGATAGGAATCTTTCTCAACATATGTTCTTTGAGACTAGTTTGTCAACCTCTTGTTGGAAAATGTGGGTTATAGCCCCACATTGACAAGTCATTTTGAGCTAAGATTTGAGAAGGCCTTGTGTGCATGATCGCAACAAGTTATGCTTGGAACGTGTTCTACTCCGTGAGAACTTTCCAACGCACTTTAAATTACTCAAAACGATCAAGGGATGAATGAGATATGGTTATCCAAAGTTGGTCCCTTGAAGTGGAAATTTGAAGTTGATATTTTATATCCCACATTGAAATCATAAAGAGCCTTTTAAGACTTTATATAGCAAAGCACTCTCCTAGTGTTTAAAATGAGTTACTAATGTATTGCTCCATCTCCTACGTGCGCGCAGGGGGGGTGCAAATCATGGGATTTCGAGGGGGATTTCGTGACTTCGCAAGCCTCGGGCTTTTCCGCGTGTGCAACCTGCGGACACGAATGCAGCAAAATTTGGGCCGAATAATTCCGGACTAGTTTTGCTAAAATAATAATTTCCACCGGGCTGCTCAAATTGATTTTCTGTTTTATGAAATTAATTCTGATTTGATTATGAATTTATAATTCTGATTTGATATGAATTAATTGATCATTACCATGATTAATTAACGCGTCTTATTAATTGTGTAAATCAATTAACGCGTCTAATCAGTTATACAGTAGTGCACAAGGGTTAGGGTTAGTCTATCCCTATATATTAATCGTTATAGAGCGTAGGTTTTTCATATCGAAAACACACAGCTTCTTCCATCCGTCTCTTCCTCTTCCTCCTGGTGATAATTTCTTACTTTGTTCTAGTTCGTCGAGAGTGTTGCTTCGCTGCTTCACTACGCCTTGTTTTATCCTGGGAAGCCTTCGTTCTTACAATTACGGTAATGACGAAATAAGCTTTAAGGAGACAGTTTTTGCACTGGACTCAAGGATTATCCTCCTGTATCCTTCTCTTATTTTGCCCTCTGTTATTCACACACAAACACGATTTTATTTATTTACTTGTTTTTGCGCAGATTGTTCAACAATCTTAAAGCTTAATTTATATATATCTGCGACTAACAATCTTCTGTTTGTTTGTTTGTTTTGAGTAACAGATTATGGAAAACCTTAACAAAAGCGATGTTGTGACAACTAATGTGGCTATCTCCAACGCACCGGTCATACCAGATGGGGGTCTTTCGAACCCTAACGCACTGGTTATGTCGGATGGGAGTACGCCAGTGATTGGACATGCGCCTTCGGGGCATGTGCCTTTCCAAATGACTGTTGGACAGATACCCTGCTCCTACGGACAGTTTTCGGGTGGATTCGTTCCTCAGACGTTGCAGGCTTCTGCTGTACAGACACCACCGTTTGTACATCTGCCTTTGATGACTGCTGCACCCTTGGCACCTGTGATGCCTACTACACCTGTGGCACCTGTTGTGCCTTCGATGCCTCCCGCACATGCGAAGAAGCCGGAGAAGTTTAATGGTACAAACTTCAAGCGATGGCAGCAGAAGATGCTGTTCTATCTGACCACTTTGAATATGTCTCGCTATCTGAAAGAGGAGGCACCTAAGGTCACTACTGAAAGTGATGTGCAGACTGTGTATGTTGCTGATGCGTGGAAGCATGCCGACTATATATGTCGGAATTATGTGCTCAATGGCCTGGCAGACTCGTTGTATAACGTGTACTGCTCAAAGCCAACAGCTAAGGACTTATGGGAGTCTCTCGAACATAAGTATAAAACCGAAGATGCTGGAACCAAGAAGTGGATTGTTGGCCGTTTTCTTGAATACAAGATGATAGACTCCAAGACTGTGGTCAGTCAGGTGCAAGAATTGCAAGTGATTATTCATGACATTCATGCTGAGGGAATGGTCATAAGCGAATCTTTCCAAGTTGCTGCTGTGATTGAAAAGCTGCCCCCTGGTTGGAAAGATTTCAAGAATTACCTGAAGCACAAGCGAAAGGAGATGACTATGGAGGATTTAATTCTGAGACTTCGCATTGAAGAAGACAACAGGGGATCTGAGAAGAAGGTCAATGTTGCCACTGAAAAGGCAAACATGGTGGAGCACACTCAAAGCTCCAAGAAGGCCAATTCTGGAAAAGGGGGAAAGCTGGCACCCAAGGGAGGAGTTTCGAAGCCTTCGAAATTCCAAGGAAAATGCTACAATTGTGACAAGGTGGGTCACAGGTCTACTGAGTGCAGGAAGCCCAAGAAGACCAACAAGAAGAAGGAAGCAAACATGGTAAACGACATTTCCAAGGATATGTCTGACATAGACCTATGTGCCACTGTCTCTGAGGTGAACCTGGTTGGCTCTAATCCAAGGGAATGGTGGATTGATACTGGAGCAACAAGGCATGTTTGTTCTGATAAGGCGATTTTCTCTAGCCTCCAAGCTTCCGATGCTGGTGAGAAGCTTTACATGGGGAATTCAGCAACTTCTACTATTGAAGGGGAAGGCACGGTGATTCTGAAGATGACCTCTGGAAAGAATCTGACTTTGAAGAATGTACTTTATGTTCCTGATATTCGCAAGAACCTTGTGTCTGGTTCTCTGTTGAATAAGCATGGATTTCGCATTGTAATAGAGTCAGATAAATTAATTTTGTCAAAGAGTGGTATGTTTGTAGGCAAGGGCTATGTAACTGATGGGCTTTTCAAGATCAATGTAATGTCTGTCAACGACAATAATGAAATGAAAAATTCTTCTGCTTACTTGCTTGAGTCTCCTAATTTATGGCATGCTAGATTAGGACACATGAATTATGACACTTTACGACGATTAAGTGTAAAAGAATACATACCAAAATTAAACATTGATCCAAAACATAAGTGTGAAACTTGTGTTGAGGCAAAATTAACAAGATCATCTTTCAAACGTGTGGAAAGAAATACCAAAGTGCTAGATTTAATACATAGTGATATATGTGATTTGAAATTCGCTCCAACTAGAGGAGGAAACAAGTATTTTATAACATTCGTGGATGATTGTACAAAATACTGCTATGTATATTTGCTTAAGAGTAAAGACGAAGCTATAGATAAATTCAAAATCTATAAGGAAGAAGTTGAGACACAACAAAAGGAGAAAATTAAAATGATACGTAGTGATCGTGGAGGTGAATATGTCGAGCCCTTTGGGGAATTCTGTTCACAACATGGTATAATCCATGAGGTCACTGCACCATACTCACCACAATCTAATGGTGTGGCTGAGAGGAAAAATCGCACTCTCAAGGAAATGATGAATGCGATGTTGTTAAGCTCTGGACTTCCGCAGTCTATGTGGGGGGGAAGCCATCTTAAGTGCAAATTATCTCTTAAATAGGATGATTCGCAAGAATAAGAATGAAATTCCTCATGAAATATGGAAGAAAGAGAAAACAAGTTACAAACACTTGAAAGTGTGGGGGTGCCTCGCTAAGGTACTGATCCCAGTGCCTAAGAAGGTAAAGATTGGTCCAAAGACGGTGGACTGTATTTTCATCGGGTATCCACCACATAGCACTGCATATCAATTTCTTGTATATGAATCGAAGATTCCTGAGATTCAAAAGAATACGATCTTGGAGTCAAGGAATGCGTCATTCTTTGAGAATTTATTTCCTTGTAATCCTGGAATTGAACGCCCTACGACGTCTAAACGACCTCATGAGTCTTTAGAAGACGACAATGAGAGTGATGAAGGTGAAGACGAAAATGTGGGGGTAGTGAGAAGGAGCAAAAGACAAAGGAAGGAGAAATCCTATGGGTCAGAATTTCTGACTTATTTGCTCGAAGAAGGTGATCCGAAAACCTACAAGGAAGCGGTGTCATCACCTGATGGACCTATGTGGAAAGAGGCCATCAAAAGTGAAGTTGATTCTATTTTACAGAATCATACGTGGGAGTTAGTGGACTTACCAACCGGAAGTAAGACACTAGATAGCAGGTGGATTTTCAAAAAGAAATTGAAACCTGATGGCACTATAGATAAGTACAAGGCCAGACTTGTAATCAAAGGATACAAGCAACAACATGGTCTTGATTACTTTGATACGTATTCTCCAGTATCGAGAATAACATCTATAAGAATGATGTTTGCTATAGCTGCAATGCGAAAATTAGAAGTACATCAAATGGATGTGAAAACTGCCTTTCTAAATGGCGATATAGATGAGGAGATCTATATGAAACAACCTGAAGGGTTCGTTGTCCCTGGTCAAGAGAGAAAGGTCTGTAAATTGGTGAAATCAATATATGGACTAAAACAAGCACCTATGAAGTGGCATGAGAAGTTTTATCAAGTCGTGTTACCGAATGGCTTCAAGACCAATGAATGTGATAGTTGTGTTTATTACAAGGATAACGAGAATGGCTATGTCATGATGACATTATACGTAGATGATCTGCTTATTGCCGGTAGCAATGATAAAGTGATCAAATCTACAAAGGACATGTTAAAGGCAAGGTTTGACATGAAAGACATGGGTCTAGCAAATGTAATTCTAGGAATTCAGATTTCTAGAACATCTGAGGGTCTTGCATTAAGTCAACCGCATTATGTTGACAAAATTCTTGAGAAATTTCTCAAGGATGATTTTGAGACAGCGAGAACACCTGTGGATGTGACTTTGCATCTATCCAAGAATAAAGGTGTAGGAGTCTCGCAACTGGAATACTCACGGATAATTGGAAGTCTGATGTACTTAATGAGTTGTACAAGACCAGACATTGCATACTCAATTAACAAGTTGAGTAGATTTACAAGTAATCCGGGAGCTGATCACTGGAAAGCGATCATAAGAGTACTGAGGTACTTAAGGGGAACTCGAGACTATGGACTGCTTTATGGCAGATACCCAGCAATATTAGAAGGATATACTGACGCGAACTGGATATCGAGCAAGAAGGCATTGAAGTCTACGAGTGGCTATGTATTTACGTTAGCCGGAGCGGCAGTGTCATGGAAATCCTCAAAACAAACAGTGATAACTCATTCCACGATGGAAGCTGAGTTTGTGGCATTAGATAAATGCGCACGAGAGGCGGAATACTTACGCCAATTTATGGAGGATGTTCCAAGATGGCCAAAACCTGTGACTGCAATAGGACTGCATTGTGATAGTCAGTCAGCTATTGGCAGAGCACAGAGCACGATGTATAATGGACAATCTCGTCACATAAGACGACGACATAGTTCCATTAGACAATTAATATCAATCGGAATTATCACGATTGACTATATACCGTCAAAGGATAATATCGCGGATCCGCTAACCAAAGGGTTATCAAGAGAACTGGTTGATAAATCATCGAAAGGGATGGGCCTTAAGCCTATTGCTTAAACGGCGTCATGGTGGACACTCAACCTTGCTGACTGGAGGTCCCAAGAACTTGGTTCAAATGGGCAAACTAAATCATGATGACCAAATCACTGTGGGGGTAACCCCTGGCCTGTTCCTATGATAAGAAACATTGAGACCCGTATGGTACGAGGGTAAGCTTTACGCTTTTAATGAGCTTTGGCGAATACATGGAGTTCAATAGCATTGAATGCATGGAATTCGGTTGAGTAAACGCGGGTTACTCTTTAAGATAAAGATCACCTATGTGGGAGAGAAGTGGGGCCGCTTCGAAGGAGAATTGCGAGGCACAATTCTTTAGAAACTCCTGCAGAACCAGGACGATGTTCCATGGCCAAAATGGACATACTCATGAGAGCTGAACAAGTCAGAAAGGATATAGTGATAAGTATATCATCGCTTACACAAACGGTCGAACAGTTCAAAGAGCAAACCTCCACTGTCTACCAGTAAGGTCGATACGCTTACTCAAGCGAAGGTTCAAGGAGCAAACCTCTACCTATCGTATGCTATATCTGATCGAAGAAATTATCACCAAGTCAAACTCCGTGTCTGTCTGTCTGGTGTGTGCTACTGAAACATCAATCTCATCCATGTGGGGGATTGTTGGAAAATGTGGGTTATAGCCCCACATTGACAAGTCATTTTGAGCTAAGATTTGAGAAGGCCTTGTGTGCATGATCGCAACAAGTTATGCTTGGAACGTGTTCTACTCCGTGAGAACTTTCCAACGCACTTTAAATTACTCAAAACGATCAAGGGATGAATGAGATATGGTTATCCAAAGTTGGTCCCTTGAAGTGGAAATTTGAAGTTGATATTTTATATCCCACATTGAAATCATAAAGAGCCTTTTAAGACTTTATATAGCAAAGCACTCTCCTAGTGTTTAAAATGAGTTACTAATGTATTGCTCCATCTCCTACGTGCGCGCAGGGGGGGTGCAAATCATGGGATTTCGAGGGGGATTTCGTGACTTCGCAAGCCTCGGGCTTTTCCGCGTGTGCAACCTGCGGACACGAATGCAGCAAAATTTGGGCCGAATAATTCCGGACTAGTTTTGCTAAAATAATAATTTCCACCGGGCTGCTCAAATTGATTTTCTGTTTTATGAAATTAATTCTGATTTGATTATGAATTTATAATTCTGATTTGATATGAATTAATTGATCATTACCATGATTAATTAACGCGTCTTATTAATTGTGTAAATCAATTAACGCGTCTAATCAGTTATACAGTAGTGCACAAGGGTTAGGGTTAGTCTATCCCTATATATTAATCGTTATAGAGCGTAGGTTTTTCATATCGAAAACACACAGCTTCTTCCATCCGTCTCTTCCTCTTCCTCCTGGTGATAATTTCTTACTTTGTTCTAGTTCGTCGAGAGTGTTGCTTCGCTGCTTCACTACGCCTTGTTTTATCCTGGGAAGCCTTCGTTCTTACAATTACGGTAATGACGAAATAAGCTTTAAGGAGACAGTTTTTGCACTGGACTCAAGGATTATCCTCCTGTATCCTTCTCTTATTTTGCCCTCTGTTATTCACACACAAACACGATTTTATTTATTTACTTGTTTTTGCGCAGATTGTTCAACACCTCTAACTTTGAGAGTAGTTTGTACCCTCGGTTTTGATACAAACCAGAAATATATCATTTGAGTGGAATCTTGAAGGCATCATCTTGTTACGTTACGATGAATCCCGGAAAACAAAGAATGAATTAGTAGTTCGAATCATTAACTCATCATATAGCCCTTGTACCATGGCAATCGAAGATCCAATGTCATGCAAGGATCTGCCTTGCAACACTAAAGTTAAAACAGGGTGGAAAACAAAAATATAATCAGATAATAGTAATGGGCATCTCTCATGACACCCAAATGCATATTTGCAAGAAAATCAAAAGACTGGCAAGCAAAGCTTGCAGAACAACGATGCCAGAGGGAAATTCATATATACTAATTTCATTATTTCGTAACTCATTACACCGCTTTTAAAATTTTGAACACAAACGCTGTATTGACACCAAAGAATCAGAAGATGAAGAATGTAGCTAGTCTTTAATCTCTATAAAATGATTATACAAAACAACGTAAATCTTGCGAGATACTGTAAAGATTACATATAAATATCTGAAGCTAGCGATGGACATTTTCAGCTAGAAGATAGCTTCAGAACAGATTCATATATTTAATGTAAGATCTTGTATTTGTATGGCCAGCAAATTATATAGTGTGACTCACACAAATTTATATATTCTACAGATGAGCTGTAGAAATCAAAAAAAGAGCAGCATGACGCTCAGAATAAGAAACACAATCAACGCAGGACTAAATTTAAAAGGGAACTGTAATTTGATGGAATAATCTAAAAACAACCAAAAAAATTATAACCAGAAAAGGACATTGTTTCCCACTCATTGCCACTTTAGAGATTGGGAGAAATTAAGCTCTCAACATAAGCATACACCTCAGGCCCTATAAAATGATGGTCTGCTAACAGGTGCTTGATATTTTTCTCCTTCAGATTGTATAATACCACAGTTGAATCTAAAATAAGCAAAACATCGCCATTCATAGATATGAAAATGGGTTGTATATATGAAGAACGTGTTAATTCATCCATATATGAGATGGTGAACAATTTTGTCCATGACACTTCCACAGCACATTCCTCCATTATCCACAAATCAGCAGGAGTATCTTTATATTCACAAAGTACAGAAAGACTTTCTCAAAATATCACACAGATATGCAGATTGGACTAGTCTTCACATAAAAGAGAGAAATGCAGTTGATTAAAGAACACTTCCGTAAATTTCTCTGTGCAAATGTTACACAATGTGAATGGAACTTTCTCAAATTTGAATTTGAATTGATCTATGAAACAACTAAGTGAGATAATTGCAAACAAATTAAAAGACTGGCTAGCAAGCTTGTAGAACAACCATCCAGAGAGAAATCCATTAATAGTTCCATAACTCGTTACACCGGTTTTAAATTTTGTACGAAAATGCTATGGTGACACCGAAGGATGAGAAGATAAGGAATATCGTCTATAATCTATTAAATGATTATACAAAACTATGGCAATTTTCCAGGATGATGAAAAAATTACACATAAATATCTGAGCCAGCGGATGGACATTTTTAGCTGGAAGATAGTTTCAGAACAGATTCATAACCAGAAAGGACTTATGTTTTCTACTCATTGCCACTTTAGAGATGGGGAGAAATTAAGCTCTCAACATAAGCATACACCTGATCAGGCACTTTAAAACGACGGTCTGCTAACAGGTGCTTGATATTTTTCTCCTTCGGATTGTATAATACCACAGTTGAATCTGAAATAAGCAAAACATCGCCATTCATAGATATGCAGATGGGTTGTACTAATAAAGAACGTGCTATTAATTGATCCATATACTGCATCGTGAACAATATTGTCCATGACACTTCCACACCACATTCCTTCAGTATCCACAAATCAGCCCGAATATTTTCATATTCACAAAGAACAGAAAGACTTTTGCCAGAAGTGAACAAATACAAGTAGTATTCACCATCTCCATAATTTGGCTGCAAAACTTCTGCGTATGTCTCTGATTTTATATCAAGGGAAAGAATAACATTCTTTTGCCGCTCAGGACTAATAAGCCAGTGTATAGATCCATTTGCAAAAACCCCATCATAAAAATCAGGGTGATAAAGTTCTCCCGGTACTAACCTAAAGGAAAATCTCCGATAATCCTCCAACAATCACATCTTAAGCTATAAACTGAGTGATGACACTACTAGTCCAAGTCAGCAAGAATCAGCAGAGATTCTAGAAGGAAAGTTAGTTAAAAACACAGCTGGCAACAGTTAGATTTGACAGCTAGATTAGAGGCTAAATAGCTTGTAAATATTCTGTATAAATAGACGAGAGAGGCAACACATCTCTGTCATTGATTGTAACAAACTCTTTCATTCTGTTAATAATATGTAGCTTCTTCTTCTTCTTTGTTAAACTCTCTTGCTTCATTACTGAAGCTGACATGGTATCAGAGCCTATCTGTTCTTCCGCATCGAATTTCTTCATCTTTTTGTGCTAATTGTTGAAATCTTTTAAAGATTTCTGCACATTTCTTGAAGATTCATGTAGATTTGGTGATGTTTTCTACAATTAGTTGAAGTTTTTGTTACGATTATCTTCATTTTGCACTTGTTGCTTGTTAATCTGCGTTTCTACATCAATTTTCTGGTGTTTTAATGGCGGCTTCATCATCATCTTATCTGAATGCTACAACTGGTAATACTAGTACAACAACAACCACAATCGATAGTAATCATCCGTACTATCTTCATCCATCAGATCATCCAGGTATGGTTCTAATCACCATTACTCTGACTGAGCAAAACTATAATCAGTGGTATAGATCGATGAAGATTGCGTTATCATCTAAACTCAAGTTAGGTTTTGTGAATGGTTCTTGTGTCAAACCTGTTAATTCTGTGAATCAATTGCTGCTATGGAACCGTTGCAATGATATTGTTCTTTCTTGGATCTTAAACACTGTTTCTCCAGAAATTAGACTAAGTGTGATGTATATGACTATTGCTAAAGATGTTTGGGATGATTTTGCACTTCGATTTGCTCAAACTAATGTTCCTAAGATGTTTAATCTGAGAAAGGAATTGTCATCACTTAGTCAAGGAAATTTGTCGATCTCTGCATATTTTACAAAGTTCAGAACTCTGAGTGATGAATTAGATGCTTTGTCTGACATACCTAGATGTGATTGTGGAAAATGTACTTGTGATAACAATGCAAAACTGGAAAAGTTTAACAAGAGTTTGAAGCTATCTAATTTTCTTATGGGATTGGGAGAGCAATATACTACTGTTAGGAGTCATTTGTTGCTTATGGATCCTATTCCAAGTCTTAGCACTGCCTACAGTATACTAATGCAAGAAGAAAATCAGAGAGAATGTAGTGCTGGTATCACATCTGTGAATGAGTCAGTTGCTTTGTCTGTTAAGCAGCATGAACAGCAGTCAGGTTTTCAGAATAAGAATCATAGATTTAGTACTACAACTAAGAGAAATACTGCTGATTCTTCTCTTATCTGTGAGGTGTGTAATCTGACTGGTCATACAAAGGAGAAATGTTTTTGTGTTCATGGTTATCCACCTTGGCATAGGCTGTATGGTAAACCAAAACCAAGGCCAAGGTCTACTGGTGTCAAATCTGCTCATGTCTATAATGTTGCTGTGGATAATTCTGGTGGTGGTTCTACTTGTGGTTCTACTCCAAGTCCTGTCTCTGCTAGTTCAGATTCACCTTCTACCTTCACAACTGCTCAGTGTCAACAATTAATGCAAATGATTCAAAGTGGCTTTAAGGAGTTATCTGCTAACAGTACTGTTAATCAGTCAGGCATTTCTTCAGTTGGACACACTCATATGGCTGGTACTGTTCTTCACTTTGTTTGTCATACTCATAGCAAGAAAATCTTTAATTCAGATATGTGGATAATAGATTCTGGAGCCACTGACCATATTACTCCATATCTATCTTTACTCACTAATGTTAAAACCATTCATTCAACTCTACATTTACCAAATGGTCAGTCTACTCTTGTCACACAAGTTGGCACAGTTTATTTACATGCCAATATTATTCTCACAGATGTGTTATATGTACCTAGTTTTAACTACAATCTTCTGTCTATCCCTAAACTTACTCTTACAGCTGATTGTCATGTGTCTTTTACTAAAAATGCTTGTTATCTTCAGGACCATATCTTGAAGAAGACCACAGAGATTGGTAAACTTCAAGAAGGCCTGTATCTTCTTCATCATTCTGAGAAACTTCCTCCTGTGCCAAATTCTACTTCTGCTAGTTTTCCTATCTGCAATTTTGCAAAAACTGCTGTAACTCATACTCATTTGTGGCATGCTCGTTTAGGGCATCCATCTGTTAGTTCTATGAAATTTCTGCCCAATTCAATGTATCATAATTCTGTACTATTTGATACTTGTGATACTTGTCATTTGTCAAAACAAACAAGATTAAAATTCTCTGATAGCAGTTCTGTCAGTACTAGTTTATTTGAATTGGTGCATGCAGATGTTTGGGGACCATATCGCCATAAAACACACAGTAATTGCAGTTATTTTTTAACTGTAGTTGAAGATAAATCTAAGGCCACTTGGGTCTTTCTTTTTGCAGATAAAGCACAAGTTGCTAATCTTCTTTTACAGTTCTTTGCTTATGTTCATAGGCAATTCAAATGTCATGTTCAAATTCTTAGAACTGACAATGGAACCGAATTTTGTCATAAATCCTTTCAAAATCAGCTTTCCACACAAGGCATTGTTCATCAGAAAAGTTGTACTTATACTCCACAACAAAATGGTGTTGTGGAGCGAAAACATAAAACTCTACTCAATACTGCTAGAGCCTTGAGATTACAAGCATCTCTTCCAATTAGTTTTTGGGGTGATTGTATTTTAACTGCTACCTATTTGTTAAATAGAACACCTGTTTCAGCTCTTAATGGTTTAACACCATATCACATTCTATTTGATAAATCTCCTTCGTATGAGCATTTAAGAGTCTTTGGTTCTCTATGCTATGTCACAAATACTTTACCTCATAAAGATAAGTTTGATAGTAGAGCCTGCAAATGCATTTTTCTGGGCTATCCCTTTGCTCAAAAAGCTTATAAAGTCATGGATCTTGAGACAAGAAAGGTGTATGTTTCTCGAGATGTCTTATTCAGTGAGTCTATTTTTCCTTTTAAATCTATTCCTTTATCTACTCCTCCTGTAACTCTTTTCAATTCTCATATCACTGATTTACTAGATCCATTTTATGACATTTCAACTACTGAAGAGAGTAACACTCCAAATTCTGTCTCATATCCATCTACTTCATCAGATAATACTACATCTTCACCTACTACATCTTCACCAACTGTACCTTCACCTACTATACCTATCTTACCTGTATCTCAGTCTTTACCTGTGAGACAAAGTACAAGAGCAAAGGTTATTCCTACTAAGTTTCAAGATTTTGTTGGTTTACCAAATACTATTAAATCATCTGTCAATTCACTTACAGTTGAGTCCTCTTTGTTTACTCCACCTTATCAATCTTTTATTGCTAATATCACTCATGTACCTGAGCCAACATCTTATAAACTGGCTTGTAAGCATTCTGTCTGGTGTGAAGCTATGGCTACAGAACTAGCTGCACTTGAGGCTAATCATACTTGGAAAATAGTACCACTTCCTCCTGGTAAGAGTGTTGTTAGTTGTAGGTGGATATATAAAGTCAAGTTCAATTCAGATGGTACTGTGGAGCGTTATAAAGCTCGATTAGTGGCTCGAGGTTTTACTCAAACAGAGGGACTTGATTTCTTTGAGACATTTGCACCTGTGGCAAAAATGTCAACAGTAAGAGTTTTGTTATCTTTAGCTGCAGTTAGTCAATGGTCTGTAACTCAACTTGATGTCACTAATGCGTTTTTGTATGGGGAATTAGAGGAGGAGGTTTATATGGCTATTCCTCAAGGTTATTGTCTACCTGCTGAGTTTGCAAATTATGATTCATCTGTTACTTTGGTTTGCAAATTAGTCAAATCGTTATATGGTCTTCGCCAATCACCACGAAAATGGTTTATCAAGTTTAGGTCTGTGTTACTGGAGTATGGTTTTACTCAAGCAAGTTCTGATCACAGCCTTTTTATTTTGACATCATCTGTTAGTTTTCTTGCCATTCTTGTCTATGTTGATGATATTTTAGTGGTTGGAAACAATTCTTCTACGATTACTGAGATTAAGTCTCATCTGTCAATGCATTTCAAGATTAAAGATCTTGGACCTCTGAAATATTTCTTGGGAATTGAGGCTGCAAGGTCTTCTAAAGGAATTTATCTTAACCAAAGGAAGTACACACTGGATATTATTAAGGACGTTGGTTTTGACACTGCTAAGATTGCTACTGTTCCTATAGATCAGAATCACAATCTTCTTGGGAATGATACTTCCCCTTTTCTGTTTAATCCTGCTCCTTATCGTCGTTTGGTGGGACGATTGATTTACTTGACAATCACACGCCCAGACCTATCATATGCTGTCCATGTTTTGTCTCAGTTTTTATCATCTCCTCGACAATGCCATCTTGATGCTGCTTTTAAAGTTGTTCGATATTTGAAGCATACAGTAGGACAGGGTATTTTGCTATCATCTACTAGTCCACTTACTTTAACTGCATATGCAGATGCAGATTGGGGTGGTTGTCCCTTAACTCGTCAATCACTAACTGGATATTGTGTTACTTTGGGTTCTTCTTTGTTATCCTGGAAATCGAAAAAGCAACATACAGTTTCCAGGTCTTCAGCAGAGGCTGAATATAGAGCCCTTGCAGATGTGTGTTGTGAAATCACATGGTTACTTAATCTGTTTCATGAATTAGGAGTGTCTACCCTCAAACCAGTTACTCTATTTTGTGATAATCGATCAGCAATGTACATAGCTGCAAATCCAGTGTTTCATGAGAGGACGAAACACATTGAGATAGATTGCCATTTGGTTCGAGAAAAACTACAACGGGGCATTATTTCCACAGCCTATATTGCTTCCAAGGATCAGCCTGCAGATCTTCTTACTAAAGCCATTCCATCTTATGCTATGCATTCACTATTGTCCAAGCTAGGAGTGATCAATTTGTTCTCACTGTCTAGCTTGAGGGGGGATGATGACACTACTAGTCCAAGTCAGCAAGAATCAGCAGAGATTCTAGAAGGAAAGTTAGTTAAAAACACAGCTGGCAACAGTTAGATTTGACAGCTAGATTAGAGGCTAAATAGCTTGTAAATATTCTGTATAAATAGACGAGAGAGGCAACACATCTCTGTCATTGATTGTAACAAACTCTTTCATTCTGTTAATAATATGTAGCTTCTTCTTCTTCTTTGTTAAACTCTCTTGCTTCATTACTGAAGCTGACACTGAGACTTTATATTCATAGTAAGTGGAGTCATCAATTTCATCATCAGAATTATCAGAATCATAGACATGAGCAGGAGAGATAGAAAATACTTTAAAATCATCATTCGGCTCGTCATAGCAAAACCCATGCACTGTATTCGGATAGCGAGAAATGCAATTAAGTTCAGGAAGTGTTCTTACTTCTTTAGTGGAAGGGTTCCACAAACATAATTGATCACAATAAAAAACCCGACCTTTAACAAGAATCAACCCATTACAACAACCCGCTACACTCTTATCACGGAGATGATCATCACAATGCAAAGCCTTAGTAGAGGGCTCATGAAGCAGAGAACACAGGGAACAGGTCCAAAGATCGTACGGACTGTTGCGATCAACTATAACGAGATGGTGGTGAGTAAAGCAAGGGTCCTTAGTTGACATAGAGAGCTGAGTTTTAATGAACTCTTGACTAGATATCAGAGACAACCATGATTTACAAACCGACTTTAATCGCAAAAGAGTCTTCACTGGGAGCCTAAAAAATATGTTGTAGATGATATCTTTTGGTTGGCTTAGGATCATGGCGCCAGGGTTTGGAGGTTCATGAGTTGCCATCGAATGAGGTCTTTTTTGTGAGTAGAAAAGAGAAAATATGGATTTAGGGCAGATTAACAAACAACAATTTAGAATATATAATGCTAGCCAGAGTTGTGCAAAGCACGTAAACAATTAAATTATTTAATTTAATATATAAATTTATTTATACACGAAAGATCACAGTTTTTCCCTTTATAATTTGTACTGCCTTGTGGCTAATTTGCACAAAAATAAATAAATAGAAGCGGTTCAGTTTTGTATAAGAACGAAAAAAAAATGAAGCTATCAAATGTTTTCAGAAACTGGAAACCGGGTGACGTAGTACCCTTTTTTTTTTTTCTGAAACGGTGACGACCTGATTCAATATTTTGATTCAATATTAATTTTACAAGAAACTTCTATAACATATTGATGTGAGATGGATCGGAAAGCGCAAATCTTGAAACATTAATCAAAATAGGGGCAAAATTGTAAATTTTGTATACATAATATTTTTTAGTTTGATTTTGTTGTGCTAAAGATTGAGATGGACATGTTATACCTTTGTATTTTCCTTGCATAAAAGATATTTTCTTTCGATGTGAAAAAATAATTATATGAAAATACGTTCGAGTAATATCTTAATTGATTTTACGGATCTCATCTAGCAGATTAATCATTAGATGCCTAGTTGATTAATCATTAGAAGGTCACCTCGCCACCTACATTGGTACCGTTTCTTAGAATGGTAGCATTAAATCAACCTCTAGTTGATTAATCGTTAAAAGGTGATCTCCCCACCTAGACCGGTACCATTTAGACCGGTACCATTTAAATTAAACAACCCCCCCCCCCCCCCGTCTTAAACTAGTTACACAGGTAAGCAAGGGCATTTATCAAAACGATTGCAAGCACATCCCGCAAGGGCATTTATCAAAACGATTGCAAGCACATCCCGCGTATATATTACACAAACATCACATCTAAATATTTAGCACACACAAAGCAAGTCTCGTAACCACTAAATCAGTATCTATCTAAAAGGCCTCATTACCCATCACATTAAGAAATCAAGAGAAATACTGCAACCGCTGGAAGGAAAGGAAAGGCGTACACGTACATGAAAGGAAACCAAATTACAAAGAGTATTTACAGTTTGTAGTTTCTGAAAAAGCAACATTTCGATTCATACAATGTTTCAACAACACAGATGCTGTAAAACATAACACTGCTATTAAGAAAAGAGGATGTGTGAAAGTACATTAAGTATTATACTGATTTGTGATTGCCCTAGATCAGTCAGGAAAACACGAGGTGAGTCTTACCACAGCAGCAGAGCCTGCAACGAAGACCATAGTGTCAAGCCATCAACTCACATCTTGTTAGACATTTAAATCACAAATTTCAGGTAGCCGTTACAGGAATCAAATGTCAAACTTAGAAACTTATTACCATAACAAAAAATTTCACATTTCAAAGTAGCAACCAAATAATAAAATAAAGTAATAAGGTAACGTAACATACTCACTTATCCCGCTTGAAGAGCAGGGTGTAAGGAAGGTAGGATGTATGCATTCTTACCCCCTACACAATGATTTAGAGGGGTTTTTTTCCCAAAAAATGACCACTAGGCCAACTCGACTTCTAGTGTAAAATATTCTAATACAGTATGTGAACTCATAAATTACTATCACAGTCCTGCATACATAAAGAATGCATATATTACTCATTACAAGCTTAAAAAAGATCAGAAAATGGTCACCAGCAATGTACCTTCATTCACAATTTCTTTTGTCTTTGCCTCTAAACTCCTGTTTAAACATGGGGAGAAACTAGGCTCTCGACGTAAGTGTCCGCTTCAAGACAGCCATCGAAATTGGCGATCTCAAGATCCTTGAAAACATTATCCTTGGAACTGTATAGTACTATACGTGATCCCAATTCCACCAAAATATCACCATTTGCCGAAATGCACAGAGGAACTGAATACTGAAACACCAATGGTTCACCCACATATGGAATAGTCGCCAATTTAGTCCAAGACTCTTTCACACCATATTCTTTCATCACCCAAACATCAGCTTGAGTACTCTGGTAATTACAAAGTACACATAAGCATTTGTCCAAGATCCCCAGTGTCAAATTATAAGTACCATCCCCATATTTCGGTTGCACAACTTCTCCATACGTCTCCCTTTTCACATCAAGAGAAACAATAATCCAAGAATCCGGAGAATCAGAACGTATATCACGACTTGCCGCCCAATGCAAAGCTCCATTCGCAAACTTTCCCGAATCATCCAACGGAATACCATACGGAAAATCCTCAATCCTTCTCCACACATCAGATTTCGAGCTATAAATCTTCACTTCAGTCTCATACGTACCCACGTTACGAAACACACAAAAAATCCCAACAACCTTAAAATCATCCTCACTCTCATCATACCCAAACCCATAAACAATATAACACCCATACCTCAAATTCATATCAGAATTCCTCAACCTTCTCGAAACTCTCATCGCGGGGTTCCACAAAAACAACGAATCTTCCTCGATAGCCAAACAAACCAACCCATTACACGAACCCACAATCCAAACAGAATTATGTGGGTTTTTCATAGGATAATCAAGATCAACAGCCTCACCAACACGCCCATTAATCAACTCATACAAACAACAATTCTTGATATTAAAATGAGGATTAGTAGAGCTTAAAATGAGCTTATAGTGAGTAAAGTTAGGATCTTTAACAGATTTTAAAAGATGGGTCTTGATAAAATCAATATTAGAGATCAAAGAAAGCCATAGTTTTGAAACAGACCTGTAAAATGAGCTTAAAAGTGAGTAAAGTTTGAATCTTTAACAGATTTTTTAAAACATGGGTCTTGATGAAATCAATACTAGAGATTAAAGAAAGCCATAGGTTTGAAAACAGACCTGAATTGCAAAAGGGTAATCACAGGAAGCCATTGGAGAATCTCCAAGATGAGTTCTTCAGGTAAGCTTGGATTGGGTCTTGAAGCTTTTGTGTTTGTTTTGTGGTGTTTTTCTTGATTTGTGTTTTCAGGGTTTGTCATTGTTTTCTGGTTTCTAAAAGTTCTGTTTTGGGGCAGGACTAGTACTTGATGAAATGAAAATGTGTGTGATGTGGTTAGATTTTATTTTTTTCCTTTTAAATGAAGTGAGATAATTTGGTCAATCAAGAGAATTTGTACAGTTATTAAATACGTAGATATTTAAAATGAAAAATATGAGAATCGTTAAGAGTCGAAAATGGTTACTAAAATCATTTTTAAATTTTGCTTGTCACGTTTTAATTAATCACCTTATCAATATCAATATAATCTTAAAGTCTGCTAGTATTACATTTCGGAAAATTACAACTATTGTCCTTCATTTTTTTAATCTTCTTTATTTTTTTGATGTCCTTTTTTGTCATTACACAGGAAAATTACTACTATTGTCCTTCATTTTTTTAATCTCCTTTATTTCTTTGATGTCTTTTTTTGTCATTACACAACATTTGGAGCGACCCAATTTAGATTGGATCGACCCAAATCAAAACCTCTACTACATTTTGTCATTACATAACATTTGGAGCAACCCAATTTTGATTGGATCGACCCAAATCTAAACCTCTACTATTATCATTCATTTTTTTATCTTCCTTATTTCTTTGATCAAATAAATTGTATATTATATAATTTATATTATATATTATATATTATATTTTTAAATTATTTGAAGTAATTAATATTATATACTTATGTTTGCGTAATCAATAATTTTTGTATTCATAAAATCTAAATTGGTGCTTTCGTCGATTAACTATATTGATGATTTTTTGTTTTGCAAATTTATTATATATATTTAACAAATATATATAATTTTTTGTATAAGTATTATAGGTGGTTAATTTTGTTTTTTAATATTTTTTCTTTATTTCTTTGATCTTATTTTTAAAAAATAAAAAAATAGTTTTTAATAACTTAATATTATTAATTATTTAAATTTAACACACTTATTTATTTCTTTGACTTTTTTGATGTTTTTTTTTGTCATTACACAGCATTTGGAGCGACCCAATTTAGATTGGATCGACCCAAATCAAAACATCTACTATTTTTTGTCATTACATAGCATTTGGAACGATCTTCCAATCAATAATTTTTTCCCTCTAATTAAAACACGTTGACTTTTAATTTAAAACATAATATTACAATAATTAATACATACCCAAAAATATGACATCATATCTTCTAACCACTAACAAAATATAATAAAAATTCGTATACAACCAATAATATCCGTTAGATTTTTATTTAAAAATTAGAACTGTTAGATCTAATGATTAAATATATTACATGATTAAATTTATTTACAAAATACATACCCAAAAATATGACTTCATATCTTCTAATCACTAACAAGATATAATAAAAATTCGTATACAACGAATAATATCCGTTAGATTTTTAGTTAAAAATTATAACTGTTAGATCTAATGATTAAATATATTACATGATTAAATTGATTTACTAAAATTTCAAGGTTCGAATTTTTATAAATACCTAAAATATCATATCTTCCAATCAATAATTTTTTTTCTCTCTAATTAAAACACGTTGACTTTTAATTTAAAACATAATATTGCAATAATTAATACATACACAAAAATATGACATCATATCTTCTAACCACTAACAAAATATAATAAAAATTCGTATACAACGAATAATATCCGTTAGATTTTTAGTTAAAAATTATAACCGTTATATCTAATGATTAAATATATTACATGATTAAATTTATTAGTAAATACATACCGAAAAATATGACATCATATATTCTAACCACTAACAAAATATAATAAAAATTTGTATACAACGAATAATATCTGTTAGATTTTTAGTTAAAAATTAGAACTGTTAGATCTAATGATTAATATATTACATGATTAAATTTATTTACTAAAATTTTAAGGTTCGAATTTTTATAAATACCTAAAATATCATATATTTCAATCAGTAATTTTTTTCTCTCTAATTAAAACACTTTGACTTTTAATTTAAAACATAATATTGCAGTAATTAATACATACCCAAAAATATGACATCATATCTTCTAACCCTTAACAAAATATAATAAAAATTCATACACAATGAATAATATCCGTTAAATTTTTAGTTAAAAATTAGAACCGTTAGATCTAATGATTAAATATATTACATGATTAAATTTATTAGTAAATACATACCCAAAAATATGACATCATATCTTCAAACCACTAACAAAATCTATATATTATAAATTGCTGGATAACCCTTTACTCAGGTTCGGGATCCATATTTAGGTTTGATAGATATCCATGACCCATTATAGTATTAAATTATATGATTAGGATTAGGTTCGGGATCCGTTTAAATTACCCATCCAGTTATATGATATGATCCATATTTTAAAATATATTGACCCGATAGTATGTAAAATACACATGATGACAAACGACTCTTGCCAAAAATTATTTCCTTGATAATACCAAAAATTTGGCAGTTGTTATTATAAATGCCAAATAATTGGTTATAATTATAATGGGCCCGCCAGGGCCATCCAATTAAAACAATCTTGCCAAAAAAAAATTTCCTTGACAAAAACAATCTTGCCAAAAAAAAATTCCTTGACAAAACACGAATTATTTTGTTTCCAAAAATTATTTCCTTTCTAACAATTGTCAATTATAATTATAATGGGCCCGCCAGGGCCATCCAATTAAAACATTCTTGCCAAATCCGTTTATATTACCCATCCAGTTATATGATAATTATTTTGTTTCCAAAAATTATTTCCTTTCTAACAATTGTCAATTATAATTATAATTTATAAACACCTAAAAACACATCAATCATATCATATCTTTCCATCATTAATATTTCCTTTTGAATTAAAACACGTTACTTTTTAATTTAAACCAAATCTTACAATCATTAATATATACCCGAAAATATCACACCATAATTTTCAAGAAAAATATAACACCTAAAATAAATAATAACATAATATAATTAATGGTAATTAGTTGATTAACAAAATAAAATTAATGGTAATTAGTCGATTATTTATTTTACATTAATATAATAAAATTAATGGTAATTAGTCGATTGCCATTTTCACATTTGCTTTTAGTTGAAGATATTACCTTTTATAAACACCTAAAAACATCAGTCGTATCATATCTTTGGATCATTAATATTTCTTTTCGAATTAAAACACGTTCCATTTTTAATTTCAAACAAATCTTGCAATCATTAATATATACCCGAAAATATCACACCATAATTTTCAAGAGATATAACACCTAAAATAAATAATAACAAAATATAATTAATGGTAATTAGTCGATTAATTTATATATACCCAAAAATATCACACCTTATTTTTTAATTATTAATAAAATATATTAAAAATCATATATGTTGTTTATAATAAGGAAATATTAGTATAATCCGTAAGTTCATCATTAATATTTCCTTTCGAAATATCATACCATAATTTTCAAGAAAAATATAACACCTAAAATAAATAATAACAATATTTAATTAATGTTTATAAACACCTAAAAACAGCAATCGTGTCATGTCTTTCCATCATTAATATTTTTTTTCAAACTGAAGCACGTTCCCTTTTTAATTTAAACCAAATCTTACAATCATTAATTTATACCCGAAAATATCACACCATAATTTTCAAGAAGAATATAACACCTAAAATAAATAATAACATAATATAATTAATGGTAATTAGTCGATTAACATAATAAAATTAATGGTAATTAGTCAATTACCTTTTTACATTAATATAATAAAATTAATGGTAATTAGTCGATTGTCATTTTCACTTTACTTTTAGTTGAAGATATTACCTTTTATAAATATCTAAAAACATCAGTCGTATCATATCTTTCGATCATTAATATTTCTTTTCAAATTAAAACACGTTACCTTTTTTATTTAAAACAAATCTTACAATCATTAATATATAACCGAAAATATCACACCATAATTTTCAAGAGATATAACACCTAAAATAAATAATAACATATAATAAAATAATATAATTAATGGTAATTAGTCGATTGCCTTTTCACATTTACTTTTAGTTGAAGATGATATCTTTTATAAACACCTAAAAAGATCAATCGTGTCATAACTTTCAATCATTTATTTTTCCTTTCTAATTAAACATGTTACGTTTTTAATTTACAACAAATATTACAATCATTAATATATATCAGAAAATATCACACCATATTTTTCAATTATTAATAAAATAAATTAAAAATCGTATACGTTGGTTGTAATAAGGAAACATTAGTATAATCCGTCAACATGAGTATATTAAATTATATCAACTTAAAATTTAAAAAATTATTAAAAATAATGATTATATAAAAAACATAATTATAATATTAAATAAATTTTATAACATAATACAAGAAACCCGTGCATTGCACGGGTTATAAGCTAGTATAATAAAATTCGTATACAACGAATAATATAAATTACAACTATTGTCCTTCATTTTTTTAATCTTCTTTATTTTTTTGATGTCCTTTTTTGTCATTACACAGGAAAATTACTACTATTGTCCTTCATTTTTTTAATCTCCTTTATTTCTTTGATGTCTTTTTTTGTCATTACACAACATTTGGAGCGACCCAATTTAGATTGGATCGACCCAAATCAAAACCTCTACTATATTTTGTCATTACATAACATTTGGAGCAACCCAATTTTGATTGGATCGACCCAAATCTAAACCTCTACTATTATCATTCATTTTTTTATCTTCCTTATTTCTTTGATCAAATAAATTGTATATTATATAATTTATATTATATATTATATATTATATTTTTAAATTATTTGAAGTAATTAATATTATATACTTATGTTTGCGTAATCAATAATTTTTGTATTCATAAAATCTAAATTGGTGCTTTCGTCGATTAACTATATTGATGATTTTTTGTTTTGCAAATTTATTATATATATTTAACAAATATATATAATTTTTTGTATAAGTATTATAGGTGGTTAATTTTGTTTTTTAATATTTTTTCTTTATTTCTTTGATCTTATTTTTAAAAAATAAAAAAATAGTTTTTAATAACTTAATATTATTAATTATTTAAATTTAACACACTTATTTATTTCTTTGACTTTTTTGATGTTTTTTTTTTGTCATTACACAGCATTTGGAGCGACCCAATTTAGATTGGATCGACCCAAATCAAAACATCTACTATTTTTTGTCATTACATAGCATTTGGAACGATCTTCCAATCAATAATTTTTTTCCCTCTAATTAAAACACGTTGACTTTTAATTTAAAACATAATATTACAATAATTAATACATACCCAAAAATATGACATCATATCTTCTAACCACTAACAAAATATAATAAAAATTCGTATACAACCAATAATATCCGTTAGATTTTTATTTAAAAATTAGAACTGTTAGATCTAATGATTAAATATATTACATGATTAAATTTATTTACAAAATACATACCCAAAAATATGACTTCATATCTTCTAATCACTAACAAGATATAATAAAAATTCGTATACAACGAATAATATCCGTTAGATTTTTAGTTAAAAATTATAACTGTTAGATCTAATGATTAAATATATTACATGATTAAATTGATTTACTAAAATTTCAAGGTTCGAATTTTTATAAATACCTAAAATATCATATCTTCCAATCAATAATTTTTTTTCTCTCTAATTAAAACACGTTGACTTTTAATTTAAAACATAATATTGCAATAATTAATACATACACAAAAATATGACATCATATCTTCTAACCACTAACAAAATATAATAAAAATTCGTATACAACGAATAATATCCGTTAGATTTTTAGTTAAAAATTAGAACTGTTATATCTAATGATTAAATATATTACATGATTAAATTTATTTACAAAATACATACCGAAAAATATGACATCATATATTCTAACCACTAACAAAATATAATAAAAATTTGTATACAACGAATAATATCTGTTAGATTTTTAGTTAAAAATTAGAACTGTTAGATCTAATGATTAATATATTACATGATTAAATTTATTTACTAAAATTTTAAGGTTCGAATTTTTATAAATACCTAAAATATCATATATTTCAATCAGTAATTTTTTTCTCTCTAATTAAAACACTTTGACTTTTAATTTAAAACATAATATTGCAGTAATTAATACATACCCAAAAATATGACATCATATCTTCTAACCCTTAACAAAATATAATAAAAATTCATACACAATGAATAA
This sequence comes from Kitagawia praeruptora, assembly GCA_037693485.1. Lineage (NCBI taxonomy): Eukaryota > Viridiplantae > Streptophyta > Magnoliopsida > Apiales > Apiaceae > Kitagawia > Kitagawia praeruptora. The sequence goes on from CM075347.1 coordinate 15,828,975, forward strand.
TATCCGTTAAATTTTTAGTTAAAAATTAGAACCGTTAGATCTAATGATTAAATATATTACATGATTAAATTTATTAGTAAATACATACCCAAAAATATGACATCATATCTTCAAACCACTAACAAAATCTATATATTATAAATTGCTAGATAACCCTTTCCTCAGGTTCGGGATCCATATTTAGGTTTGATAGATATCCATGACCCATTATAGTATTAAATTATATGATTAGGATTAGGTTCGGGATCCGTTTAAATTACCCATCCAGTTATATGATATGATCCATATTTTAAAATATATTGACCCGATAGTATATAAAATACACATGATGACAAACGACTCTTGCCAAAAATTATTTCCTTGATAATACCAAAAATTTGGCAGTTGTTATTATAAATGCCAAATAATTGGTTATAATTATAATGGGCCCGCCAGGGCCATCCAATTAAAACAATCTTGCCAAAAAAAAATTTCCTTGACAAAAACAATCTTGCCAAAAAAAAATTCCTTGACAAAACACGAATTATTTTGTTTCCAAAAATTATTTCCTTTCTAACAATTGTCAATTATAATTATAATGGGCCCGCCAGGGCCATCCAATTAAAACATTCTTGCCAAATCCGTTTATATTACCCATCCAGTTATATGATAATTATTTTGTTTCCAAAAATTATTTCCTTTCTAACAATTGTCAATTATAATTATAATTTATAAACACCTAAAAACACATCAATCATATCATATCTTTCCATCATTAATATTTCCTTTTGAATTAAAACACGTTACTTTTTAATTTAAACCAAATCTTACAATCATTAATATATACCCGAAAGTATCACACCATAATTTTCAAGAAAAATATAACACCTAAAATAAATAATAACATAATATAATTAATGGTAATTAGTTGATTAACAAAATAAAATTAATGGTAATTAGTCGATTATTTATTTTACATTAATATAATAAAATTAATGGTAATTAGTCGATTGCCATTTTCACATTTGCTTTTAGTTGAAGATATTACCTTTTATAAACACCTAAAAACATCAGTCGTATCATATCTTTGGATCATTAATATTTCTTTTCGAATTAAAACACGTTCCATTTTTAATTTCAAACAAATCTTGCAATCATTAATATATACCCGAAAATATCACACCATAATTTTCAAGAGATATAACACCTAAAATAAATAATAACAAAATATAATTAATGGTAATTAGTCGATTAATTTATATATACCCAAAAATATCACACCTTATTTTTTAATTATTAATAAAATATATTAAAAATCATATATGTTGTTTATAATAAGGAAATATTAGTATAATCCGTAAGTTCATCATTAATATTTCCTTTCGAAATATCATACCATAATTTTCAAGAAAAATATAACACCTAAAATAAATAATAACAATATTTAATTAATGTTTATAAACACCTAAAAACAGCAATCGTGTCATGTCTTTCCATCATTAATATTTTTTTTCAAACTGAAGCACGTTCCCTTTTTAATTTAAACCAAATCTTACAATCATTAATTTATACCCGAAAATATCACACCATAATTTTCAAGAAGAATATAACACCTAAAATAAATAATAACATAATATAATTAATGGTAATTAGTCGATTAACATAATAAAATTAATGGTAATTAGTCAATTACCTTTTTACATTAATATAATAAAATTAATGGTAATTAGTCGATTGTCATTTTCACTTTACTTTTAGTTGAAGATATTACCTTTTATAAATATCTAAAAACATCAGTCGTATCATATCTTTCGATCATTAATATTTCTTTTCAAATTAAAACACGTTACCTTTTTTATTTAAAACAAATCTTACAATCATTAATATATAACCGAAAATATCACACCATAATTTTCAAGAGATATAACACCTAAAATAAATAATAACATATAATAAAATAATATAATTAATGGTAATTAGTCGATTGCCTTTTCACATTTACTTTTAGTTGAAGATGATATCTTTTATAAACACCTAAAAAGATCAATCGTGTCATAACTTTCAATCATTTATTTTTCCTTTCTAATTAAACATGTTACGTTTTTAATTTACAACAAATATTACAATCATTAATATATATCAGAAAATATCACACCATATTTTTCAATTATTAATAAAATAAATTAAAAATCGTATACGTTGGTTGTAATAAGGAAACATTAGTATAATCCGTCAACATGAGTATATTAAATTATATCAACTTAAAATTTAAAAAATTATTAAAAATAATGATTATATAAAAAACATAATTATAATATTAAATAAATTTTATAACATAATACAAGAAACCCGTGCATTGCACGGGTTATAAGCTAGTATAATAAAATTCGTATACAACGAATAATATCCGTTAGATTTTAAGTTAAAAATTAGGACTGTTAGATCTAATGATTAAATATATTACATAATTAAATTTATTTACTAAAATTTCAAGGTTCGAATTCCGTCAGCGATAATATTATCCTTCATTTTCATAATCTTCTTTATTTCTTTGATGCCCCTTTTTACCATTACACAACATTTGGATCGACCCAATTTAGATTGGATCGACCCAAATCTAAACATATACTAATTTTTGTCATTACACAACATTTGGAGTAACCCAATTGGATCAACCCAAATCTAAATCTCTATTATTATCCTTTTTTTTATCTTTCTTTGTTTCTTTGATGCTCCTTTTTGTCATTACCCAAATCTATCTCTGACATTTTTCACCTTCAAGTCCAAGCCGCTCAAATCTTCACACTGCTGGATTTTGACGCATGTTTGCACTTTTCAGATTTGAAAGCTCGGTTTTTCACCAAATTAACATGTCAAACCCCCTGAAGTAGGGACGGGTCATATATGTTTGGTTCCGGTTTTTAATTTGGCCTTAAAAGTTAAGTTTTTATTGATTTCACAATATTAAAAATTAGACAGGATAATATTTGTTTGGTTTTGATTTGGCATTTAAGAATTAAAGTTTTAATGAATTACCCGATGTTATAATAATATACAGGACACCAGAAAGGTACCTTTAAAATATTCACTTTATATTTAAATTTAAATAAAAATATGTGGACAATCAGTTACAACCAATCATGATGTCACGTTATTTACACCATGTTATTTGTAAATAATCTTGGGACTCAATTTGAAACATCTAGCATTATAGACATTATTTTATTTTCAAGCAAGTTTATGTTCTTTATGGATTTGTTCAACTTAAGGTTTATGGGGTAGACATGCTACGTACCAGAAGGACTTATGGAGTAGCATACTTTTTATCGGATGTCTCCGAAGGGACTATGGAATAGCATACTTAAAAGCTCAGACCCACGGCACAAGCCTCGCCCTCTGGGTCATGCAACATTGCTCTTATTTATGCTCTAAATATCTTCTTTACTCGCGTTCAATTTCACTTCATATATGATCTCATATTTAGCACTTTCATTTGAGCTCCACATTAAAATATAAAAGCACTAACTTTTCCCTTTTTCAGTTTAGTTGGCTTTTTGAGATAGAATAGGTAGTGGAAAATGTGATTGTTATAATTTGTAATCATACATTATTTGAAGATAAAAGTGAATAAGTGAGCATCTTGCGGAGACCTGTGTTTTTGGTAAACAGTATTATCCTTCATTTTTTTAATCTTCTTTATTTATTTAATGCCCTTTTTTGTCATTACACGGCATTTGGAGCGACCCAAATTACATTGAAACAAAAAATTCTATTATGATATTGTACTTATTTTCAGTAATGATGTATTATTACGATTGTACCTCCAGCCTTTCTCTTCTCCTCCAGCTACATAATTTTAAATATTGAAAACAAAATACAATACAAGAAGAAGTTTGCTTTTATAAATATAGATTACAAGCAGAGAGAGATGTTTAGTTATAGATAGACTACATAGCCACAACATAAGTGATAAAAAGAAAGATGTTAGTTACAGATAGACTACATAGCAGTAACATAAGTGATAAAAAGAAAGATGGTCTACATGATGATCAAGCTAATAAAGTATTGAAGTAATTAACAAGCATGAACCACAGAAGCAACTTCTATTTTATAGGTACTGTTTATCATAACGTGGGTAATAGGTTTATGTATTCCCATTAATTTTATTTTTGGTCACCCTTCTAGGTTGATCAAGAAAAAATTAACAACCCATCAAAATAAGTAGTTTAAAAATATATTCAAATTCAAATTATTATATTCGTTTCAAAAAGAACATACTTTTAATATAATAAAGTCAATAAAATAAAAATTCAACAATTTCAGAAAGCAAGAGCCATGGTGAAAGACCTTAATTTGAATATAAACAATAAATCTACTAGAATATTTATCTGATATTTTGACTTGCTTATTTAATTGTATAATTTACGTATTTTTAATAAAAGAATCTATATTAATAATATATATACATTGTATTTTCATACATGAATTTACTAATACAGTTTAATGGTCACGCTCTGGTGAGAATGAGAACAGTGAGAACACACATATTCACTACATTTCAAGCTATTTTAAAGGGCCCCGCTAGGGGTATCTTCACAAAAAAAATCTTATAATTCTACCCTCTATCTATTCACAAAAAAAAACTAACAAAAAAAATTAAAGTGAGAACAGTGAGAACACACATATTCACTACATTTCAAGCTTTTTTAAAGGGCCCCGCTAGGGGTATCTTCACAAAAAAGTCTTATAATTCTACCATCTATCCATTCATAAAAAAAATTAACAAAAAAATTAAAAAATTGCTTGAAATGTGGTCTTATTGTTCTCCAACATTTACATATTATATTAACTATGAGGTCTCATAGTTAATATAATATGTTCTTGATGTTATATGATGAGATTTAATGTTTTGGAGTCCTTGGGGGTGAATATAAAATATCTTTATAAGAATTGATTATTTATATAATTGCATACAATATCTTTTTAAGAAATCAATCAAATTTGTTAAATTTTTGGTATTGTCGATTTAAATTAAATAAAATGTTTTAAGAAATCAATCAAATTTGTTAAATTTTTTGTTATTATCATTTTAAATTAAATGAATGTCGTGTACGAAGTACGGGCTAAATGCTAGTAATAATTAATGAATAGAGAAAAATGGTCCTGAAGTTGACCTCAGGACACTGAGGTTACATTGTTTTCCTGTACAATTGTACAAAGGGTAAATGATATTTTTGTAATAATAAAATCTACCTTTCTGTATTTATAAAAATAACCTTGACTTGTAGTATTTTTTGTTTTAACCTCAGGCTACAACCCTGAGGTATGGATTTCATGTATTTATATTAAAAACACCAATCAAAATACCTTATACTATCATTTTACCCATGTCATATTATTAAAAACAATTTGATACCTAATTGACCTCTTCACTTCACTACTCAAAAAATATGTCTCTTCACTTCACTACTCAAAAAATATGTGTACAAATGAATTGGATGGTAGAAATTCGTTAAATAATAAATTACAATCTCAAATATATTGAATCAACTTTATTTCTTAAACGTTAATAAATACTTTGATATGATGGATTTTTTAGATAAGTGCGTGATTTTACGAATTCTCTTTAATAAACATGTGATATTTAAAATTTCATGTGTGTTTGTAAAATCAGAGAATCGTGTGTGAAATTTAATGTGAAATTTAAAAAAAATTATTTATTATATTAATAGCCCAACATGGGAATTCCAACATAAAAAAGCATGAGACAATATAAATCTCCAGATGGATGCACAGTGAAGAACACATTAGTAAATATATCATCTTCAACAAATTGCATGATTATATTTCGAAGGATTAATCAGTTATTGTTTTTGTCTACGTTTGTTCAACATGCTTTTATGTTTGTAGATGTCGTATGACTTATCATTAATGAATTAATTTTTATTAAAAAAAAGCATGAGACAATCTTTATTCAAGATGAAAAGACGTTTTGGCCCTTTTAGAATTGAATCCTCCGGAAGTTGACATGTATAGCCTCGGCCTATCAACCATCCTGATTTACATACCGTTGCTTTCCCAATTTCAAAAGAATTATGCCATGAATTTTTGTTGTATGTGGTTCAAGTATATATGAGTCCGAATTAGCAAAACCTAGAGAGTTGGGGGATTCGAGAATTGGAGAATTGAAAATTGGATTTTATACAGAGATACTGTTAGGATCTATATCTATTTATTAGCTTATATATAATTATGTGTTTGCTTAATTAAAAGTTACCAACTATAAGTTCTATTTAGATGGAAACTTTTATCAGTTAATGTAATATGTTCCTATATAAGGAACTCTATTATTTACGATTTGAGACATTGAATGAATGAAAACCTAATCTTGAGAGTAATTTCCTCTACGAATTTGAGCCTGATTCCCTCTAAGAATCGATTATCTTACAATTGTAGGACAGAGTCCTATCATCTGGTATCTAGAGCCAATTTTTTTTCCCACCCTCCCTTTCCCAATTTAGTTTTATCCTCGAGATCTCTGTGTCTTGTGCCGAGATGACTGTTAAAGAATTGGCAGAACATGTTGCATCGCTTACGGAAAAGATGGGTTTGTTGGTGTCTAGCATGAATCAATTGCTTCAAGATCGACAAATTCAACAGGATACAAATCAGATGATTGTCGATGCCCTTCAAAAACTTTCTACTGTTACACCCCTTGAGAAACAAGGGCCTGAACAGGTGCCTCCTAATACGGGTGGTACTGTTATTCAAAAGAAAATTTTGCGGATTGATTTTCCTCGATTTTCCGGTGAGGATCCTGAAGGCTGGCTTTATCAAGCAGAACTTTTTTTTGAGTTGAATGATGTTGCTGAAGCTCAAAAAGTTGCGGTGGCTGCTGTTCATCTTCAAGGTGCTGCCATAATATGGTATCGTTGGATTCGACAATCTTTGGGAGTGCTTTCATAGCAACAGTTTTCCAAAGCTATTTGTACTCGGTTCGGTTCTCGCGAACTTATTGATCCTTGTAGTTCTCTCTCCAAGTTAACTCAAACTGGTACCGTTCGTGAATATATTAGTTCTTTCGAAAAACTTGTTAACATGGTTCCTGGTTTATTAGAACCCCATCAAATTAGCATGTTTTTATCGGGACTCCGAGGAGATATTCAAGCGGGTGTGCGATTGTTAACGCCAATTAGTCTTACTCATGCTTTTCAATTGGCTGTGTCACAAGAAGAAGCTATCCTAGCCAATTCAGATCATTCTTCTTCTAAGGGTGCTGGGCAGCCTTCTTCTCGCAATATTTCTTCACCAGTTCCTCCTACCCTACCCTCGACCACTTCAATGCATGTCTTACCTCCTGAGGTTAAACGACTTACTTGGGCAGAACAGAAAGAAAGACGTGCCAAAGGATTGTGCTTTAACTGCGATGAACATTACAAACCAGGCCATATATGTCACAAGCCACAACTTTTAATATTGGATGGAGCGAATGATACGTAACGCTTTTGGCACTTGAGGACAAGCTGCTTTTCATGGGGCGTGGAATGTTAGGATCTATATCTATTTATTAGCTTATATATAATTATGTGTTTGCTTAATTAAAAGTTACCAACTATAAGTTCTATTTAGATGGAAACTTTTATCAGTTAATGTAATATGTTCCTATATAAGGAACTCTATTATTTACGATTTGAGACATTGAATGAATGAAAACCTAATCTTGAGAGTAATTCCCTCTACGAATTTGAGCCTGATTCCCTCTAAGAATCGATTATCTTACAATTGTAGGACAGAGTCCTATCAGATACAGAGATTTTGGCTATGTCTAAATTATTATATTAATTCTACAGTTGTTCCAGGTAATTACATGATCTTTTTCCATGCTTTTTGTTCTTTTTGTGTTGTTTAAATTGTATCCCTCCTCGCTTGTGTCCCATGGCAATTCTTCTTCGAATTATTCTTTGTTAAGTAATCAACTCATCTAAAACCTTAAGGTGTTAAAGGGAGGCCTTATATGGATCTTATATTTTATTCTAACACTCCCCCTCACTTGAAAGCCCATTTTTGGGTCGAGAGTGGATCACGGGCGCCCATCTTTGGAGCAAAACTTGTCTTCGTGTCCATATTAAATATTGAGAATATTGGGGGTCGCAAAGAGTCGAATCTGGAATCTTTGCGTGCCTGAGCTCTGATACCATGTTAAGCAACCAACTCATCAACCTTAAGGTGTTAAAGGAAGGCATTATATGGATCTTATATTATATTCTAACACTCTTCTTTTGGATTGATCAGATACTTGTCTTTAACCATAGTTATGCCATGTTTGCTAAGCAAATAATACCTGGCAAACACTGAAGTCAATGGGTCTATGGTTCTGAGGATAGTTTTCTAGGAGCAAAGTTAATTTCTTAATTATCGCCATTTTCAAATTCTATGTTATTATCATTTCTTTTATACTTCTTATTATATGGGTATTTGCATCTTCTGTTTTACCTTTTGTTTAGGTTATACTTGTATTCATATCTTGTAATCAAAAACTGTATTCCATAATAAATAATGATACAGATCGATATGGACTTACTACAAGTTCTACCTTCTTAATTTACACAGCTGATGAGGACTCATTCTAAATGTAGTAACCACATCATTTAAAGTAGTCATCAATTCACATCATGCAAAGTAGTCGTTAATATCACGTAACAAAAGTGTTATGAAACTCTTTAAAAAAATACTGTAGAAGTAATTACTTACAAAAGATGTTTTCCTCTCCCTAATTTAAAGTGATGCTCTCTATTTTAGATTTATTAATCTTGATCCTTAGAAATATCTTCAAAATATGGGACTCAACATGCACAATCTTGCCAAGGAATCTAAAAATTAACTGGACTATATACAGATTTTGTTTTTGCCACAATTAATCCCAGCTTGGTGGTTATTAAACTCTTACTGCAATGTTGATGCTATATATAGTGAAGGTCTGGGAGAAAAAGATATCAACTATCTCTTGATTATAATTTCCAATATGTAACTAATAGTGATTTGTGACACTATTATTGTATATTTTGGCGCAAAAAGTGGACTCATCATTATATATATGTTTATAGCTTTATACCCGTGATTTTATTAATAATTTTTAGTACAATTTTTATTATAATTTTTTTTGAAAAATTAGTTTTATAACATTTTGAATAATATGTTTTTACTTTTAATGATAATAATACATATGTTATATGATTGGTAAGTATACATTTATTTTTTTCTTGTAAATGGTTTTCTATAATTTATATTTCAAAGTTTAGGTTAACATATTTTTAGTATTTCATAATTACTTTTTATTTTTTTTTATTTTATTAGATTACATATGATATACTTGAAATATAGGTACTATATTCATGTAACAATTTATTTTTATCTTTTTATCTTTTTTTTTGTTTGAATAATAATTATTTTTTAATGTTAATTTTATATTTTTGCCATGTATGGTATTTATTAATTGTTTTTTTTAGAATAATATTAGGGTTTTTTATGTTGTATTATATTTAGATATTAATATGAATTTAGTTTGTGGGTGTTTAGATTGCGGGTGATGGCCCAAAATATTCATATGGGAGCCATGCTGGCCCTTTTTACTGACTGAAAACGCTACACCGTCTACCGTGATATAAGGGGTGTTGCGGAACACCGTGTTCCGTATCATGGGGTGTTGCGGAACACCGTGTTCCGTATCATGAGGTGTTGCGGAACACCATGTTCCGCATCATGGGGTGTTGCGGAACACCGTGTTCCGTATCATGCTAACACGGAAGATGGTGTTCCGTATCATGTATAATACGGAACACGGTGTTCCGTATTATGCTAATACGGAGGACGATTCTCCGTATCCCGTCGGTATTTCGGGCCATTTTTTTCAAAATCAGTATTTTGGACAAAAACTTGTGAAAAATAGGCATTTTGGTAATTCTCTCTTAGATTGCTTCCTAATTTAAAATAAATTTATTTATTGATTTGTGTTAACTTTCTTTAATATAAATTTTTCTTTGTAAAGTAAGAATTTGTTTATTTGTTGCTATGTGCTCACATTTTTTTAATTTTTATTTTATGTGACATATTTATTGTCAAACAAAAAAATAGAATCTTTAATGATTTTTATTAAAATAGTTTTTTTCTTAAAGCACCTTTATTTGGTAAGCGATTTGTTTTTGTAAATTAAATTTTAAGTTTTAGCCTTACATATATTTAAATATTTCATATTTTTTGGGAGTTTTCTTCTATTTTATTCATTAGACATAAAGAAAGTTTGTACTGTCTTTTTATGTTTTTGTGTTGGTATAAATTTGTTTGAAGTGTATTATATTAAAGTTTATTGTTGTTTTTAGTTTTTTATATTTAGATCTTTTTTTTTAAATGACATTTATTTTGCATATTATATTTTGTTGAATTTTGGTGTCATTTATGACATGTTTTTTTATTACTTTTTTATTATCTTATTTTACCATATATTTTCTTAAAAACTTCTTTTTTGTTTGTTAATTAAATGTACATTCTTGTTTTTTTTAAAAAATTATTATTTGAATTGAAATTCTAATGATATTCTTTGTTTACTACTCCCTCTGTCCCAGTGGGTTCTTCCCACTGGGTTCGGGCACGGAGATCAAGAAATGTATGAAAAATGAGTAAAATTAGATGAAAAGTGGATAAAGTGGTGGGACCTATGAATTTTTAATAATAGATTTGAGATAGTGGAGGAAAGTAGTGGGTGTAATAGTATTTTATATTATAAATTTGAGATAGTGGAGGAAAGTTAGTGGGTGTAATAGTGTTTTTATAATTAAAACTTTACTAATTTTGGAAAGGGTAGAAATGATGGGACACCCCAAAATAGTAAGTGGGTAGAAATGAATGGGACAGAGGGAGTAGTTTATTATATTTAAAGAATGAATTTGCGGCTTATTTTTAATTATGTTTTTTTTGCTATTTTTAATTTGCGGTTTATATTTATTTTAAGTGCATTATTTTAATTTCTAAATATAGATTTTTTGTTTTGTAAATTATTTTTTGTTTGAATTTTTGTGTCATTTCCAATTATAACATGTTTTTTGATTATTTTTTTAATATCTTGTTTTACATATATTTTCCTTAAAAATTTGGTATGTAATAAAATGTAAATTCTTCTTTTTAAAAAATTATTTTTGAATTGAAATTCTAATGGCATGCTTTGTATACTTTGTTTATTTTATATAAAAATGAAATTGTGATTTATTTTTCATTATATTTTTTTGCTATTTTATCCTTATTTGTTAATTTTATTATAGAATTTTTTGCACTTATTATATATAGATTCTCTATTAATTATTTTATTTTAGATTTGGATTGTTTTTTAATTTATTTACAACTTTAGCACTAGAATCTTTGCAAAATATAAAATGTTAAGTTATTGATTTGTGTTTATTTTTTGTTGACTTTTTTTAGTATAAATTTTAAAAACATGTTTGTTGTAAAATCTAAAAGTAAAATTTTTTATGACTTTCTTTTTAAAAATTAGGTTTTCTTGAAAAAAATTTTGTGGTAGGTTTTTGTTAAATTACATTTTAAATTTTAATCTAAATTATTTTTATATTAATTTTAGTTAACAATAATTTTCTCAACTTTAATTTTTTTCTATTTTATCATGTGTTATTTATTTTAGTGCACATTTTTTTTATCTTGTTTGTTAAATTAATTTTAACTTTTTTTAGGGGAGCATAGTTTAACTTTTAAACTAATATCCTGGCCCAATTTCTAACTTTAGCCCATTTCTACTTTATAATGAAGTTACTTTTCAATCTTGAAGACCACCTGAACCTCTTTACACTAATTATAAATATAGGATATAATTTTTTTGTGAAAGTAATCCTATCTAGAAATAGTTTGCTCCTCGAGAATAGTTTATATTCAAGTGATGGTGCTTTATTATGATATACCCCCCGATTGGCTGATTCTTTGGAATAATTTTCTTTCTTTTCTATATAGTGTTCGACACTGCATTAGAATATATATATTTCAAAATGGTAGATGTGGTTTATAAGACTTAAAATTGTAGTATTTGTAATTAGCGACACTCTAAAAAAACAAATTTGTATTATTTAATCGACTACACATCAACTTTATTCTAGGATACTGTCCTTATCAAATTATGAATCCTTTTCTTTAGGTTAAATTATAATTACTCTATACTTGTACCATTAATTTACTCTAAAATCTATTAAGTTTGTGGGTAAACATGCAATATTTAAAATGTTATTTGTATGTTTTGAAAGTCGAAAACTGTAACTATAAATGTATTAGGACTAATTGGGTGTCCAAATTGATCTAGAATTTTACAGACTTTAAATGTATTATGTGTGTTCGGCTTTGGCAGCTACTCCTGTCCCATCCATTTCTTTACAATTTACTTTTTGGGACGTCCCACCAATTCTTTACGTTACTAGAAATAGTAACTTTTAACAATAAAATACAAATAATAAAATACATTATTATATCCACTACTTCACTCTACTTTTTCAACACTGTTGTGAGAGGAATTTGGTACAACACTTCGAGAGAATATCGCTGGAATAACGGATGAATCGCTTGATTTCCGGCTGCAGAATCGGCGTTCAAGCGGTTATAGCCCGGCGTTCAACTGCCAGAGTGGGCGGTTGTTTGTAATGATTTTGGGACTGAGTTTGCAAGGTCACCGGACAGCAAGGACGGAGTTAATCCTACTCAGTCGATCCTAGCTGCCAAAGATGTGTATTGCTCAAGTTTCTACATGATTTTTGTAGAGAGAAGTGAGATTCAACCCTTGCAAAGTGCCTACATATCCTATATTTATAGGAATCAAGTCCCATGTAGTTCTAGGGTTTTGGAGTCCTTGTTGATAGCTCAGCCACGTTTTGATATGCCTTATCCTCCTGACCATGCTGATCCGTTTGTTATTTGGTGATGAAGAAGAGTCCTAGTTCCCTTAGGACACTGCCTGAACCCTGGCCTTCCACTGTACAACCGCCTATATATATACGAAGTGTATATATCATATATGTTTTATATTTATCTTCCTCAACTGAACTGATTTAGCTAATTATCCCAGATGATATGTTTATCCAGTAGTTATCCCTCCATAAAAGCTTAATTATCTTCATATTTATATGATTTTCCATCATATATCCATGTATATATACATAATCCATGTATATATAATGATTATCCACCATAACAGAGTTTGTTGGGTCGTCCATGATGTTTAGGAGTTATCCAAAAGTCAGTTAGAGTGATATATATCCGTTCTTCTACAATTTAGGAGGCTGCTGGGCCAATTCCCGCGGACTGTCGGGGTACGAGTGTGAACCCCTGCTTGGAAGCCCTTCACCTGCATGAACCCCTATCAGGCCTCCCACACAGCAGTACCTCCATCTGGGGTTCAGACACCTGAACCCCTGCATGAATGAACCCCGAACCAGATGCAAGAATCTTCTTCTTTCAGTATATTTCCAAGGCATATTGGACCCATGCATCCATGCCTGACCTATCATGTTCTTCCATATCCACACAGATTGGGCCTATAACCTTAATGGGCCTTAAATCAAGCCCATGGCGAATTTTGGGCACAACAACTACCCCCCGGTTCCTTGTAGCCAGTGAATGCAAAAGGAACCAAAATAGATCGAGGCCCAATCCTTCCTTATCTTCCTCAGAGAAATACATAGCTTCCACATCATGCTTCCAAGCTTACATGAGCTAACTCGGCGTAAGAAACAGGAAACATAATGCTTCCACATATGTACCCCATCTGAATCCTTAAATGAACTCCTTCCACATACCTTAGACTATGCATAGCGTTCCAGTTCCAATCATGAGCTTTTTATCTTTATCACCTGAACCTACCAGCTTCCAACCTCCTTCCTTGAAAACCATAGCCTGACTTCTTGATATATTTCTTTTCCTTGTGAGGTTGGCCTCCATGTGTGAATCCTTGTGGGTGAAGCCATGAAGCTTCCGTTGTTGCATATAGGCTTCAACCTTCCAGAACCCTGTGCTACCAAGATAACTAGAAAAAGTGATTAGTAACATGAGCTAAGTAGCTCACATATATAATGCACATAGCGCATAGATATATAATGCATAGATGCAAATATGATTATGCGAGTGCATATGATTTTGTATAAATAAACCCATTACTGCCTTCACACTCAAGTAGAACCTTGGCGAACGCACTCCTCAAGACATATGCCACAATATTTAGAGATTTTCATGAAACCATCACAATGGACCTCCCAAGATATTGCTAAGTATTTGGAGGACTTCTCCAATGATGCCCAGTGTTGTGGGACTTCTCCAAACTGTTCCCAGAAACCATGGGACTTTGCCAAACCAGGCCCATAGACTATGGGGCTTCTCCCACGTGAACCTATAATCCATATGATGCAGATGATCTTATATGCGTACCCCAAGAGGGACCAAGGTAAGGTTATAAAAACCTCCTCAATTGTAACTATGTCTTTCCAAGTGGTTACGTTATGAGGCATATAGTATGCCCAAGTACCTATCAGCCAGCAAGTTTGAAAATAATTTTGAAACTCATGCATAATGTAAGTAAATATATGCCATGATGACCCTTTGTGTATAAATCCATGCAAGTGTGAAATCATGTGATACACACATCCAGATGAACATGGGTTAATGTGTGATAGAAGATAATGATCCATTTGAAAAGATGAACTTCGCAATGATGTTTTTGGTTAGATGCTATATAAATTTCCTTGTATGCATAGAAAACATGTGTGATAGAGAATATGTAAAAGAATGAAAGTAGAACTTATCTCTTCTTTTAGCACGTCAATCCAAGTCAGGGTTCAACCATTGAACCCATAAGGTTGGGGATGCCACCCTTTGAGCATTAGATGAGGACCTCATTCCATTATGTAAGCCCTTCCATGGTGAGATGTTGAATTACCCCCCGAGGACTAGATTTTCTTCCCGCACGATATGTAAGTCTACCTCCGCTTGAATCCTTGAATCTTTGTCCGTGCACACGCCATGTGTAAAGTAGACTGCTTAGGGGTACGTACAAGTCCTAGGGGTTCACCCAGTTGTACCCTTGAATGTTTTATAAATATCGAGGCTTCACGCAATAGCTTTAACTTGTATATATTTGCTCACCACTACCTGTCAAGGGTTCACGTGGGCTCACCACACTACCTGTGAAGGGTTTACGTGGGCGTAAGATTGATAGGAGATTTGCTCACCAAGGATACCTAGGGTCAATGCGAATCCGAAAAGAAGGTTCCACTACCTATTGAGGGTTCATGTGGACCTAGCTAATATGAGCATTGTTGCGTACTCATAATGTAAATAATAAGAGGACACCACCACCTGTTAAGGGTTCACGTGGGCCTGACCACACTACCTGTCAAGGGCTTACATGGGCTTTAAGTTGATGGGAGTTTCGCTAGCCTAGTGTCCCTAGGATCGACGCGAACCCATGACATGCATAATCCATACATGTTAAAACCTACTCATGCATAATCCATACATGAGAAATCCAATCCATGAAATCCAAATCCAAATCCAAATCCAATCCAAGTCCAAATCCAATCCAAATCCAGATCCAATCCAAGTCCAAATCCAATCCAAGTCCAATCCAAATCCAGATCCATACTCCTAGAGGAAGCTCGTATCTAGTAGGTCCATACACGTACTATCCCCTAGAGTTCTCTTGCGTAACCTATCTCATAGTAAAGAACTAGGTTCACGTAAATAATAACACATGAACACACAAAGAAGGCATGCGAACATAAGACATGAAACACATAAGTACATATAGCACACAAAGCATATAAGTACACATAGTCATTCACAGCAGTTAAGCAAATAAAGGCAAAGATAAAGTGATCATAGTTTTAATCAAGTCATAAAAATTATTTCACAGATAAGCGCTCATATCTTACCCCCGGGCTTCCACTAATATAAGATAGAACCTCTTACCGACTGAACCCCTAATCCTAGACCGGTCTTCGGGATCAGACCTAGAGTTCATGAAGAATTCCTATTAACGAGGTTCCATCATAGGAGTTTCCCTCGACCAGGTTCCATCCTCGGAGATTCCCTCAACGAGGTCCCATGTGATTTTCTCACAATGCTAATTTCCTCACGATGTTAATTCCCTCACGATGTTAATTTCCTCACGATGTTAGTTCCCTTACGATGTTAATTCCTATCAATGTTAGTTTCCAAGAGTTGAACTTCACCTACCCAGTTTCCCTGGGGTCGTGGTGAAGCTGTCTGCCATCCAATGTGATATCCTCACACCGCTAAAGTCCTTAGCGTTCTAACCTCACTCACCCAGTTTCCCTGGGGTCGTGGCGAAGCCGTTTGTCAATTTGTGTGTAGCTTCCACAGCTGTAAATGAGTCCCGAAACGGGGTTGGTTATCCACCAACGTGATTACACGGAAGTTTACCGGCGTTACGCCTGGTCAGGGTTCAAACGAGTGAACCTCCAATATGGGGGAACTTTATTGGCCTAGTGTCCCTAGGTCCAGCCTGCCTTGGGGTTCCAACCCATTCACACATAATCCACATGTGATGCATGTATAATCCATACATGTTCCTGCCTTGATTCATGTATAATCCATACATGTGCCTTTAGCATATAATCCATATGCTATAAATCCTGCTCATGCATAATCCATACATGAGAAATCCTCTCCATGCATAATCCATACATGGTAATTCAAGCTCATGCATAATCCATACATGAGAAATCCTTTCCAAATCAATTCATGAAATCTAATCTGCATATGCTCCTTGATCTAGCTTCCAGGGGTACCTCGAATTAGATTCCATTAGCGGTTCGCATACCAGAACCTCAAGAATCTCATGGTCCTGAGCCCTGACCCATTCATTGTAAATAAGTTCCGTTTGCTTAAAAATTTACCATTTTCAAGATACCATCACGGCAGTATACCATCCACTACCCCCCGGTTCCTTTTAGCCATTAATGCAAGAGGAACCTAATGTAATCCTTACTCAGGCTCAATCAACCTTCACCCTGAACCTCTAAGCTTACGTGAGCATACTCATTGTAAGAAACAAGGGGTTTCAAAGGTGAAGCGACTACTGCTCGTAAATTCCTTCAAAGAAAGACCATGTATTTTTTCTTGATGATGACTTCATAAATTCTATTCTTGAACCTCCAGGGTTCGGTTGTCGTACCCCTACGTCGTGGTTCCATAATTAGACCTTCCAGCCTTTTATGCTCGGTGCACGTACGCCCACACATGCTTGCCATCCTCGCACGCCTTTGAATCTTGATGATTGTATCCATATCACCTTATATGGTATTCCAAGGATCTCTTTCAGGTTCCAAGTTCGAAACCTTATTTCACAAACCTCCTTGGTACCAAAAATTCACATAAATCAAGCTTCCGTAGGTTCAATTGACTGAACCTCCCGCCAAAGGTGTCAAGTACGCATGCCTTTAAGATCCCACCCCAGGCGTATACCGTGGACATAGTTATGACCGCCTGTAAATCCAACCATGTTGATTGCTGAAGATCCAATTTTATGTTAAGTTTTGTTGTTGTAACCCAGTAAGGGGTTCTGAGGCTGAAGGCCGCCGAGGGTTCACGTACCTGAACCTCCTGTGTACATCTTCTCATTTGAAAATAGGGCGCATCTTAGAAATCCTCCATGCAGCCTGGTATCCACTACCCCCCGATTCCTCGGTGTAGTTTGTCCATGGCCAAAATTGAACCTTCAGTGTTTTTCCTTCTATTTAATGAAAGTTGTTGACAACATCATCCTGTGGGAAGTTACCCTTGATTTCCTTCCATTGCCCTAGCGTATGAGGATCCAAGTCTATTCCAACCCAGATTCCATTCTTAGCCTTGCTATTTTCCCTAGCTTTTAAAGCTTCTGGTTCCTCCTTTTAGGCGTTCATGTATGAACCTCGTACCATTTTCTTCAATATTGACCGAGAGGTCGCTCGTACCCCATTCTTTGTATGGTGGCATATTTCCAGAAATTTATTGAGATTATAATCCTCAGCTCCTTCTGTAATTCCTTCGGTGAGGTATCCCTGTGTTCCAACTTCTGATGTTTGAGGGACTTATAGCAGGGGAACCCCTTTGTGGGAAACCTTCCAGCTTTTTTTTTGCGCTTAAGGGGTTTATGGATGAAAACCTTCAAAGCCATGTTATAAATTGATTCCACCATTTGCATCTTCTTCAGAACAGGTCATCCTACCATAGTGTTGTAGGATACGCTCAGAGGGGTTCATCCTTCAATACTATCAATGACATTTTCAGTTCGTGAGAGGTTCGAGTCCACCTTCAACTTCCATGACAACCTTTTTTCTAGAGCTTCATTTAGGTCACTACTTGAGACCTTTCATTTAATGCTTTTAGCTTGATATTCTGACCTTTCACCTTCCACTTTTAGTGAAGTTTTCATCGTGAGCACCTTTATAAGCTGCTTTTGCCTTTAGTGGGGCATCCTCATTTCTCTGAGCTTCATTGATTCTTTTTTTTTTTTGAAAAGCTTCTCAACTATTGCTTCTACATGTTGCATTCTGTCTTCATAATCCTCCATTAGAGCAGCCATTTACATCAACGTAATGGGTGGTGCTACCCCCACGAAAAACTGGAACCACTTTATGGGGTTCCATCAGCAGGGCTACTGGTAACATGATTCCCCAAGTATCCTGAACGGAGCTTCCATCGTATCCGTACAGTGAGGTGTCCACTACTAACCTTTTCCTTGATTTAACCATTTTAGTATCCCATACCAGTTGTGTAACGCCCATTTGTTGCATAAGAGGCCAAACATGGCCAAGATTGTTTTTCTTGATGAATCCCCTTTAGGCACTAATTAATTCTTTTGGGGTTCTCATGTCGAGTGACACAACCTCCATGGTGGAACCCCTATATTGAGTTTCAATATTTTTCATTTTGGCTCAAAGCCTTTGAATGGGATTTTCCTTGCTTAAACCATTTTTCAGATTGCCTTCAGAGTTCTTCTTGCTTATTGTGGGGGCTTCTCATTGTTCAGCTTCTTGCTTATGAGCAAGGGGCCTTCCATCATCGAACCTATCGTATACGAACCCCATTTCTGGGAAGCTCTTTTCTGGGGAAGTCCTTTTTACCAATCTTTTCCACATTTTAGTTTGACAAGCTTCATTATAAGTTTTCTGCCCAGTCTATTGAACATACTCGGCCTTCTGTAAAGTGAAGTCTCAGGGTTCTAGGGCTTATTTTCTTGAACCTGTCATCATCGAACCCCTATCCGGGTTCCTCTCACCAATAAACCTCCTTTTCATGGAAGCTTTCTCTTCTAGCTCATTCGCG
Source organism: Kitagawia praeruptora (assembly GCA_037693485.1). Classification (NCBI taxonomy): domain Eukaryota; kingdom Viridiplantae; phylum Streptophyta; class Magnoliopsida; order Apiales; family Apiaceae; genus Kitagawia; species Kitagawia praeruptora. The sequence goes on from CM075347.1 coordinate 15,848,316, forward strand.
TTCTCATGATCAATGTTGATGGGAAACCCTCGTACCGAATACCTGAATTATCAATAAGACACCCCTAAGCTTACATGAGCTAGCTCGTTGTAAGAAACAAGAGGTATCTAAGAGAATAATGTAAAATATTTCCGGTAGCTCACCAATGAGGGAGTACATATCTTTGCCATCATCCAGGTTTACCTAATGATCCTTAATCATGGGGTTCGCATCCCTGCTTCAATTTGGGTTCACCCGTACCCCTTAAGTTAGGAGGGTCACACCCTTGTCTGCATTGGGGTTCTCCTGTTACTCATCTGTCAGGAGGTTTGCACCTTTATCTGTGTTGGGGTTCACCTACAGCTCATAAATCATGGTGTTCGTACCCCTATTATCATTCGAGTTCAGCTATTTACTTCCTTCATGAATTAGTTGTGGTGTGAACTAGTGTTATGCTCCACAATTTTTAACGGAAACCCTGGACTTGTTTAACCCCAAAATTGTTGAAGGGGAGCGTTGATAGACCTTAACCTCCATCTAGTTGAACCCCAAGATTGATATTCTCCACTTTCTGGCTATAAAAATTTTCTTGGTCAGATGCAAAAACCAAGTATTTGGGTGTTCATCTGCGAGGAACCTTCTGGCTGAGAAACTGGGGGTTCATCTGTGTGGAACCTTCTGTCATGGGTGCGACCACCAGATTGAGGCTTCTCCAGCCTTTACCGCTTGAACCTCTCAACTAGTACCTTTCCAAATGGCCTTTATCTCCATCAACATGTGGACATTCAGTTCCTCGTACGTTCTATTATATGTATTAATGCACCTGATTGGAGAAGTTTCTGGATCGCGGAACCCCGCATCGCTGAACCCCTAAGCTGATTCTTTCCTGTCGAAATTTAGTATCCAAAACACTTATTTTTCGGCCATTCTATCCAAGAACTCAGAGCCACATCTCTTCTTTTATGCATTTTACCACCAAATGACCAGAATACAGGCGGTCGTGGCTAACCTTCCTTCATCTTCATCCTTTTATTTCGATAAGCCATGATTTTTACCCCGTTTTTTCATCTTTTTGTATTTCTTTTTCCAGAAACTTTATTTCCCAGTCCATATACATGATATAATCCGCCATATCTCGATTGGTGACCTCCTTTCTCAATTTCGTGGTCACCTCCGTTGTTCTTCGGTGTATGTTCATCGCCGGAGCTTTTCATTATCTTTCCTCTCAAAAGATCATCCAATCCCCTCCTTCTAGCGCCAAAAATGTTGTGAGAGGAATTTGGTACAACACTTCGAGAGAATATCGCTGGAATAACGGATGAATCGCTTGATTTCCGGCTGCAGAATCGGCGTTCAAGCGGTTATAGCCCGGCGTTCAACTGCCAGAGTGGGCGGTTGTTTGTAATGATTTTGGGACTGAGTTTGCAAGGTCACCGGACAGCAAGGACGGAGTAAATCCTACTCAGTCGATCCTAGCTGCCAAAGATGTGTATTGCTCAAGTTTCTACATGATTTTTGTAGAGAGAAGTGAGATTCAACCCTTGCAAAGTGCCTACATATCCTATATTTATAGGAATCAAGTCCCATGTAGTTCTAGGGTTTTGGAGTCCTTGTTGATAGCTCAGCCACGTTTTGATATGCCTTATCCTCCTGACCATGCTGATCCGTTTGTTATTTGGTGATGAAGAAGAGTCCTAGTTCCCTTAGGACACTGCCTGAACCCTGGCCTTCCACTATACAACCGCCTATATATATACGAAGTGTATATATCATATATGTTTTATATTTATCTTCCTCAACTGAACTGATTTAGCTAATTATCCCAGATGATATGTTTATCCAGTAGTTATCCCTCCATAAAAGCTTAATTATCTTCATATTTATATGATTTTCCATCATATATCCATGTATATATACATAATCCATGTATATATAATGATTATCCACCATAACAGAGTTTGTTGGGTCGTCCATGATGTTTAGGAGTTATCCAAAAGTCAGTTAGAGTGATATATATCCGTTCTTCTACAATTTAGGAGGCTGCTGGGCCAATTCCCGCGGACTGTCGGGGTACGAGTGTGAACCCCTGCTTGGAAGCCCTTCACCTGCATGAACCCCTATCAGGCCTCCCACACAGCAGTACCTCCATCTGGGGTTCAGACACCTGAACCCCTGCATGAATGAACCCCGAACCAGATGCCAGAATCTTCTTCTTTCAGTATATTTCCAAGGCATATTGGACCCATGCATCCATGCCTGACCTATCATGTTCTTCCATATCCACACAGATTGGGCCTATAACCTTAATGGGCCTTAAATCAAGCCCATGGCGAATTTTGGGCACAACAAACACTTTATACTATTACATCCACTACTTCACTTATTTTAACAATAAAATCACTATTTTTTTTTGATAATCAAAATATATTAATTAGAAACCTCTGAGAGGGTTACAAAGTAACGTAATAGGCTGTGCATGCAGAAGAGCTAAGCTGCTCCTACCAGAGCTAAACCATAAACCATTACGACTAGAACTATACCCAGAACTTTTGAGAAATAAAGCTGAAATCCTTTCTGCATATTACACCCACTACTTCATTTATTTTAACAATATTACACCCACTATCCTTGGTCTCCGTGCCCAGCCCCCATGTTAAGAACCTAACGGGACGGAGGAAGTACTCGATGAGGTTAAAGTTTGTTGGTAACAAGTACACATGCTTGTATAAGGTGTTGTATAAGGTGTTTGTTATGGATAGAGGGTAAAAAAATAAGAAATTTTTGTATTGGGCCCCGCCAGGGGCATTGGATCTAGATATAAGGTGGTGTTCTTTATTGTTTGTTATATAAGGTGTTTGTTATGGGGTCCAACCCTATATATATATATATATATACTTAGCCTATTTCGCCAAGTACTTGAAAATGTGTTCTTGTTTTCATGTTTTTGTGTTCATGTCCTAATTTCCTGATACTGATTTTTCTGTTGAAATAATCTTAATAATCTTATAACTTCTTGGAGGTTCTTGTAATAAGAGGAGCTACAAGATTTGCAGTATGTCTTGTGATCTTTGCAATTTTAATATTTTATTAAAATAGATGGAGTCAAGTTTCATGTGTCATAGAGTCTGAACAAACTCAGGTTGGCCTGAGGGCAAGCAATACAAGCCATGCATGGGGCATTCAACATTTAGGGGACAAATTTTTTTTAAAAAAAAATTAGAGAGTAGTTTTAAAAAAATTACAGAATAACATAGAATTAAAAAGCAAAAATAAAAAATGTCATTTTATTAGCCGAACAAAGTGAATTACTTCATATGTTTGCTAGATCATGTTGATACATCACTCCAATTCAGGTTTGTACAATTTCAAATATATGAGAAGATTTTTGGGTTTCTATTTAATTTGACAAAGTTGAAGTGATGATAGTTTGAAGACCTCTTGCATGAATTTTGAAGAATTGTTAAAGCACGTTTTTTTTTCTGATATTGATGGAAATGTCATGTTTCTTGAGTTAAGAATTATAAAAGAATGCTTACCTATTGAAGTGAAAAAGGTGATTTGAATTTTTTGAAGAGCATGGAAGGTTACGATCTAACTACCACAATTGCTTACAGAATATTATTAACCATTCCGGTTACAGTAGCTTCTGTAGAAGGGAGTTTTTCAAAGTTAAAATTGAATAAGTCGTATCTCCGCTCTAGGATGTCAAAAGAACGATTGAATGGGTTGGCTATGTTATCAATCAAGAGGGATATGCTTGCAAATTCTAATTTCGAAGTCTTGATTGATGATTTTGCTAGTAAAAATGTGAGAAGAATAATTTTTATATCATAAATTATCAATTTTTTGTTGGTAGTTATTAAAACAAGATGGCTTATTTTATTACAAGGGGCAAAAAAATTTTAAGGTCGCATGGGGCATCTTCCAACTCAGGGCCGTCCCTGAACAAACTGAGTTGGACAACTCTAAATTTTTAAAGGGAGATAACTGCTAAAATTTGCGGATGTTTTAAGCCAAACTACGCTTTACTGGTTGGGAGCAACCAATCGGAGCGTTGCATGCAATGAGGAGCACTACAGGTTGATCCCCTGTGGTGAATTACGGAGATACTTAGTCCTAAATGATCGGAGGATCACTCAATTTTATGGTCTTCTTTAAAAAAATTAATTCAGTTATGTTCCTGATATGAGAGAGGGAAACACTTGAATTTCTAATGACTCATTGAGAGTTTTGTGCCCTGATAAGTATTTACACTCGTTTTGATGTTTCTATGATATCAATTCTTCATGTAAATTATCTTGTTTCAGCTTCCTTTCAGATTTTATGTTCCGGATAGTAACACTTGCAGAGCTTTTTCTTTAGCTCACGTCATCTTTTACTATGTGTTCAGCTAAGTTTGATAAAAGCGAGGGATCGGTTTTAAGCAAAGGAAAGAAGAATCAGGAGTTCCAAGCTTTGGATTGATATGTTTTCTTAGCTATCTAAGAAGAACTTATATTTTGGATTTTGTAGAACTAGTATAACCTGTAATAGCTTTGCCAGGTTTAATAATGTTTTGGCTAAGTTGTCTAGAACAATTTATGCTTTGGTGTTTTGTTATATGAAGAACAATTGTATAAAGTATGACTCGAATGTTCAGGCAATTGAAGTTTTGCTACCATCCCCAGCAACCGTTACGCAAGAGCCAATTTTGTTGTATCAGTGAAGTATACCACCCTTGGTTTCTCAGTCTTTTGCCAATCTTGAGGATCCTAATTGTACTGGCAATCATCTTCACTTTTTCGCTTAAATCTATGTCATGTATATACCTACATATATAAATCACTTAATTCTTCTTTCAAGTGTAAAGATGTATTTGTATATTAAACAAAATTTTGTATTATTACAAAGACGGTGTATGTGTAATTGTGTATGTGTGTTATCATATGCCTTAACTTAGTAGTTACCATTCTGAATTTTTTTGGCAGTGCGCGAATTACGCCCTCATGAGAGTTTTGTGCTTGACCTCGAGGGGCGGGGTTGAGGGTGCGCGGGGTGAGCGATCGCACAGGGCCCCCAAAAATTTAGGGTCCAAATTTTTTTCCTCTTTATATATATATGTATATAGAGTCCCCTTCTAGGGAGAAATTGTTACATGGAGAATTAGAGAGAACCATCATCCTAGCCTTCCATTTGAACCAACAGTACAAAATTATCAATGGCATTTTTGTAATTAACCTAAAAACTAAGGATATTTTATAAAATAGAAAGACAGTTCGGACAAGTGTCATAAATTAGTAACGGTTGTACGGAACAAAACAATTAAATCACACAACGATACATACACACACCGATACACACAGACCAGAGCTCATCGAGAGAGAGAAATCGACAGAAAACAGCACGATTACGCCATTAAAACTTCAGATTCGAGATATTCATCAAAGGAAGGTTCTTATTTTTCTTAGATTCTTTGTTATTCTTTCAACTTCAATTCGCTATTTTCTTCAATTCGTTAATTTAGGGTTTTGAATTGTAATTTTCAGGTTAATCTTCATCGGATATACAGATAAAAATGTTTCCTAGAAGAATAGGTATTATTAGCTGTTTTTGTTTTAAAAAATGTATATGCATGCTTAAATAGATCTGGTTCTATAGTGATTCTATAGTTATTTGTTGATGTCAATCAGTCTTTGTTGATTATAACATTGATTCGGTAGTATAATGCGAGTTTACAGTTATTTTCATGTTTATCTACATCTGTTGTAATGTTTTCGTTCTGTAATAGAACCATTTGTGTGCATAAATCGTAAGTAATAAATTGCGTTTCTATAATAGAATCAAAATTTGTGTTATAATATTGTGGTTCTGTAATAGAACCAGTTTTGTGTATAGATTGTAAGGAATAAATTATGTTTCTGTAATAGTTCCAAAATTTCTGTTGTATTTGTGGTTCTGTAATAGAACCAGTTGTTTAATCACAACAGAATGATTCTATAGTAGAATTCGAAATTAATAAGTAATTGGTAATAATTTGTGTATTTTGATTCTACTGTAGAATCTTATTTATGTTGATATTCTTTGGTTTCATTTTTGTTTTGTGTGAATTTCTTATTCTACTATAGAAGGTTATTGGTTATTTGTCTACTTGTAGTTTTTGATTCTACCGTACAACACATGTTTGTATTTGTAGCTGTATATAGCTTGTATAGTAGAATCGCATGAATATCAGGCTTTCAATCTCATGTATGTGTTGTGCCTAGATTTTGATTCTACTATTGAAGCATATTTATGTGTTTCTGATTTTTTGATTGTACTATAGAAGCTTTATCTACTTATACTAAAATGCGCTGTCCTTCTCTACTTATACAACTGTGTGGGTTATCAATTTAAAGTCATTTTTTCTTGCTTAAGTTTTGATTCTGTAGTAGAATGCTAATTTAATAGCTAATTGAAATTTATTCGCTAATAATTAGATAGTGTACTATTACAGAACAACAATGTACTCTAACTGTAATGGAACCAAAGTTTAATGGGTTTGTCTCTTCATGTGCTGCTAATAATTAGGTAGTGTACTTGTCGTTTGGTAATGGTGTTGGTTGTTGAAAGTTAGACTACATTGCTAATAATTAGGTATTATAATTTTGTTTTACAATTAAAGTTCTAACACAGAACCAAATTTTAGTAGATTTGACTGATTAAGATTGTTTTATAGCTTCATGTATATTTGGTGGTATGAAAGTTGGTTCTACAGTAGAACAACTATTTGAAGATTTCAATGTTTGTGTACATTTGTATGTTCCGATCTGATGTTCCAATATGGTCTATATGTTCTGATCTATATGTTCTGATATGATGTGTTATAATGTGGTTGCATAGTAGAACCGAGAAATTAATGTATACATTTATTTAGAATATATGCTTCCATTTGATTCTACTGTCGAAACATATATAAATGTTGTCATTAAAATTTGTTAGGTTCACGTTCTAGCAACCGCTTGCGGGGCAAATTTATATTCAAAACAAGGGGTTCAAAGTCAAGGATGACCATTCCTGTTGATAAACAAGAATTAAGCATGCTTAATTTGGATGAAGAATTAATCACACTTAATTTCGAAGAATACAGAAGGTAATAAAACTATAAAATCAGTCTTTTTTATGTATGTGTAACTGTTTTATATCTTATCATGTTCATCTCATATGTCTTTTTTATACCTAATATGTTCATCTCATCATGTTTATGTAGACTCTTATGGGAAAAAATACCGAGTGAAAAAAAATTAGAATGCATCTACTTTGACCCATTATGGTTTGCTAAGTATGGAAAAAAAAAGAGTTCAGGTAGCAAAGAGAAAGCAATGAAGTTGAAATCTGTAGGAAATATTTTCCAAAGCAGATATATCTTTATTCCAATTTGTGAAGCGTAAGTATTAGTTAAAATTTTGGCATGTTATTCGTAGCATTCAGAGTCTTGATTAGTTCTAACAAAAATTATTGTTGTTTAATAATAGAAACCACTGGAATTTACTTGTTATCTGTAATATCGGTGAGAAAATGGGTTCTGAACTAAGGAGTCCTTGTATACTTCTGTTGGACTCACTACATGGAATATGACCAAATAAAAAGGAGCCCTTGCTAAGACAGTAAGTATGGAATACTTGGAATTATTTAATGTACTCTGTTAGCTATAATTTTAGATGTTAACTAATAAATTTTATTTGTTCAGGTTCGTTTTTGATTTATTCAAAAATGCAAAGAAGGAATAATCTGATGAAATTCTTGGTATCCCTCTCTTCATACCAAAAATTCCTCAACAAAAAGATGGTACCAAGTGTGGATACTATGTCCTGTATTATTTGTATATATTCCTGTTAGAGTGTCCTGCTCATTTCAACATAACTGAACATTACCCAAGATTTGTAAGTTGATTACATTATTTTCTTTTTCGTTTTAGAACTTCGTATTTGTTTGTTTTCTAATAAACTACACTCTTAACAGATGAACGAGGACTTTGATGACGCTGAACTCAAGTCATTCTATGAAGGAATGTTTTCAGAACAAGAATCAATTCTGGTGGATGAAAGAAAAGCAACAGATATGGATTTGAAGTCCAATGATGGGAGTTTGGAAGACTCTGTGATTTTAGTTGACAGACAAGTTGAAAAGAAGAAACATAGGAGATTCAAAATTAGATTCAGACCCAAGGACAAAGGTGTGGAAGAATATATTTTCTATTAAAATGACGTTTTCATGTTCCCATTTTATATGTAATATATTCTCTGTTGTTGTGATGGATGTGCAGATAGAAATTTGGAAGAAGAGTTCATTGATATTCCTGATTCATTAAGCTCACAGAAACAAAACAAAGTGGACAATCCTATACTACAGAACGAGGACAAAGACTTGGAAAAAGAAGATGAAAAAGGTATCACAGATTTATCTTTATTTACCATCATTAAAAGCAACTGACAAAGGTTAAATGAAGTCCTTGATGGTAAATTTTTAACTTTAGTACACCATAATGTAACTGTATACTAAAAAATCTCAATTTTCTAGATGGAGCAGGTGGAATTGACAAAGATTACAAAGCCAAGAATGACTTAATCCAAAGCCCAGCAGCTACTAAACCGGATCTAGCAAGTGATGCTCTTCGTGCATTGGTTTTATACACACCAGAGAGCTCACAAGAAAAACAAGACTCACAAGTGTTGCCAACACCTACATGTAAGTATTCATTTTGAATGGCAGTTTGTTTATTGTTATTTCAGTTAAATTTTTCTACATTATTGTGTATCACATGATTTATTTTGTTAATAGGTGAAGAAGATATTAATCCAGTTTCTGTTGAGAGTACTAGAATGAAACTTGTAACATCTGGAAGTGTAAGGAAATCGCCAAGGCTAATGACTGTGCACGAAGAAAATGAAGAGGTTCTTGATTGTGATGAATCAAAGTTGGGTGAACAACAGATGAAATCACCGAGGCTAATGAGAATGCCCGAAGAACATGAAGAAGCCATTAGGGTTGAAGAACCAGAAATATTCGAAGATGAAGAAAGAGTTGAAGAACAAGACAGTGATGATGAAACTGAATTGGAACAAAGTCCTCCTGAAAAACGGCCAAGGAAAGTAAGGGCAACAAAGACTCCAAGAATAAATAAAAGAAAAGGTTCAGTGGATAATCAGTTCGATGACCCTGAGGTAATTGGAGTTTCTAATTTTCACGCTAAAGCTGATGACCCTGAGGTAATTGCTAAGGCTATTTTCCCTTTGTGACATAATATGTTAACTTTCATAATTGTTACCTATTTCAATTATTTTTCTTTCTTTGGATCCCATCAGGATAAAAGAAAAGCAGCTATAGCTGATGACATTGACGTAATTGCTGTTTCTGATGTGGGAAAAGGGAAAAATGATGTGGGAAAAGGGAAAAAGCCAATCGAGATGGAAGAAAAGGTAGATGCTGAAGTTGATGAGATACAGATCGTTGAAATTTCCAAAGTGAAGAAAAGGAAAAAACAAGACCAGGTATTGAAACTATGCAGTAATTATGATTACATATTTTTATGCTTATGGTTCTGCAGTAGAATCAAAAAAAAAAAACTTGGATCTATAGTAGAATAAAGTATAACTGATATACAATGACATTTTTTTCACATCATTAATCAGGGTAAACCAACTCCGGTAGCAAAAAAGAAAGGAAAATCGTCTACTATCATTAATGATGATGATGATAGCGATTTTGAAATTAATCTACCTAAGAAGGAAAGACGGATAGCCTTGCCGAAAAAAAGAAAAGCTAGAGTCCAGGTATTTAAGATAGCTCATACATGCATTTCCATTGATGTCAGAAAAAATGCAAACTAAAAATTGTTTTTCCCCCTTTTTCTTTCTATCAGGGAAGTCATAAAAATGTTAAGAAGCCAAAGAAATATGTGGTAAATGCAAACGATTCTGAAAACCCAAAGAAAGTTAATTTGAGAGCTTACCCATCTACATTCACAGCCATGGTTGAAGGGATGTCCGCTGCTAAAAAAGAATGGGTTAAAGAAGCAGGATTCGGTCACTTGTTGTCTTTCTCAATGGAGGGCAAATCATTCCCTCAGTTTCTGGCAGTGAGCTGTTTATGATGGTATGACCATAATTTAGGATATATGGCTTTACATCCTGGCCGTAAACTGAAAGTGAAAGAAGAAGACGTAGTTGACGTCCTAGGTCTTCCAAGAGGACCACTCGAGGTTTCTTTCAAAGGTGAGAACAAAAGGATGGGGGAATGGAAAAAGCAGTTTGAGGAGAAGTCAGCAAGTAGGATTACTGAGAAGGACGTCCGTCAGAAAATTGAAGCATCGATGGTGGCGGACGACCACTTCAAGCAAAACTTCATGGTGCTTATGACAAACCTGTTCATTAAATCAAACAAAACATCCTTTGTGTGCCCAAAAGTTTTGAAGTTCTGCGGCAATTACGACGATGCGAAGAACTATAACTGGTGCAAACCAGTTATAGAAAATTTGAAATCAAGTCATGAGAGTTGGTGGGAAAATCCAAATACTCAGTTCTACACCGGTTCCGTAGTATTCCTACTGGTGAGTAAAAATCATTTTGGTGTATGATTAATTAGTTTAAAGCACTTTTTAATTTGTAATGTGAGCTAATGCATTAGTGTCCTGTCTGTACTTTGTAGTATTTCTACCTTACACGGACAGAGAATCGTCTAGTAACCGTAGAAAAAACATATCCAGCTTTCCTTGGATGGCTTAACTCAAGGGTAAGGGATAGAAACAGAGCTGAAATGCTTGACCATACTTTTGGCAAAGGAGAAATCGTAAGTGTAATTTTATGGTTCAAAAGATTATTTACTTATAATAATTCTTATATCTGCATGTTAATCATTTTCAAAAACAAAATAATGCAGATTGAGATCGAGAAGCCAACAAATGTTGAGCAGCATGATGAAAAACTTGTTAATCAGAAGGATAATGAAGAACCTGTTGAGCATGTAAAATTTAATTATAGTTGTAGCAGGCTGTAGTTCATGATGTAGTATATTTTTTGTTAGTTTTGGTTCCATTATATTACAGAACCAAAAATTACCTGTGTCATAAATTGCTTCTACCATAGAATCGAAGGTTTTAGTTTATTTATAGGATAATTCTAGTTAGTTTTGATTGCATTGTAGAATCGGAAATTTCGGTTAACTTCTATTAAGGGGAATGAGTAAAACATAAAGTTGGTTCTACGTAAATGAATGATTAGAGAATTAAGGTATTGGTGTGTAGAATAAAATTACAATACAACTTGCTGACAAATTTCATGCAAAATTTGAAAAAAGGAACTTGGAGATACTCACGTTGATGGTGATTTTGCTGAAGAGGAAGAGGGACGTGATGAAGGAACAGTTAAGAACATTGATCAAGGAACATTTATCAAGGTAAATTTAATTCTGTTCTTTTTCAAATTACTATTATTGTTTAATATGTTTTATTTGTGGTTCAAATTACTATTATTATTGTTTAATCTGTTTTATTTTTAATAGAAACAGTTTTTAATAGTTATAACATTGATTCGGTAGTAGAATGCGAGTTTATAATTATTTTCATGTGTAACTACATCTGTTTTATTTGTGGTTCTGTAATAGAACCAATTTTGTGTTTATATTGTAAGGAATAAATTGTGTTTCTAAATTAGTGCCAAGATTTCTGATGTATTTGTGGTTCTGTAATAGAACCAGTTTTGTGTATTTTGATTATGCTACAAAATCATAGTTGTATTTGTCTATATAACTGACAAATTAAGATACAATAAATTGCATGACACTTTCAATTAAAGCAGATTGACTAAAACACCCCAATAATTTCGTTGTTAAGTTGTAGACTGACTTCCAAAACTCCTTTGGAAATTAATCAACTTCTCTTTCGAATGAGCACCACCAATAATTTCTTTCTTAGTTAAGGAGCATCTTCTATAGTCTAGAAAAGAATGTTTGGTCTTTTTTATCCCGCAGAAGTAATTCCTACAAATTTAACCTTTACTTTTTTAATTTGGTTACATTATAGAGTCGAGGGAATATTTATTTGGTTCTATTATGTTAGGAATTTGGAGGCAATAACAATTTCAACACCCCAGAAGAGACAATTAAAGGAGTACCCTGCAGTCCAGTGGTCTCTCTAGACAACTCAATCAATGATTCTATATTGTCCATTGCTAGAGATGTTCAAAATAAACACAGTACAAGTGATACGATTACAGAAAAGGTAAAATTCAGTTTATAAATGGTGACTGAAACTTATCACATTGTCATATCATTGTGCACTAATTCAAATATTTGTGTGACACTAGGATATCATGTCAAAACTGAAGAATGAATTTGTTGAACTGGAAAGGATGAAGAAAGCATTTGGTGACAGTTTGGAAATGGCAGAGAAACTTTTCCCAAACAATGAAAAGGTGAAGAATATAAAGAAAGATTGGGAGCCAGCACAGAGCAAAGGTATAAAATTTACTCAAATTGAATTAGTTACATAATATGTTACAAAGTTGTACTTGCAACAAATGTAGATATAACTTATTAGCAACCAATTTTTTTGTTCAAACAGTATTGGAAAGGAATGGCCTTATTTCACAACCAGTGATTGGAAAACAATCGACATATTAATGCTTCCAGAACATGGCAGAGCTTATAATAAGTTGATCGATATAGATGATTTCTTAGGTGAATTAAAAATAGGTGGTGAAATTGTTGATGGTGATATTTTTAGCAAAATAATTCATAGGAAATCCGGAGTGGAACAAGAGTTTGGTTATAACAAAATAAGAAGGGTGCAGAAGGTGGGGGAATTACATAAATCACCATTCAGAAGTCGAACAATTGATTTGAACAAGCCAAAACTTACAAAAGAGGAAGATGAAGTTTGGAAATGGATTTCTACAGATCGACCAGGAGGAGGAATGTAAGTCGTTGTCTTTCTGTGCTTTTATGGCAGTGGTATTTATGAATTTAGTTGTTGTCGAATTCTGAGTTCAGTGGTGTCCTGTTTTGATAATGCTAAGTTTCATTGTGATGTTTAGTTGTTGGTTCAGTTCATTTTGTTTTTGTGCTAGAACCAAAATTTCTGTTGTACATGTGGTTCTATAATAGAACCAGTTGTTTAATCACAACAAAATGATGTTATAGTATAATTCGAAATTAATAGGTAATTGCTAATAATTTGATTCTACAGTAGATTAGAACCAGATATGATGTATTTTTTTTTGTTTTGAATATTTTGATTCTACCATACAAGCATGTTTGTATTTTTAGCTGCATGTAACTTGTATAGTAGAATTGCATGAGTATCAGGCTTTTAATCACGTGTATGTGTTGTGCCTAGATTTTGATTCTACTATTGAAGCATATTTATGTGTGGGTGGTTTTTTGATTGTACTGTAGAAGCTTTCTCTACTTATACTAAACTGCACTGTCCTTCTTGAAGGTAGTGTTTTCTTAGTTCGTTCACAGGGAAGGACTATCAATATCGATTTCAAGTATATTATTTCTTACAATCTAGAAGTGTGGACAAAGGGGGGTTTTGAGTTTGGTTGAGGTGTTCTATCAAACACCTTGCATACAAGAAATAAATTGCTAGAGAAACAAAACTAAGTTAATGGCAATCATCCAATTTTACAAACACAACAACACAATGAGTAAATTAGCAAGATAAGAGATATTTGACCCAAGGATTATGGAAACTCAAGCACTTCAACCCAAACAAGCAAAATATATCCATCTCTACCTAACCAAGATAATTGGTGAAGCACACAATCACTTATTTATCTTCTAAAAACACTAATTTAGTGAAGCACATAAATTAGCTCTCTTGAAAATAGCTACCAATAATGAAGCACTACTAGTATAACCAAATCAAGGACTCAATCAAAGAGAGGTTAGGACAAACCCAAGGATGAGAAGCTCAACCTAGGTATTTGTACTTGAATCATGAAGTTTAGGCACGCCAAACCTTGTGCTACTACAATGAATGTACTAACAATTACGGATTAGCACAAACAATTAGCAATTGAAATTACAAGAAGAGCAAGATGAAGCAACTTACAAATCTCCAAGCAAAATCATAAACAATACATCCCAAGTATTCAAGATAGAGTTAAATAAATCTTACTTCAATTGAATGGATTTTGATACAAGAGATCCTCCTTGAGCCAAATATATAGAGTTAGTTACTCATAATCAATGCTAGATTATGAGTAATAAATGTTATCTCTACTCTAATTATATTTACAAGATGAGGCTACAAGATGAGATGAAGAAGCTAGGTTAGAGATGCCCCCAAAATGTGTTGTTAAGCTAAGAGATATAAATGTAGGGATTGATTTCTTTCATGCACATCACACATCTCACACTCAGGTACACGGCCGTGCACATGCCCGTGCATAAATCTGCATTAAATTACAACGAACTCACACCCAACTGCACGGCCGTGCAAAATGAATGTGCAGTTTTGGAACTTCAAAACTATGTTCTTTTAACCTCCAACTTCTTGATCATGCATCTCCACTTCTAGTCTTGACAAATTTCTTCATTTAAGCTCCAAATTAAGGCTTCATTCCAACAATTAAGCAAGATGCACTACAAATGGAAACAAAACAAATACAAGTAAAATGCTCATGAAACTAAAATAAAATCGGAAAAAAGAAATACAAAATCGTGTATAAAATACACGTTATCAAATATTCCCCCACTTAAACTTTGCTAGTCCCGAGCAAACTGAATACAACATAACCATATACTCCTAACTAGTACCACTTCCGTAGGTGATCACGGTTGCATTTGGCATATGCAACAAGCCCTTGGAACCCCTAGGTAGCCCTAGCGGACGAGTGAGGTCTCGTGAGGGTTTATAGACGATGTACCCACAAAATCACAAAAGACACTAACAAACAAGAAACCAACAATACCTACTAACTAAACTAACTACTACACTCACAAGTCCGAATCGTCATACAAAGAGGAAACAAGCCAAGCATGGTGTCTACTTCTATTTGCTACTAAAATCAAACATATAGAGCTATTCACCTTGTCATCCACTCTAACGAGCTAACAACCAATTCAAGAATCAAGATAACACACCTTGTGCAAAATGTAACCATGACATTAAAGCTAGAATGAATGCACTTCAATCGTGAACACTAGACAAGATTATCACAAAGCATACATGGCTTTGCATTAAGAAGATGAAATTGTATGGTGAAAAATCTCACATACTCAATTATGGATCACACAAGTATGGGCTAGAGATTTCACTCAACTCCAAGTCTAAATGCATGCGCTCTACTTGACCTTGCATGTCCACCTAAATTCCGGATTGCACCAAAAACAAGGAATTCATAAAATGGGTTGTAACGAGGCTTGGGTGAAGGTAGGAAAAATTTAAGTTCAAGGAAGGTGTATAAGTCTCGCTAGTTGAGTCAAAATGACGCTTGCTTTCTTCATACACCAAATTCTCAAACTCAAGAAGATCTCCACTCATTTATAACTACAAAACACAACCACTTTTACCAAGAAAATTGAAACAAAATAAAGTACAAAGATTTATTGCTTTTTTTTTTCTTTTCTTTTTTTTTTTAACATCCCCTTTATTTTTTTTCTCTTTTTTTTTAGCAAAGGGGACGCATTACATATATAAATACTACAAAGAACTTTGAACCACATCTAAATATACACATCAAACTAGTTCCCACTTACAATAATTAGAATCTTCCTCTTCACAACATCTCTAAATTCTCATGCTCATCAATCAATTCTTTCCAAGACTCAACTAGCTCAACTAGGTTGAGAGTGAAGTATTTGGATATGACTCATGTATAATAGGGGAAAGTGGCGAAGAAAAAAACATGGATATAAGCTTCAAAGGGGTAACTAGGGATTATTTTCATGGTTCACAAGCTAAAAAGGCCAAAAGGTTATCCTAATTAGAATTTCCTTATTATGGTGCATCCATGGATTAAGGTTTAATGCAAGCCCTAGAGCAAAAACACACATAAAGAGGGAGCAACACACAA
Organism: Kitagawia praeruptora; assembly: GCA_037693485.1. Taxonomy (NCBI): domain Eukaryota; kingdom Viridiplantae; phylum Streptophyta; class Magnoliopsida; order Apiales; family Apiaceae; genus Kitagawia; species Kitagawia praeruptora. Next base: position 15,864,329 of record CM075347.1, read on the forward strand.
GCAAAAGAAATCATCGTTCAAGGTCTCACAAGGTTTACGTTTTAATAACATCTTCTCGATTTGATTCCATGCATGCTAAGAGATAATCGTCATGTTCACAATTGCATTACAACACTCTAGATTTTTCATGTCATTCAAGTGTGTGTGTGAAAGAGGTGCATCAAACTTATAGATTCACGTCAAATTGGTAATGCTATGCACAAAATAGGAGAAAACAAGGCTAAAAGCTCACAATGTCATAAATTTTACAAACAAGTAAACACGCTCATGACTAAAATTATTTCCCACATGCAAACAAAACGGACATCAAAATCAAACAAAAGATAGTACTAATACTAACTACATATTCTACTACAATTATGAACATACGCAATCCTTCCCCCACTTAAAATATGGCATGTCCTCGTGCATGACCAATAAAACGAAGTAGAGATATGAGTGAAAGAAAACTCCCCTGAAAATAAATAACAAGAACCGGGAGCACCACTCATATTTGCCAATCCAACTCCGAAATTGCAAGTCACGAATAGAACTAATGCCATACACCATAATCATCCCAACAAAAATAAGCAACAAGCCAACCTCACCCTTCAAAACCACTACAATACACTAATTAAGGAGATATAATAAAAATAATTTTTTTTAAAAAGAAAAATAATACTAAAATAAAACAAAAAGAATAAAATACAATAACTAACCAATTATTAATAAAATCAAAAATCAAATTTTAAAGTGAATTAAAATTGATTCTTGAATTTATATAAATTACTTAGTTTTAGAAAATGAAAAACTAAAATCAAAATTAAAAAGAATTAAAATTTTGGTTTTTGATTTTTTTTTAAAAAATAAAATAAAATAAAATAAAATAAATCACTAACCAATTAATAATAAAATCAAAAATCAAATTTAAATTTAAAGTGAATTTAAAATGATTTTTAAATTTATAAAAATCGTTTAGTTTAGAAAATTAAAACTGAAAATCAAAATCAAAATTAAATAAGTAAATAAAAAGAAATGAAAGAAAATAAAACAAAAAAAACAAAACACAAAACTAAACAAAAAAAAACAAAGAAACAAAAAACAAAGGGGAGGGGGGGCTGGTGTGGAGAATGTTTGCAGCGGTGGATGGATGTAGAGGCGAGTGGAGGCGGAAGGAATGGAATGGGATGTGGAGTGAATTCTGGTTGTGAATTCGGAGGAGAAAAACGGAGGTGAAGGGAATTGGAGGTTGATGGGTGAAGGTGCTGAAGTGGGCTGAGGTCGAGGTGTGGAGAGAGAACAGAGGTGGAGGACTGGTGCGGATGGTGGAGACGCGGTGGTGCTGTTTTGAGGGTAAAAGAATGAATGCAGCGGTGGAGTACGGTGGAGAAGAATGGTGAAGGCAGATGAATTGAATGAAGTGGTGAGTGAAAGGGGAGAACAGTGGTGTGGAGTTCGAATGAAAGGGAGGCGAGAAGTGTAAAGCTGTGAGGGAGAAGAGGAGAAGGGAAAGGAGTGATGGTTGGAATTGGAGAGGTAGTGATGGGTGGTGATGATTGGAGGTGGGAAAGTCGGGCAGTTGAGGAGGAATGGTGGAAACTGGAAAGGAGATGAAGGCGCAGATGGCTGCTGGGTTGTGTGTTGGGGGGCTTGGGTGTCACGGTGGTGATGTAGAAGAGGAGAGACAGCAGTCGTGGGTGAATTGATGGTGGATGAGGTGTTGTTGGTGGATGTCTCGAAGGATAGGTGTGGGTCGAGAAAAGAGATGAATGCTGGAGTTTGTGTTGAGTTGTGGTCGGTGAAGAGAAAGGGTGAAGGAGATGGGTCTGATTGGCGGAGAGGGGGGGGTGTTGGTTCGTTGGTGAAGGAAGAAGAGAGGCGATGGGGGCGAAGTGATGGAGGCGAAGTGATGTGTTGAAGGTGGAGACGCGGTGGTGCTACGAGCAATGGCGTTGGAGTCGCGAGGTGGACGGAGGTATGTGTTGGAATGGAGATGGAGTGAAGGAAATGGATAGCAGCGGTGAAAGGAGGTGGGAAGTGGAGTTGGGTTTGTGATGTTGAACAGCCATGGTGCGAATTGGGGCTGGTGGAAAGAAGAAGGGGCGGAATGGCGAGTTGAATGGAGAAAGGTGGAGTTGGGTGTTGTGCAGGTGTTGAAACGAAGGAGGGAATGGTGTTGAATGGTGGTTGTAGGGAGGAGATGATGCGAGCTGAAGGTGAGGTGCTGTTGAAGTTCGAAGGGGACATGGGTGCTGCGAGAGGAGGATTGCTCTGTTTTGCATAAAGTCCCCCTATTTTTATTTAGAACGCTGCACGCCCGTGCAATTGATGTTGAACCAAAAACTGCACAAAAGCAACAGATTTGTACACGGTCTGTTGCACGGCCGTGCACATGTCCGTGTATAAATATGTTAAAATTGTTGCAATGCCTCTAAAATCTCACGACTGATAAGCAATTTCACGGCCGTGCAGAACCAAAAATCACACAAAAAATTATAAACAATCCCCATTTTTTTTTATTTAATAACCCGCACATAAATCCTTGAATACTTGAATAAAATCCTTGGGTTGCCTCCCAAAAAGTGCTTTGTTTATTGTCGTTGGCTCGACTTATTTATACAACTATTCTAACTAATGAGGTGAAAAAGCAAACAAATGCACATACCTACGAATCAATAATAAGAATAAGGTGTGCAAATATACCTTCGCTCCATAAAAATATAAAAATATTTTTATGATCTTCACATCTCCAAGAGACTCTGAAAAATCAAAATAGCTAGAAAAATTGTCAGAATAATCATTATAACTACGACTCAAAAACTCTTCCCAAATTGGATCCTTATAAACCCAAGCAAAAATTTCAACCTCATCAATCTTAAGCTCAAATTCCTTCTCAATTTCAATTGGACATTCATCAATTTTTATCTCATCTACCAATTCATTAAGCACAAAAGAATTTTCTATGTTTGGTAGATCCTCAACTACATCCAATTTATCATTATTAAGCATATGACAATCGTCAACTAAACAAGCAAATTCATCATGCACGACATTTTCATCAAATACAAAACAAGAATCATGATTAATAGGAGAGTTGACCTCCGCTAATCGATTCACATTTTCGGCTAGTTGACTCATTTGCTTTTCTAAGTTGGATATGCATTGAGAAGTGTTCTTTTCCAAGTTGGATATACTTTGAGAAATGTTCTTTTCAAATTGGAGGTTGTTTGCCGCCATTTGTTTTATCATTTCCTCTATTGATGATAAGGAAGATGAAGAAGACTCTTGATGGCCTTGGGAATTATATTGTGAATCATAACATTGATTTTTAAAAGCAAATTGGAGGTTGTTTGCCTCCATTTGCTTCATCATTTCTTCAAATGATGACAATGTAGATGAAGAAGACCCTTGATGATCTTGGGAATTATATTGCGGATCATAACATTGATTTTCAAAAGCATATGAATATTGCGAATCATGACATTGATTTTCAAAAGCATATGAATAATCAATGCTAGGAGGGTAAGGAGCATAGCATGAGTTTGTAGAATATAAAGAATTCACCTGATACGCATTTAAATTCTGAAAAGAATTAAAATCTTGATATCGTTCTTGATCGTAGGTGAAATCTTGAGCGTTATTCCAACCAAAATAACTATCCATCGTCTCCTGAAAGGGTTAGTTCATGTCTATATCCAATAAACATGAAGACACACCAAAAAAAATGAAAGAAAGAAAAAAACTATATATAAAGATAAAATCTAAAATATAAGAAACAATTAACTCAAAATTAATATTGTTGCCTTCCCCGGCAGCGGCGCCAATTTGAAGGTAGTGTTTTCTTAGTTCGTTCACAGGGAAGGACTATCAATATCGATTTCAAGTATATTATTTCTTACAATCTAGAAGTGTGGACAAAGGGGGGTTTTGAGTTTGGTTGAGGTGTTCTATCAAACACCTTGCATACAAGAAATAAATTGCTAGAGAAACAAAACTAAGTTAATGGCAATCATCCAATTTTACAAACACAACAACACAATGAGTAAATTAGCAAGATAAGAGATATTTGACCCAAGGATTATGGAAACTCAAGCACTTCAACCCAAACAAGCAAAATATATCCATCTCTACCTAACCAAGATAATTGGTGAAGCACACAATCACTTATTTCTCTTCTAAAAACACTAATTTAGTGAAGCACATAAATTAGCTCTCTTGAAAATAGCTACCAATAATGAAGCACTACTAGTATAACCAAATCAAGGACTCAATCAAAGAGAGGTTAGGACAAACCCAAGGATGAGAAGCTCAACCTAGGTATTTGTACTTGAATCATGAAGTTTAGGCACGCCAAACCTTGTGCTACTACAATGAATGTACTAACAATTACGGATTAGCACAAACAATTAGCAATTGAAATTACAAGAAGAGCAAGATGAAGCAACTTACAAATCTCCAAGCAAAATCATAAACAATACATCCCAAGTATTCAAGATAGAGTTAAATAAATCTTACTTCAATTGAATGGATTTTGATACAAGAGATCCTCCTTGAGCCAAATATATAGAGTTAGTTACTCATAATCAATGCTAGATTATGAGTAATAAATGTTATCTCTACTCTAATTATATTTACAAGATGAGGCTACAAGATGAGATGAAGAAGCTAGGTTAGAGATGCCCCCAAAATGTGTTGTTAAGCTAAGAGATATAAATGTAGGGATTGATTTCTTTTATGCACAGCACACATCTCACACTCAGGTACACGGCCGTGCACATGCCCGTGCATAAATCTGCATTAAATTACAACGAACTCACACCCAACTGCACGGCCGTGCAAAATGAATGTGCAGTTTTGGAACTTCAAAACTATGTTCTTTTAACCTCCAACTTCTTGATCATGCATCTCCACTTCTAGTCTTGACAAATTTCTTCATTTAAGCTCCAAAATAAGGCTTCATTCCAACAATTAAGCAAGATGCACTACAAATGGAAAAAAAACAAATACAAGTAAAATGCTCATGAAACTAAAATAAAATCGGGAAAAAGAAATACAAAATCGTGTATAAAATACACGTTATCACTTCTCTACTTGTACAACTCTGTAGGGATGAAATTTTTCGCTGGAATAATACTGTTTGCTATAGGCACCACATTCAAAGTTTAAGGCTTGGAAATGAAATACTTTTCAATGTCGTGGATGCCTATACAAGTATTCTAAATGAGGATGAAAAATACAAATCAGCTGAGTCTCCTTTAAGATTCTTTTGCAACACATTGGTAACGGTAAATTCCATAAAACATCACTGATTTAATCGTAGAAATTACAATTTATGAACTGCTGAGTTTTTCTCTTTATGTATAGTTGGGAAACGTAGTCAAATCAAATCAAATTGGGGACGAGAGTAAAGACAGCAACGTGGTGTTTATGAAGTTTCGTGATCAATTGGATTTGATACTTTTCAAACATAAAGTTGAAATAAAAAATGTTGATCTGGTAAGTTTTTTTTTGCTTTGTGTATTTTGATTCTACTATAGAATCATGTTTATGTTGATATTCTTTGGCGTCATTTTTGTTTTGTTGATAGTGAAGGTTATTTGTGTACTTGTAGTTTTTGATTCTACATACAAGCATGTTTGAATTTGTAGATGTATATAACTTGTATAGTAGAATCGCATGAGTACCAGCCTTTTAATCACGTGTATGTGTTGTGACTAGATTTTGATTCTACTGTTGAAGCATATTTATGTGTTTGTAGTTTTTTTTTATTGTAATTAGCTGTCGAAATATTGTTTTCTGATTGTTGTTGAGTCTACTGGATTTTTATAGACAACACTGGTTCTTATGAGTCGTTGTATGTCTGTTTTTTTATTCGAGAGTAAATTCACTGAGTCACTCGTTAACAATTATGTTTTATGCGTAGATTTTCTTCCCCGTCTACAATGCAAACCATCAATATGTTATATGCTGCAATTTGAAGAAATTTGCAATTGAGATTATTGACAACAGAGTTGGGCAAGATATGTTTTTATTATATGATACAATCCCCGAGACTTTGGTAATTTTCTGGCCTTAAAAACTATCTTAAAATTAAATTGTTTCATCCTGTTAACTAATGCTAATACTACAAAATTTCAGCGTGAAAATCTTTCCAAGTATTTTGAAGATCACAGCCTATGGAAGACACAGCAAATAAGGAATGCTCCAATAACACTCTTAGAAATGAAATGGCAAACAAAAAACAAGAACAGCGAGTCTGGAGTGTTTGCAATGAATCACATGGAGACTTACATGGGAAATGGAGTAAGAAAATGGGAATGCAAATTTGCACCTGAAACTGTAAGTAATTATTATTATTATGAAACTGTATGTAATTGTTATAAAACTTGGTACACATATTGTGTACATATTGTGTTCAACTAGTTAGCTAGATTTAGTAGTACATATTGTGTTGGAGGTGCAACTTTTATGATTACCTCCAGATCCAAGCTGCAAATGTGTGTGCTTAACTTTAGAATATACTTCAGAGCTGCAACTAATTATTTAAATAAACACTGCTTTGATTCTACTACAGAATCGAAACATCTACTTAGGTACACTGTTTAGGTATGAGTAATGAAGGAATATGTTGTGTTTGCATCTTTTATCAAATTGTCAGATGTTTTATCTCAAATTTAAGTCAAATCCTAGCTTTACTAATCCTAAATCTACCCTTGATTTATTTATTTAATTTTTGAACTAATTTTTAATATTGGTGCAGGAATATATGCAAAAAAAGCAGCTGCAAAGAGCACGCCAGATATATGCAGCAAAGATTGTATACTCCCCCATCAATTATATCAAGCACAAGATGTTTGATGAGATCAAGGCGATGAATGAGCTATGATAGTTGGATGAAATGACAGAGAATTATGAATGCAATTTTTGTTTCTCTCTTCAGAATTATCTTAGATACTTTGATTACGTATTCTATATGCTTTTAACAGTAAATGTGAAGTTAACTTTGTCCGTTGAGATTAATTTTGATCTTAGTTGTACTATTTTTCGCATTTTAAATTTAAAGAAATCTGGATTGGTTTTATTCAGGTAGTATTGTAATATGATGTTGGTGACTACTTTCTATTGGTTTGTTGTAAACCATCACTATACAAAATCTAACCTTTAAATTGTAGAGGTCAGATGTTGTTACAATGAACAATATATATCTTTGTGATTATTGTGGGAAACCAAGTTCAGTGGTGAACTGTCGGTCCAAGGCAACCTATATATGCTTGTCTTGTTATCGGAATGTACATTTGAATCATGAACACTTGATTGTGCATTCCATTGTAAAACCAAAAGATATGTTGCAAAACAATCAAGGGAAATTACTATCCACCTATTTCTACAATAGATTCAAAAGTAAAATTCGACACTCAAGCTTCAGTTTAGCAAGTTTCAATTTGTCAATGTATCTCAGAGTCACATTTGCCAAAACAAAATTCATAAACAGTCATTTATCTAATGTGGTTCTATTTTAGAACCAATATTTAAAAAATAATCCTATGTTACTTGTACAAGGCCTTTGAAGAGTAGAATCAACTGAAGAAGAGGACAAAGCTCTAATCTTTTTGAATTATTTTTTAAAAGCCTTGCGCAACAAACAAAATAAAACCCTAATTCTGTATACGATTTATTCGTCATTCTGAATATTTCTAAAACCCAAAATGCAAATGTTGAACCCCAAAAAGTTAACTTTTGAACCCTAATTCTGTATACGATTTATTCGTCATTCTGAATATTTCTAAAACCCAAAATGCAATTGTTGAACCCCAAAAAGTTAACTTTTGAACCCCTAGGGGAGGTACAGATGAAATTTAAAAATTCATTTTACTTACTAAGTCCGGCGGCCTGGTTTTTAAAAAATCGGGGACCAGCCCCGATTTTTTAAAAATCAGGAAAAGTTAGGGTTTAAAGTCTAGAGTTTAGGGTTGTAAACAACCCTAAACTCTAAACCTTAAACCCTAATTCTATACACAATTTATTCGTCATTCTGAATATTTCTAAAACCCAAAATGCAAATATTGAACCCCAAAAAGTTAACTTTTGAACCCCTAGGGGAGGTACAGATGAAATTTAAAAATTCATATTTATTCGTCATTCTGAATATTTCTAAAACCCAAAATGCAAATGTTGAACCCCAAAAAGTTAACTTTTGAAAATTTTAAACTTAAAAATTTTAAATTTTTAAATTTAATAGTTCTAAAACAAAAATTAAACTCATTCAACCCCAAATTAAAACTTTTAAACCCCATAGAAAATACCAATAAAAATTTAAATAATAATTCAATAAAATGAAATATAAGTTTTTAATATTTGGTAATTTATTCTACATTGGAATCAAGAATACTTTAGTATTGATTCCATTGTAGAACCAAGGGTTAGGATGGGAAAAGAATAAGGAAAATGACCAAATTTTGAAACTGGTTCTACAATAGAATCATTAAGTTCAATATAAATCAAGTATAAAAACCATACGAAAGAGTCACGACTCATATTTTGATTTGAACAGCTATTTAAGTTAAGTTTCATTTTCAGTTACAACTACAAACCGCCATATCTTTTCTTTCTCATAAAAAAAACAAAAGAAACTACCCCAAATTTATACCCTGTACAATATGGCTTCATCATCCAAAGCATTGGAAAAATATGGCAGTTCATCATCAACAAGTAAGGAAATATGGTTTCTTGAAGGTCGTAGGATTGAGGCCCATCCTGTGGCTGATTTTGGAGTCCAAAATCCCATTCAACCAGTCTCGATTGAACAACTTCAATCATGGATAACACCAACATCTGCCGAAAGGGTTATGCATGCAAAATCTCGCTATTCTGCAAGGGATAAATTTTTTTCTGATTTGGAATCAAAAGGTATAACTCCATTAGACTACTATAAATGTTCGCTTTTTGATGCTATTTCGAATGAATCAGGCAATGATATTCACAACACTTATCACTGCTCTTCCTATAATTGTTCCACAATCGTCCATCTTCCATTACAATTCTTTGTGAATGCTGAAAAGGCTTGGAAACTTAGTTGCTTAGGCTATTTTGTTGATCATGCTTTAAACAAGAAGTCTAACCTTCAAATGGTACAACAGTTCATGTCATCAAGGTTTGGATCTTGGGGTTTTAATTTTATAAATTTTGATGAATCGGGCTTCTTTTATTTTAAATTTGACAATGAAGAAATAAGGGACAAAGTCATCTCTCTAGGGCCTGTAAATGTAGAAGGGAAGATTTTTGTTTTTGGTCCTATAATTCACAAACATCCTTCCATCAAATACACCCTTGATACTTGTACCCAGTGGGTGAACATTAAAAATATTCCAAGGCCATATTGGTCCGTGGAAGGGCTTTCATATATTGCTGAGGCATTAGGTACAGTAATCCGCAATGATGGGCTTAGTACCTGGACTACCGCTGCCAGAAATGAGACAGGATATTCTGCCAAGATATGTCTCGAAATGAGTCATATGCACTCTAGGCCAAAACACATTCTTGTTGTAGTTCCTGGTATTGATGAAACCTTCACGCATGCAAGAATTACCATAGAATACATGCAAAATGGATCATGTTCACTATGTTGCAGCCCTGATCACAAACTTGAAAATAAATGTCCTCACAAACCAGGATTTGAGAGAGATTATAATCTCATGGACTGCTCTGCTGATCCTCTTGTTAATCTTTCTGAGGAAAGCTCTAGTACTGCCGCTACCCATACAGGTGATCCTAATTATGCAGGTGAGCCTCGTCGAGCCATTAGATCGGTTCGTTCACCAGATGCGGCAAATGATATAGATGAAGGGCATGACAGCAACATGGAGGTCGACTAGTGATCCTGAACATTTGATCGCTTATTATGTTCTATGTAATCTAGACTTGTTGGTTAAAATTCAACTTTTATTTTGTGATTGCTTGTAAATAACTTTGTTGGACAAATTGTGGTACTTGGTTGTTGTAAATAACTTTAATTTCTGTACAAATTACTATTGTATATAAGTGGTTTGCATTTGTGTAATACTTTCATGGTGAATATCCACATGATTCTGCAATAGAATCAAAAATAATTATACTTTGGTTCTACTATAGAATCAAAAGAAAGGAAAAAACTACAAATCGAAAGATTTCATTATCAATTACTGACAGATTATGTAATTTCAGAAAGAACTAGAATTTTTTAAAAAAAAACAAAACAAAGAAAATCAAGTAATAAGAATGATTAAAACCATTCAAGCAAAATGGTGTCTTTTTACAATGTAGGCACAAAAAAATTCATACAAAACAAAGAAAATTGACATGATTCAGATATTCAATTAGCCAATGAAACTCTAATACAGAGAATTAGTCACAAATGAACATTTTCAATCTTTTATCAATGTTTCAACAGAACAGAGTTTCAATGTTTATCTCCATGAGCTCCCTCAATGCAATTGTTTGATTCAAATCCCCTCTTTTTCTGCACACGCTGAATGAAAACAATACAAACTTTAATTTTTTATTTCAACTGAAATTAAAAGCTCTATGCACAAACAACTACATAGGTAAATTAAAAATTCAGTTTGATCCAGGTACTATGGAAACAAAACAATGAGCAAGACTTACCTGTTTGTTATACTTCAGTAGTGGAATTGGGGATTCCATTTGTATGAACGTTCTGACTGTCGGAAGGTTGAGGTTGCATGGACTGATTTAATGTACTCTGAACGCTCTGAGAGGGAGGATTTTGTTGAAGCTGTTGCCCCTTCTTCGGACATTTACGTGAATCATGATAACCTAATTTATTACAAGATTTGCACGTCTTTAATTTCCTCTTTTTACCATCGCGGCTTATCTCTCCTGGGCGGATGATCCGTTTCCTGCTTCCTTTGTTATTGCTTTGGAGGGGTGGAAGTACATTGCTTGAGCCAGAAGGTCTAACACCAAAAGTTTCTTCCAGAATGTCATCTTTTGTTGTACCAGAATGTTGGAATTTACCTTCAACCCTGGTTGTCAAAATTTTCATCTCGTCCAACATGAATTTCAGTCCCTCAATATCATTAGAAACTTTGCCAAAACAGCCTTGGAACTCAGACAATATCTGCTTCGATGTATCCCTAATCATATGACTACTGCTGTTTTCTAATTCATTAGGAAACTTTAATGTGCAAAATTTCTCCAAGGCATTCTTCATCCAACGACCAGACAAGAATTGTTGTGGAAATCTTTCCACACCCCAAAGGCCTAAAATATAAAAGCAATGTCTACAAAGATAACCTACTCTCGTGAAAAGCTTACAAGAACATGCAACATCATTGTTGGAGAAAGAAAATTCAACCTCAAACAGCCTATCATCAAAACTTTTATCTCGAACAACATATGTGTTAACCCCATCAACCACAGTTGGTTGGCTTGCCAAACTAATGTGGAAACAACTCACCTTTATTTGTTTCTGAATCTTATAGAACATAGTACGAGTGTAAAGATAATAAGCATGTTTTTCAATTTCCTTCTCGGTTATGGGTTGTGGAATACATGAATCTCCATTATCCAGTTTTCTGGTTTCATGGAGTTGCTTGTCAAGTGCATACTCATAACACATGTAGAATTCTGATAGTGTGTCTCCTTTCTGGACAAAATGATTAAAGTAGAAGTTACTGCTTTCTGACCTTGAAGTTGTTCTAAGTAAGGCTCCCATTGGCTTGTCCCTGAAGAAAGCAGGAATCCATGATTCCCTTATAGCATAGATCTCATTCAACCATACATGCTCGCTCAATCCAAACTCCTTCAACACCGCATCCCATCCTTCCTCAAAATCAGTTACCGTCAAATGTGATGACCATACGAATTTGTTTAACTTTTCCATGAAACCAGATTCAGCACAAAAAACAGGGCCAATCTACAAAAAATGTAAACAAGTAAAATTTGAAATCGAAAGGTCTTAAATTGTAATTTTTACCAAGGAATCCCTAAAGGATATGATTTACCAAGGAAATGAACAATTGTCAAGTTTTTAAATTTGTTTAACTGTCCAGTAAAATATGGTGCAAAGGAAAATGACTTAAAAAGTTAATGAAAGGAGGCTGATGCTACAATAGAAGCAATTATTAGATGTGTTTAAAATTTAATTGAAATAAGTAAATTATGGACAGGGAAAAATAATTTACAGAATTAAATTTTATTTACCTTCGCCGGGAACTTCTGCATCACATGCCACATGCAATAGCGATGAATAGAATGTGGGAACGTTGCAGCAATAGATACTTTCATTGCAGGGCACTGATCAGTGATTATACATTTAGGAGGACGATGAAATTTTTTTAAAAACATTTCACATGCCCAAGTGAAATTTGTTTCGTTTTCATGGTCAAGCACAGCAGAAGCAAAAGTGATGCTCTTCCAATGGTTGTCAACACCAATAAATGGGACAAAAACCATACCATACCTGCAAAAAAAAAAAAACTCAACATAATTAGAACTACTGAATACATAATTAACAACTTTTTTGTAAAACTTACTTGTTGGTACAGTAAGTTGCATCAAACGAAACCACATCCTCAAAAACTTCATAATATTTGCGACCTCGAACATCAGTCCAAAACAAACGAGTAAGATGACCATTTGAATCCGTCTGGTACTCGTAAAAAAATCCTCCATCTGATGTCTCCTGTTTGGTCTTGAATTTTTCAAGTAACATATCTGCATCATGTTTCCCTATATACAGCTTAAAATCTCTCATCCAGTTTTGGAAATCAACAACAGTTGGGCCAATATCAGAGTACAATCCAAAACAATTTTTATAAAGACCATGAGCTCTAAAAGCACCAATGTTTGTTCTTGCAGCATCCAGAAGAAAATGTCGCTGAAGTGCAGTCATAGATCGATTTGCACGGAGGAATTCCTTTCCAGATTCAGTTGCTAATGGATGGTTATGACCCTCAATAAAACAACTGATTATATATCCGCCATCTGAACCCAAGTATTTTAGAATAACTTTTGCAGCACATTCAGTTTTTTTAGTCACAGTCCTTCTCCTTCTAACTTGCACACCAGAAGCACTAGATGCATGCGATGATTCTGATTTAGCATCACAAAATTTTGACATTGAAGTCTCATGATGCCCTGCCTTCGAACAAACAATATACTTTAGCACAATTTTATTGTTCTTGGTATGTTGGGTTGATTTTCGAACATTAAACCCACCTTGCCTTCCGTATTCAGTATAGAAAACAAAGCATGATTCAATGTCATCAAATCGCTGACCAGAATAAGGTTTGAATTTGTTGTCTGTAACTTTAGGATTCCACAGTTTAGTCGTCCTGCTGAATGATTCATCAAAGCCTTCTACAAACTCCTCAATTAGGCTAGTACCAGCTGATTCACAAACACCTTCAACAAGAGTACTGTTTTCCGAATTGAAAATGTTCACTGAGAGACAAAAGGAATGGGAAAAATAATGAACATCAGAATACATTAAGTCTACGTATAAAACAACGAAACTTAAGACAAATAAAAAGTTACATTTTCTTAAATAGTATAACATACAAAATTAATTTTTTATTATGTGATATAACATATAAAAACACATTGCTAAGAATTATTCATCCAGAATGCTATACAGAACTTAAAATTGTGATCCTGCTATAGAAAACTTTAAAAATGGCACGATATATACAAAACAGTTACAAAACTAGACATTATGACGCTAAAATAATACACAGGGAAATATAGCCCTAACAAAAAAATTTGATGCTAATTCCTTAATATGCCTTTAGGTTCAATATTAATCGTAGCAGATACAAGCCACTATGACTCTCAAATTTGGTCAACTGTATGTGGTTCAATAACAGAACCAAATATAATTTTAAAACTACATAGGTTGAAATCACAAAAACTGACTCTGCAACTATTTTGATGCTACTGTAGAGCCAAGACAAATACTGACATAATAAAGTAATTGTTGGATGTAGAGTAAAAGTAATTGTTGTTTGTAGAATCAAAGTGTTAATCAGAAGCAGTGAAAATCGTAAAGCTTATAGAATACAATGGAATACGAAAGCCTATAAAATCGTAAATTTATTTGTGATTCTACTATAAAATTCTCTAAAAATCGAAAGATATGTATAAAACAATTATTGCTAATCATTCAATCCAGCTAACTTTTAAAGGGAGCATATGCGCACAAATATAAACTTTTACCATAAAAAGTCAATGAAAATAAGATGAATAGTACTAACTGATCATTGAAGAAACTTACAGGTTGTTTACATTAGATAAGAGAATCAGAAACTGTAAAATAAAATTAAAATTCAGAAGAACAACTAAATATGTAACAAACATAATTTTTGATTCTATTACAGAATCAAAACATAAGCTAGTAAATTTAGTTGTACGAAACTGAAGGATAAAGGTTCAATCACGATGAGAATTCAATATACAGTAGAAGCATAGTTTTGAGGATATCAGTTGATTCTACTACAGAATCGAAGCATATATTAACAAATTATATGTACGAAACTAAAGGTTAAAGATTGAAACCTGATAAACACTCAAAATCAACAGCAGAATCATAGTTTGGAGCTTGATTTGATGAAGACGCCATCGATTCCGTTGAAGATCAAAGAAACCGAGAAAAGGAAATCGTACGAAGAGCGAATTGATTTGATGAAGAGTGTGAGAGAGATACAACTACCGGTGGACTTTAATCGGAGAGATATCTTCGGAGAAATTCGCTCTTCATCTCATACAACAGAACTATACATACAACTAACGGCTACTACTACGTTTTTTTTTAAATGATTAAAGAGTAAAATAACCTGAGCCATTGGATTAAAGTGTGATCCAAAGGCTGATATTAAAACAGTAATTTCTCTCATATTCTCCACCTAAGGAGGTCCTCTCTAGAATAATGGCCTATGTATATATATGTAGAGAGAGTTTGAAATTTTGAATAAAAAAATTCCGATTACTTCGTAATAATTTTGTTGTAAAACGCAAGAAGAGCATCTCCATTTAAATGAATTTGTTAGACTTTATTTTGAATTATATCATATTTTGAATTCATATTAAGATATAGATGGACGGCCAAATTTTAAGATCTCGGGCCTCAAATTTGTTTTCCCCGCCCTTATTGACCTCCATAGATTATAGAATTATGTGTATGCCCAATTTTCCCCATTTTACATAGCATTATCATTGGCTATGCAATTGGGAAATATTTTGATTGAATTATTGAAATTGCTTGTAACGATGTTGCACAATTAAACTACTTTGTTGGATAAACAGCTTTTGTACATTGATATAATGATGTTATATAGACATGTCACTATCACTGTATATTGATATACTTGGTATATTTGGGTTGACAGCTTCCCTCCCAGCCGTACTTTTTTATTTAATATGCGTCTCAATTCTCGTACTAGTTATGTGACTGAATATTTAGGATATGCACTCACAAATTCTACTCCTTTATCCCGTCCGATTCTTTACATTTTGAAGAGACACGCATTTTAAGGTACATATAAAGTATAGTTTCATAATTTATTTTTACAATTTTGTTTTTTATATAAAAATAGAACAATTCTATTTTTATATAAAAAAAAAAAAAAAAAATTTGAAAAATAAGTTATGGAACCATCATTAAAATGCACTTTAAAATGTGTGACAAACATCCTCTCCGAAATGTAAAGAATCAAGCGGAAGAGAGGGAGTAAAATAGTAACTTCACATGTATGTGCTTGGGCAATTTGAATAATCTGAAAGTCTGTGCTTGAGTAAAATCCCTGTGCCCGATGTACCTGCATGCAGTGTTCTAAAACAAGGCCGCCTAGCCGCTTAAGCGGTCCGCTTAAGCGTCGAAGGTCCCCCAACCGTTCCGATTTTATGTTAGCCGCTTATTCCCCGATTTTATATAATTATTAAATATATATATACTTATGTATATAAATAATTAAATATATATTATATAATCCGCTTAATTGGTCCGCATTGAAATCCGCTTAAGCCCCCGCCTAGCCGCTTAAGCGCTTGAAGGTCGTCTCGCCGCTTAGAACCGCTTAGCGCTTTTTAGAACACTGCCTGCATGAAGTACACTCAGGGGCGTAGCCAATGTATCACTAACGGGTGCAACCGACCCCACTGAAATATTAAAAAATGAAATTTTTGTATGTATAATTTTTTTATAAAAATATTTATAGTGGAAAAATTCAAATTTGACCCCACTAAAAAATTATTTTTGTGGTAATAGATAAAATTTGACCCCATCAAATTATGTAGGTAGTTAATTTTATTCTTAATAATTCAAATTTTAAATTGAAATATTTATCCTTAAAAAAAATTTACACTCGTCATTGAGTTATAAATTTTTTTGACCCCGCTAACTCCAATTTCTGGCTACGCCCCTGAGTACACTGCTACTCTCTTTCTTGGTTTCCTTTCATGCTTTGATCAATCTTTGCAGCATGTGCTGGAGCATGGGAAGCCGCATGAACGTTCCACTCTAATCCGAGAGCTAGCTGGGAAAATCGTTCAAATGAGTCGGCAGAAGTTTGCCTCAAATTTACGTTGTGGAGAAGTGTTTGACCTTTGGCGATCCTAGTGAACGCCACTTCTTGTGACTGAGATCCTCCTCGGTACAACTGATGAAAATGAGCCTATTCAGGTGTGCTAATGCTCTGCTTATATATTAAGTGCATGAAGTAAACTTTGTTAACAATCTTTCGTTTATTTTTTTGCACTTGTACTTCTCTACCAAAATTACGTTTCATGTTGTCTTGTTTTGCCAATCATTATACTGAACTTTTGAAATCTTAAACATAGTCTCTTTAGTTTTTATTTATTTTTAGGTTACAGAGGACTCCGAATGTCTGAACAATTTCTGCGTGTTTAGGAGTAGAACTACTTTGCCTGAGATGCCTACAGGATATGGTTAATTTATCATTATCAAAAAATGAAACTAAACCTTTTTGCTTTAACAGATTACACGAGTGAGGTCTTGGAAAAGGATAAGAGATTTCTGTAGCAAATGCAATAGTGGGTCTCTTAAAGGTTTTTACGCATGGTTATGTGTTTTCTTGTTCAAGGTGTTTTATCTCTAAATCTACTCTTGAATAGTAAACTCAATAGTTTATTACGTTTTGAAAGTATACACAAGGTTACACTTACACTGGTGGTGTTTTCTTACCATGGCTTGTATTATTATTCCTATCTCTCTCTTTTCCTCGCCAATATTCACTCAACATAAAATGGGGAGGGGTGGTTTCTTGTTCTCACTTGTATTTAGAAGAGATCCTGTGCATGTACAAGTAACTGTGTCATTAACTTCTGTTGCATTTGGTACCTCTGTCTATATACAAAATGGAAAACCATATTAAAGTAATAATTTTAACTACACTGGCTTCTCCTCCCATACTCTCATTTGAAATTAATCCTAATTACTTTTCTTTCTGTATATATTCAAAATCTATCCAGGCAATGATGAAAGACCAATTTGCAAATTATGTTGTCCAAAACGCACTGGAAACCTGCAGTGATCAGGAACGTGAGCTGATACTATCCCGAATCAAGGTTCATCTGAATGCACTGAAGAAATACACTTATGGGAAGCATATGGTGGCTCATGTAGAAAAACTTGTCGCTGCTGGGGGTAAGAAGTTCTTCATTCTGGATTCCTTGGGTGTTTTCTGATTTCTAGCCAACTGGTGTCGTGTCTCCAGAAAAATTCATATTATATAGCTAGTCAGAAATTAAAGCACTTCCTCCTTAAAAATCTTTTTTTTTTTAATTAATGAAACCAATAAACATGACTAGCTAGATAGATAGGTTGTGGCTTTTCTGTCTCAATGTTATTTTCTGGTATCTTGTCTGTTCAAGCGACCTTTGAGTATTACTGTGACATTTCCTTGCACACATGTAGCAGCTAATCTATTCAATTAGATTCATTTGCGGAAAGGAGAGCTGCTCAGTCCCAACAGGCGGTGTAGGAGCGGTGAAGGAAAGATGTTGGAGCGGTGAAGGAAAGATGTTGTACAGCAAACTGATGGTAGTTTGAGCTAACCTCGTTTCCGTATGTAGTTATATTGCAAATAAAGTTGTTGCTTGTACTAGAAACTGTATGTTCTATAGTTCTTAACGTTTAAATACATAGTAGAATCTAGTAAACCGAGGCTCGGATGTTTAAGTACAGCTGATACCCATGAAGAGGAGAGATATATTGACATATACTAGCTTAATTGGTGTAAAAATAGATAGATATGAGGTAGTGTCAACATTGCCATGCTGCTATAGTTTACCACCACATGGACATAGTTCTGTATTTGTTACATCTCTCAATGCCACATATGCTTAAAATTACAAATCGACTTAGCTTAGCTTATGTGTGTACAATTAAGAGAACAAATAATGTTTGAGACAGGTACAAATGACCATCTAATTTTATGCCATATGCAACCACGATCTTGAACGTAGACACAAAACACCTTGATTGACTTCAGGGGCCAAGTGGAAATGTCAATGGTTCTGACCATACTAACCATGTCTGCTAATAACACTCAAAAGCTTGTGAGAACATCCTAAAAATCATCACACTGTACTCTAACATAGTGGACATAAAATATATTACAGAAGAAGCTAATTTGTATTTTGTAATAACTTATAATTTGTAATTATGCTAATATCCAAAATCCCAACCTCTATCAGTGATTCCACCCTTCTGTCTTCCAATAAAGAGTTGATGAATATTTATGGGTTAAAATATACAAAGAAGTAAACATAGTTTCTCCTTCTGAAACATAATGATGTAGCTAAATCGGTAAGGATAAAAATACACAGCATGAGATACAGAGTTTATAAGTAATCTCTTAATTTAACAGTTAGCATTAATCATTTTGAATATATACTATTAGCACTAATGTTCAATTGCATAACTCATTACTTCTTATTTAATTTATTTCGACCACAAGTTATTCCTACATTAAAATCTTGAACTATCATTACATTCATATTTCAATGTATTATATCAAATATAGTAGATACATATCATTATCCATTATAGTAGGCGAGGACTAAAACTCGAGAAAAAACTATAGAGTTGGCAGCTTCTTAATACATAACATGCCAATTCCTAGACATTATATACACTTGCTGATTACTGTTTATCTAAAATATCAAAGTCTAACCTCACGAAAAGCATAATAAAGTGTACAGTTCTGAACTGTGGATATGAGTTTGGCAACCATGCTTGTGGAGCCTCTGGGAAACAAACTATATCATACATAAATAAGACATCACGGCACAGAAACACAATTTACCTTCATATCAGGCTGGGAGTTGAATAGATGAAGCATAGCAAGCTCCGCAGATATTGTCTTTCCACTTCCAGTTGGGGCTCCTAAAAGAACATTGTTTTCTGTGTGATATAGCACATGAAAAGCATGTCCGTGATGTACGGGTCAAAATTATGAAGCTATCTCAAGTTGCAACGACACAGAAAAATATGCAAGCACAAGTCAAGAATAAATCTAAGAACATAACAGGTTATTTATTACTTAAAACTAAAAAAGAGCGCACCTTTCACCCACTTTCGTCATTTTCCTGTCCAGGCTGCCATTCACAAAACTCATTCCCTTTATCTACCAATACACCAATTTACCATATATTAGTTGCAGGGGCTGACTTTCTAACAATAAAGATGCAACTGCATACACTAAGCCGCAAGCAAAACTGAGCCACTGAGGATAGAAACTTAAATGTAGGTAGTAGATATGCACCAACTGAAGAATATACGAGCATATAGCATAAATATGAATGGTGTTATGCGTTAAATATGTTCGCCTAGACTCCTACCATCTTCATCTCTTAAACAGATAAAGAGATGAAACATGGGTGTTAATAGCTTGATGATATTGTAGCTATATAAACACTCTGCAGGCAAAGGCTGTGTTCTACAACAACTTAATTCCTGAAATTGTTCTCAATTTGTACTCAACATACATGAACCCTTTTTATTACATCTAAGGGTAGATTATCTAGTCCAACTATCACCCTAGGTATTTTTAGCCCCATGGATATGAACTAAATGATAATAGAATTTAGTCCATCAAAATGATAATAGAATTTAGTCCATCAAATTAACTTAGTTGTAAATTGTACTCAATAAATAATTTTCAGGAAATCATAATAAATTGATACACCAATCAAAGTTTAAAACAAAATGTAAACAAGTATAACTGAGAATTTTGGCAGAGAATTTGAAAACAGACAACCACAACAACTAGTTCCATCAAAGGAAATTAGTACAGACAAATACAGAAATCATAAAATCGCTAAATTTTAAAAGATTGATGTAATGATTATGGACAATAAGAGTAACAAGATCCAAAGTGCCAACCCATAAATCATTAGCAGTCAATAAACGTTCCACAACTGAACAAATAATTATACAAAACAACAGAAGCCACCAATATGATGATCAATCTTTATCCGAGTCACGATAGTTAACCATTTCCTAGTGCCAAAGTAAACACATAATTTTATTGCTTTACAGATGCAATGGTGATCACAACAATAATCCCTTAAAAATTAATAATTCAATCCAAAAGCTACATCTAAATCTGATGGGTATCCAAAGTACAGCAAAAAGCTTGAACCTATAATTCATATCAAACATAACACTTGCAACAACCAAAACAAATACAGACAAGATGATCAAAATCACTTGCTACACTATATTATGTACAAGTATATAAACTCAATACAGATTCAATGGTGATCACAACTAGCCCTTCTAGAAATTAATAATTTAATTCAAATTTAACATCTAAATCTGATGGGAACCTAAAAGTATAGCAGAAAGATTAAAGGTTAACTCATATCAAACAACAAACCTACAATTAACAATAAAAACACAGACAAAAATGATCAAAACCATTTACTAAGCTACAAAAAGATAAAAACAAGAACCTAACTACTTAAAATAGTGCAAGGTCATATTTTTCTCAAAAAAACATAGTGCAAGATCAAATGCAATCCAACCACCCAAAAAAATTACCCATCCTCAATCTACAAAAAGAAATAAATTTGCTCAATATTCAGAGTTGTAGACAATGCTGCCAAAGTACAACTAAAAATAACATGACATGCACCTGACTTGATCGAAATGAGGCTCCCATGTCAAGGGGCTCACACATGACGCAAGGCTCGAACTTCACTTCCTGTAAATTAGATAATAAAAGCTTATGAGTATATAGGATTTAATGTTACACACACTGTGAGAACAAAAATAAAAGAAATCGTAAATTAAAACATTGAGATGTATGAAATCTCACTAAAACATGACACAATGTTGCAATTAACCGTCGACCTTTTACCTTTTTTGTACATATACATACACAGACAGGGTTGTATCCATATTAAATTTGTCCAAAAGACAAAATAATATGCCTTCTTTGCAGGGTAAAGAGTATATTCCAATATCCATTGTATAAACACAATACAGAGCTTGATTAGCAGATGTAAGTGCAAAACAGGAACATATTTAGGCATGGTTGTCAGGAAGCAAATTCAAGAGACAGGTCTGTAAAGTACTTTTTTGTCGAAAAAGTCATCCTAAGTGGACAAGTCGTGTACGAGGAACTGTCACATTAATAAACTCACACAAACACTCTTAAAAAAGCTAATAAATCCATTGTTCTTAAAGCAAAAAATCAAAAAAAATGCTAGAGGTCCCAAACCCTTTATAACTTGGGTTGTAAAGAAAACCAAGTTGAGGACAACGCTCCTAAAGAAGTAAGAAGCACCTACAGAAGAACAGGCTGACACTTCGGCTTTAGCAGGTTCTTTGATTACCTGAGCTCTTCTTTCTTAGGATCGTAAAGCTTGATGTTTTGCTCCAAGCTTCCAAGGGGCATGATGTTTTGCTCGAACAACAATATTCTCAAATTCGGAAGAATGGGTTGGCCACCATGTCAATCACCTAAAACACAAGGAAGAACACCAACTGAAATCATTACAAACAAACATTAATAATCGAAGCCCCAATCATTAAGACATGTACATTTAACAAACAAAGACCCAATTAAGAAGAAGAAGAAAAAGAAAAAGACCCATAGAAACCCTAATTTAGAGAACCCCAATTGCTTGTAGTTCCAATCGAAGCCCTAATTGCTGAGTAAGATTGTGAAGTACCCGTAAAGACCCTAAATTAGAGAACCCTAATTGCTGATTAGAGATTGTGAAGAACCCGTAGAGATTGTATTGCCCCTCGAGAGATAGAGATGGGAGAGAGTTCAGTGAAGAGTGTTGATTGAATATTTGACACGCCTGATGTGGAAATATTTAGACAAATATTGACCCGTCTAAAATTTAGAAGCTTAAAAAATAGACTGACATGCAAGTAGAGATGTTTAAAAAGTCCGAAACCCGAAATTCGACGAAATAGCGTGTTACCTCCTATATCACGTTACACGGTTTAACGTGTCCCGGTAGTAAATCGGGCCAAATAAGATCAAATATGATTATTTTGGTAATTTTTTCTTGCTAATAACATATTAATCTGCCATGAATATTCCCAGTAAAATAGTTATTTCTTTCAATTTAAAAGTATATTATAATTAAAAGAACTATATATTCAACATATGTAATTTAAATGTTCTGTCAAAAAAATATATGTAATTTAAATGCAAACGATCTCTATTCCTTTAAAAAGAAAATTACATTTTAAATTTACAAATTTAAACAATTTTTCATGTCATGTATATTGAAAAAAAATTTGGACATATATTCTACGTTAAATTACACATTTTTAAGTTAAGGTTGTGCATGTGTTATGGGAACCAATTTTTGGACATGTGTTATGTGTTATGGGAACATTGAAAAATATTGAGAACCAATTTGTAAATTGGACCCTTTACGGTAAAAGTTCGTTAAATTAATATTCGATATTATCATAAATTAATATTTTCAATGTAGATTTTTGTTCTAAACGTAATAATGATAGTGTAAATTTAATTTCGATTAGTTAATAATAATTTATAGAGGTTTTATGTTAAGTTACTGGTTCTCCTAAAACCTCAATCTCAAGATGTTAGGCAAGCGGGGTTACCATGATCATATCATATATTCAACATCCCCTCACTCGAAGGCTCATTAATGGGTCAAGAGTGGATTACTAGGTTGTTCGTGCATTTTTGGTCGTAGCGTCAAGTTCGCCAGAGTGGATCACTAGGTTGTTCGTGCCTTGTTGGGTCGTGTCTTGTTGGGCCTAGCATTCGCCAATTTTCAATACTAGTTGGGGATCTCGTCCATTTTTGGACTAGCATTCACCAATTTTCAATACTAGTTGGGGATCTCGTACCTTTTTGGATCCACCATAACACACAATTTCAATATTTCAATAAAATAAGAATAGTGGGGTAGGAGGGACTCGAAGCTGAAACCTCCCACAACAAAAACTGTGATACCATGTTTTTAATTTTTGCCACCAGAAAACAAAGCGATTTTCATTCAATAAATCATAACACAATGGGGACAAACCCCCTACTATTGATACAACCAGGTTGGAACATACCCCGACCGTTGATACAACCATGTTGAAATACAAATAACAAACATATGTAACCTCGTACACAGTGAATTCAATGGCTACTCATGATACAAGCACTAACCCTAGCCTTCGGAATGATATATATACATCATACTTTCAAGGCTTCCCGTAAAATCTCTTTTGCGATTCAAGACTGCTTGTAGGTCATGGTTATCTCTTATTTCTAGTTGTGATTTCATCAAAACTCACCTCTCAATGTCAACTATTGACCCTCACTATTTACACCATCATCTCCTATTAGGCCATTGGCCTGATTGGTACCCCCGCCGTGATTTCACGACTTGTTCCGTATACTCTCTGCTTAATGAATCCTTTACTAAGAGTATGCTTGGTGAGTCCGGTGCTCAAACTTTTAAGCTTGATCATCCAGGTGATATATATTAAGCGTGTCATTGGCTGTTGTAATGGATTGGTTTGTTTAGAGAGTAATGCTAAAGATGAAGTATTTTTGTGGAATCCGTCCACTAGAAAATCAAAAAGACTACCCAAACTTGGAGATGTGAAATATGGACATGCAAATTATGGGTTTTGCCATGATGAATCAAATGTTGATTTCAAAGTATTTGCCATCTTTGGTCATCGTGTTGCATGTAAATATAAAGTCGCAGTTTATAGCTTAAAATCTGATTTATGGAGAATGATCGGAGATTTTCGTTTTGGAGGACTAGCGGAAGTGGGGAAGTTCGCAAATGGAGCTATGCATTGGGTTGTTACAAAATATGATAATCCTGCACGGTCGGAGATTATTCTTTCCATTGATATACAAACAGAGATGAATCGAGAAGTTATGCTGCCAAAATATGAAGGAGGTACTGTCATTTTAAACTTGGACACTTTTGGTAAAAACCTTATGATACTTATTGAATATGAAAAAGTATGCTCTGAATATTGGGTACTGGAGGAATGTGGTGTTAAAGAGTGGAGAAAATTGTTCACAATCCCGCATGATAAAAATGAATTTTTGACTACGAGAACGTCAAGGTACCAAATGTATCCAAAACCAATCTGCATTTCAGTGAATGGTGATATTTTGTTAAATTTGTATTCAACCATCGTAGTATACAACAGTAAGCATAACACTTATAAAGATCTATTAGACCGTCGTTTTAAAGCACTCAAAGTGTTTCCTTATGTTGAAAGCCTAGTATCACCCCATCTCTGAATCGGAAGGTGCTGGCATGAAAAAGTGAGAAAGAAGGTCATTCGGGTCTATGTTTTTCCTTGCTTTCTTTAACAATGTGAGCAATTTCATCACTTGGTTGTTTCATCAATCAATCAAAAATTCCAGTATGTTTCATTCATTATGTCTGCCAATCGATTTTCATGAAGGGTATTTTCATAAGGGATATGTGAAATTTGTTGGAGTGCCTAGAGAAAGCGACAATTTGCAATATTGTAGTATAACGAATGATATAATCAATAATTATTTGTAGTTTTATTGCTCTTATGTTTGGCTCGTTCAGCATCTGATCTCTGATCTGCAGACCCTCACGCCACATTGATCTTCGTTAGCTCTTATTATAATTATGCGAATGAACCCTTTACTAAGAATCTGCTTAATGAGTCCAGTGCTCAAACTTTTAAGCTTGATCATCCGGGTGATATCAAGCATGTAGTTGGCTGTTGTAATGGATTGGTTTGTTTAGCGAGTCAAGATAAACATCATACATTCTTGTGGAATCCATCCACCAGAAAATCGAGAAGACTACCCAAACTTGACGATGCAGAAAATCAACATACAGTGTATGGGTTTTGCTATGATGAAACAAATGATGATTTTAAAGTATTTGCCATTTTTGGTCATCGTGGTAAATATAAATATTAAGTCGCAGTTTATAGCTCAAAATATGATTTGTGGAGAATGGTAGGTGATTTTCCTATCGAAGGAATCCCGTGGCGTTCAGGAAAGTTTGCGAATGGAGCTATTCAATTGGTTGTTAGAAGACCCAATATGAACAATAAAAATCTGATAAATATTGTTTCTTTTGATGTAAAAACAGAGACGTGTCGAGAAGTAATGCACCCAAAATTTGTTAAAGGTGCAGACCATTGGACCTTTGGTGAAAATGTTATCATACTCGCTGAGTATGTAAAAGTTCGTTCTGATTTCTGGGTAATGAAAGAATGTGATGTCGAAGAATGTTGACGAAGAAAATTGTACACAATCCCGCATGATGAAAATGAATTGATAACTAAGAGCACAAAATGCACCAATATCCAAAACCGATCTGCATTTTTGTGAATGGTGACATTTTGTAAAATTTGTATTCAACCATCGTACTGTACAACACTGGGAAGAACACATTCAAAGATCTGTTAGACTTTCGTTTTAACGAACTCCAGGTTAATACCTATGTTGAAAGCCTAGTTTCACCTGAACTCTGAATCGAAGTGTGCAGGCAAGATCAAGTGGAAAAGAAGGTCATTCTGGTTTATGCTTTATATTGCTTTAGGGTTAAATCTCAAAGTGCTCATTGAAGTGGAGGGCTGGTATCAAATTACTCACTCTAGTTATCGACATCTCACTTGAATCATTAAAGTCATAATAAATGTCAAATGGATAACTTTAAAATATACTCGAAAAATAAAAATAATTTTTCATGATTTCTACACATTTTTCTTGAATGCTTCCATAACCGAACGAAAGGTTAATAATTCTAGTATTTCTGATAATATATTTAGATTTTTAAAAATTCATTTACTATTTATTTTTAGTTTTATTGTCATTTTCCTTGTTTTAATTAAAAATAAATAGTAAATAAACTTTTTAAATTCTAAGTATATTATCAAAAATACTAGAATTATTAACCTTTCGTTTGGTTATGGAAGCATTCAAGAAAAATGTGTAGAAATCGATGAAAAATTATTTTTATTTTTCGAGTATATTTTAAAGGTATCCGTTTGATATTTATTATGACTTTAATGATTCAAATGAGATGCCGATAACTAGAGTGAGCAATTTGATACTAGCCCTCCACTTCGGTGAGCACTTTGAGATTTAACCCTATTGCTTTATATTGCTTTCTATTAGAGCATCTCCAAGGATGATATGTAAAATTGTTAGCTAAAATGGTCTTTTATAATTATTATGTAAAATTTTAGCTAAAAGGAAGGACATTCACTCCAATGATGTTATCTATAATAATAATCATGTAAAATTATACATAAGAGGTCTATTGGTTCAACAAATATAGAAGATCAAATATGATTATCTATAATTTTTTGCTAAGGGGAAGAAGGTTGGAGTGCATCAATTTTTAGATATCCTCTAAAGAGTGACACATAGATGCCACCTATGCACCACATAGATAATTTAGCTAATAGCTTTTAGTCCTTGGAGATGCTCTTACAACTTGAGCTTCTAGTTCTCCTTTAAAACTAGTCATCAGTCGATACTGCATTTTGGTGTTGCCATTCTTTCTGATTTCTACCGTATATTAAATATTTCAATATATGAATTAGTTATGAACATGTCCTTAAAGTTATTCGTATGTTTATGCAGTACATCTTGTTTGCATCTTTATAAGTTAAGAGAGTTTTTAAATACTTCATTCGTGATCTCAATACTATAGAGTTCCTAAATTCATATTTCATAAATAAGCAAATATTCGGTGAAGTATGAATTTTTTTTGTAGTGTTCCTAGTTAATCTTTTAGTAATCTTGTAATTTCCTCACTAGCTTATTTGTTTCATCCATCAATAAACTTCCAGTATGTTAAATATTGTGTTTGCCAATCAATTTTGTTAAGAAATGTGTGTAATTTGTAAGACATGCCTAGAGAAAGCAACAAATATACATTGTAGTGTCGCGAAGGATCCAGTCAATGATTATTTGTCGCTACATTCTGGTTATGTTTGACATAATAATCTAGCAACCTAGCTTACTTGATTAGTTGTTTGCTTGTGTATTTGAAGAATTTCAAGCTCTGACTCTGACTACCAAAAAGAAAGTGGTAACTAGGTCTTGTAGATTCATTTCTAATCTGCTTCCTCTACACAAGCGACTGCTCGTCTGCTAAGGAGTTTGGAAGTTCCAGCGTACATGAGTATGACCCCCCTTAGTTTTAGTGATATAGTCTAGTATCTCAGAGTATCTCCCCATTGCGATACTCAAATGTGCATCGAAAAACAGGATCCAGTGAGAAAGTAAGATGTGTGATTAAGAGGAAGGCAAAATCTATCGGAAGTAAATTTCTAAAGAATTGAGAGTGAATTGTACAGATTGTGAAGCCAAAATGTCCCACTGCTAATTCTACAGTATGATTTATGCAGGAAAAAAAATGAATCTTGAATATAGAGAAAACAGTGACTTCATCTTAGCGGGTGCCGGCTGGTATAGAATGCTCATAATTAGCTTAGAGGACTCAGAGGTCAAAAGGGCCCAGCCCCCTGCATGAATTGAGAAAGATATCAATGTAGTCGAATACCAAAATGTGTGTGAATTTTCATTTTGTTAACACATAACTAGAACTAGTTCCGCATCACCAAAACAACGGAACTTTTGGCAAGTAAGAGGACTGACTACTCTCACATTAAATTTCTGAAAATCAAGGAACATGTACCTGAAACCATAGTAGTTCTCTTTGCATTTGAAGAGCAGCTCCTGACACATTATTAAGTCGATTTTGTGGTGGCTTTAAGGCTGCTAAATGTACAATATTATTTCCATCTTTGTCTTCCTATATCAACTTCTTTGAGCGAACCTCATGCAGTAAATTGTATATATTCTCCTGACGATGCATAACTGTAATATGAAATATAGTGTGTTTATAGAGTTTAATCTCTAAATAGTATTTTTGACAAATTTTCCCATATGTCTTCTTGATTTGACTCAGGAAAAGCTAACAGAATTGTAACTTCAGATTTGCAGTGCGATTATGATAGTGGGATTCAGCTTTACACTAGGCACTCTCTTGGGCTGGCATTTATATCTCATCACACGCAATAAGACAACAATAGAGGTAAACTTTCTATATTATGATCTGATGTGCCAAGTTAATATAGTGTTATTACAATGGGTTATGCTCTTAAAATCGGATTCTTGTCAGTATTACGAATCAGTTGGAGCAAATGGTTGGCTAGGAAATCTGGGCAGAGCTATCATCATCCTTACGATGTTGGTTTTACCAAGAATATTACCACGGTCTCTCATTAGACCCTCTATCAAGAACACTCATCTGTGTGACCTATTAATTGAAATTTTCTTATGCAAACAGTGGCTTTCAAGTCACAGAGGCTTTGCGAGTTCAGATGGAAGTTCAGAGAAGGCTGCATGACCAATTGGAGGTTAGTCTTCTTGCGTGTCAATTGAAAGATGTTGCAGAATGTTCAATGTTGCCTTGACCACTTTGAGCATTCTTCCAGGAAAATATAAATAAATGAATAAATAACCCGTACAGAATACAATGATTGGATTGGTCTTTATCGGTAAAGTTTAATGCAGTTCGAAATATTTAGATCAAATAGTAGCCTTAGGTTTTAAAAAAAGTTCGTCTGTAAATATAGTTTTAAGTTGTTAATGGTTTCTGACACAACTGTTCACATGTTTATGTTACAATTAGATGGACAAATAGATGATAAGAACAATCTAGGACTAGATAGTCATATACGATGCTGCAGAAATCCTCTCATTTGTTACCTGATGGGCGACCACAGTCCCCCATGATGGAAACACCAATTTTAAATGCTAGTCAACTACTTTGGCTCAAAGTGACTCGTTTATTATTGAGGAGAATTGTGATACTAGTATTCACATACTGAATTTTGTAGATCACAACAAACTATCTTTGTGACATGACACTTGTCTAATCTGATGATAAACTTGTAAGCAGTAAACAGGGTACCCACAGAAATCATTATATATGCACAAGAGAGACGGTAAAATTGTGCCATCTCCACTTTTATATATCGTTAAGATATATTTACCATCGCACATGTGTGCTGTTAATTAGGTATCTGTTGTTAAGTAAGATATCTGAAAATATTTATCTTGTGGTTCCAATCAAACTAGGTTCAGCGCCGTCTTCAGCTACGTATTGAAGCACAAGGGAGATACCTGCAATCAATTCTCGAGAAAGCTTGTAAAGCTCTTGATGACCAAACTGTTGCTTCTGTTGGTCTTGATACTGCTAGAGAAGAACTCTCTGAACTAGCTATCAAGGTGGCGAATGATTGTCAGCAAGTAATGACAGTCCCCTCACTGTCCGAAATTGCTGCTTCTCTGGAAAGCAAAAATCCTATTGTTGTTTCTGGTAGAATCGGTGACTGTTCCTTAAACAGCAGCTTGACATCAAATGGAAATCCACCTTATCCAATGGGCATGAGTTCACAAGCTGCAGCACTAAAAAAGAGATCAAGAACTTTCAGTAACTTGTCCCCCTTAAATAGCAATTTGAGGCAAGTGGAGTGGATGATGAGAAACATTAGCTAAGTTTTACGAAGGGCTCTCAGATTCATCTTTCAAGCATTGTTCTTTATCACTTCTTAAAATGGCTGATTTTTTATATAGTTAGCTGTTGTGTTGTTGCCAAATGTAAGGTCAGTTGTTCTATATATTTCCTAAATAGTAATATTTTAACTTGGGAATTACTTCTAAAATTTGGACCATTTTTCACTCAAAATTTATTTATGTCACCTGTCCCAAATTGGGTACCCAAAAATGTTTTCAAATGATGTGGCTTATATTAATGTTTTAAGTGATGAAATTTGTATTAATTTCCTGTTAAGATTAAAAAAAAAAAAGAAGAAGAAATCTTTATTAATTTGGGATTTCATTATTTTTAGGCTATGTTTGGAATTGTCATTAAAAAATGATGGGTTGTTGAAAAAAGTGTTAAAATAAGTATTGTTGCGAAAATCAAATAATTGTTTGATAATATTTTTGATATATACATGTTTTGCATATTAATTTTTAAATATAATGTGTTTAGTGAGTTTTGATAAACTTTCTTAGAATGAAAGAACACCTTCTTACGAATTTGAAATAGATATCCCTGACCAAAAAGAAAGTAGAAAAATTGCTTTTAAAGTTTACCAAATAACATTTTACCTGTTTTTCATAACGGGGCCTTAATTGGAATTATAGAGAGTATTATAGAGGTCATTTGGAGAGAATTTAACATGTAACGTATGAAGGTGATTTGAAGATAATATAACATGTAAACATATGGAGTTCTAGCCAAATAGACATGTGACATTTGACATTTTAGTATTTTCATAATAATAATAATAATAGAAAACTAGACAAATAAGATCCACTAAATCCTGAGCTTTTAAATAAAATATGATGTTTCTGAATTCTGATACAAAAACCCTCTTACACTTATTATTAAAATTGTATTTGGTTGTTAGTACAAGCAACTTAAAATAATAAGAAGGTTATTTTAATAATCAATAAGAATATAAGTACCTTTATTGAATCCGATGTACCTTTATTGGAACAACTTGCAAGCGTGGATGTATATCCAATATGTACACAATATAGATCTCCAGAAGGCTTTGCCGGTGATTGTGGGGATATTTCGTTAGGTCGAGGCGCCCTATCTTAAGGGACGTAAATGTATTTTGTGAAACCAAGAACTTTAAAAAGGAAAAACCTGATCACTTTTCTCTACAAAAAATTACTAAGGCGAGTACAACGGTAATTCTTATGTTCTGTGACGACTGTGAGTATTCACGATTTGAAAACATGTTAGATTTTGTATTGAGTCTTTATTCCATGGTGCATCTCTTACTACTAAATTGGGTCATAATAACGAGTTGACCCAAATGCACAAAATAGAAACTATAAAATTAGGTACAAAATGAATAAAATTAGTAAAACACGACTTTGGGACTCGTATAGAATATATAAAGTGCTACAATGGCAAAAAATGTCACCTCGTAGTCATCAATACGTCTTTCAAGATTCTGCATACTGATCATTGCATCTTTGATATCAATAAAATTATTTGATCCTTCAAAATCATAAACAATTTGTATAGGAGTGACTGGATCTACAAAAGGAATTGTAGTTACTACAATTCCTTCTGAAAGTAAAGGTTACTTAAAATAAGTTCATAAATACTTAAAATAAGTCATAACCAAATAGGCCAATATAAAACTCCAGCCCGGCCCACTATCCAGCCTGGCAGCCATCCGTGTGCTGGATTGTTGATCCAACAACAAATTGCCACGTAGCGATCCGTGAGCGATCCGTGTGATTGTTTAGCGATCTGTGTGATTGTTTTCTAAGCCAATTCACGTGCACTAAAATTTGCTATAAAAACACAATTTGCTATAGAAAAACAAAGACTCTACTACTCGTCTAAATTACTACTATACAAATATTACTCTACTACTCGTCTAAATTACTATTATACAAATATGTGGGGGAAGTGGGGGAAGTGGAATTTGGCTAAGTGGAACTGGGGTCAGTGGACGTGAATATCAAAGATGTTAATATCAATATGGATGAATTGAATGTAATGGTGAGGGTTCTCCACGACCTAAGGATCGACAATCAAGCTCTAGCAGAATCGGTGACCATAATTTCTACTGGGTGTCTGTCTAATAGGGTTTATGCTCTGGCGAATCTTTCAATGTAACAAGGATGGTGGCGCCGCTTCCCCAGAGGCTCCGGCACGAGATTAGACACTTTGACGCGAACTAATTGGCTGTATCTATATGGTTTGCCAACCATTTAGACAATTTAATTTATTTCATTTGTATTTCCAAATTACCGATATGTAAATCCACAAATTAAGAAATGGAACCTCATCTCAACTTTTGGGTGTTGCTAAATGCACTTAGATTTTACTTCACACAGTTATGTGTAATTACTATTAAGTCCTTCCTAACTATTAAATGTCCTAGGAACTTAACAAAACAGGTTGACTAGCTATTCAGTACAGTACAATTATACAGTATTACAGTATATGTTTTCTAACTTGCTACAGTGGCCTACGTATTATTATTCCTTCAACTAATAGCTAATTTTAAAAAAATACAATAATTATATAGTTTTATTTTATTTTAAAATCTATTAAAATATAAAATTCACCTTAATTCATATATTTTTTAAAAAAATTATTATAAATCATACTCTTTTAAGTCAAAAATACTCTTTTAGATCAAAAATACTAGTTAGGCACAAATATTTAGCAAATACATAATTTGGAAAATTTTACATTTGAAATTTTATATCAAATAAATTTGAATTCTAAATTTTGTTTGATATAAAAAAAATCTTATTTAAAGTAATCATGTATTTTTTAATCTTAACCTGTGTACTAAAGTAAACGAAATTATTTCAGATCGAAAAGAGTTATATGTTTTTATTTCTCATTTAGAAATGTAAATTTAAATTTATTCAACATAATTTAAGTAAAATCAAGACCTTTAAAGTTATCTTAAAAAAAGTACTTTCCACTTATAAAAAAATTCACTACTAATAATTAAAGACAATTTATATAATCATTAATAATAAAATTTTAAACTACAAATTTTTAATCACAAGAAAATGAAAAATTAATAAGTCGAATTGCCTTTTTTATGTACCTTAACTTACATGCAAAAAGTCAAAGGAAATATAAAATGGGACTAAATTAATACTAGTGTGATTTAGGATATTATAAATAACTTTATTTAAATTTATCTAAATTTTTTAAGATGAATTATATTTATAATTCTACACAAATATAAAATATTTATTTTGAAATTAAAATGTTATGATGTATTTTCTTATTTTAGATACAAACATTTTTCATATATAAATTAAAAGTCAAATATTGTAGAAGAGTTATTTTTAATTAAATTAAAATGATAACAAAAAAGTTTCTTACTGAATAATTAAAATATCCAACATATGAAAACAATAATTGAGAAAAGCGAGAGAACAAATTAATTGAGATTGGTTATTTAAATTAGATACAAATGAACATAAGTAAATGAATGTATTAAATGCCCTAATTTTCCGTAATAATGAGCGGTGATTATGATTTATGAGTCAAGGTTAGTGTTGTAATTTAGTCAAGGTTAGTGTTGTAATTTCCGCTTAGTGCGTAAAGTAAAACTTAACTGCATTTAGCAATTATGCAACTTTTCCGTGTGTTTGAAGTTTTCCATGTTTCAAGTTTAGTTACAGTTTCAATATATGTCACTTTCGATAGCACCCACTAATCACTTCTTTGTGATGATTATCGAAATTACTTGCACATGATTATGGTTATATTTGATTTTCCTGACTTCCTTAAATTAATCAATGTCGATGCGGCTCTAATTGATTGTTGTTACTTATAAATCAGCATCAAGCAACTTAGAAGGTTATGCAATTTACAACTACTGATCATAATTGTACTTGAGATTTCTTGTACAAGACTTTCCGTCTGGTTTAGCAAGTATTCCATCTTATCCATTTCAGATTCTGAATTTTTTAGTAAAGACCATGATGTTTGAATTGAAGATTCATTGGTACTTTGCTCTAACATTCTCTGTTTCCAAATGATGATGCCAGCTTGGGGGCCGATTCTGTTGAAGGAGATGCAAGTGACTCGGAAACTGAGGTGAACCATATGTAACTAGGTTCTTATAGTCTTAAACTATACGTAATTTTGTGCTAGGTTCTTGCGAGGTGCTTGGAGGAATGAACCTATATCTGATGCTTGCAAGGTAGATTACTCTGTTATTCATTCAGACATAATAGAATGTAAAACAGTAAATAAATATGAATGGTGATAAAGCTGTATATTGCCATTTTCTATTGTATGAAATATAAATATTTTTGGTACATTTAGTGGAATATTTCTTGCTGGCCTGAAAATCACATCTTTTTTCATCTACTCCCACATTATCCTATTATTTGACTTGAAAATGCATGTTAAAGGATAAGGTGTAACTTATGTCTAGTTTACAGTTCTTATATCTGTTTCTTATTCTCATGTATGACAGTACTCATCTCCTCCCCCAATCCTATTATTGTATTCATGTTAACGGATAAGGTGTACCTCATGCTCAGTTTACATTTATGTATATCTGTTCCATATTCTTATGTATAATAGCATCATGGTATCACCTTTTTATTCTAATATGTAGAGCTGCTAATCTAGAGAAGCTGCATGAATTTTGTAGTAATGTTCTTACTGGACATAGTTTATGATTAATTAGAACATATTATCATCGGTCCATGTATCAATATTTTTGGTTTTACTGGATATCTGGTATTTTACCGTAATGATGTGTTTAACAGGGGTATGTACTGGATATCTGATACAGTCATCTATGAAAGATTAGCTGGTGGCATGGGAATAATGATCTAAAGAAAAGAAACCGAGACCACCTGGAACAATATGGGGCTGCAGGATTGCGGACCCTTTGCCTGGCCTACAGAGATTTAAATCCAGACACATATGAGAGTTGGAATGCGAAGTTTATTCAATCAAAATCTTCTCTACGAGACCGTGAGAGAAAACTGGATGAGGAATGTGCTAAATTTTTTTCGTCGCATTCAAGCTGATCATTTTTCAGTATCAGATAGGGGAGGTCAGTTGAGTACTAGAAATGACAGTAATTCTTCTTTCTTACTATATATTATACAAAATTATGGCTATATATAAAGAGCTAAGTTCATGAACTAATCCTGATTATATGGTCACTTTTATCCTGTTACATTTTTTTTTGTGTACTTGTTTGAACAAATTTTAAATTTCAGTAACTATTAGATTTGTTAGTCAGCAGTATATTCACTCGTTTGTGTGCATACTACATTATGATTCATTGGTGAAGCATATTACACAATCTTCCTTTGATAATTTTTGGTGAGTTAAATCAGTTTTGGTATGTGTTTACTGTTTAGGCATTTTATGTGAGGGATATATGCGTTTGAAGTCCGAATTCTGGTTACCAATGTACCGAAACAATACCACAGAATGCCCTGTCCTTTTCCCTATCTGTCTGCTGAGCCAGTATTCGAAACAAAAATTTAAGATATGAGTGAGGGTCCTACAGTACTCTAGATTTGGGATTGGTCTTGTTTAATGTCACTTGTAACAACACCTTGAGACGACAAGTGGGCCCAAGTTATCTCTTTTAATTGATGGGAAATGTCTGATGTATGCTTTGGACCCAAGTAAGTTTGCGATGGACAAACTTATTGATGGGAAATGTCTGATGTATGCAGATGATAAAGAACATGTTAGATCGACTACTGAGGTAACTACTTGGTTCACAAACGGGCAACAGACGAAATTGAAGTTTTAGTTCTTTTGACAGGATTTCTCTCCTAAACTTAAAAACTCTATTTCTCATGTATTTTGCATTTGGCTAACCTGCTCAGGCACAGTGAACTTTGTGATAAAACAGCTGGTTTTAACTGCAATATTTTTCAGGTGACATTGAAGTCCATGAATTTCTTCTTTGGTCATCAATGGGTTCCTTGATGCCTGTGTCCATACTTGCTATCCGAATGTCGAACAGAGTAGAATCTGGAAGAAAACTTAAATTTACGTTCTACATGCATGCAACTCTTCAGGCAAGTTCCATTTTTTTCCCCCTTTGGTCCTGCTGATTTCTCGATTTTATTTATTATCCTCTATGTCCAAGAGACTATGACCGAAATAAGATCTGCATACATCGCACCATTCTCTATATCCGGTTGAGTGGGACATGTAGTATAGTTATTTTCTGAATAATGCATACTTGTTTTTTGCGATGGATGCTATTAATTAAATTTGAGTTTAAACTGTAGTATGCTGTCGTGTTTCTCCTCTAGGTCTCCTTTTCTCGAATCTATCCTCTCGATAGTATTATTATTATTCCTGTAATATGAACTTAGAAGAGATCAATTTGATATATTAAAGGGGGTCCAGTATCCAAAAATGAGAGAAAATAGTAGATAGTATCCGGATTATAATCCTTGTAAACAAACATATCCTAATGTTACAAATGCTTTTGGTATAGATTTTGGAGGAAGTCTAAATCTTTTGAGCGCAGCACATTTAAGATTTTCATAAAGAATATTAGTACTAATAATTTATTTCTGTTATTAGTTGTCTTGAGACAAATTAGCATATGATGCAGAAAAACAATAGTTCAATACACCAAATATATGCACTTTAAAATTGTGATTCACAAATCTACAATATGATAATAGCAGAATGTTAAATTTCCCTGCATTTTTAAAGCATATTTTAACCTCCATGTGTTGGTTTGCCACCAATCCCGATGGCCGTCGGGAGTTCAATGGTTATCCGTTGGCGATCATCAGGAGAGTCCTTTGTTTTTTCTTCTTCCTCCCCATTTTCCTCTCCACCTCTCTCTGTCTATATCTAATTTCTGATTTCTATCATTGCACTTGGACCGGGCTTATTATTTACGTGGTTGGTGGAATTTGAAAAACAAAGTGGTAAAGAAGTGAAGATGAATGATCGTAGGATTTTTAGATATTTTTGTAGGAATCAAAGATTTTAGATCCTAGTAGTGGGAACGTTATGTTGTAGCTGCACTGCTACAAACGCTATTGATGTGTTAGGCCACACTGATCTTGGTATATTTTCGAGTCCAATCTACGCTCTGTTTCTGGATTATCTTCGAAAAATCGACGAATTATTTTAATTCTAGCTTCAGTACGATTCTGAAAATTAGTCAAAAAAATTTAACCTCGTAAAAATTTAGCGAAATTTTTTGTGTAACATCTTTTCGGAATACTAATTTTGTCGTTGTAAACATGTTTGTGTGTGTAATCTTACATGTTTTTCTGAGATTAACTGTATTGGAGAAATAAAATAGATATAAGGGGTAGTTTCATAACATTGTAGTTAAATAGAATTGGGCTATATATAAAGCCTCCTTACTCTCATGATCAACGCAATGTAGCCTTTTAATATATTATCTTTTATCTAAATTATTCCTACATATTCTATCTTTCTGGTTCATCTCTTTGTTCTACAGTTATATGTGTTTGATTATTCAACTTACTGTTTATTCTTTCTTGTGACAGGGGAGAAAAGATGGTTAAAGATTAACTGCATGAAGCCATGTACAAACGGCTTTGGTAATGCTCAGTGCAACGCATATTGCATAGGAACGATGCATCTTAAACGGAGTGATTGTGAAATGCAAGACATTATGCGATGTTGTTGCTAAAACAAAATCTAAAATTTTGTAGTATTCTTTATTTTCGTTCTCGTATATTCTCGAAAATTGAATAAAATTCTTTGATCCGAGTTCTGGAAATTTTCTTTTCAAACTTGTTCAAACCTTAGAATGATTAGTTTGGTGGTTGTGTTTCTGCACATGTAAAACTTGATTCATCACAAATCTGTTGTATAAATACATTAGATGACATATATCTTGCTGCTAAACAACCCCAAAAAAAAGTAACTATACAAATTTTCGACAAAAAAAAACAAACAAACCAGTATAATATAACATTGATACTAATGATTTTATTGTATACCTAATGCCTGAATTCTCTTAACCAGTGATAAAGAATCAGAGTTGTAATGCTGCCATTCTTCTTTTCGCTCCTTCTTAAGCCCTTTTTGGAGAAAACATCTGTCGTATCCGTTGAGTATGCTTAGTATACTCTTGATGCTTGGTCTTTCTTTCGGATCAGAGCGTGTACAAGCCATTCCTAATTTCACTAGCCTCACTAGTTCCTTGTGATTGTAATGCCCATTCAATCTATGATCAGCCAAGTCTTCATATCTTCTCTTTCGTGTTTCAAAGTCATTCACTCTCTTGATAAGTAATGGCTCAGGCCTGCTGAAGTCGACAGCCATTTGTCCACTAACCACCTCTAGCACGACCACACCAAGCTGTAAACATCAGACATTGTTGTTGCTTTGCTGTTTATGATGTATTCAGGGGACATGTAACCAAACATTCCGTCGTTACCACACATTTTTGGAAGAGCGACTTGTTGAACTTCCTTGATTCTTGTCAAGAATTGAGCAAGGGCAAAGTTGCCAAGCCTGGGGTTGTTGTCTGAGTCGAGACAGATTGATGAAGAGCTAATGTGTTTATGAATTACCTGTTCATCCCGGCCATTCCTCGTGGAGATAACAAATAGCGGAAGCAAGTGATTTGACAATGCTATATCGTTGATGCCATTGTAGGAATTGTCTTCTTTTATGATCCGGATGGAATAAAGAATGGCTTAATAGACTAGTTGCATTATTATGATCATATAAAGCAAGCATTTCTCCATTCTCAATGCACCATCCAC
The DNA here is from genome assembly GCA_037693485.1 of Kitagawia praeruptora. Lineage (NCBI taxonomy): Eukaryota > Viridiplantae > Streptophyta > Magnoliopsida > Apiales > Apiaceae > Kitagawia > Kitagawia praeruptora. Next base: position 15,903,124 of record CM075347.1, read on the forward strand.
GAAGTTGTACTAGGTAATTCCGGTGTCTCAGCTTGCCTAAATTCTCGAGCTCATACGAGAAACGTGAACGCACTTGAGCAACCCATTATGATTCGTTTCGTGTTCGTGTACCATCCTTTCGTGTATGTTTCGTGTAATTTTTGAATAAAAATAAAAATATTTAATATTAATTTTTTTACTAATCGAGTATTAGGTCAATATGTCCTAAGGAATGAAATGTGCTTAAATATTGTAAAACTAAAATTTGAAACTATTTTGTATTTACCTTATATAAAAATTATATATATAATATCATTTTAAAATATGTATTCGTATAATTTTAATAAAGTTATTTAATTATTTATTTATTTCGTGTATTTTCGTTTCGTGTCGTGTATCCAAGGGTAAATCCAAAACCGACACTAAATTCATCCGTATAATTTCGTGTTCATATACTTTCGTGTTCGTATACCGCAAAAATCAACCCAAACCCGTAATTTTCGTGTCGTGTACGAAATTGCGGGCTCTAATAAATAGTCACAACATTCCCCGCTCATTGAATTGTTTCACGAGGCAGACTCATCAAAAGGGTATGACTCTGCTAATTTTTTTCTTCATATGTGTTGGCTAATTTTTAGCTCCTGCCTCATTGTAATATTAAATATTAAATATTGCATGAAACTCATTTGTGAGTGTATGAAACGGACCTCTTTGCTAAATTTTCACTGTTTTTTGGTCCTCAGCTAGGAGCTGAGGCCTTGAATAATGTTCTTGATACTTTTGCCTAGTTGCATGTTTAATTGTTCATCATACTTTTGCCTAGTTGCATGTTTAGTTGGACCTCCAACAAAATTTGGGGATTTTTGTGAGAATCAGGACTGTTAACATAATAAGGATAAACACATCTATTACATATCCAGTCATTAGTCATATGAATAACCATGTTCAACAAAGAAAGGAAGAAATCTGATTCAAGACATATATGCAATAGACCAGTCTTTTTGTCTCATGAAATACGAATAAGTGGAAAAGAACTCTGGGATCTATCAGCTGCATTCCAATTCCGTCTAGGCAACTTGAGCTTTCTGCCGCTTGGTGTACTGAAGAATAGGCTCCTTATCCTGTCACCAAAAAGAAAACGGCGAGTTAAGTCTCCTTTAAAGAGTCGTATTTTGTCCCAGAAATCGAGTTCTCATTATTCATTACTGTAACATAAAACGACATGATGTCCTTAGATCAAGTACTTGATTTTAATATTACATTCCAATTCTTCATTGAAAGCTCATATCCTTGTTCCAATTCTTCCCTAAAAGCTCATATCCTTGTGCATGAGGATAGATACAGATTGTTACCGTTGGGGGAGAGGGGAATTTATAGGAATAAATTAAAATTTTAGCAAATGATACTCTTGTGTGTGTATGTGTTTGTGTGGATGCATGGAGTATCAGTCTAAGTGACAGATGACTATTAACTAGACCTAAAAATACAGCGATAGTTGAAATCTTACAGCGCATGCTTTTCTGGACCGCTTGCTCTGAGATGAAGACTTGCTACACACGACTGCATCAAACTCACCACAGTTGTCACCATTCCCATTGGTTCTGCCATTTTCCATTAGTTGTGCGAAACTCTCCCTTGAAGCTGCTGGCTGCATGATTCAGAAAAGTGATGATTATAGGATATTGGGTCAAAAGACATAGAAAATCAGAAAGCAAAACATTTGGTACTTGGTAAATTTAAGGAAATTGTACCTGAGCTCTGCTTGTGGGTGTCCCAGGCTCTTTCATCTTTACAACAATATGGTCACTCCTGATAGATCCATTCTGATATGCATGAGATTTGCCTATCATGCAAGTAAGATCTGATCCGATGGAGCGAACGCCACCACAATTAGACAAGTCCCTTTGTTTGCTTCCTGGTTGTTGACCTACACAGTTAAAATATTGGATCTCTTTCAGTGCAAAATAGAGGGAATAACATTTTTATCAATAATGTACCTAGTGTCTGAGCTTCTGATTGGTTCAGCTTCCTTTGGGGTTCATCCAACTCCTAATTAATATAATTGGCTTATTATAAATCTGTTTTAAAAAAATGTGCAACGTATAGGAGTTTCTCTGCTTAATATTGTTTTTCATTTTTTTCAACATCCCACATCGAAAAGGTGTGAAAGGTTCTCTCCTCCAAGGCCTATAATCCAAATTGCTTTCGGACCTTGATTTTATTAGAAGTTGACTCATCTTAGCTAGTGGTGAGCAAAAAACCGAAATAAAATTGGAACCTAAATCGAAAATTGAAAAACTGAACCGTTCTAATATTTCGGTTCCGGTTTTAGGTGGAAACTGAATCGAAAAAACCCGAATATTTATATTTTTTATAAATATTTTTAAAATTAATTTCATATATAGTATATATATATATATAGGGTCCTACATAACTAGAAACCAATTTTTAAATAAAAACTAGAAACTAAGGACATAATTGTAAATGTACTCTTCTAAAAATCACATCCCGACACTTTCTCAGTCATCCATCAATCATCATACATGTATATACCTTTTATACAATATATCATCATTATTTACAATCGTCACCACCGTTAATCAAAGCAACAATCTTCTTCAATCATTATTTCACCATCTCCGACTACCGCCACCACATACATCTTCACCTGCACCTTCCCTTCTAATTTTGTTTCGACATCCACCAACACCATCATACTACCAAACTAATGCGACACACCATCATCGTCGTCACCCACCACACCACCACCGCCACCCACCATACTACCATCACCACTATTCAGATCGAAACTCGTCATTCATTGTTCATCATAGATAGAAACTTGTCATCGTCGATGACTATTGTTCATCACTGATCTGTTCATCAAATATTTTTTCTTAATATATTAAATTATATTAAGAAATCACTAAATCATATTACAGAAATTAATCATTTATACTACAGAAATCACTAATTCGTACAGTGAAAATCACTGACTATTGCCAGTTCAACAAAAGATCTATACTTTAAAATATACACACATACACATAAACCCATATATGTAAAATCATCACCGGAGACGATGACGAACAGAAATGGCGAACAAAAATGATGAGAACAACCACGATTAGGGATGGGCATCGGGGCACTTCGGGGCCGGGGAGTGCTATCCCCGCCCCCATCCCCGAATTCAAACCCGATCCCCGTCCCCGGCCCGATCCCCGTCGGGGATTATTTTTTATTCCCCGTCCCCGGCCCGAACGAGTAACGGGGATCCCCGCGGGGAATCGGGGAATTTCATTTTAAACAAAAAATAATATTTAAATAATATTAAACATTAACTATAGTTTGAAATAATTTTTTCTTGTGATATATAGCGAAATTAGCAACTATAACTAGATTACATGTTAAGATAAAAAAATATTACTTAAATAAACAATTATAAATAACATGGAAATGAAGTTATTTAACTACTAGAAAGACAAACATATAAGATTAAATATCATTTTGTTTCCAATATAAAGTATTGGAAATTCGTATATACTAATATATGATTAATAATATATATAGTTATATATATTTTAATGTGGTGAAATCGAGTCGGGGATTGAGAATCGGGGCGGGGTTCGGGGATCGGGCCGGGGAGACCTAGAATCCCGTCCCCGGCCCGCTCCCCGCTTTTTTTTGAAAATTGTCCCCGCTCCCCGGCCCGTCCCCGAAAAAATTCCCGATTCCTCGCCCCGTTCGGTGCGGGGAACGGATCGGGATCGGGCGGGCCGGGGTGAATGCCCATCCCTAACCACGATGATGATTCGAAGAATGGAAAAGATGAACAAAAGCTCGTCGGAGCTCGTAATGGCAGAGGAAGACGATGAAGATAGTGCCCCTGCGGGACCAGAGGTCGGAAAGGAAAGGAGGAGTCAGATCTGTAAATTTCCAGTTCGCCGGAAAATTCGAGCTCGCCGGAGAAGATGGTGGTAGTGGCAGTGGGTGTGGATGTGAGTGAGTTGTATTTGTGCGTGGAATGATGTATTTAAATTGGGTGTAAGTGTTTAAATAAGGCCATTAGATTTAATTAGATCCTAAGGTTAATAGAGGTTTCTAGTTTTTATTTTAAAAGAGGTTTATATTTGATCACTAGCCTATATATATATCTACAAACGTAGAGAGACAGTGAAATAAGAATGTTCTAGGTCTCATGCTATATTTGTAGATTTTTTTCTATGGATATTAGCTACTTTTACATCATTATGTGAAGAATGATATAGGAGATGCAATACTCTACTCGCGAATTTTTTTTTTTCATGTTTTGGTAAATCTACAGAAATAAATGCTTATTTGGGGGTAGTCATGCAAGTTGTCTGTAATGTAATACTATTACATAGGTATTCATCGACAACAATCAGAAAACTTGAACATGAAAGTTTATGTCACTGTAGTTGGACTGCCTCACTGGACAATGGACATCTGCCATTTTTTTTTATTGTTTAAAGTTTTAAAAATTATTGTATGAATACATTTGGACGATTTATGTTTTTTTGATAAAATTACTTTTTTAATTAAGTTGTAATTAATACTTTCTAAATTTTATTTTAATCGGTTTTAAAACCGAAACCGAACCGATAAAAATCGAAATCGGGATTTTAAAACCGAAACCGATGGTTCGGTTGCGGTTACGGTTTTCGATTTTTAAAACCAAGGACATGCGGTTCCAGTTCCAATTTTACCCAAAAACCGAACCGAACCGGGGTTTACTCCCCCCTAATCTTAGCTATAGCTATTGCTGTAGCTTGGTCAAAAATTTAGAGTAAAATTTTTCTTCACCTTTAAACAAGGCTAAAATCCTTAAAGTTTACTCAGATTTTATCCTTGGTTTACGAAATTTGATATGTGAACATGAAATGACAGGAAAATTTGATCATTGTTTTAGTTCACTTCCATGGGATTATAATACCTTGTGAAAGAAGGTATTATAATCCCATAGAAATGAATCAAAAAGATGATAGCAATATACTTCCATGGGATTATAATCCTTTAAATTTAAGAAAGATAGTGTAATTTTCCAAGGATTATAATCCCCTAAAACAAACATGCCTTAGTACTTCCTTAAGCATGCATCTGAACCCTTAGTACTTCCTTAAGCCCGACTAAAATGGCCTGAAATTTGGCTAGTGGAGGCAACTAAAAACTTAGACTTAACACCAAAATAACTAACATCTCAAAATATTGGAGTACTTTTTACTTGTCCCACATCGATGGGGACTAAGTAAGAGGTTCCCTCCAAACACCAAACACTATATATTTATTATACCTTGTAAACGCATCCGCTCATTCAAGTTGTATTTGCCATCTTCATTTTGCTTATTACAGCAAGTAAAAATAAGTTAATGAGTAAATAAATCTTGGCCTATATTATTGGACTAATTTTAGGAAAAAATGCTTAAATAAAAAATCCTAAATCTAAAAATATGATTACTTAAAAAACAAAATGTTAGCTTGGGGGTATTACATTGATGGTCATGTTGTGCGCTGTGTACGTGACCAGAACGGGAACCATGTCATCCAGAAGAAGTGTATTGAATGTGTGCCTGAAAGTCATATTTTTGATCAGGCTGTAACCCTGTCTAGCCATCCATATGGTTGTCGTGTAATACTGGTAGAAATTCAGTTAATCACCTTCAATCACATTATAATCCTGACCTGGATATTGTGATGATGCTAGCTGGGAAGATAGTTCAAATGAGTCGGCAGAAGTTTGCCTCAAATGTTGTGGAGAAGTGTTTGACCTTCGGCGATCCTAGTGAACGCCAACTTCTAGTGACTGAGATCCTCGGTACAACTGATGAAAATGAGCCTCTTCAGGTGTGCTAACGCTCTGCTTATATATTATGTGCATGAAGTAAACTTTGGTAACAATCTTTCGTTTTTTTTTTTTCAAATGTTGTGGAGAAGTGCTGTGGTTCCCACAAAAAGGTTTCAAAGTTTGAACAATGCACTATTCTTCAGATGCCCCTGTTGCTAAGAATAGTGTACTGATAAATCAAAGAGAGCCAGTTCCACCATCCAGAGCATACAGCAGATCAGAGTCCATAATCTATGTGTGGATTCAAATGCTAAAAATCACAGCTACTCGACCTAATAATACAATATTCTTCGGCATCTTTGGTAAATGGAAACTGATTGATTTAGCAAACAGAAAAAGAAAACTAATTGTCTTAAATTGGGAACATTACCGTGGAATATTGAACCAATTTGAGTCGGACTGCTTTCACTGGTTTTAAATATCATTGTTGCTTTTATGTTTCTTCCTTTTATGCTAGTTTAGATTGCTACCTGGAATCCTCTTCCATCTTTCTCAAGTTCATTTTCATAGGTTTCTTGCTGAGAGATATTTGTTCAGTTTGGTGTGCTATGCTAAGTATCCAACTGGACTTCTTGGTTTTATGGATCGTATGGAATGCATTACATCATTAACTTGGGTCTATTAATTCTTCTTGTCTTTAGAGCTCACAAATGATGAGTTTGGGCAACGACAAAAGAAAGCACTTCCAAAAAAAAAAGTTTGTAGGCAAATTCACAATTATAAATTTGTATATGTTATCGTTATTTTTTGGATTTGCTATAGATATATAGGAAATTTGACCAGTGAGGAACTTGGATAGCTTGAACCTTTAAAAGTAAGCCGTGTAGCTGTAAGGAAAAGATCAATAGAGGAACCTCCTCCTTTGGTTCCATATTCTAAAATGGGGATATAGTACTACTTTCACGCCCTTTCTGACCTTTAGCAACTATTGTGGAGCACTTTGGGCCAATTTATTGTCCATCTTTATGCAAATTTCTTATTGACAACTATAATTTACAAGTAGCTGGACTTGTTATGAATGAAAGATAACTCTTGACCGGTAAGAGTTAAGACACGAAGCTGAATTACGCTTAAAGCTTGTTCAGGTATTATCCTTGGTTTACACTTGGTATTTTATTGAGATGTTATAAAACCCCTTGAAATATTTGGGAGCAAGGCTCTCTTTAACCTAACTTAACCAAACTTGGGCATTTGTAATTGAAGTTTATTTTGGACATTTAGTCCCACATCGAGGGTTTAAAGTCCAAACTCCCTATAGAACCTATAAAACCAACAGGATCTCATCCTACTCATCAAAATTGTCTTTGCTAAAATTTGAGCTTGAGATGATTGATGGAGGCTAAAAATTTAAACAAAAGACAACCTTGAGTGAGTTTCACATAACGGTAAAGGATTTCGAACCTATAAATTTCATGTACCTTAAGACCGACTAAATGGCCTGAAATTTGGCTAGTCGAGGCAACTAAACCTTGGACTTAACACAAAAAATAGGAAATTTAAGCAACTAAACCTCAAACTTAACACAAGAAATATGCAATTTGAAAACGTCAAATGTAGATATAGTTTAGCACTACCACATAGAAATAGTTTACCAACGTAGCAACATATAATTTAGCACCATAAAAATTCTACTTAGTAATTAATTAAAGCTTTACTCATAATTTTATCATTCATTTAACTTGGCAAGGTAAGCACTCTCAGCAGCCCTCTCAGCCAGATAGGGCTTCACCACCTCCACATACCTTTCCCTCTCATACTCCCTTTCCTTCTCAGCCTCCTTCTCAGCCTCCTCCTTCTCCCTTTCCATCTGATCATCCTCCAGCACATCCATCTTCACAATCCCATTCTTACCCATAATTTTTGCAGCAGCAGACTTCCTCATCGCCTTGCGTCTTTCACTCTCACTTGGGAAAGTGAGAGTGAGAGTACACTCCACGTCCGGTCCAATCAACTGAATAACCAAAGTTTCAAAAACAAATTCAAATCAAAAAAGTCATCTAAGCAAAAATACGAGAAAACAGAGAAAACAGAAAGGAACCTGAATAAACTCCGAGTTAATATCTCCAACCACCATCGGTCCTCCCTTGACCTTGGCCATTGCCTGCACCAAAGTTTCAAAAACAAATTCAAAATTAACACAGAAGATATTTAGACTCAAAAAAGTCATCTAAGAGAGAGAGAGAGAGAGAGAGAGAGAGAGGGGTTGGAATGCAAAGATATGATATGAGTCAAATCACAGCAACCAATCTCAAAACTCAAAATTAACACAGAAGATATTTAGACTCAAAAAAGTGCCATGACCATAGCACTTTTTAACCATTTCAAGACAGATGTGTTTGTGTAGTGTGTGCTACTGTGTGTAGACATAAATCAAGTAAACAATGAGCCATATATATTCAAGAAGTGCAGATTTATATACAACAAAAAGTTTACTAAATACAATGTGGTTCATTGATCTAATAAAACTATAATCTGCATCCAACTAGAGATGACCACGAAGTATACAAGCTTCTAAAACATCAAAGTAACAACAGCAATAGATAATTAACTAGCAGCAAAAGTTCACAGCCAAGAACCAGGAGCACAGTCCAAACATACCAGTCATCACAAACAAGTATAGAATCCAAGGAACCAAGCAGATTATTCATGATTAACAGGAGCATCAACCACAAAACCAAGGCTTTCATCAAGATCAGGCAAATCAGCAAATATAGTTTCATTATATATTATCACCAACCACAACAACAAACTCATTTACCAGCTGGACCTCTTTCTTAGCAGATTCATCATCAATTTTCTCAATTAACTTACCCTCTCTTTGTTTTAGGTGTGGAATTAAAGAGGTAGTAGTGTTTTTATGTACAAGTACGTGTTGAATGGGAGAGAGATGGTACGCAGAATACTAAGCCATGTACGTACGTATTCCAAAATTAAGTAAGGTTAGAGACTCTTCAAATCCTATGGCCGGAATTCATACTGGAGGTACACAATATTAGATTATAAAAATAACACAAAACATTAATGGAACTAAAAGAAAAAACTCATGATCAGCTAGCTGTTTATATGACTACCAGCTTAATTGACAGTGTCACAAAATTTAGAGGCGCTAGCTGATGTTCATAATATTATTATATTGCAACGTACAGATCAAAAGGAAATAATTTGATGTGTTTATAGATTTCAAACCTCCTGAACCGGCTGCGCCAATTGCTCATCAACTAAGGGCTCAGTACTCATCGCTCACAAATGTGTTTTGCTTCTAGCTGCCGCTTTGTTTTAGGTGTGGAATTAAAGAGGTAGTAGTGTGGAATGGGGAGGAGAGATGGTAGGGGTAGTGGTATATGTACTACTAGTGTAGGGGTAGTGGTTTATCTAGTACGTACTAGTGTAGGGGCACATTTGTACATTGGGTGCCTCGTTCATACAACCATATATGTCAGAAACAAAGTGGAGATTGGTGCAAAACAAGAAAGTATAAAAACAAGTAAAGAAAAATGTCAGCCAGCAACCTATACATAAGAGTGCAAGGAGTCTGGAGTCAAATTAGCTAGGTCACAAACGAAAGAAACCGATAAGATTTGATGAGATTTGTCACTTGATTATTTTCCTCTTTATTTGATGCATTGGGAGGCGAGTTTTAACCTCGATCAGTTTACAGACTGGAAATTATCAGAACCAAAACTTGTGGCCCAAGTAAAACTTTAATTAACTACTGTCTGTATATTTTCATACACAAGTCTGTCCACTACTCTATAGAGAAAATACACTGGCAAATTAAATTAATGGGTTTCAAAAGACAAGTCAGTACAAAGGAGTGAGATTGGTAATTTATTTTTGTTTCTAGAAAATTAATTAGGTCTTATAAACAACTGTTACAAAGTTATTACTACTGTATTCAGTAATTATTTACCAAACATGAACAAAGTTTGCATGGATTACTCTATGTTTAGATTCAAATATTGATCATGTGATTGATTCAAATGGAATTCTTCATCCCACATTAACTCTTCTCTGTGTATATATTACAGTAGTAGTATCTTTGAAAATACTGTGTGATTTTCAAATCTTTTCAGGCTCTTGCTTTGAGAATGACATCATTTTCACCATATTCCATGCATATATGTATGACCGGCCTTTTGTTCTTGTTTAATTTTTTACCGCTTTGCATTTCATCAGTGCAACACTAACAGGCATGCTGTATATATACCCTCCCTGTATGTCAAATTAATTAGCATATTGTTCCAACAATATGACACATTTTTTATGAGTCTCATATTGCTAGCTTAGCTTCTTGTAGCCAGTGACACCAAACGACGCTCGATCGATAAGGATATTATTTATTTTTCCATCACCACGTGTAATATATATAGTTAGTTCATTCAATTTTATCAATAAAGAATACAAATAGAGACTAAAAGAGCTAGGACTTTTGGAGCATACACATCTTTTAGAAAGTTAAATTTTACTTTTTGATTATAATATTTTAAGGAAAAATGAATTATTGGCTTGTACTAACTTTTTTTTTTTTGCTAACCCTAAATGTTTTTTGCTAACCAATACAAGCCAATACTAATGTCAAAATTACGTTGGTTTTTATGTTCGTACAAAATTCGTACCTCTTGGGTCTTAAAAAAAACATTTTCTTTTTTATTTTTGATTGATCAACCATTGCAAGCACAAATTTAGAATTAACATAAAAAATCCACGCTCATACTTCTGATATTTTGATAAAATATCAAAATATCAAAATAAAATTATGATATATAAATTATGTCTCATACTAAATTTAGAATTATAAAATTTTGAATTTTATAATGTGTTCACATTCATAGTCTATCTTGTTTTGAACATAATGAAACTTTATCTGCAACTCTTATTTGAGCGCAAGCGTGAAGATATCAAGGAGATGTCTCATTATTGTTATATTGTAATACTAACGGTGCTACTGCGCCTATGTTCAAAAACTTTATGTGATGGGAGAAAGCTGAAGGAAAAAGGTACCTTCGCCCAGTTCATCTGACCCTAATTCGTGCCCCTTCCGTTTCTGTTTTCTTTATTATTTTTTGCATGTTGTAGTGAAGATCCTGCCATGCATCAAAATGTTTTATGGCTTATTTGAATTCCGAATTATAGCAGCATTAAGTCTAACATTTCAATTCAATTTATGTGGTAACTAATCATTATTTTTAGTACAAGCAGTAACTCAAATTTTCAGTAGTATAACCAGTCCATCAACAGAGTAATATCAATGGATTTGGGTGGGAAGATTTGGGCTTACTGCTATTTAACTAATAGCTTCTCTGAAAGAAATAAGCTTGGAAGGGGGTGCTTTCGGACCTGTATACAACAAGGTTGATCAATAAATATCAAGCTATCTTATCTACATGCATGGCAATTGGCATACAGTGTTGGAAACAAATTTAAATAACAGTAGACTTGCACATGTTCATGGCAACCACATTAAAAAATGTAAAGAGAGGTAGAAGACAATGCAGAGAGAGAGATAAAAAATGTAGCTGAGATTATACCGAATACACAACCTGAAGCAGAGAGAGGGGTAAAAAATATAGCTTTAGTACTAGAACCTTAGTTGCAATAATGCAAGGATTCTGAGTTAGCCCGGCAATCGTGTCGTTCCGTATATTTTAATATTTTCGTGTATTTATAGCTAAAATCGAAAATGATTTGAATTCATTTCATGTACTTATCTACTCAATCCGAACACGAAACAAAATATTTCGTGTCAACGCGAATGTACAAGAAATTTTCATGTACTTTTTGTTTACACGAAACAACCCGAAATAACACCAAATAATTATACCCGAATACACAAAATATACACGAAATACTAAAGGGCTTGTTTGGCACTAACTTTTATGGACTTATTTTCGAGTAAAATTTTTATATTTTGATAATTTTTTTTATACAAGTATTTAATGTATGTTTGAGATTTTATAAGTTGTAAAGAAAGTTTACATTTTCAGAAAAAAGTTAGTAATTTCTAACTTTACCTTAAAATAAGTTGATTTATATGTTCTGAAAAATAAGTTTCCCAAACACCCCCAAAGTATGATCCTCTACTTTTTTCATGCATTTAATGTGTTCGGATCGGATATTTTTGTGAATTATATTTTTTAATTTTTAAATTAAAATAAAAAAAAATTATATTTTTATAGAAAACAATTTTTTTTAAAAAAATATTACCTTAATAATAAGTACCCAAAAAATGTTGGTTGAACAAAATGAAATGGTGGAAGTATATGTAATGTTGAAATCGAATCTTGACACGTCCGAACCATCATCCATATATTCTATATATTAAATATGAAAAAATTGAAATTCATATTAACCAAAGTATGTCGAATTTATATAAACTGTCACGCTCAATTGGCCCGTTTCAAATCATCAAGTCAATTTGCTCAATGTACGTAGTGCTGGTCAACATTTAGTACTACTCCCTCTGTCTCATATTACTCTTCTCATTTTCAATGTCGGTCCTGTTCATAACATGAGACAAATTACTAATTTACGCATAATCTATAAGACCAAATATAGTCATGAGTGATCTTGTTGGATTCGTATTTATGAGTACTTTAATACAGTGAAGTTTTTATATTTAAAACTAATACGAAATTGAAGATATTACCGATCAAAAGTGTGCGTTGGCAAACGTGTCCGGCCGAAATGGGAAGAGTTTTTTGAGACGGAGGGAGTATTGATCTCTTACTAAAACATTTCATGAAAAGCTAAGATTTAGCCGTACATGCGGCCATATGAAGTTTCCTATGTACGATCATGTATTAATGTAACTCTGCCAGCCACCCACAATTCAGAGATTCGGAAACCGATAGGGGGACAGAGACTGTGAACAATATTACATGCAGAGAATAATAAAAGAAGCAGACTACAGAAATTATTACATGTAGAGATTCGGAAATAATAAAAGAACCCTGTGGAACATGCAGAAGCTGCAGTGGTAATTAAACTAGGGCTATATATGGAAGAGAGAGAGATTTCTACTATCTGTACTACTCGTTTGGAAACACAAAAGTGTACAAGCGATTATTTATCAAGATAAACCATGGTTCTAAAAATCCCCGATTTAACCGATTAATCCCCGATTAATCCTCTGTAAGGTAGCTAACCGATTCGATTTTTGAAATCCGATTAATCCTATAAATTTATTTAAAATGATATGTTTAATTGTAAATTAGACTAATATATTAAATATTATTATAATATCCGATTAATATTCCGATTAATCCTTCCGATTAATCCCCGATTACCCGATTAATCTTAAATCGGTAGCTTAACCGATTTATACCGATTACCGATTTTTATAACCATGAGATAAACACAAAAGTGGTAATTTGTGTATCGATCTTATCCTGTAAGATACACACATAGTAGTGACAATAAGTTTCATTGACATTTTTTTTTAACTAGCTGACCACTACAAAAGAGAGATTGTGAGAGAGAGAGGAGATTTGGCATGTGAGGACCATTTCAGAGAATATTTGTACACAATCGGTGCATGTAAACATTGACAGAGGGGGGACCAAATATACCATGGCCTGTGTTTTACTCTTCCTTTAATTGATGACTTGCTCCCTACTCCTTGAGATTAAATTTCAATATTATACCGCGCTATTTGGCAAATCTCAACATCAATTTATAAGTTATTTATTTTGGAAAAAATTTCGTATTTACATATATTTTTTTATAGAAAAATGTGTATGGAGAGTTTAATATTCGTTATCTTATGAAAATAAGTTACTTATTTTAGAAAAAAATACACATTTCCTAACTTTTCTCCAAAATAAGTAACTTATTTCTGAAAAATAAGATTTCTCAAACGGACCCGTAGTCTAATAGTAACAACTAGATTATCTTTTTAAATTATGATTAATTTGAGTCAAATACTCCATCACAAGAATCCCAAAGTTAAGAAAAGTGAGCAATGCAAGTGCATTATTGTTGTGATCTCTTGGGGGCCATTTGCACATAATATTTGTATATTCCCTTGGAGCTTTTGATTTTGTACATTTGTACTTCTCCTTACACACTTTTGTACAGGCTTTCTCTGTTGGCATACCTGATCCGCCGTCTGGAAAAAGATTAGCTTTAGTAGTATAACCTTAATTGCAACAATGGAGGGATTCCGAGTAGGTCCGGTAATCATGTTATTTTTCATGTTATTGTCAAAATTTTAAAAAAAAAATTATTTGATTTTATAATTTAACGGTCAACTAGTATTTTGACTAGTACTCCTAAAGAGGGTTTCGTCTCTGATTCATGTTTCGATTTTTTTTAGAAATATTTTCTCGACGATCCAACCGTACGGATGTCAAGAACCATCCTTTTCGTATAATAATAACCAAAATTTCAGAAAAATAAATCTATTTGATTTGGTAATTTAACGATCAATTAGTGCTTTGACTAGTACCCCTAAATAGGGTTTCATCCCTGATTCGTGTTTCGATTTTTTTAAAAAAAATATTTCTCGATGATCCAACCGTACGGATGTCAAGGACCATCCTCTTTCATGTTATTGCTAAAATTAAAGAAAAAAATAAATTTATTTGATTTGGTAATTTAACGGTCAATTAGTACTTTGACTAATACCCTAAACAGTATTTCGTCCCTCATTCGTGTTTCGCTTTTTAAAAAAAATATTTCTCGATGATCCAACCATACGAATGTCAAGAACCATCCTTTTTCAGGTTATTGCCAAATTTTCAAAAAAAAACAAATTTATTTGATTGGGTAATTTAACGGTCAACTAGTCCTTTGACTAGTACTCCTAAATAGATATTTCGTCTCTGATTCGGGTTTAGATTTTTTTGAAAATATATCTCGACGATCCAACTGTACGAATGTCAAGAACGATCCTTTTTTATGTTATTGCCAAAATTTCAGAAAAAATTAAATTTATTTGATTTGGTAATTTATCGGTCAACTAGTACTTTGACTAGTACCCCTAAATATGGTTTCGTCCCCGATTCGTGTTTCAATTTTTTAAAAATATATTTCTCGATGATCCAACCATACGGATGTCAAGGACCATCCTTTTTCATGTTATTGCTAAAATTAAAGAAAAGAATAAATTTATTTGATTTGGTAATTTAACGGTCAACTAGTACTTCGACTAGTACCCCTAAACAGGATTTCGTCCCTGATTCGTGTTTCAATTTTTTTTAAAAAAATATTTCTCGACGATTCAACTGTACGAATGTGAAGAACCATCTTTTTTCATGTTATTGCCAAATTTTCAGAATTTTTTTTATTTGATTTGGTAATTTAACGGTCAACTAGTACTTTGACCCGTACTCCTAAACAGATATTTCGTCCCTAATTCGTGTTTCAATTTTTTTTAAAAAAAATTCTCGACGATCCAACCATACGAATGTCAAGAACCATCCTTTTTCACGTTATTGCCAAATTTTCAGAAAAAAATAAATTTACTTGATTCGGTAATTTAACAGCCAACTAGTACTTTGACTAGTACTTCTAAATAGATATTTCGTGTATGATTCTTGTTTAGATTTTTTTTTGAAAACATATCTCGACGATTCAACCGTACGGATGTCGAGAACCATCCTTTTTTATGTTATTGACAAAACTTTAGAGAAAAGTAAATTTATTTGATTTGTTAATTTAACAGTCAACTAGAACTTTGACTTATACTCCTAGACATTGTTTCGTCCCTGATGCGTGTTTAGATTTTTTAAAAAATGTTTCTCGATGATCCAATCGTACGGATGTCAATAACCATCCTTTTTCATGTTATTGCCAAAATTTTAGAAAAAATAAATTATTTAATTTGGTAATTTAACGGTCAACTAGTACTTTGACTAGTACCCCTAATTAAGGTTTCGTCCCTGATTCGTGTTTCAATTTTTTTTTAAAAAAATATTCTCGACGATCCAACCGTATGAATGTCAAGAATCATATTTTTTCATGTTATTGCTAAATTTTTAGAATTTTTTTATTTGATTCGTGTTTCGATTTTTTGAAAATATTTCTCGACAATCCAACCATACGGATGTCAAGAACCATCCTTTTTCCATTTTTATGTTATTTTCAAAAATTCAGAAAAAAATAAATTTATTTGATTTGGTAATTTAACGGTCAACTAGAACTTTGACTTGTACTCCTAGACATTGATTCGTCCCTTATTCGTGTTAAGATTATTTAAAAAATATTTCTCGATTATCCAACCATACGGATGTCAAGAACCATCATTTTTCATGTTATTGCCAAAATTTTAGAAAAAAATAAATTTATTTGATTTGTTAATTTAACGGTCAACTTGTAGTTTGACTTGTACCCCTAAACAAGGTTCCGTCCCTTATTCATGTTTCGATTTTTTTTAAAAATATTTCTCGTCGATCCAACCGTATGGATGTCAAGAACCATCTTTTTTCATGTCATTACCAAATTTTTAGAGAAATATAAATTTATTTGATTTGGTAATTTAACGGTCAATTAGTATTTTGACTAGTACTCCTAAGTAGATATTTCGTCCCTGATTCTTGTTTCAATTTTTTAAAAATATTTCTCAACAATCCAGCAGATGTCAATCCAATCCAAATTTCTACCCGATCCGAACCGAAATCGATCAAAATTATGCAAAAACGAAATTAGATTCGAACCGATCAAAATTATGCATCTCCGATGGTGTAAAATTCTTAGTTAAAAATCTATCTATGTGGCATCTAGATGGAACATTTTAGAAATTTTGTAAAAACTTATTCAATCGGACCATGAACCCTTAATAAAAAAATTTAGCCAAACATATATGATAGATTATATGATCATAATAAAAGATATTCCATCTGTCCCAAAATACATGTCCCTTTTGATAAACAAATTTATCTCAAATTACATGTCTCTTTTCTTCTTTAAATGCAAATTTAAGGATACTTTTCTTCTTTCAATGCAAATTTAAGGATAGTTTTACAAAACTATCCCTACATTTATTCTATCTAAAAGTTGACTTTTTTCAAATTTAACTATATTTTCATTTTCAATGTATTTAATAAGGGTATTAGTTGGAAAATTTTATCCAACTAACATTTACCTTAATACTAGCTTATAGCTCGTGCTTGCAAAGCACGAGTTACTTTTAAATACTTTTAAAATTATATGATTAAATAAAATAAAGTATAATAATTTATTATGGATATAATTTAACTTTGTAATATTAATTAATAAAATTAATAGTAATAATAATAATAGTTATTTAATAAATGATATGTATTGATTAGAACTAATAATATAAAATCTTAATATAAATTTGTTGTTGACGGGATTCGAACCTTGGATTTTTAGAAGATGAATTTAAATATAGAATATTTTTTATTATTGGATCTAACGGCTATCATCTATTTATTAAATATTTAACGATTACTATCTTTTAGATGGTTAAACCAAGTTTGAACCAAACAACCAAATTATACCCCTATTTTCTTATTATATAATACTAGCTTATAACCCGTGCGATGCACGGATTTTTGTTGATATGTAATTAATTTTATTTTATGTCATAATAATATTTTTATATAATCATTATTTAAAATATTTTATTTTAATTTTAATAATTTAATATAAAATTAGTTAATGATATGCATGGTTTAAAACTTATATTATAAAATTTTAAAATAAATATGTTGTTGATAAAATTTGAAACTTGAAATTTTAGTAAATTAATTTAATCATATAATATATTTAATAATTAGATCTAATGATTCTGATTTTTTTACTAAAAATTTAATGGTCATTATTCGTAATACGAATTTCTATTATATTTTGTTACTGATTATATGATATGATGTGATATTTTTGAGTATATATTAATTATTGCTAGATATGAATTGATTGGAAAATATGATATGATTGAGATTTTTAGGTGTTTATAAAAGGTAATATCTTCAACTAAAAGTAAATGTGAAAAAGGCAATCGACTAATTACCTTTAATTGTATTATGTTATTATTTATTTTTGGTTAATTATTGCTAGATATGAATTGATTGGAAAATAGATATAATTGAGGCTTTTAGGTGTTTATAAAAGGTAATATCTTCTACTAAAAGTAAATGTGAAAAAGGCAATCGACTAATTACCTTTAATTGTATTATGTTTTATTTATTTTTGGTGTTTTAATAGTATAAATATCATATATATTTTTCTTTATAATGAAGGGTAAATAAGTAAATTCACGAAATACCAAAAAACATATATCAAAAAATAGGTACCAAAATTTTTAATGTTTCGACAATTATATAATTATTAATTAATTTTAATTTAATATAATTTTAATATACTCATGTTTACGGATTATACTAATATTTCCTTATTATAAACAACACATGCAGATTTTTAATATATTTTATTAACAATTGAAAAATATGGTGTGATATTTTCGGGTATATATTAATGATTGTAAAATTAGTTTTAAATTAAAAAGGTAACGTGTTTTAGTTCAAAAGAAAATATTAATGAAGATTAGTTTTAAATTAAAAATGTAACGTGTTTTAATTCAATATTTATGATTGTAAGATACATTGATGTTTTTAGGTGTTTATAAAAGGTAATATCTTCAATTAAAAGTAAATGTGAAAAAAGGCAAGCGACTAATTACCATTAATTGTATTATGTTATTATTTATTATAGGTGTTTTAAAAGTATAAATATAATATATTTATTTTCTTTTTAACAAAGGGTAAATAAGTAAATTCACGAAGTACCAAAAAACTGGTACCAAAAAACAGGTACCAAAACTTTCAATGTTTCGGAATTTATATAATAGTATAGATATGTTATCCGTGATATTTTTAGAAAATGATGGATTTTAGTTTGAAAATATTGAAAAGATGAAATATTTTAGCTGAAAACGTAATCGGTTAGTTATTAGTTATTATATTGTTATTATTTTATTGTACTTAATTAAAGCAAACCAAATAGGTTTTTCTAAAAAAAAATAAAAAAATAGAAAAGATAATGTATTTTAGCTGAAAATGGTAATTGATTAATTATTAGTAATTATAATATGTTATTTTATTAAACATAATTGCTCATAGTTTTTTTAGAAAAGGAAAAATTTTAGCTAGATAAACTGTATTTTACGTAAAAAGAAAAATTGGCTATTGAAAAATAGAAAATGTAGCATATTTTACTTGAAAAAGGAAAGAATTTCTCATATTTTATGTGATGAAAGATTAGTTATATTGAAAAATAGAAAAGGTAACATGTTTTACCCGAAGAAGGAAATTTATTAGTTATTAGTAATTATAAATAATTAAGTAAGGATAACATGAAGATGACATGATTTATGTGAAAATGGTAATTGATTAGTTTATAGTAATTATAATTTAATTATGTTATTTTACTAAATAAAATTGCTCATAGTTTTTGGAAAATGAGAAATTAATGTTGCCCGTTATATTTCTAGAAAAAAAAGGAATTTTATTAGAAAAAATTGATTAGTTTATAGTGATTATAATTTAATTATGTTATTTTACTAAATAAAATTGTTCATAGTTTTTAGAAATTGAGAAATTTAATGTTGCCCGTTATATTTCTAGAAAAAAAGGGAATTTAATTAGAAAAAATAGAAAAGATTATATATTTTAGTTGAATTGGTTAATTATTAGTATTATAATATTATTATTATTTTATTTTTATTAAATAGAAACGCCCGTGATATTATTGGAAAAAAGGAGGTTTTAGTAAGAGAAAAGAAAAAAGGTAACGTGTTTTGGCTGAAAAAGGTAACCGTCCATGATATAATTGGAAAAAGAAAGATTTTAGTTAGAGAAAAGAGAAAAGGTAACGTGTTTTGAATGAAAAGGGTAATTGATTAGTTAATAGTAATTATAATAAAATTATGTTATTTTATTAAACAAAAATGCTCGTAGTGTTTTTAAAAAAGAGAAATTTTAGTTAGATAAAATGTAAAAGATATTCTAATTTACTTGAAAAAGGAAATTATTTAATTATTGAAAAATAGAAAAGGTAATATGACCTGAAAAAGAAATTGATTCATAAAGGAGAAATTTTAGTTAGATAAAATGTAAAAGATATTGTATTTTACTTGAAAAAGGAAATTATTTAATTCTTGGAAAGTAGAAAAGATAATATGTTTAATTTGAAAAAGGAAATTGATTAGTTAGTAGTAATTGAGTAAGGGTAAATATGTAAAATCAACAGGTACCGTACCGACCAACCAACCAACCGACTAACCAAACTTTTAATGTTTCGGCTTTTATATAATAGTATAGATATAGTATAGATGTGTGATTTTTAAGGGAATAACATCATTAGAGTAAATATCTTCACACTTAATAAAATTATTATAATCATTATTATAATCAATCATTATAATCGAAAATTATACTTTTACCGTTGGAAAGACTCTAAATACAAAGTTAAAAAGTTTGGGAACAGAAAGGAAAGACTCTAAATACAAAATTAAAATTAGGCAGCGTCAAAAAGAATAACCGGGTGGGAATGATTCCCTTTCACTTGTTGTTGAGTTACGTTTTTCATATATTTCGAAGCAGAGATTTTCATATCGCAATACAAACAGTTGTTCGTGTACATACGATCGTCAAGGTAATCTTTCCAATCCTCTATTTACATACATACATGTGATAGGTACCCGCTGTAAGGTACCGTAAGCTTACAGCGGGCACCCGTTGAAACATTAACCAACCCCTGCCCGCTATTGCTCCACCTGTAATAAATATTCACTAATTACACATGTGTCATTTCATATTATCTTTACTAAATTGCTCCACTTGACAGACAAATATTTTTACATAAATACTTGTGCAAAAATATCTTGTTATCTTGCTCACTAAGGCAAGGGATCATAAAGGTATTTAAGGGAACACAGAAACATTCAACTATAGCAAAAGCGGCAGTGTTAGAATCGAGGTATGTGGGAAAGAGACACTAATCACTATTCCAATAGTGGCTCACTATAGCTTTAACGGCATAACAAGTGGGTCACCAAGTGGGTGAACAGTGATTAGAAGATCCAACCTATAAATACCCCCATTCTACACACAAGGTGAGATACAATTTGAATAGCACAAACTTATTACTCATTCTCTCCTTTCACACAGATACATTTTCACCCGTTTCGATTATTATTATTTCGATTACTGATTCTCACACCGGAGGTGCTTGACGGCCACCACCCCCGGGCAAGCATTGTTTTGCAGATACCCAAACTCAGGCGAAGTACCCCCGGAACAGTGCTCGGAACAGTGATCGGAAGCCATTAATCGGCCGTGAGGATTATCATTTGGCGCTAGAAGGAGGGCGATTTTTTCTTAGAGAAAAACTCACCACCTGCTCTACCAACACAGTAGCTACTCACACACTAAAAACACAATACAAACCAGAACACCTCAAACACACTAAATGGAAACCGTAATACCTCACCCAGACGAACAAGAACACGAAGGAAATACAACTGGCATCCCGCCGGTGAACCCGCCAATAAACCCGCCTAGAGATGATGGGCGAGAACAAATTCTTAGTCTCAATCTCACAGGCTGTAACCAACAACAAATTGACTTAATCATGCAAATAGCCGCAACCCTTCCCCAGGCCGGACCAAAGTCATTAACAAAACAAGCGAGCCTACCCGTGAACCCGCATGACAATCATGATGAGGCAAACAGTCAACCTCGCGAGGCGAACTCTGCTTTCTCTCGCCTAGGTTCGTCTCAAAACATGAAGCATGATAGGCACAACAAGAGTCAACATCCCCCCTGAAGTGTGGGAACAAAACAGAAGACATAGAGACTTGAGAAAAATAATCATTGACAAGAAAGCCGCCTACGACAAGGTAGTGGCTGAGTATGAAGCACACAAACACCAAGAGCAACCTCCTGTCCGCTCAAAGCAGCCCGAAGTAACACAACCATCAAACGCCGAAATGTTGCAAACCATATTGGAACTCAAAAATAAGATAGAGGGAAATAACGAACAAGATATGGGTGGAACACCATTCACAACAAGGCTAGAAGCCGAACCACGACAGAAAAATATCAAACATCACAGTTTCAACTCTTTTGACGGCCTTGGAGATCCGGAAGAACACCTGAGCTACTTCGACCAACTGGCTCTCCATTATGAGTATAATGATTTAACACGGTGTCGTTTCTTCGCCGCAACGCCCAAAGATGGTTCTGCAGAATATCCACCAGGTCCATAGATACTTGGTTGGAATTTAAGAAATTGTTCCTCAACAAGTTCAAAGCAAATCAACAACATGAGGTTCATACCGTGTTCCTCGAAACCATTGCACAGCGCAACGGAGAAACCTTGCAGAACTACATCGACCGCTTCAAGGAAGCCGTCAACAAGGTTGTTTGTGTCAACGAGACAGAGGCATTGGTCCATTTAAGAAGAGGTCTCAACCCTTACGAATGCGAGAAATACGTATGCCGTCTCATGGAAATTAAACCCACCACTCAAGCAAAGGCGTATGACTTGGCATCTCAAGCCATCAACAAAATCGAATCTCTCAACGTACTCAAACAATCTAGGGCTCCACCCGCTCCCACACCGTATTTTCAGAGAGAAAGATACACGCCTTACCAAAGGCAAGCACCCGCTTTGCATCAAGTACAAACTACTCACGGGCCGCTGCCCGCCCAAAAAACCTAACCATCAACGCCGGTCAGGGACCGCCAAGGGCCCTCAAACCCGCAAAGACCAGATAGGCGTCCTGAGCCAAAATGGACCGAATTTACTCTCCCAAGAGCAACCATCCTAAGAGAAATCAAAGGAAAACCTTTCTACTTTCCACCAGCTCCAATGCACTCATCACCTGATGACAGGCCCAAGGACAAGCATTGTGATTATCATGAAACACATGGGCATTTTACAGATAACTGCCTATCTCTCAAGTACTTTCTGAAAAAACAAGTCAAGGCTGAAAACTTATCTCAATACTTGCCCAGACAAATACTTGGCCCATCCTCCTCCCAAGGGCACAACAAAAACATAGTACATACCGTGTTTGGCGGACATGTCTCACCACCTAGAGAGGAACAGTCCGTCTATGCCATATCTGAGGGCCCGCCAAATGTCATTACTTTCACGGATGCCGACTATGAGGGCATCAATCCCAATCACACCGAGGCACTAGTCATATCCTTGGGCATTGCTCAGAATGAAGTCGAAAGGGTCTTAGTTGACAACGGGTCCTCTGTCGACATTTGTTTCAAACACACTTGGGACAGACTCAAACTAAGTGAAGAAAAGTTAGAAACATGTCATGACGAGACACCCCTCTACGGTTTCGGCCACAACGCCGTCCCAATAGCGGGCATTGCAAGGCTCCCTGTCTACTTTGGGGAATCTCCCAGACAAGTATGCAAAATCATCAAATTCTATGTCATTAACACAGCCTCTTCCTACAACATGATCCTGGGAAGACCCACATTAAACTTGTTAAAAGCAGTTACTTCCACCCCTCATCTCAAAATCAAATTCCCCACTTCAAACGGAATATGAGAAATCAAAGGGGATTCTGAAACCTCCAAAAGGTGCTACGTCATTGCACTCACCTTGGGAAAATCCGAACCCAGCAATGTCAACAGAGAAAGAGCTCAAAAAAGAAGGCAAACAGAAAGACAAAGGCATGATGCAAACCAACGTACCAACAATAAAAAGAGAAAAGAGGTAAAATTTATTGACGGGCACGACCCGCTGACAGAAAATCCACCAAGGATAGATTCCAATCTAATGAAGTGTCTCAAAAGAGAAGAAAAACCGCCGATAACCCCTGCGGTACAGACAGAGAAAATAGAAATCATACCCGGAGACACAAACAGGACTGTCAATATAGGAGCGGGTTTCGATTCAATCTTTAAAAAGGGTCTCACTGATCTCTTGAGAAAGTACGCGGACGTCTTCGCATGGAGTCCAAAGGATATGCCAGGATTAGATGAGT
This sequence comes from Kitagawia praeruptora, assembly GCA_037693485.1. NCBI lineage: Eukaryota > Viridiplantae > Streptophyta > Magnoliopsida > Apiales > Apiaceae > Kitagawia > Kitagawia praeruptora. Next base: position 15,926,943 of record CM075347.1, read on the forward strand.
CCGTGGCAATCCATAAGTTAAATGTGGATCCGGACAAAGCACCAAAAATACAGAAAAGAAGAAACTTTGCACCAGAGCGACAACGAGCCATTGATATTGAAATTGACAAACTCTTGGATGCGGACTTGATTTGCGAGGTCACCTACCCAAAGTGGGTCGCAAACGTGGTGCTAGTAAAGAAAGCTAATGGAAAGTGGAGGATATGCGTTGATTACACAGAATTAAACGCAACATGCCCAAAGGACCCATATCCTCTTCCTTCAATAGACCAACTCATTGATGCCACAGCGGGTCATCTAATGCTAAGTTTCATGGACGCCTACTCAGGCTACAACCAAATTAAAATGACTCCAGAAGACAGGGAGAAAACAGCTTTCGTTACACATAGGGGGGTATATTGTTACAAGGTAATGCCTTTCGGATTAATCAATGCCGGTGTCACCTTCCAAAAAACCATGAATAAAATCTTCAGCGGACAGTTGGGCCGAAATATGAAGGTATATGTGGATGATCTCATAGTAAAATCCCTCTTGACGACCTCTCACCTCCAAGACTTGGAAGAATGTTTTTCCACCCTCAGAAAACACAATATGAAGCTCAACCCAGATAAATGTGCATTCGCACTTGATGCTGGCAAATTCCTTGGCTTCTTGGTGTCTCACAGAGGCATTGAGGCCAACCCTGAAAAGATAAAGGCCATAGTCGACATGCAACCACCCAAAACCTTAAAGGAAATACAAAAACTAACGGGGAGGTTGGCTGCCCTCAGAAGGTTCATAGCAAAATTAGCAGACAGATGCCTTCCATTCTTTGATACCTTGAAAGAGGCAACAAAAACCAACACAATATCTTGGACGGCAGAATGCCAGAAGGCCTTCGAAGATCTCAAAACTTATCTCTCTTCCGCTCCACTACTTGCGGTCGCAGCCCCCTCAGAGCCGCTATCACTTTACTTATCCGCAACAGACAATGCCGTAGGGGCGGTACTTATCAAAGAAGAAAATGTGGATCAAAAGCCAGTCTACTATGTCAGCCAAGTGCTCAAAGATGCGGAAACCCGCTACCCCAACGTCCAAAAGTTTGCTCTAGCTTTGGTCATGGCAAGCAGAAAATTGCGACACTATTTTCAAGGGAGACAAATCAGAATCATCACAGACCAACCGCTAAGAAAAATACTTCACAAACCAGATTTATCAGGTAGATTGATCAACTGTGCGGTAGAACTGGGTCAATTTGATCTTAAGTACATACCAAGAACCGCCATCAAGGCACAAGCGTTAGCTGATTTTATGGTTGAATGTTCATTCTTGACAACTGAAAAAGAAGCACCCGCAAAGACCACCACAGCCGCGGACAGCAATTGGCAGTTGTATGTAGATGGTTCCTCTACAAACACCCGTTGTGGAGCAGGGCTCATTTTGACTAGCCCTGACGGTTTTCAAGTCAAACAAGCCATACAGCTAAACTTCAGAGCCACAAACAATCAAGCAGAATATGAGGCACTTTTGGCCGGTTTAGCATTGGCAAAAAACTTACAAGTAAAAAAGATAACCATCTATAGCGACTCACAGCTGGTCGTTCGACAAACAACATGGGATTATTCAACAAAAGATAGCAATCTCAGCAAATATCAGGAATTAGTTCAGACAATGCTAACTCAATTTGAAGAATACTCTCTTAAACAAATAGATAGGATGGATAACACAGTTGCAGATATGTTATCTAAATTAACTCAAGGCGAGAGAGTAGAAGCGGACACGGTTTACTTTGAAGAATTAACCGTCCCAAGTACAAGCAAACTGGATATCATGGAAATAAACCCGCCAAGGGATAGCTGGATGACCCCTTACATCCGTTATCTGGAAAATGGCACACTACCAGATGACAGACTCAAAGCAAAAATAGTCAAATCGCAAGCAACAAAATACTTTCTTCAGGAGGGCACCTTATACAAGAGAAGTTTTGACTCCCCTATACTCAAATGTGTCGACGAGGAAGAAGCCCTATATTGCATAAGAGAAGTCCACGAAGGCATTTGTGGCGATCACATGGCTGGCAAGGCATTGGCACACAAAATACTCAGACAAGGCTATTACTGGCCAAAAATGCACAAGGAATGCAAAAACTTCACCAAAAGATGCCGCCAATGTCAATTATTTAGCAATATGTCCAGAAAATCACCAGCACTTCCGGCGGCCATCCTATCCCCTATACCTTTTGCAATTTGGGGCATCGACATCATGGGTCCATTCCCAAAAGCCAAAGGTGACTTGCAGTACGTTATGGTCGCCATTGATTATATGACAAAGTGGGAAGAAACGAAAGCCCTTAAGAACATTACACAAGATGATGCCATTCGCTTTGTTGAAGAACAAGTCATCACAAGATTTGGAATCCCGGTAATACTCATATCTGACAACGGTACGCAGTTTGTGGGGTCAAAATTTACTAAATTGCTATCCGACCACGGGATCAAACATAAGAAAGCGTCCGTTTGCCATCCTCAAAGCAACGGACAGGTTGAAGTAACTAATCGCATCATCGTTCGAGGTCTAGAGAAAAGACTGACTACTTCAAAAAGGAAATGGCCTTATGAGTTACCCAACGTTCTTTGGGCTTATCGCACATCACCCAGGAAAAGTACTGGGGAATCCCCTTTCAAATTAGCATTTGGCACAGAAGCACTTGCACCAATCGAAATTGGCTCGCCGTCTTACCGTGCCATTAATTTCGAAGAAGAGGCAAATACTCAAGGACTCAAGACAAATCTTGACCTTCTGGATGAAAATAGAGAGGCCGCTGTTGAAAAGATGACCGCTTACAAAGAAAAAACTCAAGAGTTCTTTGGAAAAAAGGCCAGAATCAGAGCCTATGTGGAAGGCGATTTGGTTAACAGAGCAACTGAGGCATCCGATCCCAGACACACTGGCAAACTTATGCCAAAATAGGAAGGACCCTACAAAATCATCAAAGTACTCAGTCCGGGTTCTTACAAGCTAGCTTACCTCAATGGTACTGAAGTTAACAACACATGGCATGGTGACAAGCTACGAAAATACTATCAATAGATGTCTGAAACGGTCATTTCCCTATATCTTCTCTGAAATCAAGGAAACTATGTTTTCAATGGAATACTTTTGCAGAAAAACGGTCTACATTTACAAGTTTATCACAACGCTAGCAAAATCACAGAAGTCCCAGTGAACTAGCAACCATTACACAATTACACATTGCAAATATTACAAAGTCCCTCTGCGGACACTTACACATTGCAAATATTACAAAGTCCCTCTGCGGACACTTACACATTGCAAATATTACAAAGTCCCTCTGCGGACACTTACACATTGCAAATATTACAAAGTCCCTCTGTGGACACTTACACATTGCAAATATTACAAAGTCCCTCTGCGGACACTTACACATTGCAAATATTACAAAGTCCCTCTGCGGACACTTACACATTGCAAATATTACAAAGTCCCTCTGCGGACACTTACACATTGCAAATATTACAAAGTCCCTCTGCGGACACTTACACATTGCAAATATTACAAAGTCCCTCTGCGGACACTTACACATTGCAAATATTACAAAGTCCCTCTGCGGACACTTACACATTGCAAATATTACAAAGTCCCTCTGCGGACACTTACACATTGCAAATATTACACAGTCCCTCTGTGGACACTTACACATTGCAAATATTACAAAGTCCCTCTACGGACCATTACACAATTACAAATCCCAAATTCTACACAATCCATCTGCGGACAGTTACTACAACACTGTTTACCAACATTACGATGAACATCAGCGGACAACTGCAGATTTACAGTTGGAAATTTCGCAAAGTTATCAACATCTTACAAGTCTTGCAACAAAAGACGGAATCTTAAAACAAAAGTTACAAAAGCTGTTTGTTGCGGCCAATCGACAACAAAATATCAAGGCGTAAGTACTCAATACTCCAAGAAAGAGCCAAGTCCCCTAAACGGGCATAAAGACAGCTATGAATTTCAATCTACGATTTTCATCAGGAAACGATCAAGTCCCCTAAACGGGCATTTACTACAGCAAAAAACCCGACAAGAGATGAATACTACAAACAATCTTACGAAGGCAATACGACTCAAAACAGAACAAATACAGAAAACAAATGGATGCAAGGGAGAAATAAATATTTTATTCATAACAATGTTTTCTTACAAGCATGTTATTACAAGGATTAAAGATTCCTACATCTAAAAATCCTTCATGCCTGGGAAGCTTTACTCTTAGCTTCCACGCCCTTCTCCTCAGAGCTTCCTTCCTGAGGAGGGGCACGGAAACGGAAGTTGATTGCATCCGTCTCCGGTGCATTCTTGGCTTCTTCCGCAGCACGAGTACGGGCAATTTTCCGAGCATGCTTACGGAATTCCTCAGCCATGTACAAATCACCATCCTCCTCATACTGATTGGCAAGGGATAGCCAGAGATTCTCACTGTCCTTCGACAGAGAACGCTCCCGTGCCCCGGCGAAGGGACTAAAAAATTCGTCCATCTTAGAAAGATTCATGTGATTGTATAACAAGAGGAATTCTTTTGACAGATGCAGAAGGGAATGATCGAAATCAATAAGCAAATTATCCTATTTATAGGGGGGTAAATGAAGGCTAAGGTCATCTCTGGTCAACAAATTACAATCCCCATGCAGAAAGAAGTAAAGACACAATCAAATTTTTTGACTCCCATGCAGTATTAAATGCTGAAGACAAACTCCCACAGTCAAAATCACAAATTCAAGGTAACCATTTTCCCACGCATATTTACTACAAACTTTGACACAAAAATACAAACACAAATTCAGTTATAGCCTGAAGCAAAATTACCGAAATCACCAAAATACCAATCACAAAACTAGCTTAGAATGTGGAATTTCCAAAATGCGATATCAAAACAAGATGTTTCACAATCACACAGCAGACATACCCACTGAGTGATTTCAAAACAAGTCAGACAAAAGTTCTTAGCTATAGTTACAAAAAATAAACTAAGCCCAACGAGACCCGCTCAAGGGACCCTCCATACCCCTTAGCGGTACCGCATCTTCATCTTCACTATCATACGCAGTAGCTATGGCATTAAGGGGCTCGACCGCAACATCAGACTCACCAGGCGTTCCGCTAGCCTCTGTCAAATTGGTACCAACAGTTGCAATATTCACTCGCTCCCTTTCTGTCTCAACAGGCTTCACAGCGCCATCCGCTTCAATATTACTTTCAGTATGAACGGCCGCTACCGTCGATAATGGAATTGCACCTTCTATAACTAAAGGGCTCTCAGCGGGCTTTAGGCTTTCCGCAACGACCATCTCACTATCAGCAGTTTCTGCACCCATTGCAACAACAGCCACATCAGACTGACACCCAACACTCTTTCTTTCAGTTTTCCCAAGGCGGGCCTTCAGGGCTCTGGCTTTAAGCTTGGATTTCTTTACTTTTGCCTTCAGCCTTACGATCTCGGTTTGTAGGTGGCCAATCTCAGGATGATTCTTAGCGGGATCCTGCCGTTCTATAGCAACCTTGGCAGCCTCAGCCTTCACAATTTCAGCAAACTCAACACTACTTCTGAACTTTAATATGGCATTGTCCTCAGTTGGACGAGAATCAAGATGAGCCTCAGCCTCCTCAGCACGCTCTTTCTCAAATTTAAGTAAAGTGGTCAAATTTTTCACTTGCTCAGACAAAGTAGCATTGGCAGCCTCAAGTTCTATCTTATCTTCCGCCAAAAAATGCCGCAAGTCAGCACTATACTCATAGCTTGCTTTAAAGTCATTTCTCTCAATTTCAATCTCATGTAAAGCCCTAACAACATTATTTTTCAGATATTTCTCAGCAGATAACTCCTCCTCCAATCCTTTGATCCTCTGTTTCAAAGCAATGTTGCTACCACGGTACATGTTTCCACGAGCCATCAAACCTGTATTCATACACTGGTTCTACAAAACACAACACCCAAAAAACATACACCTTAACAACGGACATATTCAGATCAACTCTACAAAAATATCAAAAAACAAAAACAAAATACTTACCCGTGCAGCATATTTTTGGGATAAACGGCACATCCGCTCCCAACTCAACTCATTCATTCTCACAAGATCATCATCGGTCATGGAATCAACAGAGAAGGTATTGGGCCCAGACTTAAAGAGAAACCCATAGCCTGGGCGGGACCCAACTTCTATATCATTTACCTCATCATCACTACTTGTATAGAACACTATCTCCTCCTCACCATTATCACCACCATCCTCAGAACCGTCCTCGGAACTATCCTCAGAATCATCTTCGGTATCTTCTTCACAATAATCCTCAGCATCATCCTCGCTATCGACATCATCAGACTCATTCTCAGCGGGTTCCTCCATAACAACATTCTCATCAGCAACGTCCTCACTCACCTTAGTAGGCTCAATACGTCTACGTTTAGAAGTACTAGCCTCAACAACAGACTTCCTCTTTGAACAACGCAGAGGAATTTCAGGACTCTCATCAACAATCACCTCCGTTACTTTCACGGGTGGTTCTTGCCCTCTCACGGTGGACACTTTCTCTCCGCTGTCAATATCCATAGTTCCTTGGCCTACGGTGCCAACCACCTCGACAGCCTTAACAACAGATCCATGTTCGTTCCTTCGAATTGCGGCCTTTACACTGGGCGCGCGAATGTCAGAATCCTCAGCAATATCTCCAACCGTATGCGACGCAATCGTCCTCCTAGCAGCAGAACCATCACTTTCATTCTCAGAATCAACAGCAAAATCTCTATCAACAAATGGCTCATCTTCCGCACCAACGTCCCTATCAGCGGACCTCTCTGTTTCAACGACAAATTCGTCTTCAACAACATACTCATCACCTTGGGCATCTTGCAAATTTGACTCCAAAGGCATATCCCTTCTCCGTGCAGACATATCACCCAACAATTCGGACAAAGAATCGTCCTCAGAATTTAGACCTTCCCCAGTTTCTTCTTGCTCAGATTGAGCGTTACTACCGGGCACTTCTTCCTCAGCAACAACGGGCTCCTCATACTCAACCCGCTCCGTAGTCTCCACACCAGCACCTTGCCCTGAAAGATCAAAGGCATCTATGATGTTTTCTGCAGCAAACATCCCGTGAATCCGCTTAGGCCTGGGTGGCTGCAGAAGCATGAAATCAGCATACATCTTAGCCTCGTGCTCAATAGACAAAGTGGGATGAGGATCCAACTCTGCTTTACGAGGATCCAACACTACAAAATTACACAACAGAATTTCAAATAAAGAAAATTAGAAAAAACTGAAGGATAAAGTCGAAACAGAGACTTACAACAGTGTCTTCTCAAATCAGCCGGGTCAATCAAATTCGACTCGGTCCATACCTCACCCAAAGCCTTTACCAGCTTTACTAAAAAATCTATCTCCACCTGGCTGAGACGGTTACGATCCGTCCTATAAGCACACTCAACTTTCTTCACGAAATTCTTATGCCAAGCAAACTCCCCGCCACCAACTACCAGAAATTCCTCTTGCCAACCCGCCATACCCTTGGGGAATGCAAATGGGCGGTATCCATCCAGAGCTTTTCCAATACGGGTTTGAGACTTAACGAACTGGAGCTCATAAAAAGGTTTTGCACGGCTGGCTTTAACATCAAATAAATAGAAAAAAGCCCTAAATGTAGGCTGCTTGTTCAACGCCTCGTTACTAGCTATAAACCAGTTAATAGCCCTTATTGAATTGGGAGACATTTGAGCCAACGGACAGCGGAAATACAATCGAAATAAATCCATCAGGAATTTGTGCGGCGGCAACCGTAAACCCGCCCTAAAATGACTTACGGGAATACAGACGGAGTCGTCATCAAAACGATGGTACAACTTCTCACCGGGTCCCGGCCGTCTCCAGAAATATCCATCTTCAATTCGAAACATCCTTTCAACATAATCCCCCCAGTCATCACCTCTAAACGTGCTGTCCTGCTGTAAATGAGCAAATTCGGCAAATTTATCATCCATATCTGCCTTCGAATATGGGGTTGGCAACACGTTGCTCGCCCGCCACTCGGAACATTCAAAGTACTGGTAGCGGTTTCTCCGCAAAACGGCAGTGTAACTCAACGGACCTATGTCCGCCCAACGACCGTACATGTTCACTAGTGGTCTTCTCTCGCCAGTAGCGGGATCTACGAATTCATCACCCATCTGCAGACAAGGGCACAATTATTCATATACTACCGCTAACAGCCAAACACGCCATCAACAATGTCTGGTACACACATATATTTTTTAACAATTTTTTATTCTACAAATCGAAACAAACAATTCATATTCCATTCCCTCCAGAAACAACAAAACCCTAGAATCAAAAACCAATATACACAACACATATGGAATATATACACATATATATACAAATTACAAACACCTCACGAACACTGCCAAATCGAACTACCATTTTCACACGAATCACAAAACGGATCAAAACTACCAAAATCCAAATACCAGATACAGAAACAACAAACAAAAACTTACAGATTACTAACCTTTACAGATTACACAATCGAATCACATTTACAAATACTTGAAACATGCAAACCAAGGACATAAACACAAAACCCACTCACATATACCACAATAACAGCGAATGAAGGGACAAATTATATGATGAAAAGAAACAGAAATCACAAAAGAAAAATATAAAGCATACCTCAAATCAGGAGGTTGTATATGGCTTCAATGGCAGAAATACTCGACAAATCCAGTACAAGCGTAGCAACGTACTCGAAGAAGACAAAGAAAATGGAGAGAAAAAAGTTGAAAAAGGCAGTAAAAACTTTAACAAATAATACACAAACCCATCTTTTATACGCGTGCGGTGCGTGTCATGGGGGTGAAAAACTTACAAACAATTCGTGGATGGCTATGATTGGTCCACGTCATTCTTACAGCCGGCAGTAACCGCCTCGTTTCCAGCAAAAACTGCCCACTAAGTCTTAACTTCCCACTTACTCCTGACACATTACATCATCAAGGTACATTCTCTTTCCACCCAAAGGTCACTTCTCATTAATACGAACTACAACTTATCATTTCACTTATTATTGACATTTAATATTATTCCTTCATTTATTTCGAATTTCTCATTTATTACTAATTATTGCATTTATAATCAAGCGTTACAAAAAACGTTTCAAATGGCACACCCGTCAAGCACATGAACCCGTTGTCAAACATTCACATATTTTCCAAATTTTTTCTAACTCCTAAGTGTTGTCCGCCAACACTTGGGGGGCATATTTTCCAAATTTTTTCTAACTCCTAAGTGTTGACCGCCAACACTTGGGGGGCATATTTTCACCTAAATTCTTTCTAAAAAGTGTTGACCGCCAACACTTGGGGGGCACACATGGTATCATTTTCAAAAGATTTTTTCTCGAGCATTACAGCATCTTTAGTTTCTCCTCCTCCTGTCCGCTAAACCGCACAGAAGGAGTGGGGGCAATGATAGGTACCCGCTGTAAGCTTACAGCGGGCACCCGCTGAAACATTAACCAACCCCTGCCCGCTATTGCTCCACCTGTAATAAATATTCACTAATTACACATGTTTCATTTCATATTATCTTTACTAAATTGCTCCACTTGACAGACAAATATCTTTACATAAATACTTGTGCAAAAATATCTTGTTATCTTGCTCACTAAGGCAGGGGACCATAAAGGTATTTAAGGGAACACAGAAACATTCAACTATAGCAAAAGCGACAGTGTTAGAATCGAGGTATGTGGGAAAGAGACACTAATCACTATTCCAATAGTGGCTCACTATAGCTTTAACGGCATAACAAGTGGGTCACCAAGTGGGTGAACAGTGATTAGAAGATCCAACCTATAAATACCCCCATTCTACACACAAGGTGAGATACAATTTGAATAGCACAAACTTATTACTCATTCTCTCCTTTCACACAGATACATTTTCACCCGTTTCGATTATTATTATTTCGATTACTGATTCTCACACCGGAGGTGCTTGACGGCCACCACCCCCGTGCAAGCATTGTTTTGCAGATACCCAAACTCAGGCGAAGTACCCCCGGAACAGTGCTCGGAACAGTGATCGGAAGCCATTAATCGACCGTGAGGATTATCAGTATGTACGTATCTGGTGTTTCTGTTTTCGTTACGAGTGTTTGTTTTAGTGATTTCGATCAATTTATAATTTTAACAAATTGGATCGAAATTGTCTAATGTTATTAAATCATGAAATTAATTCCTTCGTTATTTTAGATGTAATTGAAATTTAATAAATTTGTCATTTGTATGTTAATTACTTAATTCATATGCTCATTTATATAATTCGACTTATGATTCGTATGTACGGCTTGTTGTTTGTGTGTTGTCTAGCTAGAATAATTTTGAATTTCGATTTCGATTATTTGATCTCTGTGATTTTATTTATAAATTGTATTATTGAAATTGATGTTTTGCCTTTTTGTGATTCTATTATTGAATTAGTATCTTGTCGTTTAGTTTCAAGTGTTGTGTTAAAGACTTAAAGTGATATCATGAGAAAGAATGATAAGTTTTTTAACCGCAGATGTCATACTCCAGAAGATCCAGGTGTGTTTTTGTGTTAGAATTTGAACGAGTAATGTGTATACGAGATAATGTATTAAGAAGTTGTACTTAATTTGTTTTGTTGGCTTTGATTTTAGGTACTCTCGCTCTCCTTCACCATACAGGAGGTACAAGAGATCGGTCTCCAGGTCTTTGTCAAGCTCTAGGTCCCTGTCGAGTACCAGGTCAAGGTAATGAGTTACAGTTTACGTTGGTATAGAATCTGTTTATGTTGTTTTGATGATTTTAATAACTGATATTAATTAAATAAAAACATTGTATAGTAGGAGCTATGATTCAAGTGAAGTTGAAAATCCTGAAAACAATCTGTATGTGACTGGATTATCCCCTCGGATTACTAAGAGGGATATGGAGAAGCATTTCTCAACTGAAGGGAAGGTTTATTTTTAGAGGTCCCAGATTCTTTATTTTGTGAAGATAGGAGTTTTCTGTTTTCTTGCTTTTTGGTATATGTTATTATTGTTACTAGTATTCAGGCCCGTGCTACGCACACGGGTCTTTTTTTTTTTTTTTTTTTTTTTAACTTTATTAATTAAATAATTAAGTGTGTTGTAAAAAACAGAAATCGAACTTAATCGGTAGAAGTATTGAACAGTGATTAATTGGCGATTAATACCGATTAGTTCCGATTAATTCCGATTTGGAGAGGCACCGAAAAGCGATTAATCGGCGATTAATCTCGACTAATCACCGCTTTTTAGAACATAACAATTAATCATCGACACTCGTCGACTATCATAATTACATGTTCATTACAAAACATTTGATGGATAGAAATAATGTTATTGAATAGAAAAAGATAATATTGCAACCATTACTAATTATTCATTATTAATAAAGATTCGCAAAAATTAGCAAAACAAAGAATCGAAATATAATTTCTTATAAAAGTCCAACGACGATAGTTAACGAATTCATTATGAATACTTGAGCAAATGATTTAATCTTGAATATTAATAACATTATGAGTACTTGCCACTCCAATTTACAATAAAAAAATTTATCAGGAAATTAGGAGAAGTCCTCTTCTTTTTTACTATTAAATATAATAACTTATAATTTTTTAACTTAAAACCCGAGATTCTTCATCCTAGTATTATTGGAATACTAAGATAACAATAGATAAATAAATAAATTAATAAATAAAGCATTTATAAATACTAATTATAAATAAGCTCAATTTTAATATTATATACCATAAAAGTTTCTCGACGTCGGCGACACCTCGCCTTAACAAATAATTAAAAAATCATTTTTGAATAATTCATATTTTTTTTATAAACTACATTAGTTTAAAAAGGATACATTCAATTTAGATAAACAAAAGTAACTCTTACCACTCTTATGTACCTTTACATTTGAAATTAATACAAACTTGCTATAATATTAGGATAAAAAAGTAAATTAAAATAGGTTATATATTGCAAGTAATTGTGACGTTTTTTTAACAATATCACGCCTCCAATTAAAATAACATAAAAGAAGTTTGTTTGGCAAATTCTATTATTTTGAAACAAATAAAAATTCATGTCTTAAGAACAAAAAAAAATTAAATATTATAAAAATTATAAGTCATGACGATAATTTTAATGGGGAACAACTACATCAAAAAAGGTTTTTTTCCCCAAACCATAACATAAACAACAAAAATGGATGAAAACCAAGAGTATTACAGAATTTATAACAATATAGAACTCTTAAAAAAATGCTTAACCTGTATCAATTTAAACAAACTACTAACCATAACTCCTGATCCAACAAAAAAAAAACTACAACTGAACAAAGTTAGAAATACAAAAAAAACCACTGATAAGTACATAAACAATAAACCTAGAAACATGAAATATGCACTAACTTCAGCGCCCTGGCTTGCACCAATGACCCCCAACCTGCTATCTCAACTCCCAGCATTATAACGGCCTGCAATCTCGACTCCCTGCACCGTAAGTGCATGAGATTTTACGTGTTTCTTTCTATTGTTAAAGCCTATAACTATGACCTTATTGGAAGCATCAGAGAGTTTATGCCAAACCAACTAAGTAACTAATATCAAGAATGAAGAAATTGTCCTAAATTTGACAATAATAATCACATATAATTTATGCATATGTGACATAGCTAAAGGTAAATGAATGTAACCTTTTCTTTCAATCTTGCTTACAGATTGGTTGACGATATGTAGGTGGTCGTTCTTCTCTCAAGTTCACCTTCAACATCACTCATCTAGGCAAGAATTAAAAGAGATTAGACTAAAATACTATTGGCATAGATGCACCATTATAGTTAAAAATACCTTTTTATTAGAACATAGTAGTAAAAAGTACTGGCACATTTTATTTAAGAGTGAACTTGTGATGGGTATATAGTTATAATTTATGTATAACACTTCCGGTTAAAACAAATTAATGTTTGCTCAGTGCTGTCAACTTCTTCGGAATAGTTTTCACATAAAGCTATAAGTTATCATATAATTGTTTACAGTCAGCACACCCTTTATAATAATCATCAAACTGTAAAGCATTAAAGTGATTAGTACAATTAATTAACTCTATCTATTGAAAAAAAATATTTTTCCATTAAATGCATAAGATACTGATTAGTACAATTAAAGTGCTTATAAGTGATCATATAAAATTATAAACTGATATGAAATGATGAAATATTAAGTAACCTAACAAATTAGCACCACTTTTGCCTCCTAAGTTGTGAGAACTGTGATTTACATGTCTAGTGGTTATATCTTTGTGCACCTAAGAGGGACAAATAGTACGATTTAGTTGTACCAATTATATTAATGAATGCATCACACATGCTTTCATACCGAAAGGAGAATTTAGACTGACCAAATGTCCGGATGAATGGTTCTAGACGCACCTGCAAATGAATGTGAAATATCCAAGTTTAAACTGAGCTACACTCTTAATGACTAATCCTATAACTACATGTAGTATAAATATTAAAATCATGTATTATTCAAGGTGGAACCTGGAAATAGAATGGTGAGATTTATATTTTATAAATTAACCACATCCCGCGTTAAAGTAAAATTTGTCGATTTGCATGTAAATATCATTTGACTATTTAGAGCAAACAAAATTATTTGTATAGAAACTTTGGATACTTGTATGGGAAAAAGTAGTGAGCACATCATATTCAATAAATCACAACTATGAAAACATCATATTTGTACCATTTTGTGATAGAGAGAGTGAGAGTGTACCCAAAGGAACGTAAAAAAGGTTCGCCACTTCAGTAACTTTTATAGATTCTCAGCTTTCGGAGAAAGAGACATGATCCTTCAAAGAAAAACATTACTTTTAAGTCCTACACAATTTGTCATTAGAAATGCTTTGGTATATATCAGATGTACTTACACCAGGAGGGATTCCACCAAAAATTGTATACAACAATACCTTTCCTACACGCATCACCATCCCCTGACATCATATATAGAGTACATGTATAAACTTCTATGCGAGGTTTTCAAATACAAAAATATAAAAACGCAAGACTCCCAAGCTTTTTTAAATTTGAACTCAATACACATAAAACAAAACCTGGCAGGCAAGGCCCCATAGCCCACAAATTTAGTCCCCGTCCATGATAATAAAGACTTGAATCTTTTTTTTACAGGCCAGTCCTCCAGCAGTAGCACCTCCAGAATTTTCCCTATAGAAAGCAGAAAAACATTTACCTTTAGATTCCTAACTTGATAAGGACATCCAGCTGGTATAAAGATTAGTTTACAACTTTCTTGGTCTCGGTCTTGACAGATTCTGCATCTCCCATTACTACATGAACCTCCTATTATCGTACAAAAAATGAAACTCAAGAAGTACATCGTACAAAAAAAATATGAAATGAGTAGATAATTTAATTTTTATTCATAAAGTGATAGTAAACAGCTGTGTGACTTGGGGAGAAAAGGAAAGGAAATATACCTTTTTGCTTGTAGTTGTTGACGAAGGCTTTTTTGTCAGAGACGCATTAGGTACAGGAGACTGCAAAACCATGGTGACCAATTCATATATAAACTCATTGAAATAAGATGGTGCATCATAACAGTTTTACTCTAAAATCCCTTATCCACTGTTGTATTGGAGCTTACTTATTTTTTTGGTGTAATAGGAACTAACTGACTATGGGTCTACTTGCAAAGAATTGTCTCCACTATCAACCACTGAAGAAGAGTTTGGTTGAAAATAATACGTAAATTAGTCATCAACCTAGATTTATCCGAAATTAAGATGGTTAGAAAGATATAGCAGGAGCATCAAGTTCTTCAGCCTTTTCAGCCACCACATCTTTTAGTTGGCAGCGTTTTCAAGGCTCTAAACATTATAAACCGCCACAATATTAGCATGTTGTTTAAATGTTTTCTTAACCTTGAAATTCAATACTAAACATATGATTATTACCTTCCATAGGTCTTTATCTGAATACAACCCAATTGGATGAATATTGCTCCTGACTGTTCCTTGAAATAGAACAGGATCCTGATGAATAATCCTGAAACGGGACCTAAGATCATACAGGCCAAGCTTACATATGTCAAGGCCATCAATTATTATTTTGCCACCAGAAGGCTCCACCAACTTAAAGGAAACTTTAATAAGAATTGGCTTCCACTCCCACTTGAATATCTTACCTGCAAGGAACACCACCAGAAAACTTATAACTTGGAGTGTAAAACAGGCTACGCTAAGTGATGTCTACGATAAACAATAATAAAATAGTTAATGTAAATACAAATCTGAAATGTTCAGTGAAGGAATCGTAGCACAACGATATCAACGTACATGGGGTATTATTTGAGGAGGAGATGTGCATATATGGGGATCAGTCTTGGTCGCCCAATATTTTTGCTTCCGAAAATAGCATAGCATGTATACATTTAGCTGAAAAATATAACTTGCCTGATTCATTAACCTTTATATTATGCCTTCCATATTTTCCATTATCACCTGGATCAGTTAACATAGTCATACTTAAATTATTTATAAGTTGCATAACAGGTGACTCAAAACCATTGCTCAATCTAAAAGAAACATAATAAAGTACCTCCAAACTCTGCTTTTGCCTTCTCCAAGATCTCATAAGCTGTAATTCTGGATTCCTCTCTCTTATACTAAAACATTTGTAATTTTAACATAGTTCAGCAGACTTGAATTATAAAAAATGGTAAAATGAAAACAACAACAAAAAAAGAATCTAGGCAAAATTATTGCAGAAAAGTAGTAAATGCATGGCCTATATACCTGCCTAACCTTTCACTCCGAGAGACTGAAGATAGGGTGCACTGGACCATACCACATAGGTTTTTAAAAGTTTCTTGCTTGATCTCAAAAGCAGAAGTTGAATCTACTGCACAACTGCAAGAGATTCGAGAATCGAGTATTTTGGATTCACCTGGAATGGATCGACATGGCCTATCTTTGACCAACAATAGATGTGGATCCCCTCCACCTCTTTGTCAACCTTTCAATCTTTTTGCTTGCGCCAAATCGTAATTTTACTGTAAAATGAAAATGGTCTTTCTCACTTATTGGTCTGGCCGCATAACTGCATATGTGATGACTTTATACACTTGGAATGATATGAATTATGAAATGACAGAAAAGCACAAACCTGTTTCCATCATTTGTTGCTTCATCATGCATGTATCTCAAATTTAGACTTTTTCATGCTATTGTCATTTCTTCTCCAAGTTTTTGCTTTAGCATTAACTCAATAAGTAGTAACAACCTTAGACATTTTACAACCCATAAAAAAATTCATTATGGTGAACGTGAGCTATAAAATCTAATAATTAATGATAAATAGCATATACACTTTAATATAAAAGGGACCAGAAATTAGGCTAACATAATCAATTCATATGATAACCAATAGTTCCTTCAAAGTCTGGTCCTTAGGTAGAGTTGCTACTGGACAAATCAATATCTAGAAATCTATGTGAAGATAAAAAAAATGCCAATTTCAAAGCTAAAGGTTAATTGCATTTGAATACAATGTTATGCTTGAAAGTCTGGAAGGCATCAAATCACAATTACTATCACAATTAGCAAAAGATGTGCAAGAGAAGATAGCAAAAGATTTTGTCAAGCTCAGTCAATAACTATCACAATGCCAAAGGAAGTTTAGAGTAATCTTAGATGAGCCAAGTTAATTATGTTCCAGATTGTGTATCGTGTTATGTTTGTTGTCCTTTATCACTCATTATCCATATTGTTTCAAAAGTTCAATACCTTGATTCAAGCCAGAGTCATCACGCCAGCAGAGTTACATCAAAGGAATATCACTCATGTTACTTCCTGGTGAGGCAATTTCATTGCCTTAAAGGCCAAACCTGATAGAGATCCAGAGCAATAAAAAGAAAGTCACATTGTTAATTTGAGTAATTTTCAGTAAGAGAAGTCTGTACAAATACTACTATCAACAAAAGAAAGGCATTCAATATTAATTGAGCTGAGAATTAATTGCATACTCTTGCTCAATGGTAATGTCTTTCTTCTTGACTTGTGATACCTGCCTTAACCCTCTTCCCACGAAAAGCCGAACTTTTCTCAATTTGCTAATATTATCATCAAAGAAGGTCAGTAAATAAAGCAGTTCTATAACAACCAAAAATCGAAACTCAAACTAAACTTATCATTGAAAAAACTCAATACAAACACACACACGTACACATATGCATATATAATTACATAATGATCGCCAAGAAATCATATTTAATGTCCTGTAGAACTCAGCCACCGATTTCAAGATTCATTCTACTGCTTGTCCGGAGAACATTTGTATGCTCGCACAGGACGTGACTCTCCACAGTCAAATGGAAAAGATCAAGCATGTTTTATTTAAGAAAAAAGTTATTTTTAACTAAATCCTGTTGGTAAATATATTTGTACAACCTTTGAGGTGTTGTGTTTTAAAAGGATAACTTTCCACTAAATTTCCATGATTCTTTCAATACATATCTTCACAAAACTTGGTCCAGAAAGCATGTTCTGAGATCTATATATTGATTTAGAATGAGGGACAGGGAGAACTTATAAGCTGTAGAATGAAAAATCAAGTGTTCCGGAAGAAAATGCAGTGGGTAGAAAAAGCTCGTAATAAGAAGAAGAAATCGAGCTAATCTAAAGAAACCTGCAGAAGTATAACTTTCCAAATTGGACAGTTGTATATTCAATAAGATTGAATAGAGCAACCAATTATGTTCCAAGTGGTTGTAATTTTAAGCCCTAAGATGAAATTGCATCATCCTAACAAACCTGGTTAATTCAGAGGTAGAAAATTGCAAGACACATGTCACTTACCGAGCAATTTTGGTCATGCAATGAATTTATTAAAACCTATACAGAAACTATTAGATATGATTAGGTCTAGAGGTCTTTGTGCTAGTACAATTACAAAGATGCTACATAAAATGCTATACGCTGATCGAACTCCCGAAAGATCATATGTAATTGCCGCATATGATATATTAAAAATTCATATGTACGTGGTTTTAATATGCTATATTAAAAATTTTTAATATGCTATATTAAAAATTCATATGCTATATGTACGTGGTTTTAATATGCTATATTAAAAATTTTTAATATGCTATATTAAAAATTCATATGCTACTTAAAGATCATATGCTATATGCTACATATGTACGTGGTCATGCCAAGCCATGCATTTGGATGAGGTGGGGGGAAATAGAGAAAATTATCTTGAAGAAAGGTGTCTAACAGACCTTTAAGGCAAGCCTCTTCAGATTGTAGAAGGTAAATAATACCCGTGTTCTACACTGTGCCAAGAAATCTATTTATATATGCTCAAAACCTTCTCTATTTACCAAGATTTCAGGAATCTGATTTCCAATCATATTGGCAAAGAGCTGAGCTTTAGGGCTGAAGTTGCTTTCATCTTGAAAGTATTTACCCGTGGTCTAATAGTGTGCGAAGCACGGGCAAATCCCCAAAATATTTACATCCTTCCACCACCGGTAAGAACTGAATTCACCGAAAACAATAAAAACATTTACATCCAAAACTTATAGACCTGGATAGACCTGGATACATAAAAATGGAAATGGCCTAAGACTTTCAGGGCATACATACCTTTCGATATTTCTTATCAGATTATATACATACACGAAGAAATAGCAAACCACAGCATTTCTTGTTGGTCTTCATTATCCTTCTTTCTGCAATGAACCTAATCAAACATGAGGCCAGTGAAAACATATTAAGTTAGCTATGAATCTAATCAAACACCTTATGATTCTTTCAGGAATTTAATCAAACACCTTATGGACCTACAAATCAATCACTAAATCAGGAATAAAAACAACATAATCAATCAAATAATTAGGGCAAACAACTAAACCACACATACAGTGTACTGGGTATTATTAACCAAAATTGATCAATAATCTAAATGCCCACAAAAAATTAACATCGAGAAATCAAACCGATATGTATATGTTGCCTGTTTATTTTAGAAGAAGCCATTGAAAGAGGCAAATCCAAGAGGAATCCTTTTTCGACCTGTTGAAAGCAGGGTTACAATCGTACTTGAGAAATCAAACCGATAGATATGAAGATCATGTACTAACCTGTATTTTCCATGCCAAATCAACGATGTCGCAATATAGTTTAGGTTAAAATTTTGAAATCAAACTCCGTATAAGATTTGAATGATTATAGCATAGTTTTGGTCGATGTCAAAATATGAGATGTGAATTTGAATTTTGAAACAAATGAGTCGTGCTGGGTAAGATTACAAAGATATGAAAAGATTTGATATTAATTGATTGGGTTGTATTATACGGATCCGGGTCAAGTAATATCCAACAAATATGTTTGTAGTGTAAAATATAATAGGAGATGAGATGGGTAATATCCATGAGAAAATGGGTAATAAAGTTGGGTAAAAAAATATGGAGCCGGGTCAAGTACTGTGAAAAAAACAAAGGAAAACCCATTGGATAGTATCCATGGGATATGGGCATATTTTGGAATTAAGATATATAGATATAGATTCTTCAATTGATGTGTCAGGTGGAAGATGTCCGGCCATCTTGTAGTTGACCCATGGTCCAGAGGATCCCGCGGATTTGGCTTTGTGACAATGTCGAGTGTAGAGAGGAGGCTGAGCGTTGCATCAAGTACCTAGACTGATCTGTGCTTGAAGGTCGTGTCATTATGGTGGAGAATGTATAAAATTTTAATTTATCTTCGTGTGATTGCTTCTAAAATGCCATTCTTTTTGCCTGTTGTTACTGGAAATTGTATGTGACGTGATTTGTTAATTACCTATGCATCTATCTGTATCTTGAGTTTTAAAGTTTTTTGTGCATGAAGTGTTTTTGGCAGCAGGCCGGGTAACTGAATGAGCAGCTCTTCATCAAAGTTCAAACTAACAAATCAAATCAAACTACAGCAAATATCAGACTTTTAGAGGGTTGTATGCCCTGCATTTCTCTCTTATGCAATTTAACATTGCGTCATTTAATTATATGATTTGCCATCTGATAAATACTAACATGTCATCATCCATAACCATATATCAAATAGTCATGAGGATTTTACGGTAACCACATGGCTACCATATGTATTCTTCCAGGCCAAAAGGCGGAGGGGTCGTACACCAACTCCTGGGAGGTACCTTGGGCTGAGAGAAGTTCATGGTACATTTACCGTTATTATTGTTTCAATTAAGTCATGATTATTATTGTAAATGGAAGGCATCAATTTTAGTAGTTATACTTTATTTTCCTTTGTTAGGGCGTCGTCGATCTCCAAGTTATTCTCCTTATCACAGGAGCCGTTCATCTAGTTTCTCATCTGAACGGGATCACACTCCCCCCAGTACTACAGTAGGGGGCGGAGATCACACTCTTCTTACCATTACAGGCGAAGGGGATCGTACTCGCCCTACTAGAGGCGACATAGATCAGTCTCCTACTCACGATCTCGCTCTCCATACAGCAGATCCCCTGTTAGCAGATGTGGTTATTATAGGGATTATTCTCCTGATGATTGCTACTACAGGTCCCCGAGAGCGTATAGGTATGCGAGAAGCAGATATTCCTGCAGCATCTCTCCTAGGAACTCTTCGAGGAGGAGATACTCACCAAGTGTCTCCCCTAGCATGTCCCCTCCTAGAAGGAGAAGCTATTCATATAGGCATGGATATTCTCTGGACAGCTATTCATCTGGGAGCCGTAGTGTCAGTCCATCTTATGCATCCTCATACTCAAGGTCCCCCTCACCCTAAGTGTGAACCTTATATCTTTAGTAATGTAAGATCTACCATGAAGATTTAGGATCTTCAGTCTGGTAGTGGAAAATGGTGTTCCTTGTTAAATAAGGTTGTAACTTGTATGGACATGCTTGACTTTCTACTATGGGGTGCTTATATATCTATAACCTTTATTAATAAGCGAAACATCCTTTTAAGGGTATCACTTTTTGGTTCGCACTATATTTTGGTTTCACCCTTTTTGGTTCGAACTATATTTTGGTTTCACCCCTACAATCCTATTTCTACTATAATTCTGTTTCCATGTTATTTTTTAATAAAATAGAAATCATATTATAATTATAATTCTTTTATTACAACTTTAAATAAAAAATTATTTTCACCCATAGAATCATATTTCCCTTATATTCTATGTTATTTTTTAAAGAAAATTATAAAATTGAAATCCTATTATTATTATAATACAATTTTTTTTACCATAATTTAGAATAAAAAAATAATACGATCAATTCTCCGAAAGATTTTTCAAGGAGAACAACTAGAACATGTTTCTATACAATACTATAGAACAATTTTTCCTACGATTATATGTTATTTTTTTAAAAAAAAAAACATAATAAAATTGAAATCTTATTATTATTATAATTCTTATATTGTATTAGCAATTTTTTATTATAAGTTTAGATAAAAAAAAGATTACGATCAATTATCTTAATAATTTTGCAATGAAAACAACTTAAACGTGTTTCCATGCACTTCTATTAAACAATCTAAGTTTATAGTTTGTTAATCGTAATTTTTTTATTATAACTTTAGAATAAAAAAATATTACGATCAATTATCTTAAATATTTTTCAATGAAAACAACTGAAACGTGTTTTCATACATTTCTATTAAACAATCTAAGTTTATAGTCTGTTAATCGTATAAATTTTTTTATGCAAATAACATAGTTCTTTTTATAATTTTATAATATTTTTATAAATATTTAATTAAATCAAAAATTAGTAATTAATTAATATAAATCCCCGAGCCCGTGCTTCACACGGGTTATCATCTAGTATTTAATAACAGGAGGTTATGCTTACTATTGGTGTTCGTTATTTGTTATAGTCTCGCTTTATAGAATCACTTTCACTTATAAATTACAGTTATTATACGAAATTGCTTTTAGTATAGAACTGTTAATAGATTGTGGTTTGGGTTTCTACAGTAACAAATTTATGGATATATACGATGATATGAAAAAATGGTTATACGTGTTGCTTATGTTGCGTGTGCTAGTTAGATTATCTGGTGATCAATGTTTTCGAAAGTTAGCTAGAGCAAGTTCAGGGTGTGTTACTGTGTTATATCTTGTTCTATTGAAAATCATATTTTCGGGATTGATGTATATTATTTAACATAATTCAAAACTAGGTAACAAAGCCGCGCTACGCGCGGCACGAAAATATTTTTAAAAATTATACACATAACATTATTGTTTGTTAAATTTTATTATTTGAAAGTTAATATGTTAAATTAAAAATTATGTGAAATGTAATTAAATTTGAATGTTTAAAAATTAAAGAGAAAAGAATTAGGTAAAAAAAACATGTTTCAGTTAAATTCTTGAATATTAATAATAATAATAATTTTGAAGATATTGACGAACCTATTTTGTTGCATAAAAAATGCTTTTGAAATCCAATATTGACAAACATTTGCAAAGTTTGACATTGAATAAGTAAAAATAACATTTGTGAATCTTTTCTATTGTCGATGACATCATAAAAGACGTGATTGCTTAATTTGTTATTAAATTATTTGTTAGTAAGATTGATTGTACGATTAGAATGTAAATGTGATGAGAGGTGTGATTGATTTCACTTGTCGATATATTTGGTTTTATGACGAAAAAAACAGAATTCAAATGCATATTGTAAGCCATGCTTCATGTTTTTTTGGATTGATCCGACACTCGTATCTCTACATTTAATTAATTTTTCAGAGCATTTTATAAGAAATGTTTTGTTTGTAACATGAAAATTAAATTCATGAACACATCAAACTGATACTCACATATTCTAATATTCTTTTATTAAATTTTATAATAAATTTGTACATATAATTGTTTTTAAAACCGATGCTCGTTTTATAACACCCTTACTTAATGCTCAAAAAGTGAGAATTTGTTTAAAATAGCAAAAATCAACTACACCTTTTACTTTTTTCCATACCAAACTACAATGTCAACATAATTTCTATAATAAAAATTTGCAAATATTAAATATAACTAATTAACGATTTTAAACACCGTCTCCCATCTCATAACATACATGCATGATTAATTGATTAGTAATAGTATAAGAATGTGTTTAATTAGAATATTAATTTTTCCAACACAAAATAATCAAACAACGAATGAGTGATTTTTTTATTGATTTAATTGACGAAAAAAGGGTCGACTTGATTTAATTTAATCGAGTTGCTCATACCCTGTGTATAATTTGTTCAGGTATAAATGTAAATTCTACGATATTACTTTTATTTAAATTGTGGATGTTAATCGAAAAATATATATACTTATGTATCTTATCATGATTCTCACGATCATTGATTACGAATTTATCGAAAAGTTAAAATTGTCTATTAATTATTGCCAAAAAAATTGCAATGATTTTGAATAAGGATTAGAAATGACGATAAAATTTTATTTAAATTTATTGTTTTACCTTAAAATAATGGTATTTTTATATAAATCATTAATATTTTATAACAAAATAATAATAATAATAATGTTCTAATAAAATTGTTCAACTTTTATTTTAAATATGAAATAAAGTGTATTTAATATATATTTAATAGGTATAATTAATTATAAATTAAATGCAAGAAAATAATTTTAATAAAAAATAAAAATGTGAAAATTCAAGAAAAATATTTTGAAAGCTTCTGAGTGCAAGTCTCTCCAGTTTCCTGCTATTATAATAAATTTTTATATAAAAGTACTGTAATAGATAAATTAATTTCTATTATTCTTAAAAATTGATTGGTCTCTTATGAATTTTCTATTAAAAATTAATTTAAAAATAATTTACATGAATTATTAATTGGAAAAATATTTTCATTATATATATCTAAAATTTTGATAATCTTAAAAACATCACAAACATATAAAAATAAAAATTACAATATGAACGTAATATTTACAATCAAAAGTTACAAATATTGAATACAACTTAATAACGTTTTTTAAAACCGACACCCCTCTCATAATATACATGTTCATAATAGTTTAAGAATTTATTTAATTTGAATATTAATTTATTTTGACACAATATAATGAAACAATGGGCATATAATATTTTTATCAATTTAATCTTCCGATAAAATGGTTGAGTTTGTTCAATTTAATTAGTTTGGTCATAACTCATGTGTGTATGCGCATGATTTGTTTACAAATTTCAGATATTAAGTAAAGATCCATGTAATTCCATAATTTACTACGATTCCACAATCATTGATAATAAAGATTATTTGAGAAGTTGGTTAATAATGTTTTTTAAAACCGCCCTCTCATAATATACATATTCAATAATAGTAGAAGAATTTGTTTAATTACAATAAAAAATTATTTCAACACAATATAACGAAATAATGGGTGTATAGCTTTTTTTTATCAATTTTAACTCCCGATAAATGACTGAATTTGTTAAATTTAATCAATTTGAAACTCATGTATTATTTATTCATGTGCAAAATTGAAAATCTATTTGTACGTACTGTTTGTATACAATTCCAGATATTAAATAAATATCTTGTACTTCCATAATTTATTACGATTTTCACAATTATTGATAATAAAAATTGCTTGAGAAGTTAAGGTCGTGTACCCTATAATCATCCGAAAAGAAATTATAGTGATCTTGAATAGGGAATAAAAAATAACGCAATATAAACAATTGTTATTCGTCATTTTAACTAAAAATAAACATAACTATATATAATTAATATTGAAAAAATAACTATAATGTTCAACTAAAGTTTGCTAATTTTTAAACAAATTAAATAGAGTAAATTTAATATACGTTTAATAGGTGTAATTAATGACTAATTAAAATGTCATTAATAGCTATTTAATGCAAGAAAATAATTTTAATAAAAAAAAATCAAAAAAACGAAAATTCAAGAAAAATACCTTGAACTGTTCTGTTGCATTTCCGATCTCCAGGAATTATAATATATACTATGCAATTTTGCCGCGCTTCGCGCGGCTAACAAATTTTTATTGTTAAGTACTAAAAATTAATTCATATTTTAAAATTTTCCTTAAAAAGTAATTTAAAACGGGTGTATGAATTATTATTTGGAATAATACTCTCATTATATATCAAAATTTTTTAATAATCTTGAAAATATCATAAATATTAAAAGTAGCCATTACAATAATGAATATAACTAAATAACGTTTTGAAAACCGACACCCCTATCATAACATACATGCTCAATAGTAGCATAAGCATTTATATAATTAGATGATTTAATCGTAAGAGTATGACCTCAACTAGTTTTTTTTTTTTTACACAAAAATGACCAAAATATTTTTTTAAGTAGATGCTTGCATTTCGTCTAAATTAGTCTAAATATAGCTGTTAATTTTTGGGTCATTTTTGTGTTAAAAAAACATTGTTCAACCATCATATTGTAATTAAATCATAAACTGAATACATTCATCTGTTTTTAAAAATATTTAGGTCATCACATTGTCTATTTTTATATTTGGACCATTTTTGTGCAAAAAAAAAAATAATTGAGCTCATCCTCCTGCAATTAAGTCTAATTGGAATAGTAATTTATTATGACACAATATAATGAAACAACATGTGTATAACATTTTTATCAACTTAATCGGTCAATAAAATGGTTGAGTTTATTATGTAAAAAACAAAAATTTGTCAATATTATTTTATACAAATTATAGATTTTAACCAAAAGATTATACTTTCATAACTTATAAAGATTTTCACAATTATTGATTAAAAATTGCTTTAGAAGTTAAGAGATCATTTGTCCTATAATCGTCCGAAAAAAGTTTTCAAAAATCTTCAACATGTAATAAAAAATGGTGCAATGCGAACAATTTTAAGTCGTTAATTTACATGAAAATAATCATAATTTTATACACATAATTAATATTTTAAATTTGAATAGTAATGATAATGCTCAAATAAACTTTGTCAATCTTTTATATAAATAATATGAAGTAAATTTATTATATACATACATATATATATATATATATATATATATATATATACATATATATATATACATATATATGTATTCATAAGTGTAATTAATGATTATTAAGATGTCATTAATATGTCATTAAGATGCTACTTAATGCAAAAAAGAATTTAATAAAAAAATAAAAAAAGTGAGAATTCAAAAAAAATATTTTAAACGTTTCTGGTGCATTTCCGATCTCCTGGCATTATAATATATATAGATAGATAGATATGATATGCTAAATATTGTGCTAAAAATCATAATGCTTTAATTTATTCTAAATATAGATTAAAAAATAGATGGAGTTATAATTTGATACACCATCAAAATGGAAAGAAAGTGGATAGAATAGTGATATCATTTTTTTCATTCAGCCTACAATAAAATCTTTATAAATTAATATAGTTGAGACCAGAAAATTCTACTAATATGGAGAGGTATTAATTCATCGATAAATTAAAAATTATTAATTTATAGAGAATTTTAATTCGACATTAAACCAAATTAACTTTTAATTATATAAATTTATAAAGAATTTTGAACATTTATGTTTATACTTAATTCAGTTAAGTCAATGTATGATAGTTTACAAATTCAATGGGTATTGGCGAGATTAGAGTAAACATTCATGTATATTTATATGATATCAAAGGTGGCACAAGTACATTTTTGGAGTGTTGCATTTAAAAAAAAACAATTAAGACATAAAAAATATTGATTAATAACTTTGTGATTGATTAATAATTTTGTAATGCTTTACAAAACCGTCACATTCGAACTTCTGGATGCTAAGAAGGTTAGGGATGAGTTTCATGTATATTTAGACTTTAAGAACCTAGAATCATATTTTAGAAAAGTGTAAAAAATATATTTCTATGATTATAAAGGAATTATTAATTTATAATGTTATTGGGACCAAATATATATATAGAGTTTTTAAAAAAAATATTATCTTATTATCTTATCGAAATTGATCATTTTTTAAATGTCCCAAGTTGGGACCGTAGGAAATTATTAACTTAGAGAGTTTATTAATTCATAGAGTATTAATTTAGCGAGGTTTTATGTAATAAAAAAACATGAGTGCACATCTATTTTAAAATAAAATTTAGAACAATACATTGAAAATATGGTGTCATTTTAGCAAAAAATCACTTTTTGATAATAAATTATGTTAAATCTATTATATTATTAATAGCACAAAGGGGGTTTTGGAAATTAATTGGAAATTAATTTGTTTTTATGTCAAAAATTCTTTATAAATTAATAATTATTAATTTATCGATTAATTAATACCTCTATAAATTAATAGAATTTTTCGGTCCCGACTATATTAATTTATAGAGGCTTTACTGTATATTTTACAGTATATATTAATGAATATAAAATATTTTTAGAAATAACATTATTCATATAAAATTTGTTAAATACTTTAATAGTTATAAAAATAATTAATCATCTCAATAAAAATATCTTTATTATTTTTGATTAGTTATTCATTTTTTTGGCATATTCTTAATTTTTATAAAAAAATTCTTGATTATTTTTATCAAAAGCATTTAGTTTTCAAATAAAATAGACTTGATATTTTCATAAAAAAACTTTACAAAATATTTTCAAATTAAAATTATTCAAAAAAATCATCATTTTCATTCTTATTTAATTTAATGTTTTTGATATAACAAATAAATTCATTTCACAATTTTTTTAATGTTTTATGTAAAGTGTTATTTATTGTGTGAATTATTTTTAATCCATATATACAATTTTTCTAATTAAAAAACGTAAAAAATTTAAATTTATCAATTTTAAAATTATTGAAAAATAAATTACTTTCAAAAAAATACCATTCACTCCAATTCAAATTCCAAAAAAATAAGTAAATCATTTTTTAAGAATTTTTATCACTTTTATGTCCAATGATTATTAAATTTATATTTTAATCAACCATAAACAACATCTACGCCAACACTTATCATGTCTACGCTAACACAAATACTTGGTGTTGTAATATGTAATGTTGAAAATAGCTACGACATCACTTTTTCAGATGCCAACACAATGAAAAAATGTTGTGTAAAGTCATCTATGGCGTAGTGATTCTATAACAATCACTACTATTTCATTCCTTTTTCTTTCTTCTTCTGACCGATGGATTTGAGCTTACCCTGTTCTTTTCGCATGGCTATAATTCTCCACAAGCAACCTAAGCTTGCGAAAATGATACTACATGCATAACCATAATTTCATGCCTCACTACATCTTCTTAATTTTTGTACACCAAAGCTAATCTGATAACAGAAAAAAAGTTCAAGAATCTCTTTTAAAATATATAAATTGATTACAACGAATGACAATTCATAACAAAGTTCTACGGTAGAAGTCAAAATAAGTCTAGCAATACAATCAGAAATGAAATACAATCAGAAATGAAATACAATCAAACCAGGAATAATTTTAAATGGAACTGAATTAGATGAAGCAATGTAAAACCAAAAGAATTGAAGTGTAACCAGAAAGGACATAATCTCTCACTCATTGCAACTTCAGAGATGCGGAGAAACTAGACTCTCAGCATAAGGATACACCTTAGGGTCTACAAATAACAGATCCTTAAATGTCTTCTCCGTTGGGTTGTATAATACAACAACTCTATCCAAATTCAGCATGATATCACCATTCTTAGATATGCAGATCAATTTTAGATACGAATCAGGTTTTATTAGCTGATCATCAAATGGGACGGTGAACAATTATGTTCACTGCATTTCCTTCATTATCCATAAATCAGCACAAGCATCTTCAAGTTGACAAAGTACATAAAGATTTTTGCCAAAAGTGCCCAAGGTCCAATTGTATACACTATATCCAAAGTTGGCATCAACACTTCCCGCCACGTCTCTGTTTTTATATCAAGTGACACGATAATCTTCTTTTGGATCTGAGGAGTAATACTCCAGTATATAGATCCATTTGCGAAATTCCTATCATCGAAACCTGGTGAAGAAAAACAAGAACATACTAACCTAAAAGGAAAATCCCCGATCATTCTCCAACAATCGCTTTTTAAGCTATAAACGTAGAGTTTATATTCTTATTGAGTACAAGAGTAATCACATCTATTATAATCAGGCTTGGCATGAGAGATAGCAAATACTTTATAATCATCATTCGGTTCATCATAACAAAACCCATACTTCGTCTCCGGAATAAAACAGATCCAATCAAGTTCAGGAAGGTGTTTTAATTTTTTTAGTGGATGGATTCCACAAGATTAACTGATTATCCGCAAACCAATCTTTTCCAACAAGCAACCCATTACAATTACCCACTATACTAATACAAGGACCATCACACCAAAAGGTCTGAGTAAAGGGCTCATGAAGCAAAGAATATACGGAACAAGTCGAGAGTGATGGAAGGTCGAAATCAGATGGGTAGTCATATTCAATCTCATAATCCAAGTCACCTAGCATGAGATGGTGGTGAGTAAAGTGAGGGTCGTTGGTTGAAACAGAAAGTTGAGTTTTGACAAAATCGGTACTCGAAACAAGAGACAACAATGATTTGCAAACTGATTTTAATATCAAAAGAGTCTCCACCGGAAGCCTTAAGAATATGTTGTACAAAATTTCTTGTGGTTGGCTTAGGTGTCTGTCATCAGGGTTTGGAGTTTCGAGAGTTGCCATCGATTTCACCTCTAATCAGATAACTTCTCTACCAAGAAAAATTTAATGTTCAGTAATAAAATACAGGTTCCTCAATTATATTTATATTCAACCTATTCGAAACCCTATTTATAATAACACCAGGGAACAAATTAATCTGATCCGAACCTAACCTCAATTTGGTCGACTGAAAATCTACCCGGTTGAATTAATGCAGTCAGTGGAGGGGATAGAATAGGGGAGGCAGTGTTTAGGGTCGGAGAAAAAGAAAAAGTTGGAGAATAACTGTGGTATGTTGTTTAGTTACAATACTAGCTTTAATATAGTAGAAAAAGTAATCTCATGCAGTACGTTTTTTGTTTTTTCTTATTAGGTTAGATATTATATAGTTTAAACATGTTAGTATCATGCAGGTTAGATGTGATATAGTTGAAACATGTTAGTATCGTACTTCTGTAATAAAAATTTTAAATCTTTTTTCTCATGTTTTTTATGTTGCTTGATGTGTAATTTGTGGTCTTCAATTTTGTTTTAAATTAGAATTTGTTGTGTGGGATGTATTTTGTTAAGTTTTGTTGTCATTTCCAATCATTTTATGTTTTTTACCTTTTAATCTTTTTTAAATATTTTCTTTATAGAATTTTTGTTGATTGTGTGGTTAATTGTATTTTTGTTTTTGTTTTTTTTATATTTTTTAATGATTTTTTGCAAATTATATATATTTGAACATTTAGCCTAACATATATTTACAACTTTGAAGTTATAATTGAAGTATGAAAAAAAATATTACAACTTTGAAGTTAGTATTGAAGTATGAAAAGTTACCGTATGTGCTGACACCACACATAGATTAGCCATCCCGACAACTGGTTTTTTTGGATTATTATCCAAAATGCGCATCCCAGAGATTTTGCTCTCAATTTCAGGACGTTTTGACTGTATCATCGCTATAAACTGCAAAAGATTTGAACTTATGTACACAATAAATAATAATTCAAAATGATGCAGATCAAAATTTGTAATGATAAGGACTGAGTGATTACCTTTTTATCGGTTTCTTCTATAATTTCCATATGACGTGGAGGAAGCTAGAGATATTACAGTTTGCGATCATTTCTCTAGAGCTTCAGGAAGGACAATGTGATTTGTATAAGCAATTGTCCTAGGTAAACACGCCCATTGTTACTTAGATTCTTTGACACTGATGCATTATAAAACACCATAGAGTTGCACGGAACAAAAGTCAAACATTAAGCTCATATGATTAGTGAAAAACTCAATAATTCACCAAAAAGGAGAGAAGAAAGAAGCTGAACTGTACTTTATTGTTACTTCCAATGCCTCATTCCCACCCAAGTCCTTCATCATCCATTAATATTATCATTAGCTCAGGTAATGCAAGAGTTGGGTGTGTATCATTGAGTTGCACAGCAACCTTGCTAGGGAATTCGGACCATGGTCGCAGAGATCCATCTTTTCTCTCCTTGAATCTGAAAATTATGTCCTGAAAAGGATTCCAGAATTATATACAGTATGACAAATAACGATTTCTACACAGTTTACCCAAGTGAACATAATTATGCAGCAGTGAAGTGGTCATATTTGTGAACATAATATGACCACTTGCTTAGGGCATTGAAGTGATCATATTTGTAGAATAAACTTGATAAAGATAAAAATTATGCTTTTTTATAGCTATAATTTGGGCACTTGCTCCCTGTCCTACATGATAGTATGTGTATGTCCCTTCCACTAAGTGAAGTGCATACGACATTGTTTTCATATTTATCGCTACTGGATTATATATTTGCCACCATAAGTACAAGTTATCTATTCCTGCATAACAGATCCTTTAAAATAAGGAACAGAGGATATATTAATCTCTCTATCTCAGCAAATAAGTACATACCCCTCTTATGCTATACTTGATTATTCTATAACAATCACTACTATTTCATTCCTTTTTTCTTTCTTCTTCTGACCGATGGATTTGAGCTTACCCTGTTCTTTTCGCATGGCTATAATTCTCCACAAGCAACCTAAGCTTGCGAAAATGATACTACATGCATATCCATAATTTCATGCCTCACTACATCACTTCTTAATTTTTGTACACCAAAGCTAATCCGATAACAGAAAAAAAGTTCAAGAATCTCTTTTAAAATATATAAACTGATTACAACGAATGACAATTCATATATTTAACAAAGTATTACGGTAGAAGTCAAAATAAGTCTAGCAATAGAATCAGAAATGAAATACAATCAAACCGGGAATAATTTTAAATGGAACTGAATCAGATGAAGCAATGTAAAACCAAAAAAATTGAAGTGTAACCAGAAAGGACCTAATCTCCCACTCATTACAACTTCAGAGAAACTAGACTCTCATCCTAAAGATACACTTTAAGGTCTACAAATTGTCCGGTAACAGATCCTTGAGTGTCTTTTCCGTTGGGTTGTATAATACAACAACTCTATCCAAATTCAGCATGATATCACCATTCTTAGATATGCAGATCGGTTTTAGATACGAATCAGGTTTTATTAGCTGATCAACATATGGGACGGTGAACAATTTTGTCTACTGCATTTCCTTCATTATCCATAAATCAGCATAAGCATCTTCAAATTGACAAAGTACATAAAGACTTTTGCCAAAAGTGCACAAGGTCCAATTGTATACACCATCTCCAAAGTTTAGCACCAACACTTCCCGCCACGTCTCTGTTTTTATATCAAGAGACGCGATTGATGTGCTAAAAATATGACAATTAATATCGCAAGCGCACGATCTCGTTTTAGTATTTTAAGATTCGATCCACAGGGAATAATTTTTATTTTCGCGACCATTAATTTTTAACTTAATCGAATTAGACAAATTTGATTTTTGAAAAGATTTTGAATTATCTAATTAATTCCTAAAAAGAATTGTTAGTTACAGAGGCATGCCTGTACACATCTAATAACAAGCCTAATTGTTTGTAATGCTTTGCATTACTTACATGACCTCTTAACTGAGGGAACCTCTAGTTGTAGAGTTTCTGTTTGTATTGTACTTGTAGTAGGCATCAAATCCTAGTTGTGTAACTGTACAAATAGAGTCTAGAATAATGCTTGAAAGAAGTTCCAAGGTTCATGCCTCATGCAAGGAGTTAAAGAATGTCAAATAATCACAGTTGGGATTTGAAGAAATAAAGAAATTTGCCTAAGTACCAATTCGAGAAGTATATTTGTCTATTCGAGAAGTCAGAGATTCGATATCTCAAGACACTATTCGATATCTCTGAATACGCTGTTCGATATCTCATTCGATATCTCAGGGATTCGATATGTCCACTACTCTATTCGAGAACTCAAGAAGTCAACAAGTCAAGATGGTATTCGAGTTCTCAAAGAGTCAACAAGTCAAAGTTCCATTCGATATCTCAAGGACTCAGAAAGATATTCGACAACTCGAGGATTCGATAAGTCAAATGCTCTATTCGACAACTTAAGGAATCCTGATGGAAAAGAGCTATTCGAGAAGTGGTTCGATATGTCATTATAACAGTATTCGAGAACTCAGAGTTATCGATCAAGTCAATTCTAGTTCTCGAATCACTTACTTAGTCACTTCTCGAATACATTCTTGGAGACAAAATACTGAAGAAATTGTACAAGTTAGAAACCTGCAACAAGCCAATACACTTTATGGACCACAATCTGTAACGTGCTCTGGAAAGCCTACAAGGAAGCTTGGAGAGATATAGAAGAGACAAGGAGCTAAAGAAGTGGATCTAAACAGGCTTTGCAAAGTCAAATCTGTAACCGTTTGGACATTTACTCAAAAAGGATAGACAGACTAGAAAGTAATTTGTTTAGCTACCTTATTTGCAGTAAGTAGGCTGTATCCATGTTCTATAAGGACACAGCCTCACTTCAATAACTTAGTAACTTTGGTGAGTCAAGTTTTTCATACATTGTAAGCCATATCTCTCTGAGAAAAACAAAGCTGAGAATACTACCATTTGTATTCACAGATTGTAGCAACCTTTATCTAATAATACATTAGATTAAAGTGATATTGTGTCTTGTGTTGTTTATTTATCCGCACCTTCACTTCTACACACACAGGCACTTATCTGCTACATAGACTCAATCCAAGAAAAGTTCAAGAATCCATTCACCCCCCCTCTGTATTCTTTTACCGTATTCAATACTCAACAAGTGGTATCAGAGCGGGCTGTTTATTCAAAAACAGAGAAACGATCATGAGTTCGAATACACCAAAGACTACAGGAACGGTTAAGGTCCCTAAGTTTGACAAAGAAAACTTCAACCTCTGGAAGATAAAGATGATGTTGTTCATTAAAGCTTCTCATCCCTTGTATCCTGAGATTCTCAAGAATGGTCCTTTTGTTCCACAACAAGAGATACCAGAGAAGACTGTTGGAACCATAACTATCCCAAGAGCTTATGAGGCCAAGGATCCATCAAAGTGGACAGAGTCAGAAAGGGAGAAGGTTGCTCTTGACAGCCACCTCATGTTGCTTATCATTGATTCCATGGACATGTCAATGTTTGCAAACATTGCATCATGCACGTTTGCTAAAGAGATGTGGGATCATATTGAGGTGTTGTGTGAAGGGACTGATGAGGTTAAGGAAAACAGGAAACAGATACTGGTCACACAGTATGAAGCTTTCATGGCACAGTCCAAGGAAATCATCACTGAAATGTTTGAAAGGTTTCACAAGCTAGTTACTGAGTTGCAGATGAATGGAAAGGTTTACAGCACCAAGGAGATAAATATGAAATTTCTGTTGTCTTCACCAAATCATCTGGAGCAAAGAGTCATTTCTCTAAGAGAGAGAGATTTGAACAAAGTCACCTATGATGTGCTCTATGGAGTCCTAAAGACTCATGAACTTGAGTTGCTGATCAGAAAAGGGCTATCCAAGCCAACCAAGGTAGGATGATAAACACATCATGTGCCTTGATTGTCAACAAATCCATTCTGGACCTAGAAGCATCTACAAGCCAACTAAGGATAGAGGAGGTGGCAGATGATGAAGAAACTGAAGCTGGGGTAAGTGAACCTGTTGAGGAAAAGGAGGAAGAAGAAGAAGAGTTTTACACTCTGGAAGAACTTGATGGGATGGAAAATACCTCATATGCCTTCATGGCCAGAAAATTTCCAAACATCAGATTTAAAAGAAATCAACCCTTCAAACCCAAAACTCAAAACCATTCAGCCAACAAGAACAAGGCACCTGTGAAACCAAACAGAAATAAGTTCAAAACCGGTTATGTGGATAGGTCATCTGTAAGGTGTTATAGATGCAATGACCTAGGGCATTTTGCCAGTGAATGCAAGAAGCCTAAAAAGAAGGATAGAGATTATCTTGAGCTAGAAGCTAAGTATGAGGCCCTTCTGAAAAAGCAGACACATGGTAAGGCCTACATAGCTGAAGGGAAGTGTTGGGATGATTCTGAGAGTGATGAAGAGGAACAAGAATTCTGCAACTATGCCTTGATGGCCAACTCCAAGGATGACTCATCTTCATCTGATTCTCAGGTACCATCTCTCACTACTATAGACATGTCTGTTTCTGAATACAAATGCATGATTGAACAATTATCTGTTGAAATGTTTAATATTCACACTAGTATGACTGCTGCTAATGAGGAGATTGCTAAACTGTCTACTAGAAATGAAATATTAACCAAAAAGAATGAGGAACTTGAGCTAACTACTATGCAAGTAGAAAACCTTAAGAAAGAAGTTGAATATTTGAAGAACAAGGTTTTATGTGCTAGTCAAGTAGAGAAGGCTCTTAGGGATGAATTAGCTGAGAATGAATTCAAACTAAAAACTTTCAAGAAATCATCTGGTTTAGTGCAATCCTACTGTGAGAAAATTGAAGCTAAACCCAAAGCAGCTATTGGACTTGACTATGACTCTCTCAAACAAAGGAATGGCTATGCTGTCATTGAAGAGGACACAGCTGTTCATGAGAAAGTGCCTCACATTTTGAGAAAAACTGAAAATCCAATTTTTAAGGAATCAACATTTGAAATTGATGAGGATGCCTTACTCATCAAGCAAATGTTGAATGATGAGGATGAGGCACAATCTAGTGAACAGCAAGCATCCTCTAAGGGTGAGAGTGTCAAGTCAAAGACCAAGAAACCAGTAGTTGATAGGCCAAGACCTAAGAAGTTTGTTAAGTTTGTCTCAGCTGGGAAGAGTGAATCAGAAAAGGAAGTGACTAAAAAGAAACAGAACAGAAATGGCATGTTAGGTCGAATACACAATAAGTAATCAAATACTGTATGAGTAACTTAACAAGAACACACTGTTTAACAATTAAAAACTGTTTGGAATTAATAATTCCTCTCTCAGTGATGTCAATATCACAGAGAGCTGCTTAGGTTACAATGGATGAATATCTCAATGTTCGACTACCCTTCTAGGGTTAACCTAACTGTATTTATAGAACATACAGCTTCATACAATCAGTAACTGATACTCCTAAAATCAAGCTATACAATTGATATCAATCACGATTGCTTCAGTCTTCCAAGTCAACTCAATCTCTTTGACAGCTTTCCAATCTCCAAAGATATTGCTTCCATATTTATCAATCTTCAAACACTGTTGACTCTTCAGACAATACCGCTACAGAGTTTAACAAACTCTGTTTGCGCTTCCAGTCAGTGTTTAATCAAACTCTGACTGCTTCCAGCTAAACTCTGTTTTCTGACTTTAGCTTCCAAACACTGTTCTCATCAATCATTTCTAACAATCTCCCCCAACTTGTCCATTTAGCAAGAATGTACAAGTTTTACAGTAAATGATGATGTCAAAACAAATACAAAGTTTACAATGTTTAACATACAAACAGAGTTTAAGCTATTACTTAACAAATTCTACAGAAAATAAGAAAATTCTTACAGACTTTAATCTCTAATCTCTTGAAGATCAGGCACTGTTCTGAGATAGTCTATAAGCAATCTTCTTTCAGCATTTTCAAGCTCTATCTGCATAGCTTCTTTGATTTCTCTCAACTGAGGATCATTCTCATCAGTTTGATAGATAGCAGCTCTAAGATCATAGATTTTGTTTCTTCTCATCTCATTCCCCAGCCTGATGTATTTCAATTCCTCAGACTTTACATTGAAATCCAGAACAGTAACTCCAAGATCTGTTTTCAGCTTTGTAGTCCCCTTCTCCATTTCTATCAAATTGCCATCCCAATTTCTGTATTTAGGAACATACTTACTGTTGATCTTCATTTGTCTTCTTGCAAGGTTCTGAATCATTCTTTGTCTGAGCACATTTGCAACTGACTGAGCTCTTTGATTTCTCACTCTGAAAATATACAGGACATATTCAAGTTCTTCAGCATATTTTAATTCGATATCCTTTTCAGAGACTTTAAATACTGTTCCATCAGCCATGAAATATAGCAAGAAATCCTTTTCTAGACTCTTCTGATATACAAGCTGTACTGACTCCAGTCTGTCTAAACTCTCTTGAGTGACACCACGACCTGGAACAGACAATGAAGAAGGATCTCTAGGACCAACATATTGCCTTTTATCTCTGTGTGAGCCTATGCCTTCTTTGTTGTATCCAACTTTACCAGATAGAGCTCTACCATCAGTAAAATCCATTGGAATTGTAGCTTCTAGTCTTGGATCATGAGGAGCACCTCTTTTAAATGTTGATTTCAACTGAGAAGACAATAATGGTGTGGTCACAACTTGTGCAGCAACAGAGGTTGTGTCTTCATTCTTCTGTACAACATGTGTATCAACAGAGGTTGTAACTATACTTTTCAGCTTTTGCTTAGTTTCTGCATCTGTTGGTTTTCTGAATACTTGCATTCTTTGATCTGTACCAACTGGTTCTTTGATTTGAATACCTTTAAGAACAGGCTTTGCAGCTTTAGCAACTTTCACATTCTTCTTTGCTTTTTCAGACTTTAGAGCTTTCAAATGCTTTTCTTGTAAACTCTTCTCTTCAGCTTTAGCATCTTCTATGGTCACTCCTTCTGCATTCTCTTCCATGAAAAGCTTAACAGCTAACTCCTCATCAGTCTTTGGGTTTGATATTAATTCCAAACTCTTGGTCTTTGAAGTACCTTGAGTTTCAGTGTTTATTCCAACAGACTGTGATTTAAAAGATTTGCCAGATCTCAGAGTTTGCCTTTCAGAGTTTAAACCCTTACTCTTATCACTTGCCCCTCCATCTCCAGCATCATCCTTTTGAGTCAGAGTTTGAGAAACTTTGCATTTAGACTTAGCAACTCTCTCCCCCTTTTTGACATCATCAGGAATTAGTATTGATGTAATGAGCTCTAAAGAGTTTGCAATGGAATCCACCTTAGCAGATAAAGCAGTCTGATTTTCTTCAACCTTTCCTAGCCTGGCAAAGAGAGTATCTTGAACTTTAGACAGCTGAACAGCTTTTATTTTAGACTCTCTTTCCATCTTCAATTCTCTTGACTGTATCTCAGTCTTTAAAGAAGCAATCTCTTGTTTGGTTTCAGCAAAATTTCCTTCCAGAGTCTTGACTTGTACCACAGTTGCCTTTAAACAGGATAAGATTTCTGGATTTGAAATTTGCTTTGCAGTTTGCTTAACAAACTCAGATGCTCTCCCTTTTGGAAAAATGCAGTCTTGTTTATACCAATTTTCAGCAGATTTAGCAAGATGCTCTACTTCAACAGCATGTGATGGATAAGGCTGAGCAAAAGGTGTATGTTTACTATCTGTCTGTGCAGGTGCACTCACAAAAGAGTCAGAGTTTGCACTACTGTCAGATTCATCTTCTGCACGTGCATCTTTAGCTTGAGCATCCTTTAAAGAACCACTGTGCTGAGCAGTGTCAGCCACAGTTTCTGCAATAACTTCTGCAACCTTTTCAATAATCACCTCATGTTGCACAGGCTCTGCAACAGAGTTTGCCTTAGTAGCTTCATCACCTTTGTCTTGAATTGGAGAAGATACCAGCTCTGTGTGTGATGCCACAGCTTCAGGAACATTTACTGCAGGCTCATCAGCTACACCAGGAGCTTCAACATGAACAACAGGTGAGACAGGATCAAGAATTGAATCATGAACAGCATGCAATGGTGAAAAACCATCTCTGTGATCCTCTTCTACAGGCATTTTATCCTCTGTAGGTATTTCAACATTAACATTATCCTCTGCAGGCATTTCAACCTCTGCAGGTATTTCAACTTTGTCATCCACAATATTCTCTGCAGGCATGTCAACCTTTGCAGGTACTTCAACATTCACTGTATCCTCAACAGTAGGTGTTTGCTGTGAAACCACCTCTGGAGCTTCAACAACATTCTCTGCATCTGAATCAGAAAGAATTAATCTCCTCTTCTTGATGGGCACTACAATCTCCTCTTCATCTTCACTTGAGCTCTCTTTGGGTGGTGAAAATGAAGGTCTGTTTGCATGTTGCTTCATTCTTCTAGTATAAACAGCTCCAGGTAATGTCTGTTTAGCCTTTGAACGTTTAGTGTTTAGGGCAGTGTGTTTCTTTCTCTTTGGCTTGGTTTTGGCTGGTTCAGTAGGTGCTGGCTCAGAGTGTAAGGTGTCAGTGTTTAATGGTTCAGTGTTTGAGGGTTCAGTGTTTAAGGGTTCAGAGTTTATTGGTGGAGAGTTTATTTGTGGAGAGTTTAAGGTATCAGGTTGTGGTTGATGAGATGTAGTAGGTACAGTGGTTGTGGGTGTTGATTCAGAGTTTATGGTTTCTAATGGTTCAGGCATGTGTTATGGTGATTGAGGGTCTTGTGGTTGGTTCATATAGTTCTGTAAGGCTAAAGGCATAAACAACTCAGGTATTTGCTGTTTAGTGACATCTTTGTTTGTCAAATCAGTAAACATTCTCTTAGCAACTTGAAAAGGCTGAATCACATCAGCTTCATCAATTGGAATGTTAGGCACACAGGCAGTAAATAGCAATTGACAAAAACGAGCAAAATAGACAGTAGTTGACTCAGACAAACGTTCTCCCAAGTTCATTAGTACTAGTCTACCAAAATCGAAGTTACCTCCATATAGTAGAGCATGACCAATTTGGAGAGTATCGAGAGGCAGTGCATCCCAGTTTGTTGTCTTCTTGCCAAAAGCCATTGTTATACAATCGAAGAAGAAACTCCATTCCTTTCTCAAACTTGGCCGTCTCAAAGACCCTATCTTGTTCAAGTTTCCCGCACATCCAATTTGCTCCAACATTGTCCTCAATCGATCATGACCAACAACACTGTAAGAAGAGTGTGTCTCAAAGTCCAGAGCATCCCTAACAGTAGTTGGAGTAATGATATACTCTGATTCTTCATGAGTGAAAATGATTGTTGGAGTGCCAGACTCTCCTCCATCATCATATTCAGAGTTTGTCCAGAAAGTAGCAATCTGTGAAGCAGATAGTGTTGGTGGTGCAGTTAGAGCCGTCCCTATCTCAGAATCGTTCAAGAAGTTTTGGAACAGATGAAACGCCTGTGGAGCATTTGCATTCTCCAATGGTGCTGCATAGTTACTAGGGAGAAAAGCTAACCCTGCTGCTTCAAACGCTTTAGTTGCCATTAGTAACAAGATACGAAGATATTCAGAGAAAAGATGTGTATGCACTGTAAGTGTTTATCAAAAAGTGAAGGAGAGAATAAGAGAAGTGTGAAAATGAATGAGTATGTAAGTAACTGTGAGTGGGTGAATGTGAATCGATATGGAGTGAGAGACTAAAGACGATTAGAGTAAAATTAAAACTCAATCGTTTATTTAGTAAAAGCGCGCAACTGTTGTAGAGTAGTGTGTGAGTGAGACACAATCATGGGACACGTGTCAAACAGCCAATGGATAACTTAATAATTACCGCTGTTATTCCTATAATCATGACACTTAGACACATTAACACTAATTAACAGTTGTCAACTACCCCAATTACTCCAAAATAGTCAAATCATCTCAATAAAACTTTACCTCAGAGTACTTAACACAACTCAACAGTGTTTATCAATTTTCCAACTTTATCACTGAAACCCTTTCAAAAATTGCACAGTTGTGAATATGAGTGTGTGTGAAGCAGAGTTTACTGAAATCAATTTTTAGAGCATCTAATATTTCATAAAATCCATAACAAACAGTTAATAAACACTGAATGCACAAACTCTCATATTAAACACTGATTGTTTGATGAATGCTAAACTCTGTAGTTACTGTAATACAGAAATCTGAAAACTTCTATTCCCTTTGATGTCCATGATTATCCAAGTAAGCACACAGTCTTTAAAGACAAAAAGATCAAGAGATAGAAATCAGAGCATCATTCAGTGAATAACAGTCATGAACTGTATAACCTCACAAACTCTCAAAGCACACAAGTGTTTACACTCACATTC
The DNA here is from genome assembly GCA_037693485.1 of Kitagawia praeruptora. Lineage (NCBI taxonomy): Eukaryota > Viridiplantae > Streptophyta > Magnoliopsida > Apiales > Apiaceae > Kitagawia > Kitagawia praeruptora. Next base: position 15,968,210 of record CM075347.1, read on the forward strand.
AATCAGAAATAGCAGAGTCTACCATATGCTTGAATGTCCACCAATTCTACACTACTTTGAGTACATGTATTCACAAATCAAAAGGACTTTATTCAGGGTTCAAATGGAGTAAGATCAAACAGATGAAAAGAGATGTTTTATTCATGAGTGACTTCAAGCTGAACATCTTAATAGAACAAAGTGTTCAGTCACAGTATATATTTGTACAAGATCAGTATATATGCTCTTTTTTTTTATTATTATTATTTTTTTTTATTTAGCATATATACTGGGTAAACTTTTTCTTTTCTTGAGAAACACTCATCTGTTTGAGAAAAAAAAAATATTTAACTGCTCTTAACACTTCAGAGTATAAGAAAAATGAGCAGTTAATAAGGCTCAAAGGGGTTTACTAAGGATGGAATTTATGAACAGTGTTTGTACAATGTTCAAAAGAATTTTGAACAGTGTTTGAAAGAATGGTAAATCCTATTGCCTTTATCATTTTCATGCACACACATATCATGTAATCTCAAACTGGTTTAATACAAGTTCTAGAGAAACATGCTACCTGATGAATATCACACAACAATAAATACTGATTGATAGAAAATGTATCAATCACTGATTTGGCTCAAACTCTCACAGGGTGTAAACATGAGTCTGAACTCACCAAACTAATCACTGACACATCTCAAGTTTTAAGATTTTCACAAGTACAAACAAGGAATCATCATGAACCATACCTTTGGAAACAGAACGTCACTTATCAGAGTTTAGAGTTCATCAATAACCAAAATTATTTATGAGAGGCAATGCACACAATATTCATAGACTCAGAGTTTAGGACTGAATAAACTAAGAGATGCTATAAATATGAAACAGTATCATGCTGTGTTGATTTTCTGCACAAAGTCTGATTAGATAGCAATGACTCAGAAAGAATCATGATTTATTTACTGAGAATCATGCTTCAGACATTTTTCTTCATTGGTGTTTTCATTCAGACAATAATCAATTCTGAATTCACTGAGTGTATCTAACATGTTAACAGTATTTAACAGACAGACATGCTGACAGAGTTTAAAAAGATTTAAGCATGAGCATGCAGAACAGAGTTTAATACTAATGTTCACATAGCACTTAACAATTTGTAAATCATGAGCAGTGAGTTTTTGAGTCTAACCAACATCTCTAGTCAAAACTAGAGACCATTCCTAGTTCATTGACCAGTCTTGTAAATGTGGCTTCACTCAATGGCTTGGTGAAGATATCTGCAAGTTGTTGTTCTGTAGACACAAAGTGAAGCTCAATGTTGCCTTCCTCTACATGCTCTCTGATGAAGTGATACCTTATGCTGATGTGCTTTGTCATTGAATGTTGTACTGGATTACCTGTCATTGCAATAGCACTTTGATTATCACAGTAAATAGGTATCTTGGTATACCTTAATCCATAATCCAGCAGTTGATTCTTCATCCATAAAATCTGTGCACAACAGCTACCAGCAGCAATATACTCTGCTTCAGCTGTAGATGTAGATATTGACTTCTGTTTCTTGCTATACCAGGAAACAAGTCTGTCACCCAGAAATTGACAACTTCCACTGGTGCTTTTTCTGTCTATCTTACATCCAGCAAAGTCTGCATCAGAGTAACCAAGAAGTTTAAACTCTGATTCCCTTGGATACCACAGCCCCAAAGTCATAGTGCCCTTGAGGTACTTGAATATCCTCTTTACTGCTTGTTGATGAGTGGATTTCGTAATCAACTTATGTGAGGTTTACAGGTAGTTGTATAGGCTAGCGATCAACTGTTCTACGAAAGGTTTGGGTTGTGTTTGTGGGGGTTGAGCTGAGCTCGAGGGTATCTCCAATAATCTCAGGTGCCTTTAGAGAAAACTAGAGAACTTAATGCGTCGTACCCTGAGGTGCCTACGTACCCTTGTATTTATAGGGATCAAGCTCACGTAGTTCTAGTATGATTTCGTCTCTTACTGGAATAGCTGCATTCGGTCATCTAATTCGTGTTGGACTCAGGTTCCTTTAGAGCCTTTCACGAACTAGTTTGGCTAAGTGGAGTAGAACTCGAGTTCGTACCCTACTTATGTTTCTCTCATTGGTTAGAGTTATTCTAGGATCATCTGCGCCCTAGAATCATACTCAGATACCAATTCGTTTATCTATTCTAGATGGCTTCTAGAACTTTCTGTTGGCAACTCGTAGGAACCTGGTGCTCAGGAACCTACATTTCAGGAGCCTGTTTCTCAGGGACCTCCTTATTTCGGGACATATCACTTAGGAACCTCCCTTTTGGTGTTAGTACCTGCACAAATAACAAACTAGTTAGACTGGATAACTTTTCATATGCTTTTATCATCTCTATGGCTGTTGTTATGCTAATTCGAACTCCTCGGCTGGGAGGAACCTGGTCTTCGAGTGTTCAGCTCAGCTTCCTGACCATTGGGGAACCTCCTGTTATTCGTACTTCTTTAGTCATTTCTTCTATTTGATCTTCCTGGCTCGTATCGGATCAATCTTCTAACTTGTATGGATCGGACCTTATTGATTAATGGGCCTAAATCTAGTCCATGGAGATTTTGGGCATAACAAGTACCCCCCGGTTCCTTGAAATCATGTAATGTGAAAGGAACCTATTTTAATTCTTCGATCAAAGGTTTAATGTTAACCCATCCTGGTAACTATATCTTGCTTCCGCATTGTATATCCAAGCCTATATGAGCTAACTCGGTATAGGAAACAGGACATAAAATATTTTCAGCTTGATATAATCTTGAGTAAGCTTCCTTTGTATTAAGGAACCTGTTACCTCGCTATTTTCTTCTTTCTTGCTCCAGCTCTCGGAATCTACTTTATGCTTGCATTCAACTTCTCAAGGAATCCAACTTGTCACTTAACTTCATGCCTCTTTAAATTTAATAAGTTAAAAGAGGATAATGGTTGGTTGTAGAAGATAATTCAAAATTTGAATTAAACTTATCACTTACCAAAGCTGTAGTTAATGTGTGAGTTCCCAAGGTTTACACGCTTCTCACGCGTGTACCTCTTCGTTTTTTTACCGCTCCAGTAATGTGCTGCCACGTGTATAGAGCTGTCTTGATTATATAAACAAATGAATGACTTCATCTTCATTTTTACCTTTACCAAATATTTTCTAAAACCCTTGGAGAGAAAAATAGGAGAAGTCCGACGGTCATCTGCTTAATCCAAACCTTCTATCGCCGTTTTCTTCAATCCAAGGTATGATTCTGAATCCTTTCTTTCTGTTTTGTCATAATCTCGATTGCATTTTTAACTATCTGATTACTTCGATCTTGCATGCTGTCTTTTATCTGATAAGTGTTTGTATATGGTTTTTATATGTCACACACACAACCATCCATAATACCTTCTCTACTGGTAGTTCCATCACCGATTTGTGGTTCCATCACTATGATTCTACTGAAAGCTTTTGACTGTTTGCTTGTCTTCTATCTTAATTTGTTTCGTATTCATGTCATATTTCATACCTATCTCGGTGAGTGTACACCCTCCATATAACTCTTAAAAAGAAACTTACTTGACATAATCAAAGTAGTTCAATCGTCTTAAAACCACAGGTCTCCCTTTAAGAATTCCAAAGTCTGACCTTTTTTCGTCTGTTTCTTGCAGATGTCTTCTGATTCAACACATTCTGACCACCTCTCTTCCGTAAAACCTGTTTTTGTCGCATCTGTAGGTAATAGAACTAGGTCTAGGGTCTTGATTCCCAACACTGGTGATCCTCAAGATATTTTGATGAAACCTCCAAATGCTATTGATCCCTTAAAGCCTTTAAGCTTAATCGATTTAGGAGATGACTGGTCTGATAATGAAGAGGTATCAAAACCTGAATTTGAACCTGAGTCCTTCCTAGAACCCGACTTTCAAAGTGAGATATCTGTAGAAAGAGAACCATTCAAACAAGAGATTGTCCCTTTTTGTGAAAAATCTGATTCTATCATGACCTCAGTTAAACTGGAAAGACTATTCGAGGAATGTCACCGCCCTGTCTGTAAGATAACAGTCCCAGAACCTGGTGAGAGAGCTCACAGGTTTGATTTGAAAATCCCAAAACAAGGTATCCCCCATGCTGTCATATCTGCCGCTTTCCTGAGGGTAGGTGTTTCCATGCCTCTTCATCCTTTCTTACGAGAGGTTCTTGACTTTTATCAATTAGCACCAATGCAACTCACCCCTAATTCTTATCGGTTAGCCATCAGCACTTTTATACTATATTCCAGCAAGTTTACAGTTCCTTTGACAGCCCCTGAATTGGGCTATTTCTTCAGACTGAAAGACACTGGAAGAAATTCTGGTTGTTTTTACCTTTCGGCCTGGCCTTGTCACCAGGGTCAGTGCATAAAAAATGTTAAGCAAAACTTTGAACAATGGTCGGAACAGTTTCTTTATTGCTATGACTGCCCCTACGTTAGATACGAGTTTAATTGTCGTCCCAATATCCCAAAGCAAACCGTTCTTACGGGAGTCTGCTTGGAAAGAGCAACTAAGATTTTGAAACTATCAGCCTCCACTAGAGATTGTCTGGTCTTGATGACCCCTGATAACTTGATGACTTTAGGCTTTATTCCTTCAACTTCTGGTAGGAGTTTCTTTATATTTGTGCAATTTCATTTGCTCACTTCATATATATGTCTCTAACCTTAACCTTCTAACTTATGCAGATATGGCTCCAAAAGTTCCTTCATTTATAAAGAGATCTAAAAACGTGGAAGAAATTTTCAAGGTTGAAGACAGTGTAAAGGAGGTTCCGCTTGATGCAACTCCAATTAACCAAGTTCCAACCCCTGTATCCGTCCAGACTCAACCATCAGGTTCTTCGAAACGCAAATTGGCTCAGACCACACTTGACTTATCAGGGAGCTCTCAGACTAGATCCATGAGGAAGAACAAAGCTGTGAAGACTGAACCTACCGCTGCTCAGAACCAGTTTAAGGACTTGATTGACACTCATGTTCCTGCTGAGACTATTACTGGCTGGTCGAAAATGGACTCTACTGAAGCTTTGGAAGCTATGAGGTTCTCTGCGGCCCAGAACGCCTTTTTTACTCTTAGATTCTGTGATGACTTTGCCTTGAAGATCCAATATGACCTCAGGTTACAAGGGGAAATCTCGAAGCTCAAAGAGGAGCTGGTTGCTAAAGAGGAGAGTGTGAATGTTGCCACTGCTGCGGTAAGGAGGGCTAAAGCTGTTGAAACCTCGTTGAAGAATAGCAAGGATGAACTTCAAGAACAGGTCAAGATCCTTAGGGACGAGAAACTGTCGATGTTGGAAAGAACCAATGAACTGGAAGCCCAAGTGGATGCCTTGAATGCTGCTGCTGAAGTTGTGAAGTCATCCATACTTATCAAGGAGAAGGCCAGATACGATGAAGGCTATGATGAAGGTATTAATGACTACATACGTTCCACATGGGAGAAGATGCCCAATATAGACTGGTCCCTCCTGGGTGAAGACGTGGTAGGGATGATCAAAGATTTTGAAGAGAAAGCTGCTGCTGCAACCTCTGTACCTCCCGTGAAAACGGTTGAGAGGTCTCCAGGTGCCAACCTTGAGACTGCAGAGGTTCCTGCTCCTGACGTTGTTCAGCCTATCCTTCCAACTCCTCCTGTTGCTGCTAAGGGTTCCAATGAAGTTCCTCCTTCGTAATTTCAACAAGATTCTTAAAAACTTTTGATAACTTTCAATGAGGTCGCGGGCTCCTCGTAACGCCTCGCAATATGTAACTTTAAATTTGATTTCCATGGCCTTCGTGCCATTAACTCTTATGTTGGTTTTCTGGGTCTCTGTACCCATAACTCTCTTTATGATATTTGCTTTTGCTGCATACTTTTCTTCTAAACCTTATGAAATACTATGCTGTTATGCCTTAGAGAATAATTCAGCTTCCTTATTCATATGGTCAAGCTTACGTGGGCTAACCCATTGTAAGAAACAGAACACATGCATATTTCCACTTGCTTATTCTCAAAACAAATGCAACAAATTACAGCTGAATTGTAAAACCTGGAACCTTTGTGCTTATACTTTGTACCGATAATCTAAACCGTAGCCTTCTTTAATAACTTCTTCTTCATCAATACCAGGTTCCTCGAGTATTAATCCTGCAAAATAAACATAAAACAAAAAAAACAGTTAACGTTAGTAAAAGCTTTCTCTTGTTTAATTCGGGTCATCTCTTGGAAAGGTTGCCTGCTTGGCTTCCAATCCTAATCTCTAGGTCCCAACATGCCTCGAGGCCTGTTGGTTCCTTTTTTCTCCTGGAGAGGTAACCTGCTGGGTTCCCAATCCTACTCTCTAGGTCCCAACATGCCTCGAGGCATGTTGGTTCCTTTTTATGCCTCGGGGCGATTCTAGGAACCTGTGTGCCGTTCTAGGAATCCACACAGATTCCTCTTCTCCATGTGTCAGGCTAGACATCTTATGAAGGTATATGCTAAGGATTTTATCCCTTCTTCCCATGTGCCAAAGGCGGTTCCACATGAGGGAGAGCTTATTAGGCCTCTCTTTAAGGTGCCTTTTGTCAGGACTTTAGATGCCTTTTGTCAGGACTTTAATTCACGTGCTCAAGGAACTTGAGGCTTTTGGCAACAATGTCGTGCTCAGTCAACTGAGGCTTTTCAATCTCATTTGCTCAGGAAGCTACCTGAAGCTTTTCTCGTGCCCAGGAAGCTACCTGGGACTTTTTCTCGATGCCCAGGAAACTACCTGGGGCTTTGCTCAATGCCCAGGAAGCTACCTGGGGCTTTGCTCAATGCCCAGGAAGCTACCTGGGGCTTTGCTCGATGCCCAGGAAGCTACCTGGGGCTTTGCTCGATGCCCAGGAAGCTACCTGGGGCTTTGCTCAATGCCCAGGAAGCTACCTGGGGCTTTGCTCAATGCCCAGGAAGCTACCTGGGGCTTTGCTCGATGCCCAGGAAGCTACCTGGGGCTTTTATCCTTTTCTCAACAATCTGTCCACAAGCTAATTTTGGTCAATCAATCGTAGTCTGCACATTCTGTCAATTCATATTCATACTTCATACATACTGTCAATGCTACAGGAACCTGTCAGCTTAGGTAACCTGCAAAATGCAACACAATGCTACAGGAACCTGTTAATCTAGGTAACCTGTTTCAAAAATTTCAAATTGGCATATGAAATATCAAATCATAGCATGTGCAATACTGTCTAAGTAGGAATACTACCCCCCAGTTCTTTTGGGTAATGATTATTACGTAAAAGAACTATTAAGGAGCTATAGCTGCAAATAATGCACTCAAAATATTCAACGTAGAGCTATACATCGCTCAATACTTAAAAAAAATTGTCTTGCAAGTAGGGAGGTTCACATCAAATACCCCCCGAGTACATGCATAATTAAATACTGAGATCAAAATGCTGGTCAGCTATAACTAATAAGCTGCCTTTATTCTTGGACTGAAAGAGCCTTACTTTTCCTAAGAAAAACGCATAAAAGAGTTACTGATAATACTTCTTGAGATGTTCTGCATTCCAAGCTCTCGGAATGAGGTTCCCATCCATATCCATCAAGTGGTAGGTTCCTTCCCAAATGGCTGACTTTATCTGGTAAGGCCCTTCCCAATTTGCTCCAAAAGCTCCATGTGCCAGAACCCTTCGAACTCTCTGTTGATATGCTGCTAACTTCACTTGTGAATCTGCTCTCAACTCTTCAACCATGTCCAAATACAGTCTATGATTGACCTCATTGCTCTCGGGATCAAAATACTTTCTTCTCAAGGAACCTGTTCCAACTTCCACAGGTACCATAGCTTCACAACCATAAGTGAGGATAAAAGGAGACTCACCAGTTGTAGTTCTAGGCGTGGTGTTATACGACCACAAGACTCCAGGAAGCTCCTCTGGCCAGCTTCCCTTCTTATCTTCAAGCCTTGTCTTCAAAGTGTGCTTGATAATCTTATTCACTGCTTCAGTCTGTCCATTACTCTGCGGATAATACACTGCTGAAAATGCTTTTTGGATTCCAAACTGCTCACACAATCCTCTAAGCTCTCTACTATCGAACTGCTTCCCATTGTCAGAAATCAGCTTCTGTGGAATGCCAAACCTGCATACAATAGCTCGAAACACAAATTCAGTCAATTTTGACGCTGTAATCTTAGCAAGTGGTTCTGCTTCCGCCCACTTTGTAAAGTAATCGACTGCGACCACTGCGTATTTCACTCCTCCTTTTCCTTTCGGGAGCTCTCCAATGAGGTCTATCCCCCAAACAGCGAATGGCCAGGGGCTAACAATCGGTTTAATAGGGGCTACAGGACGACTATCAAAATTTGCAAACCTCTGACAATTACTGCATGCCTGCACAAACTTCGTAGCATCTGCTTTGATGGTTGGCCAATAATATCCTTGTCGAAGGACTTTCATGGCTAGAGAATTACCCCCCGAGTGATTTCCACATACTCCTTCATGAATTTCCTCGAGGATATACTTGCATTGTTCTCCAGCTACACACTTGAGCAAAGGCTGATTGAATCCTCGCTTATACAGAACTCCATCATAAATTACATACCTGGCTGCTCGATACCTCAGCTTCCTGATATCACTTTGATTGGGAGGTAGCTCCCCTTTGTCCAGGTAACGATATATTGGGGTCATCCAGGAATCTTCAACTGGAAATTCAATGTCCATTACCTCTTCCTTGAAAACACTTGGTTGCTCCTGGATTTGAAGTGGAATTACCCCCAATAACGTGGATTCTCTTTGTGACCCTAACTTGGCCAATGCATCCGCTTTGGTATTCTTTCCTCGAGGTACCTGATCCAGCTTCACCTCTCTGAACCTTGCGATCAACTCCTGGGAGTATCTCAAATATAAGTCTGTTCTCGGCCCTCTCGCCTGAAAACCACCACGAATCTGCCAAACTACTAACATTGAATCACTAAACACCCTGATATTTTCTACTTTCATCTCCAAAGCCAACTTGAGTCCTGCAATCAATGCCTCATATTCTGCATCATTGTTCGTGGCTTTAAAAGCAAAATGAATCGAGCTATAGAGTTGGTGCCCTTCTGGACTAACTAATTCTATGCCTGCACCTGCTCCACCACTGTTAGCAGCTCCATCCACATACAGTGTCCACCAAGGTGCACAGTTGTCATTGTCTGCCTGTTTTTCCACCACTTCTTTTGGCCCCTCTTGGCCAGTAACCTCTACATGAGGTGGAAACTCGATTAAGAAATCTGCTAAAGCTTGAGCTTTGATTGCTGTCTTTGGCTTATATTCTATGTCGAACTGTCCTAGCTCCACAGCCCATTTTAACATTCTTCCAGAGGTTTCTGGCCTATGCATCACTTGCTTAAGTGGATATGAGGTTCTTACTTCAATCTTGTGAGCTTGGAAATAAGGTCGCAGCTTCCTGGAAGCCAGAATCAATGCGAAAACCAACTTCTCCATTCCTGTGTACCTCGTTTCTGCGTCAAGTAACCTTTTACTAACATAGTAAACTGGGCTCTGCTGTCCATTCTCTTCTCGAACCAGAACTGCACTAATGGAATACTCTGAAACAGCCAAATAAAGTATCAATGTTTCTCCATCCACAGGTTTGGCTAACAGTGGGGGGCTCCCCAAATGCTCCTTTAGCTTTCCAAACGCTATCTCACATTCTGCGGTCCACTCAAATTTGTTTCCTTTCTTTATGGCTTTAAAGAACTCCTGACACTTATCAGTGGACCTCGAAATGAATCTATTCAAAGCTGCAACTCTTCCTGTAAGAGATTGAACCTCTCTCACAGTTCTCGGAGACCTCATATCAATCAATGCTTTAATTTTGGCTGGGTTGGCTTCGATACCTCTGTGGTTTACCATGAAACCCAGAAACTTTCCTGATTCTACCCCAAACACACATTTTTGAGGGTTCAGCTTCATTCTGTACTTCCGCAAGATTCCAAACATTTCTTCTAAGTGCTTTACATGGTCAACAGCTTCCTTAGACTTAACTAACATATCATCCACATATACCTCCATAGTATGGCCAATTTGGTCTTTAAACATCATATTCACTAACCGTTGATATGTAGCTCCAGCATTAATCAACCCAAATGGCATGCATACATAGCAATAAAGACCTCTGTCCGTAATAAAAGAAGTATGCTCTTGGTCAGGTTCATACATAGGGATTTGATTATAACCTGAATAGGCATCCATGAAGCTAAGGAGGGCATGTCCAGCTGTTGCATCCACTAACTGATCAATCCGTGGCAGTGGGAAGCTGTCCTTCGGACATGCTTTGTTGAGATCTGTGAAGTCCACACAGGTTCTCCATTTTCCATTAGGTTTCTTTACCAAAACAGGATTTGCCAACCATATTGGGTAAAAAGATTCTTTAACTAATCCTGCATCCAACAACCTGTCAACCTCTTCTTTCAATGCCTGAGCTCTCTCGCCACTAACTGGTCTTCGCTTCTGTCTCACTCCTTTCTTTTCTGGATCAATATTCAACTTATGACACATGACCCTTGGATCTATCCCTTCCATATCTGCATGACACCAGGCAAACACATCCAGGTTCTTGCCCAAAAAGGTAATGAGGGATTCCTTTAAGGTTGGATCAAGCTGAGCTCCAATCTTCAACACCTTTATACCATCTTTGTCATTGATCTTCACATCCAGAGTTTCACCAGCTGGTCCAGCCTTTACCATGGTTTCTGGCATTCGAGGATCTAAGTCTACCTCCATCCTTGCGGTTGAGTCCTCTTGAGGTTCCTGGACGGTAGACGGTTCCTGCATTTCGTGCATGACATTCCTTCTCTTTGATGCTGGCTGACTGTCTTCATTGCATCCATTATGTTTCAGTTTTCGGGATTTTTCTTCATCTACCCCTTCTACCATACACACATCACCATCCTTATCCGTAGGGGGTGCACCCTCTATCAGTAAGTAGGGGGTATCTGGTCCCCGAAAAACGGGAATCTCATCATGAGGTTCCTCTTCTATGATCTCTTCAATTCTTATAGCTCTACAGGAGGCTGACACAAAACCTTCCAAAGGCGAACTGCGCAGGTCGACCGTTATCTTGTCTGGGTTCTTTCCTGGAAAACTATCAGGAACCTCGTCCATAGGCTCAGGCAATTTAGCAGCTCTAGCAGCATGTTGCAAAGCTTTGGTATAACACTCTCTAGACTCATACTGACATCCTCGAACTATGCCAACTCCGTTTGGCGTCGGGAACTTCATAGTGAGGTGGTAAATGGAGGTGATTACCCTCATCTCCTTCAAAATGGGTCTTCCCAAAATAGCATTGTAATTCATATTCTCTTCTATAACAATGAATTCTGCCAACTGTGTAATGCAACATGGTTTATCACCTAAGGTTACTGGCAAACGAATCTTACCTTTGATAGGAACCTGATTATTGGTGAATCCATACAAGGTATCGTTTGTTGGAGTTAAGTCTTTATCCAGAAAATGCATCTTCTTGAAAGCTGAGTAAGATAACAAGTTTACAGAGCTTCCATTATCCACTAGCACTCGATGAACCTCATAAGATCCAATTCCTGCCTCAACAACCAAAGCGTCAGTATGAGGATGATGTACCCAGGAAGCATCTTCTTCATTGAAAGTAATATCTGCATCCTCTCCTTCAAACAGCTTTGGGGACCTCTGGGACAGATTGTAAATACTGGTTAAAGGACGTTCTTTAGCCTCACGAGTATACCTCTCCATGGCATTCCTGCTGCTTCCTCCAATATGGGGACCTCCTATAATTGTGCGTATGCACCCAGCCTTAGGTGGTCCCTCCATCACGACAGGTTCCTGTGTCTGTGTCTTCTGAGTCTTCTCATCTCTATACTTTTTTCCTTCCTGAGCCACCCATTCACTCAATTGCCCTTGTCTGATTAGAGTTTCAATTAGATCTCTGAGGTGACGACAATCTGCAGTATTATGCCCATTATTATCATGGAAGTCACAGTAGGGGCGCTCATTCTTATTTCCTGGGGGACCGGTTCTGAAAGGCTTCTTAAACCATGAGGACTTCTCATTCACTGCGTAAATATGATCAATCGGAGCTACCAAAGGGGTGAAAGTTTCATAGACGGGTCTCTCTAGTCTATTGTTGTTATAGGAAGCTGGTGGCGGTACCTGACTCATGACAGGTTTAGTAGGATTCACAGCTTCAGGCTTCACCTGAGAAGTGCAACTAACCACCTTTTTATTGTCACGACCATTGGGGCTTCTTTGTCTCGACCTCTTGCTTCCACTTTGCCTTACAAAATCTGGATCCTTCCTTAATTCAGCTAGAGACTCCTCCACCAGTCGAAAGGGTTCTGCCTGGGCATAAAAATCTGCTAACGTCTCTGGTTCTTTTCCCTGCAGTGCTTTCCAAAAATCTGAGCCTCCTTTGACTCCAGCGATTAAGAAATTCTTTATTGTTTCCTCAGATGCCTTCCTAACTTTAGGAACCTCTGCATTAAACCTCTTGAAATATTCTGTCAATGTCTCACTAGGTCTTTGCTTGATATTGGCTAAGGTATTGGTCGGTGGGGCAAATGCAACAGATGCTCTGAATTGAGTGACAAAGAGCTTCCCCATGCTTGCCCAAGAACCAATCGAATCTGCAGGTAACCTTTTGAACCACTGATGGGATCCGCCCTGTAGAGTTGCGGCCAGTAACCTGCACCTGGTAGCTTCCTTCACTTGATAAACATCCATCTCTGTGTCAAAACGACTAAGGTACTCAATGGGGTCAGTAGTCCCATCGAATTTCAACTCATTTGAGGGCCTGTAAGACCTAGGCAAAGCCGACTTTCGAACCTTCTTGGTGAAAGGAGAAGCTGTTATAGGGTTCACAGCAAGATTCTTTTCGTCCTTGAGTTGAGCCAAAATTTTCTTGACATCTTCTGCCGTCACCTCCCCAACAGCTTCCGCCTTTGTCTTCTTACTCGTCCCTTCTTCCTCTTGCGACCCTGTAGCACTTGATTCTTCAGTATCCTCATCTGAATCCGTGCTTTTTTCTTCAATTATCTCGACAGATGGGTCTTTATCGTTCTTCTTTTTCTTTGAGGAACCTCCAGTCTTGGTTTTCTTCTTCTTCTTGGACCCTGTACGGTCCTTGCTACCAGTTTTATTCTTCTCAGGATTCTCCATATCTTCATCATCATTACCTTCTTTCGGTTCTTCACCATCGTCAGGAACCTCCTCTCCATTCTCAGATTCTTCAAAATTCAACTGTTTCGGAGTAACCTTCGACTTCTTGCTCTTCTTTGCCTTCTTTTTCTTCTTTTTGCTTGAAGCCTGCTCCAAAGTCGATAAACGTTCTCCTACAGTCTTTAGGATTTCCATCATGGCTGCTTTAGTGACCTTCGGTGCTCTGGGAGGAGATGCGTTCTCCTCATGAACCTGTCGCTCAGAACGGGTTGCTTCGCTCTCCGAGCTGCCTGACATCTTTTCCACTCTTAAGATATTAACTGCCCTCCTTCTAGCGCCAATGTTGATGAGTGGATTTCGTAATCAACTTATGTGAGGTTTACAGGTAGTTGTATAGGCTAGCGATCAACTGTTCTACGAAAGGTTTGGGTTGTGTTTGTGGGGGTTGAGCTGAGCTCGAGGGTATCTCCAATAATCTCAGGTGCCTTTAGAGAAAACTAGAGAACTTAATGCGTCGTACCCTGAGGTGCCTACGTACCCTTGTATTTATAGGGATCAAGCTCACGTAGTTCTAGTATGATTTCGTCTCTTACTGGAATAGCTGCATTCGGTCATCTAATTCGTGTTGGACTCAGGTTCCTTTAGAGCCTTTCACGAACTAGTTTGGCTAAGTGGAGTAGAACTCGAGTTCGTACCCTACTTATGTTTCTCTCATTGGTTAGAGTTATTCTAGGATCATCTGCGCCCTAGAATCATACTCAGATACCAATTCGTTTATCTGTTCTAGATGGCTTCTAGAACTTTCTGTTGGCAACTCGTAGGAACCTGGTGCTCAGGAACCTACATTTCAGGAGCCTGTTTCTCAGGGACCTCCTTATTTCGGGACATATCACTTAGGAACCTCCCTTTTGGTGTTAGTACCTGCACAAATAACAAACTAGTTAGACTGGATAACTTTTCATATGCTTTTATCATCTCTATGGCTGTTGTTATGCTAATTCGAACTCCTCGGCTGGGAGGAACCTGGTCTTCGAGTGTTCAGCTCAGCTTCCTGACCATTGGGGAACCTCCTGTTATTCGTACTTCTTTAGTCATTTCTTCTATTTGATCTTCCTGGCTCGTATCGGATCAATCTTCTAACTTGTATGGATCGGACCTTATTGATTAATGGGCCTAAATCTAGTCCATGGAGATTTTGGGCACAACACTGCTGTTAAATGTGGTTCTCTTGGATCTGCCTGGAACCTTGCACACAAGCAAGTTGCATACATGATATCAGGTCTGCTAGCTGTCAAATAGAGCAAAGAACCAATCATTCCTCTGTAACTTGTCATATCTACTGATGACCCTGCATCTTTGTCCAATTTTGTTGCAGTTGCTATTGGAGTTGTTGCAGATGAACAATCAAGCATACCAAATTTCTTGAGAAGGTTTCTGGTATATTTTGCTTGATTTATAAAAATTCCATCATCTGTTTGCTTCACCTGTAGGCCTAGAAAATAACTAAGCTCTCCCATCATACTCATTTGATATCTTGACTGCATGAGTTTGGCAAATTTCTTACAGAGTTTATCATTAGTAGACCCAAAAATGATGTCATCCACATATATCTGAACTAAAAGCAAGTCACTACCAATTTGGAAGTAAAACAGAGTTTTGTCAATAGTACCTCTGTTAAATCCACTTTCTAGTAGAAATTTGGCAAGGGTTTCATACCATGCCCTTGGTGCCTGCTTAAGTCCATATAGTGCCTTGTCTAACCTGTAGACATGGTCTGGATATTTTGGATCTACAAACCCTGGTGGTTGTTCCACAAACACTTCTTCTTCAAGTTTTCCATTCAAAAATGCACTTTTCACATCCATCTGAAACACTTTGAATTTCTTATGAGAGGCATATGCTAGAAAAATTCTGATTGCCTCCAATCTAGCCACTGGTGCAAATGTTTCATCATAGTCAATTCCTTCCTGTTGTGAGTAGCCTTTTGCAACCAGTCTTGCCTTGTTCCTTGTGATAACACCCTCACTGTCAGCTTTATTCCTGAAAACCCATTTAGTACCAACAATGGATCTGTTCTTGGGCCTTGGTACAAGTGTCCACACTTCATTTCTTTCAAATTCATTTAGCTCTTCTTGCATTGCTGTTATCCAGTCAACATCTTTAAGAGCTTCTTCCACTTTCTTTGGCTCAGATTGTGACAAGAATGCATGAAACAGACATTCATTTGTTGTTGCACTTCTTGTCCTTACTTTTGCATCTGGATCACCAATAATCAAATCAGGTGTGTGAGATTTAGTCCATTTTCTTGCAGAAGGCAGATTGCTTCTGTCATCATGTGATCCTCCCCCTTGATCCATGCTTTCCTGATTTTCTTGGTGTGTTTCTTCATTTTCAGATGCTCCCCCTGAATGTGACTTCTCAGAATTATCAACAGAGTTTGAATCAACAGTGTTTGAATCAACAGAGTTTGATTCAGAATCATCAACTGAGTCACTTTCATTGTTTGAATTATCACTTTGATGTGATTCTTTATGCTCCCCCTCAACTGGTTCTTCCCTTGTTTCTGATTGAAGAGTTTCTTCAGTATTTACCAGTAGAGGTTCAGAGTTTAGATCAACAGAGTTTGACAAATCAGTCTGATCAGAGTTTACTTTTTCAGAGAATAAATCTTCATTTTCAAAGTGCAGTTGATCATGTTCATCTACATCTTCAAGTCCAGTTATTTTCTTGTCATCAAATGACACATGAATTGATTCCATGATCACTCTGGTTCTCAGATTATAAACTCTGAATGCCTTTGTTGACAGTGGATAGCCAACAAAAATTCCTTCATCTGCCTTTAGGTCAAACTTGGTCAACTGTTCAGGATGAGTCTTCAACACAAAGCATTTGCATCCAAAAATATGAAAATATTTTAGATTTGGCTTTTTCTTCTTCACCATTTCATATGGTGTTTTACCATGCTTGTTGATCAGTGTTGCATTTTGAGTAAAACAAGCAGTTTGAACTGCTTCTGCCCAGAAATATGTTGGCAACTTTGCTTCATCTAGCATGGTTCTGGCAGCTTCTATCAAGGTTCTGTTCTTCCTCTCCACTACACCATTTTGTTGTGGAGTACCAGGTGCAGAAAACTCTTGTTTTATCCCTTTACTCTTGCAAAATTCTTCCATAGATGAATTCCTGAACTCAGTTCCATTGTCACTTCTGATTATCTTCACTTGATGCTCTGACCCTTTTTCCAGTTGAATTACATGTTCTGTCAGTGTTAATGCAGTTTCATCCTTCTTTGCAAGAAAATATACCCATGTGAATCTGGTATATTCATCAACAATGACTAATTCATATTTCTTCTTTCCAAGAGACATCACATTCACTGGACCAAAAAGATCAACATGTAGTAGATGATAAGGATCAACAATTGAAGACTCAGATTTGCTTTTGAAAGATGTTTTTCTCTGTTTGGCTTTTTGACAAGAATCACACAGTCCTTCTACATTCAACAAGGACTTTGGTAGACCTCTTACAAGATCATTCTTGATTAGCTCATTGATGTTGTTCAGATTCAAATGAGAGAGTTTCTTGTGCCATTTCCAACTCTCTTCACTAGACATTCTTGTAGACAGACACACTGCTTTGCCATCAGTGTTTGTTGACAATTTGATTTCATAGATGTTATTGTGTCTGTTTCCAACTAGAGCAACCTTTCCTGTAGATTTACTGATCACTTGACAATATTCAGGCTAAAAATCTACATGATATCCTCTCTCACAGATTTGACTCACAGATAGCAAATCATGCTTGAGTCCTGGAACAAGAGCTACATTTGTGATGATGACATTTCCAAGATTAATATTGCCATATCCCAGTGTATGTCCTATGTTGCCATCTCCATAGGAAACTTCTGGGCCAGCCTTCTCCTCAAACTCTGATAGCAGGGCTTTATTTCCTGTCATGTGTCCTGAACATCCACTGTCCACGACTAGGGTACTGACCCTGTTGCCCTGCAATCACAAACAATCACTGATTATTAGTTTTAAGGATCCAGACTTACTTGGATCCTTTGGCTTTCTTAATTCTGTTAGCTTTTGCAGCGGAATTTTCATTAACAGAGTTTAAGCTAACTTTTTCAGTGTTTACATTTGCAGAGTTTACTTTAACCCATTTCAAATTTGGCTTGGGTTCATAGTAATTATAGTAAATAGCATGATAATCTCTGCAAGTGTAAATAGAATGCCATGTACTTCCACAGTGTTTGCATAAAGTCTGTGGTCTAGTTCTCACATAATCACTCTTTACTGCAGTTTTAGAGGGCAAAGAATTAATGTTCTTATTCTTACTGCAGAAACTAGCAAGATGATTAGTGCTACCACAATTAAAGCATGTTTTTCTAGGAGCTAATGAAGCAAGCATTGGCTTAATTCCTGAAGTTATGCCTACTTTTCCATTTTTGTTTTTCTTTGGCAATCTCTGTTTGTTGACAGATTTTATCTCCTTAAGCTTATGCTTGAGTTGTTTATCTGTCATTAAGCCAATGTTAGCCTCTTTAACAAAAGTTTTAGCATATGACTCTTTAACAGCCTTTTTCTGTGCTTCAGTCTTAGGTCCACCTGTTCCCATGACATTACCTTAAGATGAACAATGTGGTCTTTTCTTTACCTGATTTTCAAATCTAAGTTCATCTCCTACAGAGTAACCTAGACCTACTGTATCTGACTGAAACACTTCTTGAGTGTCTTTACCAGAGTGTGTCCAAGTTTTAATGATGTGTTTAGTATCCTCCAATTCTGATTCTAGTTGCTTATACTTACCTAGCAACTCCTGTTCAATAAACACTGCATCATCTCTCTCTTTTTGAATTTTATTCATGTTCTCTAACTGTTCCTCAACAAGTTTATTTCTCTCTTTAAGTTGAGAGCACTCAGACTTTATCCTCTCATTTTCTAAAGTCTGATCCCTATAACTGATATGCAATGCCTTAAGATAAATTCTCAATTTAGTTATATTATCAGTGTTATAAGCATAGGTAGTTGGAGGTACCTTGAGATCATCATTTTCAGTCTGAGTAGTAGCCATGAGAGCATAGTTGACTTCCTCATCTGAATCTGAAGTGTCTGCCCAATCTCTGCCTTTGGTGTAGAGTGCCTTTTCAGTTTTACCCTTCTTGCACTCTGGAGCATAGTGTCCCATCTCCTTACACTTGTAGCATTGAATCTCAGACTTATCTTTCTTTCCAGATTTGAAGTCCTTTCCCTCAGCTTTCTTGAAATTCTTCTTGTCAGACTTTGAGTAGTCCCTTGAGAATCTCTTTCCCTTCTTGAAGTTCTTAAAACCCATCTTCTTGAAGGTCTTTACCATCAATGCAGCCATTTGCATCATCTCCTCATCATTTTCAGAATCAGATGAACCATCTGTGTTTGAGTCAACATCAGTGTTTGATGACTCATTCTCTGAATGGATGACTAAGGCTTTCCTTTTTGCCTTTCTCCTTGATGCCTCCTTCTTTGATGGTTTCTCCTCAACCTTGAGTGCAACAGACTTTGACTTTCTACTTGGTCTTTTGTTTCTCTGCTCCAATTCCAATTCATGGGTTTTAAGCAGCCCATAAATTTCATCAATCTCTGTTTCACCAAGTTCATAATTATCTCTAATAGTGGTTGTTTTCACATCCCACTTTTCAGGTAGAGAAAGAAGAAACTTGAGATTTGAGTCTTCTAAATCATACTCTTTGTTAACCAGTGATAAATCATTGAGCATTTTACAGAATCTGTCAAATGTTTCTGTCATGGTTTCATCAGACTTTGCCTCAAAGTGCTCATACTCCTGAGTGAGTATGTTTCTTCTGTTTTTCTTGATTGCAGGAGTTCCTTGACACCTAACCTCAAGTGCATCCCATATTTCCTTTGCAGTTGTGCAATTAATCACTTTATTAGACATAACATTGTCTAATGCACTGTGAAGTAAATGTCTCACTTTTGCATCCTTTGCAATAGATGAAAGATCCTCAGCAGTTAGATCTTTCTTTTCCTTTGGAATGACCTTTGATTCCTCACCAGCAGCAGCAGCAGATAACTTTGTTGGTTTGTGAGGACCTTCATAAATTCTATCAAGGTATTCTGGATCTGTAGCCTCCAGAAACATGGTCATTTTCACCTTCCAAATTGCATACTCTGATGGCCTAAGTATAGGAACCCTTATTGTTTCATACCTACTAACAGTAGTAGGGGCTTTCTCAGATGGTGGAGGTATCTCTGCCATTGATTACTTTTGTGTTTGGATCTTTAACTGTAATAAAGTAACAGATTAGTCTCTGATACCACTTGTTAGGTCGAATACACAATAAGTAATCAAATACTGTATGAGTAACTTAACAAGAACACACTGTTTAACAATTAAAAACTGTTTGGAATTAATAATTCCTCTCTCAGTGATGTCAATATCACAGAGAGCTGCTTAGGTTACAATGGATGAATATCTCAATGTTCGACTACCCTTCTAGGGTTAACCTAACTGTATTTATAGAACATACAGCTTCATACAATCAGTAACTGATACTCCTAAAATCAAGCTATACAATTGATATCAATCACGATTGCTTCAGTCTTCCAAGTCAACTCAATCTCTTTGACAGCTTTCCAATCTCCAAAGATATTGCTTCCATATTTATCAATCTTCAAACACTGTTGACTCTTCAGACAATACCGCTACAGAGTTTAACAAACTCTGTTTGCGCTTCCAGTCAGTGTTTAATCAAACTCTGACTGCTTCCAGCTAAACTCTGTTTTCTGACTTTAGCTTCCAAACACTGTTCTCATCAATCATTTCTAACATGGCAAGTTAGGGATTAACAAGGATAACAACTATGCTTATATGCCTAATGCCCCTAGGAAAACTTGTCAGAACTGTTTCAGTACCAATCATCTAACTCATGCATGCAAGAAACCTGTTGGTAGTGTGTCTAAACCTTTCTATGATTGTTCTGTGCCTCTAAGTCATAGAGATGCACCTTTCTGTGATAAATTTGACTGTATGCCATGCAATATGAATGTTATGACTAGTTGTTTTAATTTAAGAAGGCAGTTCATTGATGGTTATATCAGTCACAATTCTCACACACACTACACAAGGTCAAAGTCTTCAAGTCCTCCTAAAGCTAGGAAGGTACCTTTGTCACCTAAGTCTGAAACCTCAGGTTCTAAGACTTCTAACAGTGACAAGAAGACTAACACTAAGAAAGTTGACAAGCATGTTGTTTATGATAAAACTGTCTCTAAGTCACATGGACCCAAACTTGTTTGGGTACCAAAGGAAAAGTAATACCTTTGTGTTTGCAGGGCAAAGAAAGTGAAAAGAAGGTCATGTGGATTTTGGACAGTGGATGCTCAAATCATATGACTGGTGATATGGCCCTGCTATCACAGTATGTGGAAAAGGCTGGCCCAATGGTTGCTTTTGGAGATGACAGCATGGGTAACACATTGGGATATGGCAAGCTGAAAGTTGGAAATGTCATCAATGAAGATGTAGCACTAGTCAAGGGGCTCAAGCATAATCCGTTAAGTGTTGGTCAGTTTACTGATAGAGGATTCAAAGTGAATTTTGACAAAGATGAATGTTTGATCACCCACAAGAAGACTGGTGATTTTGCTCTATCTGGAGTAAGGAAGGGAAGCCTGTTTGTAGCCAATATGGACTCTGCAAACAAGGACAAAATTTGTTGCTTTTACTCAAAAGCATCAAATGAAGATTGTTGGCTGTGGCACAAGAAACTATCACACCTGAACTTCAAGGCCATTAATTCTCTAGTCAAAAGAGAGTTAGTGTGAGGCATGCCCACACTTGAATTCTGCCAAGAAGGAGTGTGTGAGGCTTGTCAAAAAGGAAAAATGAAGAGATCAAGCCACAAATCAAAGACAGTGACATCTGTAACCAAGCCACTGCAACTCATCCATATGGATTTGTTTGGGCCTGTCAACATAATGTCACTTGGAAGAAAGAAGTATGCCCTGGTAATGGTTGATGATTTTTCAAGGTATACATGGGTGGAATTTCTGGCATCAAAAGATGAGGCTCCACAAGTAATTATTGAGCATATAAAGAAAGTTGACAAGGAAGCAAAGGCAAACGATGCAAGTGTGATTGCACTGAGGAGTGATAATGGAACAGAGTTCAGAAATGCCACACTTGAAGCATTCTGCAAAGAGAATGGCATTTCTCAGCAATTCTCAGCTCCAAGGACTCCACAACAAAATGGAGTTGTTGAGAGAAAGAATAGAACTCTAATTGAGGCTGCTAGAACAATGTTACTTGATGCAAAAATGCCTACATGTTTTTGAGCTGAGGCTGTGAGCACTGCATGCTATATTCAGAACAGGACCCTCATCAACAAAAACACTGGAAAGACACCTTACAACTTGATGACTGGAAAGAAGCCTACACTAAAGTATGTTCATACTTTTGGAAGCAAATGCTTTGTACTTAAGGATAATTCTGAATATGTTGGAAAGTTTGATGCAAAAGCATTTGAAGGAATTTTTCTTGGCTATTCTATGGAAAGAATTGCATACAAGGTTTATGTCATCAGTCAAAAGAAAGTTATGGAAAGCACAGATGTAACATTTGATGACAGCAAACTACCTGGACTAGAAAAAGCCAATGATGAAGACAAAGATCCATTGAAGTTTGATAATCAAGATGATTCTGATGAAGAGATTGAAACTGGAGTTGAAACTCAAGTTTAACATTCTCAAGTGAATAATGATACAAGAGAAGAATTTGTGCCAATCAATAGTAGAGAAACAAGCATCCAAGACACACCTGTAAGTAATGGCAACTTCACAGGGGGAGGAAATGAGGATGACCATGATGTGGATGATGAAGCAACATCAAGAATGAGAAATCAGGCTGAACACTCGAGGAAATGGGATAGATCACACACTGCAGAGCAAATCATTTGAGATCCTAATGCAGGAGTAAGGACTAGGAGAGCAACTCAAAATGAGTGCCTCTATGGATGTTTTCTATCACAAGTTGAGCCTAAGAAACTTGATGATGCATTGTTGGATCCAGATTGGATTATTGCCATGCAAGAGGAGCTGAATCAATTTGAAAGGAACAAAGTATGGGAACTTGTGCCTGCACCAAAGAATAGAACCATTGTTGGAACAAAATGGGTTCTGAAGAATAAGATGGATGAAGATGGTGTAATAATAAGAAACAAAGCAAGGCTGGTTGCAAAAGGATACTCTCAACAGGAAGGCATTGATTATGATGAGACATTTGCCCCTGTTGCTAGATTGGAAGCCATTAGAATATTCTTGGCATTTGCTGCTCATTCAAACTTTAAAGTTTATCAAATGGATGTCAAGAGTGCATTTCTAAATGAAGAGTTGGAAGAAGAGGTTTATGTGCAACAACCACCTGGCTTTGAGGATCCACATTTCCCAGAATTTGTCTACAGATTGATTAAGGCATTGTATGGACTTAAGCAAGCTCCAAGAGCATGATATGATACTTTATCACAATTCCTTCTTGAAAATCAATTCACTAGAGGCACATTGGACAAGACACTGTTTTACAAGAAGCATGGTAATGATATGATCCTAGTTCAAATCTATGTGGATGATATCATTTTTGGTTCTACAAATGAGAAACTGTGTGAGAAATTCTCTAAACTCATGCAAAGCAGATATGAGATGAGTATGATGGGAGAGTTGACATTCTTTCTAGGGTTGCAAGTTAGTCAAAGGAAGGATGGTATCTTTATCAGTCAAACCAAGTACATCAAGGATTTATTGAAGAAGTTTGACTTGGAAGACTGTTCACCTGCCAAGACACCCATGGCCACTGCCACTAAACTGGATGAAGATGCTAAAGGCAAGAGAGTAGATATCTCAGTCTACAGAGGCATGGTTGGTTCTCTACTCTACCTCACTGCAAGTAGGCCAGACATCATGTTTGCTACATGCTTGTGTGCAAGGTTTCAATCAAATCCAAAGGAATCACATTTGATTGCAATAAAAATGATCTTTAGATATCTGAAGGGCACTCCTAACTTGGGATTATGGTATCCTAAGGACACAGGGTTCAATCTGGTTGGTTATTCTGATGCTGATTATGCTGGATGCAGAGTGGATAGGAAAAGCACCTCAGGAAGCTGCCAGTTTCTTGGACAAAGGTTAGTTTCTTGGTATAGCAAGAAGCAACAATCTGTGTCAACTTCTACAGCTGAGGCTGAATACATAGCTGCTGGAAGTTGCTGTGCTCAAGTGCTTTGGATTAGAAATCAACTTAGAGATTATGGACTTGTGTTGGAAAGAATTCCAATCATGTGTGACAACACAAGTGCAATCTCTATAGTTGCCAATCCTGTCAATCATTCTAGAACAAAGCACATTGACATCAGATATCATTTCATAAGAGAACATGCAACTAATGGAACCATTGAGTTGCATTATGTCTCTACAGATAAACAATTAGCTGATATATTCACTAAGCCATTAGATGAAGCCACCTTCACAAGGTTGGTAAGTGAGATTGGAATGCTGAATTCTTCAGATTCTGGCTAAGTGAATACATCATCTAGATTGTTGCAGCAGTAAGCACTTACTTTATCTAAATTCTCAATATTTTTGGGGTAAGTGTTGGCTGAAATATGATTTATAAATATTTCAAATCTGTTGCATATGTTGAAAATCATATTTCTATTTAACTTAAGATTTCTATGAAATTTTGAGAAAATCACTATTTAATTTGCTAGGATATTTTTCAATGAATATGTCTGGTAAATTTTAAAAGATAGTGAAAATCAAATTTTTATGAGTGATGGGTATAGTTCGATAAGTCAGACTTCTCGAATGATTCACTATTCGACATCTCTAATAAGTCTCATTAGAGTACTCTTGAGTTCTCGAATAGAGTCTTTCTGAGATATCGAATAGAGGAATTCTTGACTTCTCGAATATAGTAACTGAGTTCTCGAATGATTGAGTTCTCGAACACTATATTTGAGTTCTCGAATCATTTGAAAAGGCTGAATTCTCGCTGAATTTTAACCGATTTTGGACTTTTGTCTAAAAGTTTAATTCACTCATAAAAACACATATTATTTAATTTAGAATTATTTCTAAGTTAGATAACTGCCAGCTGTGAGTTTCTATCTGCTTGAGTTATCGATTAAGCCATTCTTGACTTCTCGAATAGTTGTTTTCTACTTCTCGAATGCTTGACTTGTCGATACAAAACTTTCTGCTAATCGACAATTCAAGTACTTCATACTTATACAATTTCACATCTATTCGATTCATTTCATTCGATTTCTCAAGCATCTACACTCTCTAAACCCCTGAAACCCTAGCTACGAAAAGCCAAATTTCTTCTTCAACCTTCAATTTCTTTCCTCTCTTCTACACAAATGGCAACAGTAAAGTTCAACACCAACTTCATCGCTCTCACTAGTGATGTTGAAGCACCCAATGCCAATTTCAAGTGCTTTGTGAAATGGATGGCTGAGTCATATATCAAGGATGCACTCTCTGCCAACCCAACTCTGTATCTAGATATTCTGGAACAATTCTGGAGTACTGCTATTGTGGAGGTTGTAGCCCTGGAAAATGCAATCACTTCATATGTCATCTACTGCAAGAGTTGGAGGAATTCTTTGAGTTCATAAACTACTCAGATGGGATTAACCTTGGAAAGCTAAACAGAAAGAATCTGAGAAAGGAGTGGAGCTATGTGTTTGCAACTCTTCTCCAAGTCTTCACTGCCAGGAAATCAAGCTTTGATCAAATCAGTGCACCTGTGCAGCAAATTGGATATGCTTTGGCCTATGAAAAGAAGATTGATGTTGGCCAAATCATCCTCCAAGAATTATATGGGAGACTTGGTAAGAACACAACCAAGAGAGGTACTGATATTTTCTTCCCTCGCTTTATTCAATCTGTACTTAATTATAAAAATGCTTCATTGATTGAATTGTCTGGGATTGATAAAAATAAAATAGGCTATCCCCACAACATGCCAACATTTGATGCAAAATCTAAGTTAGCACAGCCCAAGCTAGTAGAACAAAATGCTAACCCAGGGCCTGCTAACCAACCCTCTCAACCAAACACTCTACCACGTACTGAGCCAACTGCATCATCCTCTCAAAAGGGTGATGTTAGTAAAAAGAAGAGAAAGGAAGTAATGTTTGCACCATTAAATATCTTGTCTGAAGCAGCATTAGCTGTTGAGTTAGGTCTAGGAAGTGAGGAACCTGAGTTACCCTTACACAGGACAAAGAAGAAGAAAACTAAGACCACCTCTTCAGTCACACAAATGGCTGAAGTTGTAAAATCAGGGGCACACAGCTCACTAGGTGTATCCTCTCAACAGGGTGCACCTATAGAATCAAGCATCCTCCCCAATGCACCTTCTTGTATAGAGTCAGCACATGGGAGTGATAAGGCTGGCACAACACTGAGTGGAGAGCACATCACATTTAAAACTCCCTCTATCTCTCAGGGGGAGTTGCCAAAATCTACTCTTAAACACACTTCTCTTCCAGAATCTAACTCTGAAATTTCTTTGGAACCTGCAACTCAGGCAACTGAGATGCAAGGTATTGATCATCAAGAATTCTTTTCTCTTGATGAACCAATAATTTCAAGTGACTTAGTGCATGACACTTTGTTCACCACTCAGAACCCACATTTAGATGGTGAGGGAATGCATGCTGAGGCATCTCCTAATGACACCATCACAAACACAGAGGTTCCACTAGTTTTTACTAGAGACTCTGTGCCTGTGTCAACTGCTGGTGTAATTCATCCCACTTCTGTGGTGACACCAGTAGTAGAGTCAATCCATCCGGTTACAGAAGTTGCATCTGTAACTGAGGAGTCTAGCTTGCCTAGCTCTAGCTCTGACTTTATGTCACAATGGCTGAAGCCTGTGCAACATGACAGTGCTTCAGGATCAGGGTCTGCTCCACAAAAATTGACGGTTGAAGCACTTCAAAGCTTAATTGTGGATCAGATTCCTGAGTTCACAAAGATTGCTCAGAACCTTCTCACTGCAGACATGCCTAATCCAGACTATGAGGCTATTCTGTTATGCCATAGGGATGATGTGGAGGTGCAGAAGTCAAAGATCATTGATGATGCTGAGAGAGATGGCAACATAGATGCCTGGTTGCAAGGAAAATATGATATTACTCTCGATGAAGCACTTCAGTATCTCAGGGAGGAATACCTCACTTCACTGGGCTCCAATGCCAAATCTCTGACACCTGGTGAAGTGTATGAGGCTATAAATGATACTCACAAGGGATTCCTCAAGGCTGCTGATTATCTTGGAAAAGGTGTTAAGACTGAGGTCAATAGAGTGTGTGATAAGACCACCACCACAGTAGAAGCAATCAAGAGGACCTTTGATGCCAAATTCCCTCAGCTAGATAGTGTGTTCAAGGACATCAAACACTGCAACTCTACCTGCACCAAGATGGATAATGGGCTAGCTCTGCTAAAGGATACTGTCACAGGTCTGGGGCATCAATTTCAAATTCTATCTGATCAGACCACAGATGCCAATGCCATGCTGAGGACCATGTTCAAAAATTTATATGGAGACAGACTGCTCACTGAGGTCCCAGTCCATGACATGACTAGATTTGAAGTACAGAGACTCAAAGACCAATCCCTGTCTGGCTTCAAATCTACTGAATTATTCAGCAAAGTAGATGCACTTGAGAAGGAGGTGGCTACTCTCACCAAGTCCAATGCTCATCTTACAGACAAGGTTGCACTGCTAAATGATCAGTTGGACACTCAAGCATCCACCACAGCTGATGTCCTTCTGCATCAACAATCCATGTTAGCTGCAATGATGAAGCATATGGGTCTCCCTCTACCTGATGAATCTTCAATCCCAAAGGACATTTCTACAGCCTCTGTGCCTGACAACAAGCCTAAGGGGGAGAAGAAGGCAAGGAACTCAAATACAAAGGGGGAGAAAGGCATAATAATAAAAGAGGGTGGTCAACAAAGAGCTTCAAAGTCTCTACCAAATGTGCCTGGCAAGGAAAATCCAAAGTGGATGAGCCTCCATCTACCTTGCCAGTTGTCACTCTACCAACTGTGCACATCACTACTCCTGGAGGACAAAAGCAATCCATAACTACCACAGTGGTTGCAGGGAGTATGCCATCTGACAAACCTCCTACCTCTATATCTGAGAGTGCCAAGCCTGTAGAAGCTAAAGTTGTTACTGAGGCCAAGCTGCAAGAAGTTGCCAACTCAGATGTTTATCATGATAAAGCCTTCTTGGAGTTTCTGAAAGCCATAAGGGAACAGGTTGGTGACACTCAGTTTTATCTGAGGGAGGTGAAGAAGCAGATTGACTACATCACTGTCATCCCCAAGAAAATCAATAATCTATGGGTCAAGGAGATAGTGATGGTTTCCAAATTAAAGATATGGCATCTAATATACCAGACTCTACAAGACCTAAAACACTCAGAGATAGATGCCATACTTGAGCTCATTGAGAAGAAGAATGAGAACAGCAAAAGTCTGTTTGATGATTTGAGGAATGGCCAACCTTCAAGGCTACCAGAAGTGATCAAGAAGCCATGGACAATCATTTATCAGTCTGGCACCAGAATTGAAGATATCAAGCAATTGGTCATTCCCCATGATCTCACCACTAGAAATCACAGACTGATCATTGCTATCATTGATCAATTACAGAAGAAGGTTGGAGCCAGAAATGCTGAAGAAACTGAGGCACTGCACATCCTCAGAACCTATATTTCAACTGGTGAAATTCCAGAGATGGCTCAACCTAGGAGAAATAAGGATGATGATTCTGAAGACAAAGGTGATGAGAGGAGAAGACATCACAGGAGAGATAAGGATGATGAAGACAAGAAGAAAAAGGGGGACAAGGATAAAAAGAATGATGATGACCAAGGTAAAACCTATGAGAGGAAGAGTGGAAGACAGCAAGCCTTAGGCACTGCTAGCAGTAACCTCACCACAACACAAGACTCTAAGTCTAGGGTGAATACTGTTAGTAGTGACCTAGCAAAATCTACATCTATGGCTTCTGCAACTGTCTTACCACCTCAAGAAGAGAAGAAGATTCAAGTCAAGAAACCATGTGTATGTTTCAGAAAGCAATCTGCTAATGGAATACTACTATGGTCTACCAACCAAGGTCAAAGATTTCTGCCAAGCAATCATGTCAAGAGGATGAAATTTAAACATGCTGCAAGAAGAGTGAAGCTATCCAAATCTAGAGCCCTAACAATCATTCCAGGATTGAAACTCCAGCCACTTGATGAAGACTTTGATGAAGAGCAACTGCAATTTCTAAGAGCTCAAAAGATATGCTATGCTGCAATTGTGGATGACCACCTTGAAATCAAGTACACTGATGGGAAAGAAATGAAATTCAAACAAGGGGGTTGTCAACATTGGGGTAAATTGTATGAGATAGAAAGAATCATTGCATTGCTGGATTCTAAAGACAAGGTGGAGAAAGTATGGAAGCTGGAATTGATTGACTTTGTGAAAATGAAGAAAGAATATGCTGAGAAGATAAGAAAGGGCTGCTATGAGAAATGGTTAGAAAGGGAGAAAGAAATTGATAGACTGGAGATTGAAGCAGAAAAGCTAAGGGCAAAGGGATTGTGTAGAGTTCAGTTTGATCCCTATGTGGTGAAGTATAGGAGAAGAAATGGAGACAATGTCAATATAAGAATGGACCTACTCAGTCACTATCCTGCCAACATTCTGAAGCCAGTGCTTGAAGATTTCAAAAACTCTATTATGATTGAAGAATTGGATGCTATGACAGAAATCATGAGAGCAGTAGATGAGATCGCAAGAAAGGAGAAAGAAAGGAAACAGAAAGCATATGATGATCTACAAGCCAAAGCAATGGAGATGCAATCAAAAGAAAATGGCTAGTACCTCATCATACTGTAAGAGTATTTATCTTGTAATTTCATTTATGTGTTCAATCAAAATACATACCTGTACTTTTAAAGTTTTATCTTTATGTATGTTAGGCTTGTTATCAGACATGAAATTGTGACTAAGGGCCTCACTCACAATTTGGGGGAGATTGTTAGTTACAGAGGCATGCCTGTACACATCTAATAACAAGCCTAATTGTTTGTAATGCTTTGCATTACTTACATGACCTCTTAACTGAGGGAACCTCTAGTTGTAGAGTTTCTGTTTGTATTGTACTTGTAGTAGGCATCAAATCCTAGTTGTGTAACTGTACAAATAGAGTCTAGAATAATGCTTGAAAGAAGTTCCAAGGTTCATGCCTCAAGCAAGGAGTTAAAGACTGTCAAATAATCACAGTTGGGATTTGAAGAAATAAAGAATTTGCCTAAGTACCAATTCGAGAAGTATATTTGTCTATTCGAGAAGTCCAGCATTCGAGAAGTCAGAGATTCGATATCTCAAGACACTATTCGATATCTCTGAATACGCTGTTCGATATCTCATTCGATATCTCAGGGATTCGATATGTCCACTACTCTATTCGAGAACTCAAGAAGTCAACAAGTCAAGATGGTATTCGAGTTCTCAAAGAGTCAACAAGTCAAAGTTCCATTCGATATCTCAAGGACTCAGAAAGCTATTCGACAACTCGAGGATTCGATAAGTCAAATGCTCTATTCGACAACTTAAGGAATCCTGATGGAAAAGAGCTATTCGAGAAGTGGTTCGATATGTCATTATAACAGTATTCGAGAACTCAGAGTTATCGATCAAGTCAATTCTAGTTCTCGAATCACTTACTTAGTCACTTCTCGAATACATTCTTGGAGACAAAATACTGAAGAAATTGTACAAGTCAGAAACCTGCAACAAGCCAATGCACTTTATGGACCACAATCTGTAACGTGCTCTGGAAAGCCTACAAGGAAGCTTGGAGAGATATAGAAGAGACAAGGAGCTAAAGAAGTGGATCTAAACAGGCTTTACAAAGTCAAATCTGTAACCGTTTGGAC
The DNA here is from genome assembly GCA_037693485.1 of Kitagawia praeruptora. Classification (NCBI taxonomy): domain Eukaryota; kingdom Viridiplantae; phylum Streptophyta; class Magnoliopsida; order Apiales; family Apiaceae; genus Kitagawia; species Kitagawia praeruptora. Next base: position 15,998,367 of record CM075347.1, read on the forward strand.
ATTTACTCAAAAAGGATAGACAGACTAGAAAGTAATTTGTTTAGCTACCTTATTTGCAGTAAGTAGGCTGTATCCATGTTCTATAAGGACACAACCTCACTTCAATAACTTAGTAACTTTGGTGAGTCAAGTTTTTCATACATTGTAAGCCATATCTCTCTGAGAAAAACGAAGCTGAGAATACTACCATTTGTATTCACAGATTGTAGCAACCTTTATCTAATAATACATTAGATTAAAGTGATATTGTGTCTTGTGTTGTTTATTTATCCGCACCTTCACTTCTACACACACAGGCACTTATCTGCTACATAGACTCAATCCAAGAAAAGTTCAAGAATCCATTCACCCCCCCTCTGTATTCTTTTACCGTATTCAATACTCAACAAGAATTATTTTCAAACCAATCTAATTTAAAACGACACTAAAAATCATAATAGAATAAAAGAAATAAAATGAGTTTTTATTTACCGAGAATTTGATCAAAAGTTATATTATTCTTACTAGACAAATGCCAAATAAAAATTAATTTATAAAGTCGAAAAGAAAACTAGTTAACATCATTAAGCATTCAACCTTTAATATTTCTAGCAGCAATTAAATGATTACAGGTCCGAATTAAACAAACCTATACTAACAAGACAAATAAAACTCATACTACTTAGTGAGCAAACAAACAAAAGTAGATTCACAGCTTGGTTAACAAAATGACTCAGACTAAGCTAGACTATAGCAGCAGTAAAAACAGAACTCAGAACTTGAAATTAAACTAATGACTCTAAAATGAAACACACTGAAACAAACTCAACCACAAATCAGCGAACTAAAGAACTTGGACTCAAAACTCAGCAGAAAACGCAGCATTCAACTCGACGAACACAGCAAAGACGTTACAACTTAACACCAGCTCAGATTCTCAGCACAAAGCGAAAGTTAGAAACAAGAACACTCGAGTATTCTAACAATTAGCCGAAGGCATCGCAGAAAACAGAACGAAACAGCAAAACAAAGCACCATTAGACCACGAACTTCTACTCGGCAATTCAAATACCAGCAACCAAAACGCACAAGTAAATCGAAAGACTCAGCCAACATTAAAGTACAAACAGCGAAACCACAACGAAAGCGAACTCAGTCATCATACATAATAACAGCGAACCAGTAACTTATAACTACACAATGGATACAAACCGAAGACTCCGAACTCATCATACAAGACTCAAACAGACGAACAAAGACTTATTAAAAGGACACTACAACTATCTAATACTGCGATGAAAAACGAAACAATAAACTCAGCCACAAGATCATTCGATTCAAGAACTCAGCAAACGGACTCCGTAGACAACAGCAAGCAACAACTCGTAAATTCTAACAACAAACTCAGGAATAGACTATGCAAATCAGTAACGTTGAACGATTTCAACAAACAGCAAACAATTCAACGAATTGAAACTCAAACATTACTCCAACAAATTACAACTCGGCCCAGCAGCACTAACAAATTTAACTCGGCAGCAATTCGTACACAAAACAGGCTAACATTATGATACAAAATCGAACAGGGAGCAAGAACAATCAGCCAACTCAAACGCTAAGAACAGCAAGGAACTCAGAAATCAAAAGCAAATCGAAATCAACGACACTGAATACTACAATTAACTAAAACAGGGGAAGGGGGTTTTGAATGAAATTAAAGAGAAGAAATGGGAGATTAAAATCGATTTTTGTTGAAGGATGTTTGAATAAAAAGGAAAGGGAAGATGGTTGTTTTTGCGGAAAAGAGAACAGAAAGAAATAAGAGCTGGGTTTGTGTATTTGCAGGAAATGAAAAGGAAGTAGAACTGGAGGAGGTTGGTTTTTTAGAGGAAAACAACGAAAAGAAACAAAATAAACAGGGGAGGTAATTGCTACAATTTAAAGCAGAACAAAATGAAAATTACGTATTAAAAATAAAATGTTTACAAGAACTGCAAGAAGTGTACAACTACTAAGGTCCTAATCTAATCTAACCTAATTCTAATGTGTTTTTCTTCCTTCATTTGCTCTCATTTTATAGCCCCTTCAAGCCTTCACCTTTGCATAAAAAAAAATGCCTCCATAATTGAAACTTCATCATTTAGCCCACCATTGTAGAATTCTTTTTTTCTTTGTCAACCAATCCATTACACTTTGTTGAATAATTTTACAAAAACTAATCAATCAACACATGTTTTTTTTATTTTATTACAAGAATATCCCAAATCTAATAAAATTCGGAACTGAATTTGGTCTTCAAATTTCGAGCTTCTCCGATCGGATTTTTGCTGATTTAATCCCTCTGAATTTAAGATAATTTTCCAAGCTTCGCGCGGACTGTAAAATCGTCCAAATCCGACTTTCTTCCATTTTTAGCTCCAAAATAGCTCTTTTAAGCCCAAATTATTCCAAACTTAGAAATTCTTGTCTCCTACAATAAAACATCAAAATTTATTAAATAAATATCCAAATCAATGCAAAATGCAATTAAATATGGGAATAAAATTATAAAAAATATGCACTTATCAAACATCCCCACACTTAGCATTTGCACGTCCTCGGGCAAATAAGCGAAATAAAAAACTAAATCCTAACTAATATCACTTTCGTAGATGACACGACTGCATTGAGCACATGCAACAAGCCGTTAAACCCCTAGGCAGCCCTAGTAGGACGAGTGTTGTCTCGTGAGGGTTTATAGTAAATTTACCCACAAAATCCATTTTTTTTCTGCCAAGTCTCAAGTATGCAACATATCACAATACTCCACACAAGTAAACCTCAAACGCACAATATTGAAAGTCTGTTCACTTAAACATCATATGTACAAGACTATCCAAGTAAGCACACAGTCTTGATAGACAAAAAGATCATGAAATATATATCAATGCCGTATTCAATGAGTAATCATGCTATGGATAAAAAAAATATCTCACATAACTCTCAAATCACACAAGTGTATAGGTGAAGTGTATTCGCTCAAGTTCAATCAATTAAGTCATGTGCTACCATATGCCTGGTTGTCCACCAAATCTCCACTACTTTGAATACATGCATGCACAAATCAAAAGGTCTTTGTTAAAGGTTGTAACATGGCTAAGGTGAAGGGTAGGGAATCAAGAAAAATGATAACAAGTGGCTAACTCGACAAACTAATAGAGCACAATGTTCCTTTCTAATTAAAGCACTCAACATGAAATTTTGATCTTGTAAAAGGTGATCAGACTCTCACATGCATTAAACCCCAAGCACATATTACCATGTACTTTTCCATTTTCATATTGCACAAACCAATGAACAAAACTCTACTTGACCTTTTATTCTATTTTTTTTCTTTTTTTTTATACCCACCCAATTTTCACATTTTAACAAAGAAATCCCCACACTATGCACTCACCAACCCTAAATGAATCAAAATGCTCTACTAGTAAATCAAGAGAAGAATAAACAAGTAGGCTCAAGAATTTAGATTGGTGATACACAAAAAATAACGGATATAAAGCTCAAAGGGGTTAACTAGGGATAAATGATTCAAGGGTACTGTTTGGATAAATACGGTTAATCCTAGTGCCTTAATCATTTTCATGCATACAGATATCATGTAATCTTAAAATGGTTTAAAGCAAGTTCTAGAGCAACATGCCAACTGATGAACAACACACAACAATAAAAATTCGATTGATATAAAATGTACCAATCACAAATTAGGCTCAAGATCTCACAAGGTGAAAGCATGCTTTAGTACTCACTAAATTTGACAAAGACACATTTCAAGTTTTATAATTTTTGCAAGCACGTACAAGGAATCATCAAGTAACAAATAACTTTCAGAGATATGACATGTCAAATAATCATGCAAAATAAGCTCATAATATGTGTACCTATCCTTGTTAACACACTATGAGACGAGGCAATTAATTTTTTTAATTTTTTTAATTTTTTTTTTCAATTTTATGTATTTACACTAAAAACCCTAATGATAACAAACATCCCCACACTAAAATCATGCATTGTCCTCAATGTATGCAAATAAAAATGAGGTATGAACAAAAGTGAACGAAAACTCCCCTGAAAATGAGCAAGACCATTGTTCCTCTAGACTGAACATATCTTCAAGTTTTCCTTTGCTTAATGCTTTCCACATAGCACGAACACACCCCCTTAGCTTTTCCTTCCCCAAAATAAATTTAAATCCGTGTCAGCAACCTTTTCCTTGCCTTTATTACGCCTTTTAGCTTCTTGCTCATCCACCTTCTCCCCCTCAGTTGGGTTAACCTCCAGAATAGTTGGATGTGGAGTTGGGAAATTAGACGAAGCTGTCTTCACCAAGGAATTAATTGCATGACTAAACTGGGCTGCCATGGAACTCAATTGAGCCTGAAATACATCATTCTGGTTAAGTTGCAAATTTTTGATTTTCGCAATGGACTCACGAATATGTGGCAACTCGTTCTCCGGTGTTTGGACCCGTGCAAGGAGTCTGTTGTATCCCGCTCTGGTTATAGGTGCATGTCGTTGAGAATGTTGCCCACTCTCTTGTCCTGCTCGTGATTCTCTCAACTCTTGTCCAGAACTTCCACCGAGATGCGTATCTGCAAATGAAATCATCTTAGCCCCTTTGTCGGATGGTGCAATGAAAGTTCGGGAGCTTCCATCCTCTCGTGAAGCAAGTTGCTGACCACTGGTGAAGAGTGGTAAATCTGGAAAAAGATCAAGGGATTTTCTCTGTGGGAGGTTGAACTTGAAAGGATTAAATGGCACAAGACCCAAGTTTCCCTCGAATGTCTCAGGTTCACTAGGTTTACTCCTTTTAGCATGAGGTAGAGTGGCTGATGTAGCAAACTCCATATGTGGTACTGCTCTTACTGATCTTGGTAACAACGGAAGTGGGACAGTCTTCAGATATTCAGTTAAGACTGTAGGCACATCCGTATAGCTCTTATTGCTAATGTAATTAATTACATTCGTCTTCATGAAAGAACATTCCACATCTCTACCATGATCCAAGCGTAACCTGTCTGCATCACTCAAAAAATCATTTAATATTAGCTGCAGAAATCTTGGATATAGACAGTCGACCCTTCGAATATGGACATCCCTTGTGCTTAAGTGCTTCATCTTCAAAATGATCTGACCAAGAACTATCTTCCCAAAATTAATCCTCAAATTATTAGCGACCGCATACCCTATTTTTTGAATAAATTCAGATATGCGATCTAGATTTGTTCTATCTGAGGTAAAAACATGGTTAAGAATGTGGAAGAAGAAATTCCAATACTGGGTTAGATAATTTCTAGAGAGATTACCAGTATTGAAATTTCCATCTTGGTACCTTATAAGACGAAAGAACCTTTCAATCTGGTCGGGTGTAGGATCAGACACGAGATTTTCCATAGGAAAATGAAGAATTCGATTAACATCTCGTTCAGTGACCTTAATCGACCTACCAAATAGTCGGTAAGTGATTGCTAACCCGTCCCTTCGAGAAGTGTTCACCGCACTGCAATACAATTCACGCAAGGCATCATGGTTGAGCGGCACTGGTGTAACTAAAGGATAGTGAATGATTGAATGCTCATTCAAAAATTGTGTCCAAGCTCGAAACTGCTCATCCCGGATGGTGTTGATGTCAAGAATGGAAGTAGGATTAACTCTAGCAATTGAGAAGCTTCCCTGCAATGCCATTTTCAAGATAGCTAGATTGTGAGATTTTTTTCTTGGGAGGTTGAAGTTTTCAGCAATTTGTGTGTATATTCTCTGAATATCTGAAATGATGAATTAACACAGACAAAAACTGATTGATTTATAAGGTTCAAATATTAGCGGGTTAGGTGATATAGTACAAGCTATGTACTAGTCTTTCCGCTTCCTTTTCTTCTTAGCTCCAACCCTACTATCTCTTTTTGCTTTCAAAGTCTTCCTCGAGCCACACAATGCTCCTTCTGTTTTCAACGACAAAAATATCTGCATGGCCCTCTAAATCAAATCAGTGTGGGTTAGTTCTCGATGAAAAATTCTATAAAAGAGGAAAATAAAAAAGAACACAACAAATCCTAAAAATTACAGAATAAATAAAAAATAAAAAATTGGAAAACTCCCCTAATGCATAAGCATGAAGTGTCGTGTCGAGGTCCGGGATGTCGAAGCACGGTGTGCCACTCCAAAAAGACCAAAAATCTGTGGCACGAGACTACCACGAATAAAATCCAGAGCATCAACAGTTGTTTTAATCCGGCAAAAAGTCTCCAAACAAGCATCAGTAAAATAAAATATGACATTAATAAGCAACAACTGATTAAGTGCTTGTGTAATTTTGGAAAACTTTGTGATAAAACAACGGTAAAATTCGACACCACGAAGACGTCGAACTCCCTTGACATAAGGTGGAGGCTCTGGTGGTGGCTTTTATTCACTCCTCACTTTCACTGGAGCCATTTGAACTACTGGGCTTATCACATCAAAGATTAAGGATACACTTCCATCTTTTCCCCCTTCTTGAGAAACATGATCGGCCACCAATACAAAACTCATGCCGCTAACATATTTTATAGACCAATTAGATGCTTCTTTATTTTGTTTAAGCAAATTAATTACTTGAATTTCTTGGTTATGAATAATGTCACTAGAAATAAAAGCATGATGAGTTTCATTATCACCTAAGACCATTTGATCAAGAGTGGAATTAAGCGGCTTCAAATCGGGTGTCGGTGGCTCGCCTACGGAATCCTTAACAATGAATTTATGATCAAAAGAACTATCCTCAACTATGGTTTCATGTTTGGAACAAATGGCATTCAATTCATTTGACATTTCTTTTGAAGAAAAATCCTTAACCAATTCATGAATTTCTCGATTAGTCTCGTGACTAAGTTCGAAATCCTCATTAAGAAAAGTCTCAATTTCACTATCCTCCAAACTCGACCATGTGACACTCTTATTGACTGACTCAGTTTGGTCTAGACCATGATTCAAGAGGGATGCATTAGGTTCAGATATCAAATTCTCTCTCTCATAAAAGGTGTTGACTAACTGACTCATTTGAACCTCTAACTTAGATAAGGCTTGAGCATTAGAATTCAAAATCTGCCTATCTTGGGTCACGGTTTGCATGAAGGTTTGTTGAGCTTCAAATACTGCCTCAACACTCTTTTCTAAAGAATTAAGTCTCTCATCTGTATCGTTAAATTCAAGAGGGTTCAAAGGTTCCTGATTCAGATAAGGACTATGATTTTGAATAACAAAAGAGCTAGGATTGAGGTTTACAAAGGAGGTTTGAGCATGAATTAAATGAGTTTGTGCTTCTAATAACGTTTCAATACCCCTTTCTAAAAAATTTACACCCTTATCCGAATCACTAAAGTTGTAGCTTGAAGGTGTTTGAATCGGGTTTATTTGAGTGTGATGAGAGTAATAATTTGGCATTTGAAATGAAGGTTGAGGATCGTGGTAGTTTTGATCATAATCCCATGAGAAATTTGTGTGATTCCCCCAACCGGGATTGTAGCTAGGTGCAAAATGGTCAGTCCTAAGGGTTTGTGGACACATAGAATTATCTTGCTCAAATTCATAACAATTTGTAAACCCTTGAGTATAAGAATTATAATTTGACCACATTATTGATCACACAAAATAAGCACACAAAATAAACACTCAAAATAAAGGGTGAAAAAGCAAAAGAAAAATTCTAGACCTAAGGTTCCTTAATAAAAATGAACTAGACATTGCTCCTACTTTAAGGACCACCAAAAACTCGGTAAATTAGAATTTATTCGAACCGATTTGGCCAGGTAGGTGCAAGCATTGCCAAGAGGCTAAACACCAGCCTAGACACCAAATCCTAATTGGCCAGGTAAGCTTTCGCTTGCCTAGACACCAAAGAGTCAGAATAATTAGTGATTACTTCGTTTCTTAGGTACCTTCCTAATTGAGCGCGAAATTCCTAGGGACAAACGTCTAATTAATTTTATTAAAGCTACAAATGATGCAACAAACAACGAGATATATACAAAGACGGTAAACAAATATGGATGCATTAAACTACGTGTACTAATCTAAAAGAAAGAAGAATTTAACGTACCTTTGGGTCCTCCAGCAATCACCACAATTAATAAGGTACGAAAAATTAAAAATAAAGAAATAAAAATCTAGATGATGTGCCCTAAGTGATTAAATGCATGATGCAACAATTATGTATTTACAACTAATTTTTTTATATTTCAATTTTCAATTTTTTTTGTGATTTTTGATTTTTTTGTGATTTTCTACAAATAAAAATGCGAAAAGAGTGAGATACCGGTTACCGAAGCACGCTTCCAAAAATTCCGATTAATTCAAAGCTCCGTGAGAAGATTCCCAAAATTCCAAACTTTCCTAAAAAAATTAGATAAAAAATAAGGCAAGTGAAAGAAAACTAATCCGAAAAATTAAAAATCAAGGCGCGAAAAATATTTAGTCCCCGGCAGCGGCGCCAAAAACTTGATGTGCTAAAAATATGACAATTAATATCGCAAGCGCACGATCTCGTTTTAGTATTTTAAGATTCGATCCACAGGGAATAATTTTTATTTTCGCGACCCTTAATTTTTAATTTAATCGAATTAGACAAATTTGATTTTTGAAAAGATTTTGAATTATCTAATTAATTCCTAAAAAGAATTATTTTCAAACCAATCTAATTTAAAACGACACTAAAAATCATATTAGAATAAAATAAATAAAATGAGTTTTTATTTACCGAGAATTTGATCAAAAGTTATATTATTCTTACTAGACAAATGCCAAATAAAAATTAATTTATAAAGTCGAAAAGAAAACTAGTTAACATCATTAAGCATTCAACCTTTAATATTTCTAGCAGCAATTAAATGATTACAGGTCCGAATTAAACAAACCTATACTAACAAGACAAATAAAACTCATACTACTTAGTGAGCAAACAAACAAAAGTAGATTCACAGCTTGGTTAACAAAATGACTCAGACTAAGCTAGACTATAGCAGCAGTAAAAACAGAACTCAGAACTTGAAATTAAACTAATGACTCTAAAATGAAACACACTGAAACAAACTCAACCACAAATCAGCGAACTAAAGAACTTGGACTCAAAACTCAGCAGGAAACGCAGCATTCAACTCGACGAACACAGCAAAGACGTTACAACTTAACAACATCTCAGATTCCCAGCACAAAACGAAAGTTAGAAACAAGAACACTCGAGTATTCTAACAATTAGCCGAAGGCATCGCAGAAAACAGAATGAAACAGCAAAACAAAGCACCATTAGACCACGAACTTCTACTCGGCAATTCAAATACCAGCAACCAAAATGCACAAGTAAATCGAACGACTCAGCCAACATTAAAGTACAAACAGCGAAACCACAACGAAAGCGAACTCAGTCATCATACATAATAACAGCGAACCAGTAACTTATAACTACACAATGGATACAAACCGAAGACTCCGAACTCATCATACAAGACTCAAACAGACGAACAAAGACTCAGTAAAAGGACACTACAACTATCTAATACTGCAATGAAAAAAGAAACAATAAACTCAGCCACAAGATCATTCGATTCAAGAACTCAGCAAACGGACTCGGTAGACAACAGCAAGCAGCAACTCGTAAATTCTAACAACAAACTCAGGAATAGACTATGCAAATCAGTAACGTTGAACGGTTTCAACAAACAGCAAACAATTCAACGAATTGAAACTCAAACATTACTCCAACAAATTACAACTCGGCCCAGCAACACTAACAAATTGAACTCGGCAGCAATTCGTACACAAAACAGGCTAACATTACGATACAAAACCGAACAGGGAGCAAGAACAATCAGCCAACTCAAACGCTAAGAAAAGCAAGGAACTCAGAAATCGAAAGCAAATCGAAATCAACGACACTGAATACTACAATTAACTAAAACAGGGGAAGGGGGTTTTGAATGAAATTAAAGAGAAGAAATGGGAGATTAAAATCGATTTTTGTTGAAGGATGTTTGAATAAAAAGGAAAGGGAAGATGGCTGTTTTTGCGGAAAAGAGAACAGAAAGAAATAAGAGCTGGGTTTGTGTATTTGCAGGAAATGAAAAGGAAGGAGAAGTGGAGGAGGCTTGGTTTTTTAGAGGAAAACAACGAAAAGAAACAAAATAAACAGGGGAGGTAATTGCTTCTCCCTCCGTCCCATATTGTTTCTCTCATTTCATATGTCGGGACTATTCATGACATGAGACAAATTACTAATTTACGTCTAATCTATAAGATCAAATATAGTCATGAGTGATCTTGTTGGATTCGTATTTACGAGTACTTTAATACAGTGAAGTTTTTATATTTAATACTAATACGAAATTTAAGATATTAACGATCAAAAGTGTGCGTTGGCAAACGTGTCCAGTCAAAATAGGAAAAACATTAAGGGACGGAGGGAGTACAATTTAAAGCAGAACAAAATGAAAATTACGTATTAAAAATAAAATGTTTACAAGAACTGCAAGAAGTGTACAACTACTAAGGTCCTAATCTAATCTAACCTAATTCTAATGTGTTTTTCTTCCTTCATTTGCTCTCATTTTATAGCCCCTTCAAGCCTTCACCTTTGCATAAAAAAATGCCTCCATAATTGAAACTTCATCATTTAGCCCACCATTGTAGAATTCTTTTTTTCTTTGTCAACCAATCCATCACACTTTGTTGAATAATTTTACAAAAACTAATCAATCAACACATGTTTTTTTTATTTTATTACAAGAATATCCCAAATCTAATAAAATTCGGAACTGAATTTGGTCTTCAAATTTCGAGCTTCTCCGATCGGATTTTTGCTGATTTAATCCCTCTGAATTTAAGATAATTTTCCAAGCTTCGCGCGGACTGTAAAATCGTCCAAATCCGACTTTCTTCCATTTTTAGCTCCAAAATAGCTCTTTTAAGCCCAAATTATTTCAAACTTAGAAATTCTTGTCTCCTACAATAAAACATCAAAAATTATTAAATAAATATCCAAATCAATGCAAAATGCAATTAAATATGGGAATAAAATTATCAAAAATATGAAGCAATGTAAAACCAAAAAAATTGAAGTGTAACTAGAAAGGACCTAATCTCCCACTCATTGCAACTTCAGAGAAACTAGACTCTCATCTTAAGGATACACTTTAAGGTCTACAAATTGGTCCGGTAACAGATCCTTGAGTGTCTTTTCCGTTGGGTTGTATAATACGACAACTCTATCCAAATTCAGCATGATATCACCATTCTTAGATATGCAGATCGGTTTTAGATACGAATCAGGTTTTATTAGCTGATCAACATATGGGACGGTGAAAAATTTTGTCCACTGCATTTCCTTCATTATCCATAAATCAGCACAAGCATCTTCAAATTGACAAAGTACATAAAGACTTTTGCCAAAAGTGCACAAGGTCCAATTGTATACACCATCTCCAAAGTTTAGCAGCAACACTTCCCGCCACGTCTCTATTTTTATATCAAGAGACACGATAATCTTCTTTTGGATCTGAGGAGTAACACTCTAGTATATAGATCCATTTGCAAAATTCTCATCATCGAAACCTTGTGAAGAAAAAAAAGAAGATACTAACCTAAAAGGAAAATCCCCGATCATTCTCCAACAATCTCTTTTTAAGCTATAAACGTAGACTTTATATTCATAGTGAGTACAAGAGTAATCACATTTATTATAATCAGGCTTAGCAGGAGAGATAGAAAATATTTTATAATCATCACTCAGTTCATCATAACAAAACCCATACTTCGTCTCCGAAATGAAACAGTTCCAATCAAGTTCAGGAAGGTGTTTTAATTCTCTAGTGGATGGATTCCACAAGATTAATTGATTACTCGCAAACCAATCTTTTCCAACAAAAAACCCATTATAATTACCCACTATAATGCACCAAAAGGATTGAGTAAAGGGCTCATGAAGCAAAGAATATACGGAACAAGTTGAGAGAGATGGAAGGTCGAGATCAAATGGGTGGTCACATCCAATCTCATAATCCAAGTCACCTAGCATGAGATGGTGGTGGGTTGTCATCTAGAGTTGCCATCGCTTTCACCTCTGATCAGGTAGTATCTTTTTCTGAGAAGAAAAAATTAATGTTCAATAAAAAAATACAAGTTCCTCGATTATATTTATATATTCAACCTATTCGAAACCCTATTTATAATAACAAATTAATTTGATCCGAAATCCAATTTGAATTTATTCCCGAAAATATTTATATTGAATTTAAATTTTAGTTATACCGAAACATGATCCAAACTCGAAACCCAATAAATAGCGAATACAAAGTTCTAAAATTAAACACAGAGTCTAAAGCAAATAGATAGAAACTCTAATAGTTGAAATCATGAACTGAATCAGTAAATTAAGCAAATTAATAGAAATCACATATTGATTCGAAGTAATCCCAAACCTAACCTCAGTTTGGTCGACTGGAAATCTGCCCGGTTTGAATTAATGCAGTCGGTGGAGGGGATAGAACAGGGGAGGCAGTGAGAAAAAAAAAGTTGGAGAATAACCGTGGTATATGTTCTTCAGTTAGAATATTTAATAAGTATAAATAAATACTATTAATTAAGTAAAAGATATATAGTATCGTATAAAAAATTGGTATTAAATTTTTTAATGTTTAAATTTTATAATATAGGATAGATATTTGATGTAATTTTATCAAAACATTCAGGTCAAGCGAAAGGAAATACAGCTAAAATTGAAGGACAATCCAATTTGGAAGATTTAGCAATTTTGAGGGATTCGTAATCTTTTTCTTCTTGTCTTTGAATTAAGGAAAATACTAGAGACCCCAAATTGGATTTTAAAAATTTTCCAAAATCACACGTGTCATCTTCCGCTTCATCATATTATAATTAAATAAGATGGACCTCCCCGAATTCACATCAATCATACCAATTAAAATAGTCCATTTTGCCAAATCACCTATACCACATCATTTTGGGAACTCTTTTTGGGATCCAATTCGGAGCCACTAACACTACTTTTGAATTAATTTAAGTGTTGGTATTCATAACCAATGTAGAGACGATTTTAATTATGGTTGTATTTGGTACTATGGTAGTTTTTATTGATAATAATTGACGATCATTTCATTTTGGTAATTGTTTATTATTTTTTAATATTGGTAATTGTTTATATAATTCTTTGTTTTGTTAGTATTGTTGTCAGCCAACCTCCTGGCAACCGACCTGGCGCAAGAAGGAGGCCCATCCGACCTTCTGGCAGCCGACCAGCTGTTAGGGGAAGGCCTGGCCGACCTCCTGGCAGCCGACCGATTGTCAGGGGAAGGCTTCGGCCGACCTCCTGTCAGTTGGTCGGTCAGGTGGTCATTCCGGGGCTATCTTCAACATTCCAGCGTGATCGTAAACCTTCGAACGTGATCATCAACCTTCGAACACGTTCAACAACCTTTGAACGTCAAGATAGATGTTCGAAATATGTCTGGTTGACCGTTATTTTGAAAGAACGACATCCAAAGCCAAGCTACGTTTAGCACCGTCTAGTGCCGTTTAGCGCCATTTAGTGCCGTCAAGCGCCGTTTAGCGCCGATTAGTGCCGTTTAACGTCATTTATGCCGTTCAACGCCGTTCAACATCGTTTAAACGTCGTTAAGGTTGATTAGTGCCGATTACATCGAATTAACATTGTCATAAACGCGTCGGTCGCTCCACGCTTTACATCAAGACAATACTCGTGAAACACTAGTGTATAAAGATGAACCCTGACCCGAGTCTCGAAAAAGGCCGTTAAAACATCAAGGAAAACCAAATCAGTTTTCCTAGAGTTGATTTTCTGTTTGAAGTGGTGCATTAGATATTTTTTAATTTTATTAAATTTTGACGTGGCAGGTGTGGGATCCATCACTACTAACGTGGCAAATCGAACCATCTCTGTAATTAGACCTGGCAATTTGACACGTGACACGTGAACACGATACGAAACGACACGAAAAATATGGTTTTGGGTTTTGATTTTTGGTACACGAAACACGAAAGTACACGAACACGAAATTACAAGAAATATTTAGTGTCGGATATGGGTTTTCATTTCGGATACATGAAAATACACGAAAGTACACGAAATAAAGATGTTTATAATTTTCTAGTTATAGATTTTATGTATATGGTAAGATTATTTTTATAAAGATAGATATTTTACACCAAAATATACATATTTACAAGTTTTTATAGAGTTGTATTTAAATTTATATATGGAAATGTAAAATATTTTATGTATATTTCATATGAATATAATTTTTACTAATAAATTTTATTTTTCATTTTATATAATATATACACGAAACACGATACGAAAGTACACGAATTCATTTCGGGTGGATACGGGTTTCACATTCAAGTACACGAATTCATTTCGGGTGGATACGGGTTTCACCTTCAAGTACACGAAATACGAAAGTACACGAAACGAAAGTACACGAAACGAAAGTACACGACACGACACGATTGCCAGGTCTATCTGTAATAGGTAAATGCCTGACCCACAAGGGTGACGTGGCAGGAGGCCCACCAATGCTGATGTGGCAATTGTGGGGCCCACAATTACTGACGTGGCAAAAGTGTAACCCATCTATGCTTACGTGGCATTTGCTGAAGTGTTAGAAGTGTTGCATTAGGTAATAGTAGTGTTGCATTTGCTGTTTGAAGTGTTGCGTTAGATATTTTTTTTAATTTTACAAAATTCTGACGTGGCAGATGGGGGATCCACCACTGCCGACGTGGCAGTGGGACCCACCACTGCCGACGTGGCAGTGGGACCCACCACTGCCGACGTAGTATTGTGGGACCCACAAGGGTGACATGGCAGGAGGCCCACCAATGCTAACGTGGTAATTGTATGTAGGGGTGAGCAAAACCGAACCAAAACCGAATCGAAATGTTGAATTTCGTTTCAGTTCGGTTTTCTTTTTTTTGAAAGTTCGGTTTTTTCGATTCAAACCGAAATAAATTTCGGTTTGGTTCGGTTATTTTTATAAAAGTTCGGTTCAAACCGAAATAACCGAATTATATATATATATTATTTATATTATATATTATTTATTTATATTATATCTATATATGTTTATATTATATATATTTGCATGATTTAATTAATTCAAAATTAAGTTTAAATATTTAAATTGATAGTTTGTGTTTTATTTTATTTTAATTGTTAAATATTTTAATATATTTGATACTAAAATTAATTTTAAAATTAAAAAATAATAATATTATATATAATTTTTTTTGAATCGGTTCGGTTCGGTTTTTGGTGAAATATTTCGATTCTGTTTGAAATATTTCGGTTCGGTTTCTGGTGACAAATCGGTTCGGTTCGGTAAAAAATGGATTTCGGTTTTTCGGTTTTTCTAATTCGGTCGATTCGATCGAACCGACCGAATTATCAACCCTAATTGTAGGGCCCATAATTTTTATCTTTTAGCCAACCATTTTACATATCATTGGCAAAAACCGAACCGACCGAATTACAGGGCCCATAATTTTTATCTTTTAGCCAACCATTTTAAGTATCATTGGCACTTATTTATCCCCTAATGTCAGCATTACTTGGTAACCACACTAAAATATCAAATATCAAGTCCTGACAAAAAAAAAATCAAATATCAAGTCAAAATCTGAATTAAGATAAACCCAAATCAAGTCTATTTAGTTTAGAGAATAAATCAAGTAAAAAACTGAAAGCCAAACGGTTACTGCTAGCCTATATAAATTACAAGCTTAAAGGTGTTGATCAAGCCTAAAGGATGTTGTTTGGCAAATATTTCTTGTACAATCTATGGCTTCTAATCTTGCTAGTGATCACAATAATAAACGGAGAAGCTCGTATGATAAACTACAGAGGAGCAACGTACATGCAAACACTTTATGTTGGTCATTCCGGTCAGCTAATCAGCTAGCTGCTAACTTTTTGTATGTTCAATGAAGAGAACAAGTTCGTGTGCCCCGGGACAAGCAATTCATATATCTGGCAGGGAAAGGAAAATGGAGAACAAGTATAGTATGGAATGCCTGTGAACTACTCGACACCAGCGGGACCTTCAGCGTCTATGCTGATAATTTTGCTGCTCGAGACATAAGTTTTGTGGTACGTCAATTGTGTGTGTGTGTGTGATGCTTAATAGATTTAATGTGATAGTTTGCATGATTGCTCATTATATGATTATTGTAACTATCCCTACAATCCGAGAATTCCCCGAAAGCCAGCAGTGGCAGCGCTGGTTGAAGGATATAAAAATAGCTTCTATAGATGTGGTTTCGTTGGAGTACAAGATACTTTGTGGGATTCTACAGGTCAACACTACTTCTATCGATCTTCTATTGTTGGGGCTGTTGACTTTATTTTTGGTGCTGCCCAATCTTTGTACTAGGTACACAATTTGTTTTACTTTCTTATTAACTAAAGATTGTGCCTGTCGCGATTATTAAGTGTCTATAGAGATAGAAAGTCACTATGCGATGTTGCTGTTATAACAAAGTCTAAGATTTTGTAGTTTTTTTGTTCTCGTATTTTCTCGAAAATTGAATAAATTGATGTAATCTGAGTTTTTGAAATTTCCTTTTGCAATGATGTTATTACAGTTATAGTCTTGAATTCCATAATTTGAGTTTTTAAAATTCTTTTTTGCTATGATGTTATTATAGTTGTAATTCTGAATACTCGTAATTGCGATGTTCCGTCCACGACAAGAATTGGCATCAAACACTTTGGAAAGTTGGAATGATTAGTTTTGTACATGTAAAACTTGACATTCATCACAAATCTGCTATTTAAGTACATTAGATGACATATATCTTGCTGTTAACAACCCAGAAACTGTAACTATACAAATTTTGGACAAAAAAACAAACCAACCAGTATAATATAACATTGCTAGTAATGATTTTATTGTATACCTCATGCCTGAATTCTCTTAACCAGTGATAATGAATCAGAGTTGTAATGCTGCCATTCTTCTTTTTGCTCCTTCTTTAGCCCTTTTTCGAGAAAACATCTGTCGTATCCGTTGAGTATGCTTAGTATACTCTTGATGCTTGGTCTTTCTTTCGGATCAGAGCGTGTACAAGCCATTCCTAATTTCACTAGCCTCACTAGTTCCTTGTGATTGTACTGCCCGTTCAATCTATGATCAGCCAAGTCTTCATATCTTCTCTTTCGTGTTTCAAAGTCATTCACTCTCTTGATAAGTAATGGCTCAGGCCTGCTGAAGTCGACAACCATTTGTCCACTAACCACCTCTAGCACGACCACACCAAAGCTGTAAACATCAGACATTGTTGTTGCTTTGCTGTTTATGATGTATTCAGGGGACATGTAACCAAACATTCCATCGTTACCACACATTTTTGGAAGAGCGACATGTTGAACTTCCTTGATAGTTGATTCTTGTCAATAATTGAGCAAGGGCAAAGTTGCCAAGCCTGGGGTTGTCTGAGTCGAGACAGATTGATGAAGAGCTAATGTGTTTATGAATTACCTGTTCATCCCGGCCATTCCTCGTGGAGATAACAAATAGCGGAAGCAAGTGATTTGACAATGCTATATCGTTGATGCCACTGTAGGAATTGTCTTCTTTTATGATCCGGATGGAATAAAGAATGGCTTAATAGACTAGTTGCATTATTATGATCATATAAAGCAAGCATTTCTCCATTCTCAATGCACCATCCACGAATTTGTACTAGGTTCCGGTGTCTCAGCTTGCCTAAATTCTCGAGCTCATACGAGAAACGTGAACGCACTTGAGGACATGGAGTCGTGCCTAATCTCTTAACCAGAACGTGCATTGTTCTGTTGAGAAAACCATGGTAAGCAGTTCCAAAGCCTCCTTCAGCCACCTTGTGGGATTCTGCAAAGTTGTTTGTTATAGAAAGAATTTCTTTGAAGCTTACCTCACGCGGGATGTTAATAAGTGGCATAGCTTTTGAGCTACGATAGCGACCATTTCTCGAGGGGCTGGCCTCAGCACTTGCATATAAGGTGTCACCCTTAGCAGTGAAATAAGCAGCGGAATCACCTATGACTGAATCAGTAGTATTAGTGGTAAGTGTGAAGGTTGCGCTAGATGGTCCTGTGGTGGTTATGTTGCTAGTATCGGTATCTTTGCTTGATACCGAAATATATTGAGGGTAATGTTTAAATGTTGGAAGAGCTGGTAATTTCCCACAAAGATTGCCAGAAAGTACTTCCATTGCCCATTTCATATTAGGCCTTGACTGAGGTTCATGAAGTGTACAAGGACCGGATGATTTCAAGAATGAGGTTTCATGTGTAAAAGGATTCTAAAGTTACCTTTAGAAAAATTTCTTAAGTTAATTATAACTAAAACTAGGTCATTATCAAAAAAAAAAAAACTAAAACTAGGTAGTTTTGTTGTAAATAGAAACTAACTCTATTATTCTAGTATATCTTAAAACATAAATAAAAATATTTACAATCCACAACGACCAATTTGTAATTATTCAAAATTCCAAAAAAGTTTTGTATTCATTAAACAAAGTTGTATTCATTCTAAATAAAGCAGTCTGTTAAAATAACAAAACTGTCAATGCATCAGTTACATTTTAAAAACCGTCAACATAAATATTGGTAAGTACAATCGGATATCCATCAACATTTTAGAGTTAAATTTAAATATTAAAGTTACATTAGTCTTACCAAATAAGGATTTTATAATGGATGGTTCACCATTGAAGATTAGTTCGTTAGTATTATTAATTACAGTAGTCAATTACATACTTCTGGCTATGAATGCAAGTGAAATATCTAATACAGATTCTGTTGATGAGTTAGCAGCATGTCCCGTTGTCAATGAGATTTCAACAACTGTCATTAGAAATAGAAGACCAACATCTGAGGATTTCAAGAGGATGCAAATAGCAACTGAATTTGATCTCGTTGATCATCCCGAATTTGAAGAAAGTAGCGACGAAATAGCAGCATGCCCTCCTACTAAAATTTGACCTCGATGCATATGCATTTACTTTTATGTTAAAAGTGAAAATGGATGCTCAAATAAATATAATGTGAATGGCGCGGGATCCAATAATATATTGTTAATTTTGATAATTGAAACATGTGTTGTAATTACTTATTTTTTCTATATCTGAATTTAATGTTTATATCATGTTCACCTTCCCAAACAAATTTAAAAGTAGAGAAAAAGATCTTTATATATATATATATATATATATATATATATATATATATATATATATATATATATATATATATATATATATATATATATATATATAGGGTCATGTTCAAATAGAAACTAAGTTATCCTAAAAACTAGAAACCGAGACATTTTTGTAATTTAATCAAAATTTCAGAAGTCGTCAACCACCAATCCACTATCATCAGTCACAGATCTAATTCTTTCATTAACAGTACTTTGTATATCTTTATCATTAGTCACTACAGCCACCAAACCACCATTAATTCCGGCCACCACCTCCAATCACCACTGATTCCATCCACCACATTCAACCACCATTAATTCCGGCCACCACCTCCAATCACCATTAATTCCGATGCCTTTTTTGTTTACCACTCTTTGATCTATATTTCTCTACTTCATAAGTTCGATTTTCACCAGCCGACACCCAAAACAATTATCACCTTTCATAAAACTAATCAGATTTGAATTTAAGCATATTATGAAGATAAATTACCAGATATACGTGAAATCACAAATTTGTATTGCAAAAATCACTAACTAGTATGATAGAAATCACTAATTTATACAGCTGTAAACACTGATACCCTACCCCAACCCCAGCCCCACCTTCACTTGCCATCACCACCACCACCTGCCATCGCTACAATCGACCACCACCACCATGATTGTTTAGATACATACACACATATATCGTTACATACACACAAATACACAAACTCGGATCTGAAAGTCATCACCGGAATGTTCTGAATCAGTAGATGAAGATAGGATTACGATCTGAAGTTAGAAATCGCTAAATTATACTTGTAGTAGCACAATTAATGATCGGGAGGAAGCATATCTGGAATCGGAATCGAAAATCGATGGTGAAATCGAAGCCCCTGCGGGGCCTGTGGCCGGAAAAGAAGATGGTGGTGGTGGTGCATCGATGGAGGTGGAGGTGCGTCGGTGGTGATGGGGGTGGCAGGTCAGGGGTGGGGGTGGGGGTGTATAGGAGTGGAGATAGTAAATATGTTGTGGAGATAGTAATTGGAGATAATAAAATATGGTGTGGAGATAGTAAAGTAGGGTGTGCAGATAATGGTTTCTAGTTTCTATTTTAAAAGTGCTTTCTATTTGACCACTAGCCTATATATATATATATGTTTGTGTGTGTAGTCATAATTACATATTACTCGTACTTGTTTTTGGCACTTAATTGTTTATATATATATGGAGTAGTGTGAACCACGATATATATATATAGGGTAAAGAGATTCTACCTGTCACTGTGGAATTTTTTTCTACCCTAGCAACACTAAACTACGTCGTTTAAGTACATCTTTGATATCCATTTAATTTTTCAAAATTTCTCACCACGTCTTGCACATGACTTCATCCTTATATCTAATATATTATCCACCTGAAGGATAATGTAGCTTGGGCACCAGACAACTTAAACAAAGAACATCTTGATTATTTCATTTGACTGGACAATTTATAAAGCTCTAGTACTCTGCATGTTATGAGGAAGGAAAATACATGTACATGGCTGATATTAATAGAATGCTATAAGTGATCTCTATGGTCAAGTAGCATATCCTAAGCACCACAAGCAGGTTGATGTCTCGGACATATATCGTTTAGCAGCAGGAACAAAGGTAATGATAAAGTACTAAAAACTATGCATTATCACTACCAAACGACCATGCATACATGGGTGATAACATTGAAAGGCATGTGGGGGTGGGGGGTTTTGAACCCACTTTACCAGTTTGTTAAAAATATACTTTGCGTCCTCTATTAGGTAGAGAATGAGAAATAGCATTTAGGAAATCATCTTCTGCTAAATGTTTTTGGGGCCATATCGATTCTAATAATTAAAAAACAACTGTATTATCCTTTTAAGTAGAGAAACAGAAATAGCATTCAGTAAATTGCCTTCTGCTGAAAAAGTTTTGTTTCCGATTTGCCTTGTTTGAAAGTTCTGAACTTCAAATTGTTGTATGCATCAACTCGAAACCAAAAAAAAGTTACTCACATCATGCAGTTCAAACTCAAGCTTTAAATAGTAGCTAGCTATGTACTTATTGTCAACATAATGTGCCAAATTCCAACAATAAGGGTGGTTTAGTTATACAATCATCAAGAGTTCAACACCAACTTGACGTACAAACACTTAAAAGTGCAAAGTACTGATATAGTTTGTGGCCATCAAAACCTTGATCTTGTTCGATGCTTAAAAGTTCAAATTATCATAAAATTTTAGTTTATAACACCGTTAAATAATGAATTGGCAGTTACATAAAGAAAAAAAAGAGCAGCTAGGCAAAAACATTTCAGTGAATAATTGTGATGCAACATGCTGGTGTGCAGCTTCAATGTAATAAATTCCATCCCACCCAGATACCCGGTACTGTCATACTCCAAATGCAGTTCTCCATTACCACAGCAAGCAAGCAGAAACAATCAAGTTTCTAAATCATTTAAAAACATATCATATTAGCAAATCAGTTGGCCTACAAAAGATAAAAAAGTAACCTACAAAAGATAAAAAAGTAAACCAAAAATTCAACAAAATATAAAAAAGTAAACCAAAAATTCAACAAAAGATAAAAAAGTAAACCAACAATTCAACATAATAAATTAAAATAAAAACATCTACATACTCTGATTTAAGGCCTCCTTTATGATTTGGGATACACCTTCCTCATTTAAGGCCTCTTTTATGATCTGGGATACACCTTCCTCGTTATTCCCCTAAAACCAAAAAAAAAATAGTTTTTTTCACTTCCGTGGAATCAGTAAAAATTTGACAAAGTAAACAAAAAACCAGTATAAGTGTTGTAACCCTTATGTTTTGATGATTATAATTCAGCAAGCTGTATTACTTAACTATTATCTTTTCAGCAAGCTGTGTTTAGATGTACATGATTATTTCAGTCAGACTAACAGATGTTTTTCAGTAAGCTGTTAAGGAACATCTTTCAAATTTCAGCAAGCTGAACTCACATTCAGTACAGTTATCAGCAAGCTGTTTCTGGGCGACTGAAAGAACAGAATTCAAGATGACATTCGATATTCAAGGAGACATCAGTTATATATGTTTAGGAATATTGTGAGGGACCCTCTGAATTATTCAAGCCCATCATGCACTACAATATTATCAACTCAAGTAAAGTGGGGGACAACACTTTATTCTCTTTTTAAATAAGGATTCACTTTTCCTTATTTAAATTTATATCTCCATACAAACACTTTCCATAATTAATTTCCTAACCCATGAAAACACATTCTCCTTGTCTCTCCTTTTTCAGTTACACGTTCATATCACTATCATCTACACATTCATATCACCGAAGAAGACAACAGCTTCATACCATGGCTTCTCCACTTGTGTTTAAATGTGTTCTCATTGCTGCTCCACTATCTATATTCTCTGATCATCCACTCAAGAAAAGCTTTGCAGAAATATCACTCTTCCATACTCAAACACGTTTCTGAAGAATCTTTTCCAACGGCTTTAAGAAAATTCAAACCGTTGGAGCCTTTGAAGTTTGATTTTAACATGTTCTTGTTTATCTATAAATAGCATGTTCTTGCTCAGTTCATGTTAACAATTACAAGTGCAAAAACAAGCTTATACACATTCACAACTTCGAGCCTTCTTGCTAAATCTTTTAAACCTTTCAAACTCTCACATTCGACTTATACATTTTCAGAGGGTTCTTTTAGGTTAAGTTGTAATTTTAGTCAACACTTTGTATTGTTCAAGTTGTAAAGATTAGTTGCTGTACAAGGATTGGCTTAGGGTTTTTGGGTGGGTGAAACTAGACTAGAGAAGGATACTTGGGAAGTATTGCTTAGAGAGTTAGTTCAACACTGCAATTCAGCAAGCCAAATTGTAAGCAGCTGGGTGTAAAGGGAGATATATTGTTTGATCTTGTAATCGGTTATTTGTGATCAATAATATATTCTCTTACCAAGTTGGTAAGGGACCAGGACGTAGACCATAGGGGATTAGGGGTCGAACCTGGCTAAAAGATCGTGTGTTCATTTTATTTTCTCTGCACATTTCTTACTGCACTGCATTACTAGTTAATTCAGCCTGCTGTTATTTATCTACTAGGTCATATCAGCTTGTTGTTATTAAGCTGTCAAGTCATATCAGCAAGCCGTTTCTGGGTAAAAATCAAAATAGTTCATAATTAACCATATCAGCCATAATACACCTATTCACCCCCCCTCTAGGTGGATTTTCAAGTGTTACGTGTTTGTAGCATCCTGTTCTGTAATGGCCCATTTTACCACATAAGCCACAAGTTTTCTTCTTTTTCACTTCCGTGGCCAATTCCAATCCAGATTTTTTCCTTGTAGCAACCTTTGGACGTCCCTTATGCTTCGTGCTAGTTGAAGGATCACGAATAGTTATATGAGGTTGCAAATCTTTCACGTTGGTTATATCCGCCTCAACACTAGTGACTTCTTTTGTACTAGCAACGCTACTTGACATCCTCACAGTTTGTTTCCCCAAAAACTTATCAAGGTAGGAATCAAGTTCATCAATATCAGCCGAAAAATCTCTTGCATTCTCCAGTGCTTTACTAACTTTTTTTCGAACAGTCCATATTTTCATCGGATCAACTGTATGATCATTACTTGTAGTTGAAACACATTGTTGAATATTATCGACTTTAAATCTAGCGGAAATAGTCCATCTATGTAAAATATAATGAAGAGGAATTGCATCCAACTTCTTTTTCCTCATTAAGTACAAAATATGTTTGCATAAGATACCGTGTGTCTCAAACTTTGCACAACTACATGTTACCTTAAGGTCTGTAGATGCATTATATTCAACTATTCTCCAGAAAGCTTTATCAACTCCATGTTGCCCAACAATGTAACTTGTCAAATGACCATCTTTTTTATCTTATCATGGATGTAACTCAAACTTTTTTGCCATTCCTTTTTGAAAATTTCAAATATATTACACGTATAATATTTTCCTGCTTGTTGTTCAATGGGATGCCCCGTAAGTAATGTAGGACTAGTATCGATGGACAAAAAATCCTCATCTTCTTCTCTCTTTCTACGTGATACAAGTGCTTTATCATATTGAACAACAAAGTCACTAAGCATAGTGTTTGAATTAACATATGTTAGGAATAATTCATGAGTTGTGATGTTAAGAATAGAATTTACATATTATACTTCTTGTAATCCTGATCTTATAATATATAGGATTTATGTGTAAGACAGTTATCTGTACAGTTTAGTCAAGAATGAACAGTGTATCGGAGACTACATGTTAGGAACAAAGATCAAATCCTGATGACGGTCTAATACTGATGATGATCAGATACTGATGCAAGATGAAATCCTAATATCAGTCTTGTTACTGATGATGTCATTATGGATGCTACAGAAACTGGCAAGTGCTATAAAACAGGATCGTTGTTTGAAGAACAAGCAAGAAGATATTATGAAGGAAAGAGTTTTCTATTGAAGGAAACTATCGACTAGAAGGCAGAATATTGTCATGTACAGATTATATCTTTCTGTTATTATTTGATAGGTAGCATTATAAATACTTTCTCTATATTATTGTAAAAAGAGTCGAACAAGTGTGTTGTGAGTTCATGTGCGTAGCTCTGTATAAGGTTTGTATTCGAGAGTTCGAAACAAACAGAGAGAGAGATTTGTATTGTCAGCAGCTGCTAAAGGTATTGTACACCTTTGGTAGAGTTTGTATTTGATCTTATATACAAACAGAGTTTGATTCATTCGTTTATTCTTGTTCATATAATCAAGCAAAAATCAGACACGATTATATAACTTGTATTCAACCCCCCCTCTTCTACAAGTTATTCGAGTTAACAATTGGTATCAGAGCAGGTTGATTTCGAATAATCATAAAGATCTACAATCATGTCTGGTTACAAGGATTGGAATACTAAGATTCCTATGCTCAAGAGAAACGAATATACTCTATGGGAAGTAAAGATGTTGCATCATCTGGAAGCAACAGATCCTGATTATCTTGACAGAATCAGAGATGGACCTTTTGTTCCAACAAAGGTCGTTGGACAAGCAACTGTTGATGGTGTGGTTGTTCCAGAATATACAGCAGAGAAGCCAAAATCTGAATGGTCAGATAAGGACAAAGAGAATGTTCTTAAAGATGCTAAAGTGAGAAACATATTATTCAACAGTCTTGATTCTGTTCTCACTAACTATGTTATCTCTTGTAAGACTGCTAAGGATATATGGGACAATCTTAAGGTTCACTGTGAAGGAACTAAGCCTGTCAGAAAGAATATGAGGACATTACTTATACAACAGTATGAGTACTTTGAATCCAAGTCTGGTGAGTCACTTACTGATACCTTTGATAGGTTTACAAAAATCATCAATGAGATGGCCATGCATGGCAAATATTATGACTTGGAGGATATGAATACAAAGTTCATGAAAGCTTTGCCTGATTTCTACAATGAGAAGATATCTGCGATTGAGGAAGCTAATGATCTGGATGAGATTTCATTAGAGGCAGTATATGGAAAATTGAGAGCTTATGAACTTGATAAGCAGCAGAAGAAGAGCTGGAGTGAAGGAAAGATGAAGACTATTGCACTTACTGCTCAATCTGAAGTAAAGAAGCTTCCTGAAGAACAGCATGAAGAGATTGCTGTAAAGAATTCAAGGAAGAAGAAAAGCAAAGAAAGTTCTGAGTCAGAGACTACTGATATGGACTCTGACAACAATGATTCTGAATCTGAGATGCAGAAACTCTTTGCTATGTTTGCTAAAGCCTTCAAGAAAGGAAGATTCAACAGGAGAAGATTTAGCAAAGGACCTTTTCAAAAGAAGGAGGAAAAGAAGAGTGACAAAGGCAAAGGTACAATTGTCAAGCTTGATAAGGCCAAGATTAAGTGCTTTAACTGCAGCGAGCTTGGACACTTTGCTAGTGAGTGTAAGAAGCCTAAGAATTCAGGAAAGGGTAATGCACTTATGGTCATACAGAAGGATTGGGCTGATTCCAGTGATTCTGAAGATGAATTGGATTATGACAACATTGCATTGATGGCAAATGTCTCAGATAAACCTGGATCTCCAAAGAAAACTTCTCCATCCTCTGTTAAGGTATCACTTCACTCTCTTGATTCATTTGATAGCTTAAATTCTGATGAAATTAGAACTATCCATGCTGAGTTTAAGAATCTTATGACTAATTTTAGAATTCTTACTTGTGAAAAAGATGAACTTAAGGTTAAGAATGATAAATTAGTTGATAGAAATAATTTTCTTGAATCTGAGTTAATTCAAATGGAAGAATACAAGTTAAGTTCTGATAAAGCTAAGCATGATTATAGTGTTATTCTTGAGGCTTATGACTATGTCAGAAAAGAACTAGAGGAAGAGAGAGATGTGATTAAGACCATTAACAATTCCAGTAAAAAGACTATAGAAATCTTTGAAAGTGGAATTCGGGGTAAGGTTAATGGTTTAGGTTTTGATAAGGCTAGACAAGAAGAAAAAGTAGTTATTGTCAATGATGATAGTAAGGTAAAAGCTAGCACATATAAATCTGAAGGTAAGAAAATTGTTTCTGAACCTAATCATGTTAAATTTGTTGATTCAAAAGGTACCCCTGTTGTACACAAAAGGATTAGCAATAGTAATTCAGATGAGAAAGTGTTAGAGAAACCTAAGAATGTAAATATAGGGTTTCTGTCTAAGTCTCAGTTGAAACAGAGATTAGGTGGTCTTTCAGAATCTAGCAAGATCAAAAGAAATAGGAATGGAAAAGAAGGTATTAACAAAGAGAATAATTACAAGAATGTACCTGATGCACCTAGGAAAAAATGATATAAGTGTGGAAATCATAATCATTTTGCCCTAGACTGCAATAAAAAACCTTCTTGGAAAACTGAGTCCAGATTCCCCAAGACTCAGAAAATTCAATACCAACCACAAAAAGCTTGTTATCATTGTGGTAGTTTACTTCATTCCATTTACATGTGTAGAGAATACCATGAACTGTATTATGACTATTATTCCTTGAAATCTGAAACTCCTAGTCACAAATAGCTTGTGAAATTAGAGTCTAAATTTGACTCTACAACAGGTAAAGTAAAGACAAAATTCTCAAAGCCTGTTGTTTCTAAATCTAGTAAGAAAGGATCCAATCAAAGTTGGGTCCTAAAAAATTCTAACTAGTTACTTTTTGTTTGCAGGGCACAGGAAAGAAGCATTCAATTATCTTGGACAGTGGATGCTCTGGACATATGACTGGAAAGAAGTCCCTGCTTACAAAGTTTGAGAGGAAAGTTGGCCCAGTAATATCTTTTGGAGATGGCAACAAAGGAGAAACTCTGGGATATGGCTCAATTGTTTTGGGGAATGTCATCATAGAAAATGTAGCACTGGTTGAAGGCTTGAAACACACTCTTTTAAGCATAAGTCAACTGGGTGATAAAGGTTACAAATCAATCTTTGACAAAGAAGGATGCAAAATCTTGAATATGCAGAATGGAGACATTGTTCTAACTGGTCAAAAGACATGGTAACATATATGAAGCAAGCTTAAGTGATACATCTAAAGGAATTGTTAGATGTCTCTATAGTAAAGCAACAAGTAATGAAAGTTTGAATTGGCACAAGAAGCTCTCACATCTTAATTTCAAGAAGCTTAATCAACTTGTTAAGCACAATCTGGTGAGAGGCCTACCTCAGGCAAATTATATGCAAGATGGACTTTGTGATGCATGTCAGCTTGGAAAGCAAAGAAGAACCACTTTCAAGAGCAAGACTGAGAATTCGATTACTGAACCATTTCACATGCTACATCTTGATTTGTTTGGTCCAGTAAACATTATGTCTATCAGCAAGAAAAGATATGCTCTAGTGATAGTGGATGATTTCACAAGGTTTACATGGGTGTTCTTTCTACACAAGAAGGATGAAGCTTCTCAGCAAATCATTGAACTTGTAAAGAATATTCAGAATAACTCTGAGTACAAAGTTAAAGTACTTAGGAGTGACAATGGTACAGAATTCAAGAATTCTACAATGAAGGGGTTTTGTGCAGACAATGGAATCACTCAACAGTTTTCTGCACCTGGTACACCTCAACAGAATGGTGTAGTGGAAAGAAAGAACAGGACTCTCATAGAGGCAGCAAGAACCATGCTTGCAGATGCAAAACTTTCAACCTACTTTTGGGCAGAAGCTATTAACACTGCATGTTTCACTCAAAACTGTACCTTGGTAAATAGTCATGGAAAAACTCCCTATGAGATGATCAAAGGAAAGAAACCAAGTGTGAAATACTTTCACATCTTTGGATGCAAATGCTATGTCCTAAAAGTTCATCTAGAACAACTTGGAAAATTTGAAGCCAAATCGGATGAAGCAATTTTTCTAGGATATTCAGCATCTAAGGCCTTCAAAGTTTATAATCTCAGAACTCACATTGTTATGGAATCAATTCATGTTGCATTTGATGATAAGAAATTTGGAATTTTGCAAACTGATGAAAGCCATGACAAATTGGAATTTGAAAATCTGAAGAATTCTGAGATACTCTCCAGTGATGATGAAGGTTCTCCAGAAGGAATTTCTATTGCTTCTCAAAGGAATGCTACTGTTGAGGGGGAGCAAATAAATCAAAGAGAACACAGTGATCATCAGGAGCAGACTAGCTATTCAGAGTCTACTCCATCAGGAATTGACGTTTCAGAGTCTACTCCATCAGGAACTGATCTTTCAGAGTCTACTGAGGAAAGATCAGTAACTAGCAGCAATATGGAATCTACTGATTCTATTGATCAAAGGAGAGTTTTTGAAGGTAGAGATAATTCTTCTACAAGAGATACCACTAACATTATGGGGGAGACTAGCAGAGTCAATCTACCACCTGTTAGAAAATGGACAAAGGATCATACTGAAAATTTGATAATTGGTGATCCAAATTGTGGTGTTCGAACTAGAAGATCAATTCAAAATGAATGCTTGTATAGTTGCTTTCTCTCAAAGAATGAACCTAAGAAGGTTGAAGAAGCCTTACAGGATCCTGATTGGGTAATTGCAATGCAGGAGGAGTTAAATGAGTTTGAGAGAAACAAAGTCTGGAAACTGGTACCAAGACCTAAAGATAGATCTATTGTTGGTGCAAGATGGGTTTTCAGAAACAAGCTAGATGAATCTGGTATGATTGTAAGAAACAAAGCTAGACTGGTGGCCAAGGGTTATTCTCATGAAGAAGGCATTGATTATGATGAGACCTTTGCACCTGTAGCAAGATTGGAAGCAATCAGAATGTTTCTTGCATTTGCAGCTCATTCAAAATTCAATGTATACCAGATGGATGTATAGAGTGCTTTTCTAAATGGCAAACTTGATGAAGAAGTGTATGTGGAACAGCCACCTGGATTTGTTGATCCAAAATTTCAAAATCATGTCTACAAACTTGACAAGGCACTCTATGGACTAAAGCAGGCACCAAGAGCATGGTATGAAACTTTGTCTAAATTTCTTCTTGAAAATGGCTTCACAAGAGGTACAATTGACAAAACTCTATTCTTTAGAAAGATAAAAGGTGAATTGCTTTTAGTTCAAGTTTATGTTGATGATATTATTTTTGGTTCTACTAATGAAAAGTTGTGTGCTAAGTTTAGCAAGCTTATGCAGTCTAAGTATCAGATGAGCATGATGGGTGAATTAAATTATTTCTTAGGCTTGCAGGTCAAACAGACTGAGACTGGTATTTTCATTAATCAGTAAAAGTATATCAAAGATCTTTTAAGAAGGTTTGACTTTCAAGACTGTGCAGTTGCAAAAGCACCCATGGCAACAGCCACTAAACTAGACTCTGATCCTAAGGGAAAGAGTGTGGATAATACTAGTTATAGAGGCATGATAGGCTCATTGTTATATCTAACTGCAAGTAGGCCAGATATAATGTTTTCTACCTGTTTATGTGCTAGATTCCAAAGTGATCCTAAGGAATCTCATTTAATTGCTGTGAAGAGAATTTTTAGATATCTCAAAGGAACTCCAAATCTTGGTTTGTGGTACCCTAGAGAATCTGATTTCTTTCTAATTGGCTATTCAGACTCTGATTATGTAGGGTGTAAAATAGACAGGAAAAGCACTACAGGTACATGTCAATTTTTGGGAAACAGATTGATTTCTTGGGCAAGCAAGAAGCAACAATCTGTCTCAACCTCAACTGCAGAAGCTGAGTACATAGCAGCAGGCAGTTGTTGTGCACAGCTCCTTTGGATAAGAAATCAGTTGATGGATTATGGTATGACACTTAGTAATATTCCTATGTTTTGTGATAATACTAGTGCTATTAAAATTGCAGAAAATCCAGTTCAACATTCAAGGACTAAGCACATTGATGTCAGGTATCATTTTATTAGAGAACATATTGAGAATGGTACTGTGGAACTTCATTTTTTTCCTACTGACAAACAGCTTGCAGATATTCTAACTATACCACTTGATGAGACTACATTTAGTAGATTAGTAAGTGAGTTAGGAATGTTAAATTTTTAGATCTTTAACATCTGCAATAGTAGCAAGGTATGTTGTTTTTAGCTTATAGACTTGATATTCTTGTCAGGATCTATATTTGATTGTTAAATGCTTTAGCTATAACACTTTGCCTTGATAAATTTCAGTATGATAGACTTGTTAATAATCATCAGGATTAGATTTGTTATCAGGATACTGACATCATCAGTATTGTGTCAGTATCAGGATTGTGAAAATTGTTTCAAATTCTGACGTTTACTTTGTGTAGTAATCTAATTCTGTGATGTGTTAAGTCTATGCCAGCAAGTTTTAATATTTGCATACTGATAATTTATACATCATTCAATAATCAAAAGACAAGTAGATAATAAGAAATTGTATTTTCATTAATTGAAAGCATTACATATATGGAAATGAAATACAACATCTTTTTGTCTAACTTCTACTGATAATTCTATACTTGTCTATTGATATGAATTCTGAGGTACAGGACAAGGAGCATCTCGAGAAATCCATCAGGGGATTGAACAACCTCGTCTACTCTTGGATTCCTTGTCTGGGCGACTTGAATGAGAGCAGCTAACTTAAATGTATAGCATCCCCATCAAGATCAACCTCAGACTCTCGACCAAATTCTTCATCCTCAAGTTTTGAGGAGGTTAGGGGAAGATTGTATCCAACAGATGGATGTTCTAGGAGAAACCTCTGGATATTATCTGAAAATACTTCATTCATGATTAGTTCGATGAGAAAAGTCATCTCTTCAAAGAAATGATCAAGAAAAGGATGTTCATCGATTGTGAAAAATCTAAAGAATGGGTTTGAATGGAATTTTGGTTTGAGAAGCATTGTTGAGAAGAAAAGAAATTGAAAGGTTTATGGAGAAAGGCATAAGACGTCTGTTTCTTTTAAAGAAAGATGTGAGAAGCTGAACAGTCACTTGGAAGTTTTAATGAAGTCAGATGCTAATTATTGCGTGTGACTGTATTTCTTGTTTTCAAGAAATGTTGAATATATCTAACCAATTGATTTTTGTTCAGATTAATTGTTTATTTCTTTTTCAGATAAAAGAAAAATGCCACGTGGAAACTCCAATTAAGTCTCTGAAATCAGGATGATATTGATCAGGATTTCATGTGTGACCATCAGGATTTGAGAATTATTATATTTTTAAATCACATTGTATTTTGTGATTATTTTGATGAGAGGTCAACAGGAAAAGGAAGCTGATCAGTATTGATTATTTATACACTGATTTATTTCATGAAAATCAAATTTGGATTTTATTTTCCAAAAATCGTGGGTAACCGCACTTTTCAGGAACTGACACCTGTCAATCTACGTGTCAACGTGGGATAGTGGTCTGAAAGATTTGTGAAATATATTTGTTTTGAAACTCTAATCGTGTAATTGCTTTCTCTAATTTTACATTCTCTAAAGCAATAAACACTCTTGAGTTTTCAAAATCACTAATCCATTTCAAGAATTTTTTTTTAAGTTCTTTTCAGATCAAAAAATGGCAGCTAAGAGAAGATTACCTAAATCAGTAGCCTTCAAGTTTGGTGACTTTGATTTTATGACGAACAATCATGTAGCAGCTATCACCAACAAGGAAGGAGTGTCATCTGATTTTCATCCAATCATGGACTTTCTGGCGTATGGACCATTAAGTTATGCATTGACAGCATCTCCACAGATTAATCAAGCAGCTGTTACACAAGCTTGGGAGAATGCTGAGGTAATTGATTCTACTCAGAGTCAATCAGGTAAGATTGTTCTACACTTAGAACAAGATTCTTTTGATATTACTGAATTTGTTGTTAATTTAGTACTTCACTTACCTGTTAGTTTGAATTATGAGAATGTACCATCTGATGATGATGTTAGAACTATGTTGTCTGCATTAGGTTATAGTGGACCTCTAGACAACATGAGCCAGTTGAATAGGTCTTTTCTTAGAAAGGAATGGTCTTTCTTCTTTGATAAAATTGCTAAATGTTTTATTGGTAAATGTAGTTCTTTTCAGCAAATTACTTCTGTTACATCACATATTGCTTATAGTTTGCTTTATGACAGAGTAATTAACATTGGTCATATTATCTTAAGTCAGATGAGTATTAAACTTGGGTTAAGAGATCAAAACAGGAAAATGGTTTATTATCATAGATTTATGCAAATGTTTATTAACCATTTTATTCCTGATGTTGAAACTAGATTTGGTAGGGAACATTGTGTTTCTTCTTATGAACAGCAAAAGAGAATTTTCTCTGACATTATAAAGAAGAACAATGAAAAGAATCTATATGAAATACCTGCAATTCATTATCCACATCATGTTCAGGTAATTCTTAAAACTCATCTTCCTACTCTCTACAATTCTTCTTTCATTTG
This sequence comes from Kitagawia praeruptora, assembly GCA_037693485.1. Lineage (NCBI taxonomy): Eukaryota > Viridiplantae > Streptophyta > Magnoliopsida > Apiales > Apiaceae > Kitagawia > Kitagawia praeruptora. The sequence continues at coordinate 16,031,549 of CM075347.1, forward strand.
TGGTGAAATGGCTCAGGAATCTCATTTGGAGGAGAACCCACCTGTGTCTACCCAAGTAGCCCAAAACATTATAGTCTCTGAAACAATTCAAGAACCAAATTTTGATCCACAGCCTATTGTTTCAAAGAAACCAACCTCTGGTGTTTCTCAAAAGATATCAGTTGTAAGGAAGAGAAGATTTGTTATGTCAAGTATTAGTAATTCTAGTGAAGATGATGATGATTTAACTCTTGCTGAGAGAGCAGAATTGAAGGCTGCAATTCAACTTTCTCTGTTAGCACAAAGAGATGAAAAACCTAGCCACAGCCAGGCTGCAGTCTCCCAAAAGGCTATAGTTCTTAAAAAGGGAAAACAGTTACTGGATACTGTCTCTCAAAAGACTGTGTCTATTGAACAAAGACCTCATCCCAAGATCACTTCTGTGTCTACACCTCTTGAGTCTTCTCAGGATAAATCTTTTGCTCACTATACCAGGAGAACAAGGAGAAAGATTCAATTGTCACCTACACACACAGAGTCTAGTCCAACTAATATCATGCAGGTTTCTACAAATGAAGCTACAATCAAGTCAGCAAATGACCATAGAGATCTGGATATTGATTCTTCATGGGAAACTACATTATCATACAGACTGGCTATGGGACTAATTTATCTCAAAGTGAAGTTGTCAAGGCCTGTTCTAGATTTTTTGGTTGAAAGAGTACCAAAACTTTTATTTCCAGAAGAATATGGACTTCTACATCAAAGACTTGACTTAATGAAGATGTATTTCTATGTATCTGTCAGAAGACAATTAGTCAAGAAATTTGGACTCTCGAAGCATGTTGCACTTCAATCACTTCATGCATATTTATTTGACAAGGATGTCATTATTGAAGATGCTTCAGCTCAAGGTGAACAACTGGAGGAAGTAGATAGAGGAATGCAGTCAACAGAAGATACTATTGCATCAGTGGTGAATAGTAGGAAAGATCAGATCACAATCACTGCAACACAAGAACCATCTAGTCAGAGGAAGGATGACTCAGGAGCTGTGCTAGCTGATGTTGAGAGGTCTTCTGTGATGACTGAGAATGCAAGTGAGATGCCCTATGATATGGGAGGAATAACTTTGACTGGTTTTCTTGAAGATCAAACAAATTTTGTTCAGTCAGAGTCTATCCACCTTGAGGGTGAGTCTCAGCAAACAACACTTAAAGATGGTGATGTACTAACTATGGTGTCTAATGAAGTATTACTGAAGACATCACAGTCTAGTAAAGAACCTGAAAGTGGTATACTGGAGCCTGTAGTCTCTGGAAGGAAAGAAGATGATTGTAAGGGTTCAGAGATTATAGAAGCTCACTCCCTGGAGAAAACCTCAAGCCCCTTGCCATATGAGGAACCCTCTCTCCATGTGAGTTCAGGTATAAAAACTCCTTCTAAACTCTATTTTTCTGTAGGTCATGAGAGCACTTATCCAAATTTGAGTGATACACTTGAAAAGATGGACTTAGATCCACAAACTGAGAGGCTGGCTCCTGACCAGGCAAAAGGTGAGGTAGAAAGAGTGTTGACTTTAGTAAGTCAAAGTGAGAATGAGGGTATGGATGATCAACTCCATAGTGAGGGAGAGAAAATTAGGAAACCATCGTTTGATTTCTGGGATCAGGTTTTTCCTGAATCTTGGTCTGAAAATTTGGGTATGGATGCTGGTACTTATTCATTCATCAAAATGTATCAGAAGAATGACCTAGCACATCACAATGCAAAGCCAGAAGTTAAAGCTCAGAAGCAAAAGGAGAGGCTTGCAGGAATCATTAACAGAAGAGGTGCCAGGATAAAGCAATCTCTTGATACATATGTACCAGATGAAGTTCCTAATGATCCTAGTGTTCCTTTGTATGTACTTCCAATATCAGCTAGAATTGAGACATCTACAGTCTCTGATCACTCTAAGGAGGAATCAGGATTTGAAGATGTTAGTACACAGAATACTGGTGAAGGAGATGATGATCATGTTTCAGCTCCAGATCAGAAAGATGAAGATGTCGATACTTCTAATCAGGTTTTATTACTTGAATATCATACAACACAAGCAACTTCTTCTACAAGACTTGAAGATACAGTTCTTTCTGATTCTGATTCTGATTCTGAAGACACTAGAAGCACTTCCAACATTGAAGTTCATTCTGATGTTTTGAAAGATATTCAGAATTCTTAAATTGCTATGCAAACAAGACTTCAATCACTTAAAGATAACCAAGTCACAATCATGGAAAATCAAGCAGTTCTGATGAATATCATTTGTTCTGTTTCTGAATCTCTTGGAATAAATGTTGATGATGTCAAAAAGAGGGAGATAAAGACAATTCAAAGACAACAACACCAGACTGGGGGAGATAAAGAGCAGACAAAGGGAAGTAAGAAGTAAAAAGAAGAACTAGGAGTGACAGTGGTGAATCTCAGCTAGGAAGTGGTAAAGGAAGAGCAGCATTAATAGTTAAAATTCTTTCTTCTAAGTACTAGATAATCGTCTACATCTGGGAAGGAGGTACTTAACTTCATAATTCTACATTCATAAATTCTATTCTGGTTGTATTGTTATATGTTTTGACATCCACAACTTAGATTTATGCTTCAGATTTTAAAGCATAAATAGGGGGAGATTGTTAGGAATAATTCATGAGTTGTGATGTTAAGAATAGAATTTACATATTATACTTCTTGTAATCCTGATCTTATAAAGGATTTAGCACTATATATAGGATTTATGTGTAAGACAGTTATCTGTACAGTTTAGTCAGGAATGAACAGTGTATCGGAGACTACATGTCAGGAACAAAGAGCAAATTCTGATGACGGTCTAATACTGATGATGATCAGATACTGATGCAAGATGAAATCCTGATATCAGTCTTGTTACTGATGATGTCATTATGGATGCTACAGAAACTGGAAAGTGCTATAAACAGGATCGTTGTTTGAAGAACAAGCAAGAAGATATTATGAAGGAAAGAGTTTTCTATTGAAGGAAACTATCGACTAGAAGGCAGAACATTGTCATGTATAGATTATATCTTTCTGTTATTAGTTGATAGGTAGCATTATAAATACTCTCTATATTATTGTAAAAAGAGTCGAACAAGTGTGTTGTGAGTTCATGTGCGTAGCTCTGTATAAGGTTTGTATTCGAGAGTTCGAAACAAACAGAGAGAGAGATTTGTATTGTCAGCAGCTGCTAAAGGTATTGTACACCTTTGGTAGAGTTTGTATTTGATCTTATTAATACAAACAGAGTTTGATTCATTCGTTTATTCTTGTTCATATAATCAAGCAAAAATCAGACACGATTATATAACTTGTATTCAACCCCCCCCCCTTCTACAAGTTATTCGAGTTAACAACATACCCATCAAAAAATGCATGAATGCTTTCACTACGTCCGCTTGTAGTCATTCCAGCAAAAAAAATGTGCTTCATATAAACTTTCACCCAGTGACGGCGTAATTCATACATATTATCTAACCAACTCCCTTTCTCAATAACATATTTTTTTTTCAAAGTATCCCATCCGTCTTCAAATTCCTGAATGGACTTGCTCTTCACCCACTGAGTGAAAGTTTCTTGAAAGTCTTCATAGCGAGCACGATATGACTGAAGATTCTCAATAACATGTTTGCTAATATGCCAGGCACAAAAGCGATGATATGTATTAGGAAGCACCTTCTTAATTGCATTTTTCATGGCTGCATCTTGGTCAGTGATGATTGCTTTTGGTGCTTTGTTAAACATAGATATTAAAAATTGCTCTATTAGCCATGTAAATGTATCCTCTGTTTCATCCTCCAATAATGCACCCCCAAATAAAATAGACTGACCATGATGATTGACACCAATAAATGGAGCAAACGGCATTTTAAATTTATTTGTCTTATAAGTGACATCAAAAACCACAACATCACCAAATTCCAAATATGAAGATCTTGATCTCCCATCTGCCCAAAAAACACTCCTTAAAGTTCCGTCTTTCGCAAGATCCATTGTAAAATAGTGACTGTCATTTGTAGCTGCTTTTTCCTGAAAATATTTAACAATCTCGTAACATTCTTTTCCTACAAAATTGTTTCTCTTTGACTTAATATAGTCGTAACATTGTCTGGGGGTAATATCTACTTCACTTGATCCACTGACAACATTCACTACCCTTGTAATGTCTGCAGATTTAAGCCCACTTTGATCAAGCACAGACATTAGATTCTTGCATGATTCTGTGCTATGAAACTTGCTATGAGATCTGTATTTTATTACTTTTGATGGAGTATGAGTTAGATTATGATTGTGCACATCAGAAAATTTATCAACAAGCCACTCACCATTCTTTAATGTTATTTCCATCTTTGCTTTACAATCTGTTCTCGTGTCCTTACGATGTTTGATATCTTTTCCAATTTGTCGTTTATCAGCTAGATATTTTTCCCCTCCTTGCAACAAACAAATTTTTTCCTTATCACCTCTTTTGTGACTCTTGACCTGATCACGTCGCCTATGCGAATTCCAAATCCTTTATGTAGTGCGTAAGTATTGTAAAATTGATAGGCTTCATCAACTGTAGAAAAAATCCGCCCAAGTACTGGTTCTGCTTGTTCAGGTATACTGATATCCAAATCCTGTGCTTCCATGGATTCTTCTTGAACACATTCAAAATTTGATTCATCATTTTCTAGTGGAACTAAGAAGTTTCCAGCATCAATCTTTTCGATGGACATGGTGAAAAGCCTGTGCATACACCAATAATTAATTTTAACTACCAAATTTCAATGTAAAAGGTCTAAAATATACTTGATATGTCTACAAGAATTAAAACAAACTGATAATCCATTCAGGACATTATCACAAACAGGTTGTGGCAGTCAAAATTTACGGTAAAATTTTTAAAAAGATTAAAGAATAAAAATGATAAAATAAAATAATAAAGCTAACAAATTAAACTACCTGCACAGTGGAATGAATAGATGATCACATTTGCTGTTGATAAAACTGAAGACTGGATTTTTGAAGGAGAATATGTCAGGTTGAGAAATTGATAATTACAAGCAGGTAACCACGATAAAAAAGATCCGACTAATGTTGTGTTAAATCAATTAGGATCATTGTTTTACCGTTTTTATTTTAAAATGACGTAGTTTAGTGTTGCTAGGGTAGAAAAAAATTCTACAGTGACAAGTAGAATCTCTTTACCCATATATATATATATGGGGTCTATAAAGTACTAATAATTTGGAGTACCTAAAGTACTATAGAATCACCGTTAGATTAGAACAGATCCTGTGATCAGGATTTTTTCATTTTTAATGGCAATTACGTAAATAATTGGAGGATCATGGGCAAAGTACTGCAAAGCCAAATAGATAATAGACATTATTTTAAAATTGATTTAAAGCATTGCAGTACATTTATAACTACCCGATAATTCTTTTACTTTATCCCTTATCTTCCCCACCTACCCCCACTACCCTTTCCCTGTTTTCTCTTCATCGCCTCTTTTCTTCCCCTTTTCTTTTTTTTTCTTTCTTCTCGTCTGCGCTGCCGCCGCCCTGTACCACCGAAACTCTGTGTGAAGGCCAGCATCAAGTAACAAGCTCCCCAAACGGCCTTTTCTGTCAAAATCTTCTAAAAGGGTAAATTTCAATTCGTTTCGAATTGGGGTTTTGCTTTTAATTCGAATTGAGATGATTAATATATGTTTTAGCATATAAACAACGAGTAGGGATTTTATAAATCGTGTATGTCGTGAATTACTGGGATTTTTTGAGAATTTTGCTCGTCGGAAAATTTGGACTCGCCGAAAAATTATTTAGGATGATTGTTTGTTGTTTTCTCTTCCATAATAGTATAAATCGGTGAAATTAGAGTATGATTCAAAAATTTTGGTAATTGTTTGAATGATTTGTATGTTCACTGGAAAATGGAATGTGATGATCGGACGGAAAGATTTTGGTTCTTTTGTTGATGTTGTATGATGGTTTGGACTGTTAAAACTAGTATGAGTAATAAAAAATGAAGGATATATGTGTTGGTGTGATTTTGGGATAGGTTTGCTGCTTGCTGGAGTTGCAGAATGTCGCCGGACTCTGGAGAGCTCGTCGAAGTTTCATGTGCCTGACTGCAGAACAAAAATAACATGCAAATATACACCAAATTACGTTTACGTGCATTAAATCATATGAAATACAAAGAATCGTCAATCGATATACAAAAACTGAATTATCTGACATATGTAAATATACAAAAATACCCTTCTGATTTTAATTAAAAACAAAACAAAAAAAAATCAACCATTGGATCAAATAAAAATGAACGGTTAAGATGGGGTACTCCAATACTCCAAATAAATGGTATTTCATAGAACTTTCTTCTATATATATATATATATATATATATATATATATATATATATATATATATATTGTATAATAAAAAATAAAAGTGAAGTAACTACAATATGATGAAAATTTATTAATGAAAAATGTAGGAAGTAAATAAACCTACATTTTGAAATTAATGTTATTGCATCGTAGTTTAACTTACACGAATTTTAATATTAAGGTTGAGAAGTCAAGATATGCAAAAACATATACGAGAAGAGTTAACTACACGAAAGATCATTCAATTATTATTTTGCATTTGCATCAGATTTTGGATCAGTCTATTAGTTAAAAGATATATCTTTCAAAAATTGTTTTACTGATACCAATGACATCACATTCTAATAAAATTTCTCTTATCTTCTCTAAGAAGATACTCCTTCCGTCTCAATTTGTGTTTCTCGTTTTGACTTTTTACATTATTCATTATAAACGGTTGACTATTAATTTACATATAATTTATAATACCAATTATAGTCATGAGTGATCTTGTTGGATTCGTATTCATGAATACTTTAATACAAAGAAGTTTTTATATTTAATACTAATAAGAAATTGAAGATATTAACGATTAAAAGTGTGCGTTGACAAATGTGTCAAAAAAACAAGAAATATATTATGAGACGGAGGGAGTATTAGTTTGTATTCGTTAGATTGGAGATGGAGGAATGAATAGTACTTCTCTTATCATTCCAAATTCCTAAATGCTCCCTCCGTTCCCAGGTTCTTTATATTGTGTTTGGGATCGGAGATCAATAATAATGAGTATAATATTGTTAAAATAAATGAATTAGTGAGTGTAATAATGATTTTATTATTAAAATAAGTGAAGTAGTGAGTGTAATAATGTAAAATATTGAAAAAGTATAGTGAAGTAGCGGATGTAATAATATATTTTATTATTAAAAGTTAATTTTAGTAATGTAAAGAATTTGTAGGACGTGCCAAAAAGAAAAGTGGAAAGAAATGAGAAAAAGAAAGAGTAGATATTAAGTTTGAATTTTGTAAAATTAAAAGTTGATGAATAAGAGTATCTAATTAAAAAAAATATTTTTCACATCAACACAACCAATTTGTATGTAATATAAAACAAAAAATAAAATATGTTTTGAACAATATGTGCTATATTAAATATACAAGATTATTACATGAAATACATATACATGTATGTGATAACACATATTTTCATTTTCAAAAAAGTTGTTTTTAAAGTTGTGCAAACAACATTTACCTACTTTTCAAAAATAAAATGCTATTGTTATATGCATAAACAATCATTTTTTAATTTAAAATAAAAATAGGCTTGAACCCCAGTTTTCAAACGTAGCCAAACAGGCTCTTCATAAGTTCCGTCAAACCTACTACTATAGAGCATTTCCAAGAGCCTCTTAAATTAGATTCCTTGATCAATTTTTGAAGAATATCATTAAGAGCTTCACAAAAATTACGTCCAACACGCTCCTAGTACTTCTTCAAAAACTTAAAAGCTATTAAGAGCTCTTCCTACTTGAGACTCTCTCTCCTCTCCACACTCCATTTTTTATTACAGAATTTATTTTCTTGCTCAAAACTAGTGCACTACATGGGCACATCTATTGCACTACAAGGCCACATCTATTGCACATTTGCACTACATATGAGCATCTGGTGAACTTGAAGTTACAGATGTTTTTTTTAAGTATGGATGGAATTTTAAAAGGGGTTGGATAATATTAATTTAAATTAAAAATTAAGACTCAAATGTATAAAAGTAAGATCATATTTGTTTTTAAAATAAATCCAGTGCAGTCACTATAAATATAAAACCCGGTTCATATTAGAAAATGGATTAAAAATAAATGGAGATGACTTTTGAGGAGCATTTTTGGAGATGGTTTATAAATTTGGGAATTTGTCAAAAATACTATATTTGGGGTTTGTTTTTGCAAAAATACCATCCTAAAAAATTTATTGCAATTTTACCGTTTTTTGAAATTGAAAGACTTTAATTTGCAAAAATACGGACACAACTGTACGCCCTTTATTACTCTCTCCAAACACAACCGTTTTCTCTCTCTCTCTCTCTCTCCCCCCCCTCTCTTTCTCTCTGAGCTTTCTTTTTGGTTTTTCCGATCTGTTTCTGAGTTATTCTGTTAGCTCTTAGTTCCTCGTCGACGTTGAAATCTTCGATTTAGGTGCTGTTGAGGTTAGATTCGAAATGGTTCATACTAGATTGTCGTTGTCTAGCTCGGAAGCTTCACATTCTAAACGTAAACTCAGTTTTTCTCCAAAAAAGTTGAAGGCCAAAGCATGTAAAAAATCACCAGTAAAATGTAAGAAGTCGAGATTGATGATTGGAGCTGTTCTATTTCCACCTCCTGAGGTACAAGCTTTGTGAAAAACAATGCCCAATAATACGTTGTTTAGTGTATTGTTAGATTTATTTATGTGTACAGTTCTTTTATTCTTTACTTTCAGTTGCATGTTTGGTTGATTTTTGTTTTGTATTCTGATTTTGTATTTTAGGGTTTTGATTGGGGTTTGAAAAAAAATGCCATTAATATGTTTTTAAGCGTATTGTTAGTTTTATTCATGTGTGTTGCTCTTTTATGCTTCAATTTTGGTTGCATGTTTGGTTGATTTTTGGGTTCTATTTTTATTTTGTATGTAAGTGTTTGGCTTGGGGGTTTGACTTAATTGTTGATTATGTTTCGAAGATTCAGTGACAAATTGTGTTACCAAGCATGTTGACATTTATCTAAATTAGCATTTGTAGTAATCTATATTTACTGAATAGTCTGTACTAGGTGTTTTGTATTTGAGGTTTCTCTGTATTTTACCTCTGTTTGCATTACATTTTAAACGTATAATTTGGTTTGTTTTTTGTTGATTTCAGTTAAATTGTAATTTGTTAAATGTGTTGTACTAGTGTTTTTGTATTTTTACGCGCGCAGTTGGCTTATTTTTGTATAATAAATTTAGTTCCATTTGAAATTTAGTTGTGTTTCACTAATTTTGAACTGGATATACATTTATTTGATTTGATGGAAATACTAATAATATTCTCTGGTGTGTTTGTTTTTTTATAGGGATTGACTTATGATATTCCTGTTGAGAACCATAAGCCTGCCAAAATCAGTACTATTAACAAGTACGATCCAATTGTAGAGCTTAGGACGTTGTTGTCTGAAGAACAGCTTTCTGATTTCTCTAAATCTTGCTTTGGCCATTTTCTGAATATGCCACACTTTAAGATCCAGCACCAGCTTATTCACAACCTTCTTCTCAGGCAACTTAAGCAACCTAACCCGAATGAGCTTTGGATTGGTGTAGGTGGTATGAAATTGAAATTTGTGCTACCAGAATTCGCTATTGTCACTGGACTCCTCTGTGTTGGAAAAACTGATAAGATGCATTATTCTAAGCCTGACAACTGTTTTGTTAGGACGTACTATGAAGGTACCAATTCTGTCTCTAAAAATTCTGTTAAGCATATGTTTTGCTCTAAAGAGTGGAAGAATAATAGTGATGCAGTGAAGATTGCAAAGTTGTATTTCTTGCATCACTTTCTTCTTACGTCGAGCAGTGATTGTCAAATTCCCAAAGGCGATCTTGATCTTTTAGATAGTGAATCGTTTGACAAATATCCATGGGGCAAAGAAGTTTTCAAGCTGACTATGGATTCATTAAGACATAATGCGAAGACTACTTCTAAGGATAATTACTATAGACTAACTGGGTTTCCTTACGCCCTTCAAGTGTGGTTCTATGAGTGTTGTCCTTACATAAATGGCAAGTACTGTGACCGAAATGGTGGTTCTATTCCACGTGTTTTGAACTGGACAAGCGAGTACCATGCTAAATTTGGAGAAGTTTACACAACGTTGTCATTGGATGCAAATGAGGTATCATTCTATCTTTTTAATTTTTTTCCTTTTCCCCTTATTTTCCCTTTATAATGTTTATCTTGCAATTCTGATATTTTATTCTTCCTCGCCTTTATTCTTTCCATTTGTAGTTGAACCTTACCAAGTTTAGCGCAACTGCCAAGGAAATTGAAGATCTTCAGTTGAAGGAGTTGCTTGTGCAACCTTCTACTTTGTACATCGGCTTCAATGAAAATCCCACGTTTGCGCGTGATGATGATTTTGTTTCTACTGTCCCCCCATCTATTACGGGTGCTGCTTCATCATCAACTGCTTCTAACAATAATGTTTCATTAAATAGACTGCGAAGACAAATGCAAAAACTTGAAGCAAGTCAGAGGAATTTAGATGATGAGGTTAAGGATTTGAAAGCTAGTGTGAATGAGCAACGTTCTTACTTTGACTTGGAATTGTCAAAGCTTCGTGATATATTATTGAAGCAGGTATAAATTTAATTTTTACTTTGACTTGGAACTGTTATTCATATAACAAATGAATTTTTTTGTATATAGTAGCAAGTAGTTGCAACTGTTATTCACTATAGTTGAATGTTCAGTTGAATATAGTTGCATATTTGTTTCCCTTTAATGGCACATTAGTATAAGGATTCTGGATTTTATAAATCTAGTTGCATGTTTTGTTGATTTAAGTTGCATATACGTTTAAATTTGGTTGAAAGATTAGTTTTAAATTTTGAGGGTTGGGATTTTTTGCATTATAATCAATGGTTGAATCTAGCTGCATGTTCGATTGAATATAGTTGCATGTAGTTTTAAAATTAGTTGCATGTAAAGTTTTGTATTTGACTTTTGGATTTAGGGTTCATGTTTACATTTTGGTTTTTGGGTTTTTGGATTTCTGTTGAAAGTAGTTGCATGTTTGGTTGAATTTAGTTGCATATATGTTTGAATTTAGTTGCATGCTTAGTTTTACTTGCAAAAAATATAATACAGTAAAATTTATTTGCATACTCCATCCAGTTGCATTAAACTAAATTATTGAAGCAGTTATAAATTTAATTTTTTTCCCCTGTTTCTTAAGTTAAATATTTCCTCTATTGTCCATTTCATACTATTATTACTCGTGTGCAGTTTCGATTTGATGATGAGTACCATCATAAGGTAAACAGTAAAGCAAATGATGATACTTTTCAATCTGATAACTATGTTCCAGAGGAGGTTTGAATATTATATCAACCTTTCTTCAATTTGTTAATACTATATATGTAATTTAATTATTTTTTTGTACCTTATTCATTAATGCTAATTCTTCTTAAACCAAAATAGGTTTCACTAATGGTTGCTGATGTTGGAAGAAATTCCCCAAAAGTAGTTCAAAATTTTGAAACCAACGTTGATAGTGTTGGAGTTGAAGATGGACTTCAGAATGGACAGGTTTTGGGTGATGATTTTTCTCCAGATACAATGGAGAAAATTGAAAATGTAATGAAAAAAGTAGAGGAACATTCAAACATGAACAAAAAAGAGATGGTAATCTTTGTATTATTTTGTTTGCTTTTCATTGTTATGTATTATCATTCTTTTGATCATATTTTTAATATGAATTTATGTGTTACAGGTACCAGATGTTGAACATGATCTACAAACGGATGGTACAGAGCGTGAAGTTGGTGTATCAGTTGCAGAGGTTGTTAAGAATGTTGGGGTGCCTGAACAAAAGGTTGCAGGAGTTGCAGATGATGTAGAAAATGTTTCAGTGGCTGTTGAATACATTGGAAAAGAACTTGCATCAATATCAGAGGAGGTTTTGCCAGTTTTAAATAGTGTAGAATTGTTTGGACCAGAAGTTGAAACCGCAAATTTTAAGATTGAAGAAGTGATTGAACTGGAATTTGATTCAGTAGTTGCAGGAAGTGCTGAAGCTTTTGTGTTACAGGTTGCACGTGAGATTAGCAATGATAATCTTCCTGTCGATGAAATGGACAAAATTGAAAATGTGTTCCACGAAACAATGGATGTAGATATGGGAGATGCAGGAGTGGTAAAATTTCTTTTTCCCTTCATTTTTTTGTGATTTTACTGTCTCTTATTTAAACTTTTTGTTGGTTACCTCCTACAATATTTTCATGCTTTTCCAGTACAAATCCAAAGTGGTTGTTTTGCGTAATGATGGTGGAAGTGGTACTAGTGACTTGGGAAAAGTTACTCCTGCTGTGCCAAAAAGAGCGATCAAGATTCCTGCATACTTGTGCTCACCATTTTTACGGCACTTCGGTTCTAGCTCAAAAGAAAGTAATGAGCCTGCAGGAAAAAAATCTTTGAAAGGTATTTATCCATTGGATGACAACATTGGGAAATTACCGGATATGGATCTCAGCTCAGATTACTTCATTTGGATAGATACGGGATTGCTTAAGAGGAACAAGTAACCTATTTATATATATATATATATATATATATATATATATATATATATATATATATATTTACTTATTTATTTTACAGTTTTATTTATATATGTATGTCTTACTTTATGTTTTGTTTGCTTTCAGAAAAAAGTTTTATACAAAAGAAATGAACACCATCCATCCTCCATTAAAGTTGGGTTCTGAGTTAATTTCTGAGAAGTTATGGTTTCACACCATCGAGTATGGTAGCAGTAATCTGTCAAATTCAGTAAGTTTTATTGTGGTTAATATTGTTGTCACAGGTAGTTGATTTAGGTTGCAAATTTTGTATATTGGTTTGTTCATGTCACTGATTCTTTTTCTTTTTCATTTTGTAGCATGTTGATGTATTTTTCTATTATCTGAGAAAGATGTCGAAGTACAATACAAATTGTCATATGAGATTTACTTCAACTGACTGCAAGTTCCAGGAAAAAATTGCTTCTATGTTTGCGGATATTTCACAATCTGATAACATTGAATCTAAAATCAGTGCAAATCAAGATGTTTTGGATGTTATAAATGGAGTTGCACTGCCTTTTACTACTCCTTGGTCCTTAGTTGATAGTGTGTTGGTCCCAATTTGGCTTGCTGAGAAAAAACATTGGATTCTTGCCATAGTAAATTTAAAGCAAAGTGAGATATGTGTGAGGAACACATTGTCCTGCGAAGGCATTCAATTGATCGTCAAGAATGCATTGCTTCCATTATGTACGCTACTACCTCATTATTTGCTGCTTTCCGACTTTTACTCGAGGAGTGATATTAATTTCTCTGCCAAGTGCTATACGGTAAAGTCAAAGACTGATTGTTTCAGCTTGGTTATGCAGAACGATTATGTTTGTGAAACATCACTGTGAGTGTTTATAATATATGTAATATTTGGTTTCTTGGTTTAGATAAATATTTTAGTTTACCAATTTTCCCCCTATTTTATGCAGTGATAGGGGACTAACTATGATCTCAATTGTTGAGTATTTTGTGATGCACAAGGAGTTTCCCAAAGATTCTTTTGATGTCTCTTCTCATAGATCTAGGATTGGATTTTTATTATATGCGTACGGAATGGCAAAGCAAATATATCGATATGACAGTGAGCCTGAGTCTTCTGGACGTGGTGATGTTCATGGAGAAGGTGTAGCAAAAAAACCTTCACCAAAAAGGCCAAAGGGTGGAAAGGTTCAAACCAAAAAAAGAAAGCTGGCAAAGGCTTCTTCCTAAAGCAAGAAGGAATTAGATTGATAAGAATTTTATGTTTCTGTCATGAATCTAAAAATTAAAGTCGTGTTTATGATGATCAGGCTTGATTCCTTGTTTTGTAGTTGGTTTTACTTTGAATGATATTTAGACTTACTGGTAATCTCTCTCGAGGTACAATTAATATTTTATAAAGACATTGTTGATAATATTTGGTTTTCATGCTTCTAGTACTCGTATTTTGATTTTATATTGTAGTTTATTTTGGTTTTATATGGTTGATTTTGGTTGCAGACTTATATATTTACAATGTATGTATTGACCTCTTTATACACTTTTTTAAAACAGGGCAACCAGTTGTGTTAGATGGTAAATTAGGATGACATATTAAAATAAGAACTCTAAATGTCACTTAAGCAATATTAAACTGTCATTCAAATAAAAAATGAGTTTGTTTTGTATATAGTTGAAACTAGTTTCAACTAGTTGAAATTAGTTGCATAATTGGTTGAATGTATTGATCTTTTCGTACTCCGTCTCAAAACAGAACACGCAGTTGTTTTAGATGGTAAATTAGGATGATATAATAAATTAAGAACTCTAAATATCAGTAAAGCAGTATGGAACTGTTATTCAAATAAAATGTGAACTACATCTAAATTCTCATAGTGAGTTGAAAGTATTTACATGTTTGGTTCAATGTAGTTATTGTTTTGAATGAATTTTTTTTTGTTTTAATTAGTAGGGTTTTGGTTTTTAAGATTCTAGTTTTGATTCAACAGGTTTAAAATAGTTGAATGTTCGGTTGAATAAAGTTGCAACTAGTTTAAATTAGTTACATAATTGGTTAAATATATTAATCTTTTCATACTCTATTTTTCAACTGAACAACTAGTTGTTTTAGTTGCTAAATTAGTATAATATAATAAATTACGAACTCTAAATATCACTATAGCAAAATGGAACTGTTATTCATATAAAAATTGAATTTGTTTTGTATATAGTAGCAAGTAGTTGCAACTGTTATTCACTATAGTTGAATATTCAGTTGAATATAGTTGCATATAGTAGCAAGTAGTTGCAACTGTTATTCACTATAGTTGGATTTTATAAATCTAGTTTCATGTTTTGTTGATTTAAGTTGCATATACGTTTAAATTTGGTTGAAAGACTAGTTTTAAATTTTGACGGTTGGGATTTTTTGCATTATAATCAATGGTTGAATCTAGTTGCATTTTCGATTGAATATAGTTGCATGTAGTTTTAAAATTAGTTGCATGCAAAGTTTTGTATTTGACTTTTGAATTTAGGGTTCATGTTTACATTTTGGGTTTTGGGTTTTTGGATTTCTGTTGAAAGTAGTTGCATGTTTGGTTGAATTTCGTTGCATATATGTTTGAATTTAGTTGCATGCTTAGTTTTACTTGCAAAAAATACGAATACAGTAAAACTTATTTATAAACTAAATCCAGTTGCACTAAAATAAATTATTTTCTCCAACTAAATATATGAAACGTTTCACAAATAATAAATATTTGAAATTATATCCCAATTGAATAGCATATACACCAAACTCCAAAGTATGGCAAATGAACTCATTAAAAATAACTAATCATCCTTCCTTGGATTTCTACAAGTTCTCCTATTATGTCCATTTTGGTTGCATTTACTGCATTTTATTGGTTTGAACGTCTTTGTATTTCTCTCCCAAAAAGCTTTACATCTTCTTTTCTTTGGTCTGCCAACTCGAATTCTTCCTTCTGGTGGAAATACTATCAATAATTTGACAGTTTCAGGTACTTCCCAGGTGTCTTTGTTCCCAACTGGATACACTGTTTCTTTATAAGCTGCAACCATTGTTTCTTTTTTGTAATAAGGCGAACAATAGTCATATGGGTCGAGGTTATATTTTTGAAAAACAGCAACAGCATGGGCACAAGGAATTTGATCCATTTGGAATCTACAAATTACAAAATCATGAGCCAACATATTACATACAGTATTATGAAAATAAACAGTTGCATAATAGAAAGTAGTTGCACCAACCTTTTGCATGTGCAACTTCTCGCACTAAGATCAACTACATTCTTTCTTTCACCATTAAGGACTTCAAATAAAATGTGATTTATTGGGTTCACCTATCAATTTGTTTCCATGTTAGCATAGAATTTTTTTAAAAATGTTTAAAAAAATTGCAGATAACAGTTTAAAGACTTTATAGTTAAATCCGGAGACAAAAGGTAGCTTTTCTTCAGAATATCTTCGTATTTCCCAGTTAATGTTGTACATGTTGCATTTGCTTCATTCCTGTTTCTCCAACTCCATTTTTGAATCAAAGATCGCAGACTTTCCAGCAAAGTACATATGGGCAGTTCTCTAATGGACATGGTAACCGAATTTAAACACTATGCAACATTCGATGTCATGTTTGAGTACATGTTATTCTTTGAATAAACCTTAGCCCACTTGTCATACCCGACGTCTTCTAGAAAAATTTGTACTCTCTTGTCAACTTTTTCTAGCTCTTTCATGTGATATTCAAACTTTTTAAAAGTGTATGCATTTGCAGCAGAGAAGAATTCATCTTTTATCTTCTTTGAATTCTTCTTGAACCTACTTTTAATGTTGCCATGTAGATGAAAGATGCAAAATACATTCGGTACTTCTGGATAAATTTTATTTGCTCCTTTGATAATACTTTCATGTCGATCTGACACTATAACCATGTCCTCCCTTCTGCCATACGCTTTTCTGAACTTTTCAAAAAACCATTCCCATGACAGATCATTCTCTGAATCAACTACACCGAATGCTAGGGGGAATATTTTTCCACCTGCATCTTGAGTTGCTGCAACCAACAGTGTACCTCCGTATGTTGATTTCAGAAACGTTCCATCGACAACTACAACAGGTAGGCAATAATTCCACCCTTTCATTGACGAATTCAACGCAACAAAAACATACATGAAACAATTATTACCAGTTAGTTGCAATTCCACTATCGATCCAGCATTTGTAGTATACAACATGTACAAATAACTATATAGCTCAGCAAATGATTCAGTTGCATTTCCTCTCATTTTCTCTAGGGCTTTTTCTTTAGATCTCCAAGCTTTGTTGTACTTGACTTCCACATTATGATTATGCTTCAGGTCTCTGATTATATCCGCAACACTATAGTTTGTTTTGATATTTGGGAATTTGTGCTTGATAACATCTGCTATTACACTTGTGGTTGCTTGTCGTTTATCTTTAAACCGAATCTCAAGAGAACAAGTATGAGTGCTGAAGAACTTCCAAATAATAAACTTACTTGTGTTGCCATTCCTGGATGCACGCAACAACCACTTGCAATTTTCGTCAAGGCATTTAACTAAGTACTCATCTTTGCAAGACTTCTTCACTTTATACTGAAAACTGTTCTTGATTGCATAGTGACTGAGAACCATCTGCAATGTCTCTTTATCTTTATATATCTGATGCAATGATATCTCTCCACTGTTGTTGTTGTTAAGTACGGCATCTTTGTTAAATTCTATCATCTCATAATCTGTAGTTGCTTCAGGTGACATGTCAACCATTTGTCGAGAAATTTGCTCAGCAAAATCAACATAATCTTCAACATTCTCTTTACTTAACCCATCACTGTTATTATCAGACATATTAGACGAGACCCTTTCTGTACTTCCAACTTCCAAACCAACATAATCAGTTGTTAATCCACTGCGATTTGAATTGGAAGATAATTGAACAATTCTGTTTTCTATTGTGAGACACAGAGGATAGATAGTGAAGTCTGCTTCTTTTTTTTCAACTCAATATAGAAGTTTACATGCTGATTGTCAACAATTTTAAAAGGTGGATAACCATCTTTGACTTGATATTCTATTTGAGCCGATGTTGATTCTGGTTGCAGCTTCAGTTCATGGCATATCATTGACTCTAACATGGCATAGTTGCAATTGATTGGCATAAGAAAACCAAATTCCTGAAAATTTGTATATCTTAAATTTTCATCCCACTGCCCACTGTGTTGTACTATAACTGCAATATTATCCATTCCTACAAAAAAAAATTAACGTAAACATTAGAATTTAAATGCAATAGGCCCTGCATCGGCAATCACTACGTAATCAAATATCGATGCCACTCCGCAACTACATTTCCTACTGAAATCAACTAAAAATAAATAAGAGCAATTTATCCTAAACGTCTATTTCACTTTACAATTTACATGCAGTTGGCCCCGCAGGGGCAATCATTACGTACTGAATATAGATGACACTCTGCAACTGCATTTCATACTAAAATCAACTAAAAAAAAATCATATCAACTTATTATAAACATCTATTTCACATTAGTATGTAAATGCAGTAGGCCTTGCAAGGGGCCACTCATTATGTAATCAAATAAAGTTGACACTCCGCAACTACATTTCCTATTGAAATCAACTAAAAATAAATCAGACCAACTTATTCTAAATTTCTATTTAATTTTACAATTTACATGAAATTGGCCCCGCAGGGGCAATCATTACCTCGTGAATATAGATGATACTCCGCAACTACATTTCATACTTAAATCAACTAAAAACAACTCACATCAACTTATCATAAACATCTATTTCACATTAGTATGTAAATGCAGTAGGCCTTGCAAGGGGCACTCATTTTATTAGTAAGATTCAAATATCTTAATATTACAATGTCACTGTACTAGTTGAAACATTTTCAACCATGGTTGCAACATTTGCAACCAGAGTTGAAACTTTTACAATAGACATAAATAAAGACAATATATAAATTACCAATTTAAATTCAATAAAGCATAAATTGTATTGATTCTTTTTGCTCAACTTGCACAATATGTTTCTCATATCTAGAATAAAAATATTGAACAGCCCTAATTACATTGTTAATTGAAATCACTCCTAATTGATCTAGATAATCCATTACATGAAACTTAAATTTAGATCTAAAACCCTCTGCCGATGGTGTCAAAGTTGTCCAGAAAGTGAAATTTATCCAACATTTGTGAATTTTTCAAGATCTTCGCAGGTTCTTGTTAAAACGAATCTGGATTTCTATAATATCCAGATTCATGTTAAATGGTCTTTGTAGATGTTTTACAACTTCGAAATATATAGGGTTTGAAATATCCCATCTGAATATTCCAGTAAAGCACTGAGAGAAAGTCAATTCTTCTCCGGTTCCTTCATCCATTGTTTCAAAGATCTTTGCAATGTACTACAACAATGGAAACGTTTGTGCAATAACATGTACTATTTAAAAACTCATTAACAACTAGAAACAACTCGTTGCTTTGAGAAAATTACATGAAACTAGTCGAAATTAGTATCACATTATGCATAACCCTGACAAACTCGATTCGCTACTGAAATCAACTCCAAACAACTGACAGAAACCTTTTGTACAACCTTCGAAGCACACTATACCTCAACACATTTTGAAAATTTGACAAAATTACTCGAGCTTAATCTCACATTATGCAGGACCCACAGAAACTCGATTCGCTACTGAGATCGACTCCAAACAACTGACAGAAACCTTTTGTACAACCTTCGAACCAGACTATACCTCAACACGTTTTGAAAATTTAACAAAACTACTCGACCTCAATCTCACATTATTCAGGACCTTCAGAAACTCGATTCGCTACTGAGATCCACTCCAAACAACTGACAGAAACCTTTTGTACAACCTTCGAAGCACACTATACCTCAACACATTTTGAAAATTTGACAAAATTACTCGAGCTTAATCTCACATTATGCAGGACCCACAGAAACTCGATTCGCTACTGAGATCGACTCCAAACAACTGACAGAAACCTTTTGTACAACCTTCGAACCAGACTATACCTCAACACATTTTGAAAATTTAACAAAACTACTCGACCATAATCTCACATTATTCAGGACCTTCAGAAACTCGATTCGCTACTGAGATCCACTCCAAACAACTGACAGAAACCTTTTGTACAACCTTCGAAGCACACTATACCTCAACACATTTTGAAAATTTGACAAAACTACTCGAGCTTAATCTCACATTATGCAGGACCTACAGAAACTCGATTCGCTACTGAGATCGACTCCAAACAACTGACAGAAACCTTTTGTACAACCTTCGAACCAGACTATACCTCAACACGTTTTGAAAATTTAACAAAACTACTCGACCTTAATCTCACATTATTCAGGACCTTCAGAAACTCGATTCGCTACTGAGATCCACTCCAAACAACTGACAGAAACCTTTTGTACAACCTTCGAAGCACACTATACCTCAACACATTTTGAAAATTTAACAAAACTACTCGAGCTTAATCTCACATTATGCAGGACCTTCAGAAACTCGATTCGCTACTGAGATCGACTCCAAACAACTGACAGAAACCTTTTGTACAACCTTCGAACCACACTATACCTCAACACATTTTAAAAATTTCACAAAACTACTCGAGCTTAATCTTACATTATTCAGGACCTTCAGAAACTCGATTCGCTACTGAGATCAACTCCAAACAACTGACAGAAACCTTTTGTACAACCTTCAAACCACACTACCTCAACACTCGATCTTAGTATCACAATATTCACGACCCTCAAAAACTCGATTCGCTACTGTCATTAACAACTAGAAACAACTCAGAGAAACCTCTACATATATTTGAAAGTAATTAAAGTCATGGTTATAAAAGAATGAAAATCAATACATTACGTTCAATATAAATCATGTTTTTGAAGACATATACAGTTTTTATCAACTAAAAACAACGATAATCAGTCAAATTCAAAAACAGAAAAAGTTAATCAAGTTTGATAATTGTAAAATTGAAAACTAGATCTAACAGTTTCAGTTTATTCGATTGATACAAATCAGTGTTTAGGACATACCTTTTGATTGATTTAGAACAAATCGAGCTGTATTTGCAGAATCTACTTGTTTAGATGATGATTTGAGGTAGAACAAGGAGATAACAGAAATTCGGTTGACAAAGAAGTTAAGAAGCAACGAAATTACCAAACGCATCAACTGTTTTTAACTACCGTATATTTGCAATTTTTTAAAAAAAAGAACGTATTATTGCAATATAAAACGTATATTTGCAAATTGATTTTGTTAAAGACAGTAAATTTGCAAAAAAATGCTTTTATGTATATATTTGTCAAAAATGCCTTATAAATTTTTATCATAAATGATTTATGCAATTAATTATATTATTTTTAATAAAAAAAATTAAAAATTTGTTGGAGTTGCTCTAACGTTAATAGGGGTTCGAAACTGACAGTGACCGCTTGAAATACGTGGCTGTGCATGACGAGTGGGTCCGCATTTCATCAAAACCTCGAAGAGTGGGCCCCGCTTCCATGAAACCTAGCCAAGTGGTTCAGTGTTGTGTTGTTCAAACATTCAAGCGAAAACGACGTATATGGATGGTGGGGACACATTAACTTTCGGAATAGGCAAATGCTTTAATCTCCACCGTCCACGTACGCCCCAACACCATCTTCGTTGGTCCACGTGTTCCTAGCTGAGTTTTACATATCGTGGCAGGTTCTAGAGTCACACGTCGCAATCTGTCTGTACACGTGGAAATCAATTATTTGTGCTTTTTTTGGTGTTTATCTTCTAAGCTGTGTTAAATAAATACTCTCTCCGGTCCATTATATAAGGCATTTGACTTTTCTGCACGTAACTTTAGGTGCTTTGAATACATAGTTAAAATTATTATTTTTTAAAATTTCTTTTTCTAAATAAAAATTAAAATATTATATTTTTATTCAAAAAAAGAAAAATTAAAAAATAATTATTTTAGCTATGTAGTCAAAGCACCTAAAGTTACGTATAGAAAAGTCAAATGTCTTATATAATGGATCGAGGGAGTATCTTGTAGTGTTAAATTACTCTAAGCCATTTCTTTACATTTTTTTTATCAATTTTTGGTACACATTTTAAGATGAATTTACACTTTAAGGTGAATTTTAAGGATAGTTCCATAACTTATTTTTAAATTTTCTTTTTTTGTATAAAAATATAAAAATAGGATTGTTCTATTTTTATACAAAAAAAAAATTCAAAAATAAGTTACGAAACTATCCTTAAAATTTAACTTAAAATACATGTCAAACACACTATTTTAAAATGATAAGAAATGGAAATGACGGAGTACTTTTTTGTTCTCTATGATGGCCTTTTTTTGTGCTAAGCACTTTGATGTCCCTTTTTATTTTATGAGAAAGTTGATGGCCCTTTTAAATGTGCTGAATTATCTTTGATTATTAAATACATATACAAGTCTCCTAGGTTCATCTAATTTACTTGATTTTTATATAAGCTCTCACCTAGAGGTTCTAATATTTTGAAATCAAATGACGAAATAGTTTAGGGAAAAATGTTTATTTTTAGTCGTTTTATATTTTTTTTTTTCATATTAAATATAGGAATTTTATTAGAAATACAGGAAGAAATCTATATGTACAAATATACGAGGCAGGTGAATAATAACAAATTATGCTGCAATAGCTCGTTGGATAACAAATCCTATCTTACAAAATTTATATTTTATTGTACCTTCAGTCATTACATTCTTATTATTTTGTTAAAAAAATAATCAATGGTATTAGTCGAATTTATATATTTTTTTTTTGTTTTTAAATAAAATGAATAACTCAAGTGATAAAGAGCTAATCTCTTATTGTTTCTAGTCTTATATGATGGAATCTAATAATTCTATAAACACTTTATTCTCTAAAATTGAGACATGGATCGAAACATCATATTCAATTATCGAGATATCTAATTATCAAGAGATCAAACCGAAAAAACGGAAGCGTACCTGTATCCATGATTAATCGTGATAGAACTAAAGTAATCCGTAAATTGTTATGATCTTCCTCAATCAAGTACCCTTAAGTATCCACAGCAGCCTCTCTCTGATGGGTAGAAGAAAAGACTTTTGCGTACGTGATATATTGGGGACTATAACCCTCTTTATATATACCGCCTGATTTAACTTCCCATTATAATTAAATTGGGCTTTTGTATATTAGGTATCCACTCATTTAGCCCAGACAATAATTAAAATCTAAATGGGTTTCTTATTTGATCACTTTAATTAACCCAATAAAACAAATAGCTAATATAATTGAATATTAATATGTAGCCCATATAAATTATTATTATTAATAAAATAATAATAACAATCTCCCACTTGGGCTGCATATTGATCCGAAATCAATTATACAAATCTTTGTGCACAACCTTATGCTATTCATTATCCTTTAGACTTTACTAAAACAATTCGGTCCGTCTACTATATTAGTATGAGATTCTGGCGGCATTCGTCACTATTATAACGTGACTAAACCTTCCGTGATCACCACACAAACATATTCAACGACATGAATCAATGCATGGATGAGTGACATGGAAATTACATACAATGTGATCTATATAATGCCTATTTCCAACTAGTCCTTAGCCAATCTCTAATGAGACTGATTCCAATTTTCTCAACACAATGTTAAACCACAATAAGAAAATTGAACAAAAGCAGAGTGACATTTATTTAAATTAAATCCATCAACTGTATTCTGCAGAACATAAACAACTCAATGTTTATAACATAAAACACCAAAAATACAAACTCCCACTAAACCAAAGTATCACACAAGGTAACACCCATATGAGCAGTATGCTCGTGAAAAACCTTAGGTGTTAAAGCCTTAGTGAGCGGATCCGCAATCATGGAGTTGGTCCCAATGTGTTCTATCGAAATCTGTCCACTCTGTATCTTTTCTTTAACAACTAGGAACTTTATATCTATATGTTTTGCTTCAGTAGTGCTCCTATTGTTATTTGAATATTCCACTGCCGACTTATTATCACAAAATATCTTTAATGGTCTTTCAACACCATCAAGAACACGCAAACAAGTGATAAAATTTCGCAGCCATAATGCTTGATTGGATGCCTCAAAACATGCTATATATTCTGCAGCCATGGTGGATGAAGCTATGAGCGTCTGTTTGGCAGACCTCCATGAAATCGCCCCACCAGCTAGTAGATAAACATAGCCCGAAGTAGATTTTCTTTCATCTACACATCCTCCAAAATCAGAATCTGAATATCCAATGACTTCGAGATGATCTGACTTCCTATATGTGAGCATATAGTCTTTTGTTTTCTTCAAATACCGTAGGACTCGCTTGACTGCTTTCCATTGTTCCATTCCCGGATTACTCAAATATCTTCCCAACATTCCAACAATGAATGCTATGTCAGGACGAGTACAAACTTGAGCATACATTAGGCTTCCCACAGCCGAGGCGTATGGTATCCTTTGCATTTCCTTTATCTCAAGTTCATTCTTGGGACACTGTTTGAGACTGAATTTGTCTCCCTTAGACACAGGTGTATCTATTCCTGCACAATCTTTCATGCCATACCTATCCAGGATCTTTTCGATATAGCTCCTTTGTGACAATCCAATGATACCTCGAGAGCGATCTCGATGTATTTGAATTCCTAATACAAAAGAGGCGTTACCAAGGTCCTTCATCTCAAATTGACTAGCGAGAAATTTCTTGGTATCGTGCAATAAGCCTATATCATTAGTGGCAAGTAAGATGTCATCAACGTATAAGAGAAGAAGGATAAATTTGCTCCTACTGAACTTGTGATATACACAATGTTCCACCAAGTTCACTTCGAAACCATATGATGTGATAACATGATGAAACTTGTGATACCATTCACGTGAAGCCTGCCTGAGACCATAGATGGACTTCTTTAACCTGCAAACTACAGTCTTTGGATCTCCAGAGACAAAGTTTTCTGGTTGCACCATATAAATTGTCTCATCAATGTTACCATTGAGAAACGCCGTCTTTACGTCCATCTGATGTAGCTCTAGGTCATAATGAGCCACAAGCGCCATAAAAATTCTAAATGAGTCTTTCGAGGAAACCGGAGAGAAAGTCTCATTGTAATCGACACCTTTCTTTTGAGTGAATCCTTTTGCGACTAGACGAGCCTTATATCTTTCGATGTTACCATTAGAATCCCTTTTGGTTTTAAATACCCATTTGCAATCAATAGGTTTTGATCCTTTAGGCAACTCGACAAGATCCCAAACGTCGTTATCTTTCATAGATTGCATCTCTTCATTCATGGCATCAATCCACTTTTGAGAATTAGGACTCTGCATGGCTTGTTGAAGATTTATTGGATCATCTTCCCCAATGCCAATTCCATCTTCATGTTCTTGTAGAAAAACAATATAATCATCTGGAATTGCACTTTTCCGTTCTCTAGTGGATCTCCTTAATGGCACTTCTTGCGATTCAAGAGGTTGTTGATTTTGTTGAATTGGTTCCTCATGGGGAATGTCAGTGTTGTCTTGAACAAGAGGGCCTTGAGCAATGATAGGTACCATAATCTGATCATTGTTCTCAGCAGTGTCATGAATAGAATCATGACTATCTTCTTCAAAGACAATACTTTTACCTATACCTTCCCTCCCAAAATCAACTTCCTCAAAAAATCTTGCATTATCAGTCTCAAAGAAGGATCTAGTAGTGGGATCATAAAATTTAAATCCGCGAGTACGTTCCGGATATCCAACAAAGTAGCAACTGACCGTCCTAGAGTCCAGTTTCTTTTCATTCGGCCTATATGGCCTTGCCTCAGCTGGACAACCCCAAACATGAAAGTGCTTAATGCTAGGCATTTTCTTAGTCCAAAGTTTGTAAGGGGTTTCGGCCACTGCTTTTGTTGGAACCCTATTAAGGATATAAATTGCAGTCTTTAGTGCATCTCCCCAAAGTGACTCAGGTAAAGAAGAATGACTTATCATACTTCTCACCATATCTTTAAGAGTACGGTTTCGCCTCTCAGCAACACCATTCATATTAGGTTTGCCTGGCATGGTGTACTTAGGGACAATTCCACACTCCTTTAGGAAGTTAGCAAAGGGTCCTGGACGTTGTTCACCTGATCCATCATATCTACCGTAGTATTCACCACCACGATCAGACCTGATAGCTTTTATTTTACTCTTCAACTGAAGCTCGACTTCAGCTTTATATTGTTTAAACACGTCCAAAGCTTGGGACTTCTCATGTATCAAGTATAGGTAACCATACCTTGAGTAATCATCTATGAACGTGATAAAATACCGTTGACCGTTCCAAGAGGCCGTAGGGAATGGTCCACAAATATCGGTATGAATTAGTTCTAAGACACTCGTAGCTCTATTGGCACCTAACTTTCTGGAGTTTGTTTGTTTTCCCTTAATGCATTCTATGCAAACCTGAAAATCGCTTAAATCTAAAGGATCAAGAATTCTATCATCCACAAGCCTTTGAATTCTCTGTTTAGAGATGTGACCTAAACGCTTGTGCCACAACATGGCAGAATTCTCAGTTAACTTACGCTTCGTACCTCTTGCACTAAAGTGCAAAATCTCATTATTAAAAGTAACAGTATCAAGCATATAAAGATTATCAATTAAAGAACCAATGTCAACCAAATTTGAATTTAAAGAGAAACTGACTTTATTATTTCCAAAAGAACAAGTGTAGCCAAATTTGTCCAAACAGGAAATAGAAATAAGATTCCGTCTAAAAGACGGTGCAACAAAAGTCTCAAATAAATCCAAATAAACACCAGTTTTAAATAATAATCTAAATGTTCCAACAGCTTCAACTGGAACTTTATTGCCATCGCCTACATAGATGAATCTTTCAGCATCAATTGGCGGTCGGCTCCACAGGCAACCCTGCATTGATACACTTATGTGAGTAGTAGCACCAGAATCTACCCACCAAGTATCCTTAGGTACAGAAGCTAAATTAACTTCAGAACAAACAAAGACAGAAGTCTTACCCTTCTTCACACGCCAAGCAGCATATTTGGAACACTCTTTCTTCATGTGTCCAGCCTTCTTACAAAAGTAACAGGTTGGTCCCTTATCCTGCTTCTCTTGAGACTGCTTGAGTTTTCCACTTGCAATATCCTTACCTCTCTTTCTCTTCTTGTCATGAGAGCTTGATGCCAAGTGAGCACTTTCAGTCTTGTCTCGCAACACCCTCTCCTCCTCTTGCACACAGTGTGAAATGAGCTCATTAAGAGTCCATTTTTCCTTCTGAGTGTTATAACTCACCACAAAATGACCAAACTGAGGAGGGAGTGAAATAAGAACCAAGTGAACAAGTAACTCATCCGAAAGTTCTAACTTGAGTTCCTTAAGTTTGCCAGCAAGATTAGACATCCCAATGATGTACTCCCTTATGTTCCCCTTTCCCTTATACTTCATGGTCACGAGTTTTGACAGAAGATTACTCGTTTCCGCTTTCTCATTCTTAGCAAAATATTGCTCAATTTCAGAGAGGAACTTCTTGGCATTTGTGCTCTCAGCAATAGAGC
The DNA here is from genome assembly GCA_037693485.1 of Kitagawia praeruptora. Classification (NCBI taxonomy): domain Eukaryota; kingdom Viridiplantae; phylum Streptophyta; class Magnoliopsida; order Apiales; family Apiaceae; genus Kitagawia; species Kitagawia praeruptora. The sequence goes on from CM075347.1 coordinate 16,058,920, forward strand.
CCCGAAAACCAGTTGGAATCGTCCGATTCATGATCGCCAGACACATGCGATTAGAGCGTTCCCATTTCTCAACCTGATCCGTTTTCGGATCAGCCGTAGTAGGAACAGGTTGCTCTTTCCTTAGCGCAAGGTCAAGATCCATGCACCCAAGAACGATTTCAACATTCTCTTTCCATGTGACATAGTTTGTCCCATTCAACATCGGAATCATGCTCAATTGAGCAGAAGCAGAGTTAACATTAGCAGTAACTGTAATAGAAAACAAATACACAAAAAATGCTCAAAACTAAATATATGTGATAAATCAAATATTGGCAACACCATCACAAGATACCTAACGCAACACTGAATTTTAGTCTTTGGACAGAAAAATCAATTTGCAAGTGGTACTCTCAACGCAATAATCAAGTATTAACAATAAATTTCTGTCAAATAATATGCCTTTCTTTGGACCGACGTATTACTCACATGAAAAAACTCAATATTGCTACATACTTATTATCACAAGAATATTTTAATTTTGGCCAAATTATACCTTCCTTTGGGCCGATAAAATTTGCATAAAATTAAATATTCAAACATCATAATAATATTTTTAACTTATTTAATCTACACAAAAGAGGTCACTTTGGCAACATATTGCTTCAATCAATTAAATTAAAAACATTAGACCACTTAAATAAATAAGTTAATATTAAATTTGCCAATAATTAAATTTAAATCACAAATTAAATACTTTCTCTATTTACAACATGATTGGCAGAGACTGTAGTTCATTTAAATTACTGTAACTCACAAGAGAACAAGCAGCTCCATAATTTCAAGTAAACCACAATATTATATGTGTGCTAGAGAGTCCAAAAGAAAAAAAAATATAATATTACTTACTTGTCAAAACAGTACATGGACCAGTACATGTTAATACACAGGCGTAGAAATTGATTAAAACTTAAAAATATAATGATCATCACTTAATTAAGCATAAAAGTGAATAACACTATTAAAAAACCACATGTTTGATTCCAGGGTTCACCAAAGCCACTACATACTCGTATAAAACAAAACAAAATTGTGTGCAGCATGTCCTTCTAATTAAAATGGCCAACCGATTGCTATATAAAAAACTCAGCAACCTTAAAACAATTATAATAAACACAAATAAACCTCAATCACGTGATTGATACGGCCTTGAATCAAATATCATGTCAACAGTTTTGATAATTTAGTCATTGTATACCGAAAATCAAACAATACAATGAAATCGGAATCAACCAGGAAAATTCTCATAAATCACGGTTCAAATTAATAACCATTGTATAACTCGATAATCAAAATATGAAGAGGCTCTGATGCCAATTGATGGAATCTAATAATTCTATAAACACTTTATTCTCTAAAATTGAGACATGGATCGAAACATCATATTCAATTATCGAGATATCTAATTATCAAGAGATCAAACCGAAAAAACGGAAGCGTACCTGTATCCATGATTAATCGTGATAGAACTAAAGTAATCCGTAAATTGTTATGATCTTCCTCAATCAAGTACCCTTAAGTATCCACAGCAGCCTCTCTCTGATGGGTAGAAGAAAAGACTTTTGCGTACGTGATATATTGGGGACTATAACCCTCTTTATATATACCGCCTGATTTAACTTCCCATTATAATTAAATTGGGTTTTTGTATATTAGGTATCCACTCATTTAGCCCAGACAATAATTAAAATCTAAATGGGTTTCTTATTTGATCACTTTAATTAACCCAATAAAACAAATAGCTAATATAATTGAATATTAATATGTAGCCCATATAAATTATTATTATTAATAAAATAATAATAACATTATATTCCTTGCTCAATTCAAATTTGTTGATAACAAATACTAATATACAATGCATATAAAAGAATGAGATAACTTATCTCGCTCATCCAGAAATCTATTGTGAAAATAAATACTCATACAAGACTTATAAATTCATTTACTCTATTAAGAAAGAGAGTAGGGAGCCTGAGATATATCTCAGGTAAGTTCCCTGAAATACCTAATTTTTATATATAAAAATGGGGTGAATATTTTAATAAATTTAAATATTTTTAATTAACATTGCAAGAAAATTTAAAAAATATTTTACATATATTTTAGAAAAAGTTCCCAGGAAAAGTTCCCATCTGCGAAAGACCGTAAGTAGTATAACTCTGTGCTCCTGACGGGGATCATTAAGAAAAATATGGTGAATGACTTATCTCCCAACAAAACTGATGTTAGTCAATTCTCCTGACTGCACAGATCAATGATGATCTCAATACTTCCTCTCTCTCGTTTTACGTTTCTTCTGATGATATTGTTCATTATAAACGGTTGATTATTAATTTTTGTATAATTTATAAGATAGAATATAATCATAAATGATCTTGTTGGATTCGTATTTATGAATATTTTAATACAATGAAATTTTTATACTCCCTCCGTCCCTATTTAGTAGTCCATTTTCAAAAAAAAAAATTTGTCCCTAAATAGTTGTCTTTTTTCATATTTCAATGCATGTTTTTCAAGTTTTTCCAAAATTACCCCTACATTTCTATTTCCAATGTTTGACTTTATATTAAATATACATTATTAATGCAATAAGTAGGGGTAACTATGGGAACAAAATATGACATTAAATATTTCTTAAGATGTGTGTTTTTTTCAAAATGGACTACTAATTAGGGACGGATGGATATTTAATACTAATACAAAATTAAAGATATTAACGATTAAAAATATGCATTGACAAACGTGTTCAAAAAAAACAAGAAATATATTTAAAGATGGAGGAAATATTATTTAATAGAAAATGGGACGTAGCACCGACTCGATCGGGTTTTTTAGAGTAGATAATTTAAATATTTTATAGACACATGCACATTTCTGGTGAACCGTGAGGTCATGGGTTCAATTCCTGTTGGGGGTCAAAAATCAGAAACAATCTCCCTACCTTTGTGTAGGGACATGATTACGTACATCCTACCTCCTCAGACCCTACTCATGCGGGATATACTGAATACGTGAATACGTAGTGTTGTGTTGTTGTATCATGTATGCACATCTCTCGTGAAAGATTCACCGCCTTTCAAAAAATTGGGGAATATAAAACAAGTACTCCTAGGAGTGAGCATTTTTCGGGTAAGAATCGGGAACCGAAATTTCGGGTCCGGTTCGGATTTTTTATAATTCGGGTCCGGTTCGGTTCTTGAAATTGAGAATAGTTCGGTTCTCGGTTCGGTTCTTGACATCCAAAACTCGAAAGAACCGAACCGAACCGAAATTATATAATACATTTAAATAATATATTATAATATATATTATTAATTATATATTAATATATATATATATATATATATATTAATATATAATTAATAATATATATTAATAATTATTTATTATTAATATATAATTATATAATACATCTAAATAATATAATAAATATATATTAATAATATAATTTATTAATTAATTATATATATTATTAATTATATATAATATTATATATACATTTCGGTTCTTTCGGGTTAGAACCGAACCGTAATTCGCGGTTCGAGTCCGGTTCGGTTCCATCACAATTTCGGGTCCGGTTCGGTTCTAAAAAATTGTTATTTTCGATTTTCGGTTCTTTCGGGTCCGGTTCGATTCGGGTCGGGTTGGACCCGTTGCTCAACCCCAATTACTCCTATGACACTAAAGTTCGAACAAATTTTCGACCTCTTCTGTTGCTTATTGTCAAACTTTGCAGTGTAATATTATATTGTACATTTTACCATGTGCACAAATCATTTAAAAAGGACTTAATAATATAATTAAAATTTAGATAATTTTGGATTTAATATCGAAACCACGGGTGCAAAATAAAACAAAATTTTTGCTATTTTTGATAGGCGCACGGTCCCTGGCAAACATTTGCCAGGGAACTGTTACATAACATATGATGTCCCAGCCGTTGGATCGTTGATCCAACGGCTGGGGTTTAAAAAAAAAATTTACACCGTACCGTAGAAACTTTCCGCGATACGGGGTAATTACAAAACTGCCCCTGTTTTCACATCAAAAATCTACTGTTCACCGTACCGCAGAAACTTTCTGCGGTACGTGAACAGTGAGGACTTTTTTGTAATTACGCTATACCGCGGAAAGTTTCTACGGTACGGTGTAATTTTTTTTTTAAATCAAGACCGCCTGAAGCCATATGTTGGGAAACAGTTCCCTAGCAATTTGCTAGGGAACGGACCCCTTTTTGATATTAGTCTATTTTTAAGAACCTCGACTACGCCCTTTTTTTTCCTTTCGAATTTCGTTATGGACTTGAGACATTCACGAGCTCAAAATTTTTGTAATTTTCGATATTAACATAATTTTAAGAACTTTAATAAATTCATTTTTTTCTAATTCCTTTACGAACTTAAAATCTACTCCAACTTAGTTCTGGTATCATGTAAAATTACTACTTAGTTCTGGTATCATGTAAAATTACCAATTCTTCTAAAAATCTTAGATCCTGATCCAGAGTCCTTACGATTTTATATAAATATCGAATATAACCTATTTGCGCAAACAAGTTTTCATGTCTTGCATAGTAATTACACTTAAAAAGTTACACATAAGGTAAAAAAAACAACATGCATGCAACATGTGGTGAGCTAGAAAACTACTTTTATTCATAGATTTTTACATCTAGTTACAACATACTTGCTCTACAACAAGGCATTGCCAAGAACCACAAATCCTAAATACTAATTAATCTTCAAAGACATTAGACCAAAGCAATAATTGTTGATCCTCAACCGAATTCTCTAAATTGCTATGATCTCCATATATGTCATCAAAGCACTGATCAGTTTCAAGCATTGGTAGGTCTGGTAGTAACATCATTCTGCTGAAACCATCATCGCCGTCTTGAGAAAAATCTGAATAGTCTGGTTCAAAAACTGAAGATGAATCAACAGACTCGAATACGGATTTGAGGTTGCCATCAGCGCTATACAGGCTTTCGGAATCTAGAGCATGACTCTCCGATGAATTCACATACTCTTGCTTACAGACCATCACTGGTTGATTATTTTTATTCTGAGCAACTAGATTCTCAGGTTTTTCTTCTACATTAAGCGGATTCATGGGTTCTGGCCGTGCCTTCTTTTTCTCACCCACAAGTAACTTGTCTTTGAGAGATTCGACCTAGATGGGAAAATCAAAATAAATAAGGACTGTCATTCATGTTATAAATAAACAATGCTAAATTACAATCAGTTACAAACCAAATGCACAGTTCTTCAGACTAATCGATGAAATTACCTTATTTCTCAAGCTTCCGTTTTCTTTGAGGAGGTTATCATAATCAACCTTGAGCTTATCATAACTTTCTTTTAAGACATCATAATCCTTTTCAAGCTGCTTGCTTTTATACCGAGCTCGTCGGTTTTGATACCATATGGCAACCTGCCTTGGCTGCAAACCAATTTCCTTCGCAAGCTGTAATTTCCTATCAGGTTCTAGTTTGTTATCTATCTCAAAACTCTTCTCAAGAAACTGAACTTGATCCTTGCTGAGACGCCTTTTCTTTTCTGATCGATGAAAGCAAGGATCGAAGGCCTCACCGTTATCCTCATCAATGTCAAGAGAAGAAAAGAATCTCTTATACGTACCGTTATCCTCAGAAGGATTTTGGAAATCAACCATCGATGCAGACCCCTTTAAAGGGTCACCTACACATAAACATTACTATCAGAATTACTTACATAAACTGCTACAAATACTTAGCTATACAACGGAAAACTACAAGAAGGAATCACTATGTTTTATCTCTAGTATCGAAATTTCGTGTCTCGATTAATTTACTGCAACATATCGAATCATAGACAAAATAACAGGGCATCACTGATCTATGCACCACATCAAAATTATGTATAAGTTCAAATCCATAGTAAAAATTCTGAAAGTACAAAACTAATCATGCAAATCTTAAACACTTTAAAAGTGCAATTTTTTGCATAGCAATTCAGATATAGGTAACAAAATTTATCAAATTTCAAGATAAAGTACAACAAGTAAATAAAAACACAATATCTATATACAAAGACAGAGTACAAATCTTGGAAATTGAGTAGACTGACCTTGAAAAGAAGGGGAAGAGCTTGACATCCAGAAAGAATCAAGAACTTGAGATGGACAGTGAAAATTTTCTGAATCAAAAGTACTACTACCCATTTATAGAATCTTTTATATCTTTTAGAGATAGTCAAAGGGTTACAACTATTTTCTTTACTTGAAGAAGCAAGATTAAGGAAAAACTATAAGGAGACTAGGAGTTGTAAATTTAATTTGAGCTAAAAAACTTGTGTCTAAAGAAGCTTGTGCAGACAATAATAGCCATGTGAAAAGTATAAGAACAGGGTAAGCTCAAGTCCATCAGTCAGAAGAAGGTAGGAAAAGGAAAGAAAGAGTTGTGATTATTGTAGAATGATCAAATATAGCAGAACAGGGGAAAGCCTTGCAGAGATAGAGTAGCTAGTAGATTCTCTCTCTCGAAAGGAAATGCTTTGTTGGGGTTTTTAAAGGGTTCAAATATTAAAAGTTTAGTGAAGCCCGATATCATCACTAAATTTATAATAAATATTAAATATATATTTTTAAATATGTGTTCAGAAAATAAATTAACTTTTTGTTTAGTTTAACACTTTTTTTAAATGGTACGATAATTAAATGAAAACTTGTGAATCCTAATATTTTAGATCATATATTTAGATTTTAAAAGTTTTATTTACTATTTATTTTTGAAATATTAGAAATACTAGAATCCAATAACTTTTCATTTGGTTACGATAACATTCAAGAAAAATGTGTATAACTCAATAAAAAAATTATTTTTACTTCCTCAATACATATTTAAAAGCATTATGTTATGCATGAATTTGGCATAAGTCCTAAACAGGCCAAATGGGCTAAAATATCGGTATATCACACATAATGGGCCTAGGGATGAAGAATGGGTCATTAAAGTTCGCCATCATAAGAGGATTCATTATATTATTTTTGTACAGTGGGATCGCCAGCGAGCCCTAGTAGCGGGGTCGCAGTTAACGAGGTCTAGCGAGGCCTGGCTTGTTACTACGAAGGCTTATGGTCAGGCCCAGCGAGGTCGCATAAGTAGGTTATCTCCATGCATTGAGGATCGCCTCGCATGGCCAGACCCAGCGAGGTCGCATGCGAGGTCATCTAGTCAGTTTCGCCAGTAAAGATAATTATAGCATTATACAAGCTGCGGGTTCCCCTTCATGGGTCATGAACAGAATAAATGGGTAGAAAAACAACCCAAGGAGATGACTAGTGGATTTGGGCCAAGCCGAGCCCATAGAAACCCTAGCCCATCTAGATAACTTCTTCTCTAAGAGAACTACGTATGGCTTGATCCCTATAAATAGGGTACGTAGACATCTTGTAAAGGCATGAGAAACAGTTCACCACTGAATTTCAATAGACAAGATCAGCCACCTTTAAACACAAAAACCCTAATCCCAATCCCTCTTCTTATAGCAAAATATCCATATTTTGCTCCGTAAATCCAGCAACCTCCATAAATATTGTTATACAATATCCTCCAAAAAAATTGGCGCTAGAAGGAGGGGCCTAGTCGTTGATTTGGGAGAACAATGACTAAATCAAATAAGAAGAGAAACGGAGATCGGGAGACCCCGGGGTCGCATAAGAAGGACATAAACGACCCCCGGAGGAATAATCTACCAGAGAGCGAGGTGCGTATAGATGGGATCGAGGACGAATCTGAGAAGGAGCAAACCCCCCTGTTGTCCAACAGACAGCCTTGCCTGGCGAAGTCATGTCATTCTTGAAAGGCCTCGGCGATCAAATGATCGAGGTAAGGGCCTCGGTGGCCAAGATGGAGAAGCGACATAATTCAAGAGGCTTAACGAGGAATACAAGGACAGGGGATCGAACTCACCAAGCAGAAAGTAGCAAGGGTCCCACCAAGAAGCTAATTGAGGACTTTGATGATGTGGTGACGGATCGAACGAACCCCGATTGGGTAGAGGAGGTAGCTACGATGGATAAGGAAGGATCAAAAGCGAAGCCCGCCTCATCAGAAGGACGGTCCGTTAGTGTCTTTGACCGAGTTGGAAAGAAACTCAGCGAGCACGATCTCCGTCTCAAGTTGGTAAAGCTCAAATCTAATAAAGATGGAGGATCCAAAAATAAGAGTAAGGGCTCTCATCAACCCGTATCTCCTCGAAAAGATCGTGAGCGGTCATATCGTCGCAATGACAGACCCCCCTCTCCTCGCAGAGAGAGTGAGCGGTCCCATCATCGCGAGGACAGACCCCCTTTCAATCGAGAGCGTGAGCGATCCCAACATCGCGAGGAAGACCCTAAAAACAAGGATCGCAGGAATGACCAGGAAGAGTCTAGTGCCCCAAAAAAGACTCAATCTCATCATGCAAGCACTGGAGGAAAGAAGGATGGAGACAAAGAGGCGAGAATTGGGGATTACAAGTTAGAAGATTTAAAAAAGGCACTGGATGCGATGAATAACGAGAAGGGGATTTTCAGCAATATGGGTTCCTCCTCGCCCTTCACTCATGAAATTCGCACTGCCCCACTGCCTATAGTGTTTCGAGGTCATCACTCTGACATGACCTATAACGGGGAGACTGATCCAGCCGAGTTCGTTATTCGATTCAACAATGAGATGAACGTGTACCAAGTATCATTACTAGCGAGGTGTAGGCTGTTCGCAGCTTCGCTAAGGGGGGTGCTCAACAATGGTTTTCGAAGCTAGGGTCCCTAGTTGTCATAGATTCTTGGGAACAACTCGTGGATATCTTCATCAAACAGTTCCAATCTCCAATGCTTTATGCACCTCCTGTGTCCACATTAGCAAACATAAAACAGAAGGAAGGAGAGACTCTACATGATTATTTCAAAAGGTTCAATGCTGAAGTACCTCGTGTACGAGGCGCAAATGACGAGGCCGTAAAAAATTTTCTTATCGCAGGAGTAAAAGAGGGAACTAAATTTTGGGAGAAGCTACAGGAGCAAACCCCTGGTACACTTTCAGAGTTGTATCGGGTCGCCGAGCCCTTTAAGCGTGTTGAAAAGTCATTGGCAGATCTCAAGAAGAATGCCGGGACTAGTAGCAATGGAAGTAAAGGCAAAGGGGTAAAAAGAAGGGATTCTAGAAGCCCCAGGCGAAGACAGGATCGTAGCCCAAGCCCGAAAAGAAGGGATCGCGATTCCTCAAGACGATCCCCACCTCGTGCTCGTCCTGCTAGAGATGAAGACAAATTTGTTCCCTTAGTGGCTTCAGTTAATCATATCTATGCTGTCAACGCTAATAAAGGAATATTCACAAAACCTCGTGCTATGGGTCCACAAGGAACGTGGAACACTACAAAGTATTTTGATTTTCATGAGCAGAAGGGGCATGATACAGCGGACTGTTGGCAACTTAAAGAACAAATTGATCGTTTGATTCGAGAAGGGAAGTTAACAGAATGGGCAGTCCGCGAAGTGAAAAAGCATCAAGAGAGCTCGGTAAAATCAGGAATAGGATATCACGCTGTACCTCATGAGGGGCAAAATACAGAGCCTCGCAAGGAGAGAGAAGAGCGAGGCAATAGCATCCATGTGATCATTGGTGGGCCACATATTGGAGGAGATAGCAATAAGGCAAGGGAAAGATATGCTCGCGAGGCCAGGGAGCGACCCCTCACCAATGTGCATCATTTGCAGGAACGACCCCCAAAGCTTTTCAAGGGGGAAGATACGAATATAATGTTTACTGAAGAGGATGCAAAGTGGGTACATCATCCTCACTCTGATGCTCTAGTGGTTCGAGTTCGCATTGGTTCCCAGAATATTTACAAAGTGTTGGTGGACAATGGAAGTGTCGTGAATGTCTTGATGTATGATGTCTACAAGAAAATGGGATATGTAGACAAAGATCTAATTCCTACAGTAGGCCACCTTTATGGATTCACTGGAGCGTCTGTTAGTGTAAAGGGACTCATCAGGCTTCCCATCACCTTGGGGGACGAGCCCTGCATCACTACGCAGGTCGCTGATTTCATGGTCGTGGATCAGCCATCTGCTTATAATGCTATTGTGGGGCGACCCATCTTGAAAGAAATGAGGGTGGTGACTTCTATCTATCACCTCTCGATGAAGTTCCCTACCCCGCAAGGCGTGGGATGTGTCAGAGGAATTCAACATGAGTCTCGAGAATGCTATAATCAGGCCCTTAAGTCAGCAGAAAAGGGAAGAAATTATATGGACAGCGTAGAGGATGGGAAGGCTCGCAAGTCGGCATCACGACCCTCAGTTGATTGCAACATAATTTCTATCGAGGAGCTTCCTGATGATTATTTTGACAACTTGGGCATACAGGTAGAACCAGTACCAGGGGCAATTATGATGGAGGCCTCGCAACCTGTGCTGGTTCTGCAAGAAGGAATTGTTGAAGAAGCCAGCGACGAAGAGGAAAGTCCAGAGCAGGCCGCTGTGCGAGCCCGAAAGGGGAAATGGGTTCGCAAGAAAACATCAACATTGGTAGACCTGCCTAATGGTATCACACAAGAAACAACAATTGTGACTGAGTATGGACATGTTGGAGCGACCCCTGACTCAGGGGTGGAAGTCATGAGGCAAATTGAAGCAGAATCTAGTCGGGCTCGAGATGTTGAAATTGACCTGGACCCTCGCATTCCTGAGCATGTGGAGCGAGTCGGGGCCGCAGAGGATACCATATCTGTTCTTGTTGATGCCAAGGATTCTACGAAGGTTTTGAAGATCGGATCGCAGTTGAATTCCGATCTTAGGGGAAGGCTCGTGGAGTTTCTTAAAGCTAATTTGGATGTATTTGCATGGTCTCATAAAGATATGGTAGGGATCGATCCCAATGTGATGTGTCATAGACTTAATCTTGATCCAAGCAAGAAGGGAGTGAGGCAGAAAAGAAGACCAATAAGTGGAGAGCGGGCCGAGGCTCTAAAAGAAGAAGTTGACAGGCTACTCGAGGTCGGGCTCGTTAGGGAATCATTTTACCCTGACTGGCTCGCAAACCCTGTCCTAGTTAAGAAGCCAAATGGGAAGTGGCGAACATGTGTGGATTTTACTGATCTAAACAAGCACTGCCCGAAGGATAGTTTCCCTCTTCCAAGAATTGATCAGTTGGTAGATGCAACAGCGGGCCACGCACTCTTAAGCTTCATGGATGCCTATTCTGGGTACAACCAAATACCAATGTATGTGCCTGATCAGGAGCACACCTCGTTTATCACAGACAGAGGTCTCTACTGTTATATTGGGATGCCCTTTGGCCTCCTCAATGCAGGTGCTACTTATCAGAGGCTCGTTAACATGATGTTTGAGAAGCAGATTGGAAAGACAATGGAGGTCTATGTAGATGACATGCTTGTGAAGTCTAAGGAGGCTGGGGATCATATAACCCACCTCGCAGAAATGTTTGATATATTGAGGAGATTCCGAATGAAGCTCAACCCCCAGAAGTGTGTTTTCGGGGTCGAATCTGGAAAGTTTTTGGGTTTTATTGTTAACCACAGAGGCATTGAAGCTAATCCAGCCAAAATAAAGGCACTGATGGAAATGAGGTCGCCAAGAAGTGTCAAGGAGGTACAGAGTCTAACTGGAAGGATCGCAGCATTGAATCGATTTGTTTCTAAATCATCAGATAAGTGCCATGAATTCTTTAAAGCGATCAAGAAGGTGGGAAGGAGTTTTGAATGGACCCCTGAGTGCGAGGAAGCTTTTCAGAGGATAAAAGAGCATCTGGGCTCGCCTCTATTACTCTCTAAGCCTAATGAAGGTGAAGTTCTAATTATTTACTTGGCAGTTTCAGAATATGCCATCAGTGTTGTCCTCGTTCGCGAGGAAGAAAAGCTTCAGCTCCCCATTTACTATGTCAGTAAAAGACTGCTAGATGCCGAGACTCGCTACACCAATATGGAAAAGCTCGCCTATGCTGTGGTTTTGGCTTCGCGAAAGCTGAGGCCATATTTTCAGGCTCATAGTATCCAAGTTCGCACTGCGTACTCACTCAGGCAAGTAATGCATAAACCCGAGGCCTCGGGCAGACTTTTAAAGTGGACCATAGAGCTGAGTCAGTTTGACATTGAATACAAGCCTCGAGGTGCGATAAAAGGGCAAGCTTTAGCAGATTTCATATTGGAATTTCCTTCTCAATCTGAGGAAGATGCCTGGGCTCTCATAGCGATCCCTGAAGTGGTTGACCCCAAACTCAAAGATGAAAATTCAGCGTCGTGGTGGGAATTATATGTTGACGGGGCATCCAACAAAGAAGGGGCCGGTGCTGGGATTGAGCTTGTTACACCTGAGGGTCGTAAGTTGAGTAGTGCTGTTCACTTCGCCTTCGAGGCTTCTAATAATGCAGCTGAGTACGAGGCTCTCATAATCGGCCTCAAGCTCGCAATAGAAATGAAAGTAGAGAATCTCAATGCATATAGCGATTCTATGTTGGTTACGGGTCATGTTGGATGTGGATGGCAAGCCAGGGGACCCCAAATTGAGTTATATTTAAGGTGTGTGTAAAGGCTTATGAAGTCATTCAAGCAAGTAAAGGTGGAGTTTATCAGGAGGGCAAAAAATCAGGGAGCAGATGCCCTCGCAAAAATGGGTTCGCGACGCGAGGCTACTTTACTTGGGATTATCCCATTGGAAATTCAAAGTAAACCTAGTGTACCAGAAGAATTTGTTATGGAAATAGCGAGCCAGGAGTCAACATGGATGGCCCCTATATGGGAGTATGTAAAGAATGGGATGCTACCTCAGGATAAAAAAGAAGCGAGGAAGGTCAAATATCAGGCGGCTCGCTATGTTATTTATGACGAGGTCTTGTATCGAAGAGGGTTCAACACTCCACTTTTGAGGTGTGTAGATGGTGAGGAATGCAACTATATTTTGAGAGAGGTCCATGAAGGAATATGTGGCAATCACTCGGGGGGTGGTTCCCTGGCTCAGAAAATTTTACGACAAGGATATTTCTGGCCCACATTGAAAAGGGATGCTTTTGAGTTCGCTAGGCGATGTGACAAGTGCCAAAGATATGCAAATTTCAGTAATGCTCCAGTTGCTCACCTCACCTCGTTGATGAGCCCTTGGCCCTTTGCTATGTGGGGAATAGATCTTATTGGTGAACTCCCTAAAGCTAAGGGAGGAGTAAAATATGCAGTTGTGGCTGTGGACTATTTCACTAAGTGGGTCGAGGCCGAGCCTCTTGCTACCATCACAGCTAAAAAATTGAAGGACTTCATGTACAGAGCAATTGTTTGTCGCTATGGGATTCCATATCAGCTCATTTCAGATAATGGGAAGCAATTTGATAGCAAGGAGATGAAAGAATTTTGTGAGAGTTTGGGAATCAAGAAAAGTTTCTCTGCTGTAAGTCACCCTCAGACAAATGGACAAACTGAGGCCATCAACAAGATAATCAAGCATACCCTAAAAGCTAAGTTGGAGGAGAGTAAGGGTAATTGGCCCGAGGAGCTACCAAAGGTCTTGTGGTCATACAACACGACCCCAAGGTCCACCACAGGCGAGACTCCATTTTCTTTGACATATGGGTGCGAGGCCATGGTGCCCGTGGAGGTAGGGTTAGGCTCGTTCAGAAGGGAACATTACGACCCCAAGTCAAACGAGGTCAATCACAGGCTCTACTTAGACATGATTCAAGAGTCAAGAGAAGAGGCTCATCTTAGACTCGCAGCTTATCAAAGGCGAGCCACAAGGTATTATAATGGAAAGGTTCGCGTGCCACATCTTCGCGTGGGGGACTTGGTGCTTAGGAGAGTGATGCCTAACACTAAGGTCTCGTCTCATGGGGTCTTTGGAGCTAATTGGGAAGGGCCCTATAAAGTTAATGGTGTCATTAATGAAGGGACTTATTATCTAACTGATATGGATGATAAGGTCATGCCACGAGCCTGGAATGCAGAACATTTGAGAAAATACTACCAGTAGAAGCTTCGCTCCTGGTGGTCTCCATCTACTACTACTTAGCATGAATAAATTCATACAAAGTACTCGGGGGGTAGTGATCATATAGACACCTCCTCGTTATGATGTAATGAAAGTTGGGCTTTGTCCCTAGTATTTATATATATGAAGTTTGTTCTCCAAAAAAGTTGTGCAATTTTATTCTTTTGTCAGTGTTAAAAAATTTTCAGGACTAGGCCAGCACAGCGTATGCGAGGCCGAACACCCCTCAGGTCAACGAGGTCACGAGCGTGCACTTACTGCGATCTGAGGGAATGTCTTTAAAGTTTAGTTAAAAAGTATCCCCTCAAAGAAGTTCAAAGAAAAAGAAGTCAAGGTGCGACCTCAATCTCCGGATCGTGTCTGCGACCTCGCAAGGAAGGCATCGCAAGTCTTGATCCCAAAGAGACAAGGTCCACCTTGAAGTTTAAAAAAAAACTACTACAAATTCTACGAGGAAAGCTTCGCAGCTGCGAGCCCAATCTACTTGCTAATATTTCAGAAACATAAAGAAGGCAAGCTATCTATAAAGCTAAAGCAAATACAAGATATGAAGAAATGAAGACAGTTATGTAAATTGTTAAAAGTCAACAAACAGTTACTGGGTCGCTACGCGAGCCCAACAAAGCTATCAATGAAGTTATCAGAAAAATATTACAACTTGCGAGACATTCAAGGGGTGTCCGCATCCCCAGTTCAAAAGATCAAAATAATCATGCGGCAGGTTCTGAGGGTTTGTCTTCATTAGCAGCCTCACTTGGTTTCTTCTGATTGGCAGCATCAGCCTTAGCAGCCTCGCTAGCTATCTTGGCTGCCTCGTTTGCATCCTCTTCTGCAATTTCCTTGCAAAGGTCGGCTGCGTACTCAGCATTACCATGGCCGAGCTGCGACCAGTCAAAACTAGGAACCTTCCTGATGAAGCTCTTCATAAATTCAGCTTGGGCGGCCTCCTCGATATCCTCCCGGTTGACTTGAGCGGCAGTGAGTTCCTTCTTCAAGGTGTCCAGCTCTTCCATATGCTTTTTCTTCAGTTCCTCCTCGAGTTGCTCCGCCTCGGTCAAAGCCTTATGGAGGGCTGTCTTTTCATCATTAACTTTTTTAAGTTCGGAACGAAGGGTCGCTGTTTCAGTCTGCAAGGCTCGCTTATAGCTCTCCATCATAAGCTTCTTTTCTTCCTCAATCTTGGCTTTCAGGGACTTGACCTCTTTCTCCAACCTCTCATTAGCCGAGACAACGCATCTTAGCTCGCGTAGATGCGAGGCTTGACGAATGAAGCCCTCAACTAGGCATTTGGAAACCGCCTCAGAGTTTTCAATTAGCTCGGCCCCCACCCACTCAGTGCACTCATCTTCAGTAGCATGAGTGTATCCATGCTTAGCATATAGATGGTGTACTGGTGTTGTATCCGCAGGTTTTGTTACCTGAGGCAGAGAACCAGTCTTACGCTTTTTCGGAATGTGCTCAGGGGTCGTTTGGGGAGGTTGAGGAGCGACCTGGGCAGTTGTCGTCGATGGAGGGGGAGGGGGAGGAGGAGGAAGATCGTTTTTCTTCTTGGATGGAGTGGCCATTGGATTTTCAACAGGGGCCTCCTTGTTTTTTGAGCAGAAAGGGGGTCTGCGACTTCTTCCTGACATACCTAAAAAAGGGGAGAGGAAGGCAGTTAGAGATAATCATTGTAAAAAGTAAAGATGCAAAGACAATAAAGAAGTTATTGAACTACAGTATACAGTATTCTTACTCTCTTCCACTACCACTTTAGAGGACGAGGCCTCCTCTCGCATTTTTCTCTTTAGCGAGGCCTTCCTCGCACTTGAAGGCCCCACCTCAGAAGGAAGCACGATCCCTTCCTTTAGGAATCTGAATTCAATCAGGTTTTCTAAGGAAAGGAGGGTTCGTACATTCCGGTCTTCACGAGGCATCTTCAACACGTCATCAGCTCGTGTTTTCTCTTCGCCCTTCAGGACGGTTCGCACTTGGCCTACTGGAAGATAGTTAAATGAAGTCTTTATTCTGGGCACCTCGTGAACGTAAAGATAAGGCCCCTTCCATGAGCCTGCGTTACTTGGAGCGCTGTGGTAAAGTTTTTTCTTATTAAATTCTGGCCAGACCGAGAAGTAGACATAGCCGAAGTCAGATGGCCCGCATCTCTTCAATTGCAAAAAATAGCCCATGGTCCTTGCATCAAGGGGGGGATATCTCAACTTGTGATAGATGATGTAGAGGGCTATCATTGCTCTATATCCATTGGGATTGATTTGGATGGGAGCGAGGTGGTAGGTCTCGCACACGTCTCTGATGAATGGATGAAGAGGCGAAGAGACGCCGATTTTCATCATAGCAGACGACAACACCATACGAGGCACTCTTCCTCCGTTTTCTGTATAATTGAAGCGGTAGCATAGCATTGAAGCCTTTGGCAGAATAATTTTGCCTTCAAGTCTGTATGTGTCGACCGCCTTTTTCAAGGACTCAGCATTAAGAATTGTGGATAAGTCCCTGCATCCCAAGATGCGAGGTTGACCAGGCTTCACTTTCGAGCCCTCTTCAATGTCCTCGGGGCGAGGTCCCCCAACGTAAATAACACCCTCTAGCTCCGGTTGAGGGGTCGGTATGTAAGGTCGTGGGGAAGCTTCAGGAACGTAGTTGTAATCTTCAAAGTTAACTACTCTAGCCACTTCATCGAGGCCACCATCGTCAGAGGAGGGTTCCTCATAATCGGAGTCATCGGAGTTCGCCTCGTTGTCACCTCCACCCTCGATCTCGTAGTAAGCATGGCCAAGGGAGTCTATTGATGAGGTGCTGGTCAGTACTATGGGGCTTATATTGAGAAGATTCTTGTTGAGAGGAGAAAGAAGCTTGGGGACGCTGGAAAAAAATTCATGCCCTCTCTTCAGTAGTTTATCAACCTCACCCTGAACTGACGAGGCTTGAACAGCTGTGGATGTTAGGTTTGCTGAACATAAGGGGATGTTGACGGATTGACTTTGCGAGCTGGAGGGTCGTCTAGTTCTCCATGTGTTTAGTGGGGTCTCTCTGGTGAAATCTTCTTGTGACCATTGAGGGTCCATGTATAGTTTAAAGGAGTTGTCACTTGCACTGGCAGCCTTAGCAATGTTTGCAGCCGCTCGCTCGCTGATGGAGATGTGAGGAAGGGGTGAAGGAGTCTTGGAGCTATCGCTAGACATCTGAAAAGATGGTGGAGTATTAGTGTGTGCACTTACAGAATATCAAAGAAGATAAAAGAAGAAAAAATGTTTAAAGAGAAGGCTCTAAGTGTTCTTACTTCGTACATGAAGAATAGGGGGTCGCGTAACTACTTTATTTTGAGATCGTATACCTACTTACTAAAGGATTCGTGTTCTCAGGTTTAGCGAGGTAGGGCTCGCAGTGTGAAATTAAATGTGTGGGGTCGCAATTAGTAGGGCTCGCATCGCATGTAATTTTCAGCAAATATTTACAAAATTACGAGCTACACATGCATTCAAATGAAGAACAAGAGAAAGAAACTTACTTTTTCCAATTTTTGAGCATTATATGTACAAATTTATTATTAAATTTAATAAAATAATATTAGAATATGTGAGTATCACTTTGATGTGTCCATGAATTTAATTTTAATGTTACAAACAAAATAGTTCTTATAAAATGCTCTGAAAAATTAATTAAATGTAGAGATATGGGTGTCGGATCACTCCAAAAAAACATGAAGCATGACTTACAATATGCATTTGAATTCTGCTTTTTTCGTCATAAAACCAAATATATCGACAAGTGAAATCAATCACACCTCTCATCACATTTACATTCTAATTCTTTTCATCGTACAATCAATTTTACTAACAAATAATTTAATAACAAATTAAGCAATCACGTCTTTTATGATGTCATCGACAATAGAAAAGATTCACAAATGTTATTTTTACTTATTCAATGTCAAACTTTGCAAATGTTTGTCAATATTGGATTTCAAAAATATTTTTTATATGACAAAATAGGTTCGTCAATATCTTCGAAATTATTATTATTATTAATATTCAAGAATTTAACTGAAACATGTTTTTTTTTTCACCTAATTCTTTTCTCTTTAATTTTTAAACATTCAAATTTAATTTCGTTTCACATAATTTTTAATTTATCATATTAACTTTCAAATAATAAAATTTAACAAACAATAATGTTATGGTTATAATTTTTAAAAATATTTTCGTGCCGCGCGTAGAGCGGCTTTGTTACCTAGTATATTATAATGCCCGGAGATCGGAAAGTTACCAGAAGCGTTCAAGGTATTTTTCTTGAATTTTCATTTTTTTGATTTATTTATTAAAATTATTTTTTTGCATTAAATACCTCTTAATGACATATTAATTACTCATCAATTATACCTAATAAATGTGTATTAAATTTGTTTATTTTATTTATTTACAAAATTATAAAACTTTATTTGAGCATTATAATTATTATTTTAATAGAAATATTAATTACATATATAATTAAGTTTGTTTTGAGGTAAACGACGAATAAAAATTGTTTACATTGGGTCCTTTTTTTATTCCCTATCGAATACTGCTCCGATTTCTTTTCGGACAATTGCATTGCAGACGATCCTTAACTTCTCAATCAATTTTTATGATTAGTGATTATGGAAATCGAAATAAATTAGAGAAGTATATAAATTTCGCAAAACACCTACAATAAAAATAATACAATTAGTTTTTTATTTTTACACATGGCAGACGATCCTTAACTTCTCAATCAATTTTTATGATTAGTGATTATGAAAATCAAAATAAATTATAGAAGTATATAAATCTTCGCAAAACACCTGTAATAAAAATAATACAAATAGTTTTTTATTTTTACACATGAAAAAATTACATGGATTATGACCAAACCGATTAAATTAAAAAAAGTCCAGTTTTATTGGTAGATTAAATCGATAAAAAAGTCGTACACCCGTTGTTCATTATATTATATCAAAATAAATTAATATTCTAATTAAATAAATTCTTACACTATAACTGAACATGTATGTTATGAGAGGGGCGTCGGCTTTAAAAAGTGTTATTATGTATAATATTTATAAATTTTGATCTTAAAGACTACGTTTTTATTATAATTGCTACTTTTTATGTTTATGATATTTTTGAGATTATGAAAAATTTAGATATATAAAGAGAGCATCTTCAAACTTATAATTTATGTAAATTGTTTTGAATCAATTTTTTAAAAAATTCTTAAAAGACCAATCAATTTTTAAAAATAATAAAAAATAATTTATTTATTTTTAATATTTTAAAATGAAAATTTATGAACCGCGCGAAACGCGGATAAGTTACCTAGTTAATAATAATATTGATAGTAATCATACATCTAAATTATATTAATAAAAAATTACGTAGCATCGTACTAAATAAATATTGATACGCATTCATAATTAAACTAACAAAAATCGAGTTCACGAAACTTATTCAGAGAGGTTCGATATTAAAATTTATTGATAAAATTCACGGTTATTACATTTTATTTAATAAAATAACATAATTATATTATAATTACTATTAACTAATCAATTACATTTTTTCAGTCAAAACATGTTATCTCTTCTCTTTTCTCTAACTAAAATCTCTATTTTTTCAATTATATCAAGGACAGTTCATTACCTTTTTTCTTTTCTCTTACTATAACCTCCCTTTTTCCAATTATATCATGGGCGTTTCTATTTAATAAATTATAATTATAAAAATAATTAAAGAGAAAAGAATTAGGTGAAAAAAAAACATGTTTCAGTTAAATTCTTGAATATTAATAATAATAATAATAATTTCGAAGATATTGACGAACCTATTTTGTCATATAAAAAATATTTTTGAAATCCAATATTGACAAACATTTGCAAAGTTTGACATTGAATAAGTAAAAATAACATTTGTGAATCTTTTCTATTGTCGATGACATCATAAAAGACGTGATTGCTTAATTTGTTATTAAATTATTTGTTAGTAAAATTGATTGTACGATGAAAAGAATTAGAATGTAAATGTGATGAGAGGTGTGATTGATTTCACTTGTCGATATATTTGGTTTTATGACGAAAAAAGCAGAATTCAAATGCATATTGTAAGTCATGCTTCATGTTTTTTTGGAGTGATCCGACACCCATATCTCTACATTTAATTAATTTTTCAGAGCATTTTATAAGAACTATTTTGTTTGTAACATTAAAATTAAATTCATGGACACATCAAAGTGATACTCACATATTCTAATATTATTTTATTAAATTTAATAATAAATTTGTACATATAATGCTCAAAAATTGGAAAAAGAGAGATTTTAGTTTGAGAAAATAGATAAGTTAACGTCTTTTGATTGAAAAAATTAGTTGATTAGTTAATAGTAATTATAATATACTTTGTAATTAGATAAAATATAAAAAATATTGTATTTAAAAAAAAAATATTACTTTGTAATTAGATGCGATAAAATTGGAACGATACAGAGAAAAAATGAAATTAATTTTAAAAAAAATAAAAAGATGATACATTTTAGCTGAAAACGTAATCGGTTAATTATTAGCATTATAATATTATTATTTTATTTTTATTAAAACAAATCGTCCGTGATATAATTGGAAAAAGAGAAGTTTTAGTTAAAGAAAACAAAAAAGGTAACGTGTTTTACCTGAAAAAGGTAATGCGTGATATAATTGGGAAAAGAGATATTTTAGTCAGAGAAAAAAAAAAGATAACATCTTTTGAATGAAAAAGTTAGTTGATTAGTTAATAGTAATTATAATATACTTTGTAATTAGATAAAATATAAAAGATATTATAATTTACCTGAAAATGAAATTACTTAGTTATTGAAAAATTAAAAAGGTAATATGTTTAACCTGAAAAAGTAAATTGATTAATAAAAGAAAAATTTAAGTTGGATAAAATATAAAAGATATAAACTATTTAGTTAATAAAAGGAAATTACTTAGTTATTGAAAAATAAAAAGATAGTGTGTTTAACCTGAAAAGAAAAATTGATTAATAAAGGAGAAATTTTAGCTAGATAAAATATAAAAGATATCAATAAATAAATTATTTAGTTATTGAAAAATTGAAAAGGTAATATATTTAACCTGAAAAAGTAAATTATTAGTAAGTGAGAAATTTTGTTAGATAAAATATAAAAGATATAATTTGATTAGTTAGTATGATGGATTTTATCAATAATTAAGTAAGGATAAATAAGTAAAATCAACAGGTACCGACCAACCAAAATTTTAATGTTTAGGCTTTTATATAATAGTACTAGCCTAAAACCCGTGCGATGCACAGATTTTTTTTAATATTATATAAAAAAATTCATTAATTTAAATTAATTTTTTTAAAACATAAATTTTGGAGGCTTACATTTTTATATGAGATGATATGATAATAATTATATAAATGTTATCTGTGATATTTCAAGAAAATGAGGGATTTTAGTTAGAAATTATAGAAAAGATGATAGGTTTTAGTTAAAAAGAGAAATCGATTAATTATCAGTAATTATAAAATTATTATTTCATTTTATTAAATAGAATTCCCGTGATATTATTAGAAAAATAGAGAATTTAGTTAGAAAAAATTAAAAAGGTAATATGTTTTATGTGAAAATGGTAATTGATTAGTTTATAGTAATTATAATTTAATTACATTATTTTACTGAATACAATTGCTCGTATTGTTTTTAGAAAAGAAGAAATTAATATTATCCGTGATATTTCTATTAAAAGAGGGATTTTAAAGATTTTAGTTCAGAAGAGTAATCAATTAATTATTAGTAATTATAAAATTATTACTTCATTATATTAAATAGAATGTCCGTGATATGATTAGAAAAATAGAGAATTTAGTTAGAGAAAATTAAAAAGGTAATATGTTCTAGGTGAAAAAGGCAATTGCTTAGTTTATACTAATTATAATTTAATTACGTTATTTTACTGAATACAATTGCTCGTAATGTTTTAAGAAAAGAAAAAAATAATATTGTCCGATGATATTTTTATTAAAAGAGGGATTTTAGTTAGAAAATATAGAAAATATAATACGTTTTAGCTGAAAAAAGGTAATTAATTAAGTAACAATATTATATTATTATTAGTTTATTTTATTAAATAGAAAAGTTCGTGATATAATTGGAAAAAAATAAATTTTAGATAGAGAAAATAAAAAGGTAACGTGAAGATGATATGATGTAGGTGAAAAAGGTAACTGATTAGTTTATAATAATTATAATTTGATTATGTTAGTTTACTAAATAAAATTGTTCATAATTTTTAGAAAATGAGAAATTAATGTTGGCCGTTTGATTTCTCGAAAAAAGGGGAATTTAATTAGAAAAAATAGAAAAGATGATAGTATATTTTAGCTGAAAAGGTAATCGGTCAATTATTAATATAATAATAATAATAATAATATTATTATTATTATTATTATTATTATAATTTATTAAATAGAAACGCCCATGATATAATTGGAAAAAGGGAGGTTATAGTAAGAGAAAAGAAAAAAGGTAATGAACTGTCCATGATATAATTGAAAAAATAGAGATTTTAGTTAGAGAAAAGAGAAGAGATAACATGTTTTGACTGAAAAAATGTAATTGATTAGTTAATAGTAATTATAATATAATTATGTTATTTTATTAAACAAAATGTAATAACCGCGAATTTTATCAATAAATTTTAATATCGAACCTCTCTGAATAAGTTTCGTGAACTCGATTTTTGTTAGTTTAATTATGAATGCGTATCAATATTTATTTAGTACGATGCTACGTAATTTTTTATTAATATAATTTAGATGTATGATTACTATCAATATTATTATTAACTAGGTAACTTATCCGCGTTTCGCGCGGTTCATAAATTTTCATTTTAAAATATTAAAAATAAATAAATTATTTTTTATTATTTTTAAAAATTGATTGGTCTTTTAAGAATTTTTTAAAAAATTGATTCAAAACAATTTACATTAATTATAAGTTTGAAGATGCTCTCTTTATATATCTAAATTTTTCATAATCTCAAAAATATCATAAACATAAAAAGTAGCAATTATAATAAAAACGTAGTCTTTAAGATCAAAATTTATAAATATTATACATAATAACACTTTTTAAAGCCGACGCCCCTCTCATAACATACATGTTCAGTTATAGTGTAAGAATTTATTTAATTAGAATATTAATTTATTTTGATATAATATAATGAACAACGGGTGTACGACTTTTTTATCGATTTAATCTACCAATAAAACTGGACTTTTTTTAATTTAATCGGTTTGGTCATAATCCATGTAATTTTTTCATGTGTAAAAATAAAAAACTATTTGTATTATTTTTATTACAGGTGTTTTGCGAAGATTTATATACTTCTATAATTTATTTTGATTTTCATAATCACTAATCATAAAAATTGATTGAGAAGTTAAGGATCGTCTGCCATGTGTAAAAATAAAAAACTAATTGTATTATTTTTATTGTAGGTGTTTTGCGAAATTTATATACTTCTCTAATTTATTTCGATTTCCATAATCACTAATCATAAAAATTGATTGAGAAGTTAAGGATCGTCTGCAATGCAATTGTCCGAAAAGAAATCGGAGCAGTATTCGATAGGGAATAAAAAAAGGACCCAATGTAAACAATTTTTATTCGTCGTTTACCTCAAAACAAACTTAATTATATATGTAATTAATATTTCTATTAAAATAATAATTATAATACTCAAATAAAGTTTTATAATTTTGTAAATAAATAAAATAAACAAATTTAATACACATTTATTAGGTATAATTGATGAGTAATTAATATGTCATTAAGAGGTATTTAATGCAAAAAAATAATTTTAATAAATAAATCAAAAAAATGAAAATTCAAGAAAAATACCTTGAACGCTTCTGGTAACTTTCCGATCTCCGGGCATTATAATATACTAGGTAACAAAGACGCTCTACGCGCGACACGAAAATATTTTTAAAAATTATAAGCATAACATTATTGTTTGTTAAATTTTATTATTTGAAAGTTAATATGATAAATTAAAAATTATGTGAAACGAAATTAAATTTGAATGTTTAAAAATTAAAGAGAAAAGAATTAGGTGAAAAAAAAAACATGTTTCAGTTAAATTCTTGAATATTAATAATAATAATAATTTCGAAGATATTGACGAACCTATTTTGTCATATAAAAAATATTTTTGAAATCCAATATTGACAAACATTTGCAAAGTTTGACATTGAATAAGTAAAAATAACATTTGTGAATCTTTTCTATTGTCGATGACATCATAAAAGACGTGATTGCTTAATTTGTTATTAAAATTGATTGTACGATGAAAAGAATTAGAATGTAAATGTGATGAGAGGTGTGATTGATTTCACTTGTCGATATATTTGGTTTTATGACGAAAAAAGCAGAATTCAAATGCATATTGTAAGTCATGCTTCATGTTTTTTTGGAGTGATCCGACACCCATATCTCTACATTTAATTAATTTTTCAGAGCATTTTATAAGAACTATTTTGTTTGTAACATTAAAATTAAATTCATGGACACATCAAAGTGATACTCACATATTCTAATATTATAACACCCTTACTTAATGCTCAAAAAGTGAAAATTTGTTTAAAATAGCAAAAATCAACTCCTTAAACACCTTTTACTTTTTTCCATACCAAACTACAATGTCAACATAATTCCTATAATAAAAATTTGTAAATATTAAATATAACTAATTAACTATTTTAAACACCGTCTCCCGTCTCCTAACATACATGCATGATTAATTGATTAGTAATGGTATAAGAATGTGTTTAATCAGAATAATAATTTTTCCAACACAGAGTAATCAAACAACGAATGGGTAATTTTTTTATTGATTTAATTGACGAAAAAAAGGGTCCACTTAATTCAATTTAATCGAGTTGGTCACACCCCGTGTATAATTTATTCAGGTATAAATGTAAATTCTACGATATTACTTTTATTTAAATTGTGGATATTAATTGAAAAATATATATACTTATGTATCTTATCATGATTCTCACGATCATTGATTACGAATTTATCGAAAAGTTAAAATCGTCTATTAATTATTGTCAAAAAATTTGCAATGATTTTAAATAAGGATTAGAAATGACGATAAAAATTATTTTATTTTATTGTTTTACCTTAAAATAATGGTATTTTTATATAAATCATTAATATTTTATAACAAAATAATAATAATAATAATAATAATAATAATGTTCTAATAAAATTGTTAAACTTTTAAATTAAATATGGAATAAAGTGTATTTAATATATATTTAATAGGTATACTTAATTATTAATTAAATACAAGAAAATTGTTTTAATAAAAAATAAAAATGTGAAAATTCAAGAAAAATATTTTGAAGTTTCTAAGTGCAAGTCTCTTCAGTTTCCTGCTATTATAATAAATTTTTATATAAAAGTACTGTAATAGATAAATTAATTTCTATTATTCTTAAAAATTGATTGGTCTCTTATGAATTTTCTATTAAAAACTAATTTAAAAATAATTTACATGAATTATTAATTGGAAAAATATTTTCATTATATATGTCTAAAATTTTGATAATCCTAAAAACATCACAAACATATAAAAATAAAAATTACAATATGAACGTAATGTTTACAATCAAAAGTTACAAATATTGAATACAACTTAATAACATTTTTTAAAATCGACACCCCTCTCATAATATACATGTTCAATAATAGTTTAAGAATTTATTTAATTTGAATATTAATTTATTTTGACACAATATAATGAAACAATGGGCATATAATTTTTTTATCAATTTAATCTTCCGATAAAATGGTTAAGTTTGTTCAATTTAATTAGTTTGGTCATAACTCATGTGTGCATGCGCATGATTTGTTTACAAATTTCAGATATTAAGTAAAGATCCATGTACTTCCATAATTTACTACGATTCCACAATCATTGATAATAAAGATTATTTGAGAAGTTGGTTAATAATGTTTTTTAAAATCGACAGCCCTCTCATAATATACATATTCAAAAATAGTATAAGAATTTGTTTAATTACAATAAAAAATTATTTCAACACAATATAACGAAACAATGAGTGTATAGCTTTTTTTTTTATCAATTTTATCTTCCGATAAATGAGTGGATTTGTTAAATTTAATCGATTTGATCATAACTCATGTATTATTTATTCATGTGCAAAATTGAAAATCTATCTGTACTGTTTGTATATAATTTCAGATATTAAATAAATATCTTGTACTTCCATAATTTATTATACGATTTTCACAATTATTGATAATAAAAATTGCTTGAGAAGTTAAGGTCGTGTACCCAATAATCATCCGAAAAGAAATTATAGTGATCTTGAATAGCGAATAAAAAATAACGTAATATAAACAATTGTTATTCGTCATTTTAACTAAAAATAAACATAACTATGTATAATTAATATTATATTGAAAAAATAACTATAATGTTCAACTAAAGTTTGCTAATTTTTAAACAAATTAAATAGAGTAAATTTAATATATGTTTAATAGGTGTAATTAATAATTAATTAAAATGTCATTAATAGCTATTTAATGCAAGAAAAGAATTTTAATAAAAAAAAAATCAAAAAAACGAAAAATCAAGAAAAATATCTTGAACTGTTCTGATACATTTCCGATCTCCAGGCATTGTAATATATATAGATTATCACAATTATTGATAATAAAAATTGCTTGAGAAGTTAAGGCCGTGTACCCTATAATCATTCGAAAAGAAATTATAGTGATCTTGAATAGGGAATAAAAAATAACGTAATATAAACAATTGTTATTCGTCATTTGAACTAAAAATAAACATAATTATGTATAATTAATATTTAATATTGAAAAAATAACTATAATGTTCAACTAAAGTTTGCTAATTTTTAAACAAATTAAATAGAGTAAATTTAATATATGTTTAATAGGTGTAATTAATGACTAATTAAAATGTCATTAATAGCTATTTAATGCAAGAAAAGAATTTTAATAAAAAAAACAAAAAAAAAAAAAGAAAAATCAAGAAAAATACCTTGAACTGTTCTGGTGCATTTCCGATCTCCAGGCATTATAATATATATAGATATAGATATATAGATATTGCTACTGATTTTCCTTATTTTACAACTACTAATATAATTAGGAGCCTAAGATTTTATTTGTTAAATAATTAGTAATTCAATTTGGTTTGATTTAGAATCTAGCCCAAATAAATTGAATAGACTTTGTATTGCTTTAAGAAGAGTAAGCCCACTACAACTAGCCTAGCCCAACAAGGATAAATTGTGTAGAAATTATATAAGGAGAGAAACCCAAAGAAATTGGTCTCACCTCTTCCACTTTCTTTTCACCGAGACAAAACAAAAACACACACAGACACCATTTTTCTCCCCAAACCAAGAAACTTATAAATTTTATACACCTTGGAGTTTCATCTTGATCTTACATGCAATTAAATATTTGGAAAGAGGGTTAAAAGCTCTACAATTTGAGATATATATATATAAGGGGTTTCAAAGGGTTGAATTTTGATCAAATTTTTTAAAGTTTGGATTTTCAAAAGGGTATGATCTTGAGTTTTAAAACTTTTTTTTCTAGACTATGTTATTAATTTGATTGTGAAATTGTAGTTTTTGTAATTTATAAATTAGGGTTTTATTTGATGATTGATTTAGGCGTAAAATATTTTAGTAATTTTGATTTACATAAGGTGAATGTTGTGATTTATTTTATTAATTTGGGAGAGGATTTAATTGAGGGATTGAATTGGGAATTTTGAGGGGTGTGTTGTTGTTACATGTCGGTGATGGAATAGAGAGGAGGGGAAGTCGATGGTGAGAGAGAGATTGAGGGGGAGATTGTGAGGGAGACGGGAGAGAGTAAGACGCAGGGAGAGAGAATGGGCAAAGAGCGGGAGAGAGGTGCGAGCAGAGAGATATTTAGCGAGGGAGATGAGAGAGATAGAGGGAGACAGACGGAGAGAAAAGAGAGAGAGAAGCGAAAAGAGAGAGAGGTAACGACGGGGAGGGGGTTCGAGAGAAAGAGAAGTGAGATCGAGAGAAGGGAGGGCGAGAGATCGAGATGAGGAGAGATTTGGGTCGAGAGATTGAGAGAGAGCGGAGAAAGACAGAGGGTGAGAGAGAGGGATAGTCGACGACGGAGGAAGGGTGGCGGTGGTCGCCGCCGGGCGCCATGGTGGTGTCCGGTCGGTGGCTACCGGTTGTAGGTGATGGTGTGATTAAAATTGTGACTTAGGTATTTAAGTGGTTAAATTAAAAATGTATTAATTTTAGAATTGATGTTATAAAAATAAAAATAAGATAAAATATGGAGTTGGGCAATAAATGAAGAATTTGTTTTAAAAATCTGTTTAAAAATAATAAATGGACTTACAAATTTGAGTAGCTTGATTAAAATGAGAGTTTTGTAAATTGTAGCAATAAAATTGGGATGGCTCTTTAAAGGTGATAATAATATCAAATTAGGATTATTTAATTGACTTTCTAAAAAGAGAAGAAGTTACTTGATTTATTAAAATTGAAAGGAAGTTGGAAGTTAGCGGAATTTATAAAATTAGGAATTTCCTTCAATAGATTACTTTTTCTAAAAGAAAGAAAAAAAGAGAGGATAATAATAGTAACGGTTTTAGTCGGATAAATATGAGTATTTGCACCATTGTAAGGTAAGATGATTTACTCAAAGGAATTTAAATTGATTTAGAGAATGTTGATAAATTACATCTTGCTAGAGATAGGAATATTGATTACGTGATTAAATTTAATACAAATGGATTCCTTGATTTTGAGAATAAATAAAGACTCATATTATTAGCTCTCTAAAATGGACTTAATTAAATAAAGAGCTTTTATGTACATTATAGAGACTTGATACGAGCCCATTTAATTTAGGTGTACGATTTAAATAGTTATGTGTTGGTGATTAATTAGGAATAATTAGAGACCTTTTTAAGTGAGAAAAGAAAATTTTCCCTTACGAGTAAATAGAATAAGATTTCCATGTATAACTTTATTTCGGTTAAGAAGATGCCATAAAACCCGATTTATAAAGATTAATAGGAAAAGCGAATAGAGCCTCCATTTAAGTGCAATATTTTGTGAATGATGTGTTGGTGAGATTTTAAGATTTTGAGTATATTTTATTACTTGATTATCAATGACGTGATTATCGATTTATTCTGATATTATGTGATTAATATCTTACCCGAGTACTAAAATCATTCTGATAATTAATTATAGAATTTCTTTATGAGATTTGAGACAATCGCTCGCGGGTAACGCTTTTACTATTTCGGTAGAGTTTAGCGTCGAGACAGAGGCAAGTTCATTCCTACCCTAACTCTCGGAAACTTTGTATTTCTGTTCGTATTATTTAAATTCTTGATTATTTTCGAACTATTAATTATGAGATTTATTTGCTGCTCTTCATGATGCAATATTTCCTTTGAGAATTATTTCTTGTTAAATATTACGATACTGTTAATTTAGTTTCTTGCGAAATACATTCCCTATAAGCGTAGAAGGAATTTCGTTGTTATCGGGTGGGTCTCATTAATTCGAGACGACTATTCACTTTGATTCAGTAGAACTATTCTCATTTGTTCGAGATAGTTAAATTCATTCTTCTCAGTCGGATTTATTGTACAAATTCGACAACATTTATTGACTATCTTTTAATTGGTTCATCGTTCGAATCAATCAATAGGGATTAGGCTATTTAATTCTTGTTAGAGTTTTACTCTTGGATCAAATGAAAAATATTCTATTTAACGTTCATCAAATTAGAGTATTATAATCATTCGAGTAGTACTACTTGTTCAGTACGACTCATTTTATTTCATTTTGAGACTATTCTCATTAATTCGAGATAGTTGCCCTTTTTGTCAAGGGTTGGCACTTTGTTCGTGCCAACCAAGTAAAGCATATTTATTGAGAGTTACATCAGTCCATTGTTCGGATTGGTGGTACATTGAGTAAAACTGGCAGTCCGCCAGATCAATTAAATATTTTCTTGTGAAGTTTATCTCAAAGTGTCAGTTCATTAAATGTTCGGGAATTCTGTATTCTACTGGTCAATTTTGGGAAAGAGGCCCATTTAGAGAAAGAGAGACTTGTATACCTTTATACGGACACAAGAATATTTAGGCACTATGATGCCAGGGTTGATATAATCACCCACTATGATGCTAGCATTCATACTATATAATATATTTGTTGATATCGTATTGTAGCCGTGATCGGGCGAAGTGCGGTGTCATTGGAGGACGGTATTCCCGGTCGGATAGTTGATCGCCCCGCCGAGATACCGAAAGGATGGAAGACCAGTTATTCTTATATCATGAGTCATCAGAGTTTCACAAAAAGAGTCATTTCGAGTATTCTATTTTCGAGACGAGTTTTGAGTCAATTGTCGGATTTTCGATATCTTAACTGTTTTCTTAAATTTCGAGTATTTCTTTCGGTATATATTACTATATTTATGTACCGAGCAAGGAGAGAATTTGCTGAGCACCATAGTTGTTCACTCTTGCTTTACAACATTTGTTCAACTGTTAAGAAAGAGAGATGCGAGACGTCCAGCCAGGGATCCAGAGGAAAGGGAAAAGCTCCAGGCTATGCTGACAAGGATTAGAACAACCAGCTGGAACTGTTATCTATTCTGCTTTATAAACTTTTGTAAGATATTATTCGGAGATGTAATAATTCGTATTGTAATAAAGTGTGAGACCGATCTTGGATCTGTGGAGTGGGGCTGTTCCGCTCCGTTGTAATAAAGATTTTATTATTATTGAGCTAACGTGTGTTGCAGGATGCTGAGACCTGATGTGACGACCCGGGTCCCCCTGTAGGGCAGATTTGGGGGCGTTACAACGTTGGTATCAAAGCGTTAGTTATATTTTTAGGAATCATACGAGCCTAGAATTATAACACGACGTGAGAGTTTAGAGATATATTGCGATGTTGAGATTTTAGCACCAAGCGCCTTACACCCTTATATATTTTTCTATGTATCTAGTCTATTAGAACCTGGTTGTGACCGAAACTCTTTGTACTTTTGTAGAGGTCTACTTAAGAACCAGATGATTTTCGCTCAGTTAGAGATAGATCTCCTACACCTTGTCCGGACGGACCCCTAGTTCTCAATTAATATAAGATAGGATGCCTAAGTTTCCATTATAATTGAGATCAGATGGTTCCCTATAGAGTTTCCACATATTGTAGACATTGTCAATACCATTACCAGAGTCAGAGTTGGACCTGCGCGAAGTACGTGCACCAGAGATGAACTTAAAGAGAGATGCAACTTTGTGTTCCAAGTTCGAGGCTAAACTCTTAAACGACTTTATGACTGACATTATTTTTTCTAAAGATTTAACTTATCGAGGTCGAAATAGTTCTCTATGATAAGGTGTTTTCGTACATCCCCTCTTAGAGATTTTTTTCCCTGACGAGCTATCGAAGTCTGCAAGTGTCGCTTTTGTTCAAGAATCGATACTTTTTCCTAAGAGCTTATTTGGTGTTGGAAATTGTTCTTTAAATAACTTCCTTAGCAATGATTATCAATAATTTGTACCATTCGAATTCACTCAGACAATTTAATTCTATCCTGTTTGAAAAGGGACCTATATTGCGTAGAGGTTAAGTTACCCAGCATTACGTATATTCATAAATACAAACCCTTTCATATCCCTTCCTATATTTGTTACCCTTTATGATACTGAGATGAACAACCCTACATATATAGGGGAAGACTATCTGTCTTTATGATAGAGGTCTGGTGGGACGCCACAGGTTGTGCTATTGTTTGTCATGAGAGTACTAAAGGCTGGCCACCTTGGGTACTATGGCAGTTATGCTAGTGACATGCAATGTACAAATGTTCGATGATCATATTGATCTCTCAGTTAATGCTTTTACAAAAGATTCCCACTAGCAAGAGTTAATAATACCTATGTTATTGCTTCACATTATTATATTCCGAGTTATCTTTTTCAAAGTTCAAATTAAACCTGAAATGATTAGTACTTCGAAATTTCAAGAGTGTATACTTGAATTTAGGAGTGATGAAACTTCTCTTTTGAAAATAGGAATTTCAGCAAATCATGTTTGAGTACTGATCAGAAATAGACCATCGCGCTAGTGCTCCTGTGTAGATCTTCAAAACTCATAGATAGTGTTTCGTAGTCTTGTATTGAAGTTCTATGAATATGAGTTGATTAAGGAGCAAATGTTGAAACCAATTCTTTCAAGATGAGAAATGAAGCGAGGTCACTTATGGTATGTGTTAGACGATGGAAGTATTTTTTTGATGTTATAAATTTTATTTTATTTTTAGGTTTCGAGTTTTATGGATTAAAAGGATTATACAAATATTTATAATATATGTTTAAAGATGGGATTTCGATTTTAACAAGAGAGCGGTACACGTGTTTAACGAGAGAGTGACTCAATAGGAAGAATCGTGTTTAACGAGAAAATGGCTCAATAATCGTATTTGACGAGATAACGTCTTAATAAGAAAAAATGTGTTTAACGAGAGAGCAACTCAATAGGAAGAACTGTGTTTAACGCAAGAGTGGCACGGTAGAGAGGACCGTGTTAATTGATCAAATTTAATTTTGATGATATAATATAAGATAAATGTATAATAAAAAAATTTTATTCAAAATTTATAACACCGCCGCGAAGCACGGCATTATCAACTAGTTTGAGATCTAAAATCAAACTTCAAGTACGGAGGAAATTGATTTGTCCAAAATTTAATTTTCCATGATTTATCACTTTTTCTTCTTAATGTCATTGGTTTCACAACTTTAGATTTCTCTAAAATTCAAGAGTTCTTCTAATTATTAACGTAATTAGCACTATTTAACTAAAATTTTACATTATAATAATTTGACAATCTACTGACAACAATAATGTTCGAATATTAATACCATTTAGTCAATAATTTTTATCAATACAACAAAAAATATGTTATGACAATAAAATACATGTATTTTGCGACATCACTAAAATTAACAAAAAAATAAAATAATTCAAAATAATTCCGAGTACTCGGAGTTTGACCGAATATTGAACGAGGTATGTAAAAATCGGATTTGATCTAAATCGGTACCATTCGGATCGGATCATATGAGTACTCGATACGACTCATTGATTTTTAGAACCCTGACCAAAACGTATCAAATAGGAATCCCATAGGAATCATATATGCAAAAAAAAAAAAAATGTCAATGAAGAACTTGAACCTTTGGTTTGTCCAAAATATTCATAGGTACACCATATCTTCGATCACATCTTCTATTTGTCAAAAGGCCAAGTTCCATACAAGTATTCGAAAATTGTTCGAGAAACCACATCAGCAACCACACCAATGTCTTGAAAATTTGCTTTGTCCTTCTCTGTGCTTCTATTTTTAAAGATTTCCTCAACTATATCCAGTACCTCTTTTCTGTTGCGCGTCATATCAATGTCATAGTGTCCGCCTGAAACAACCGATTCAAACATTTATATTAGCTAGTTGAAACTTGTAATTACGCAAAAATACTATTATGAAGTGGATAAATCTGACATAAACCAAGTGATCTAAATGTATATCATCTACGAAGATGCCTACATTATAGAAGTTAGTTTAATGCCCACACTTTGGCGATATGAATGAAATGCTTCAACTGAATCATTATGGAATTACTTACTGTACCTGTTAATTCTTGTTCTTCAAATCCATTGAGGGAGACCAGACTCTCGGTGTACTTGACAGCCCATCTTTTATCAGCAGGAATGAGAATAAGAGTCGTCTTATACTCTCTCTTTTTATAGTCAAAAATAAAGACTGGGCGAAGATTCGCAGCAGCAAGAAACTGTCCATTACCCAAATAATTCCAAACCCAAATCATCTTTATATCAGCCTCAAGATTGAACATTTTAGTCCAAGACACCTCCACACAAACATCGTCTAACTTATATAGACTAACCGATCCATCAATGGATTCAAAGATCATAGCAACATAACCTTCATAATCCAGAACATTTGACTTTACAATAAGACTCAAGCTGGGATACGGATAGAGTCGGAACACCTCACTGTGCAGATCGAACGCCAGTAGTTCTCTACGACTTTCCATATATAATACCCCAGTTTTAGCCTGAAAAAACTTGGACATAGACCAGTATCTTCTTAGTGATTCAGGAATCTGAATCTCTTTCCAAGCATCAGTATTTGCTGAATACATCTCAGCTTCTGGTAGTTCTCTATCAGTCGAATAGGAATAATTTTTCAACAGAAACCTAAGAAGTTTGTAGTCATTGGAAATAGGATCAAAACCTAACCCTAGAAAAACCCACCCTTTATATCTTATACCTTCATGAAAATCAATATATATAACCTTGGAAAAATCTTTGTTAGGAGTAGGAAGTAGTTTGACCCGTTTAATTGCTGGATTCCAGATGTGTATAACATCGCTACCTTTATTGGAGAAACAAACAAGACCATTACAAGAAGTAATATAATCTATATGAGATTCACTTGGAGGCAGATTGTAGAGCTTAATGGAATCTTGATGAGAATCATGAACTTCAATGCAATGGTAGACTTCAATATCTGATCTACAGTTTAGTACAATAGCCGTTTTCTTGTAGGAATTGGTAAGGTGAATTTGGATAAATCTATTGTCTGATATAATAAATCGCCACAATTTGCAAACTGATTTGAATCGGACAAGTGATTTTACAGGCAGCCATGAAAGTATCTCAAACATGATTTCCTCCGGTAACCAACCATAATTACTTCTCCTCGCCATTGACCCCAAACTCTGAAGCCGTGATCTCATCAACTGAGAGGTTATTATGTTCTTTAGACGATGCTGCGACAAATACTAAAGTCAATTTTTTAATTATATAAAGGAGAAGACGGGAGTGCGCCTCTCAAATCACTGCCATCTATATTTGCAATTTTTATAAATTTAAAATTGTTATTTCCTTTACATTTTTCGAATTATTAGTGTTAATAAATACAATTTCCTTTTTTATCATGGAATTTTTAATGTTAATAAATACAACTTCCTTTTTTATGTTCTTATGGTTAATAAATACAATTTCTCTTTTAATGTTCGAATTTTTAGTGTTAATAAATACAACTTCGCTTTTTATGTTTTTATTGTTAATAAAAAAACTTCCCTTTTTATATTCGAATTTTTAGTGTTAATAGTTATAACTTACCTTTTTATGTTAAAATTATTATTTTTTGAATCTTTAGTATTTTCAAATTTTTAGTTTTAATTATTACAACTTCCTATTTCAATATCAAAATTAAAACTTCCCCATTTATGATTCCTTTATATTTTTCAAGTTTTTAGTGTTAATAATTACAATGTCCCTTTTTATGTTAAAAATTAGAAAACAAATTAGAATTGCTTTCTAATTTTTTTAATTAAGAAATACTGAAAATTACAATTACCCAATAAATATTTGTTAACGTAGGAGCCCTCCTATACTTTCTCTCAAAATAAAAATTACAATTCACTTATAAGAATTTGCTAATATAAATGCCTAATTTGCCTCTCTCAGTCCCAATTAATTATATACATTGGGGGACGGGTGCGTATCACGCATTTTAATACTCCTAAAATGTATAGTTCCATATTTTATTTTTAATTTTTTTTTCTTTCGAATAAAAATTTAATGTTTAAATTTTTATTCAAAAAGAAAATTAAAAAGTAAGTTATAGAACTATGCTTTATACGAGTTTTAAAGGAAAAAGTTGTCACCGACTTCAACAAGTGGACCCCACACTTTGTGACTCCCATTCTGAATTGAAGAAGGCCCTATTTGTCACTTTGGGTATACTTTTGAGAAAGCTACATTTTTGAAGTTTAGGCCCTATTTGTATGTCTCTTTTTTTTTTTTTAAGTTAAGGCCCTACTTGTATGATCATACTTTACAGTTTACATTCTCAATGCTTACTTTTCAGTTTCATCTCAATGGTTGGTATTTTCGGTACTAAAGCAACTCATAGTCATTATTTTATATGTGTTGTAATAATATTAATAATTATAAATGTGAGTGGTAATTTGTAATGGGATGGTTGGATTGTTTTTATATTTATATTGCGGTGGTTGAATTTGTAGTGAAGTATTTATATTTATTTTAATTGTATTAGGAGATGAATTTGTCCTATAAATAGGACATGATATCTTGCATCTAAAAGACACCAAGCAATGTTAAAGACTCAAGCTCCATTGCTCTCTATCTCTCTCTCGGCTCTCTCTAGAAATATAGTGATCCTTGTTATCTTATTATAGCTAGTGTTGATACAGGATAGATTCGATAAATTTTAGGTCATCCGAACTATATTAATTCGGGTCAGGCCTAAGAATATTTTGAGTTTACCGAATTCAATTATGCCAGTTTGGGCTGATAAACTATTATTGTCCGTTCGGACGGCTCATTAAATTATAATAAGCCCAGTCCAAATACATTATTATCCATTCGTTCCATCGTCACAAGTATATAAATTCCAAGGCAATCATGAATATAATTATGGAAGGAAACTTGTCAATCAAAGCGTTACTTGCGCATGAAGAATAATCCGTTACTTGCGTGCGAGGAATAAAGGTGGTGGACGAACGAACCCTAGAACTACGTGGGATTGATTTCTTATATAAAGGATACGTAGGCACCTGGAGAGATCAGTCAGAATCCCATACACTCGGATAATACCTCTCAAGCTCAGCCCCAAATTCATAAAACCCTATTCTATACGTTCAACCCTAATTACAAATTCAATTTAGGACTTACGAAAATTAGCCTTAACATTTGGCGCCGTCTATGGGAAGGTGTATAGAAATCTTAAACCTTTTCAGCAAACACAATTTACCATTATGGCTCAACCAACCAAAACTCCAATCACCTTGCCTTTCTCTACAAACTTCATTGAAGGGGAGACCTCCACACGTCTTCGCTCAACCTTCACTCGGGGTGAGGCAGATGATTAGAACCACCCGATCCATCTAAGTGCTCAGGCCGCTTTAAGTAATGATCGTCGTGAGGCATTGAACCGAACAGCCGCACGAGAGGAGCAAAGGGTTCGTCGCGATCCAAGCCCTATTAAGGGTCGTAATTTGGAGAGAGCCTTTAATAGAGAGCGCGATAGAACTCCTAATGAAGATGAAGATCAACTCCAGGAGTGGATGAGGGCATTGGATGAGCAACAGAGAGAAATTACTCGAGAGCGTGAACGCTTGGAACGAAGGTTGGTTCGAAGAGGCTCACCGCCCAGGAGATCTCCTCCGAGAGTTTCGCCCCCGCGAAGATCTCCATCCCCTAGGAGGAGGTCCAGAGACAGATCACCTAGAAGGGGAGAAGGGGGAGGAGGAGGACGTTTTCCTCCGCGTGACCGATCCCGACCTGGTGATGATGGTCGAAGGGACGACGATGGTCATAGGAGGAGCGATCGAAGGGAGTATGATGATCGAAGGTATGATGGGGATAGAAGGCGTGATGATCGATACTATCACTACAAGAATTTTTGATTCAGACAAAGGTTTTTCATCGTCGTGTGAAGCCCTGCTTTTCCGTTGTCTGTTGGAATGCCGTCTGTTACGCGTATCAGACAACAACAGCATAACCGTTGTCTGTGTTGTAGAAAGATAACATACGTGATTTCAAAACTGTTGTATGAAAGCTGGTATAGACAATAGTTTAACAAGAAACTATTGTCTCATTTCACGTAACTCAAGTGTTTCTTTTTCTCGAACTGTTGTCTAATTTCACCTACGTCAATGGTTTATAAAGGTTTTTTCTGTTGTATCTTTATGGTATAGACATTGGTTTTTTTGTAACAGAAGCGTTGTGTGAAATGTAGTTAGATAGCGTTTTAGTTTTATTAGTATGTTGTATGTGTTATAAGTACACCACACTTTCTTTGTTTACTACATGTTGTCTGAATGTATAAGACACTACGTTTGATTTTTGAAAAAGCGTTGTGTAAATGTGTAACCTACAACGTTTTCATTTGGTTATTATGTTGTATGTCTTTTATGTACACCACATTTGTTGTGCTTACTACATGTTGTTTGAATGTATAAGACACTACGTTTTTAGTTTTGCAAAAGCATTGTGATATATAGTTGTCTGATGATATTTTCCACAAGTGTTTCTAAATGATGATAACATTGGCTAATGATAAATGAAACAACACTTTTATTTACAACAAAAATTAGAGTTTGTACAATACTAGCAACTAACCAATATTCATAACAAAAACTACCTATCAATATTCATCTCTACAAAGCTACTTATATATTCAGTTATCAGAGGATCGGGTTGTTGAAACAACTTATAATTGTCGATCATCTTGCAAGGCGGTGACGTATTAGTCTCCTTTCTTCATCCAACTCAAAGTTGGCTCTCGTAAACTCGCTAGAGATGTGAAGAATGCTTTTAGATCCGTAATACCATAATCTTGAACCTACACCACAAGATGATGTCAAATTCTGCTATAGGATCGAAAGGATATGTTATTGCATGGAATGGCTTAACACTAGGATAATATACTGCCTAAATGCCAATATGTCATTGATTAACGAGCTAGATTACCTTCCAGGTCCAATATCGACGTAATTTAAGTTGCATCCATTACTTGCAGCTACTAGTTAAAATACTTGGTGACATTCCAAGGAAATTTTAGATGGCCAAAAAATTCTACCATAAACCGTTAAATCAATTGTTCTATACACACTTACAGATGGTGAATGAAAGTATAAAATGGGGTCTCAATTTTTACTCGTTAATATTGAGATGCAACTGCTATGATGCAATAACACTGTCCTAAAGCTATGACTAGAAAAGCTTCTCACTACATCCAGTGTCATAATGAATTAATTCATGGCTCGTAGATTCAAACAGAGCATATATTTAATGTACCTGTAACGTGTGAAGAAGCTTACAAGTAGTTTATGGGAAATCAGATTTTGGTAGACATGTGTTAATGAATATAGGTGGTAGATTGTCAGCACCTAGGACTGTGTACTTTGCTAGGTTTTGTCAAATGTTATTCACCGCTTGTGTGTCTAATGTTGCAATTGCTGAGGATGATGTGATTCAGCCCTTCAAAGTCAACAAGAGATTTTTCTCTGATTTGACTAACAAGGATGGTAACATGGAGGTGCCTGCTCTGGTTTACCCTCTTGCGTTACAGAATTTTTTAAACCAACCACAAGAACCTTCACAACCTGAACAACCTCCACCAAACACTCAACCATCAAACACTGAACCACTAAACTCTGACACTCAAACACAAACTCAGCCTGCACCACTAAACTCTAAAACATAACCACCTCAACCACAACCTCACTCTGATCCCATAAACTCTGAACCTATAAAATCTGAACCAGTAAACTCTGACCAAATAAACTCTGAACATCAACAATCTCAACAACAACCTCTGTCTCCTATTCAATCTCAACCCCAACCTGACCATCAACCATCCAAGTCCAAACCAAAACGTAAGGGCAGAACCAAGCATGTGTCTCATAATTCTAGACATAGACTTGCTAGAGCTACACTGGCAAGAAAGGAAAAGAAAAAAAAAGAGCAAATAGATCTCCCTCACCTTTTGTTGCTGATGAAGCTTCATCCTCTGGTGATGAAGAGGTAGCCGTTGAAGTGATCACCTACAAGAGAAGAAAATTGGTAATCTCTGATTCAGATGAAGAGCTGAATGTTGAAGCTCCAGAGGTACCTTCTACAGAAATACCTACTGTTGAGATAAACACTGTTGAAGAGGTTGTGCAATCACCAGTACCTATGCACATGGATGAAGACAACAGAGATGGTGCTCCTATAATGGATGATATTGTTGAACCTATCATGCCATTCTCTGATCCTGTTGATATTCCTACTACCACTCTTCCTGTTCATTTGGAAGATCGACACTGGTGCAGTTGATCAGCCTACTGTACTTCTTGAAGAAACAGTAGCTTCTCTTACTGATGTATTCTCTGATGCTCACCAGGGTTCTGAACAAAAGGATGTAAACTCTGTTATACTACCTGCAGTTGTTCCTCTTGCAGAAACTGTTGAAGTTGTTGCAGAAGCTGCAGAGATTGTTGCAGAGAATACAACTGAGGCTGTTGAAGAAACTGAACAACCTGTTGCTGCGAATGTTCAAGCTGCAGAGAATGTTGAACACGATAGTGTTGATGAAGAAGGAGAAGAAAGTTCAAACTCTGATTCTTTTGAAAGTGCACCTGTACAAACACTAGTACAAAATATGCCTATCGCGTCTGTTAAAAAGGGCTTTTTACGTCTGTTGTCAACAGTTGCGTATGGCAGAGTAGTATCAGCTATAGAGCATATGCGACTGTTACTCAACAGACGCATATAATTTATGCGGCTGTCAAGAACAGACGCATATAGTTTACACCAGTCGCATAAAGTCTACATTTTGCGTCTGGTCCGCTTAAACAGACGCAAAAGATTGTTCTGCATCTGGCACTAACAGACGTATAAAGTTAAAGAACAGACGCAAATATAGACTTTATAAGGCTGTGACAGTAGAACAGACGCAAAAGGTATTTTTTTCAAAAAAAAAATATATTCTATTTTCAGCTAGCACCTGTAGCCTAAATACATTTCTGCGCCACCCCAAAATTACCAAAAGCAAATTCAATTCTCAATCTCAATAATAATAAAATTGATAAGGTAAAATGGAATACTGAATTAACAAACACTTGATAATCTCAAATTTTTAACAAAACACTTGATAATATGAAGTGAATTGGGGGAATATATATCGATATAGTTGATCATAAATTCAAGGGAACCACAAATTAAAAAATTATCTATAACTAGCTGTAGAATTCTTTCCCTTTCAAAATAGTTGGTAGCAAAATCGATGCAATCATTCAAGGCCAGGCAACCTACTTCATCTCTGGCCAATGTGTCAAAATTTTTAATTGCTTCTTCATACAGCACCTGAGTTCAGAA
The DNA here is from genome assembly GCA_037693485.1 of Kitagawia praeruptora. NCBI lineage: Eukaryota > Viridiplantae > Streptophyta > Magnoliopsida > Apiales > Apiaceae > Kitagawia > Kitagawia praeruptora. The sequence continues at coordinate 16,100,073 of CM075347.1, forward strand.
AGATGAAATTAGGTATATGTAATCAAGGTATACACAAAATGAATTAGGAAAAAGAACACACAGAAGTTAATTTTTAAATAAAGGATATAAAAATTTAGATTTTTCAAAGCTTGGCAAGTATAACTACCTTGTTTGCCTGAGAACCAAGCAAGTGAGAAATTCTCGAAAACATGTCTGGCTGTTTTGTTAGTTGTAAGATCCACAACTCTAGGTGCCAGAGCTGATGTCAAGAGAAAGCGCTGTGGTGACTTCTTGAGGTGTTTAATGAGTTTCTGAATCGAACTTGAGCTGTTTCAGAAGTGGGTAAGTTCATTAGTTATCTTCACACATTATGTTAATTGTAAAGAAGGTTTTTAATTAACATATACTCACCCTTCCTTGCTACAGGCAGCTGTGACTAGCAAGTCAGGTTCCGCTGCAAGCTTCTCCAAAATTTTCTGCAGTTCATATTCTCTGGAAGGGCTGCATCATGTGGCATTAGATCGTATGCAAGGGCTGCATCATGTGGCATTGGTATTCCAGGAAATTGATTTGCTACATTGTACATCCCGGAGCATTCAGAAAAAGGATTAGTTCTCATACGCTTGTTGACAGAATTTCTCGCTACAAAAGGCACACGTGAATATAGATTTTCTGCAAACCAACAATACACTACTTAGTTTTTGCAAAAGATAGTTCATGGAAAACATACATGTGCAGAGCGCAGCGCAGTAGCCTCAAGCTCAAACAGAACAGCAAAGACAACAGGTGGAAATTGCAGAACAAGCCAGAATCATTCAATTTTTATATGGAAAATACATGCACCAAGTCTATACATCAAGATCCTGGGACAAAGGACTAATTTTTTCGCCTTTTTAAAATGTAAAACTGATGCAAATTTGTAAGAAAGCAGAACCAGCTCAAGAATGATAGAGAATTAAGTTGATAACAACATTTTAAACCAACTAGAAATAGCCCAGAAAACTGGTAGCTGAATGTTATAATAACGAAATATATGATGATCTTAGAGAAACACAAATTACCGTAGCATAATACAACCAATCAAGACCTCAACTGCAAATTTGTCTACACATTTCAAAAGAAGAGTTGGTTCCAGGTACCTTCTTGCACAATGATTCTATTTGCACAGATGCATGTTTGCCCAATTTTACAAAACTTAGTCTCTAGCCTGCAATCACATATTAAGTCTATAGCTAACAATGCATCAAATATCAACTCTCATACTCCGAGTACAAAACAATCATCTGTTGGAACTTACAAGATCCACAGGTGGAAGTTAAAGGTCTCCAGATGATTGTGAAAATAATATATAGTGTTTACACACAATGGTGTAAATGAATATGTGTAACACCCTCACTACTGCTATTAAAATATAACTCTTTATAAATGATTTTAAATATTAATCTAGGGAAATTTTAGAAAATTTTGACATGTTGTAATCGAAAAATGAGCTATCCACCTGTATTTTTAACCAAAACATAACCAAGCTCAACAACCCTGCTTGCATGCATAACAACGTATAAACCAAAAGATGATACTACTAACTTTTATCCAAGACCGCTCACAGGTCACAGTATGAAACAACTATTAATTAACTATTACAACCCAATACTGAATAAAATAATATACAACTCCATAAGATAAATAATCTGTCTACTATTACAGAAATGACAAAATCTAGAGTGATAAGCTCACTACCCATCCCACCACCTCAACTCTCTGGCTGCCTCTATGGCTACCCCAACCAGACGGTCCACTCCTTCTAGACATCTTCGTGTTTAGCTGGAGAAAACAGAATTAGCAAGCAAGTGAGCGAAAATGCTCAGCAATTATATATATATATTTAAAAGCATAACGAACTGAAATGTTTGCAAGTCTGTCAAGAATCAACAATCAGTAATATATAAGCTCAACTGAAGATAAGTCCTTTGTCTGAATCATAAAGTAGAAGAGGATTGGACTATCATGTATTTTATTGATAAAAACAATCATAAGGTTAGGCTGCTGATCAGTCACGCACTAACCCCGGACAAACGCACACAGCAATGTCCTTAATGGATCCATGGTACACATTGGCCTTAAAAATTTCTGACCACGAATCTGGTCCGACCCTTACGGTCCACATTTTAAAAAAAAAACTAACAGTCCAATCCTAAAACTAGACATCAGGTGTTGGAACAATCGACCACCTCAACTGTCAAACACCCTGGACACTCTCGTTCCAGGTCAACATCCCAAATCTCACAAAATAAAATAAGGTCGGGTAATTTCTGACCTAGATATCGACAAGTTCGATATAGAGAAAGGGGTATGGATTTAAGTCAAGTCACTAAAAGGATCAACGAATTCAATAATACAGTTTTGGGACAGGGCAAACAAATATTCATAATTGATGAAAATTAAATGAGTGGTAATATCATCAGCAGATCGAATCAATAGAAAGAGTACGTTATGATAAATATGATTCACTTGAAGGATAAGTGAAATGGTTTACTTGCCTGGTACTCAAAAGCTCTTACAGGCTACTGGTCCGAAACTACTCGACTTTAGCTTTGCCCGTGCCCCTCTGGCTCGACTCTATAATAATTAAGTCAAATTAATCACACATATAAAATAACTTAGACCTTCCAACAGTCTATACACATAATCCACATAGCACTTAAGCATATAATTCTCGTATAACCGTCCATATAACTCGATCTAATAATTAACTGAACAAAGAAATATCTTTGAAACCATTTTAAATATTGGATCTTAATTAAAACCCGACTTAAAATATTTGAAAATATTTTTAGAATATTTTCTGAATTTTTAAACCATTTTCCACTATTTTTAAAACATTTAAATCATTTAAAACAAGAATAAATCGGTTAAGAATTAAATAATTCTAATTAAATTAATTAAAATCAACTAATAACTAATTAATAAAATTATTTGATAAATAATTACATTTATCAAATAATTAAATTAATTAAATCAATATTTGAAATTAATTAAATAATTAAAAGTATTTAATCCATAAGTATTTTGAATGTAAAATAAATAAATAAATCATTTTCGGAAATAAATGAATAAACAAATAATCCAGAAATAATTCTGAATTTAAATCCAAATTTTGAAATTAATTTCTGAACTTTGGAAGTAACATTCAGATTTTAATATAAGGTTTTTGAATTGAAAATAATAACAAATAAGTAAAATTGATTTTTTTTTTCTTTTTAAAGCCTACTACTCTCTGCTGCTGTAACCCAGATCGATTCCCTCCCCTGCGGTTTCCCAGATTCCGGTGAAATGCCCAGAATCCGGCGACTTCAGCAAATTCCGGTGACTCCTTAAACAGCTGCAACACTACATTTTTGTACAGTTTTTTTTTCTTAATACATTATACAACATCCCCCAAGCTCTGCTAAATCCAGTGCAGCCTGTGAACATCAGCAACACTCGACCTCCGGCAATTTCAAAGAAATTTCGGCGACTAACTTCCCCTTAGATTACCCCTGCCTTTAACTTACTCAGCTCGGTTTCACTTCTATAACTCAAATAAAAAGTCTCCCTAACCGTTCTAATACCACAGAAGTACGAGAATCACAACAATATAGATTTTCCGGCGAGTCTCAAAAGAATCCGGCCAAAACTCGATTTTTCTTAATACTTAACCAAACTACGCTTTTAATAACTCAAATCAAAGCTGTTAACATCTATAATCTAGTCACAACCCAGGATTTGCAGATATTCAGTGTATACTCCGGACGATTCATTCAAAGTTTAGAAACAAAAACAAGAACTCATATTGTATCAAATCTCAAATCAAGCTCGTTTACTGACAATAAATAATCAAAATAACTGTAACCAACATGTAAAAAAAAACTGTAAAAAACCTCAGTTTTCCCAGAGAATCAACAGAGTATTAAAACGAAATTTTAAAATTTCAAGTGAAGGCTTAAACTCAAACCCCTCAATATTGGAAGCAAACACATCAATTAACTATACCAAACTGCTCCAATATAACTTCAGTAAACTCAAGGAAGCATTAGATTAAACAAAAATTTCAAGAATCAAAAGATCAAATATTTCATGAATAAAATTCTAATTTTCTGCAGCTCAAAGAAAAATCACAGAAAATAGAAGATTTACCTGACACTGATTTGGGTTGCAGATTCAGAAACTAGATGTCAAGGGCTTCGTTTTGAGTATTTATTCGTCAAAATCGGACTTCAGAATCACCTCCAAAGTGGCTATTGATCTTCAAGAACAACTATGAATATAAATTTTTATAAAAGAAATGATCTCCTTAGTCTTTTGATTGTGGACAGCTGGATCGTTTATGATTGGCTCAGAAAGAAGATTCTGGATTGGTTAGAAATAAAGTCACGTGCATTAGCTGATAATTGATCCCGAAAGTAAAATTTTCGGGTCCAATACGAATGAAATATTTTCGTGAAAATACCGAATTAAACACTAAAAATTTATAGAACTTGTAAAACAAATATAAATAAAATTTGCGAATGTTTTGAGATCTTTTTGATGAATATTAATATGAGTCGATTTAAAGATCGAAGCCCCGGGAATGTTGAAAACGGGATTTATCGAATAAAATGAGCTAATTTTTCACGAATTACGAAAAGACTTCTGCTCCAAATCTAATGACACACATCACATACTAACCACATACGGAAATCTTTTCGAGCAATAATATACTTAACATATCGACTCATCAACCTCGAATAAAATATAAAATATATCCGTTCTCATTTACCAAAACAGAAATTTTATAAATTAAATATTCAAGGTTTTTACAGTCTTCCCCCCTAAATAGGATTCTGTCCCCAGAATCATGCTAAGCAAATAGATGAGGAATACATCTCTATCATCTCACTCTCTAGTTCCCATGTAGACTCTTCCACCTTAGGATTCCTCCACAGAACTCTCACTATTGGTATTGTCTTGTTCCTTAGGACCTTCTCCTTGCGATCTAATATCTTTATCGGTTGCTCTACATAAGATAAGTCTGGCTGAATCTCTATCGGTTCATATTCTATGACATGCTTAGAATCAGGGTGATATTTCTTAAGCATCGACACATGAAACACGTTGTGAATATGCTGCATATGAGGAGGTAATACTAATTCATAGGCAACCTTCCCAACCTTATGAAAAATCTCAAAAGGTCCGAAAAATCTTGGACTCAGTTTTCCTTTCGTCCCAAATCTCATTAACCTTTTCCACGGAGATACTTTCAGTAAAACTTGTTCCCCTTCTTCGAAATCCACATTCTTCCTGGTTAAGTCAGCATACTTCTTTTGTCGATTCTGAGCTGCTACTAACCTTTTCTGAATAAGTTGGATCACTTCTTTGGTCTGCTGTACCAATTCTGGTCCTAAAATTTTTCGCTCACCAACTTCTTCCCAATACACCGGAGATCTACACTTCCGTCCGTACAGTGCTTCGTAGGGCGGCATTCCAATACTGGCATGAAAACTGTTATTGTACGAAAATTCCACTAATGGCAAGTGATCATCCCAACTACCTTTGAAATCAAGTGCACAAACTCTTAGCATGTCTTCAATTGTTTGAATTGTTCACTCGCTCTGACCGTCTGTCTGAGGATGGTAAGCAGTACTCATCCTTAACTCGGTGCCCAAACACTCTTGAAAATTTTTCCAAAATCTTGAGTTAAATCTCGGGTCTCGATCCGAAACTATTGACACCGGAACTCCATGTCGTACTACAATCTCTTTTATGTAGAGATGCACCAATTTGTCCAACGAGAATCTTTCATTTATCGGAAGAAAATGTGTAGATTTCGTCAATCTATCCACAATCACCCATATAGCATCATGGTTAGCTTTTGTTCTTGGTAATCCTACCACGAAGTCCATTATAATATGTTCCCACTTCCATTCAGGAATCTCTAATGGTTGTAGCAACCCACTTGGTCTTTGATGTTCAGCTTTCACTTTCTAACATGTCAAACATTTACTCACCCACTCAGCAATATCTTTCTTCATATCTGGCCACCAAAAATTCTTTTTCAAATCTTGATACATTTTTGTGCTTCCAGGGTGGATCGAATACCTTGAACTATGTGCTTCTTGTAAAATCTAATTCTTTAGTTCTGTCACATTGGGTATCCAAATTCTTGAAGAAAATCGGAGTACTCCTTTGTCATCCAGCTGAGTGCATATTTCCTCGCCTGTCAACTTATTGATATCTCCGCTCATGATTTCCTCCTGACACCTGCGAATCTTTTCTAACAATTCTGGTTGAAAAGTCATAGTGTAGATCATATCCGAAACACCATTGGGTACACGAACTTCTATCTCTAACTTTTCAAATTCTCTAAACAACTCCTTAGTCATAGTCAACATGTTTAATCTTTCCTTTTGACTCAAGGCATCTGCCACTACATTCGCTTTTCCTGGATGATAGCTAATGGTACAATCATAGTCTTTGATCAGCTCCAACCATCTTCTCTGTCTCATATTTAATTCCTTCTGAGTAAAGATGTATTTCAAACTCTTATGATCCGTATAAATTTCACACTTTTCCCCATACAAGTAATGTCTCCAGATCTTTAGAGCAAAGACAATTGCTGCTAATTCCAAATCATGGGTAGGATACTTCTGCTCATGAGGTTTTAACTGCCTAGAGGCGTATGCGATGACCTTTCCGTGCTGCATCAATACACATCCTAACCCCTTGTGAGAAGCGTCACTATATATCACAAAATTTCCTTGCTCATCTGGTAATGTTAATACAGGTGCAGTCACTAACCTCTTCTTTAACTCCTGAAAACTTTCTTCGCATTTGTCATTCCATACAAACTTTTCGTTCTTCCTGGTCAACTTCGTCAATGGGGTGGCTATCTTTGCAAAGTCCTGAACAAATCGTCTGTAATACCCTGCCAATCCTAAGAAACTTCGTACCTCTGTAGGTGTCTTGGGTCTCTCCCAACTCATCACTGCTTCAATCTTAGCGGGGTCTACTTTAATCCCTTCACTACTAATTACATGTCCTAGGAACTGCACTTCCTTCAACCAAAACTCACATTTAGAAAATTTAGCGTACAACCTCTCCTTTCTCAACACTTCCAAAGCTATTCTCAGGTGCTCTGCATGTTCTTCTTCCGTTTTTGAATATATCAAGATATCATCTATAAACACAATCACAAACTTATCTAAGTATTTATTGAAAACCCTATTCATCAAATCCATAAAGGCTGCAGGTGCATTCGTCAATCCAAATGCCATCACCAAAAACTCATAATGTCCATATCTAGTTCGAAATGCTGTCTTTGGGATATCTTCCGCCTTGATCTTCAACTGATGGTAACCCGATCTTAAATCTATCTTAGAAAAACAAGCAGCTCCTTTCAACTGATCGAATAAATCATCAATTCTCGGTAAGGGATATTTATTCTTAATAGTTAACTTATTCAGTTCCCGGTAATCAATACATAACCTCATGCTCCCGTCTTTCTTCTTTACAAACAATACCGGAGCTCCCCACGGGGAGACACTAGGCCTTATAATTCCTTTATCAAGAAGATCTTGCAATTGAATCGCTAATTCCTTCATTTCCACTGGTGCCATACGATAAGGAGCTTTCGACACGGGTTCAGTTCCTGGCGCTAAATCAATAGTGAACTCTATTTCTCTATCCGGAGGTAACCCGGGAAGTTCATCCGGGAAAACATCGAGAAATTCATTCACTACAGGTATTCTCTCTATCTTAGGCACTTCTTACTTGGTATCCATAACATACGCCATATAGCTCTCACATCCCTGTCTCAACAACTTCTTAGTGTGCATGATCGTTAAAAAGTTCCTAGTCTGTCTTTGACCTCTAAAGGTAACTTCTACATTATCGGGGAATCTGAGTATCACCTTCTTATTCTTACAATCAATTTGCGCATTATTCTCTGTTAACCAGTCCATCCCTAAAATCACATCAAACTCGCCTAACTGAAAAGGTATCAAATTTGCATAAAAACAATGCCCAGAAATATCTATCTCACAACGAGGGCACACTTGAGTAACTGGAATTCGCTCTGAATTAGCTATTTCTATAACTATAGCTTCATGTAACATGCATACTTCACAATTTAATCTACGAGCAAATTCTTTAGATATGAAAGATTTAGTGGCCCCGGAGTCAATTAATACTTTGGCATGTACGGAATTTATAGGAAGCGCACCTGCCACCACATCTGCATCCTTAACAGCTTCATTCATTGTCATGTTAAAAGTTCTGGCTACCGGTTGTACCTGCACTGCCGGAGGTGCTTCTATTGCCCGAATCATAGGATTAGCTGGGAATGGAGGTTTAACTAAGGGTACCTTATAGTCTTTCATCACGTGTCCCGGCTTTCCACAATGATGACAAATAATCCCTGCCTTACACTCTCTAGCATAGTGTCCCTATTGATTGCACTTATAACATGTCACTTCCAATTTAGTACAAACTCCCGGATGCCTTTTTCCATAAGTCTTACATTCCGCCAACGGTGACCTAATTAGCTTCTGTTGATTTGAACCCTGGGGTCGGGTCCCTTGTTCTCCATTTCCCGTTCCTGGTTTCTTAACATTAGTATTTTTCCCTGTCTGGAACCCTGGTTTCTTATTTGGGACATTCTGAGAAGTACCCTGAAATTGTTGTCCCTCTATTGACCCTGCCTTCCTTTTCTTCCCTTCCTTTTCCTTAAAATACAATTCACTTTCTCCCTCCGCAATCATCGCCTTTTGCACCACTGCCGCATAAGTGTTCAATTCCAAAACCGCCAACTTGATGCGAATCCATGGTTTCAGCCCCTGTTGGAACCTTTTTGCTTTCTTCCTGTCTGTATCCACATATGCCGGAACAAACCTCGCCAACTCAGTAAATTTTGCTTCATACTCCAACACAGTCATATTGCCTTGCTTCAATTCTAAAAATTTCACCTCCATCTGATCTTTCATGTAATCTGGAAAATATTTTTCTAGAAACAACTCCGTAAATCTTGCCCAAGGAATTACCTCTGTAGCTTCCAGAGCCTTCACTGATTCCCACCAGTACGTAGCCTCATTTTTTAGAAAGTAACTTACATATTCAGTTTGCTTATCTGCTGGAACCCCCACTAACTCGATGGCTTTCTCCATCTCCTTTAACCATGATCTCGCTTCTATGGGATCTGCCGTCCCTTTGAACTCTGGAGGTTTAACAACCTGGAAGGATTTAAAGGTAACAACTGGAGGAATTGGCTGTTGTTGCTGCTGCTGCTGCTGTTGTTGTTGTTGCTGCTGTTGTTGCTGTTAAGCCAACAATTGTTGTTGTATCTGTTGTTGTTGTTGTGCTAGAGTAGCAGTCTGCTGGGTAAGAGTTTGCAATATTTGAGCCAGAGCAGGATCCATCTGGCCCACAGGAGGTGGGTTTACTGGATTGGTGCTTACACGACGATATCGCCTTGGTGGCATAATTCTGGTAGACAAACAAACAACTATTAATTTCAAGTTCAAGCATCAACTATCAATGGATCTGGTTTAAATTAAACAATTATAAGTCGCTGAAATATAAATCATGGTTTCCAACTGTTATATAGGTTAGCAATGATTGCATAGGATATAACAAGGTACCAAATCAAAGAAAGAAGGTTACAGGGTACATATACACAGTTGATAGAGATAATAACTGAACAGTAAACATGGTGTTGTAATTTAAATATGGTGCAGAAAATAAATATGGTACTGCAGAGTAAATACAGTGCTACAAAGTAAATATGGTGCTCAAAAGTAAATGACAATAAGTAAAAGGAATTTATCAACAATTCTGCAAAAGTAGTCATGATATATATATATATATATATATATATATATGGGGTACAAGCGTAAAAACAACGCTTCGATAAGAGTACAATACAACATCTAGAAAGAAAGACTGCTAGCACTAGTCACAGTACAACTGATCTCTACAACAAAACTGGTTGCACTGCAATCCCTGCTGCTACCATACTATGCATCTATGTACTACATACATCATCATACTACCCTGGCCATCACTGGTCGTCATCATCATCATCAGACTCTCCCCGCCAAGCCGATCCAAGAATGCTCTCCAGCTCCGCCTTCACCAGGCCTAGAGTCACCTGCTGTGTCACGAACGCCGACTCATCTCGGAACCTAGTCCGTCCCCGCCTAGTGATAACATGTCTAAGCTCTCGTACACGCCTCCGAACATCCTCCAATTCAGCTACCGCTCTATCTCGCTGTCTAGCCAGATCTGCCTCTCCGGTCCTCATAGCCCTCAACTCTGTCATCTGCCCTAAGAGATAGTCTCTCTCTCTGGCCACTCGCTCATACACATGGTATGGGACAGGCTGAGGAGTGTACTGGTATGCTGGCCCATTAACCGAGCCCTGAGATCCTACGTATGGCTGCATAGCCCCTGGGGAAACCTGCTGCGGTATGGAAGCCTCTCCTTCCGGATCCTCGTCCGGGTCTGAATCGGAACCAGAAACAGGTGCATGTAGTATATATATATATCTTATAGTTAGACATCCTATTTCTCACAAAACGATCCTAACCTTTCTTATAACTCTACCCCGACTTTCCCATCTAATTGTTTCAATGACCGTGACCTGTAGCTCTGATACCAACTTGTAACACCCTCACTACTGCTATCAAAATATAACTCTTTATAAATGATTTTAAATATTAATCTAGGGAAATTTTAGAAAATTTTGACATGTTGTAATCGAAAAATGAGCTATCCACTTGTATTTTTAACCAAAACATAACCAAGCTCAACAACCCTGCTTGCATGCATAACAACGTATAAACCAAAAGATGATACTACTAACTTTTATCCAAGACCGCTCACAGGTCACAGTATGAAACAACTATTAATTAACTATTACAACCCAATACTGAATAAAATAATATACAACTCCATAAGATAAATAATCTGTCTACTATTACAGAAATGACAAAATCTAGAGTGATAAGCTCACTACCCATCCCACCACCTCAACTCTCTGGCTGCCTCTATGGCTACCCCAACCAGACGGTCCACTCCTTCTAGACATCTTCGTGTTTAGCTGGAGAAAACAGAATTAGCAAGCAAGTGAGCGAAAATGCTCAGCAATTATATATATATATATATATATATATATATTTAAAAGAATAACGAACTGAAATGTTTGCAAGTCTGTCAAGAATCAACAATCAGTAATATATAAGCTCAACTGAAGATAAGTCCTTTGTCTGAATCATAAAGTAGAAGAGGATTGGACTATCATGTATTTTATTGATAAAAAAAATCATAAGGTTAGGCTGCTGATCAGTCACGCACTAACCCCAGACAAACGCACACAGCAATGTCCTTAATGGATCCATGGTACACATTGGCCTTAATAATTTCTGACCACGAATCTGGTCCGACCCTTACGGTCCACATTTTAAAAAAAAAACTAACAGTCCAATCCTAAAACTAGACATCATGTGTCGGAACAATCGACCACCTCAACTGTCAAACACCCTGGACACTCTCGTTCCAGGTCAACATCCCAAATCTCACAAAATAAAATAAGGTCGGGTAATTTCTGACCTAGATATCGACAAGTTCGATATAGAGAAAGGGGTATGGATTTAAGTCAAGTCACTAAAAGGATCAACGAATTCAATAATACAGTTTTGGGACAGGGCAAACAAATATTCATAATTGATGAAAATTAAATGAGTGGTAATATCATCAGCAGATCGAATCAATAGAAAGAGTACGTTATGATAAATATGATTCACTTGAAGGATAAGTGAAATGGTTTACTTGCCTGGTACTCAAAAGCTCTTACAGGCTACTGGTCCGAAACTACTCGACTTTAGCTTTGCCCGTGCCCCTCTGGCTCGACTCTATAATAATTAAGTCAAATTAATCACACATATAAAATAACTTAGACCTGCCAACAGTCTATACACATAATCCACATAGCACTTAAGCATATAATTCTCGTATAACCGTCCATATAACTCGATCTAATAATTAACTGAACAAAGAAATATCTTTGAAACCATTTTAAACATTGGATCTTAATTAAAACCCGACTTAAAATATTTGAAAATATTTTTAGAATATTTTCTGAATTTTTAAACCATTTTCCACTATTTTTAAAACATTTAAATCATTTAAAAAAAGAATAAATCGGTTAAGAATTAAATAATTCTAATTAAATTAATTAAAATCAACTAATAACTAATTAATAAAATTATTTGATAAATAATTACATTTATCAAATAATTAAATTAATTAAATCATTATTTGAAATTAATTAAATAATTAAAAGTATTTAATCCCTAAGTATTTTGAATGTAAAATAAATAAATAAATCATTTTCGGAAATAAATGAATAAACAAATAATCCAGAAATAATTCTGAATTTAAATCCAAAATTTGAAATTAATTTCTGAATTTTGGAAGTAACATTCAGATTTTAATATAAGGTTTTTGAATTGAAAATAATAACAGATAAGTAAAATTGATTTTCTTTTTTTTTTTTCTTTTTAAAGCCTACTACTCTCTGCTGCTGTAACCCAGATCGATTCCCTCCCCTGCTGTTTCCCAGATTCCGGTGAAATGCCCAGAATCCGGCGACTTCAGCAAATTCCGGTGACTCCTTAAACAGCTGCAACACTACATTTTTGTACAGTTTTTTTTTCTTAATACATTATACAACATCCCCCAAGCTCTGCTAAATCCAGTGCAGCCTGTGAACATCAGCAACACTCGACCTCCGGCAATTTCAAAGAAATTTCGGCGACTGACTTCCCCTTAGATTACCCCTGCCTTTAACTTACTCAGCTCGGTTTCACTTCTATAACTCAAATAAAAAGTCTCCCTAACCGTTCTAATACCACAGAAGTACGAGAATCACAACAATACAGATTTTCCGGCGAGTCTCAAAAGAATCCGGCCAAAACTCGATTTTTCTTAATACTTAACCAAACTACGCTTTTAATAACTCAAATCAAAGCTGTTAACATCTATAATCTAGTCACAAACCCAGGATTTGCAGATATTCAGTGTATACTCCGGACGATTCATTCAAAGTTTAGAAACAAAAACAAGAACTCATCTTGTATCAAATCTCAAATCAAGCTCGTTTACTGACAATAAATAATCAAAATAACTGTAACCAACATGTAAAAAAAAACTGTACAAAACCTCAGTTTTCCCAGAGAATCAACAGAGTATTAAAACGAAATTTTAAAATTTCAAGTGAAGGCTTAAACTCAAACCCCTCAATATTGGAAGCAAACACATCAATTAACTATACCAAACTGCTCCAATATAACTTCAGTAAACTCAAGGAAGCATTAGATTAAACAAAAATTTCAAGAATCAAAAGATCAAATATTTCATGAATAAAATTCTAATTTTCTGCAGCTCAAAGAAAAATCACAGAAAATAGAAGATTTACCCGACACTGATTTGGGTTGCAGATTCAGAAACTAGATGTCAAGGGCTTCGTTTTGAGTATTTATTCGTCAAAATCGGACTTCAGAATCACCTCCAAAGTGGCTATTGATCTTCAAGAACAACTATGAATATAAATTTTTATAAAAGAAATGATCTCCTTAGTCTTTTGATTGTGGACAGCTGGATCGTTTATGATTGGCTCAGAAAGAAGATTCTGGATTGGTTAGAAATAAAGCCACGTGCATTAGCTGATAATTGATCCCGAAAGTAAAATTTTCGGGTCCGATACGAATGAAATATTTTCGTGAAAATACCGAATTAAACACTAAAAATTTACAGAACTTATAAAACAAATATAAATAAAATTTGCGAATGTTTTGAGATCTTTTTGATGAATATTAATACGAGTCGATTTAAAGATCGAAGCCCCGGGAATGTTGAAAACGGGATTTATCGAATAAAATGAGCTGATTTTTCACGAATTACGAAAAGACTTCTGCTCCAAATCTAATGACACACATCACATACTAACCACATGCGGAAATCTTTTCGAGCAATAATATACTTAACATATCGACTCATCAACCTCGAATAAAATATAAAATATATCCGTTCTCATTTACCAAAACAGAAATTTTATAAATTAAATATTCAAGGTTCTTACAATATGTAAATGAATATGCGAAGTTAAATTAGTTTATTTAGACTTACAAACAAGTATCTTAAATTAAGTAAGGCGATAAAAAAATGACTTTATGGCTAGAACACTAATGGGTTCTTGCAAGGTGCATCATAAAAAATTATGCAAGGTGCATTCCCACCAAGTTCAAGGAACACCTAAAGAGACCATGACTAAAAGGATTAGCACACTAAAAACATATACATAAGCTCACTTCTACCTACCTAGTGCACCCTCTAAATTAAGATATGATACCTTTTTAATTTTAACAGTCGCAGAAGCCCCTGCAATCATTTTTTTCCAACATCTGTTGAGCTCAAGTCAAGAAACAGAGCATCATCTGTTCTCTCTTTCCAACATCTGTTGGCTCTACACTTTTAATTACAGATACGTATACAACACTCACAGTCTATGTGTCTAAAAGTGCAGCTAAATGACAACATAAGATGCCTACAAAGTCATAAACACTCAAACAGTATAGACTCACAATCAGTATAACTAGTAGTCACAGCAGCAAATTAGGTAATAAGCAGCAGATTGATTGATAATAACAAATTCAAAATCGAAAACAAATTGATTTTTATAGACTCACAATCAGTATAACTAGTAGTCATAGCAGCAGATTAAGTAATTAGATCAAACATATAAATTCAAACTATAGAAACAACAATTTAACTAATTATAAGTTTATAACAAACATATAAAACTCGAAGCAATCAAAATAACACAAATTGACGATAAGTAACAAATTCAAAAGTTAATTCACCGAGCTGATTGTTTATAAACACCAGCAAGAACCTTCTAAACATGAGAACTAGATCGGAGTGATCGATACTGAGTCCGAAACTCTGTTATTTCAGTGGAGCATACAAAATACACTAAAAGCATACACCCATTCCTGACACGTACACTATACATACACGAAATTAAACTCTAAATAACACACACACACATAAATACCTGAGATTGAATCCAAGTTCAAAAAATTGGAGATGTAATTAACGCTTACGGTTTGGAGATGTAATTAACAATTTGACATTGATTAGTGATGCTGCAGTAAGCTTCTAATTACGGATCAATTAGGATAAATTGAAGAAGAATGAAGATGGAGATGAATTAGGGCTCGCGAGGTAAAAATTGGGGTAGTTTTAAGTCGATCGTCCAAGCAGACGTTTATAAAGAGAGATATTAATTGGGTCGTACATATGGTTTTACTATATTTATTATATTTTATATTTTTTTATTCATCTTTATACGTCTGTTTTTAAAAGGTAAGACGTATATAATTGAACTATATACGTCTATTATAAATTAACAGACGCAAATAATTTTTCAACAGACGTATAAAACTACCTTATACGACTGTTCAGGCATAATCGACGTATAAACATGTCTTTTTCTGGTATATACGTCTGTTTAGTGCTCGACAGATGCATAAAACTACTTTATGCGTCTGTTCCTCTTACAACAGACGTAAATGGGGAGACGCATAAGGCATTTTTTGTACTAGTGAAACTGATGGAAAGCATGAACCTTTCACTCAGCCTTCCAAAAGACATGAAATTGAAGCAGAATATCTTGCTAAGTTTTCTGCAAATTGGTACAAAGAAGACTATATTTTTCCTAGAGGGAGAGCAACAGATTTTGTGAAGCAAATTGCTACAACAATTTCAAATCCAGATATTCTCTCTTGTTTGAAGGCCACAGTGGTGCAAGTCAAAACACTGGATGGCAGACTTGATGATTGTCAGAAGTCAATTACTGATTTACAGGATGATATTAAGGCTAAGAATATGACTCTGGATTTTGACACCAAACTCAAGCTCTCAAAATTTTCTAAAGCTCAAGATGCAATAATTGACAGGATGGCCAAAATTGAAGAAAATCAAAACATTTTGTCTGGTAAAGTTGATTCTATTGCTACTTCCTTGGAACTGATAACATCGATTCTCATGCCTGATGATGTCAAAAAGGGGGAGAGAAAGACTAAATGCAGGACATCTCAAACTCTGACTCGGAAGGATGATGCAGGAGAGGGAGGAGTAAAAGGTCAAAGAAATCTAAGGTCAAGGGCACCTGAGAAGAGTTTACAATCTGAAAAGACTTCTAAGTCAATGTCTGGTGGAGTAAATATTGATACTCAGGGTACATCAAAGACCCAGAGTTTGCTATTCACTGATAATCCACAGACTGATGAAGAGTTAGCTGCTAAAGTGTTTATAGAGGAGAATGAAGAAGGAGTTACTCTTGCAGACATTCAAGCTGAAGAGAAGAGTTTACAAGCAGAACATCAAAAAGCTCTGAAGTCTGGTAAACTCAAGAAAAATGTAAAAGCTTCTAGGCCTGTTCTTAAAGGCATTGAAATTAAAGAAAAAGTTGGTACTGATCAGAGGATACAATTATTCAAAAAGCCAACAGAAGCAGAAGCTAAGCAAAAGCTTAAAGGCATTGCTAAAGAGGAAAGCATGTCAAAGAAATCAAACACAACCTCTGTTGCTACACAAGTTGTGCAGAACTCTCTATCTTCTTCTTTACAATCTGTTTTTGGAAAGACATCAGTGTTTGAGCCAACCCCAGAGACTGGAGGTCCTATGGATTTTTCTGATGGGAGAGGTTTAACTGGAAAGATTGGGAGAAATAGAGCTGATCTGGGCTCACGAAGAGATTCAAGGCAGCATGTTGGTCCTAGAGATCCTTCCTCACTGGCTATTCCAGGTCATGGTGTCACTCAAGAGAGTTTAGACAGACTGGAATCAGTACAGTTGGTTTATCAGAAGAGCTTGGAAAAGGATTTTCTCTTATACTTTATGACTGATGGAAAAGTATACAAGATTGGTGAATTTGATCTTGATCTGAAATACTGGGAAGAACTAGAATATGATCTGTATCTGTTCAAGGTGAGAAATCGAAGAACTGAATCAGTTGCAAATGTACTTAGAAGAAAAATGCTGCAAAATTTGGCAACCATGGGTGTGACATACAACAGCAACTATGTTCCTAAATACAGAGATTGGAATGGAAAACTTATTGAGATGAAGAAGGGAACTACAAAGTTAAAGACTGATTTGGGTGTCACAGTTCTTGATTTCAACTCACAGTCAGAGGAAGTGAAATTCATCAGACTTGGTAATGACATGAGAAGAAACAGAATTTATGATCTGAGAGCTGCTATCTATCAGACTGATGAAAATGATCCAGAGTTAAGGGAAATCAAGGAAGTAATGGAGAGAGAGCTTGAAAATGGTGAGAGAAGATTGCTGATAGATTATCTCAGAGCTACACCAGATCTTGAGGCAATTTTATAAATAATGCTCTGTAAGAATTTCTTGTTTTTCTGTTGATTCTGTTAAGTAAGTAGTTTAAACTCTGATTACTTGTTAAACACTGCATTTTTCTATTTTGTTTTGACATCATCAATTATCATTAACTTGTACATTTTTTCTAAATGAACAAGTTGGGGGAGATTGTTAGATATAATTGATGTAAGTACTAATCAGTGTTTAAGTGATACAGTGATATATCAGAGTTTAAGCTGGAAGCAATCAGAGTTTGAGTAACCGCTGACAGATGGAAGCGCAAACGCTGATTGATGGAAGCAACAGAGTTTGTTAAACTCTGATTGACGAAGTATCTACAAGTCAACAGTGATTGAAGATTAACTGAAAGCAATATCTTTGAAGATTGTCTAGTTGTCAAAGAGATTGAGTTGACTTAGAAGACATGTAGCAATCGTGATTGATATCAATTGTATAGCTTAATTTTAGGAGAATCAATTTACGATTGTACTGAAGCTGTATGTTTTATAAATACAGTTAGGTTAACCCTAGAAGGGGATCGAACATTGAAATATTCATTCATTGTAATCTAAGCAGCTCTCTGTGATATTTTACATCACCGAGAGAGTAATTATTAATTCCAAACAGTTTTTAATTACAAACTTGTGTTCTTGTTATTCTCTCATACAGTACTTGATTATATTTTGTGTATTCGACCTAACACTCTGTTTCTAGAAAATTAAGTTGTTTCGACTTTCTTCTCACTGATGCAGTGGCATGAAAAAATCTTGTGTTCTCATCACCCTCTTTTAGCCAAAAAGGTTTGGCCCTTTGTTTCCAATAGATTTCCTCGTGCAATAGAAGATCGTTAAGCTTGTCCCTTTCCACTAAAAACTGTCTTATACTTCTGTCATCAGTTTTCTCCCGTAAAGAGTCTAGTAACTTCTTCTGTTTTTTGACTTTCTCCTTGAATTTGTTAAAGAAATTACGACCCCTTTTAGCCATAAACCCCGAAACCAATACCAACTTAGGCAAGAGGTGAAGGGACGAAATATTCTTCCAATGATCTGTGACCTCTTTCAAGAAAGAAGGATCTTTCAACCAAGTATTTTCGAAGCGGAACCTGAATCTTTTCACAGAGATAGCAACATTATACAGATTCAATATGATCGGGTTATGATCTGACACTGAAATGGTTTGCACTGATAACCGACAAAGAGGAAATTTCGACCACCAAGCCATAGATGCAAAATCCCTATCAAGTTTTTCTTTGACCCAATCAGCTGTACACTACAGCAAAACTGGCCATAGATGTACCACGACTCTTCTCCCAAGTAAACCTACCATCTTCCAACTCAATGTCTGACAATAGACTATCATCTAAAACCTCGCGAAAACCGTCCATGAGAGACTGGGGATGAGGGTGAGGTCCCTCTTTATCTGTGTCGTAAAGAATATCATTAAAATCTCCTAATATACACCATGGGAGCCTCGACAATCTAGCCAATGCACGAATAAGCTCCCACGAATTTCTTCTTCCAGCCCTCTCTGGATAACCATAAAAACAAGATAACCTCCACACATCAACATTTCCTTCCTGAAAAACTATATCAATATGATTTTGAGAGTACCCTGAAATACAACACTCCACATTATATTTCCAGAACACATCCAAACCACCACTCCTACCTATCCTATCAACTGTAAAACAACTAGCAAAACCCAGCTTAGTACGAAGTTCCTCAATTCTGTTTCTGAAAGAAATTGTTTCAATTAAAAATAAAACATCGGGTTTACGATCTCGAACAAGATCAATTAGAGCACGGACTGTCCGCAGGTTCCCCAACCCACGGCAGTTCCAACTTATGCAAATCATTTTGGATGGCTAGCTTGCCGAGCAAGCGTAGCCAAATCATTGTTTGTAGGTTCTGGACAATCAAAGAGAGAAAGTACAGATCCTGTATTTGTTGCAACTGAAGACCCCCCTGCGTTATTACTCACATTAGGTTCATGTCTTTTTCTTTTCCTCGCCTCCAGGTCCAGCTCACTCAACTCATCCTTATCAAGTCCCTCCAATACTTTCTTGCTATTGCGGATAGCAATTGTCTCTTCCTAGTGTTCTGAGTTGCCTGGTTGTTGAATATCTGGATTTTGAAATCCCTCGTTGTTATCACTTCCTGATTTATCTCCCCACCCTTCGTTGCCCTCATCACGGAGCCATTTGCTTTTTCCTTGTTCCACCCCTCTACGCGGTGCTGCCCTCAACCAGCTCCCCCACTCCCTTACACCTGTGCTTGACTCGACATCTAGTTTCTTTTTACAGAAACGCTCTATATGCGACAACAAACCACAGATAAAACATATCTCTCCTAATTTTTCATATTTGCAATGCACCACAAACTCCGACTTATCCCTCTTGCAGATTTTCTTCTTTCTTTTCAAAGGCTTTCGAACGTCCAGACTGATCTTAATTCTCATGTACTCACGCCAAATACTAGAGTTTTTACTTGGATCATACATCACAAATCTACCAAAGAAATTACCGAGCTGTTTGCCCACCCCTTCCGACATATAACTGCTTGGAAGATCGAAAATCTGTATCCAAAACTCCACCTCATTTAGTGCTACCTTCGTAGGGACTTCTCCTATTTGTATCACATTTGTCACAAGCATCGAGTGGTCAAACGTCCAGGGTCCGTTATTCTTTACCTAGTTCATGTCATCTTTGTGATAGAACTGAAACAGATAAATCCCGGGTTCCAACATCTTAATGCTTATCCCCATAGCTGGCTTCCATAAGTCCGCCATTTTTGACTTCATAGCTCTCAGATTTATGCTCTTCTCCATGAGAAAACGCCCCACCAGGTAGAGTTCGAACTTATTTCCTTTCTCCAATAACTCTTCATTGAGAATCAATTCCTCCTCCTCTTCATTAGTAATATCTAGACTCGCCATTCGAGCATCAAGATTATCTCCCGAAGCCATTCACCCCGAACGGAAAAAGAAAATCTTATGCAGAATGGTAAATAACGTACTTAAGTCAGAAGCTCTCACAACCTTAATCTTTCAGAAAGAAAGACAAGTAGAGAGAAGAACAAAGCTCTCACAAGACATGGAGAGAAAAAGCTGTAATGTACTAAGCAAACTTGACAGATCGAAGGTAAAACTACCACGAAGAGTTAGAGGGGGATGAGACAATCAAGAAAATGAGGAGCGTGTATGAAATTTAGTGGTTGAAGACGACGGTCATGGCGATCAAAGTTGGCCGTGAAAGATGCTTTTTAAAATGCACCTTAAAATGCGTGTCAGATACGTAATTTTTTATATAAAGAAATGGATGGGACAGAGAAAGTAATATTATATAATAGAATATAATTAATAACTTAATTTAATTAATATATACAATGAAACTTAGAAGAAACTAGCCACGAGTGGTAGGCTCTTAATTCCTCAAGTTTCCTTTTCGGATGTATCTTCTATTCCTCTTCCTCTTCGATGTGGTATAAATGGGCAGCAAGGGAAAAAATGAAAACAAGTCTTCTCTCCTAGTACTTGACTAAAAGACTGCCTACACATGTTGTCACTATTTTCTCACTTCAATTTATACAAGCAGCTAATTAGTTCGTCTATATATTGCCTTTTTTACCACCCATTATAAATTAGTCGAGCTTTTCTATTAAGTTTCATTAACATAATATAACATCAACATTTTAAGGTAATTAGAAGCTAATAAGCTGTAACATTTGCAACCTTCTCACTGTTTTTTGGTCCTCAGCTAGGAGCTGAGGCCTTGAATAATGTCCTTGATACTTTTGCCTAGTTGCATGTTTAATTGTCCATCATACTTTTGCCTAGTTGCATGTTTTGTTGGACCTCCAACAAAATTTGGGGATTTTTGTGAGAGTCAGGACTGTTTACATAATAAGGATAAACACATCTATTACATATTCAGTCATTAGTCATATGAATAATCAGGTTCAACAAAGAAAGGAAGAAAGGTGATTCAAGGCATATATGCTCTCTCCCTTAATTCAAACATGTATGATGCATCCGTCCAGCCCGTATGGCTTTTTAAACTGAGCCCGTAAGGCTGATTCGACTGAGCCCGTATGGCTAATTCAACTGAGCCCGTATGGCTATTAAACTGAGCCCGTATGGCTAATAATCTGAGCCCGTATGGCTAATAATCTTATCCGTCTAACACTACTAACTTGCCCATCTGGCTACTACTGTGCCCATCTCGTTCTGCATGGCTTTCTGCCATTATATCTTATTTTCTGCCTTCAGCAAGCTTCTCCATCATCGCCTCGTCTTCCTCGGCAGCCCCATACTACACATGCAGCCCATACTACACATGCAACTTTGCCACCATCCTTCTGCAACGTCTACCTGAAACTATCACTATGCGCCTCCACCACCAGCGGCGGCTTCACCACCGCCTGGCGGTGGAACAACAAAACCTCGCTCGGATACCAAATGTAGATAATAACAATATAATAATATATGTATAAATTGTTTGATATGAAGACTAAGAAACAAATCACACAGATATACTTACAATATACTTCTCATTGATTATGAAAATAATACGATTACATTGTTTAAATAGGAAAAACTAACCATTACAAACTATGGATAAGAACGATGATTTGATATCATCTTATCTCTTATATTATTCTTACGATATCATCTTATCTCTTATCTTATTCTTGCTGCTCAAGACAAATATATTATCTTATCTTATCTCTAAATCATGTTGACCTATCAACACTTTATTTCCATAACTAAAATAACAGGATATATGTTTGAATTAAACAAAATATCCCAACATATGCAGTAGACGAGTCTTTTTGTCTCATGAAATACGAATAAGTGGAAAAGAACTTTGGTATCTATCAGCTGCATTCCAATTCCGTCTAGGCAACTTGAGCTTTCTGCCGCTTGGTGTACTGAAGAATAGCCTCCTTAACCTGTCACCAAAAAGAAAACGGCGAGTTAAGTCTCCTTAAAAGAGTCGTATAAGACTATTTTGTCCCAGAAATTGAGTTCGCATTATTCATTACTGTAACATAAAACGACGTGATGTCCTTAGATCAAGTACTTAATTTTAATATTACATTCCAATTCTTCACTGAAAGCTCATATCCTTGTTCCAATTCTTCACTGAAAGCTCATATCCTTATGCATGAGGATAGATACAGATTGTTACCGTTGGGGGAGAGGGGGATTTATAGGAACAAATTAAAAATTTAGCAAATGATACTTTTGTGTGTGTATGTGTGTGTGTGTGGATGCATGGAGTATCATATCAGTCTAAGTGACAGACTAGACCTAAAAATACAGCGATAGTTGAAATCTTACAGCGCATGCTTTTCTGGACCGCTTGCTCTGAGATGAAGACTTGCTACACACGACTGCATCAAACTCACCGCAGTTGTCACCGTTCCCATTGGTTCTGCCATTTTCCATTAGTTGTGCGAAACTCTCCCTTGAAGCTGCTGGATGCATGATTCAGAAACGTGATGATTATAGGATATTGGGTCAAAACTCAAAAGACATAGAAAATCAGAAAGCAAAACATTTGTTACTTGGTAAATTTAATGAAGTTGTTGACCAGACATACCTGAGCTCTGCTTGTGGGTGTCCCGGGCTCTTTCATCTTTACAACAGAATGGTCACTCCTGATAGATCCATTCTGATATGCATAAGATTTGCCTATCATGCAAGTAAGATCTGATCCGATGGAGCGAACGCCACCACAAGTAGACAAGTCCCTTTGTTTGCTTCCTGGTTGTTGACCTACACAGTTAAAATATTGGATCTCTTTCAGTGCAAAATAGAGGGAATTAATAACATTTTTATCAATAATGTACATAGTGTTTGAGCTTCTGATTGGTTCAGCTTCTTTTGGGGTTCATCCAACTCCCAAATTGCTTTCAGGCCTTGATTTTATTAGAAGTTGACTCATCTTAGCTATAGCTGTAGCTGGGTCAAAAATTTATAAAGTAAAATTTTTCGAGGCTAAAATCCTCATTACTTAAAGCTTGTTAAGATCTTATCCTTGGTTTACACTTGGTATTTTGCTGAGATGTTAAAAAATCCCTTGAAATATTTAGGAGCAACCGAGCAAGGCTCTCTCTTTATCCTAACTGAACCAAACTTGGCATTTGTATTTAAAGTTTATTTTGGACATTTAGTCCCACATCGAGGGATTTAAAGTCAAAGCTCCCTATTGAACCTATAAAACCAAATGGGTAAAAATCTAGCTCGTTCATGTTAAAAAAAAACTTCACATTATTAAAGTAACAGACACATGGATTACAATTGTCTCCATTGGTGAAATTCAGTTTAGGCGTTCACTAATATACCTCTATTCGTTACTCCCTCCGTCCGTCTCATTTTATATGATCCTTATTCCTTTTTGGTACGTCCCAAAAAGAATGAACCTACTATACTTACTATTTTTTAACACTACTTTTCACTATTACACTCACTAATTTTACTAAACAAATACTCTAACTTTACTTTTCACTACTTTTATACTCCCTCCGTTCCCTTATTCTTTTCCTGTTTTGACTTTTTACACTGTTCATTGCAAGCGATTGACTACCAATTTACGCATAATTTATAAGACAAAATATAATTATGAGTGATTTTGTTTGATTCGTATTTGTGAGTACTTTAATACAGTGAAGTTTTTATATTTAGTACTAAAACGAAATTGAAGATATTAACAATTAAAAATGTGCATTGGCATGCGTGATAATGATTAACAGGAAAAGAAATAAGGAACGGAGGGAGTATTAACTTTACTTCACTTTTTGTTTTGTTTAATGCTCCACCGGAGCAATCATGTGCTGAACTATCCAAAGAGCCATCCAGAATAAGCCACCTAGCAAGTCAAAGAAACTTTTCTAAAAATTTGTGAGATTTTGACCGGCTCTCATAAACCGGGACAGAGGGAGTATATATAAAAAAAGGGTGAATTTTTCAGTGGCTTAAAAGTCTTTGCCTCAGATTAGATGATTACTTTGGACAAGAACATGAACGAGCTTGAGATGATTGATGGTTGACTAAAAATTTACGCAAAAGACAACCTTAGTGAGATTGATGGATGGCTAAAAATTTACACAAAAGACAATCTTAGTGAGTTTTTCACTTAAAGGTTATTTGGAGAGAATTTAACATGTAACATTTGAAGGCGATTTGAAGATTATATGACATGTAAACATATATGGAGTTATAGCCAAACAGACATGTGACATTTGACATTTGAGTATTTTCATAATAATCTATACTCTTTTTTAAAGGCAGAAATCCCTTTTAAATGCTATGCCACGTATACTGCAGTCGCGCGGTATGCCACTAAATATTAATTATTTTAATTAATTGAAAATTATAATATTATATAATAATTTAATATAATAATGAAATTATATACTATGAGTCTATTAACTAAAAATTAAAATAAAAGACAGGAATATAGTATTATATAAAACTTAGAACTCCTTTAATTAATATTTTAAAAGTATCTATAATAGATTAATAATAAATACAATTAATAATATAACTACTCTTATATTACCATAATGAAGTTATGTAAATTTAATTAATTAAAATAATAATATTAAATATTAATTTAATTTAATAGTGAAGTTATATACTAGGAGTCTATTAACTAGCAATCGAAATAAAAGTCGAGAATATAGTATTACATACAACTTGGTGATACAACTTGGTGATTCAAGATTTTATTTTATTAAAAAAAATTAAAAATTAGAAAATTAAGATAATTTATCATCATCCTAGTAATGATAATAATAGAAAACTAGACAAATAAGATCCACTAAAACCTGAGCATTTAAATAAAATCTGATGTTTCTGAATTCTGATAACAATAATAATACTATAACAGAAGATTTAACATTAATGACTAAAACATGTTGTAATTAAAAAAAATTAAACAGAAGATTCGGAGAAGCCTATAAAAGAAAAGGCAGAGGGCTATTAGTAGCATATCATTCATATAAAGAAGAAGAAAAACAGAGTACTCTCAAAAAGTGCAAAAATGAATTTCTCAAAGATTTTGGTTCTGTTTTTAATCGTCTCAGCCTCAATTTTTGTTAGCTGCACTGCTACTAATGATTTTATTGTATACCTAATGCCTGAATTCTCTTAACCAGTGATAAAGAATCAGAGTTGTAATGCTGCCATTCTTCTTTTCGCTCCTTCTTAAGCCCTTTTTCGAGAAAACATCTGTCGTATCCGTTGAGTATGCTTAGTATACTCTTGATGCTTGGTCTTTCTTTCGGATCAGAGCGTGTACAAGCCATTCCTAATTTCACTAGCCTCACTAGTGCCTTGTGATTGTACTGCCCGTCCAATCTATGATCAGCCAACTCTTCGTATCTTCTCTTTCGTGTTTCAAAGTCTTTCACTCTCTTGATAAGTAATGGCTCAGGCCTGCTGAAGTCGACAGCCATTTGTCCACTAACCACCTCTAGCACGACCACACCAAAGCTGTAAACATCAGACATTGTTGTTGCTTTGCTGTTTATGATGTATTCAGGGGACATGTAACCAAACATTCCGTCATTACCACACATTTTTTGAGGAGCGACTTGTTGAACTTCCACGATTCTTGTCAAGAATTGAGCAAGGGCAAAGTTGCCAAGCCTGGGGTTGTTGTCTGCGTCGAGAAAGATTGATGAAGAGGTAATGTGTTTATGAATAACTTGTTCATCCCATTCAGGGGCGGACCCAGGATTCCAAACCTACCCGGGCTGGATGAAGCTACACTAGGAGCCATGGAGGAGCCTTCAAAAACTGAAGCTCTTATGCTCTAGTTAACCACAGGTCTTATGCTCTATGTTGGCAAGTGTGGAAAACTTATATAGTTGATTTGAGTGTATTGTTTCAACATCTTCTCGATGTGGGATAGTTCAATGTTTGAAATCAATGCTTCCAGGTTTTATTTACATGGCAAGTTCATCACCTACATTTGAATTGGACAATAGTAGTCTATCGGGTATTTCTCTGGCACATAATTGGCCTTCAATGCCATCATTTTCCCTACAACAAGGGACAGTATTGTGATAAGATTATTGCTATGGGCCTATGGCACATGCAGGGAAGGGTATACTGCAGCTCCAAGTGGTTCTCTGGGTCAGTCTTTACAAGTGGAAGTCTAGCTAATGATGACATATACTAGAGTGAAATGGTAACATGGCAAGGGAGCGAATATTTTCTTTCTCCATGTAATCAAGTAATAGACTCTGTTTCCTCCAATCTAGGTTTACATGTTTCAAAATGGACGACCAGGAGCAAGGTGGTTTAAGTTTTGAGCTGCCTTGAAATGGGGTATATCAATTAGGCGGCATGTGGAGGCTAAAAGGATGCCAAGGCCATTTTATTTTGATTTCTAAGCTTGGTCACCTTCTCAAGTTTCCTTATAACATCTTTCAAATGGTAGTTTATATCAACCAAAAGGCTGCACATCTTGCAAAGAAGGGCTCTTGTTTATATAGTTACAAGCTCAAGTAAAATGTTGGAGTATTATTCTCCAACTTTCTTTACAATGAAGCTGAATCCGGATATTGATTTTTTCCTTCATCTGTTATTCAAAGCTTACAGACATTAGCTTCGTCTCATACTCCGATTCACAGAAGCAATACTCAGAAATCAGAATCTGCGAAATCAGAATCTGCATTTACTGAATGATTATGCTCTATGTTGGCAAGTGTGGAAAACTTATATAGTTGATTTGAGTGTATTGTTTCAACATCTTCTCGATGTGGGATAGTTCAATGTTTGAAATTATGTTATGGAAATTGTAAAAACGCAGCAGCTAAGAATCGAACCTAAGCCAATCAGATCTTGTTCCAGCCCATAAACCAGCTGAGCTACACCAGGGCTGAGTTAATATAGGAGAATATATGTTAAGGGGACTACAAAAATTTCACCAGGGCTGGAGCCAACCCCAGCCACCCCCTGGGTCCGCCCCTGATCCCATTCCTCGTGGAGATAACAAATAGCGGAAGCAAGTGATTTGACAATGCTATATCGTTGATGCCATTGTAGGAATTGTCTTCTTTTATGATCCGGATGGAATAAAGAATGGCTTAATAGACTAGTTGCATTATTATGATCATATAAAGCAAGCATTTCTCCATTCTCAATGCACCATCCACGAAGTTGTACTAGGTTCCGGTGTCTCAGCTTGCCTAAATTCTCGAGTTTATACGAGAAACGTGAACGCACTCGAGGACATGGAGTCGTGCCTATAAATTGGTTTTATCACCTATTATAAATTGGTCGAGCTTTTCTATTAAGTTTCATTAACATAATATAACATCAACATTTTAAGTGAATTAGAAGCTAATAAACTATAAAATTTGCAACCTTCCCACTGTTTTTTGGTCCTCAGTTGGGAGCTGAGGCCTTGAATAATGTCCTTATACTTTTTCCTGGTTGCATGTTTAATTGTTCATCATACTTTTGCCTAGTTGCATGTTTTGTTGGACCTCCAACAAAATTTGGGGATTTTTGTGAGAGTCGGGGGACTGTTAACATAATAAGGATAAACACATCTATTACATATCCAGTCAATAGTCATATGAATAACCAGGTTTCCTAATAACATCAGTTTACCACTACCACATCGAAATAGTTTAGCACGACTAGCAATTTAAATCCCATACTAATTAGCTCCTCATTCATTATTATTAATCTTGGCCAGGTATTCAGCTTCAGCTTCCAAATTAGCCAGATAGGGCTTCACTACCTCCACCTACCGTTCCTTTTCATACGCATTTTCCTCCCTTTCATTAGCTGCTAGCACATCCTCCCTTTCTTCCTTCTCAGCTGCCATCTGATCACTAGCAATAGCATCCATCCCCCCCCCCTGCTTGAAATCAATCAATCCATTCTTACCATGGAGAAGCATGGTCTACAACAACAACAAACAAATTAAACCTAAATTAAACCTTTACTTACACCAAACTTAAACTAACAAAAGACAACAAAATTACATTAAACTTATTCATTGCTTCAACACTCTGCCTCTCACTTGGGTGAGTGAGAGTGAGAGTGCACTCACACTCTTCTTCCCCAATCAAGTTAACCAATTCCTTGACATCACAACCCATGGGTTGCCCAGATACCACTATCTTCTTCTTCATGTCCGCCATATGAATATACAAATAAACACTAAGATTAAAAAAAGCACTAAGGCTTACTAACCTGAAGCAGAGAGAGAGAGGTAGAAGACAGACTTCAACTAATTAAAAAAAAAGCCTGGCAAATATAGCACTAAGGCTCGTAAAATAAAGCAAGATTGCTTTACTACGAAAATAGAAATGCAAAAACATGTCCGAGAGAGAGAACATAAACATATGCAGAAGTAAGTTAACAGAACATAAGATTAATAACTATAGGAGTAAAAAGCATACATATACAGTAGAAAAATATAATATTCCACCAACAAAAGGCTTGAGCTTACAACTAACAAAATATTCACAAATGCACAACAAACAAGAAAACAGAGAAAACATAAACAGAAAGGAACCTGGAGAGAGAGAGAGACTTCAACTAACATACAGAGGAGATATGCACCTCTCGAATCACACACAAAAACTAATCAGTAACTTATGAAAACAAAAACAAAAACTCACATAGCAAAACACACACACACAAAACAAAAACACAAAAACACGCACAGAACAAAAACACACAGAGGAGTATCAAACACTCGTGATACTATATTTAGACTCAAAAAAGTCATCTAAGCAAAAATATTCACAAATGCACAACAAACAAGAAAACAGAGAAAACATAAACAGAAAGGAACCTGGAGAGAGAGAGAGAGAGAGAGAGAGAGAGAGAGAGAGGTAGAAGAGACTTCAACTAACATACAGAGGAGATATAATATAGTAGAAAAAATATAGCAAGCAGAGGAGAACCTGAAGAAGCAGAGAGACATAGATGTAGAAGATAGAGACACAACCTTAATTACAATAATGCACAACATAGAACATAAGATTAATAAACTATATTGCGTGGATGAATTCACAAATCATGCATGGGGAGGTGATTGAGGGTAAAGCATCAACTAACAAATAACCAAATCTATGTTGTCTTATCTTCTCCCCCAAAAACAATAAACAATATGTCCTGTTTCCCTCGTGATGAAGTATAAAAAATAACATACAATGCAGGAATTTAACATGTGGTTAAAAAAGCACAAAGATGTGTTTAACAACACATAACATAATATAGTAGAAAAAATATAGCAAGCAGAGGAGAACCTGAAAAGCAGAGAGAGAGAGGTAGAAGACAGAGACACAACCTTAATTGCAATAATGCAGAGAGAGAGGTAAAAAATGTAGCTGAGATTATACCCGAATACACAACCTGAAGCAGAGAGAGGGGTAAAATACTAAAATATATAGCTTTAGTACTAGAACCTTAATTGCAATAATGCAAGGATTCTGAGTTAGCCGGGCAATCGTGTCGTTCCGTTTATTTTAATATTTTCGTGTAATTATAGCTAAAATCGAAAATGATTCGAATTCATTTCATGTACTTATCTACTCAATCCGAACACGAAACAAAATATTTCGTGTCAACGCGAAAGTAAAAGAAATTTTCATGTACTTTTTGTTTACACGAAACAACCCGAAATAACACCAAATGATTATACCCGAATACACAAAATTTACACGAAATACTACTAAAATATGTAAAATGAGTGATTAAAAATACACGAAATACTAATGAATACATAAATAAAATACATATAATATATATATATATATATATGAGATATAAAAAAATAAAAATTATATATATAATATTTCGTGTACCCAAAATGAAAACATATATCCTACACAAATGTTTCGTATAATTTTGTATTTGTATACTTTTGTGTTTCGTACACCAAAAATAAGAATAAAAAACCGCATTTTTGTGTTACTTCGTGTCGTGGTTATATATGTGTCACGTGTCAAAAGGTCGCATGTTGATACACATAGTAGTAAAAATAAGTTTCACTATCATATACTATTTCGATCCCATAAAGGGCTTGTTTGGCACTAACTTAAAATAAGTTTTTATGGATTTATTTTCGAGTAAAAATTTTATATTTTGATAATTTTTTTATACAAGTATTTAATGTATGTTTGAGATATTATAAGTTGTAAAGAAAGTTAACATTTTCAGAAAAAAGTTAGTAATTTCAAACTTTACCTTAAAATAAGTTGATTTATATGTTCTGAAAAATAAGTTTCCCAAACACCCCCAAAGTATGATCCTCTAATTTTTTTCATGCATTTAATGTGTTCGGATCGGATATTTGTGAATTATACCTTTTAATTTTAAAATTTAAATAAAAATAAAAAATATATATTTTTATAGAAAATAAATTTTTTTAAAAATATTACCTTAATAATAAGTACCCAAAAAATGTTGGTTGAACAAAATGAAATGGTGGAAGTATATGTAATGTTGAAATGGAATCTTGACACGTCCGAACCATCATCCATATATTCTATATATTAAATATGAAAAAATTTAAATTCATATTAACCAAAGTAGGTCGAATTTATATAAACTGTCACGCTCAATTGGCCCGTTTCAAATCATCAAGTCAATTTGCTCAATGTACGTAGTGCTGGTCAACATTTAGTACTATTGATCTCTTACTAAAACATTTCAAGTAAAAGCTAAGATTTAGCTATACACGCGGCCATGTGAAGTTTCCTATGTACGATCATGTATTCATGTAACTCTGCCAGCCACCCACAATTCAGAGATTCGGAAACCGATAGGGGGACAGAGACTGTGAACAATATTACATGCAGAGAATAATAAAAGAAGCAGACTACAGAAATTATTACATGTAGAGTGGGCGGGCGGGCGGGCGGGCGGGCGGGAGGGGGGGCAAAGACTGTGAACAATATCACATGCAGGAAATAATAAAAGAACCCTGTGGAACATGCAGAAGCTGCAGTGGTAAACTAGGGCTATATATGGAAGAGAGAGAGATTTCTACCATCTATGAATATATGATTGTCTATCCTATTGTAGCAACGAATTCCTTGCTCTTCTACGCATGTAAATATTTGTACTTTGTAGTTATTTTCACCAACTACCCACAACTCTTCGTTTAACTTCCCAGACTCCCCACATTTACCACCATGCAGGTCCCTCCCTCCTCCAGTTAAAAATTACTAATATAAATTTATTACTGTATTTTTTTTACTTTATCATAACATGATCGTGATGCTAACGGAATCACTCCTTCGTCAACACATTAAAATATTAAACCGTAATTTTTTTTAATAATAAAATTCCTTTAATTGTATTTGGCACCAAATTTTGGTTCACCAAAATTTGGTCTCAATCCTAAAATTTTATTTCCATATTATTCTATTGGATTTTTAAAAAAAAAATTAAAATGAAAATCTGATTCCTAAAATTGTACATTCCCTATAATTTTGTATTGTTTTTCTAATTAAGTAAATAACGAAATTGAAATCCTAATAAAAACTTAATTATATGATAATAATTTAATTATATATAATTTTATATGAACGGTTCGATTTTCAATTTAGTTATAGGGATAAAACCTTGTTACCAAAATGTTCCATCGATTCAGTTCGATTTAGTAACCGAACCGAACCGAATGCACATCTCTATCTTTGACTTTACATTTCAATATTATACATGTAATATAATACTCCTTAAATTATGATTAAACTTTAATTAGAACCCATAATTACTCCTTAAATAAAAAAAAACTTTTACCATATTTTGAGTAAAATGCATCTCAAGGATTCGGTTATATTTTGTGTAGAAAACGAAACAAAATATTTCTTGTCAACACGGAAGTACACACTTTTCATTTACACGAAACAATCCAAAATAACACCAAATAATTATATCCGAATACACGAAATACTAGTAAAATATGTAAAATGAGTGATTAAAAATACACAAAATATTAATGAAAACATAAAATAAAATACTTATATATATTTTTTGTGTTACTTCGTGTCGTGGTTATGTGTCACGTGTCAAGAGGTCTAGTTTGGAGGCATGTTGATACACATAGTAGTAAAAATAAGTTTCACTGTCATATACGTTCCCATGAAATATGATCCTTTAACTTTTTCATGCATTCAATGTGTTCGGATCGGATATTTGTGAATTATATTTTTAATTTTTTTAAATTTAAATAAAAGTAAAAATTTTATATTTTTATAGAAAATAAAAAAAATTAAAATTTTATTTATAAGTACCAGAAAAAAGTTGGTTGAACAAAATGAAATGGTGGAAGTATATGTAATGCTGAATTGGAATCTTGACACGAATCATCATCCATATATTCTATATATGTACACAATCAAACAATATGTCACTTACACATACATGGGAATATGAGAGATACAGGGTCCGTTTGAGAAATCTTATTTTTTAGAAATATGACAAACTAAGATTCAGTTACAGAAATAAACTAAAAGAGTAATGAACAATGAAGAAGAACTCTGAAAAAACTCTCATTAAAATGTGATGAACATTACAGACGAAAGAAACAAAATGAAGAATGATGATAGTATAGACTGAGCATAACAGCTGTATATATACTACTACATTTTGTAAGAAACCTGTAACAAACTAAGTCAGCTCATTATAACAATATTATATTGATTATTGCTGACTATTAATACTACTAGATATAACAGCCCCCTCAAGTTGGAAGGCTGAAAGTAAGCAAAGACTTGCAACTTGGAACTCAGAGTTGTTAAGGTTGCAGCTCCAACAACCTTAGTAAACATATCAGTTGGTTGAGCAGTGGTTGAAACATGAGTAGGAACTAGAATGCCTTTGTCAAAGTTTTCACGCACCAAGTGACAATCAATCTCAATGTGCTTGTAACGTTCATGGTATACAGGATTAGCTGCTATATAAATGGCAGACTTTGAGTCACAGTAAAAAGGAATTGGCAGCTTGAGAGTAACCAAGAAATCTTTAAGAACTGCAATTAGCCACAACACCTCAAAGCAAGTATCTGCCATGGCTCGATATTCAGCTTCAGTTGAAGATCTAGAAACAGTATGCTGTTTCTTACATTTCCAGGAAACAAGAGAATCTCTAAGCAATACACAGTAGCCAGTCAAAGAGTGTCGAGTAATAGGATCACCCCCCAGTCCGAGTCATAGAAGGCACGAAGATTGAGAGAGGAGGATGCAGAAATAAACAATCCTTTTCCTGGAGACTGTTTAATATATCGCAGAGCCTTAAAAATAGTTGCAAATGATCCACCCTAGGAGAATTCATGAACTGGGATAAGATATGAACCGTATAAGCGATAGATCAGGATGTGTTATAGTTAAGTAAATCAAACGACCAATCAATTGTCTATAGGTGGATGCATCAGCAAGAGATAACAAAGGGAAAGTATTGGCAAGCAAGTGATGATTTTGCTCAAGTGGGATGA
Source organism: Kitagawia praeruptora (assembly GCA_037693485.1). NCBI lineage: Eukaryota > Viridiplantae > Streptophyta > Magnoliopsida > Apiales > Apiaceae > Kitagawia > Kitagawia praeruptora. The sequence continues at coordinate 16,133,971 of CM075347.1, forward strand.
CAAAAGGCTTTCCTGCAGTCAAACCAGTATCACGAAGCAAGTCTAAAGCATATTTCCTTTTATTTAAGTAGAAACCTTGAGCTGAACGAGCCACTTCTATGCCAAGAAAAAGTTTAACAGGGCCAAGGTCCTTGATTTTAAATTGAGTATTGAGATATACCTTCACATCTCGAATAAGAGATTCACATGATCCATTAAATAATATGTCATCAACATACACTAGAACAGCCATAAAATGTCCATTGGATTGAAGAGTGAAGAGACTTATCACTTTGAGATTGTGAAAAGCCATACTGTTTTAGAGCAGCAGAGAATTTAACAAACCATCAACGAGGAGCTTGCTTGAGCCCATATAAAGACTTGCACAGTTTACACACATAATCTTGAGGATTAGCAGGACAAGAATCAGATAGAAAGGAATAACCTGGAGGCAAGTTCATGTAAACAGTCTCTTGAAGATCACCATTGAGGAATGCATTGTTGACATCAAGCTGATAGACATTCCAATGTTTAGCAGTAGCTATAGTCAAAAATAGTCGAACTGTAACCATCTTAGCTACTTGAAAGGCAGGGTGTATTAACTTGTAACACTATAACTAATGTAACTCAATTAAACGAAAAGATACTTAACCAGAAGACAATCAAGAACAAGAAGTCACAAGGAATCAACACTAAATGAAGACAAGGTAATTGATACAATTGAACATGTTAACTATGATCAAGCCAAGAAGAAATCATTGAGAGAAGTTCAAGTCAAAGTTGTTCAGGCCTCAGTGATTTGAGAATTCGAGAATCAAGATCATAACTATCAGTATCAACAAGACCAATTGATTTCAAGTGAACAAGAAGGAAAGCAAATATTGGAAAGCCAAGTTACTAAGTGAATATGGTAATTTATTCAAGAAGCAGAAACACTATCAAGACTAGTCACTTATGAACCAGACCAGTGCATCAAGTGTCAGGACATTGATAGCAAGTTTATGTCAGTAATAAAGATCCATGTTCAAGAGCTTGTAGAAGAACAAAGAAGATATGAAGATATCACAAGCTCAAGATGTGCATTGAAGTTTCAAGTTGAAGACCAGAATATTTTCTAAGTAAGAAATGTTCTAGATGGCTAAGTCGAAATTCCCAAGTAGAAGTTCTACTTAGAATTTCGAGATGGCTAAGTAGAAATTCTCAAGTAGAAGTTCTACTTAGAGTGCAGCTTCAACATGACACATGGCATCTTCTGATTGGCAGATTTCCAAGCTTTCAAGATAAGGCAAGATTTATGTGGACATCATTGGGCCACGTACATCTTAGTCTTTGAAGACTACAGGTCATAGATTACATGTAGTATAAATAGAAGCACTTGTGTAATGTTTTAGTTAGTGAGCATATTGAGAAAAACACAAGAAAAAGAGAGAGAGTATTCACAGAGCTTAGAATCATTCACTTCTCTCTCAACTTCTGTTATACTTTGTAATGAATGTTGTAGCAACCTTTTCAAGTTATATATAAAAGAAATATATTCCTTGAATCTGTGTGTTCATTTATTGCATCGTATTTATTGCTACTCATAATCGAAAAGTTGTATTCACCCCCCCTCTACAACACATTTGGACCTAACAATTGGTATCAGAGCGGATGTTTAACATACAAAACATAGATCCTTGTGTTTAGTAGAAGAATCGTGAGTTTTCATTTTCTAGATCTACTTTTCTAAATTTCTAGAAAAGTAAGCTTTAATTCGTTTCCAGTGAAAACTCATCCAGAAAAATTATTTAAATACTCCAGGTGTGATTATTTGGCTTGGGTGTATTTTAATTAATTTTTGTGAATTAATCTGGGTTCATTAATATTTGGTGTTCTTGAGTGTTCATCATCTGTTCTTGTCAAAGAATATAACCCAGCAACTTTTCAATTTCCTTTTCAAAGAAATTATAGTCAAAAAGGTGTTTTTGGTACTTTTGATTTGATTATTATTTCTTAGCCGAAAGCAAAAGAAAGTGTACTCAGTGCTTAGCAGGTGGGTTAGTCACTTTCGGCGTGTAAAGCAATCAAAAGTCAAAAAGGTGTTTTAGTGGTGATATTGTTTATTCAATATTAAAGTAATCTGCAGAAGAAAATTATTCTAAGGACAAAAGTTCTACATAGAATTTCTACTTGAGATTTTCTACATAGAATTTCGACTTGGACAATTTCTACTTGGTGAATTTCGACTTGGACAATTTCTACTTAAGAGAAATTTCGACTTGAGCAAAAATTTCTACTTAGAGAAATTTCGACTTGGCAGAAGTTCTACATAGATATTCTACATAGCCTAGTCTTGGGTACTTGGAAATTTTTAGTGACAAGATTTGAAATGGCTCCTAAAAATTCTTTCAAGATCCCAATGTTCAACCGAGATCACTATGAAGAATGGGTTTTCAGAATGAGACTCTACTTAGAGAGTATTAACCCTGAGTATCTGGAAGTCCTTGAAAAGGGTAAATTCGTTCCAATGAAAGCTATTCCTGAGCGTACGGAAGGAGAGGAGGTTATACCTGCTCGGTCTGAGCCCAAAAAGGCAGCGGACTTTACGGATGCTGACAAGGAGCAAATAGCTTATGATACTGCAGTAAGACAAACCTTGATGGAATCTCTTGATCATGAAATGTTCAACATAGTCAAAGGTTTGAATACAGCAAAGAAGATTTGGGACAAGATAGAAGTTGTCATGGAAGGATCTGCAGAGGTTAGAAGTAACAAGACACTTATACTCAAGATGGAGTATGACACCTTTAGAATACGAAAAAGAGAGAGCATAACAGATGTCTATCTACGATTCAGTCAGTTGGTATTGGATTTGAATCTGAGAGGTGTAACTCTCCCCATGGTTGAAACCAATACGAGATATCTGAGGAACCAGCCAAAGAGCATTGAACATAGAGTCTACGCAATCAGAGAAACCAGAGATTTGCATACAACTTCTCTGGAGGAATATTATGGAATTCTAAAGACCTATGAGCTGGAAACACTTCAAGATCAAGCATGGGACATTGATTCAAGAGGAAAAGAAACAGCATCAGGATTAGTTGCTGATGAGGAAGAGTCTAAGAAGGCAATGGTTGCAGCAAAGCCTAAATCATCACCTGCACCACATCAAGTTGATAATGATGACGAGTGCGCATCCAACAGTGATGATGACTACTTCACCCAAGAAGAGCTGGACAACATGGACGATAGTGTCGTGGCATACATGGCAAGGAAGTTCAGCAACATGAGATTCAGAAAGAGCAACCGACCACAGAGAAATTCTTCATCTTATTATCGGGCTGCTAAGGGTGGAGGTAGTTCGTCAGGCTACCAAGGTAAAGGCAAGAGTACCAGCTACAAATCTCCTTTGGATTTCAAAATGAAGTTCAAATGCTATAACTGTGGAGAACCTGGACACTTTGCCTCGGACTGCAAAAAGGCTAAACAGACTTATCCAAAAGAGACATTTGAAGCCCTCAAAAGCAAGTATGAATCGCTGATGAAAGAAAAACATGGTAAAAGAGCTTTAGTAGTAACAGAAGGAAGAGCTTGGGATGATTCAGATGAGGAAGAGGTTACTCATGTAGCAAACTTTGCGCTCATGGCTGAGACATCAGAGGAACCAGAGGTACCAGTTCTAACCCTTAAAGTAGAAATGTCTATTGATGATTATAAGGAACAGAACGGGGCTCTTAGCGAAGAGATCTACATGTTGTGCAAAAGCCTAGACACTTCTCAAAAGGAACAGAAAACACTTGTCGCCAAAAGCAGAATGCTTGAGGCAAAAGTGGAAGAGTTAGAGGCTGCTTGCACTGTAGATACTTCTCTAAGAGATTTTATTAAATCTTTGGAACACAAGCTCGTCCTTAAGGCAGAAATAGAATCATGTTTAAGGAACAAACTAGCTGAGTTAGAAACTAAATGTGAAGCTTACAAACTAGCTGCTAGTAAAGTGTATGTAGATAATGACGTATTTAAGAAGATAACTGGAGTAGGTGTAGGACTTGATTATTCTGATCTTTCTAAGAAAGAAGGCAAGAGACATATCGATCCTAGCTCCAGTGACCTTAAAAAGGAAACACCTAGCATTTTTAAATCTTCTGTCAAACCCATCTACAAACATCTTGTTCCTAGAATAGAAGAAGAAGAGACTGAATTGATAGCTAGATATGAGATTGAGATGGAAGATCGTCAGAACGCACAACCTATAACTCCTATTAAACAAGTTAAAATCAATTTCCCTAGTGATGAATCTAGACTAGGAATAGGAGCTAAGGCTGTTAAACAACAAGGGAAGAAAGGCATAAAAGAGGTTAAGGCTGAACGAATAAAGAGAGCATGTTATCACTGTAAATCTACTGAACATCTTTCTTATGCATGCACTGCTACACATGCCATGCCTACCACACACACTATGAATAATCTGCATCAGAATCATGCACAGTGTGGTCAACCTAATTGTATGCCATGCACTTTTAACGTCATGCAAACTTTTGTGAATTTAATGAATGCATCTAGCCAGTCATGCTCAAATACTGCTGCTAGTTCAAACAACAAAAAGAAGTTTGGGAGAGCCAAGACTGTCAGTCCTCCTAAAGTTAGGAGTGACAAACCTTCTCCTAGGACTGATAAATATGTCAAGTCTGAGAAAAGAAAGGAGGAAGTCGAAAGCTCTAGTTATGTTAAGAAAAGTGCATCTCCTGTTGTTAAATCTGTTGATTCTAAATCTTATCGAAAAGCCGGGCCCAATCAAAGTTGGGTTCCGAAGAAAGTCTAATCAATCTGTTATTGCAGGGCATTAAGCAAAAGAGAAATAAAGTTATATGGGTGCTAGACAGTGGAGCATCGAGGCATATGACTGGAGACAAGTCCCTGCTTACAGAGTTGGTTATGAAAGCTGGCCCTTATGTTACCTTTGGAGATGACAGCAGAGGTGTGACAAAGGGATATGGCAAACTGAAAACTGGCAATGTCATCATTGAAGATATTTCCTATGTTGAGGGATTAAAGCATAATTTGTTGAGTATCAGTCAATTCTGTGACAAAGGTTATGAAATTGTATTCAACAAGAAAGGTGTATCAATCACTCACATCAAGGAAGGTTCACTGGCTTTGAGAGGAGTTCGAAAGGCAGATCTTTTTGTTGCAGACATGGATTCAGCAAATCAGAATCAAGTTACCTGTTTCTACAGCAAAGCTTCGGATGATGAAAGCTGGTTATGGCACAAAAAGTTATCTCACTTAAACTTCAAAACGATGAATGCTCTCGCGAGGCGAGAATTGGTGAGAGATCTACCTCAAATGGAGTTCGCTCCGAAAGGACTCTGTGAAGCCTGTGAAATGGGAAAGTCAAAACGAGCATCGCATAAAAGCAAAGAAATTTCTAGTATCACTGAGCCTCTGCAACTTCTTCATATGGATTTGTTTGGCCCAGTGAATGTCCTATCTTTGTCTAGGAAAAGATATGCATTGGTAATCGTGGATGACTTCTCCAAGTATACATGGGTATTGTTCGCAATGACGAAAGACGAAGTACCTTTCTTAATCATTGATCACATCACTCAAATTGAGAATGTTTCAACACTTACTGTGAAGACGATTAGATCAGACAATGGCACTGAATTCAAAAATGCAGTGCTAAATGACTTCTGTGTATCTAAAGGAATACGTCGTCAGTACTCAGCCCCGAGAACTCCACAACAAAATGGAGTGGTTGAAAGGAAGAATAGAACATTGGTTGAAGCAGCAAGAACTTTGTTGTGTGATTCGAAACTTCCTCTGTACTTCTGGGCAGAAGCAGTGAGTACCGTGTGTTACACTCAAAATCGATCCTTGATCATAAAAGATAAAGAAAAGACACCATGTGAGCTAATGAATGGCAGAAGACCAACAATCAAATATTTTCATGTATTCGGAGCAAAATGCTATGTACTTATAGATGATGAAAATCTAGGTAAGTTTGCAGCAAAAGCTCGTGAAGGAATATTTGTTGGTTACTCCACAGATGTGGTAGCAGCTTATAGGGTGTTCTTAGTAAATGATCGAAAAGTGACTGAAAGCTACAACGTCAGATTCGACGATACCAAACTCTCATCAATCTCAAGAGATTCTAGTGAACCTGAGTCCCTAAAATTTCAGAATCTGGACTTAGAAGATCTTGAAGATGAACCTGAGTTGGTTGTCCCATTAAATGTTCCAAGTGTACGTGAAGAACCTGAGTCTAGTGAACAAGCTAATTCTACAAGATCAGGAGAGACTTCTTCAGTACGAACCGGCAACAACTCAGGGGGAGTAAATAGCAGCTCAAGGACTACTGTTCAAGGCTCGAATCGAGTTGACTCTAGTTCTGTAGGAGCTGGCACTAACTCAGGGGGAGTTAGTGAAAGTATTCAAAGTAGTCAGCACCACAATTCAGAAAGTCATGCTGAATCATCAAGACAATTTCCAAGAGAACGAGTATGGAATAGAGACCATCCGTTTGAATTGATTATTGGTGATCCAGATGCTGGTGTGTCTACTAGAAGAAATACAAGAGCTGACCTAGCTAATATTTGCTTATTTTCTGGGTTCTTATCCAAGCTTGAACCTAAAGAAATAGAAGAAGCTCTTGGTGATGCTGATTGGGTGATTGCAATGCAAGAGGAACTCAATCAGTTTGAAAGGCAGAAAGTTTGGAAGCTGGTACCCCGACCAAAGAACAAATCAGTAATTGGAGCAAGGTGGGTATTCAGAAATAAAATGGATGAAAACGGACTTGTAACACGAAACAAGGCTCGTTTGGTTGCAAAAGGTTATTCTCAGCGAGAAGGAATTGATTATGATGAGACCTATGCACCAGTTGCAAGACTTGAGGCAGTCAGGATGTTTTTGGCATTTGCAGCACATAAGAACTTCAAGGTTTTCCAGATGGATGTGAAAAGTGCCTTCCTGAACGGAGAGTTAGAAGAAGAAGTGTATCTGGAACAGCCGCCTGGCTTCATTGATCCAGAACTTGTAGATTTTGTGTATCTTCTCTTCAAATCTGTCTATGGCCTCAGGCAATCCCCAAGATGTTGGTATGAAACCCTATCTGTATTCTTAATTGAAAGTGGTTTTATTAGGGGAGTAATTGACAAAACATTGTTCTATAAGAATGTGAAGAATGATCTAATACTTGTTCAAGTATATGTGGACGATATTATCTTTGGGTCATCGAATGAGCGCTTGTGCGAGAAATTTGCTAAGCTAATGCAAGACAAATACGAGATGAGCATGATGGGAGAGCTGTCCTTCTTCCTTGGATTACAGATCAGTCAGAGAAAAGATGGTATCTTTATCTGTCAATCCAAGTACGTCAGAGATTTACTCAAGAAGTATAATCTAGAAGATGCATCAGCAGCCAAGACTCCCATGGCAACAGCCACGAAGCTTGATGAAGACAAATCAGGTAAATCAGTTGACATCACAAGCTATCGAGGTATGATTGGCTCACTTCTCTATTTAACTGCAAGTAGACCCGATATAATGTTCGCGACTTGTTTATGTGCAAGGTTCCAAGCGGATCCTAGAGAATCACATCTCATAGCCGTCAAAAGAATTTTTAGGTATCTCAAGGGCACACCAAATCTAGGAATTTGGTACCCAAGAGATACAGGTTTTAATCTAATTGGCTATACGGATTCAGATTATGCAGGTTGTAGGATTGATAGGAAAAGCACATCTGGTGCTTGTCAATTTCTTGGCAGAAGATTGGTGTCCTGGCAAAGTAAAAAGCAACATACAGTATCTACTTCTACTGCTGAAGCTGAGTACATTGCTGCTGGAAGCTGTGTAGCTCAAATACTGTGGATGAGGAACCAATTGAAGGATTATGGCATGGAGCACAAGAAAATTCCAATTATGTGTGACAACACAAGTGCCATTGCCATAACCAACAATCCTGTAGATCACTCAAGAACCAAGCACATTGACATCAGGTATCACTTCATAAGAGAACATGTCGAGGAGGGGACTGTGGAGCTACATTTTGTGCCCACAATGCAACAAATTGCAGATATATTCACCAAACCTCTTGATGAAGTAACATTCAATAGGTTAGTTGGTGAATTGGGAATGCTTAACACAAGTTAGTAAAGCCTTCTCTCTGTAAAATCCATGGTTATGTTGGTATATGCAGGCTATTTAATCATTATGTGTTTAGACTTTAAAATGCCTAATTAATGATTATTATAGGATGCATATAGTGTGATTTTGCATGAATTCAGTGTGTTTTAAGTGTCTTTTATAGCACAAATCTGTGAATTTATGCTTATTAGATTGCATGATCATAGGGGGAGTTAAATTCATAATATTCTAAATATTGCATGATTTTTAGATGAATTTACCTGTGTTTTTCATGTAATTAGAGGCCTTAGAATTGTCAAGGAATGTTTTAATTATGTCATATATTAAAATCCTTGAATTGATATTTATATTAATTTGACAAAATTAATTGTTGAGTTTTTCAAAGAAAAATTGTCAAATTATTCTAAGTATCTTCAAAATTTCGAGTTAGTTACTATCTCGAAACTCATCTTGAAATTCTAGTTGAATTTCGATTTGAGCTTTCTGAGGGAAGTTTTGAAAATTCTAAGTCTGGGAAGAATTTCGAGTTAGACTCTATCTCGAAATTCAACTCGAAATTCGACTTAAAGTTCGACTTAGAGTTACCAGTGTGCCTAGTTCTTCAAAATATTCGAGATACAGCCTATCTCGAACTCTATCTCGAAATTCAGATGAGAGTTCCATTTTTGGGGATATTTTGAATAGAATTGAGAATAACTTCGAGTTAACCTCTATCTCGAAGTTCAACTCGAAGTTCGACTTAGAGCTCAACTCGAAGTTCGACTTAGACTTTAACTTAGAGTCTATCTGAGAATTCTCAATTAATTAAGGGGATTTTTCGAGTTGACTCCTAACTCGAAGTCTATCTCGAATTTCTACTTGATTTTCGAGATAGGTTTCCCTAGTAAGATGATTGGTGTGTGCTGTTTACATAGTCTAATTGATAAATGGTTCAAGTTTTTCGAGTTACAGCTATCTCGAACTCTATCTCGAAGTTCGACTTAAAAAAGTTCGAGATAGACTTCGAGATAAAACTTCGAGATAGAGTTCCCCTGTATATACTTAGTGTTTTTCACATTTTTTATCAGGGGCATTTCTGTCATTGCACATTCATGTCTATATAAACATCTTTAACTCGATGATTTCATTTCACTTTTACCTAATTGAGTTTTACAGCCGCACCATATATACAGGCGATTTCATACATTCAATCACTTGTTCGTGATTTTTGTGACAAATCTCTTACGGACAACGAATTAATGCCCGATTTTTGACTGATATCTTCTGTGTGTCATCATTTATCACTGTTTTGTGTGTTTGTGTAACGAATCATTTCTCTTGAAGATATATACACACGTATATACACACACAATTTCTCAAATCTGTTCCAAAACGATTTTACACACGCACACTTCACTGTTAAAGCAGATTTAACCACTGGTTTGAGATTTGTCTTCCATTAATTGTTGATTGGAGCCCGTAGTTTAATTTTTCACAAAGGAACTTTTGTGTTCTTGATAAATTAAAAGGGTTATCACGGTTAATTGGTAAATTAATTGTTTTTTTTTTTTCAGAAATTAAAATTAAAATTTCACATCTTTTTAAAGAAAAACTTTTAATTAAAATGGCTCACCAATTTTCACTTGCCAAAAACAATTTTTATAATATTTCTACGGAAATTGGTGATCAACTCCCGCGCTTTAAGTCTTGGATACGATTTTTAAATTTGTATTCCAAAGCTAGCGATGCTTTTTCTGCTAAACCTACACTAGTGCATGATGCCTTACAGCAATTATGGACTAGTGCGGTTTCTTTTGGGAGCAAATCAACCCCCTTTGGTTTCAGGTTTACCTTAGCGGGTCAGGAATATGTGGTGACTGAACAAATTGTCAACAAGGTTCTTGGATTCCCTGTTAAAGATGCTTATGATCCAGAACCTACAGCTGCAGATCGCCTCAAATTCTTTGAAGAAATAGGGTGTTATCCTCCGACTGGCCGGATCACTGGAAACATCCAAAAACAATTTCTTCATGTGGAATGGAATTACTTTTTCGAGGCCATAACAAGATGTTTTCGGGCACGAGAAAGCGATTACCATCAAATTTCCATTCCCATGCAAAACCTAGGAATTGCCCTAGCAAGAGAGCTGGATATAAATTATGGACGAATAGTTCTCTCTGAGATAGTGGCCGTGATGGGATCTCCTGCAAGTAGAGACCTCAACAACACAGATGTTGTCTGCTGGTTTCCTCGGTTCCTACAGATGCTGATTAATCATTTAGTACCGAAGGATGCTCTTGCTGTTAGACGGAGTTTTGCCAGTGGTCCATCATCTGCACCGCTAGGGATGGGCACTAAGTCACTTTCAACAGTTGAAAATCAGGATAAACATCATGGAAAACCGATGTCTGTTCCTGATACCTTACAAAAGTGGCTTACATATGATGAGGGGGTTACCACTTTGATGGAATTCTCGCAAGCTTCATCACATGCTCAGAATCGGTCTGCTCATGCTGAGGCATTTGAAGCGATTCCTGATGAACAAAGCGGAGACGAACAAGGTAATGAATCAGGTAATCTCTCTCGACACTCTACTCATTCCTCTCCCTATGTTTCTGATTCCCAGACCCAAGAGACTGCTAGCCCGCAGGATCTATCCCAGGGTGAGAGCTATATTTCTAATTCTATATCATCCCAGTCACCGGAATCCAAACAGCCAGCACATATAGATGTAGGAAATGATGATGAGAGTGAACCCGAAGAGCAGCAACTTATTCGCAAGAAAGCCAAAATTTCCCATGCTGCTACTTCTAAATCTCAGTCAAACCCTAGAGTGTCACACACAACCACTCCACCTCACGAGAGTGGTTCACCTCTTGAACAATCTGCACATAGGGATTTTGATTTTGATGATGATTTTGTACCTCTTAAAGATACTGTTGCTTCAAGAGGACATGAAGCTTTAAAAACTTCAGCCGTACCTTCACCGGTACGTACTGATGCTACAAAGAGGATCGGTTCTGATGTTGTACAAGAACACTTTGTAGCCTCTCAGCCTGAGATTCCAACTCAGGAACAAACAGTATTTGATCCCATAACTGCAAATTATATTTCTTATCAAGTTTCTGCAGGTACTTCTTCATATTTTGGATCAATTATTGAAGACATACACGAGCGTGAGACAGGGAGTGTGTGTGAGAGGTTAGGGAGAGAGGGACCTTCATTTTTAAGGCCCGAATCCGAGCGCCAAATACCAACAGAACGAGTATTAGAGCGAGGTCACCTAAACCAAACACCGTCCCTTAATTCTGAAAATCTTGAATCTCGTTTGTCTTTTATGGAAAATCAAATGAAGGAGTTTGGGCAGTCAATGGGGCAGTTAGGGATGAATGTTGGAAATAATCAAAGGGCACTTGACGACTACGCAACACGAATGGCACTTCAAGCTTCAGCTTTTACTGTTTTGAAAAATCAGGTAAATGACATGGGCCATGCTGCTGGTGTCTTGGGAAACACCCTGAATGACAGGATGGGAGCAATGGAGTTTACAATGGATACTCTGGCTGTGGAGATAAGCAGAGTTATGTACGCAATCAGAAGTTTTGTGCCCCCGGAATGTTTCGCGCCGCAACAACCTCCCCCCGATGCTGGTACAGGTGGTGCTAGTGGAGCAGGAGCCTATGGTTCCGGGTTTGAAGATTTTGATGTAGCTGGTGGATCTGGAGACCAGGGTGGAGTTCAGGATAACTCACCTAAGGGGGAGAATATAAAGGAGACGAGACAGCAGGGAGTTCAAATCGAAGAAATTCAAGAACATGCTGATCTTGTAAAAGAAATGGAAGTTGAGCCGTCCATTGATGAAGAGGCTCTAAGAAGGAAAAAGGGTAAGGCAATAGCGATTGAGCCAGATGAGCCATTCGTTGATCTGAGTTATCAAGAAAAAGTACAGGAGGTACTTGACTCAGATTCCGATATGGAAGACGCACCGTTGAAACATGCTATAAAGAGATCATTGAAGGATCAGGGTGGAGGTGCTGGAATGTCTTTCGGATTGCCTGAAGAAATTACTGTCGATGAGGAAACCCTTGAAGCTCAACAGTTAGCCTTGGATCAAGCTGAGTTATTTAAAATGAAGCAGATGCAAGGTCGTGCTGCGTTTCAGGAAAAGAAAGCGGAGCTACAAGGAAAGCAGTACGATTATGAGCTTGCAAGGCTAGCTGATCCTCAAATCGATCTGGACAATAGAAGAATAGGGAAGAAGTGGGATGACGCAAGAAAGATTTTGATGGGACCATGTTCAAAAGGAGAGCATAACAAGGAAGCAGATGATCTGTTCTACCAACTAAATTTGCAGAATCCAATGGCGGCTGACTACATAAATGCTTTAAAGAGATTAATTTCTAAAGTCAGGGTTGGATATAATTCAACGCAAAAGGAGTGGCAGGTTATTTTGTCTTTCACAGAAGGAGTCCCGATGTCTTTCATGTATGTGGATGATCAATTCATGACGAGAAGATCTGCATCAGAGTTGTTCTTGCTAGCAACAAAAATTCAATACTCTCATTCTGAGAATCTAAGCATTCTGTATAGGGATCAGTTAATGCGGCTAGCAGAGGACAAGGGTCCAGAATTCTCAGCATATCCAAATGTTGTCCGGATGGTGGTTGACAGTAAGTTGAAGAGGGTGAGCCTGGAGGAAAAGGAATTAATGGAACTTTCAGTGGAATCTCTTAAGGCCGTCTGTAGGCAAATGATGGGTAAGGGATTCGCTTCTGTGCTTAAAGATAATTCAGTGAAGACCATTGAAAGTGTCATACTAAAGAAGAGCAATGAGGTGTGGAAGTGTGATGTCATTGCTCCGAACCCTCTTGATAATGTGAAGATTGAACCAGAGCTGATAGAGAGGAATTGGAATATCCTTCAAGCAATGAAGAACGTTGATGAAGCTCTGAATCTTCCTACTGGAGAACTGGAACAAGGAGAGATAAGGGAGGCAGTTGGTGTTCCAGGAAGAGACAGCGTATACTGGATACATTCTTTTGCTGATAATGCAGCTGATGCCTTAGTATTCATAGATGCAGACCAGAAGCAAACACTCTTGCATATGAGTAGAGACTGGCTGAAGCAGACTCAAGATGCTGCATTTCTAGAGAAAGTGTTATATGTGTTCAAATGGGAAGATGTGGAAGTTAAGTATGTGACAGAAAAGCAGAGACTCGTGAGTTACCTATCTGATGTAGTAGTGGAAATGAAGCGATTGGAGCGAGATGCGGCTAGTGTCCACAATACTAACCGTGTCATAGGCTATCCCAAAATGATCTACTGTCAGTTTAAATCTGATAAAACTCATAGGAAACCTCGGCTTATCATGAAGAAATTTGAGGAAATTCCAGAGATCAGAACTACTCAGGAAGTGGACAAACTCAGAAGGCTTTTCAAACATCCTTACCCAGAACCCAGGAACCCTCTAGAGATGGAAGCAGTAAGTTTGTTGAATAATAGGTGGACGCAACTTCGTGATCCAGCATATAAGAAACAAAAGCAGCAGGAGGAGAAGCGCAGAAGGCAGAAAGAAGAAAAAGATCAAGCTGCTGAAGCTAGGAAAAGGAAACGGAATTAGGGTTAAAGGTCAGAGTGGTGTGAACTTGAAGTTGGAAAAACTTCATGTCTTTCGGTTGCTTTAACTCACTTGAGGAAAATTCATCTTAGAATGAATCCAATAAGGTGATATAAGTTTGACTAAAAGATATGAAATAATCCAGGTGATAGGAATCATTCAAATGATCTTTAATTCGAGGTTCGAATTCTGTTTCTAGTTTAAGTTCTTTGTATTGTTTTCATGTACTTGTAATTGTATATTTTTCAAGACTGTAATGTTAATTATCTTTTCTCGTCTCATTGTTTAGTTGAGTTATCCTTCATTAATTTGAATGTCATTGTTAGACAATCAAATTGGGGGAGATTGAAAGGCAGGGTGTATTAACTTGTAACACTATAACTAATGTAACTCAATTAAACGAAAAGATACTTAACCAGAAGACAATCAAGAACAAGAAGTCACAAGGAATCAACACTAAATGAAGACAAGGTAATTGATACAATTGAACATGTTAACTATGATCAAGCCAAGAAGAAATCATTGAGAGAAGTTCAAGTCAAAGTTGTTCAGGCCTCAGTGATTTGAGAATTCGAGAATCAAGATCATAACTATCAGTATCAACAAGACCAATTGATTTCAAGTGAACAAGAAGGAAAGCAAATATTGGAAAGCCAAGTTACTAAGTGAATATGGTAATTTATTCAAGAAGCAGAAACACTATCAAGACTAGTCACTTATGAACCAGACCAGTGCATCAAGTGTCAGGACATTGATAGCAAGTTTATGTCAGTAATAAAGATCCATGTTCAAGAGCTTGTAGAAGAACAAAGAAGATATGAAGATATCACAAGCTCAAGATGTGCATTGAAGTTTCAAGTTGAAGACCAGAATATTTTCTAAGTAAGAAATGTTCTAGATGGCTAAGTCGAAATTCCCAAGTAGAAGTTCTACTTAGAATTTCGAGATGGCTAAGTAGAAATTCTCAAGTAGAAGTTCTACTTAGAGTGCAGCTTCAACATGACACATGGCATCTTCTGATTGGCAGATTTCCAAGCTTTCAAGATAAGGCAAGATTTATGTGGACATCATTGGGCCACGTACATCTTAGTCTTTGAAGACTACAGGTCATAGATTACATGTAGTATAAATAGAAGCACTTGTGTAATGTTTTAGTTAGTGAGCATATTGAGAAAAACACAAGAAAAAGAGAGAGAGTATTCACAGAGCTTAGAATCATTCACTTCTCTCTCAACTTCTGTTATACTTTGTAATGAATGTTGTAGCAACCTTTTCAAGTTATATATAAAAGAAATATATTCCTTGAATCTGTGTGTTCATTTATTGCATCGTATTTATTGCTACTCATAATCGAAAAGTTGTATTCACCCCCCCTCTACAACACATTTGGACCTAACACTACTGGAGCATATATGTCATAATAATCAACATCCAATGTTTGAGTGAAACCACGAGCAACAAGTCTAGCTTTATAGCGTTCCACAGTACCATCAGAATGATATTTCACCTTAAACAACCACATGCAATCAACTATGTGCTGGTTTGCAGGTCTTAAGACCAGATCCCATGTATGATTTTCCTCCAAAGCCACAATTTCATCTTTCATAGCTTTAAACCATTTAGGATGAGAAGCAGCTTGGTGAAAAGTGTAAGGGATAGGAATTTGAGAAACAGCAGTAAGGTATGCACAATATGTAGGTGTAAATTTCTGATAAGAAATATGTTTTTGAATAGGATAACAAGGAGTACTTATACCTGTTAATATTTCGTTTTTGTGTGATAAAAAAGGTCATTTTTCAGATTTATGATATTTTGGACATTGTTTTTATTAAAATTGAGATAGAAATAACACCAAATGATTATACCCGAATACACGAAAATTTTCCATAACTTATTTTTAATTTTTTTTTATATAAAAATTTAATGTTATGTTTAAATTTTTATACAATAAAAGAAAATTTTTAAAATAAATTGTGAAACTATCATTAAAATATACCTTAAAATACGTGTCTGACATTCCATAAAATGTGTGCCCGACTTTAGAATCTAATCGGTTCTGTTTCAACAACTATTTTTGAGTTACAGTATATAAAATGGTTAAAGGGTACTTTAGTCAAATAAAAAGAAGGATTTGTCTACTGTGTGTTCAAGGGCACATGTTAAGAATCCGCGTTTGATGAGTTGTCAAATTTTAATTGGTGAATATTTATGTGAATGCTGGGGGCCCATCATTATTAATGAAATCTCCACCAATCAAAATTTGACAACTAAGCTAGCACGAATTCTTAGCATGTGCGCTTGGCCACACACTAGAAAAATCGTAAAAAGAAAAGGGTGTGCATAAATAAATTTAGGGTGTGTAAAAATCAGAACCCTCTATCTATGTGGAATATAGGTAGAACACTTTAGAGATTATGTAAAGGAAAAATGCTAGGGAACCAAACAAAAGTTCCAAAAAAGTGTCTTCTTATAATTGGTTGATTAAATAACTAATGTGATGGATCCCGCGTACATTCATATGAATCACCCAATTAAAACTTTTCATTTTGCCAAGGCACACATGCCACATCATTTTGAGAACATTTTTTGAGAGTTTTTTTGGTCCCCTAGCTTATTCATTCTAACCATAAACCCCTTAATAAAAAAAGGGTCCGGTTAACAACAACCCTTAGGGATATGTTTAAGGATTAATTTTTGTCATGTGGTGTATTTTTATTGGATGATTTATGTGAATGCATGGGGGCACATACTTTTTTGCAAGTGGGGCACAACCTTGAGCCAATTAAAAACTACCACATAACACCGTAACCATAGCCCTAAGGGATGTGGTTAACATTTTCCATAAAAAAATATAGCTTGATAGGTTATATTTTTTGAACCACATGTATAATTTTACATGATCATAATAATTTTACATGTATAATTTTACTTGATAGGTTATATTTTTTGAACCACATGTAAGGAACTCAAATGTATAATTTTACATGATCATAATAATCTTACATGATCATAATAATCGTGACCATGAAGTATAAGGGAAAGGGGAACATAAGGGAGTACATCATTGGGATGTCTAATCTTGCTGGCAAACTTAAGGAACTCAAGTTAGAACTTTCGGATGAGTTACTTGTTCACTTGGTTCTTATTTCACTCTCTCCTCAGTTTGGTCACTTTGTGGTGAGTTATAACACTCAGAAGGAAAAATGGACTCTTAATGAGCTCATTTCACACTGTGTTCAAGAGGAGGAGAGGGTATTGCGAGACAAGACTGAAAGTGCTCACTTGGCATCTAGCTCTCATGATAAGAAGAGAAAGAGAGGTAAGGATAATGCAAGTGGAAAACCCAAGCAGTCGCAAGAGAAGCAGGATAAGGGACCAACCTGCTACTTTTGTAAGAAGGCTGGACACATGAAGAAAGAGTGTTCCAAATATGCTGCTTGGCGTGTGAAGAAGGGTAAGACTTCTGTCTTTGTTTGTTCTGAAGTTAATTTAGCTTCTGTACCTATGGATACTTGGTGGGTAGATTCTGGTGCTACTACTCACATAAGTGTATCTATGCAGGGTTGCCTGTGGAGCCGACCGCCAATTGATGCTGAAAGATTCATCTATGTGGGCGATGGCAATAAAGTTCCAGTTGAAGCTGTTGGAACATTTAGATTATTGTTTAAAACTGGTGTTTATTTGGATTTATTTGAAACTTTTGTTGCACCGTCTTTTAGACGGAACCTCATTTTTATTTCCTGTTTGGACAAATTTGGCTACACTTGTTCTTTTGGAAATAATAAAGTTAGTTTCTCTTTAAATTCAAATTTGGTTGGCACTGGTTCTTTAATTGATAATCTTTATATGCTTGATACTGTTACTTTTAATAATGAAATTTTGCACTCTAGTGCAAGAGGTACAAAGCGTAAGTTAACTGAGAATTCTGCCATGTTATGGCACAAGCGTTTAGGTCACATCTCTAAACAGAGAATTCAAAGGCTTGTGGATGATAGAATTCTTGATCCCTTAGATTTAAGTGATTTTCAGGTTTGCATAGAATGCATTAAGGGAAAACAAACAAACTCCAGAAAGTTAGGTGCCAATAGAGCTACGAGTGTCTTAGAACTGATTCATACCGATATTTGTGGACCATTCCCTACGGCCTCTCGAACGGTCAATGGTATTTTATCATGTTCATAGATGATTACTCAAGGTATGGTTACCTATACTTGATACATGAGAAGTCCCAAGCTTTGGACGTGTTTAAAGTGTATAAAGCTGAAGTTGAGCTTCAGTTGAAGAGTAAAATACTAGCTATCAGGTCTGATCGTGGTGGTGAATACTACGGCAGATATGATGGATCAGGTGAGCAACATCCAGGACCCTTTGCTAACTTCCTAAAGGAGTGTGAAATTGTCCCTCAGTACACCATGCCAGGCAAACCTAATATGAATGGTGTCGCTGAGAGGCGAAACCGTACTCTTAAAGATATGGTGAGAAGTATGATAAGTCATTCTTCTTTACCTGAGGCACTTTGGGGAGATGCACTAAAGACTACAATTTATATCCTTAATAGGGTTCCAACAAAAGCAGTGGCTGAAACCCCTTACAAACTTTGGACTAAGAAAATGCCTAGCATTAAGCATTGTCATGTTTGGGGTTGTCCAGCTGAGGCAAGGCCATATCGGCCGAATGAAAAGAAACTGGACTCTAGGACGGTCAGTTGCTACTTTGTTGGATATCCAGAGCGTACTCGCGGATTTAAATTTTATGATCCCACTACTTGGTCCTTCTTTGAGATTGATAATGCAAGATTTTTTGAGGAAGTTGATTTTGGGAGGGAAGGTATAGGTAAAAGTATTGTCTTTGAAGAAGATAGTCATGATTCTATTCATGATACTGCTGAGAACAATGATCAGATTATGGTACCTATCATTGCTCAAGGCCCTCCGGTTCAAGACAACACTGACATTCCCATGAGGAACCAATTCAGCAAAATCAACAACCTCTTGAATCACAAGAGGTGCCATTAAAGAGATCCACTAGAGAGCGGAAAAGTGAAATTCCAGATGATTATATTGTTTTTCTACAAGAACATGAAGATGAAATTGGCATTGGAGAAGATGATCCTATTAATCTTCAACAAGCCATGCAGAGTCCTAATTCTCAAAAGTGGGTTGATGCTATGAATGAAGAGATGCAATGTATGAAAGACAATGACGTTTGGGATCTTGTCGAGTTACCTAAAGGATCAAAACCTATTGATTGCAAATGGGTATTTAAAACCAAAAGGGATTCGAAGGGTAACATCAAAAGATATAAGGCTCGTCTAGTCGCAAAAGGATTCACTCAAAAGAAAGGTATCGATTACAATGAGACTTTCTCTCCGGTTTCCTCGAAAGACTCATTTAGAATTTTTATGGCACTTGTGGCTCATTATGACCTAGAGCTACATCAGATGGATGTAAAGACGGTGTTTCTCAATGGTAACATTGGTGAGACAATTTATATGGTGCAACCAGAAAACTTTGTCTCTGGAGATCCAAAGACTATAGTTTGTAGGTTAAAGAAGTCCATCTATGGTCTCAAGCAGGCTTCACGTGAATGGTATCACAAGTTTCATCATGTTATCACATCATATGGTTTCGAAGTGAACTTGGTGGAACATTGTGTATATCATAAGTTCAGTGGGAGCAAATTTATCTTTCTTCTCTTATACGTTGATGACATCTTACTTGCCACTAATGATATAGGCTTATTGCACGATACCAAGAAATTTCTCACTAGTCAATTTGAGATGAAGGACCTTGGTAACGCCTCTTTTGTATTAGGAATTCAAATACATCGAGACCGCTCTCGGGGTATTATTGGATTATCACAAAGGAGCTATATCGAAAAGATCCTGGAAAGGTATGGCATGAAAGATTGTGCAGGAATAGATACACCTGTGTCTAATGGAGACAAATTTAGTCTCAAACAGTGTCCCAAGAATGAACTTGAGATAAAGGAAATGCAAAGGATACCATATGCCTCGGCTGTGGGAAGTCTAATGTATGCTCAAGTTTGTACTCGCCGTGACATAGCATTCATTGTTGGAATGTTGGGAAGATATTTGAGTAATCCGGGAATGGAACAATGGAAAGCAGTCAAGCGAGTCCTACGGTATTTGAAGAAAACAAAAGACTATATGCTCACATATAGGAAGTTAGATCATCTCGAAGTCATTGGATATTCAGGTTCTGATTTTGGAGGATGCATAGATGAAAGAAAATCTACTTCGGGCTATGTTTATCTATTAGCTGGTGGAGCGATTTCATGGAGGTCTGCCAAACAGACGCTCATAGCTTCATCCACCATGGCTGCAGAATATATAGCATGTTTTGAGGCATCCAATCAAGCATTATGGCTGCGAAATTTTGTCACTGGTTTGCGTGTTCTTGATGGTGTTGAAAGACCATTAAAGATATTTTGTGATAATAAATCGGCAGTGGAATATTCAAATAACAATAGGAGCACTACGGAAGCAAAACATATAGATATAAAGTTCCTAGTTGTTAAAGAAAAGATACAGAGTGGACAGATTTCGATAGAACACATTGGGACCAACTCCATGATTGTGGATCCGCTCACTAAGGCTTTAGCACCTAAGGTTTTTCACGAGCATACTGCTCATATGGGTGTTACCTTGTGTGATACTTTGGTTTAGTGGGAGTTTGTATTTTTGGTGTTTTATGTTATAAACATTGAGTTGTTTATGTTCTGCAGAATACAGTTGATGGATTTATTTAATTAAATGTCACTCTGCTTTTGTTCAATTTTTCTTATTGTGGTTTCACATTGTGTTGAGAAAAATTGAAATCAATCTCATTAGAGATTGGCTAAGGACTAGTTGGAAATAGGCATTATATAGATCACATTGTATGTAATTTCCATGCCACTCATCCATGCTTTGATTCATGTCGTTGAATATATTTGTGTGGTGACCACGGAAGGTTTAGTCAGTTATAATAGTGACGAATGTCGCCAGATTCTCATACTGATATAGTAGACGGACCGAATTGTTTTAGTAAAATCTAAAGGATAATGAATAGCATAAGGTTGTGCACTAAAGATTATATATAAATTGATTTCGGATTAACATGCAGCCCAAGTGGGAGATTGTTATTATTATTTTAATAATAATTTATGTGGGCTACATATTAATATTCAATTATATTAGCTATTTATTTTATTGGGTTAAATAAAGCGATCAAATAAGAACCTAATTAGATTTTAAATAATGTATGGGCTAAATGAGAGGATACCCAATACCAAGCCCAATTAAGTTATAATGGGAGATTTAATTAGGCGGTATATGAAAGGGTTATAGTCCCCAATATATTAAACACGTAACAGAGCTTTTCTTCTACCCATCAGAGAGAGCTTGCTGTGGAAACCTAAGGGTGTTTGATTGAGGAAGACAATAACAATTACACAAAGGAAGGACTGCTACCGCTACTACTTTATCATGGATAAGGTACGCTTCCGCTTAATGATTTAATCTTGATAATCGAATATGATGTTACGATCCTTGTCTCTATTTTAGAGAATTAAGTGTTTATAGAATTGTTAGATTCTATCATTTCATACTAATCAGAAATCATTTTTTTCCCAGATGGAGGGCTTGTATTGTACTGCAAGGCAACAAATCATTGAGACCCCTAATGTTAATTGAGAATTTGGGAGTAGTCTTTGCGATTTTTTTTTATGACTTTTCTACTCGATTCATGTCTACAGGGTGCTGATACAATCATCTATGAAAGATTAGCTGGTGGGAATAATGATCTAAAGAAAAGAAACCAAGACCACCTGGAACAATATGGGGCTGCAGGATTGCGGACCCTTTGCCTGGCCTACAGAGATTTAAATCCAGACAAATATGAGAGTTGGAATGAGAAGTTTATTCAATCAAAATCTTCTCTGCGAGACCGTGAGAGAAAACTGGATGAGGAATGTGCTAAATTTTTTTCGTCGCATTTAAGCTGATCATTTTTCAGTATCAGATAGGGGAGTACAGTTGAGTACTAGAAATGACAGTAATTCTTCTTTCTTACTATATATTATACAAAATTATGGCTATATATAAAGAGCTAAGTTCATGAACTAATCCTGATTATATGGTCACTTTTATCCTGTTACATTTTTTTGTGTGTGTACTTGTTTGAACAAATTTTAAATTTCAGTAACTATTAGATTTGTTAGTCAGCAGTATATTCACTCGTTTGTGTGCATACTACATTATGATTCATTGGTGAAGCATATTACACAATCTTCCTTTGATAATTTTTGGTGAGTTAAATCAGTTTTGGTATGTGTTTACTGTTTAGGCATTTTATGTGAGGGATATATGCGTTTGAAGTCCGAATTCTGGTTACCAATGTACCGAAACAATACCACAGATATCTGTTAAAAATGTAATGGGAAAATATTAACTTGTATTTCTCCTTGGCAGTAAAAGAATGCCCTGTTTTGTTTCGAATACTGGCTCAGCAGACAGATAGGGGAAATGACAGGGCATTCTTTTACTATAACTGAGTAAGTCTTGTTGTAGTAAAAGAATGCCCTGTCCTTTCCCCTATTTGTCTGCTGAGCCAGTATTCGAAACAAAACTTTAGGATATAATGCATTCACAACGCATATAATTACACTACAACACTCACTTGATACACATATATGGAGTTGCCACATATATGGGAAAATGAACGAAATAAAAAGAAGCTTAGTACCCGGAAACAAGATATGCCGGTAAAAAGATGCTGGTACAAGTACTAAAATCAACAATTGATAACACGGTAATCGACCAACTTGTAATGAAGCACGCTATGCATGTATGTATGAGTGGTATGTACTTATACGCATAACCTAGTTGATAATAAGGGAAATAATGACATATTTACCATTTTTTTAAACTTTTTGACGAGAATACCACTTCTGAATTTTTTTGCCAAAAATATCATTGTATTACGCATTTCAAAAATGGGTAATAGTATTAAGCACTTTTCAAATGGGTAATATATATAAAGTTAAAAAAAATAAAAAATTGTGTCACACATTTGGGGAATGCGTAACACAATCAGAAATGGTGTGCGACGCATTTCCCAAATGCGTGACACAATTTTTTATTTTTTTCATTTTTTTTTAAAAATTATTACATGATACCCGTTTCTCGAATACGTAATAGTATTACTCATTTTGGAAATGCGTAATAAGCTGGTATTTTTGACCAAAAAAATTTTAAAGTGGTATTTGTGTAATTAAATCTTGAAAAAATGGCATTTTTGGCCATTACCCAAGGGAAGATTTAGCATTAATTCCTAATGTTTCAAAAAAGGATATTTACCAAGAATACTAGATTTAAAGTTTCTTTTTGCAAAAATACCACCTTCCTTAATAAATTGCAATTTTACCAAAACAAAGTTTCAAATTGCAAAAATACTAGGCCCCTCCTCCCTCAACTTTCTCTCTCCTCCCCCCCGATCAACACAGACGCCGCCGATTTGTACCTTTTTTTTCTTTTTTTTCTTCTTTTTTTTTTAAGATGGGGGCTATTTGGGTGGATTTTTGTTTGCAACCACATTCAATCAAATTCAACTAAATGCAACCAAATGCAACTTTTTTTTAAAAAGGTGGGGTGATTTTGGTGGATTTGGGTTGCAAGGCCCCGCCAGGGGCTATATTCAACTAAATGATTTTGGGTTCCAAGGCCCCGCCAGGGGCAATATTCAACCAAATCAACTATTTTCAAATATTTTCAACTAGTTGCAACCATTTTCAACTAGTTGCAACCATTTTCAACTACTTTCAACTAGTTGCAACTACATATTATTGGTTTGAGTGATTTTAGGTTCCAAGGCCCCGCCAGGGGCAATATTCAACCAAATCAACTATTTTCAACTGTTTTCAACTAGTTGCAACTATTTTCAACTACTTTCAACTAGTTGCAACTATTTTCAACTACTTTCAACTAGTTACAACTAGTTGTGATGTGGTATATTTTTGTGTTCGTTCACAGGGAGGCAGATTTTATCAATTTTAATTTAATTGTCACGAATTTTATATTTTTAACAATTATTAAGAATTTTTATTTAACTAAATAATGTAAACAAATGTGTTTTAAAATCGATTAACTAAAAGTCTAGGGCAACCGGGTTCACCTTGTTTACACCGAAACAAATTATACGGATATAGCAATTTAACGGATTTTAAATAATTAGAGCATTTGTTAATCTTTTTCAAGTATTAAAGCTCTCGGAAATCAAATTATGCTCTCGCACTAAAATTCAATTCCGCTATTCGTATGTACGCCTCTAGTGAATAAAATCTCTCGATCTATTATTCCTATTCGCAAATAATTAATTAATGATATCGGCCGATAACACAAATTAAATTTTATAACATATCGATTAGAATTATTTCATATCCGTTAAACAACTAATAAAATTAAAGCACTATCATGGTGTAAACATGGCTTCCCCTTATACCCTAGAAATAAACTACTCACACATGCTATTAATAGAAACGACAAAAATATTTAAACAAGGCATATAAAACATATATTAATAAATAAGATAAAATTTAGGAGTACCTCAAATTTACAATAGAATGGAGAATCAAGCCAAATTGTACATAAAAGAGAAGAAAACCAAGCCCCTAATCCTAGCTTCAAAATACTTGCACGAATGAAATGTGATATGCAGTGTGCTTGATGTAAGGAAAAGAAAGCAAAAGCCAAAAAAATGATTCTCCCCAATGAACCCCATGCCAAGTCCTTTTATAGGACTTTTTAATCATGCTGGTTTGTTTTTTTTTCAAAGTCAGCTGCTTTTGTTTTCAAAGATGCCTGCTTCGTAATTTGCTGCCTTCCTTCTCCGTTGCTCCTGCATTTGCTGACTTCAACTTTTCATTTTCAACTTTTTCATTTCCAACTTTTTGCTTTTCACTTTTTTTCACTTTATCTAAAATTCGAAAATTCATTTATTCCTCATATTTCGAGCTGCTCCAATCGAATTTTTGCTTAATTAATCCCTCCAAATTGAAGATAATTTCATAAGCTTCGCGTGGACTGTAAGATCGTCCAAATCTGTCTCCTACAACTCCGGATATGAATTAAATACTGTAGGAAGTGGGTGTAGCTCAATAATTCCGAATTTCTTCCAATTTTAGCTCCAAAATAGCTCTTTAAGCCCAAATTCCTCCAAATTTAGAAATTCTTGTCTCCTGAAATAGAACATCAAAATTAATTAAATAAATATCCAAATCAATGCAAAATGCAATTAAATGTGGGAATAAAATTATATAAAATATATATAAAAATACATCTTATCAAATATCCCCACACTAAGCATTTGCACGTCCTCGGGAAAATAAGCGAAATAAAAACTAAAACCAAACTAATATCACTTTCGTAGATGACACGATTGCATTGAGCATATGCAACAAGCCGTTAAACCCCTAGGCAGCCCTAGTAGGACGAGTGTTGTCTCGTGAGGGTTTATAGTGAATATACCCACAAAATTCATCTAGCTCATGCAAAAGACCACACATCAACACAACACCACACACACCCGTCTTCTCATGCCAAATCAGCTTAAGAATCAAAATGAAAATGCAATGCCTTGGTGTCTAAAGTGCAAGTATCCACATAGCATACTCAAAGAAGATGCATAAGATCATAGAAATTCATGTCAAATGTAAGAATAAGTTGGTAAACATGCTAAGTACACAAGAGCACATCTTTAAGACACAACCTGGGATATCCTATGCCAAAGCAACAACTCACCGTTCACTCACAAAAATATTCACTCAAAACAAAGGGTAAGTGTATCACTCAACTCCAACAATATCATAAACATGCTTCGTCTTTGGTATCAATCTAACCTTTAACGCAACATACATCAAAGATGACAATCAAAAGGTCTTTGTTAAGGTTGTAACGGGGCTGGGGACAAGGTATGTCAAGAAAGCCAAAGAAGGTTAAGTCAAAAGCTAGTACCTGACATTGAAGTTCAATCAACTCCCATAATTATTAAAACCCATAAATACTTCCCCACACTTGAGCTTTTATTTATAAACAACTTGATTAGTCGAATCAAAGTAGGATCACAAAGAATAAGTATGCTCTCGAATTTATTTATTTATTTTTCCAAGAGAGCTAAGTAATAGCAAGAAAAATGATCCCATAAATATGATTTCAAACTTCGACTAACAAGCTATGAAACAAACCCCAAATATTCCCCCAAAGTTATGATCCTCAATAAAACCCCCCCTTTTTGCACACCTTATCACTCCCTTAAACATAATACTAGCCTTTGACAATTGGGTTCAAAATTAATGTAAGGCCAATACAATAAAAAAGGATATACGGCAAGTACATGGTGTGTCACTGAAAGAACAAGATTAGGCTCAAAGGGTTAACTAATGGATCATGTATAATGGTTTGGATATATAGGAAATATGAGGTTATCCTATTGCCTTTATCATGTTATCATCAATTAATGTCATGCATCTGAAGAAAGATCTCAAGCAAGTGCTAGCAATGCAAATGACAAGTGGACACTCAAGCAAACGAAAAATCATGCAAAAGATATACATATAGGCTCAAAACTCACTTGGTGTGACAAAGCATAATCAATCCCAAATAACAGTCTCTCTAACGCACCTACTTGTACTCAAAGCATATAGACCAAATTACCTTGCACATATTCATGGCATTCTAATCATTTAGCACATTCAATAAGTCTACTAGTTTTTACTTGCTAGCGTACGTGTGTGCACAAGAACATCACATATCACTTCTTAATCAAAAGCATCCATAAACACAAGATTCCTAAGCATGCATGGGTGCATTTTCACAAGTAATCTTCACATGACTAGAATTATTTTTGGCATTTTTCAAATTTTTTAATTTTTTTGGATTTTTAATTTTTTTTTATACACGACGTTGAGAACACCGAGAACACCTCCCCACACTTAAGCGAGTCAATGTCCTCAATGACTCATTAACTAACCAAAGAAATCAACAATATATAAAACAAAAGGAAAGAAGAACTCCCCTTTGCAGAAGTATGAAATGTCGTGTCGAGGTCCGGGATGTCGAAGTAAGATGTGCCACTCCAAAAAGACCAAAAACCTGTTGCGCGGGACCACCATAAATAAGAGCATCAACAGTTGTTTTAATCCTGCACAAAATCTCCAAACAAGCATTAACAAATTTTGCTACTACATCAATGAATAATAACTGATCAAGAAAATATGTAGTTTTGGAAAATTTTGTGATAAAGCAACGAAAGAATTCATAGCCTGGAAAATGTCGAACTCCCTTAATATAAGGTGGAGGTTCTGGTGGTGGCTTTTCTTCACTCATGACTTCTACATGAGCCATTCGAACATCTGGGCTTTTCGCATCATTGATTAAGTAGACATTTCCATTTTCTCCCTCTCCCCGAGCTTGACACGTAAGAGCCACTTTGTATGGATCCTCAACCAGAATTTGAGAAATATCATCTTGGACAATATTTGTTATCACATCAAGCTTGAAATAAGTGTTCTTGAGCAAAGAAGCCTTGTAAGTAGAGGCTAGATCGAGAGCAAATTTATCAATACATGGTAGCTTAGGCACAGGTTGCGGAAGAGAAACAACAACCATTTCTGTATTGCTTCCCTTTGTAGCCTTATCATCAGTCACATTGTCCTCGGTAGCAGAAACATCATTGATCTCGTCATCGGTGGCATGCTCCTTCTCTTTATCAATGGCCTCATTATCAACATACATGGAGAAACTATCATATTCCTGATCGCTTGTGAGATTGATAGCAGTCAGGTCCTCTTCGGATCGGATAGATGATGATGGTAAATAGTCTATCTGCCCTGTAGTAGAAGAGTTAGCCAACTGTGCAATTTGAGATTCAATAGCCAAACTTTGAGTTTCTAATTCTTTGATCGTCTCGGCTTGTTCTTCAGAACTCTTTAGCAGTTTATTCAAGATATCCCACATCTCCTTTGTCTGATCAGTTTGCATATCTACGCTGGGTTGAGAAACATGTAGATCTTCTTGTAGAGGGGGATATTGATATTCTTGTTGTGGCGGCTGCTCATATGACTGATAAAATTGTTGCTCAAATTGTTGCTGATTATGATATGAAAAATTTTGAGCACCATTGTCCTGGTAGTAAAAATCTGGTTGATTCACGCATTCTTGATCAAAAGTGTTTGAATACTGATTGTACCCATATCCTTTTTCAAAAGAATTCATTTGTCCCAACTGAGCACTCTGAGAATTATAGACATTGTAAGAGCATTCAAAACCAAAGTGACCATAAATTCCACAAACTTCACAACCAGTGTAAGTTTCAGGGGCCACTTGCGACATCTCATTTGTACTCATCGAACATGTAATGGGCTCCGCAGTATTCCACGAGGCAATTTCTCGAGTATATGCCTCTACTAAGAAAGAAAGATGTGTAAAAGTGTCAACTTCATCCATTGCAGACCTGCAAACACACTACAAAGCCAAGAAACGAAGTAAAATCTGTCTCAATTGGAACTAAAGTTCCAATGAGACAAAGAAAACATAACGAACTAAAAATTTAACAAATTAAACAAAATATAAAATCTGTATTTTATTTATTTATTTATTTTATTTTTTCATTTACAGAAAGTTTTGGAAAAATTGGACATGTAAATTTAAACTAAAAATGAAAAGAGTTAAAAACTAATTTAACAACTAATTAAAAATTATTTAAAATCTAATTAAATCTCGAAATTTATTTTATTTATTTTATTTAATTATTTTCTTTTCTTTTTTTTTTTAGAAAAATTAAATTAATTAAATACAAATGAAAAGATTAAAACTGAATTATTCTAAAAAGTAAAAACTCGAATAAATTTTATTTACAGAAAATTATACAAAAATTTTGGCATGGCTCGTTTGGAAAATCTACGAACTCAAAAACTCAATTCATGACTCGGTAAAACTCGGCACACAAGAGCTCGAAAACGTAGCCACAAACTCGATCACTACACAGTCAATTCTAACACTCAGAACAACAACAGAACGAAACCACAAAACCCGGCAACTACACTCAGGAAAACAGAAAAATCCAAACTAAACAAAGCTAGCAAACGCAGCCATTAAATACTCTACCAAACTCGGTAACTCACAGACAGTAACAGCAAAAACGAAAGTCATTAAGAAGGCAACAAGATTCCGAAGTACTACTCGATCAAACATTGATTCGACAAAAACTCAAACTGCAAAACAGCGTAAACAACCAAACAAATTCCAGACAAACACTCTGCAGACTCGGTGAAAGAAATCAGCTCAAACAGAACTCAACAAACGCAGCAAAACTCGCGACGAACCAGTGAACACCACATTCGGACAGAACTCGGGGAAAACGACTCAAAACAAAGCCGATTCGACCACCATTGCAAACAACTCAGAACACAACATGATTAAACATCGACTCGGTAGCAACAAACAAAGCGCAGTAACTTCGCGAGAAGAGAAAAAAAAAAATTAAAAAAAATAAATTGGGAAGGGGATGGAGTTTTGCAAAGGGTGATTGTGGGAAGAAGGGCGAGTTTAGATGTGGACGGAGAAGGGAATGGCGTTGAAGTTGTGGTGGCGTACGGAGGGAGTTGTGAGGGTTGTGTATTGTGGTGGAATCGAAAGTGGGGGGAAAAAAAGACACAGGGGGGGTTATGGTTGGGTCGTGGAAGAGAGGAGGATGGTTCGTGGAAGAGAGGTGGATGGTTCGACGAAGAAGAACAGGAGAATGAGAACTGGGTATGCGCGTTTGTGCGGGAGTTAAGCAAGATAAAGGGGTTTTGGATTTGCAGGAACGACAAGAAAGGAGAAGATAGGGAGTTGGGTTTGGGAAGAGAGGTGTAAAGAACAGGAGGGAGGCTGTGTGTGTGTTTGTGGAGGCGTAAAACAAGAAGCTGGGTTTCTTTGGTTCCGAGAAGAAAACAGGGGAGCTAATAATGCTTTGAATTAACACCAAAAACACATAAAACAAATACCGAAATTTTAACAAAACTAATTTTTTTTTTTACACTAAAACATAAAAAATTAAATCTACAAATAAAAAAAAATTATAAAACCCGGACAATAAAACTAAAATTTATAAAAAAATTAACCGCCTCCCCGGCAGCGGCGCCAATTTGATGTGGTATATTTTTGTGTTCGTTCACAGGGAGGCAGATTTTATCAATTTTAATTTAATTGTCACGAATTTTATATTTTTAACAACTATTAAGAATTTTTATTTAACTAAATAATGTAAATAAATGTGTTTTAAAATCGATTAACTAAAAGTCTAGGGCAACTGGGTTCACCTTGTTTACACCGAAACAAATTATACGGATATAGCAATTTAACGGATTTTAAATAATTAGAGCATTTGTTAATCTTTTTCAAGTATTAAAGCTCTCGGAAATCAAATTATGCTCTCGCACTAAAATTCAATTCCGCTATTCGTATGTACGCCTCTAGTGAATAAAATCTCTCGATCTATTATTCCTATTCGCAAATAATTAATTAATGATATCGGCCGATAACACAAATTAAATTTTATAACATATCGATTAGAATTATTTCATATCCGTTAAACAACTAATAAAATTAAAGCACTATCATGGTGTAAACATGGCTTCCCCTTATACCCTAGAAATAAACTACTCACACATGCTATTAATAGAAACGACAAAAATATTTAAACAAGGCATATAAAACATATATTAATAAATAAGATAAAATTTAGGAGTACCTCAAATTTACAATAGAATGGAGAATCAAGCCAAATTGTACATAAAAGAGAAGAAAACCAAGCCCCTAATCCTAGCTTCAAAATACTTGCACGAATGAAATGTGATATGCAGTGTGCTTGATGTAAGGAAAAGAAAGCAAAAGCCAAAAAAATGATTCTCCCCAATGAACCCCATGCCAAGTCCTTTTATAGGACTTTTTAATCATGCTGGTTTTTTTTTTTTTTCAAAGTCAGCTGCTTTTGTTTTCAAAGATGCCTGCTTCGTAATTTGCTGCCTTCCTTCTCCGTTGCTCCTGCATTTGCTGACTTCAACTTTTCATTTTCAACTTTTTCATTTCCAACTTTTTGCTTTTCACTTTTTTTCACTTTATCTAAAATTCGAAAATTCATTTATTCCTCATATTTCGAGCTGCTCCAATCGAATTTTTGCTTAATTAATCCCTCCAAATTGAAGATAATTTCATAAGCTTCGCGTGGACTGTAAGATCGTCCAAATCTGACTCCTACAACTCCGGATATGAATTAAATACTGTAGGAAGTGGGTGTAGCTCAATAATTCCGAATTTCTTCCAATTTTAGCTCCAAAATAGCTCTTTAAGCCCAAATTCCTCCAAATTTAGAAATTCTTGTCTCCTGAAATAGAACATCAAAATTAATTAAATAAATATCCAAATCAATGCAAAATGCAATTAAATGTGGGAATAAAATTATATAAAATATATATAAAAATACATCTTATCAAGTTGCAACTACATATTATTGGTTTGGGTGATTTTGGTGGATTTGGGTTGCAAGGCCCCGTAGGGGCATATTCAACTGAATGCAACTGAAATCAGAAATTAAGTTGCTGATTTCAAGTTCCATTTTTCATTTGTCATTTTCGATCTCATTTTTTAACTCTATTATATATATATATATATATATATATATATATATATATATATATATATATATATATATG
Organism: Kitagawia praeruptora; assembly: GCA_037693485.1. Lineage (NCBI taxonomy): Eukaryota > Viridiplantae > Streptophyta > Magnoliopsida > Apiales > Apiaceae > Kitagawia > Kitagawia praeruptora. The sequence goes on from CM075347.1 coordinate 16,165,421, forward strand.
CCAAGGTTCTAGAGAGAACACCCTTAAAAAGAGAACGAGAGAACACATCATCTAACCATTGAATCTATTAGATCTAATGGCCCTGCCAAGGGCACCCAATACAAAAAAGTCTTATAATTCTACCCTCTATCCATTCTTAAAAAAATTCAAAAAATTTTTTCAAAAAACCTGTTATGATGTCATAGTGACATCATCATCATCATTATTATTATTTTTTTTTAAAATTATATTTTTTTTCTAATTAATGGATAGAGGGTAGAATTATAAGAATTTTTTGTATTGGGTGCTCTTGGCGGGGCCATTAGATCTAATAGATTCAATGGTTAAATGATGTGTTCTCTCGTTCTCTTTTTAAGGGTGTTCTCTCTAGAGCCTAACCCATATATATATATATATAATAGAGTTCAAAAATGAGGTCGAAAATGACAACTGACAAATGGAACTTGAAATCAGAAATTTAGTTGCAATTAGTTGCAAATTTAGTTGAATATGCCCCTGCGGGGCCAGGAAACCTAAATCCACCAAAATATCACCCATCTTAAATATATATATAATAGAATTCAAAAATGACAACTGACAAATGGAACTTGAAATCAGAAATTTAGTTGCATTCAGTTGCAATTAGTTGCAAATTTAGTTGAATATGCCCATGCGGGACCAGGAAACCCAAATCCACCAAAATAGCCACCACCTTAAAAAAAAAAAAAAAAGAAAGGTACATGTCGGCAGCGTATGTTGATGGGGGAGGAGAGAGAAATTGAGGAAAGGGGGAGGGGGATAATTAGGGTTAGTATTTTTGCAATTTGAAATTTAGTTTAGTAAAATTATAAATAGTCTTTCTTAACAAAAGTAAATGTGCAAAAATTTACTTTTTCCTATTTATTTTTCAAAAGAGCCCTTCAAAAAAAGCAATAAATGACTAAAACATATTGTAATTAAAAAAAATTAAGATTTGGATATCGGAGAAGCCTATAAAAGAAAAGGTAGAGGACTATTAGTAGCATATCATCATCATTCATATAAAGAAGAAGAAAAACATTGTATACTCTTAATAAGTGCAAAATGAATTTCTCAAAGATTTTGGTTCTTTATTTTCGTTCTCGTATATTCTCGAAAATTGAATAAAATTCTTTGATCCGAGTTCTGGAAATTTTCTTTTACAACTTGTTCAAACCTTAGAATGATTAGTTTGGTGGTTGTGTTTCTGCACATGTAAAACTTGATTCATCACAAATCTGTTGTATAAATACATTAGATGACATATATCTTGCTGCTAAACAACCCCAAAAAAAAGTAACTATACAAATTTTCGACAAAAAAAAAAACAAACAAACAAACCAGTATAATATAACATTGATACTAATGATTTTATTGTATACCTAATGCCTGAATTCTCTTAACCAGTGATAAAGAATCAGAGTTGTAATGCTGCCATTCTTCTTTTCGCTCCTTCTTAAGCCCTTTTTCGAGAAAACATCTGTCGTATCCGTTGAGTATGCTTAGTATACTCTTGATGCTTGGTCTTTCTTTCGGATCAGAGCGTGTACAAGCCATTCCTAATTTCACTAGCCTCACTAGTTCCTTGTGATTGTAATGCCCATTCAATCTATGATCAGCCAAGTCTTCATATCTTCTCTTTCGTGTTTCAAAGTCATTCACTCTCTTGATAAGTAATGGCTCAGGCCTGCTGAAGTCGACAGCCATTTGTCCACTAACCACCTCTAGCACGACCACACCAAAGCTGTAAACATCAGACATTGTTGTTGCTTTGCTGTTTATGATGTATTCAGGGGACATGTAACCAAACATTCCATCGTTACCACACATTTTTGGAAGAGCGACTTGTTGAACTTCCTTGATTCTTGTCAAGAATTGAGCAAGGGCAAAGTTGCCAAGCCTGGGGTTGTTGTCTGCGTCGAGAAAGATTGATGAAGAGGTAATGTGTTTATGAATAACTTGTTCATCCCATTCCTCGTGGAGATAACAGATAGCGGAAGCAAGTGATTTGACAATGCTATACCGTTGATGCCATTGTAGGAATTGTCTTTTTTTATGATCCGGATGGAATAAAGAATGGCTTAATAGACTAGTTGCATTATTATGATCATATAAAGCAAGCATTTCTCCATTCTCAATGCACCATCCACGAAGTTGTACTAGGTTCCGGTGTCTCAGCTTGCCTAAATTCTCGAGCTCATACGAGAAACGTGAACGCACTTGAGGACACGGAGTCGTGCCTAATCTCTTAATCAGAACGTGCTTTGTTCTGTCGAGAAAACCATGGTAAGCAGTTCCAAAGCCTACTTCAGCCACCTTGTGGGATTCTGCAAAGTTGTTTGTAATAGAAAGAATTTCTTTGAAGCTTATCTCACGCGGGATGTTAATAAGTGGCATAGCTTTTGAGCTGCGATATCGACCATTTCTCGAGGGGCTGGCCTCAGCACTTGCATATAAGGTTTCACCCTTGGCTGTGAAATAAGCATCGGAATCACCTATGACTGAATCAGTAGTATTAGTGGTAAGTGTGAAGGTTGCGCTAGATGGTCCTGTGGTGGTTATGTTGCTAGTATCGGTATCTTTGCTTGATACCGAAATATATTGAGGGTAATGTTTAAATGTTGGAAGAGCTGGTAGTTTCCCACAAAGATTGCCAGAAAGTACTTCCATTACCCATTTCATATTAGGCCTTGACTGAGGTTCATGAAGAGTACACAAAAGGCCCAAGTGGATCAAGTGTTCCATGTCAGAATCTTTGTAAGATCCCTCAGCAATCCGTCTATCCCCTGCTTTTAAGACAGACCCTTCATCGGACAGCTTTCGTACCCAATCAAGCAATACAATTCTATCATCTTGGTGAGTAAGATCCACCGCCTTCCGCCCTGCCACAATCTCCAGCACTACAATCCCAAAACTGAAAACATCTGCTTTCGCAGTAGCAGCACCATGTCTCTGAAAATTCTCAGGTGGTAAGTACCCAATTGTACCACCAATTCTAGTAGTATCAACTAATCGAAATTTATTTGGTGGTAAAAATTGCTTCTCATGCTTCACCGATGGTGCACGAATCTTGTAGTCAATCTCATGTTCTAACCACCTAGCCAATCCAAAATCACCAAGCCTCGCATTAAGTTCCGAATCCAACATCACATTACTAGCCTTGACATCTCTATGAATGATCTGTGTCTCCAATTGTTCATGTAAATAAAACAATGCAGCTGCCAAACCATTAACAATCTTGACCCTCATATCCCAATCCAGAGCCTTTGATCCCTTCTGCCTAAACAAAAGTCTGTCCAGGCTGCTATTAGGCATGTAGTCATAAACAAGAAACAGCTGATCATCATACAAGCACCACCCTCGAAGACTAACAAGATTTCGATGTCTTAAATGAGCCATCGCAAGCAACTCAGCTGCAAAAGTCTTCTCGAATTTATCTCCCTTCTCCGCTAAACATTTAACAGCAACAACTGATCCATCACTAGGCAAAACAGCTCGATAAACCCTGCCAAACCCTCCACTTCCAAGAATTTCATCCTGACTAAACCCCTTGGATCCAATATAAAGTTCCGAAAAACTAAAATTTCTCGGATTGCTGTGCCCTCCAAATTTTTCAAGAATTTGTACTCCTTCAGTGTCCAAGTACACACTGGAAGGCAATTTTTTCGGTTGTCGAAACTTGACCATCCTGATAAATTTTGTCTCAAAAAACCTGTAAACTGAGCTATGAACAAGAATTTCGAGAAATGCGCGGCGACGAGGTTGCGGTGGAGGCTCTCTTGAGGGTGTCACAAGAGGTGTAACATCTACAAATTCATCTTCATCATCAGGTTCATCTGGTAAAACAAAGCAAAGGTGGTGTTGGTTCATCTGCATATTGGTTGTTTTGATATTGGTTTGAAACATTGCAAAATTATGACCTGTTGTATGTGTGATCTATAGTACTATATATTAATGTTATAAAAGTGCTCCCACTCACCCACCCATTTCTTTACATAAAAAGTGCGTCATTGCATTTTAAGGATTATTTTATAACTTATTTTTAATTTTTTTTTGTATAAAAATAAGATTGTTCTATTTTTGTACAAAAAAGGAAAATATCAAAAATAAATTATATAGAACTATCACCTTAAAATCCGTACCGAAACTGGTCCGCAAACGTAAAAAATTGAGAGAACCGAGGGTAACTTACATATGGGCTATCGTTTTCAAAAAATCTGGGAATTTTTTTTTTAAAGAATTATTATGTGTTTTGTGGTATTGGTTAGATTTCTTGTTAACGCGGTTAGCTTTTGAATGGTTGAATTTTATTTTAGAGTACTAGTAGTGCAAATTGTCCAACCAAAGATGACCAAGTCCATGACGTTAAGAGTAAGAATTAGGTAATATAATACTCCCTCCATTCCTTTATAATAGTCGTTTTGATTTTTTTTACGTATTGTAAGGTGCAAAAAAATCGTATTTTTATATGTTATTTTTGAAAATTTCTTTTTTTAAATAAAAGTTTAACATTTAAATTTTTATTCAAAAAAAATTTAAAAATAACATATAGAAGGACGATTTATTTGCACAATACATGTAAAAATTCAAAATGATTATTAAAAATTAAAAAGGAACGGAGGAGTACTAATACTAAATACTTTAGTTGAATTTTGTGATGTCAAAGTGAAATAAACAGCTCATTTGATGTAGTCCTATTAATACTCCCTCCTTCCTTTAATGTTTTTCCTGTTTTGACTGGACACGTTTGTCAACGCACACTTTTGATTGTTAATATCTTGAATTTCGTATTAGTATTAAATATAAAAACTTCACTGTATTAAAGTACTCATAAATACGAATCCAACAAGATCACTCATGACTATATTTGGTCTTATAAATTAGACGTAAATTAGTAATTTGTCTCATGTTATGAACAGTCCCGACATTTTAAACAAGAAAAACATATCGGGACAGAGGGAATATATGTTAATGGAAACTTCTGAGCCAGGATCCTCTGTCCCCTTCATTGTGTCCCCTTCTGTGTCCCTTATACAAAATGGGTGTCCCTGGCGGGGCCCATTGTAAGATAAATGGAAATAAAATATTTTATTTCCATTTTCCTTACCATGGACCCCGCCAGGGGCACCCATTTTGTATAGGGGACACAGAAGGGGACACAACGAAGGGGACAGAGGATCCTCACCCGAAACTTCTATGGTGGGAGACTTGTAATTCAGTAATTAGTTGTAATGATAACTTACTTTGATTTTAGTTAACCCAAAGCTAATCCACTCAAGATCTTGATATTGACATATTCTAAATTATAGTTTTAGGTATAAAAAAAATTAAAACACTTTTTAAATAATTGACATTTTATTTTCTTGTCACATTATTTTTAATGTAAACTTTTTTTTAGAAAAAGGAATTTAAAATAATTATTTTAACTGTGATCAAAATTACTAAATTTTTGTATAAAAAGTCAAACGCCAAATTTATTTATACTATACTATTTTAAATGAAATATAATATATTTGATTGGTTGTCGATTTGGTACAGTATATATATAAATAGGAAAATATTTATCAATTTTAGAAAATAAATTTTATAATGAGTTATTTTAGAAAGATGGATATTCCTTAAAAAAGAATACGAGAAATGTTATAATTTTCAAAATCATTCTTGAAATGATTACCAAATACTTAGTAAGATCTGATTAAATGTTATTTTGAAATAAAAATATTATATATATCTATAACCTTTATTAATAAGCGAAACATCCTTTTAAGGGTATCACTTTTTGGTTCGCACTATATTTTGGTTTCACCCTTTTTGGTTCGAACTATATTTTGGTTTCACCCCTACAATCCTATTTCTACTATAATTCTGTTTCCATGTTATTTTTTAATAAAATAGAAATCATATTATAATTATAATTCTTTTATTACAACTTTAAATAAAAAATTATTTTCACCCATAGAATCATATTTCCCTTATATTCTATGTTATTTTTTAAAGAAAATTATAAAATTGAAATCCTATTATTATTATAATACAATTTTTTTTACCATAATTTAGAATAAAAAAATAATACGATCAATTCTCCGAAAGATTTTTCAAGGAGAACAACTAGAACATGTTTCTATACAATACTATAGAACAATTTTTCCTACGATTATATGTTATTTTTTTAAAAAAAAAACATAATAAAATTGAAATCTTATTATTATTATAATTCTTATATTGTATTAGCAATTTTTTATTATAAGTTTAGATAAAAAAAAGATTACGATCAATTATCTTAATAATTTTGCAATGAAAACAACTTAAACGTGTTTCCATGCACTTCTATTAAACAATCTAAGTTTATAGTTTGTTAATCGTAATTTTTTTATTATAACTTTAGAATAAAAAAATATTACGATCAATTATCTTAAATATTTTTCAATGAAAACAACTGAAACGTGTTTTCATACATTTCTATTAAACAATCTAAGTTTATAGTCTGTTAATCGTATAAATTTTTTTATGCAAATAACATAGTTCTTTTTATAATTTTATAATATTTTTATAAATATTTAATTAAATCAAAAATTAGTAATTAATTAATATAAATCCCCGAGCCCGTGCTTCACACGGGTTATCATCTAGTATATATATACTAGACAAATTAAAATAAAATACTTACTATTTGAGAATAACTTTTAAACCCATTTCGAAATACTAACATTGCTTAAAGAATATTTTGATCTCACACCCAAATCATGACCGACAAAATTAGCAACATAGTTCTAGATCAATATTGCTACAAATTTAGTTTAGCTCCTACGGAGTATAAATTTAATAGGAGTAAAAAACCAAACGTATCCAGTTATAATACCACTCAAAGTGATGTCTGGGGAGGGTAGATGTACGCAGACCATGCCCCTATACAATAGGGAGGCTGTTTCCGAGAGGACCCCCGGCCTTTACAAATACAGAAATACAGAAAGGAAATCTAATATAAACTAAGAAACTCATGCACACGCAAGAGTCAAACCCCTGACCTCCTTCAAAGGAGACCAATGATTCAATCACTGCACCAACATGTTGTTGGCTATAAATTTAATAGGAGTATTATTGTGAAATTTGTGTATCGCACTATCTTATAAAATTAGCAAAGTCTTTAAAGTGATAAAATTGTATGATTCACACCTTCTTGAAGACAGTAACAGCAACGAAGGAGTGCACCACAAATCAAATACTCCTGTTTAATAATAATAAAATTAAGGAATTAAATTACTAGTCAACCATGGTCATTTATCAGCTTTTATGCTTTCATTTGGCAGAGCACACGAGAATATGAGATGTCAATTATTTTATGCACGACTCGATTCTCTAACCTAAATATATTTTAACGTTTCATTTAAACAAAAAATTGTTGTCAGAAATTTAGATTAAAAATGAATCTAAGCTACGTATGTTAAATATTTTACTTTTTCTAAGGTAAGATATATTGTCATCGAGGAAAAATAAATCAAATATGTCACTTATTTTTATTAAATTATGGAATCAAAAATTTCGAAACAAATCAAATTTTAATAACACCTCGTTCATGGATTGAGAATAGTTCAATAATAAAGCTATCTGTTTATCGAACATAAGATCTTGGATTAAATTCTCACCTATAATCCTATATCAATATTTTTTGAATAAATCTATACTATATTTACTAAAAGCACAAACCCCCTTTAAATGATATGCCATGTATACCGCGGTCGCGGTATGCCACTAAATATTAATTAATTTAATTCATTAAAATTGTAATATTATATAATAATTCAATTTAATAATGAAATACTATGAGTTTATTAACTAAAAATTGAAATAAAAGTCAGGAATATAGTATTACATAAAACTTAGAACTCCTTTAATTAATATTAAAAAGTATCTATATTAGATTAATAATAAATACAATTAATAATATAACTACTCTTATATAACCAGAATGAAGTTATGTAAATTTAATTAATTAAAATAATAATATTAAATATTAACTTAATTTAATAGTGAAGTTATATACTAGGAATCGATTAACTAGCAATCGAAATAAAAGTTGAGAATATAGTATTAGGGTCACGTTCTATGGAGAACCACATTAAACTGAGAACCTGAAAACTCTAATAAGTTCAGTAGCGGAACTTTTAGTTCAACAACAGAATATTTGTTGAAAAAAGTAAGTTCAGTCGTAGAACTTTGTAGAAAAAGCAAGTTCGGTTGTAGAACTTTTAATGTCATGTGCAAAACTTTAAAAAAAAAAACAACTTCAATTGTTGAAATTTTAATTTCATGTGCATAACTTTAAAATTCAATCGCAGGGCACTATATTTTTATTACGAAACAAAATAGGTTCTACATTAGGATCCAATGGTTCTCCGGTTCTCATTTGAATCAACCCCTATAGTTTTATATACAACTTGGTGCTTCAAGATTTTATTCATTTAAAAAAATAGAAAACTAGGAATTTAAGATAATTTATCACAACATGTGCTTCGCACAGGTTATCGGCTAGTACTAATAAATATCCATCCTCAATTTATTAAAAAAAAAATAACACATTACCCTCGTTCACATTTCAAATAAGGTTGACGATTATTGATAAACGTTTTTTTTAATATGTAAAAGATGGGGAACTTTCCTGTTTTCATATTAAAAACCATACGTACTATGAAATTTTTTTACTACATATTTTTATAATTTACTATAATAACAAACTTTTGCTGATAACTGACTCTCCTAAATACTTAAAATAATCTTTTCGAGTTGTCATTCCGTGGAGGTTGGTTGGGTTTAATATATTCTACCACTAGGCACTAGTGGATTATTACTATAACTATGAGTCTATGACACCAAAGTCTCGTGACTTTCGAGGTCGTCAAACTTATCTAATACTACATGGACGAGGACCAAAAATAGGCTGCTACTGCTAGTTTTCTTGGTGCGTGTTTCAATGGCACCCACATATATGTTGAAATTGCAACAAAAAAATTTTAAAAATAAATTTATTTGAGCATCTCCGATACTATTGGTTAAGTGAATTGGTTAAATTTTAAAGAATTAATAATTGGTTAAAATTTATTGAAGTGTTTTGCTCCAATACCGATGGTTGGTTATATTTCAAAAAAGATTTGATTATTATTATTAATTTTTTTGGTCAAATTATGGGGAAAAAACGAGTGAGAAATAACATGGCATTTGTTACAGATCTTTAGAGCTTCAACAAATATGATCAATATTGAAAAAATATAAAGGATTGGCTAAAATTTTAGACAAGGGGAATGCCCCATTGGAGTGATGAATTCTAAACATGTTATGTATAATTTTCAATTTTGGTAAGTTATTTAAAATTTTAGCTAAGGGTTTTATTCTATTGAGACCATCTCCAATGGAAGAGACCTCTTAGGTAAAATTTGAAATCAATTACCATAAATAAAAATTATAAAGAGTGTGTAAAAAATTTTGCACTCCAACGAGACAAAACCCATTATAGATAATCTATTGATGTTGGCTATATTTGTCGAACCTATGTAGACCTGTAGTGAATTGACACATCACTTATTTCTATATTAAAATTATATATTCCATTAATAACAACTTGAAATATTAATAACATACAATTTTTAAAATATAGCCCATCATTATAGTCAATACCCTTGTAACAAAATGTCTTACAGGTTCGATAAATTTCGACAAATTTTACATAATCAATATTTTATATAATTTAGCCAATATTTTTTAGCTAACGGCATTGGAGGTGCTCTGAAGATGCTCTTACTAAATTATAAATTATTTATATAAAAAAAAGATATGTTTGATTCATGCTAGAAGCATGAATAAACTAAAATTGCTTATAAATTTGATACTAGACCTTTTATAAAAGAAATGAAAGTTACCACATAAAAAATAAGTAAAATTGCGGATGTCGCACTCGCATCTCTACACCAACATTCTATCGTTTTAGAAATTCACCTTTCATATGATTAGAATGAGATAAATGCCTCCAATGATTTAAATTTATAATTTTAGCAAATACAAAAGTAATATTTAAACATTTCTTTCTCTTTTTTTTGACTGGAAAACTGCTTAAAGCTGGAATATTTTATCCTACAAGACGCATAAATAAATATTAAATTTCGTTTTCATCTTAATTTTTAAATTTTACCATCTCTAACAAACCGTGACTTTTTACGATCTCTAAATCACCGGTATATGTTAATGTCATGTTCTATGTAGACTTTTTAGTCCCATTTAACTAACTTCAATTATTAACAAATAATAAAAACAAAATAAAACATTTGTCAAAAAAAAACAAATAATAAAAACAAAATATATACTCCCTCCATCACATTTTGCATGATTCTTTAATTTTATAATATATTTCAATATTCTCGATTAAGGTATTTGTAAAAAAAAAATCAATCTTTTCATTTTACATAAAACATATATTTTATTTTTTATACAAAATAAAAGAATTTAAAAAATATTATTTACAAATATCTCAATCAAATCCAATGCATTGAAATCCAAAAAAAAAAAAAAAACCAAAGAATTATATAAAATGGAGACCGAGTAGTTTTAACTTTTAGCAAGTCTCCAAAGAAAAAAAAAACAAGTCTCCAAAGACTGCAACTTTCGGCCCGTTTGGCTCACCTTAATATAAGGACTTATAACTTATTTTCGGATAAAAATTTTACATTTTGATAATTTTTTTTTATACAAATATTTAATGTATGTTTAAGATTCCATAAGTTGCAAAAAATTAGTTGGAAAATAAGTTGGAAAGTTAGAAATCTTTAACTTTATCTTAAAAATAAGATGACATATTCTGGAAAAAAATTCCCCAAACATCCCTTGTGATTGCTCTTTGCGGCTTTCTTTGTGTAGTTTTCACTACTTTTGGGCCGTACCAAATTTACGTTCTGAAATGTTGGGCCTTCTCGATGTCCATCTTCTTTTCAGCCCAGTCTTCTTTAAGTTCTTCTGAAAGGGCCTTCAAAAGAAAAAGAGGTTTCTGGAAAGGACGTTGGGTTTTGTAAAGTACCCTTGAACGTTGAACTGTGTGCTTGCTCACGTAACACGTGGCAGCTCCAGGATAAATTATGTTGGTGTTTTAACTAGAGCATACTCCATACCGGATTCCAAGCCAAGGGGCCAGGTTCGGTTACCTTATCATCTTTGTACATAACACACACTATTTTGTTGCGCATTAAGTCGGGGGTCTTCATGGAAACAGTCTTTCTATTGTAAAAAGTAGAGGTATGGTTTGCGTACATCTTACCCTCCCCACCATACTTCGAGCGGGGTATACTGAGTATATTTGGTTTGGTTTGGTTTATACTCCATATTGGATGATACAAGTAAGAGAGTATATTTTTTATGAAATATATATTCTTTCAATTACGATAACATATTGGAAATTTTTAAAAATACTAGATGATAACCCGTGCGAAGCACGGGTTCGGGGATTTATATTAATTAGTTACTAATTTTTGATTTAATTAAATATTTATAAAAATATTATAAAATTATAAAAAGAACTATATTATTTGCATAAAAAAATTATACGATTAACAGACTATAAACTTAGATTGTTTAATAGAAGTGCATGAAAACACGTTTCAGTTGTTTTCATTGAAAAATATTTAAGATAATTGATCATAATCTTTTTTTTATTCTAAAGTTATAATAAAAAAAATTACGATTAACAAACTATAAACTTAGATTGTTTAATAGAAGTGCATGGAAACACGTTTCAGTTGTTTTCATTGAAAAATATTTAAGATAATTGATCGTAATCTTTTTTTATCTAAACTTATAATAAAAAATTGCTAATACAATATAAGAATTATAATAATAATAAGATTTCAATTTTATTATGTTTTTTTTAAAAAATAACATATAATCGCAGGAAAAATTGTTCTAGAGTATTGTATAGAAACATGTTTTAGTTGTTCTCCTTGAAAAATCTTTCGGAGAATTGATCGTATTATTTTTTTATTCTAAATTATGATAAAAAAAATTGTATTATAATAATAATAGGATTTCAATTTTATTATTTTCTTTAAAAAATAACATAGAATATAAGGAAAATATGATTCTAGGGGTGAAACTTATTTTTTATTTAAAGTTGTAATAAAAGAATTATAATTATAATAGGATTTCTATTTTATTAAAAAAATAACATAGAAACAGAATTATAGTAGAAATAGGATTGTAGGGGTGAAACCAAAATATAGTGCGAACCAAAAAATGTGAAACCAAAATATAGTGCGAACCAAAAAGTGGTACCCTTAAAAGGGTGTTTCGCTTATTAATAAAGGTTATAGATTCATAATTTCAATTTTTTTTTCAAAAATACGATTAAAATTGTATATATAATTCTATAGTAAATTGCAAGCATTTGCATTTCAGGATTAAAATTGCATATATGTTATGCAACAAATCGCAAGCAATTGCATTGCAAATTGCATTGCAGGTTGCAACAGTTACATTATACAACTTGAATTATTTTTTTAAAAAAAATCCTAAATTTTAATAGAAAATCAAATTTGATAATCTAATAATATATATATGAGATTAGGGAATTTAAGATATGTCTTAGATAAGTAGATACACAGATTTTATATGCAAACATGGGTAGTCATTTTTTAAAATCAGAATTCGTTTAAAATTTTACAATATTATTATTTAGCCTTGCGGATCCAAAAAATTTTAAATCTTATTTTTAAAAATATTTGGAAACTTTGTTAAGATTAATTTTAAAATCCTTTTTCTCTATGTATAGAAGATAAATGAATTATAATATTTAATTACATTATAAATTTCATGGGTCGAAATAAATATTCAACCAAATTAGTAATCATAACACTTTCGTTCATGATATTTTTTACTATCACAAGGTACGTAGCATAATCTAAATGCATCAAAAGAAACAATAACATGGCAGTGAATTTTTATTTTAAAAAAAACATGGCAGTGAATTTCATTTAATTTAACTATTTAATTATTTTTAAATAAAAAAACAATAACATTTCTTCAATATTAATTATTAAATGCATTTTTCGAATATGGCAGTGAATTTATATTATTTCTAGTTGACTAATCACTTGCAAATTGCAATCACCATGTTATCCAAATATGACGATCCATCACACGAACCAACAAAACACCATTATTATTACTAAAATCTAAAATCAGACAAAACTAACGACGTCGTACTAGAAATGTTAAACTTGAAAACCATAGCCAACCGTATCATGCACTTGATTTGATGTATATCCTTGTATTTGACGCAACAAATTTCATAAAAATAAACAAGAGTAACATGCAAAGTACTACAAGTACTGTTTACACCCCATCATTTGTTGTATGTATAAAAAACATATACACAACACAACATTTCACTTTTCCTTTGCAAATATCAAAATATATACCCATCATAATTTCATTTTCTAGGGTTTCTAAATTCACAAAAAGGAATCAAGAACAAGGAATCTTTTATCACAATCATTTAAAGTTTGCATCTTTTGTAAAGGGTATCTCTCACTTTCTCTATTTGATCATGGTTTAAGCACCTTCTTGTATTTTCTTGATTTTTCTTGATTTTTTAACATTTTAGAGCTTGATTTTTGGTGAAGATGTGTGTTAAAATGAAAGTTGTTTGATGATTTAGATACCCTTTTGTGAAAAGTTTGAATCTTTATTGGTTTGATTGATTGATATTGTGTGTTGGTGATTTTGATGTTAGTGATTTTTAGGGAAGATGCCTTGTCAAAATATGCAATTTTGGACTTTTACTGGCCTAGTGGGTGCTTTTCTTGATCTTGGTATTGCTTATTTCGTATTATGTGCATCAAGTTTGGCGTTTTTCGTTTCGGGATTTCTTGGTGTGTTTGGATTGAGGTTGCCATGTCCTTGTGATGGATTCTTTACCCGTTCTAGAAATGATTACTGTGTGCAGAGGTTTTTGGTTGATTATCCTAATGAGAAAGTCGGTTACGTTTTGTGTTCTGTTAGAAATAAGTTCCCGTTTCATTCTGCATTGGTGAATGATCAGAATGTTGGTGTGGTTGAAGATAGAAGTGATTATGGTAATGGTTATTATGTTGATTTCGAGGGTGAGGCGTCCTGTAGTTCAGTTTCGGATGCTAAGGTGTCACGAAATGCGGGTGAAAAAGAGATGGTTCCGAGGAATGAAAATGGCTATGATGATGGAGTAAGGTTGGCGGATAAGAAGATTGATATGAAGGCTAAGGGGATTGGTAATCACGGACCGAGAGGCAATATTCGTCGTCGTAGAAAAGGTGGTTTTAATCACAGAAGAAGTTCCAGTGTGTCATCTCATGATCGAGTAGGTGTTCCTCGGTATTCTAGTAGCTTAAAGAAGGAAAAGAATGAGGAATTGGGGGAAATGTCCGTTTCTGAAGCTGACACCAACTACTTGACAGGTAAATTTTATTTATGCATATTATTTGTTGTGATTTATGTTCAATATTATTTTTCACTTGATGTTTGTTTTATGACTGTAATTTTAACATTTTTAAGAATCAGAAGCATCTAAAAATAATAATGATTATGATTAGCATGAAAAACTCCAGAAGGGCTGAGGAATAAGCTCACTAGTAGTTTATTTTTGATGTCTGGATGGCATTTCTATTTGGTTGTAAAACTTAAAACGAGAAAATGAAACCAACAGCATAGTGTGAGATAATGCCTGGATGGAGCTTTCAGAATCATCTTGTAACTTATAAATTATGACTCTACATTGAATAATCCGAGCTCACTGTATAGTTTAGGTCACACATGCAATCTATTGTATTGATAAATCCTGCTAATGCTAATGGCGTCATCATATCAAAATATAGATGACAGGAAGGCTCCTAGTGTCATGAGTACAGGGGGTAGTCATTCGCCTGGCATTGATTTGAAGAGATCTATGTCTGAAATGAGTTTTAAAGAGAAATATGCATCGTGTATTGAAGACTTAAAAAGTGATGCACGAGGTGCTCTTTCTCTTGGTGATGAGATAAATACAATTGGAGTTCTGGAGCAAGCACTTAAGGAGGAGCATGCTGCCCGTGTTGCGCTTTACATAGAGCTCGATAAGGAGAGGAATGCTGCTGCTAGTGCTGCAGATGAAGCCATGGCCATGATACTGCGCCTGCAAGAGGAGAAAGCATCCATCGAAATGCAAGCACGACATAATCAAAGAGTTATAGAAGAAAAGTCTGCATATGATACAGAAGAAATGAACATTCTTAAAGAAATCGTTTTAAGGAGAGAGAGGGAAAAACATTTCTTGGAAAAGGAAGTTGAAGCATATAGGCAGATGTTGTGTTCTGGAAAGGAGCAGTTAGAAGCTGATTATCATAGTATGGTGTACAAACAGAGACGAGAGGTTTCATCTTCAGGCTATCTGTCTGAGGATACAGATTTGATGCTACATGAGCTTAATGAATCCATTAGAAAGAACGCAATGTCTAAAGGTAGAAGTTTAAATGCTGAGGTGACATCTAAGGATACATTGCAAAGACCTCTTGTTCAACTAGGGAGTTCAGAATGGGACGAAGATGACGTTAGTCCACAACAGCAGATTAAAAACAAACACTCTCCAAGTTGCTCTTATGATGTCAACCAGGAGCTACAGGAGAAAGAGATGGTGGCCACTGATAAAAGTCAACTTGCTCGACCAATAGAAGGGCAGAGATCAAGTAGTTCTCAACTGCCCCATATTTCCGAGTCAACCATTCCCTTGATCAGTGATGAACATGAAAAAAATGGTTTTGAGGATATATATGAAGGCATAACGAAGAATGTAAACACTAACAGCATGAGTAGTGTACCGGTTCAGATTGATGATCACGATATGAAGAAACATGGAAAAGATGCGATGGGAAGCATAGGTCAAAGTAATGTGGCTAATGAAAAGGAGCTGCGTATTTATGATGTTCATATCATCAATGATAAGTCCAAATTCTATGATGAGGCCAGTGGAAAGAAGACTTATATACTGCCGAAGACTGATACTCCTAAGGTTAATATTCCTGATGTCTCACAAGAAGTTTCAGATATCCAAAATAATGGGACTAGAAGAGATTCCCCAAGTACTAGCAAGATGGGTACTTCAGCAGACTTTAACAGGAGCAGTGTAGACATGGCCATTAGGCTGCCTCCATCAGGTCCTAGGGAAAAATCTGTGCCTGTTTCCCATAGAAGTTCCATTTCTGTATCAGATACCGAAAGGTTAAAAATTGATATAGAAGTTGAGTGGCTAAGAGAAAAATTAAGGGCAGTGCGAGAAAGAAGAACAAAGCTCAACATCCCTGCGGATAATGATAAGGAAAAGCAGCAGTTGCAAATGCTAGAGGACATTGCCTCCCAGCTTCGAGAAATTCGACTGATGACTCATCCTGAGAAGGCAATGCGACATGCGTCTTTACCACTTCCATCCTCTAAGGTGAGGCCTTATTACTCTCTATTGACACCTGTAGTCATGTTTACTATATAATGTGCCAATACATGTTTTTTTTTTAATGTATTAATCATAATGATTGGGACTGAGGTTTGTATTGTTATATTTTTCCTGGTGCCTAAGTGTGTTACTGCAGTCTTTAGTTTGTATCTTTGTGTTACATGGGGAGAAAGGGGGAAACTGTTCCACTGTTAGTTGCACACTATTACGCCACACAATTTGTACGACTTTATTCACTTTGTTTATGTGACAGTTTTGCCCTATCATGAAGGCAATTTAGTAATATAGAAATAAGAAAACATATTAAATAGAGAAATGGCCTTGAGCATGCTCCGAGAGACTTAAATAGTTAAATGTGAAGGCTTCCGAAACATTGGAGCAATGATGTTTTAAGATAGTAGAATCCTAGTTAGTTGTATCAGTAGCCCTCTTCTCCTCCCTTGTTTACTCACCTGAGAACCTCCCTTACCTTTCTCTTGACCTCCCTTGTATTGCCTTTTTCGTTGATGTCAGGTGATAATACATAAATATATATAACCAAAAAACATAGCTATGAATCTATCAACTACAAGCACTACTACTGCATTCACTTAGTAACACCACCACCTCTAAAAACTTCTAAGTAATTCCAAAATAATAATTCATTAAATAAATAAAATTATCATCAAATCATCAATAATTAACATTTAGATTTATAAGCTTCTATCTGGATAACAACAAGAGACTGGGACTGAGATTTATTTTTGAATGGAAAAGGTATTGCAAGTAGATTATTATGGTGGAACTTGAAAGCTTGCAAAATTATAATTAAGGGACTCAGGTTCAACTTCCAACTTGCAGAGTTTGGTTTATAAAGCTACTGCTAACCCCCTTATTTTGTTACCCCGAGTCTTTCGCAAGACTGGCCTTATATTGAGCCTAGAGGCTACAATGGAATACCTAGCACTGTTTACTTAAGAATATAATAATATACTTTTGACTCACAGTAGTATTAATGTTAGAGATGTTATATGCGGACATGTTCATGCAATGTCCCAACTCCCAATGGTAGAGGCAAAATATCTCGCTTGGGGAGATACTATACTAGACATGTGTTTTTTATACACTGCTAGTGTATTATTTTACTCCGGTGGTAGGTAGCAGACCAGTATTTATTAAATCTAATGACGTAGGCTTCTTCTTTTCGGAATTTTATTTTCAAAGTGAATTGCGTTATTTTGTTGATTGTATTAAATGTACCAAAAATAGCTCTCAATTTAATCCTGATAATCTTAAACATTTTTTTTTGTCCGTTCATGTATAGTTCTGCAGGTTTCGTGTATAAGTTTGTAAGTTATAGGGTTATCGCTATATTTTGAACAAGGAATTGATTTTTTTTAGTTCTTCTCTCTCTGTCTCTATCTTTGCGTGTATGAGGACATCTTACTCTTCAATTTAGACCAGAATTTTCATTATCAAGAGCGACGATGCTATGTTTGTAAACCTTGTTCATGTTATATAGGCAAAATTTACTAATCTATCGATTTCCTAGTGATACCCTGCTATATTCCAGTATTGAAAGCATAAAAAGAAATAGTAAATCTTTTTTCGTGCTCCAGTATCATGATTATTAAACTAATGATATGTACTATATATGATCCTAGGCTGTAGCAAAGAAAAGGAGGCACCCAAGTACATATGTAAACAACAGCTCGTGAGCCTTGAGGTATGGAATCTGGTGTCTAGCTAATATATTTAATCATTAACCATTAAGGTTTTGGAAACGTTTGTATGTGAATATATCAAATATAGTAGTTCGTTTCATCAGTTGTTACAGAAGATCATCCATGTTTAAAAAAGTGTACTGTATCCGTGGCACAGCAACGTGATCACAAATGTGGGATCTGCACCAAGATGCTGCTTCTAATCCTGAAGCCTACTTAGATCATGGAGCTTCCGGAATTATCATTTCTAGGAGATATATGTAAAGCAGTCTTGATGAGTGTTACAAATAGTTGCCTAGTTTTGATGTAAGAACTCATAATGAAAATGTAATTGTTCTGTAGGTTCCACTCGCTGATGACTTCTTTCCATCAGTTTTTATTACTTTTCACTTTCAGTTATGTAAAAACGAAAGCTCAGAATGAAGCATGAATAAAGCTTTTGCAGTTGTACAGTTTGTATATAATTATAGTTTTGGCGATAACATCTGTTTCATGCATTCACATTGTGATAGTTTGTTATCAACTGTGAGTGTGATCGTGTGTTTCTCTAGACGAGAAAACAGTTTATAACCAATATTATTCTGCTTGATTGTGATGTGCTCAAAGCTCATTCGGTGAAAAAAAATAGCCAACTCTAGTAGAGAAGGAGAAATGTTCAGGGCTTTAGTTCCAGGTTTTAGTTTGGAAAATGATACATATTCCTGTTTTTTGTTGGATCAAGGACGTCGGAGAAACGTTTCGACTATGTTAAACCTTCCGGGGAACTGTTACTTGTCTTGTGTTTATTGCATGTACACTGGATCTGAACATCAAATTTCTAATAAACTCCAGTAGAACCTTTTATATCCGACTTATCTAGCTAAATGAACGAATAAGTAGCAATTCGCGAGTTGCGCCTAAAAATCAATTTTCAATTTTTTTTTGTAAATTTATACTTTTTTATTCGTGAAACAACATTATATTATATTGAAAATTTCCACGACTTCCGGGATTACGAAAACGTCCCATGACTCCCTGGATTACGAAAACCCGTTTATTATTCGAAATGCTAAAATTTCATTAAATATAAACGTTCGAAATGATATTGTCCAAACACAAATCTGTGACTAAATTTTTGATGAACTTTGCTATAAAAAGGGATAGGAGAGGAGAATTAAGTGGATCAATTTGATTTTGTTTTATGAAAATAGTAAGTTAGAAAAGTATAAAGGGCATGATTGTGATTATGAAAAGATTAAGAAGTTGATATAATCAATTAATCATCATCCTCATAAATAAATTCAAACAAAATAACTGACCACGTTCCGTCCGTTTCAAGGGCAACTGTTAAGCCATATCTTCATTAACATAATTTATAAATTCCCATTTTCAAATCATATCATAATCATATTATGATTCTTAATCTCTCTTTGTTGGTAAGTCTGCCCACTGTAATTTCTTTATATTTCTTCTTTCATCTCAGGCTTTTTACTGTACCATAAACATGTTACATGTTCATAAATTCATCCATTATTATTGTCACTTTTATGTGCACATCCCAATTCCCAACACATATACATCTATTTACATATGCATAATACAATATGATTAAAAAAATTATTTAATTTCGTGATGGTTCAATGTGGTTATCTGGACCTCCTGTTACAAAGATTTTGGTTAGGTCAGGGGTTGTTGAGGCACTAACATTAAATTTTTTGTTATTCTCGACCTCTTGTCCTCTTGTTACAAAGATTTATGTGACCTCGGGGGTTGTTTATTTATATGATAGATGTCTCTTTGTATACTACTCCGTAAGAAAAAAGATTATGTTTGGGATCGAAATAGACCGGCTTATGACAGTTCTTGTTATTTTTTGCTACTGTATTTTCTTGTTAGCAAAAAGAACAGAGCATTACAGAGGACATTAATCAGAAATTGTTGGAACCCTTGCATGACATTATATTTTTGGTATATTTTCAGATTTTTGGGTGTTTTTGTTTGTTGATTATGTCTTAGCAGTTTCTAATTATTGGTAATATTGCATTATCTACATTTTATTGATGCCCAGTGAAGAGTAGAGTAGTGGATACTGGTCGAACAGGGGAAGATGGCAATGACTTCATCATCTTCTGCAGCTGCTGCCATACAAAGTGCTCATCCTATGAATTATCATCCATACCCGCAGCCTTTGGCTAGATACGAGGATGTTGTAGCTTCCGCGAAACTCTTTATGGATACTCTGGGGAAGCTCCATGCTACAATGGGAACTAAATTCATGTGAGCTACCTCTTTCAGGCCTTTTTTATTGGCTTGCGTAGTTTTGTCCAATAGCCACTAGACGTACGCAGATAGTATGCAATGCACCATTGTTACGACAAGTGTAGTAGGAAAATGGAAGTGTTTTTCTTTTTTGAATAGACTGTTGCTTTATCAGCTGCATAAAGGAAATTGACATGTATTAGACTTGCTGATCTCTATTTTTTTTTTCTCAAATTACTTGCTGATCTTCCATATTTCGAAACCTTGAATAAGGCAGTTGTTCTACTACTTTCAAACTAAGATTGTTTACTTTTGTTCTATGGATGTTGTGTTGAGTTCCTTGATAGTAACTCAAAGTAAAGGACATCGACATTCTTTCACTTTTAATACTTTTCTTGTATGATTTAGTATCCATTTCTTTGATCCCGATACTGCTATCATGCAGTTTGATTTCAGAGATGGTATTATAAACCAGATCAATTGCTGTAACTCTTTCATTTTGGTTTGTTTTATGATTGTTAGAAAGCCAACTTCAAAACATTGAAAATGAATGGAATAGACATAGTGTGTTGCTACTTGCTTCCTGCATAGGTTACTTCAAGTTTATGAATAATGAACTTAACTCGAGTTCCTATTATGATGTAAGTACAATACAAAAAAAATTGTTGTTTCATTCCTTTTCCCTTTCTTACTCTTGTTCTGTCTACATATGCTTCTTGTAGGATACCTGTTATAGGGGGGAAAGACCTGGACTTGCATCACCTTTTTGTAGAGGTCACTTCTCGCGGAGGTATTGGAAGGGTAATGCTGAAGTTCTGTCCTGTCTTTTGGAAAAAGTTCTGGATGTTTTATTCTTTAACTAAACCTAACACCCTCCTGCTGTATAGGGATGCTTCACAAGGTTTTATTCTGTTCTGTAATGATGGTTTAGGGATGCTTCACAAGGTTGATTGAATTTTACAGGTTCTAGGTGAGAAAAGGTGGAAAGAAGTAACTGCTACTTTTAACTTTCCTTCCTCTGCTACAAATGCTTCGTTCATTTTGCGCAAATACTATTTGTCACTGCTTCAACACTACGAACAAGTTTACTATTTTAAGGCGAAAGGCTGGACTGAATCTGCTGGTGCGTGCAGGTCCTTGTCAAATATACACATTAAACTTTCTGATAAGTATCTTATTTATGAAACAAATAAATCTGCAGATGCTTCACATAAAGTCCCTACAGTTTCAGCTTCCTGTCATGGTATGGATTCATCCGTATTGCCATCAACAAATGTTCAAGAGACTCCAATGCAACCCCAGATGGACACAGCACAGTCGCTTCCTGGAGGTGGTTTTCTTACCCCCTCGACTAACGAATAAGTAAAAGAATACTGTGCATATTGAGCATGATTGTTTCTGATTGTTTCTCTTTCTCCAGTGGTTCCAGCAACTCCTGCTCCTCCAACTGTGATTGGGGTAATCGATGCAAAATTTGAAAGTGGATATCTTGTTACTGTTACGGTTGGCTCCGAGACACTCAGAGGTGTTCTTTATCAAACTCCACAAAGTGCAGCTGCTGATCAAGTGAAGCAACACATTAGTACAGGTCCAAATACTAATGAGAATACAGCTACAACTGGCGTGCAGCGACGCAAGCGTAGAAAGAAATGTGAAATGAAAAAGAGGGATCCTGCACATCCAAAACCTAACAGAAGTGGGTATAATTTCTTTTTTGCCGAGCAGCATGCAAGGCTAAAACCTCTGTATCCAGGGAAAGACAGGGACATTAGTAGGATGATTGGTGAATTGTGGAACAAACTTAATGAACCTGGCAAAGCAGTAAGCACCTAAGTTAACCAACTTTACTAACTACATGCACTTGCGGCTTGCCTAATAACTAGTACATTATTATCTGACTTAATTTTCTGACATTTTAAAATTATTGTGGGTCAGGTTTATCAAGAAAAAGCTGTCAGAGACAAAGAAAGGTACAGGATTGAAATGGATGATTACCGGGAAAAGTTAAAGATGGGGCAAGTTGTTGGCGGTGTTCTACCAATACAGCAACAGCCTCCTGGGATTGATATCAATATGATAGATGGGGATGGGAATATTGAAGCTGAATGTGGAGATTCTCCACAAACTCCGGAAAATGAGTCCAGTTCTGGGAAGAGTGACAAGAGCAACTTGTTAGACAATGTGACAGAAGATAGGGACAGAGATATGGGGAAATCTCTCGGAGTAGATATTGGAGCTCAGAATGTTGGTATGGAAACTTTGGTTGACGAAAAGGCTTTAGAGTTGCAGAAGAAAGTTGTCGAGAATGGACGTGAAGCTGAAGAATTCCTGGAGGCCAATGATCAACTGGAGTTGCAGAAAAATTCTGCACACAATTTGGAGACAGAATCCGAAAAACTAACACAGAGTGAAACAGTAGCTATCGGAATGTGAGTTGAGAAGAATTAATAACCACCTACGATAGAACTATAACAGAATCGGGATCTAAGGACAATTATCTGGTGAGGTAGGAAGCAACATACAATGTAGTCAAGATTCTATGCAATGCAAGAAGGTAGGCTTTCTCAAGAATAGTTTCTTATTGTTTTTGTTAATTTACTCTTATGTTAACTCTGAACAATCTAAATGCTGTCAAATGGTTTTTCTTGTACTTTTGAAGGGTTTGCATTACATCTTATAGTCTTCATCTCTTCAGCTAAATAAACACTTATATTATAAGTTAAATAAGCCATCCTATAGTCTTTATCCTAATAATTTTATTTTGAGGTCCCAAAATAATAACATTGAACTGGAAAGGCAAATGACCAAACACACATAGAACTAGCATAAGAGAAAAAGATTCAGAATCATAAATTTAGAGGTTTTACTTGACAAAAGATGGATCCTCCAAATCTGGAAGAAAATAAGATACAGAAATCTCAAATTGCAAGTCCAAAACATGGTACAAACATAAAATTATCATGAATCAGAAGAGAGTAGAAGTGCATCCCATATCATGTCCATGTCCAAAGATGGCATTCTACTTAACTGATCAACACCATCAACATTCTCTGCACAGAAAACCTCTTGTGGCTTTTTGTTTTTCTCATTCGATATTGTTCCGCTTTTTCCCTTCAATTCTTCATCTTGGCAGTTTTTGATTGTTGTCGATTCCTCACAAGTCTTCTTGGACGATGTTGCTGATCTTGCATCTGTTGCCTTCTTGTTCCCATACATTGTTTGTAGTTTTGCTTCAAGCAATGCTGCAGTGCTGCCACTCAAAGAATTGGCCTTAAGTTGGTGCTTCTTTTCTGGAAAATTCAAATGTGCATAATCTCCCCTTAGCAGATAAGCAGCTGTGTCATATGCAACAGCAGCTTCTTCAGCTGTGTCGAAAGTCCCTAACCACACCCTTGTCCTGTTTCTTGGTAACCTTATTTCCGCAACCCATTTCCCCCAATGCCTTTGCCTCACTCCCCTAAACAGCTTTGTAAAAGAAGGCTTCTGGATTCGTCTCCCCGAGTTTTTCATTGGCTGAGTTTTTGTAGTGCTGAGCCAGTAGTCACTAAGGCCTTCTGGTGTGTAACTAGTCAACAAATTCTGATTGATCTTTAGACATTCTGAAGTGGCCTGATTACTCTGTTGAGAAGTGGGGACATTGCATTCGAATATTTCAGATGATACTTGTTTAGAAGCATTTAAGATCGAAGGATCATTCAGAAACAAGCTTAGATTTGGAAATTTCATGTTAGTGCTTGATGAAGTCGAACATTGTTTAAAGACGTGATCATGACTAACTTGATGTAAATGCGGAAAAGATTCAAGAAAATTGAGAGGAGTGCTTGAACTTTCTTTAGAAAATTGGGCCCTTTTCAAGTTTGAAACATCACAAGTACTCAAAGTTGCAACAGAAGACTTATCATCCACCGGAGAATTAGACTTGGAACTGGACTGAAGAATGTTCCAAACACTGGGATCTGTAAAAGTTTGAGACTCTTGAACTATTTCTTGAAAATAAGAAGGCAACATTAGTTCCTTGGGAAGAAAGGTTTCTATCTTAGGGAACTGTTCATCCATGATGAATGTGAATTATAAGAGAAAATTAAAAGAACAAACAGTGACCTAAGCGGTGAACAAAAAGGATCCCAAATTACTTCAATAATGTGTAGATTTAGCCAACCTTATATATACACAAGTATCACCAGCCTAACATAAGCTGTTCTTGACGACCCTAAGAAACTATTATTAAAAAAATGTGGTAACATGGCAAGGTAAACTATGCATGAAGTCACATCTGCATAGTTCACAAGCACTACATGAACCAAAACAATGCAAATATATAGCGTGGCATGGTAAGTACTAAGTAGATCGGAAGAGGATAAAATACACGCAGATCTTATTACTACTCTGTAGAGAGGTTGTTTCCGTAAAAACTCACTCTTATACTTACCGTAACCAGAGTATCTATAGTCCATAGCATTCGTGCTTCCCAACTCAGTTCTTCTGGTGGCCAATAGAAATGAGACAACTCATGCATCTAGTCATATTTGCTTAATAGATTCCATGTCCTTGAGGGTTGGCAAGATGAATTTACATTGTTCCATGACAAGGGCCTAAAGAACCTTAAAGGTTTAATCTCTAGCTAGCTTTACTTTTCCTATTTCTTTAATTTTGCTTCACCATCTTTAGGTAAGCTTTTTTCAGTTGTCATGTAATTTTTGTTGGCTCCCGGTCACTGGCAAACATTTGCCAGTGACCTGTTACACAACATATGGTTTGTGGACCGTTGGATCAACGATCCAACGGTCCTGATTTAAAAAAAAAATTACACCGTACCGCAGAAACTTTCCGCGGTACGGAGTAATTACAAAAATGCCCCCTGTTTTCACATAAAAAATCTACTGTTCACCGTACCGCGGAAAGTTTCTGCGGTACGTGAACAGTGGGGGTATTTTTGTAATTGCTCCGTACCGCTGAAAGTTTCTGCGGTACGGTGTAATTTTTTTTTTAAATCAGGACCGTTGGATCGTTGATCCAACGGTCCTGGAACCATATGTTATGAAACAGTTCTATGGCAAATGTTTGCCATAGAACAGACCCCATTTTTGTTAAGTAACCCTCATTTTCTTGTCTCTTTACAACTTTCTATATTCAAGTAACACACACACACACTAAACACACACATGCACACACTTAACATACACATTGCCCTACAAGATGTGGTCCATTACAATGATTGGAACTAACACAATTATATTGCAGTTAACACATTAATTAGTAACTAATATTATCATCAACAATGTCATTAACTTAAACAAAAGGGTTTGTTGAAGCTTTCTCATTTTTATATGAAATTAGTTAAACAAGTACGAAAGAAGCATTAGTGCAAGTATTCTAATAGTAGATCCAGTATTTAGTAAATGGTCCAATCAATGCATACATTATTTTGTCTTTTCTCTGGCATCCCCTCTACGTGTCTCAAAGTTGGCTTTAGAGACACTTTAACAACTCATAATCTCCAGACATCAACATGTTTGAGCCTCCAAGTTTGAGCCACAAATAATCAATTAGTAAATATTTCCGAAACACATTAACTGAGGTACTGAAATTAGAGATCTAGTAGATTTTTACTTTACTTTTTGTATTCATGACCAAGTTCTTCCTGTAGTACATAGGCTTTGGCAATGTTACAAGAGGAGCCACATGAAATTATGCTACCTTTTTATTATACGATATGAATAACTAGACCAATAGACAAAAACCCATGTTTATCAAAGTTTGCTTTTTGCCATTCTTTAGTTTAGTTTCTTTCATAACCAAACATTACTTTTTCTTTATTTATTTTACTTTTATTTTTGTCCTTACTTCAAACACTACAAAACAACTCACAAGAATAAGAATTGTTCCTTGCAGCACATCATCAACTACCACTTTTTAGTCATGAAAACAAGGATGATGTATGTGGAAATTTCCTTAACCAAGCAGTATTTTGTTTAAAAAAGTATTTAAATCTATGGAGAGAACATGCAAGATGATGTATATAGTT
Source organism: Kitagawia praeruptora (assembly GCA_037693485.1). Lineage (NCBI taxonomy): Eukaryota > Viridiplantae > Streptophyta > Magnoliopsida > Apiales > Apiaceae > Kitagawia > Kitagawia praeruptora. The sequence goes on from CM075347.1 coordinate 16,191,873, forward strand.
ATTGAATGATTATATTCTTTGAGTGATAGCAAGTGAGTGGTTAAATTAAAATTGGAAGATTCTTAATCTTACTAATGCAGTGTTGTTCAAATACATTGTATTGCAGCATGAATATACATGTATACTCTTTATTAAAAGCAAAAATCCCCTTTGAATGGTATGCCTTGTATATCGCAGTATATACGGTATGCCAATTAAATAATTAATTAAATAATTAATAATAACTTATTGTACTATTTGATCTTACTTTAAAAACTGTTTTTTAAGTGTATAGAAGGCCAATAAGAATAAGAACTACTAATGAAACAAGTCCTCTCTGAACTAAAATACGGTATGCCAATTAATTAATTAATTAATGTATACCGCGGTGTGCCATGTATACAGCGGTATGCCACTAAATATTAATTAATTAATTAAAATTATAATATTAAATATTAATTTAATTTAATAATGAAGTTATATATACTAGGAGTCTATTAACTAAAAATTGAAATAAAAGTCGAGAATATAGGACTTAGGGCTCAATTAATTAATATTTAAAATATATCTATAATAGATTAATAATAAATACAATTAATAATATAACTATTCTTATATTACCAGAGATAAGTTATATAAATATAATTAATTAAAATAATAAAATTAAATATTAATTTAATTTATTATTGAAGTTATATATTAGGAATCTATTAACTAACAATCGAAATAAAAGTCGAGAATATAGTATTATATACAACTTGGTGATTTAAGATTTTATACATTTAAAAAAGTTAAAAATTAGAAATTTAAGATAATTTATCACAACCGTGCTTCGCACGGGTTATCGGCTAGTATATCGTAATTATCGATGGTCATCAAGTGTAACTTGATATTTTGATGTAAATCAAGATTATATTGCAATATGCGTTTGTTAAAAATATGTGTGATTAAATAAATAATATGATGTAACATATGTCTACAATATAATGTAACATACGTTTGTTAGTACCTAAATGACCGAACCTAACAAGCAATCGCTTGTATACTATATATATGGTAGACCCTTAAGAGATTTTCATGCCCTAGTGTTGGGTGTAGAGCCGAAGGCGTGTCGGAGGTTCGCAATTCTGTCTTGGGCATGAATACTAGGCGAAGTCAAGTACGGGGCTTGACATAAAAACTAAGGCATTGAGATGAAGTGGGCATTTGAGACACTTATACGGATTGGGCTTGTCTAAGGCATGAAGCCTTCAACCAGGCACAGACACAGAGAATGTGGGCTTGAGCAGAGGCATACTTGGGCTTAGGAGAGTCATGCAGCATGGCGCAAGGGGAATAGAGGCAAAGCACGGGCCTGGCCAGCCCAAAGCATTGGGCCTCCATGACACACATGCGACATGGGAGAAGAGTCTTCTAGTTCAAATACAGTGAGGCAAAGCTGGGCCAGAATTCTATAGTTGGGCAGGGTTTGAAGCAGGATGCAAAGGAGACTTGGGCCAAGGTGTAGGGTGTAAATGGGCTTATCAGATTTGGGATAAGACCATATCTTTGGAGATCATTCCAGAAGAATCAATTAAGGATTGCAATCATCTGCAAGAAGGGAAAGTCAATCAGAATCAAGGATTTGATCTGGGTGGATCTTCTATAGAAGGAAAGGCAATCAAGAGGATTGAGGATATCTTGAAGATCTCAAGCAAAGATGGAAAGTAGGGTTGGGCTTAGCCTAGCCCAAAGCCCGTAAAGCTGCCTATATAAGGAGGAGCTTCTTCATTCTCATTCATTCATCAGATACACAGAAAACAGTTGTAGAGAGAGTGAGAGCATATACAGAGAGAGCTAGCATTGTAGTTAGGCTTTCTTGTATTCTAGCAGTTAGTGGGTAGCTGTGCCGACATGTGGGCAGCAGGCCTAGATTGTTAGTCCTTTTTGTTGAAGTAATAAAAAGGTTGGGGATTCCCGTAACTCTGTCTCGTTTATCTTGTGGTTATCACTAACCTTCTTTGCAGGCACAAAGGTTAGTTGCGCATTGCTGGCCAGGCTCTAGGTTGGGGAGTTGGCGCATCACTAGGCGACAAGTTTGTGAAAAATTTCGCGCTTCCGCACGCCTACGTGACAGTTGGCATCAGAGCTTGATTGGTGTTTTTAGAGCACAGTCGGTGAAAGAATATTATGGCTGGTCCTACAGTTGCTACACTTAGTGAGAAGGTTGCTAGGCTTGAGGAGTTGATTGGCATACCGGAGTCGACCGATGTTCAACCATTGCAGACCCAATGTGAGAACATGAAGGCTGATCTTGATCATATCAGGCTGATCTTGGAGAATCACATGCGTGAGTCCGAAGAGAGGATTGTTCAGTTGGAGACTTCTAGTGCAGAGCTCTACGAAGAGGTGACAATCCTAAGAAAGGCGGTGGCTGTTGGTGGCAGTACCTCGAGTGATGGGGCAAGAAAGTTCAAAGTGCCAGACCCGAAGACGTTTGAGGGAGGGCGTGATGCCAAGGCATTGGAGAATTTCTTGTGGGACATGGAGCAATACTTCAAAGCATCTCGTATTGGAGAGGTGGAGCAGGTGACTGTGGCTAGTATGTTCCTTGCGGGTGATGCTAAGTTATGGTGGCGCACTCGCATGGAGGATGTTGATGGCACAGGGAAACCCGGTATTCAGACAAGGGAGGCCATGAATAAGGAGCTTAGGGAGCAATTCTTGCCCAATAATGCCGCGTGGATGGCTAGGGAAAAATTAAAGCACCTAAAGCAGACGGGTTCTGTGCGAGAGTATGTGAAGGCATTCACTTCTAATTTGTTGGACATTCGTGACATGGCAGAAGCAGACAGGTTGTTCAACTTCATTTCTGGGTTGAAGCCATGGGCACAGGCTGAGCTGAGGAGACAGAATGTCAAGGACCTAACAGCAGCTATTGTAGCGGCAGATAGCTTGGTGGACTTTGCAACAAGTTCTAATAGCAAGGGGAAACAAACCCAAGGGGCTAAAGAGAAGGAGCAGAAGTTCAAAGGCAAGAAAAAGGTCCAAGATGAGGAATCTAGCAAAGCCAAGAATGGTGGTGGGCAAACAAAGAAGCAGCTGAAGTGCTTTATTTGTGAGGGTCCTCACATGATGAAAGATTGTCCAAAGAAGGAGAAGCTGAATACTATGACCGTGTCAGAGGGAGAGGAACCAGGGAGGTGAATCCGCTCAGAATGGTCAATGCACTACAGACAAAGGAGGCGGTGAAGTCATCTAGTTTGTTGTATGTGCAGGTTGAGATAAATGGTCATGAGGTAATGGCTATGGTAGACACTGGAGCTACCAATAATTTTGTGGCTGACAGGAGTGTGGAATCTCTTGGCTTGGTTTTGGGAGCAAGCACCAGCCGCGTGAAAGCGGTAAATTCTGAAGCACAAGTGATCAAGGGATCAACTGAGGCCGAGCTTAGAATGGAACCGTGGACTGGAAAGGTAACTCTCTTGGCTGTTCCTTTAGATGATTTCAATCTTATATTGGGGATGGACTTCTTAAGGAAAGCTAAGGCATCGGTGATGCCACATCTTGGTGGGGTGATGATTGGAGAGGAAAGCAACCCTTGCTTTGTGAAGGGTGTGTTTGATCGTGACTTGGGCAAGAAAGGGGAGGGAATGTTGTCAGCTATGCAGGTTGAAGCTGGGCTGAAGCATGGTGAAGTGACTTATCTAGCGGCTCTTGTGGAGGAAAAGCCTGATCAGTTAGAGATACCTGATGCTTTTGTTCCTACTCTTAAGGAGTTTGAAGATGTCATGCCCCCAGAGTTGCCTAAGAAATTGCCGCCAAGAAGGGATGTGGATCACAAGATTGAACTTGAGCCGGGTGCACGGGCACCGTCTCAAGCCCCCTACCGTATGGGACCAATGGAGTTGGCTGAACTAAGAAAGCAGTTGGACGAGTTGTTGGAGAGCGGGTTCATTCAACCGTCTAAAGCTCCTTATGGTGCCCCAGTCTTGTTTCAAAAGAAGGCCGATGGGTCATTGCGGATGTGTATAGACTATCGGGCCTTGAACAAGGTAACTATTAAAAATAAGTACCCTGTTCCAAATATTGTTGAGCTGTTTGACAGGCTCTCAAGAGCTAAGTACTTCACGAAGCTGGATTTGAGGTCGGGATATTGGCAAGTCAGAATTGCTGCAGGGGATGAGCCTAAGACCGCATGTGTAACGAGGTATGGGTCTTATGAGTTTCTAGTTCTGCCATTTTGGTTAACAAATGCACCTGCAACGTTCTGTAATTTGATGAATGATGTGCTATATGAGTACCTAGATCGTTTTGTGGTAGTGTACTTAGATGATATTGTGGTCTATAGTGATAGTCTGGAAGCTCACTTAGAACACTTAAAGTGCATTTTCACTAAACTGCGAGAACACAGTCTTTATGTCAAAAGGGAGAAGTGTGAGTTCTGCAGGGAGGAGATCCATTTCCTAGGGCATGTGCTGAGCCAAGGAATGGTGAAGATGGACAAGAGAAAAGTCGAGGCCATCATTGATTGGCCTGCCCCGACGAAGGTATAGCTGAGTTGAGATCTTTCCTTGGTCTTGCTAACTATTATAGCAAGTTTATTCAGGGATACTCGAAGAAAGTAAATGTCTTGACAGATTTGCTAAAGAAGGATCATGTTTGGGAATGGAATGATGAGTGTGAAGCGGCATTTGAGGAGCTGAAAGTTGCAGTTGCTTCAGAGCCCGTGCTCAAACTTCCAGATTTTGGGGTGCCATTTGAAGTGCACACTGATGCTTCTGATCGTGCAATTGGTGGAGTGTTGGTTCAGTTGGGACATCCGGTGGCATATGAAAGTCGAAAGCTAAAAGATGCTGAACAGAGGTACAGTACTCATGAAAAAGAGATGACTGCAGTGGTTCATTGTTTGGAGGTGTGGAGGCATTACTTGCTGGGTGCGGAGTTCGTGGTTTGCACAGACAACGCGGCAAACACTTATTTCAAGACTCAGAAGAAGCTAACCCCAAATCAGGCCCGTTGGCAGGAATTTCTGGCTGAATTCGATTTTGTATGGCTGCATAAGCCGGGAGCACAAAACCAGGTAGCAGATGCACTGAGCAGAAATGTGCAAGAGACCGTGGCCTCCATGACAGTGGTGGACACTGAGTTCCTAGAGGAGATCAAAAAGCAGTCAATGATAGATGCGGTGTATGGTAAACTTGTGGAGGAAGTGAAGACAGGGGTGATTCGCAAGTATTGGTTGGAGGATGGGTTGCTGTATTGTAAAGGCAGTAGACTTTATGTCCCACATGGGGGAACTCTCCGGCAGCGAATCTTGAAAGAGTCTCATGATGCTAAATGGGCAGGACATCCGGGGGTAGCGAGGATGCTAGCATTGCTGAGTAGATCCTACTATTGGCCGAAGATGATGGATGACGTTGAGGCATATGTCAAGTCGTGCTTGGTGTGCCAACTTGACAAGTCTGAAAGGAAGAAGGAAGCTGGACTTCTACAACCTTTACCTATTCCAGATAGACCGTGGTAGTCAGTATCTATGGATTTTATTCTTGGGTTGCCTCAGGTGGAGGGAAAGGGGTCAATCTTTGTGGTGGTTGATCGGTTTTCGAAGTATGCTGTGTGCATTCCTGCGCCGAAGGTGTGTACAGCAGAGATAGCAGCTGGCCTATTCTTTCAGCATGTGGTGAAACATTTTGGGTTGCCAGAGGATATCATTAGTGATCGTGATAGCAGGTTCACTGGGCGGTTCTGGACGGCATTGTTTGGGTTTTTGGGAAGTGAGTTGAAGTTCTCTACTGCAAATCATCCCCAAACAGATGGTCAGACGGAGCGGATGAATCAGCTACTGGAGGAGTATCTCAGGCACTATGTTTCAGCTAGTCAAAAAAATTGGCTAGAGTTGATGGATGTAGCACAATTCTGCTACAACTTACAGCAGTCTTCAGCGACTGGTAAGAGCCCCTTCGAGGTGATTTTTGGGTTTCAGCCGAGAACCCCAAACGAAGTGGCAATTCAGAAATTAGGTGGTACTTGTCCCGCAGCCTACAAGTACGCGTTTGGTAGACAGGAGATGGTCGATGAAGCCAAAGCTAGTTTGGAGAAAGCTGTTTGGAGGATGAAGAAGTACGCTGATAGAAAGCGTCGTCCCTTAGAATTTGAGGTTGGCGACCAGGTGTTGTTGAAATTGACACCACAGGTCTGGAAGAAGATAAAGTCCAGAAAAATTCACAAGGGGTTAGTTCAGAGGTATGACGGGCCTTTTGAGATAGTGAAGAAAGTAGGCAATGTAGCTTACCGGTTGAAGTTGCCCGATAGGTTGAAGATACATCCTACTTTTCATGTGAGTTTCTTGAAGCCATTCCAACCAGACTTACTGCTTGATGGGAGGAAACAGAAGAAAAGAGCACCTCCAGTGGTCAAGGTACAGTTTGAGAAGAAGATAAAGAAGATTCTGGATCACAATACTCAAGGGATGAGTAAAAAGAACAGAAGGACTGATTATCTAATTCAGTGGGAAGGCGAGGAAGAAGCTGATGCTACTTGGGAAAAAGGTGTGACCTTGTGACAGTTTGAAGATCAAATTCGGGAATATTGGGATCGCCCCTCGATGAGGACATCGAGCTCTTTTAGTGGGGGTGGTTTGTTAGACCCTTAAGAGATTTTCATGCCCTAGTGTTGGGTGTAGAGGCGAAGGCGTGCCGGAGGTTCGCAATTCTGTCTTGGGCATGAACACTAGGCGAAGTCAAGTATGGGGCGGGGCTTGACATAAAAACTAAGGCATTGAGATGAAGTGGGAATTTGAGACACTTACACGGATTGAGCTTGTCTAAGGCATGAAGCCTTCAACCAGGCACAGACATAGAGAATGTGGGCTTGAGCAGAGGCACACTTGGGCTTAGGAGAGTCATGCAGCATGGCGCAAGGGGAATAGAGGCAAAGCACGGGCCTGGCCAGCCCAAAGCATTGGGCCTCTATGACACACATGCGACATGGGAGAAGAGTCTTCTAGTTCAAATACAGTGAGGCAAAGCTGGGCCAGAATTCTATAGTTGGGCAGGGTTTGAAGCAGGATGCAAAGGAGACTTGGGCCAAGGTGTAGGGTGTAAATGGGCTTATCAGATTTGGGATAAGACCATATCTTTGGAGATCATTCCAGAAGAATCAATTAAGGATTGCAATCATCTGCAAGAAGGGAAAGTCAATCAGAATCAAGGATTTGATCTGGGTGGATCTTCTATAGAAGGAAAGGCAATCAAGAGGATTGAGGATATCTTGAAGATCTCAAGCAAAGATGGAAAGTAGGGTTGGGCTTAGCCTAGCCCAAAGCCCGTAAAGCTGCCTATATAAGGAGGAGCTTCTTCATTCTCATTCATTCATTCAGATACACAGAAAACAGTTGTAGAGAGAGTGAGAGCATATACAGAGAGAGCTAGCATTGTAGTTAGGCTTTCTTGTATTCTAGCAGTTAGTGGGTAGCTGTGCCGACGTGTGGGCAGCAGGCCTAGATTGTTAGTCCTTTTTGTTGAAGTAATAAAAAGGTTGGGGATTCCCGTAACTCTGTCTCGTTTATCTTGTGGTTATCAATAACCTTCTTTGCAGGCACAAAGGTTAGTTGCGCATTGCTGGCCAGGCTCTAGGTTGGGGAGTTGGCGCATCACTAGGCGACAAGTTTGTGAAAAATTTCGCGCTTCCGCACGCCTACGTGACAATATACATAGTTGCTATATCTAAAGCACCTAGCAAGTCCAACAGTTTTTTTTTGTGTTTTCCTTATAAATAGTATAAAATAATAGATTTTTAGTAATTTAGGATAGTATAAGCTAGGGCTGCACAACTTTCCGGTCTGGACCGGTAAATTAGACCGGACCAGGTTTACCGGTCCCCGGTCCATAAAATCAAAAAAAATCCGGTCTTCGATCCGGTCCGGTCCAAACTTTGAAAACACCCGGTTCAGACCGGATTTTATGTATATAGTTAATTTTACACTATTTTGTCTTTTAAATTATATAGTTTAATGATTAAATATTCACATATAACATATTTTAGTGACCCAAATTGGTAAATAATAAATTTATGAAATAGTATATATAAACACTATATTATAAATGATTAAATTTCATATTTCATACTATATATAATTTATAATTACGTTTACAAATTAATGTTACTTTACAAATAATATGACATTTACTTATTTTTACATTTAAATTAACTTACCAAGTAATTCATATATCAACGAAGAATGAAAATTAAATTATAAAATTATTTTTTTTATAAAATATTAACTAACCGGTCCAAACCGGTCCGGTTCCGGTCCGGTCCAGGTTTTTTCGGTTCGGTCCGGGTCGGTCCGGGTTTTGGACCTTTGTGCAGCCCTACTATAAGGTATGACAACTCCAACAAGTTTCCTTATACAGTAAAACCTCTATAAATTAATACTCGACAAATTAATAATCTCGATAAAATTAATAATTTGTCCAGTCCCAACTTGGGACCAGTACAAAATTGGATCCCAATCGATAAAATAATAAGATAATAACTTTTTTGAAATTCCAATGTATATATATTGGTCCCAACGAAACTATAAATTAATAATTACTAAAAGATTCCAAATTCTAAGATTGTCTAGTAAAAAATGAATCTGTAGTCACTTTTTTTTGTTGAACTTCAAATCTATATTGAGTTCATCTTTAAATCTTCTAATTGTACTTAAGAGTTGAGTCATTGTCTTCTCGTATTTCAACAAAAAATTGTGAAGAGTTGTTTTCGCTTGTGATGCTTTTTTTTCGAGTGATCGGTTCCAACGCTAGTGAATCATTCTCAAATTCAATTAATTTATGAATGTACATTAATAGAATGTGCCTTTTAACTTGAATTTGTAATTTATTTTTCATTTCTAATTAATATACATTGTAAATAGTACATTGGACTTGGAAATTTAAAGATCATACGTAAAACCTCTTTAAATTAATAAATTATTAATTTATCGATATAATAATATCTCGCTAAATTAATAAAATATCCTGATCCCAACATCATTAATTTATATAGGTTTTACTGTAGTTGGTCCTTATAATTATTAAATAATAAATAAAAGGAGGGAAGCAAAACTAAAAAGAGGGAAATAATTGGAAAAAGGAGGGAAATAATATTTTATTGATAAAAATGAAATAAGGAAGCCCCTTAAAAATAAGGGATGACATGAGTCTCTTAACTTTTCACTTTCTCTGTCTTTTCTAATTTTTATCCAAATAAATAACTACCCATTTTGGCAGGCAGAAGAAGGGTGCAAACTGGAGCGAGATACCGTCAAAACAAGTCAAAACAAGAGATCATTAGTAACTATTGCTTTTCTTTTATTCGACATATTTCGCTACAAACACATTTTTTTTACATAAGATCGAAGATTTGAAATACACTACAATGAGCCAGATGCATATGTTGTTATCATTCCCTTCACTATATCAAAAAACTCAAACTGTTTGTACACAAGATTGATAATCCAGTAAGCAGTAACCCTTTGGTTAGAAGTTAGATTAAGAAATATTATCCTGACTCTGGAAACTAATTGTACTTGCTGATGACTCCACGAGCATAATCATGACTTCCACCAACATTAGTTGAGATTCTTATGCTTTACTTACATACATGATATTAATCGCAAATCATTGTTATTGACTAATCACTATTTTTATTATTAAACATGCGCAAGAGTCAAATTAATGATTCCAAACAACTTAAGTATTTCATCAAACCCATGAAGGACAAAATTCAACTTAAGTTAGTTAAATCGAATATATATAATATATTTCATGATATCGCTTAATATTTAACTTCAAAAAATAAAAATTGTTTCCGTAAAAATCTCGGACTTCAGTAACGAGCGTAATAATTTGTTAATGTAATGAATAAATGTAAACGAGCACGTCGTGTTACAAGTAACATTACTCACAAGTGTCAGAAGCATGGTGATCAATGGATAGCCACTAATTATTTGATAACATTCAAGAACTTGAGCTTCTACATGTAAAAAGAATATGCTTTGTACTTGAATGGATCTGTGTCGTCTGTATATTCATTCCCCTTGACATGCGAAGGAGTCGTAAGATAAGTTTTTTTAGTTCATTCATGTCGTGGGATGACAATACTAGCTTCACTCTGTAACATGCGTTTTCTAAAAACGAAGTCATGACCGAGTGGGCGAAGCCTGATGTTAAGATCACATGTTCGATTTTTCCCATTCGTTTGTAATTTGTATCGCACTTATGACACAATTTGATAAAATATTTGTTTTCTAAGAAACAAGTCTCCAAGTATTTAAAATTTCTTAAAAAGATAACTAGATTATCAGCCAATGACTCCATCAGAGAAAAATTTTTACGATGAGGAGCTAAACTAGTAACAAAATTTTACGATTCGGAGATAAACTAGTACTAAAATTCCATCCAACCTGATTCTGCTACTGCACGGTGAATATGGTACATTCAGTCAAGAAGATATTCGTGGACATCGGTTTCAAGTTACAACTGCAAATCAACAAAGAAAATGGCAACATCTGTCTCGTGTCTCAATAGATAACATTATGGAACACTGATTTACACATTCTGCTACGACTGTCCGTTAGAACGAAAAACTCAACAATCAGAAAGAAACTGATAAAAACAGTTGAAATTCAATCAACTTTCTGAAACCAATAATTCATACAGCCTAGTGCATGCTACATTTTCAAGCTTTTACTTGCATTTCATATAGTGGTGCAAACAAACTAAATTAGCACTTGTTGAATGAAATTTAAGAGCAAACTGAAACTTGCAATTTGTAAAATTTTTAAACCAAAGATTGATATAAATATAAACTTAATGTAAACTGCTCCTTATTTCATTTGACTAAAAGCCGCAGTAATCACAGATCCTCCCAAACTGTTACTATATAACTGACGTTTACGGTTTAATTTGGTTCATTTTCTATTAAAAAAAACAATAACAAAACTGTTTTCGTAATAAAATAATTAAATGAACTGAAATTTTAACAAACTGAATCACTCTAAAAACATTTCGGGTTGATTCAATATAACAATTTAAGCTGAAGAGTGAACACCCCTTACTGAAATTGCAGCTGCTGTAACCAAAACAACCCTCAGTACTATGATCAACAACATAGTCATTTTTAACATACAAAGCATCACAACCAATTGCGAATATGAGCACTAGGGAATCAATTATAACTTTTACGTGCAACACAAACAGTTAGTTCCCTTTTCGAGTATCTCGAATCTCGTAAACATCAACAAGATGATTAACTTCAGCCAAACCTCTAGGGAATTGGATACAAAATGACACTTCTGGTGCATTTTAGTATATTTTCAAAATGACCTGCACAGATAGTCAATTCTCTGCACTTGCTATTAGCATCTTACTTCATCACAAATACAACAAAGAACTAAGCAGGTCTCCTTCAACTTTGGACAAGTGTATAAATTAAGATAAAAAAGCGAGAATATAAGAAAATATTAGTTCTCTACTCTTGCTTCATGGTACAGATAAATAATTTCTTTTACCTGTTGTAGGCAAGTATTACTTGGAATTGACAAGATGTATCAGTTCAAGCAGATAAGGAATATAAAGTTTAAAGCATTAAGGGCCTTTCCATTCTCTTAATTGTTGAAGACGAAACAAATTACCACTCCAAACCCCTGAACTAAGGCCGTCTAACAGCAAACAATCATCTGCATTCAAGTCCTGAACGGTTGGCTACTGCTTGGAGGAAAACTGTTGCAGATTTTAACTTGGTCTTTGTGGATGTATATTGTTTATATATATCCACCAAGCTAAACAATACCAACTCTTTATCCTCTTAATTGCATTACATGCATTACTTTGACATCAACTACTAGAACCCTATCTAACAAGTCACTAACTAAAGCATAGTGATTCCCCACTATTTGTTAATTTTCTAGCATATTCAGAGTTCATGATGATTTTTACAGCATTCTCTGCAGTTTTTGTGGATCTTAAGGCCCTTTTGTATGTTAGTGTTAATACCACTTCATCTCTAATGGTTAAACATTAAATTCAGTTCATTAAAATTTAATAAAAGCAACAAAGGGATAAATACTTTTTTTTTTTGTAACTAAGGGATCGGTACTTAAGATCTAGGCATTTGAGCTGTAAGTTGACGGTAATCTTCTAATCATAATAAAATAAGCGGAAATCATCTGTATTTTGCATCCAAACAAAACAGGTACAGATGCAACAAAAAAGTATCTGCAATAGAATTAAAAAATTGACTCCATCTACCCCCATTTATATGACAACTTATGATGGCACGACATTCATTGCAAATTTTGTATTGAAAAATACCTTTTCATTTCTACCTTGCTGAGTACGAAATTACTAATTGGATTTATGCACACCAAAGAAAAACTTAAGTTTACTACACATCTATTGGATTGAAGACTTTGTATTCCATATGAAACAAGCCCATCACTATTGCCATCTTCGCCAGACTAGTGAAATTAGCCATTTAATATAGGGGATGGAGGGAGCGCATTTATCTATATCAGCATTCATATTCATCACTTTATAGTGTGAAAGAAACTTAACAAGGCATCTAAAAGACAATATGGGGTTGTTTCTCACTATGTAAATAAGTTTGCTATATGACAAGTGGATATATTGGACCATAAGTAATCCTTATTTAATTATATTAGCAATCAACCAAAAACCATCAAGACTATCATACAAGTACCTGACCAAGTAATTCACACTTTTGCAGCAACAAAAATCCATTACGATATTACTGTCTCAATCTTTTAGAAGTAAAAACAAATTAAAAATAATGAGCTTTCAAGAAAACCAATAGAACATGCCTCATAAACAACAACTGCAATTAAATTAAAGGCAACATGAAGAAATTGAATAACAAGTCATCTCTTACCGATGCTTTTACACATTTAGGAAACGAAAACACAAAATAGAAACGAGTAAACATGGATCTTACTATAGTGTTTGTGAAAATTAGACATTACTTTTCGGTTCCAATAAGCATCCTGGTTAAGCACTGCATGCTTGGAAACAAGCAGAAGAGGAAGTTACCACCATGAAAGCGTAGAAAAGGTACATATTACATACTCTACGCATAAATTACGTCTAACCTACATTTTGTTACATAAAGAAATTAGATGTTCACGTTATAAGACCACAAACTGTTAAACTTCAATCTTGTTGTCATTAGTGGTCATTGTTCATTAAATTACAATCGACCTGCTCATAATAATATTATATACCAACACAGTAATATATAACCAAAACAACATATTAACATTCAAGCAATAAGTATTACTAAGTCAGAATCACCACAATTAACAATTCTAGAATCCTCACAACTAATAATCCTACACCACCTTTGAGTATACTACTTTATAGCTACTTGTACCTTTTGTTAAGTTGTTATCTTAACTTGTTGCCATAACTGATCAAATCTGTTGAAGCTAAGCTGTTATCTTAACTTGGTATTTGAGGTTCTAACATAATCAAAATCAAATATTCCTTCTTAGCAAAATTGCTACATTGAGTAAAGGCCGACATGAAGTAATTCAAAAGCATGTATTCTTTGTATCAATTAAGGATTATCTGCCTTCTGCCTCTTAAGGAACCAAAATAGAAAGGCAAAGATGAGTAAACGTCGATCTTCGTGAGATAACATGTTACTATAGTGTGTGTATATCTCTTGAAAACAGAGCAAATAATGTCCAAATGATCAACTGAATCAAAATAAAACACTGAAGTAAGACATAGATCAAACACATAAGACTATGTTGCCTTTACTCACATCAGAGAATTCAACAAAAGATTCAGACAATTAACCGAACCCGAATATTTCCATCATTTCTTGGTGCCTTTACCCCCGGCATCACCACTCCCTCCTGCTGCTTCCCCAGCTGCCTTCTTTGCCTGTTTTTCCTGAAGTGCTTTTCCATCCCTGTATATACACACACAAAATACACCCCCACAAAACTTAAAATCAACAAAGATCATATATTATTACTATCTTCAAGAACAGAAAACAAATCAAACTTAAACACACAGACAAAAACTAACTACATCTACACAAATATACGTATACATGACAAAAGGATGTTAAACCAACTCCAAGCAAGAACAAGATTAAGCCATCGGATTTAATGCACAATTAAACATCCCCAAACAAACTAAAAAGCCAAGTACTCAAAAAACAAAAACAAAAAACAAAAAAGATCATACTCCTATCTTTTTACTAGATTTGAGAAAAGATATCAAATCAAAAACACACACACACACACACACACTAACTACATCTGCATAAATATATGTATGCATGACAAGAGGCTCAAGAGCTTCAATCAAGAACATAATTCAATCTAAATCTACACAAACATATGTATACATGACAAGACATTGAACATCTTTAATTTGACATACAAACAAATGGGTAAATCTGTTTACACAGATTAACCTTACATACAGAATTTATATCTACATGACAAATCATTGAATATCTTTAATCAAGAACAATATTAGCCCATTTAATCTGTTTATACAGTGTAATTAAGTAAGTATACCTTTCTCTGCGCTGTTCAGGAGTCAACCCATCATCTTTACCCTTCTTACCACCAGCTCTAGCATTAGCTCTTTCTCTATCCTTCTCTCTCTGGTTACCTCGTTACATCCCACCTCATTAAAGATCAACACATCATAATACTAATTTTCACACACACATACACACAAAGCATTAAAGATCAACACATACCCGTATTCAATCACAATTCACACACACACACAAAGCATCAAAGATCAACACATGATAGATACTCATATTCACACACACACACACACGGACAAGGCATTAAAGATCAACACATGCTCATATTCAATCACACACACAGAAAGCATTAAAGATATTTGAAAAGACATCATGCATGTAAGTAAAACAAGTCAATCAAGAAACAAACAAGAACTTAAGGATATTAGTCATTGTGAAGCAGCTGGTGAAGATCGGTGTTGAGTCAACTATGACAACCCAGAAACTGGAGAGTGGAGGAGATAGACCAAAATATCCTAAAATAAAATAGTACGGAGTAATCATTTTAGTAAGTTAATATATTACTCTTTTTTTTTTTAGAAAAACTGAAATAGATATATTAAACTTTGTAATAGTTAAGTTTGTAAAATTATAGTATTATTCTCATAATTTACAACAATCGAATGTTATAAAGATTTGCGGTACATGATTTTGTTTAAAATTATTTAAATTTAATTTAAAGAGTCTAAATTTTTCCTAATGTCATTTTATATACCAACTTAAATCTGGAATATGTGCCATTGGTATGGTTTCCTATATAGCTTGGGGCACTTCTCTTTCTTAATATTTATAAATATATAAATTATAATAATAAATAAACTTTTCTTAATATTAATATTTATTTTTATTGAATTTTTTTAGAAAAGAATTAATATTTTATTGAAAACAATAAAGAATTGTAATATTTGAAAAACTTAAAGAATTGTAATAAAGGATTGTTGTAATATTTTATATATACATGGTTGCTATCTCTAAAGCACCTTAGGCTGACTATTTGTAAAACTAACCACTTTCTCTGTCTTTTCTAATTTTTATCCAAGTAAATAACTACCCATTTTTTTACCAAAAAAAAAAAAAAACTACCCATTTTGGCACCACTACTCTTTCAAAACAGTTATAAACCTCTCATTTCTCGTCATAGCACAACATTTTGTTTTGTAAAAAACACAAAGGGATAGAGCCGTTTCACAAATCTTACTAGCTATTCAGTTATTTATCGTTCACCAAATTCGATCCCGTAAAGAGACCCCGAGATACCGTCGAAACAAGAAATCACTAGTAACTAGAGCTTTTCTTTTATTCGATATTTTCCGCGCTACAAACACATTTTAAACATAAGATCGAAGATTTGAAATGCACTACAAAGAAACAGATGCATATGTTTTTATCATTCCCCTCACTATATCAAACAACTCAACCCGTTTGTACAAAATTTGCAAGATTGATAATGCAGTAAGCCAGTAACCCTTTGGTTAGTGTTAGGAATTCATGTTTCCTGTCTTTGCGTAAATTAAATACGGAGATTATAACAGTCAATAATAATAACAGATATTGACAGATGAACACCAAGATTTATACGTGGAAAACCCCTTAAGCCAAAGAGGTAAAAACCACGGGACCTGCTCCGAATGTTTCCACTATAATGATAATAATGGTTACAATATTCTCTCTCAAGTTTACGAAGTAACACTTGAGGCACAACTGAATAGAAATACAACGATTCACTACTTCTTCGGTACTGGACCGGATAACCTGGACGAACTCCCTTTGTAGCAACTACAATAGCTGGACGAACTCCTAATGCTGCAGCGGGACAGATTCCGATGGCTGCAGCCTGACACTCACACAAACTCTCTCGAAACGAAAGAATAGAGTAGCACGAGGGCCCCCTATCCTGACCTGCTTGAAACTACCACAAGGTAAGTTTCCTACTAGATGGACTATCTAGCAGCTATATATACTAAGAAGTATGAGAGGAAGAAGAGATTTTGGTGTGTTAACTAATGAAGGGGGAGGGGGTATTTATAGGAGGGGGTTTGTACATAGTAGGTGGGGGGGTTGGTGAGGGGTTGAATTATAAGGCATGCAGCTGCCTAACAATCTCCCCTAATTCCAAACTCACAACTAATCACTTGCACTCCATACCTGCGCCTTGTTTGCACAGCTCCAACTTTTCTCGCGGAACCACCTTTGTCATCATATCAGCCGGATTCTTATCCGTGTGTATCTTCTCTATCTGTATCACCCCATCTTCAACCTGTTCCCGTAGCCAATGGTAACGTACATTAATATGCTTAGTACGACTGTGACAAGTAGCATTCTTGCTCAAGTCAATAGCACTCTGGCTATCACAATACAACTCAAAGTTGTCTTGCTTCTGACCCAATTCTTGGAGAAACCGCTTTAACCAAACCAGCTCCTTGCCTGCTTCACAAGCAGCAATATACTCTGATTCAGTTGTTGACAACGCAACACACTTTTGCAACTTGGACTGCCATGCTACAGCTCCCCCCGCAAAAGTGAAAAGCATCCCTGACGTGGACTTCATCCCATCTGGATGTCCTGCCATGTCAGCATCTATAAAACCTTCCAAGACTGGTTTACCGTGTCCATACTTCAAGCATAACCCGGAAGTGCCCTTGAGATATCTGAGAATCCACTTAACTGCTTCCCAATGCTTTCTTCCTGGATTTGACAGATATCTACTCACAACTCCAACAGCATGAGCAATATCTGGTCTTGTACAAACCAATGCATACATAAGACTTCCCACTGCGGATGAGTAGGGAACTTCCTCCATATCCTCCTTATCCTTGTCTGTTGACGGCCACATTTTCTTATCTAGTTTAAAATGTCCCGCCAATGGTATGCTAACAGGTTTAGCATCATCCATATTGAACCTTTTAAATACCCGTTCAATATATCCCTGTTGTGAAAGCCACAACCTCCGAGTTGTTCTGTCACGAACAATCTTCATCCCTAGGATTTGTTTTGCTGGACCCAAATCTTTCATATCAAAGAACTTGGACAAATCTTCTTTCAGCTTACGGATCATGTTAGCATCTTGACCGACCACTAACATATCATCAACATAAAGCAACAGGATAATGAAGTTACCGTTAGGAAACCTTTGCACATAAGCACAGTGATCGGATGCAGTTCTCTTGAACTTATGATTCCTCATGAATGAATCAAACTTTTTATACCACTGTCTTGGTGCTTGCTTAAGCCCATATAAACTCTTCTTGAGTTTACAAACCATGTGCTCCTTCCCTTTCACTTCAAATCCTTCTGGCTGGTGCATGTAGATCTCTTCCTTCAAATCTCCATGAAGGAGTGCAGTTTTCACATCTAACTGCTCAAGCTCAAGATCCATGCTAGCCGCTAATCCGAGAACTGTTCGGATTGATGTCATCTTTACAACCGGAGAAAAGATTTCATCGAAATCAATGCCTTCCTTCTGTGCAAAACCTTTAACCACTAAGCGTGCTTTATACTTTACAAGCTTTTCATCATCCCTTTTTTACTTTGAAGACCCATTTGTTCCTCAAAGCCTTCCGTCCTGTCGGAAGTGTAGTCAACTCATAAGTTTCATTCTTGTTTAAAGAATCCATCTCCTCTTGCATTACTTTCAACCAGCAATTGCTTTCTTTATGAGTCTTGACTTCCTCAAAGGTCTCGGGCTCCCCCTCATCAGCAATTAAGATATACTCGGATGAAAGATATCTTCCTGATGGTCTCCGTTCTCTCGTAGAACGTCGTGGCTGAGTTTCTTCAGCTTCAGGCTGAGGCGGTAGCTCCCCCTGCTCAGCAGCCTCATTATCTACCATATCATCTACATCATCTTCTAATGTATCTGGATTTCTAGCTTGCCTTGGTTGTTGAGTGCTCCCAAAATTCTCATAATTTTGAGACTCATGGAAAACCACATCTCTGCTCCTGAATATCTTCTTCGATTCAGGATTCCACAACCTATACCCGAACTCTGGATCCCCGTAGCCAACGAGAATACACGGAGTTGCTTTATCTTCAAGCTTTGTTCTATGCTCCTTTGGGATGTGTACAAAAGCCTTGCATCCAAACACCCGCAAGTAGGAATAGGAAACATCCTTTTCTAACCAGATCTTCTCTGGAATCTCAAAATTCAGAGGTGCCGATGGAGATCGATTGATCAAGTAGCAAGCTATTCTTACAGCTTCTCCCCAAAATGACTTCGGCAGTTTAGACATTTTCAACATGCATATGACTCGTTCAGCAATGGTGTGGTTCATTCTTTCCGCAACGCCATTCTGTTGTGGGGTGCCAGGAACTGTTCTTTCATGCCGGATACCATGCTTTGCAAGATACTCTTTAAACTCTTTTGAAGTGTACTCCCCCCCGTTGTCACTACGAAGGCACTTCAGTTGTTTCCCTGTTGATCTTTCAACCATGGCATGAAACTTCTGGAAGTACTCAAACACTTGATCTTTGGATTTGAGTATCTCAACCCACACCTTTCGAGATGCTTCATCAATAAAGGTAACAAAGTACCTATTTCTGCTTAAGGACTCCACCTCAAACGGACCACATACATCAGAATAAACTCTTTCTAACAGCTCCGGCTTTTTCTTCAATGGACTGCTAAAAGATACTCTATGTTGTTTCCCGAATAAACAATATTCGCACGGCTGTAATGCAGTTCCTTTAGCAAATGGAATGAGGGATTTCTTTGCTAGAATCTGCAGCCCTTTCTCGCTCATGTGACCAAGCTTCTTGTGCCACAAACTTGCTGAAGCTTCATCTTCAACTTTATTCAACTCATTTGAACACATCGTCACTTGTGTCTTGTAAAAAGAGCCACAAGTGGAACCTCTTGCAACCACCAACGAACCCGTAGTAAGCTTCCACCTTCCACCACCGAAGGTATTTACGTACCCTTGCTTGTCTAGCGCCATGCCGGAAATCAAGTTGAGCCGTAAGTCCGGAACATGCCTGACATCTTTCAAAGTCATTGAACAACCCGTGTTTGTCTCAATACAGATGTCACCAATGCCTGCAATCTTTGACTGATCCGAGTTACCCATTCTTACAGTACCAAAGTCCCCTGACTTGTACGTCGTAAAGAATTCCTTAGTGGGTGTTGCATGATACGTTGCTCCAGTATCTATCACCCATTCGACCTTCTGATCATCAATATGTAAGCATTCTTCTTCCCCAAAAGAAAGGATCACAACATCTTCTGTCATAGCAGCTGTTGTACTTTTCTCGGCATGTTTCCCTTGTTGACCATTGTTTTGTTGCTTGAGCCAGGCCCTACAATCCTTTTTGTAATGACCCTTCTTCTTACAATAATAGCATTCAACATTGGCATTTGATTTGCCACCGGAATTCCTAAAATTCCTGCTTTTACTACGCCCTAGGTTTGTCTCCCTGTAGTTGCTTCTACCCCTGTTCTCAGTAACAAGAGCCTGGGAATCTTGGCTGACTCCTTGTACCTTTCTTCTCATGGATTCACTAAGGATACTCTGCTTAATTGATCGCAAAGTTAGTTGCTCAGTTGGTACAACATTAGTTACTGTCACCACTAGCGTATCCCAACCGGATGGTAAAGTATTGAGAAGAAATATTGCTTGGAATTTCTGTTCAAACTCCATCTTCATATTTGATAGTTGATTTAACAACCCTTGGAATTCGCTCATAAGCTCTGACATGTTGTTCCCATCCTGGTACCTCATGTTCACCAGCTGACGAACTAGAAAAGTTTCTAGTTACATTTTGTGAACTTTTCTCTTGGAACGTAGACTCTAATGTCGTCCAAAGCGTATAAACGTCTTCTTCTTTAGAGACATGATGATTCTCCGAATTATCAATCCATCGACGAATGAGACTGATAGTTTTCATGTTCATCTTCTTCCAGTCAGCATCAGACTTTGCTGCAGGTTTGACTCCTTTCAGCTCCACCGGATCAAACAAGTCCTTACTATAAAGCAGATCCTTTATTCTGCTTTTCCACATCGGATAATTTGAAGCTGTTAAGCTTACCATTACACTGGAAGAATCATCCATTTTAATTTACCAAAGACTATAGGAATCTCACTTAGAACCACACAAGTTGGCCAGGAAAGTGGATGTGTTTGGGGAGCCTTCCGTATTAGTACGACGCTTTATCAAATAACCACTGCGCATAAAACACTTTCCTAGACACCAACAACGTGGGCCCCAGTTCTGATACCAACTGTTAGGAATTCCCGTTTCCTGTCTTTGCGTAAATTAAATACGGAGATTATAACAGTCAATAATAATAACAGATATTGACAGATGAACACCAAAATTTATACGTGGAAAACCCCTTAAGCCAAAGAGGTAAAAACCACGGGACCTGCTCCGAATGTTTCCACTATAATGCTGCAGCGGGACAGATTTCGATGGCTGCAGCCTGACACTCACACAAACTCCCTCGAAACGAAAGAATAGAGTAGCACGAGGGCCCCCTATCCTGACCTGCTTGAAACTACCACAAGGTAAGTTTCCTACTAGATGGACTATCTAGCAGCTATATATACTAAATATACTAAGAAGTATGAGAGGAAGAAGAGATTTTGGTGTGTTAACTAATGAAGGGGAGGGGATATTTATAGGAAGGGATTTGTACATAATAGGTGGGGGTGTTTGGTGAGGGGTTGAATTATAAGGCATGCAGCTGCCTAACAGTTAGAAGTTAGATTAAGAAATATTATCCTGACTCTGGAAGCTAATTGTACTTGCTAATGACTCCGCGAGTATAATCATGACTTCCACCAACATTAGTTGAGATTCTTATGCTTTACTTACATGCATGGTATTAATCGCAAATCCTGGATTGTTATTGACTAATCACTATTTTATTATTCAACATGCGCAAGAGTCAAATTAATGATTCTAAACTACATAAGTTTTGTTCTCATAAATTTCGGAATGTTTGAGAATCGAACCCCCCGCGGTACAACGAAAGATACATTTTTACCCTTCGAATATATGTTGAAACACTTTTACCCCTTCGAATATATGTTGAAATAACAATTTAAGTTAGTTAAATTAGGGACGAGCTAGAAAATCTAGTTTGTTATTAAAACTAGATTATCATTAAAATCTAGTTTGAAATAACAATTTTTTTTTTCATTTTAATAACTAATATATTAAAATAATTTGTTATTGAATAAAGTAAAAATTATCATTAAAATTTTTTAATTTATGAAAATACTCAGATTCAAGTATTAAAATTCAACATATGATAAATATTGAAAATTTTATAACTATATTCATAAAATTTATATAATTTTGATGGGACGAAATCAAAATATTGTAATATTTTAAATCGAATATATTTTATATATATCATGATATCGTTTAATTTTTTACTTCGAAAGATATAAATTGCTTCCTTAAAAATCTCGGACTTAGTAACGAAGAACGCTAGAGCGTAATAATTTGTACTCCCTCTGTCTCTTATTATAGTTCTTGTTTCATATGTCGGGATTGTTCATAACATGAGACAAATTACTAATTTACATCTAATTTATAAGACCAAATATAGTCATGAGTGATCTTGTTGGATTCGTATTTATGAGTACTTTAATACAGTGAAATTTTTATATTTAATACTAATACAAAATTTAAGATATTAACGATCAAAAGTGTGCGTTGGCAAACGTGTCCAGTCAAAACAGGAAAAACATTAAGGGACGGAGGGAGTATAATGTAATGAATAAATGTAAACGAGCACAACGTGTTACAAGTAGCATTACTCACAAGTCACAAGTGTCAGTTTTGTACTTGAATGGATCTGTGTCGTGTGTATATTCATTCCCCTTGACATGCGAAGGAGTCATAGGATAAGTTTTTTTAGTTCATTCATGTCGTGGGATGACAATACTAGCTTCACTCTGTTACATGCGTTTTCTAAAAACCAAGTCATGACCGAGTGGGCGAAGCCTAATGTTTAAGATCACATGTTCGATTTTTCCCATTCATTTGTAATTTGTATCGTGCTTATGACTTATTTCGATAAAATATTTGTTTTCTAAGAAACAAGTCTCCACGTATTTAAAATTTCTTAAAAAGATAACTAGATTATCATCTTAGTAGTGAATTAAATATATCCAAGGGGCAAGGGCCAGAGCAATAAACCAATGACTCCATCAGAGATAAAATTTTACTATTCGGAGCTAAACTAATTCAATCAACGTTCTGAAACCAATAATTCAGAAATATCAGATACTCAGAAAACTGTTTCTATACAAATGACTAGGGGTGTAATTTAAACCGAGTC
This sequence comes from Kitagawia praeruptora, assembly GCA_037693485.1. Taxonomy (NCBI): domain Eukaryota; kingdom Viridiplantae; phylum Streptophyta; class Magnoliopsida; order Apiales; family Apiaceae; genus Kitagawia; species Kitagawia praeruptora. The sequence continues at coordinate 16,214,737 of CM075347.1, forward strand.
GGCTCGAACTCGACTCGAAAAAGTGGGTTCGATCGACCCGGCTCGAACTCGTTATCGAGCTCGAGTTCGAACACGTTTTCGGGCTCGATTAAAAACTCGAGTTGAGCCGAGTTTTTTTGAGCTCGACTCGATAAACTCGAACTCGACTCGGCTCGAACTCGATTAAATTTTTTTATTTTTTAAAAAAAAAATAGTAATGTGTTTATTATTCTATGTGTCATCACCCAACTATTTATGAAAATTACTTTTAAAACATAACTTGATATTTTTTCATCTATTATGTTATTAATATAGTTAGTGAAATTTTTGAATTAAATTTGTTCTAATATGATAATATGAGATATTTAATTATACATTTTTATAAATAGTTTATAAATTTTTTATTGTAAAATTTAAGTTGATAATTATTTTTTTAGTTATTAGCACTTTTTCTTTCCAAAAATTTTAAAGTGCAAAACTTACTTTTCAAATATTTTTATAAGAAATTTAATTTAAAAAATGAGAAAAAATAATACTCCCTCCGTCTTAAAAAGCTTATCTGTTTTTGACTTTGGACACTGTTCGTTGCAAGCGGTTGACTACTAAGTTACGCATAATTTATAAGGCAAAATATAGTCATGAGCGATTTTGTTAGATTCGTATTTATGAGTACTTTAATACAATGAAGTTTTTATATTTAATACTAATATGAAATTAAAATATTAACGATTAAAAGTATGCGTTGGCAAACTTGTCCAAAGTAAACATGAAAAGATTTTTGAGATAGAGGGAGTATATCATAGTACATAGACTTGTAAAAAATTTGAAAACTTACATTTTGAAGATAAATTTACACTGAGTGACCATCCAAATACACTAACATACCATCTAAATTTAAAATTAATTTAATTTAATAGATAGCTTTTTTATAGTTACCAAAATTAACTTTAAAGAATATCTTTTGTTTTAAAATTTTACCGAATACTTTGTTTTTTAAAATCAAGATATTATGTCAACACTTTGGATTAAAATTACATTATTCACAAATTTTATAATGAAATATGATATACGCATATAATTTATCTTAAAATTAATAATTTTTGAGTTACGATTTATATAGTATTGTATGTTCTTATCACATTATATTATTAAATTAATTATTTACATTCTTACACGCATACGGCATACGTAGTGATTAGTAACTCGAATCAAAGATTTTTTACATCCACGATTTTTAAAATTCAATTAATATTATTAATTGTTATTAAAGTATCAAAATGTATTTGATATCACGATTAGTCTATACTACTTTGAAAATTTTAACACATATGAGCTCGAAATCAAAAAAAAAATCAAATTTTATTATTCTTATTATCATCGTTTACTAGTTAAGATGCTTAGATAGTTAAATGCATAATATGTAATAAAGATAAAATTTATCCATAAATATATATGAATAGAATAAACTAAAAATTTACTTAATTGATTGGAAAAGTTCATTATCGAAATCATAAAATATAAATTTTTCAAAGTTTATTGTCATTTAAAATTGGAAAAATATTTAGGTTAAACTTGAAAAGAAAATAATATAAGTAAATAGTTTTCTAGAACTTAAGTCAAAACTCGACAAGAACTCGATAAACTCGATAAGAACCCGATAAACTCGAAAACTCATTAAAAACTCGAAAATCTCGAAAACTCTGTAAGCTCGAAAACTCGATAAAAGTTCGGAAACTTGTTTAAAAACTCGATAAGCTCGAAAGCTCGGGTAAAAACTCGATAAGCTCAAAAGCTCGACAACAGCTCGAACTCGACTCGTATAGTAAACGAGTCGAGTTCGAACACAAATTTCATGCTCGATAAATTTAGGCTCGACTCGACTCAAAAAAGCTCGAACTCGAAAGAAAAAGCTCGAACTCGACTCGACTCGAATTACACGCCTACAAATGACGGTTTACGGTTTAATTTGGTTTGTTTTATATAAAAAGTTAAAAACTGAAACAAAAACAGAGCTATTTTCATAATAAAATAATTAACTGAACTGAAATTTTTACCTATTTAATCTCCCTAAAAAACAATTCGGGTTGATTCAATGTAACAATTTAAGCTGAAAAGTCAACGCTCCTGACTGACATTGCAGCTGCTGTAACTAAAACACAACTATTCCCATTAGCAGCATAGCCATTTTTAACATAAAAAGCATCACAACCAACGGCTTATTTGAGCATTTTCGATGATTAACTTCGGCCAAACCTCTAGGAATAGGATGCAAAATAGCACTTCTGGTGCATTTAGTATGTATTCAACAAACGGCTTACCTGCATAGATAGTCAATTCTCTGCACTTGCTATAAGCATCTTACTTCATCACAAATAAAATACAATGAAGAACTAATCAGGTCTCCTTTTACAGACAATCATGTCAAACGTTTTCAACAAGTGTATACATTTTGAAAGAAATTAAAAAAAAGCCTAATGAAATACTCTTGATTTTCTATTCTTGCCTCATAATACATATAAATGATTTCTTTTACCTGTAGTAAGCAAGTATTACTACGAATTGACAAGATTTATCAGCTCAATCCGAAAAGGTTAAAGCATCAGGCGCTTTATCATTCTCTTAATTGTTGAAGACGAAAAAAACTGTCACTCCAAACTAATGCCGTCTAATAGCCGACAGTCATCTGCATTCGAGTCCTGGACAATTGGTTACTGCTTGAAGGAAAACTGCTGCAGATCTAAAATTGGTCTATGTGGATAAATAATATATATCCAACAAGCTAGATTATTGCTTTGCCTGCATAACTTTGACATCAAATGCTAGTAGAACCCTATCTTACAAGTTACTAACTAAAGCATAGTGATTCCCTGCTATTTGTTAATTATCTAGCATGTTCAGCGTTTCATGATGCTTTTTACACTGTTCTCTGCAGTTTCTTCGGATCTTAAGGCCCATTCATATGTTACTTTTAATACCTCTTCATCTGTAATAGTGAAACATTAAATTCAGTACACTAAATTTCTAAAAATTAAATTAGCCAAAAAAATCTAAAAAGCAACAAAGGAATTGATACATAAGATCTAGGCATCTGAGCTGTAAGTTGATGGTAATCTTATAAGCATATCCGATCAAATTTAGTATCTAATAGTAATACAAATCCGAGCGCAATCACCTGGATTTCAGATCTAAACAAAACAGGTACAGATACAAGTATCTGGAATAGAAAAATATGTGTGACTCCATCGAACCCCATCATGACAACTTACGAGTGGCATGGCATACTTTGCAAATTTCATATTGAAAAAACACCTTTTTACTTCTATCTTGCTGAGTATGAAATCACTAATGGGATATATGCATGCCAAAAAATATATATAAACCTTTTGGAGATGTTATTATACTCCTTTCGAACCTTTTTAGAAGATATCTTGTAAAATCTAATCAAGATAAAGGACATAAGACACATGCTAGAACCAAAGCAACAGCAAATAAAGATCCCCAGCACCATCATGATATCCTACAGCAGCAGCAAGAGCAGCTACAGTTGCCGAATGGGATGATGGCATCCCACCATATCCAACAAGTTGCTTCAGATCCCATCGTTTTTCTTTGTACCTGTACATCTACGAACGTTTAAGACTTACGATGACATAATACAAAAAAATAATCTTAGACTCTCAATCAAATTATCTAGCTAAAGCACACCCCTAAACAGATCACCAGAAGTGAGAATATAGCATAAGTAATGTGTACACTAGTAAATCCATGATAGGTAATTTATAACTACATTCGGAATTATTTGTTATCTGAGAGCAGTGTAATTTGACATTTGCAGGCTAATTCCTAGCGCAACAATTTAGCACCACCGCGATTTAGTAATAAACACCTAAAGTTAGAACGAGAATTTCCCAAGAATAAACAAAATGAGCTACGACCAACTTAAAAAAACGAGATACCAAATGTTTCAATCAATTATTCGATCAACGGATATTACTTGTATATTTATCAAATTAAAATTTATGATCAGATAAACGGAGGAATGTCAGTTGCAACAATTCGTGCATAGGTATACATATACGCAATCATATCATATCCTTATATATAATAAGAGTAAGAGGATAGTAAAAGAGTACTATCAAAGGTCAAAGGTCAAAGATAGATTTTCAACAACTACGTATTATTTAATAAATTTTTAGTGTTGTAAACATAAATTTTTAGTGTTGTAAACTAATGTTGAATTTGCATGGAAAAATATAAGTGTACGTTTCATTAGAATAAAATAAATTGATTTTCTACTTTTCGAATAAATCATACATTCTTTTATAAGTAAAAATCAGTAATCCACTCCTTCTCCCGTTCAAATATTAACATATAATTAAGAAAAAAATGAATTAAAAGATAAAAAAAGTGCGTTGTTTTTTCCGAGTTACTAAAATTCTATTTGAGTTCTATTTTATAGTGTTGTTAGGGTACGGGATGTGGGGGCACAAAGAGATCGATGTGAGCTTGCCTTGGCACACAGATAAACCAAGAGAGAATAATATTTTACAAATTCAGTTTGCTATATTTATCCACGCTGTTAACGGAGGAATTTGGTGATAACAAATTCGGGGAGGGTTGCTGGAGTTGTGGTGGTGGTTGATGACGGTGAGCGGCGTAGGATGCTTAGGGTTAGGGTTGGTGATTTGGGGATGGCTGAGATTGTATGTGAGAGTTATTGCAATTTAGATCGAATATTGAATTCTCTCTTTTTCGCAAGGGTTTGCATCATGACATACAATGTGCCTACGTATCCTATTTATAGGAATCAAGCCAAACGTAGTTCTTGGGTAACAAGTAATCGTAATGGGCTAGGTTTCCTTATTCAGGAAGCCCATTAGGTCATGACTACCGCCTTTGATATGGACTTCAAAGCCCAACTACTTTCTCGGAGCGTGACGGTCAAGCTATTGACTCGGTATTTTCGGGGTCAACGCTTTTCCTAGGCTACGGAGAAAAAATAGTCATAAGGCAGTCCTGAAAACCAAATGAGGGCGAGATCATCTAAAAATGGACGAGATCTAGTGACTTATCGTTCAAGGACCTTATTTGTGGTCCATAACCTTTAATTTCTCTATAAGGGCGAGATATTAGAATAATTGGTTCCAACCACCAAAAAGGGGCGAGATTCCTAAAATGAACCCGTGTACAAGACCTGAAGGGCGAGACCCTAGAAAAGGGACGAAAAATATAAAGTTATTTTTCGGGCATAACAACTACCCCCCAGTTTCTTGAATGATTTTCTCTTGAAAGAAACTAAATTCAACGTTTTCCTTCAATAAGGGCAAGCCCCATTTTTTCCTAAATATCTATCTTCATTTGTTATTCCCGAGAACATAAGGCTTTTCCCGCCAAATCATCCCGCGCCTTATTTTTTCTCTTTCTTCAAGTACTATATAAACCCTCAACCTTCCATTTTATAATTCTTACGTATTATCCTCACGAAGTGCTGTTAACATATCCTTGGAGCGTGGGTGAGTTTCCTCAATCTCCTAAGCGAGTCTTCCATCTTTTAAGGCGATATCCTCTTTTCCGAGGGCGACATCTCTTCAACAAGGTATTCTCTCTCTCCTATTTTTCTTTCTTTTCTCTTTTTTTTATATAAATTGTTTAGAATAGGAGTAACTCGTCTAGGATAGACATCGCTACCTCTTCTCGCTAGTCTCCTATCTAGGACTTTTCCAATCTGCGAGGGCGAGGTCCCCCTATATGCATTTTCCTTTATTTTTTTTCCATAAGAGAATAACCTCGCCCTCTCTTACAGATGTCAAGAGAGGATTCTTCTTCTGATAATGGATCATCATCACCTTCAACCTCTGATTCTCTTGATAATCACGATGATATCATTTCTATCTCTGATAGCCTTCATGTGGGTGATGTTGTTGATGACTTGGCCAGTGTTTATCATGCCCAAGATTTAGGCGACACTGGAGACGAGGAAGACGATTTACATGATCTTTTTGTTGGCTTAGATCCTCAAGAGCCTGGTCCCTCTAGGTTAGGAAAGGGTCCTGGCAAGGATCTAGCAAGATATAGACAAATGTTAGATGAAGAAAAAGATAAAGAAACTTTAGATGAGGACGAGAATCCAAGAGAGGGCGAGAGTTCGGATCAAAATGAAGAGAACATCGACTACGAGGATGCCGAAGTTGAAGATGAAGCATTATCAGTCTCGCCCATTCATTATACCATGGAAATACCTTCTCCTCCAAATAACCCATACAAACAACCAGTTCGTCTTTGCGATGTAGACTTGGATTTCGAAGACGACGTTAGTGAACCTCTTCGGATGAAACATAGATTTGATCAAGAGAGAATCTCCTGTGCAGGACTCGCCTCAAAAATCACTTCTGAGGAAATTATGTTCTTAATTGAATATTATAATCTGGAGGGAAAATGGCTACGACCTCGCTCTTTCATGAGAATGCATGTTTTTAATATTGCTGGATTACCCACGCCAAGAATGGTCCTCACCAACAAACTAATAGAACTCGGATTCGGATCTCCAATGCACCCTTTCCTTCACCAAATTATCACCTACTACAACATTGCCCCAGTACAATTGTCGCCCAACAGCTATAGGGCGGCTATTGGTTTGTACATGATGTACAAAAACAAAGGATACGATGCTCCTACCATGTCCAAATTAAGTCACTTCCTTGATCTAAGACGCTGCGGGAAAGATATCGGATTCTACTACCTCGCTTACTGGTCTTCTCATAACAAGAAAGGCTTCATCACAGGTAACCCGAGTAACATGAAGATATGGAAAGAGGACTATCTTTATTTTTTCGACGTTCCTAGGGTTAGAACCCAATTCAACATACATCCTTGTAAGTATCTCGCCTCTTGACTTTGAATCTCGCACCCCACTAATTACTCTTCTAATCTTGACTTATTCTTTTTAGACAAACCTTCCCAGACCAAGCTAACAGGCGAAGCTGCAGCCAGAGCTTTTGGCCATTTCCGAACTTCCTAGGTCAGAGAAGGATCTTGATATTTTAGTCACTCCCGATAATCTTCAAAAACACGGTTTTTACAACAAGGGCTATGGCCAGATTCCATACATTAAATTCAAAAGAGGGACTAAAAGAAGTACCCGCAAAAAACAAACTGAAAAGTGTCTTACTGGTAAAGGTACCTCGCCTTCTGTACATTCCTCGCCCCTTGTTTTACTCTATCGTCATCATCTTATATATTTTGGAATTGTCCGTAAATAACCCATTTTTCCTTTCTTAATTTGCAGGTAAAATGGCGAGACTCCCTTTTGGAAACAACCCTTTCGCAGAGCCAACTCCCTCTGTTGTAGCTACTACTTCTCGCCCCCCTCCGGCCATGGTGAACCAATCTCGTCCTCTCATTCCTCCTTCGGGCGAGAAACATGACAGAACCAAGAAGCGGGATTTGGTCGATGCTTCGAGAAATGCCCCAGGCAAGAAACACAAGTCCATCCCTGCTGAAGAGTCGCCCTCAGACTCTGTTGCCACTACTTTTGGTTCGGTTGCAGCCGAGCATTTTTCTGAACAGGATGTCAAAATCCTAAAGGGGCGGAAGGAAACTAATGAAGAATTCCAATTCAAAATTGGCTTGGGCGATGCTTTCTTCCATGGGCTCAATGTTCTCGCCCAAAAGAATGCCACCATCAAAGAGCAAGAGAGAGCGCCGAAGAAATTCAAGGCCGAATCCTCAACCTTTCACTTCAAACTAGGCGAGGCACAGGAGAAATTAGATGCTGAAATAAAAGCAAGAAAGGATGAAGTTGAGAAGCTCCAGTCCTCCTTTGACAAGTTAAAATTGGATTCTGAAAAGACTATCAAATCACTGGAGGACGAGAACCAAAGGCTCATAGGCGAGAACGACAAACTTTCTACTGGAATGAGGAAAGGTCACAGCGAGGCGTATAGTGCAGGATTCCTTGATTATCTTCGAAACTTTCTCGTAGCTGATCCCGACTACAACTGGGCTCAATACTTCGCCCCTTCAACTCCAGGTTATATGATTACATTTAAAGCGGATAATGCTGAGTTGATCGAGGCTGCCAAGGATGATCTTCGCAAGAAGATAGAGTCAGAGCTTAAGGCAGCCGAAGACGAAGAGGCGAGAAAGAAGGAAACCGCCCAGAACAAGGATGCCACAACAATCTCGCCCACTCACACTACTGGCAATTTACTATATGAACTCTTCGTTATTTCCAACACTATAGGAGTGCGGGCCCTCCTTTAATGGCCTCGCCTTTGTATTTGTCTTATGTTTTTAACTCTGTTGGAGTGCGCGTACTCCTTTTAAATGGCGTCGCCCTTATACTTTGTTTCAACTTTCTTAATAATGTGGTCGTCCTATCTTTGTCGCGTATTTACCATTGACTCCTATTTTAAAACGTTTATCTTTTCTTTGCCCAAATCATACTTAATAAATAGCGTTTAATTCAAACAAATCTCGCCCCTTTGTAGAGACCTCGCCCAGAGAACACTTGATAAACATCTAAGGTTACATTTACCATATCTTCTCGAGGGCATCCCCCTCTAAGAGGGTCATTTTCCTCAGAATTTTATAATTTTGAAATATTCTCCTCAAAGGAGATCGCTATTTTTCAGAAATACCCTCCTCACAGGAGGTGGATTCTCTGAAGTTCGAACCTTGATGAGGCGCCGGAAGTACGGACATCCCCCCCGGAAGTACGGTTTTTGCAAGGATTTAAAAATTTGAGATACCCTCCTCAAAGGAGGTCGTTCCCCATTCCAGAAATATCCCTCCTCACAGGAGGTGGATTTCCCGAAGTTCGTGCCTTGATGAGGTGCCGGAAGTACGGACATCCCCCCCGGAAGTACGATTTTTGCAAGGACTTTGATAATTTGAGATACCCTCCTCAAAGGAGGTCGTTCTCCATTCCAGAAATATCCTCCTCACAGGAGGTGGATTTTCCGAAGTTCATTTTTTAAACTCTCCTCAAAGGAGACCATCCTTTCGTACATTTATGAAGATCCTCCTTAAAGGAGGTCATCTATCACAGAATTTAAACAAAAAACAAAATAAAGAAAAGCAAGCATGTTTTATTCATAAATATATAAATCCTGGCTAAGGAAGAGTACATGCACTACCCCCCTAGACTTTCATGAAAATAATAATTAAAGGAAAGTATAACAAAAGTAGAAAATACATTACTGATAGTATTTCTTCAAGTGTTCCATGTTCCAAGCTCTCGGAATATGCTTCCCCTCCATATCGACCAAATAATAAGTTCCTTCCCATAAGACTGCTCTCACCTTATAAGGACCTTCCCAATTAGCGCCAAACACTCCATGATTCTGGATTTTTGTGTTAGGCATCACTCGTCGGAGAACATAATCGCCCACCTTTAAAGGTCTAGCCCTGACTTTTGAATTGTAAAACCTCGCCACTCTCTGTTGATAAGACACCAACCTAACTTGCAAAGTTGATCTAAATTCCTCTACCAAATCCAAGTAAAGACGATGATTGACCTCATTCACCTCCGGCTGATAATTATCCCTTCTGAATGATCCTGCCCCCAACTCCACCGGCACCATGGCCTCACACCCGTATGTCAAAGAGAAAGGGGTCTCCCCCGTAGTAGACCTCGGTGTGGTGTTATAACTCCATAAGACATTAGGCAACTCTTCCGGCCAGTTCCCCTTACTATCATCTAACTTTGCTTTTAGTGTATGCTTGATTATCTTGTTTACCGCCTCCGTTTGGCCGTTTGTCTGAGGATGACTAACGGCAGAGAAACTTTTCTTAATCCCCAAATTGTCACACAACTGCCTCATCTCTTTACTGTCAAATTGCTTCCCATTATCGGATATCAACTTGTAAGGTATCCAAAAGCGACAAATGATGGAACGGTACACAAAGTCCACCAACTTTTTTGCTGTAATTGAAGCAAGAGGCTCTGCTTCTGCCCACTTGGTAAAATAATCAACTGCCACGACAGCATACTTTACCCCACCTTTCCCCTTAGGGAGCTCCCCTATCAAATCAATCCCCCACATAGCAAAGGGCCAAGGACTAGTCAAAGAAGTGAGAGGGGCTGCAGGACTGTTCACGTAGTTGACATACCTCTGACATTTATCGCAGGATTTAGCAAAAACCATTGAGTCCTCTCGAAGAGTAGGCCAGAAATATCCTTGACGTAATATCTTTTGCGCAAGCGAACCACCCCCGAGTGATTTCCACAGATTCCCTCATGAACCTCCCGTAGGACATAATTGCATTCCGCACCATCTATGCATTTCAATAGTGGCTGATTAAAACCTCGTCTGTAAAGAGAACCTCCAAAATCAACATAACGAGCTGCCTTATATCTGAGCTTTCTAGCCTCAATTCTATCATTTGGTAGAATTCCTTCCTTCAAATATTTCCAGATTGGGGTCATCCAAGTATCATGCGTAGTTACGTCGACCTGCATTAATTCAGCCTCCGGGACACTAGGTTGCTTCTGGACTTCCAAGGGGATAACCCCTAAAAGAGTGGCTTCCTTCTGAGACCCTAACTTAGCCAAAGCATCTGCCTCCTCATTGCTATTTCTAGGAAGTTGCTCCAATCTCGCCTCCCGAAACAAATTCATCAACCTCTGGGTACACTTCATGTATAACTCGGTACGGGGTCCCCTAGCTTGAAACCCCCCATTAACCTGATAAACGACCAGCATTGAGTCACTCATGATGTTTATATTTTCTACCTTCATCTCGAGGGCGAGCTTCAATACCGAAATCAAAGCCTCATACTCGGCATCATTATTTGTTGCATGGAAAGCAAAATGAATCGCACTCCTCAGATGATGTCCCTCTGGACTGATCAAGACAATTCCCACACCTGCACCTTCATTATTTGATGCACCATCCACATGCAAAGTCTACCACGGTGCCGAAGTAGATCTTTCTTGAATCAACTCAGGCGAAGGGCTAGGTATCACAGCCAAGGCATCGCCCTCTTGTGCCAGAGGGAATTCCAAAATGAAATCAGCAAGAGCCTGTCCCTTTATAGCACTTCTCGGCTTATATTCTACATCAAATTGCCCCAATTCCACAGCCCATTTCAACATTCGCCCGGAACTCTCAGGTTTATGCAATATATGCCTCAAAGGATACGCTGTTCGGACCTCTATTCTATGTGCCTGAAAAAAAAGGTCGCAACTTCCTGGAAGCCAAAATCAGAGCATACACTAACTTCTCCATATTCGAATACCTTGTCTCTGCCTCCAACAACCTCTTGCTAACGTAATAAATAGGATACTGGACGTCATTTTCCTCTCGCACGAGAACCCCACTAACAGAGTACTCCGAAACAGCCAAGTACAAAATAGAACCTCGCCCACGAGAGGTTTTGACAGTAGTGGAGGAGACCCCAAATGATTTTTCAATGCCTGGAAAGCTTCCTCGCACTTAGGAGTCCATTCGAAATTCTTCCCAACACCTTTGATAGCTTTAAAGAATTCTCTGCACTTGTCAGAAGACTTGGACACAAAACGGTTCAAGGCAGCAATTCTCCCGGTCAAACTCTGCACCTCCTTCACTGTCCGTGGAGATCTCATATCAAGAAGAGCTTGTATTTTTGCAGGATTCGCTTCTATCCCCCTATGATTCACCATAAATCCCAAAAACTTCCCGGATTCCACCCCAAACACACATTTTTGTGGATTAAGCTTCATACGAAATTTTCTAAGGATTTGAAACATCTCTTCCAAATGTCGGATATGATCTTCTGCTTCCTTTGACTTCACCAGCATGTCATCCACGTAAACTTCCATTGTTTTCCCGATCTAGTCTTTGAACATCATGTTTACTAACCTCTGATAAGTCGCCCCTGCATTGAGTAGCCCGAAAGGCATTCCAATATAGCAATATAACTCCCTATCTGTGATAAAGGAAGTGTTCTCTTGATCAGGCGCATACATCGGTATCTGATTGTATCCTGAATAAGCATCCATAAAACTGAGCAAAGCGTGCCCCGCAGTAGCATCCACCAGTTGATCAATCCTAGGTAAAGGAAAGCTATCCTTTTTATAGGCTTTATTCAAGTCAGTGAAATCAACGCAGACTCTCCACTTCCCATTGGATTTCTTTACCAAAACTGGATTCGCCAGCCAATTCGGGTAAAAGGACTCTTTAACTGACCCGACATTTAATAGCTGATCAACCTCCTCCTTCAAGGCAATAGCCCGTTCACCACTGACCGCCCTTCGCTTTTTCCGAACGCCCTTCCTAGAAGGGTCTATGTTGAGATGATGACACATTACTTCAGGATCGATTCCTACCATATCAGCATGACTCCAAGCGAAAACATCCATATTATTCTTTAAAAAGTTAACTAGCCTCTCTCCTAAGCCCGACTCTAACCTCGCCCCAATGTACAGTACCTTGGACGAGTCTCTTTCGTCCACCAGAATTGGCACAGTGTCTTCTGCTGGTCCCATATTCTTCTTTGGCTCAGGCAATCGAGGATCCAAGTCAAACTCTACTTCCTTTGTTCCAATAGACTCACCCACTTCTCGGATAGAAACAATCTCATCCCCTGACGATTTAAGTCCTTCTCTCCCAGTCATTGGATCATCTGGAAATTCAACCATCGGAGTGTCTCCATACTCCGTAACGAATTTTCCCTTTTTTGCCCTAAGACTTTTTTGTTCCTCTTCTTCATCAGTGATATCCTCAACAACCCCTTCCCGAAACTGATTTTGAATGACTGGAGGAGCCCCAATCATCAGCACCCTATACCTTGTTCTGTCAGTTGTGACTCCTTCCCCAAATGCATTCTCCACTTCTGAATTTTCCATAGTCACTTCCACAATCTCCCCCAGAGTAGGTGGCGCCTCTAACAGAAAGAGCGGAGTACTCTGCCTGACTAATGCTTCATAACTAGCCAAGTCATCATCACCGGGAAACTCCACTGTATAAACCATACTAGTAACTGCCTTAGGTTCGAACGATTTCAAGGTTTCCTGAGCGCTTTCCTCTTTGAAATCTAGCATCTCCTCTCGTTGTTTACCCTTTGAGGAAGACTTCATCATCTTGTTGTAACACTCCCTAGAGTCGTATTGACATCCCTTCACACATCCGATCCCCGCCGAAGTAGGAAACTTCATTGTTAGATGATATATTGATGTTACCACCCTCATTTCTTTCAAGACCGGTCTTCCAAGCAGTGCATTATAACATGTAGGTTGATCAACTACTAGAAACTCGAACACTTGAGTAGCTGAGTAAGGGTCTTCCCCTAAGGTGAGCGACAATTTCACAGTACCCTTGACCCATACCGAATCTCCTGTAAAGCCGTAAATGTGGGTCGTTCCATGAGTCATTTCTTTATCAAGAAGCCCCATCTTCTTATAAGTTCCGTAGTAAAGAATATTCACTGAACTCCCATTATCAATAAACACCCGATGAACACTCCTTGTACCGATCCTTACATTTACCACCAAGGCATCGTTGTGTGGGTGATGAACCCATTTAGCATCTTCTTCTGAAAAAATTATCTGTGTATCCTCCCCCTTGAACAGCTTAGGAGGTCTTTCTGATAAGTGATTTACATTTGTCAGAGGAGGGTCCCTTGCCTCGCGGGCATATCTCTCCATAGCATTTCTTCCATTTCCACCAACATGAGGCCCGCCAAAAATAGTATGAATGCTCGCCTCCTTCACGAACGTTGTCCTCTTCTGATGATCCGGTTTATCTTTGCCTTCGGGGCCATCCTTCTTAGTTTCCTCCCAAGGAGGAACGTCCCCCTTTACTTTTCTAACCCATTCGGTCAACTTCTCATTCCTGATAAGCAATTCAATCTCCTCCCTCAATTGTCGACATTGATGAGTGTCATGGCCATGAGATTCATGATAGGCACAGTATCTCTTCTTATCTCTTTGGGCATTCTTCGAAAGTGGGAGTGGTGTCTTATACAATCCCTCCTTTCTTGTTACCTCAAAAATATGTCCAATAGACGCCACTAGAGGTGTGAAGATACCGGTCTGGGGATGACCCTGATCTTTCAAAGAATAAAGAGGCGGTGGAGGGTACCGTGGCATTGGGCTAGGTGACCTTGATCGGTCTGACCCCCAAGTATCAACAATATTGACATCAACTCTGCCATTCCTCCTCGCATCCCCCTTTGGGCTTGGAGATCTATCCTTGCGTTTGCCCCTACGACTAGTTTCAGGATAATCACTCCTCTTCAAGGCTTCCTCCTCCCTCTTAAAGGGTTCAGCTTGCGCATAAAGATCTGCAAGGGTCAACGGCTCTTTTCGTTGAAGCTCTTTCCAAAAATCCGAGTTTACTCTTACCCCAGCTATGAGAAAGTTCTTGATGGTCTCATCTGAAGCTCCTCGAATATTGGGGACCTCAGCATTGAACCGTCTGAAATAAGATTGAAGAGTCTCCCCTTCTCTCTGCTTTATATTGGCTAGAGTCGTGACAGGGGGAGCGTAGACAATAGTAGATTGAAACTGAATTAAAAACATTCTCCGCATTTGATCCCAAGAGGTGATAGAGCCCGGTCCCAACTTTTGAAACCACTGATGAGCATTCCCCCGCAGTGTTGAGGCTAGCAATCTACACTTTGTCAAGTCCTCCACCTGGTAAAGCTCCATTTTTGTATTAAAACTCGTAATATACTCAGTCGGGTCAGAGCTTCCCGTGAACCTTAGATCTCCCACCCCCTTAAAAGATGGTGGAAGGGTTGCTTCCCGCACTGCCAAAGAGAAGGGAGACGGGGCCGGCTCAAACATAGCCCCTGCCTGTCCCTCCGATTGTGCCAACAACCTGCGCAGAGCATTTAAGTCAAAATCTTCAAACCCAGGAATTCCACGGGGCGCCTCCTCGCGTCGCTGTTGATTCATTAACTCTTCGAATCGATACCGATCTCCGACAGTGGAATTGTCCGGGCGGGAAAAATTATAACCGCGCGAGGCCATCAGATCTCTCTCCAAGTTAGATTCTATGGGTCCCCTCTGGTTCCCTTCTGCTTGATTAAAGAGATTGGCATAGGACCTTCTCTCCCCATACCCCAGGCTGTAATGGTTCTGGGTTCCCATTTGGGGATTATGGTTCCTAGCTCGAACCATTGTGAATGCCGCAGGATCAGAGCCTCCCAAAACTTCGTTCTCATGATGAAAGCGGCGCCTTTCTTGCTCCAAGATCCTCTGACTGCCAGCTCGAACCCCTTCTGCTTGGCTTGACTGTCGAGGGTCCTCTCTATCTGGAGGGAGTTCAATATACGGATCACCAAAAGTTAAAGCTCTGGGAGTGACAGCCCGGAACCTTTGATTTCCTCCAATCTCCCCAATAACTCGAACATCCCCTTCAAAAGGAATCTCCCTGTATAGGCTACGCTGGTGATTCATGTCAGATTCTCTACCAACACGTCGATCTCCAATTGGTGTCTGATAACTCGCCTCCCATCCATGGTTTGGGCGTCGGCCTTCCCGATTCAGGCGAGATTCTTCGAAAAACTGCCTTTCCCTTTCCATTGCATCCATTCTTGCCCCCATTCGATTGATCGTATTGCCCATGTAAGTGATCTGGTCAAAAAGCTCAGTATTACTCATCAGAACGGGGGAGGTCTCCTCCTATCCGCGGACTCGGTCGTCTATTAGGTATCCTAGGCATTACCGACCTTCGGTGCGAACCCCCCGAACGATCGGGATTCCCCATCCCAGAGCTCCTTGCGACATAATTATTCCTTGGCGGCGGCGAAGGCAAATTTTCTCTGGTCCTAACCTCTCCCATACGCCGATTACCAACACGTTCATGGTTTGACAGGGACATCCTTCCTCCTAAGATGTCAAAAAACCCTCCTTCTAGCGCCACTTGTTAACGGAGGAATTTGGTGATAACAAATTCGGGGAGGGTTGCTGGAGTTGTGGTGGTGGTTTATGACGGTGAGCGGCGTAAGATGCTTAGGGTTAGGGTTGGTGATTTGGGGATGGCTGAGATTGTATGTGAGAGTTATTGCAATTTAGATCGAATATTGAATTCTCTCTTTTTCGCAAGGGTTTGCATCATGACATACAATGTGCCTACGTATCCTATTTATAGGAATCAAGCCAAACGTAGTTCTTGGGTAACAAGTAATCGTAATGGGCTAGGTTTCCTTATTCAGGAAGCCCATTAGGTCATGACTACCGCCTTTGATATGGACTTCACAGCCCAACTACTTTCTCGGAGCGTGACGGTCAAGCTATTGACTCGGTATTTTCGGGGTCAACGCTTTTCCTAGGCTACAGAGAAAAAATAGTCATAAGGCAGTCCTGAAAACCAAATGAGGGCTAGATCATCTAAAAATGGACGAGATCTAGTGACTTATCGTTCAAGGACCTTATTTGTGGTCCATAACCTTTAATTTCTCTATAAGGGCGAGATATTAGAATAATTGGTTCCAACCACCAAAAAGGGGCGAGATTCCTAAAATGAACCCGTGTACAAGACCTGAAGGGCGAGACCCTAGAAAAGGGACGAAAAATATAAAGTTATTTTTCGGGCATAACACACGCATAATTAACAAGTTCAGTCTTATATTTTATTGAAATATTAGATTAAAGAAAACTAAAATTCTTTTTAATATTATATTTTAATAGATAATAAGAGTAAAAGGGATAATAAGAGTGTAATACCAAAGGTTAAGGGATCGATTCTTATCAACTACATAACAATAATATCTTTTTTATATATAATAAGGATAAGAGTAATCTAATCCATAATTTTGGTCCATATACCGCCAAAATAATCTTAACCAACGAATCTAATATTTTTAAAAATAGACGATCAAGATTATATTATATTAAAAAGAAAATGAGAAAAAGGACCCTAAGATTGATCTTATGGAACTTTTCCTGAGATACTTAAAAAATACATTTTAAATTTGATTAGGCCTGCATGGCTAATCAAAAAAAATTCTGATTTTACAAAAATGTTCATCTCATGTTTGCATATAAATCCTATGTATCTACGGAACTTACCTGAGATACATCTCATCCTCCCTAATCTCAAAGAAAATTATATTCTAAAAACGATATAATTAAAAAAGTTTGTATTAGAACTGAATTTTAAAAAGAAAATTAATATTTGAAAATGATATAATTAAAAAAGTTGTATTAGAATTGAATTTTATTTATTTTTTACTATTAAAAAACGTTCATATTTATTATTTGGGCTCTATTTCGATATCTAGAAATTAGATTTGGATGATTTTACAACCCACGCGAAGCTCTTAAAATTATCTTTAATTTAGTGATGATTTAACAATTATTATCCAAATGAAAACATTCAAAAATTTCATGACAAAAAAGTAATTGCAAATATTTTCTTTAATTCTATTTAGTGTAGAAGACCAACATTGATAATCCTATTTAACGTAGAACACCTAATTATATATGATTTAAATCATTGACATAAAAACTAATATAATTATATAGAAATTTGAAAAGGAACCGTGCATTGCACGGGTTATAAGCTTGTATTATATAATAAGAGTAAGAGTGATAATATGTGAGTACTACCATAGGTCTAAGATCGAATCTAAACAACTACAAAATATTAAACTAAATTTACAACAGTATTACCTAGATCCAAATATAAGTTATTATACAATTAGGTCTTCTAAATTGAATAGAACTAGATCTAATGTTATAAAAGTAAGTTTATTTGATTGATAGTAGAATTATATTCAAATATGAATAAATAAATTTAATAATCTAGATCAAATATAGATAGATTTTCTTAATTGAATAGAAATCTCAATATAAAAATTCATAACTTTTGTTTTTCTTCAATTTTCGAGTAGTTTCAGTTGTATAATAATTGTTAAATCATCACTAAATTAAATATAATTTCTTGAGTTTTGCGTGACCTGTAAAATCATCTAAATCTGATTTTTTGAACACAAGGTAGAGCATAGTAGTAAATAGACTGTGTGAAGTCTAATAAATAATATTTTTTTTTATATTTATACTGAAATTTGGTATTTTTTTTCCTAAGACTTCAAATGTAAGGATTTTTATTTTTTTAATAAAATATTAAAAATTATTTGATCAAAATCAAATTCAATATATATAAATCTTTATAAATATAAATATTAAAGGGAAAATATCAAAAATACCCATTTTGCAAACTTTTTTGCAAAAATACGATAAAAGTTGCATATGTAGTTGCACAACAGTTGTAGTGACGTTGCAATAGTTGTAGTTGAGGTTATAAATGAGGTTGAATTGTATTTTTGGAAAAAAAAATCTACAACTTGGGTAATTTTGAAAAAACCTAATATTAAAAAAATTATTTAATAATATAATTTGTATTATTATAAATACTTAAAAAGAACCGTGCATTGCACGAGTTATAAACTAGTAGACATAAACAAAGGAGAGAGAGAGGAAGAGAGAAAAAATTTATGCATACGTATACAGGTACACAACAAATTATATCCTTATATATAATAAGCGTAAGAGAGATCTTATCATAAATTTGGTTTGGTGTAATACCAAAAAATCTCAACCGTCGAATCTAATATTTTTAAAAATAGACGATCAAGATTATATCATATTGAAAAGAAACATATAATCTAAAAAGGATATAATTAAAAAAGGTTGTATTGCAATTGAATTTTAAAATGAAATTATAATATGAATATGATATAATCATGACTGAACATGTAAAACATAATATATATCAATTTTTTAACAGCAATTTGATATATAATAACATATAAATATTTAAAAATTAATATATTTAATCAATATTAAAAAAAGACCGTGGGGGTTGTAAGTAAAAAAATAGATAGTTTTCATGTGTCTATCAACATTGATGCATACATATACAGATTCAAATAAAACTCAAAAAATTAAAGTACAATTGTACGTAGATTAGATCAATATTAAATTCATATCGAATTATTAATATCTTAATATTCACATTCAATTCTAACCACGTATAGCTATTACTGTTTCACGTATAAACAACTAAAATCAATTACAAGTAAACAAATTAAAAAGATATCTAGAGTGAATTGAAAAATAAATCCTATTAATATTTATAAATAATATTTATAAATTTCAATATTTAAATACAAAATATTTAAAAAACAATGGCCAACATAACAATAATATCATATGAAAACCACAACGACAAAGCCTATCGGCCTTGTAATGTTCTCGACGATAAATGCCACATCGGTTGCGTGATTCACCACCCTTGTTCAGAAAATTCATCAAACACCCCCAGTGGACAACGTGACGATAAGCCGGAAAAAACATAGATTGGCCTTCCTTGATGGACAATCTATATTTTTTCCGGCTTGTCGTCACGTAGTCCACTGGGGTGTTTAATGAATTTTCTGAAAAAAAAACATAGATTGGCCTTCCTTGAGGGATTGCAAACAAATCCAACAATCACTATCGATCGGAGGGACAATCTATATTTTTTCCGGTTTGTCGTCACGTGGTCCACTGGGGTGTTTAATGAAAGAAAATTCAACAAACACCCCCAGTGGACCACGTGACGACAAGCCGAAAAAAACATAGATTGGCCTTCCTCGAGGGATAATCTATGTTTTTTCCGGCTTGTCGTCACGTGGTCCACTTGGGGTGTTTAATGAATTTTCTAAAAAAAACATAGATTGGCCTTCCTTGAGGGATTCCAAACAAATACAACAATCACTATCGATCGGAGGGACAATCTATGTTTTTTCCGGTTTATCGTCACGTGGTCCACTGGGAGTGTTTAATGAATTTTCTGAAAAAAAAACATAGATTAGCCTTCCTTGAGGGATTCCAAGAAATTCAAACAATCATTATCGATCGGGAGGTTATCAATAGGCGATAATATTCTTGGTATGGTGGTTAACAACTATTCCCATTAGCAGCATAGCCATTTTTAACATAAAAAGCATCACAACCAACGGCTGATTTGAGCATTTTCGATGATTAACTTCGGCCAAACCTCTAGGAATAGGATGCAAAATAGCACTTCTGGTGCATTTAGTATGTATTAAACAAACGGCTTACCTGCATAGATAGTCAATTCTCTGCACTTGTTATAAGCATCTTACTTCATCACAAATAAAATACAATGAAGAACTAATCAGGTCTCCTTTTACAGACAATCATGTCAAACGTTTTCAACAAGTGTATACATTTTGAAAGAAATTAAAAAAAAAGCATAAGGAAATACTCTTGCCTCATAATACATATAAATGATTTCTTTTACCTGTAGTAAGCAAGTATTACTACGAATTGACAAGATTTATCAGCTCAATCCGAAAAGGTTATAGCATTAGGCGCTTTATCATTCTCTTAATTGTTGAAGATGAAAATAACTATCACTCCAAACTAATGCCGTCTAATAGCCGACAGTCATCTGCATTCAAGTCCTGGACAATTGGTTACTGCTTGAAGGAAAACTGCTGCAGATCTAAAATTGGTCTATGTGGATAAATAATATATATCCAACAAGCTAGATTATTGCTTTGCCTGCATAACGTTGACATCAAATGCTAGTAGAACCCTATCTTACAAGTTACTAACTAAAGCATAGTGATTCCCTGCTATTTGTTAATTATCTAGCATGTTCAGAGTTTCATGATGATTTGTACAATGTTCTCTGCAGTTTTTTCGGATCTTAAGGCCCTTTCGTATGTTACTTTTAATACCTCTTCATCTGTAATAGTAAAACATTAAATTCAGTACACTAAATTTCTAAAAAGCAAATTAGCCAAAAAAAAAATCTAAAAAGCAACAAAGGGATTGATACATACTCCTAATATCTAGGCATTTGAGTTGTAAGTTGATGGTAATCTTATTAGCAGATCCGATCAAATTTAGTATCTAATAGTAATACAAATCCGAGCGGAATCACCTATATTTCAGATCTAAATAAAACATGTACAGATACAAGTATCTGGAATAGAAAAATATGTGTGACTCCATCGAACCCCATCATGACAACTTACGAGTGGCATGACATACTTTGCAAATTTTGTATTGAAAAAACACCTTTTTACTTCTATCTTGCTGAGTATGAAATCACTAATGGGATATATGCATGCCAAAAAATATATATATATATATACCTTTTGGAGATGTTATTATACTCCTTTCGAACCTTTTTAGAAGATATCTTGTAAAATCTAATCAAGATAAAGGACATACGGCACATGCTAGAACCAAAGCAACAGCAAATAAAGATCCCCCCAGCACCATCATGATATCCTACAGCAGCAGCAGGAGCAGCTACAGTTGCCGAATGGAATTATTTGTTATCTGAGAGCAGTGTAATTTGACATTTGCAGGCTAATTCCTAGCGCAACAATTTAGCACCACGATTTAGTAATAAACACCTAAAGTTATAACAAGTATTCCCAATAATAAACAAAATGAGATACGACCTACTTAAAAAAACGAGATACCAAATGTTTCAATCAATTATTCGATCAACGGATATTACTTGTACTTGTATATTTATCAAATTAAAATTTATGATCAGATAAACGGAGGAATGTCAGTTGCAACAATTCGTGCAAGAGAAAAAAATTTATGCATAGGTATACAACGCAACAAATATAGTAATATAGTAAGTAAGAAAAATAACAATGGCCAACATCTATCTATCTAATACTTACTATACTATTATATTAAAGTCGAAACACGGAAAGTTTGGGTTTTCGGTTTGGTTGTTCTATTTATTAAAATAAATAATAACATAAATCTATCTATCTATATTATTATATTAAAGCCGAAATACTGAAAGTTTTGGTTTTCGGTTTTGGTTCGGTTATCGTATTTATTAAAATAAATAATGACATAATATAATTAACGGTAATTAGCCATTGTCATTTTCACATTTATACTATTATATTAAAGCCAAAAGATTTTTTTCACATTTACTTTTAGTTGAAGATATTACCTTTTATAAAAATATCAATCGTACCTTTTATAAAAATATCAATGGTAATAAGCTGATTGGCTTTTTCACCATCATTAATAATCTATATATATTATAATAGCAGGAGACCGGAGAGGCTTGCACTTAGAAGCATCAAAATACTTTTATTGAATTTTCACATTTTTGATTTTTTTATTAAAACAATTTTCGTGCATTTAGTTAATCATTAATTATACCAATTAAATATACATTAAATACATTTTATTTCGTGTTTAATTTAAAAGTTTAACAATTTTATTAGTATTATTATCATTTTGTTA
This sequence comes from Kitagawia praeruptora, assembly GCA_037693485.1. Classification (NCBI taxonomy): domain Eukaryota; kingdom Viridiplantae; phylum Streptophyta; class Magnoliopsida; order Apiales; family Apiaceae; genus Kitagawia; species Kitagawia praeruptora. The sequence goes on from CM075347.1 coordinate 16,236,950, forward strand.
TAAAATATTAATGATTTATATAAAAGTATCATTATTTTAAGGTAAAACAATAAAATAAAATTATTTTTATCGTGTCATTTATAATCCTTATTCAAAATCGTTGCAATTTTTTTTGCAACAATTAATAGATGATTTTAACTTTTCGATAAATCCGTAATCAATGATCATTAGAATCATGATAAGATACATAAGTATAAATATTTTTCGATTAACATCCACAATTTAAAAGTTGTACACCCGTTATTCATTATATTATATCAAAATAAATTAATATTCTAATTAAATAAATTCTTACACTACAACTTAACATGTATGTTATGAGAGGGGCGTCGGCTTTAAAAAGTGTTATTATATATAATACTTATAAATTTTGATCGCAAAGACTACGTTTTTATTATAATTGCTACTTTTTATGTTTATGATATTTTTGAGATTATGAAAAATTCAAATATATAAAGAGAGCATCTTCAAACTTAAAATTTATGTAAATTGTTTTGAATAATTTTTTTTAAAAATTCTTAAGAGACCAATCAATTTTTAAAAATAATAAAAAATAATTTATTTATTTTCAATATTTTAAAATAAAAATTTATGAACCGCGCAACTCGATTAAATTGAATCAAGTCGACCCTGTTATTCATCGATTAAATCAATAAAAATATTATCCATTCGTTGTTTGATGATTTTTTGTTGGAAAAATTAATATTCTAACTAAACACATTCTTATACTATTACTAATCAATTAATCATGCATGTATGTTGTGAGACGGGAGACGGTGTTTAAGAACGTTAATTAGTTATATTTGATATTTACAAATTTTTATTATAGGAATTATGTTGACATTGTAGTTTGGTATGGAAAAACGTAAGAAGTCTTTAAGGAGTTGATTTTTGTTATTTTAAACAAATTCTCACTTTCTGAGCATTGAGTAAGGGTGTTATAAAATGGGCATCGAATTTAAAAACAATTATATGTACATATTAATTATAAAATTTAATAAAAGAGTGTTAGAATATGTGTGAGTATCACTTTGAACGTGCATCCATGAATTTAATTTTAATAATACAAACAAAAAAGTTATTATAAAATGCTTAGAAAAATTAATTAAATGTAGAGATACGGGTGTCGGATCACTCCAAAAAACATGAAGCATGACTTACAATATGCATTTGAATTCTGCTTTTTTGGTCATAAAACCAAATATATCGACAAGTGAAGTCAATCACACCTCTCATCACATTTACATTATACTTCTTTTCAACATACAATCAAATTTACTAACAAATTAAGCAATCACATCATTTACAAATGTTATTTTTACTTATTCAATGTCAAACTTTGCAAATGTCCGTCAATATAGGATTTCAAAAGTATTTTTTATGCGACAAAATATGTGTCGTCATTATCTTCGAAATTATTATTATTAATATTCACGAGTTTAACTAAAATTATTTTTACTTATTTAATGTCAAACTTTGCAAATGTCTATCAATATTGGATTTCAAAAGCATTTTTTATGCGACAAAATAGGTGTCGTTGGTATCTTCGAAATTATTATTATTAACTGAAACATATTTTTTTCACCTAATTCTTTTCTCTTTAATTTTTAAACATTCAAATTTAATCACGTTTCACACAATTTTTAATTTATCGATCATATCAATTTTCAAATAATAAAATTTAACATTATTGTGCCGGGCGTAGCGCGGCTTTACTACCTAGTATAATTAAGGGTAACGTTATCTTTTTACAATCATTAATATATATATCTAAAAATATTGCGACATATCTTTCAACCATTAGTAAACACCTAAAAATATGAATCATACATATCTTTCAATTATTAATATTTTTTTCTAATTAAAACACGTTACCTTTTAATTTAAAACTAATTTTGCAACCATTGAAATATATTAAAAATAAGTATACATTGTTTATAATAAGAAAACATAAGTATAATCCTTAAACATGAATATATCAAATTATATCAAATTAAAATTAAAAAAATTATTGACAATAATGTTTATATAAAAATCTATATATATATATATATATATATATATATATATATACATACATACACACACACACACACACACACATATATATATATATATATATATATATATATATATTTATATATAGGTTTTTGCTCAAATACAAACCAATCCTTAAATACAAACTATAAACTAACATAAAATTTTTAATATTTCATTTATTCTAATGGCCCCGCCAGGGGCACCTTTACAAAAAATGTCTAAAATTCTTGGCTCCATTCAGCAAAAAAAAATACTGTTCACTGATGACGTCACTGCCACGTCAGCAGTGAACATTAACTTTTTTTAATGGAGCCAAGAATTTTAGACATCTTTTGTATTGGGGTACCCCTAGTTTGATCATTAGATTAGCATAAAATGTTGGATTAGTGTTTTTTTTATAAACAGCAAATTCATTAAGATAGGGCAAAAGCCAAATACAACTGGGAAACAAACAGGAACTACAGAAACTAAGACATATACTTGGCTCATACAATAAGAAAACCATTGAAAATATCAAACTAATGTCCTTCTCAGAAAGTCCCCCTGCATAATTGCATCATACAAATCCCAAACCATCCTGGTTTATTCCATATCCATCGCATAAATTTGGACTGATTTGTTTTCAAAACAACGAGAGCCTCAGCTGTTGATGCTATCTGACCTGATACCTTTTGATCGGCTTTTGAACTTTGTATGACTGAAGCCTTTTGATAAGACAGTAGAGGGGTCCAAGAGGGATCTACTGTAGATGGCTCCTCGTTGTGTATATAAATTGAGACTTGGAAATTAACAGAAAGGAAAGAATGAAATGGTTAGAATTTCCAAAATGAGTACATGATACCTCTGTTGAGCCCATCTTTTGCAAGGGAGTCTGCGTTCATTTAACTCTCTTGGCACGTATTGGAGAAAGATAAAAGAGCCCAATAGACGTTTAACTTCCTGAGAAGTTATTTGAGAAGAGAAGTGATTTTCTATACCATTGGATGTGATATTTATAGCTTCAGTTGAGTCAGAACAAATCACCACCTTTTTATTAGAGAGGTTCATTCTTGATACAATTTTTAGCACATGCAAGATAGCTTCCGTTTCAGCTTGATACAATTTGTCGAAAGCAACTTCGTTTCTTGCCAACCATATAGTCCACAACGATGCTGCTACCACCAAGCTCCATATTTTCCTATATCTTGCATCCTTATGAATGTCTAGGAGAGCAAGCAGAGAAAAGTTATTGATCTTGGATAATGATGCAGTAGAGCTCCACCACGATCCTACAAATTCCTATGCCCATTTTGTAATTTCACATGTCCAGAACAGATGATTGATTGACTCCACCCCTGCACCGCACCATGGGCACTCCTGTTGTATATTATGAATACGACTATGTAGAAAACTTATAGTGCTATTATTCCCCATTGTAATTTCCATACGAACTGAGAGATTTTTGGAGGTACCTTTAGAGACCAAATCAATTGCCAAACATGTGAGAAGCTCCCAGCATTGTTAGACAAACTTAACATTACATTGCAGCACTCTTTAGAAGAAAATTATTTTTTCCCCGGGGACCATACTAGAAAATCTTTGCCCATTGACAAATTAGCAACACTTATTATTTGATCTATGATAGATATACTACCATGATCTCTGTTATGTAATCTTCGAGACCACTTAACAAGATCATCCTGCCTTGTGGACCACAATTGCTTAACAGATTTGATGGTCCAATATTTAAGTTTTGAGATTCTGTATAATCTGGGGAATTGCTTTGCAAGTGGACCGGATGTGGTCCATTGATCCTCCCAGAAGAGAACACTTTCACCATTTCGAACATTCCATACAAAGTTCCCTTCTTTTAGTATTTGAGATGTCCAAGGATGATTGTAAAGATTCAAGAAACTTTGAACTATAGGGGAAAGGTCATTCCTAGATGATAATGAAGCCAAATTATGATTCATAACTCTTCCATACCTTTGAACCAGCACAGTATTCCACAAAATACCTCTTTCATTATAGCATCTCCACCACCATTTACTCAGCATTGCTAAATTTCGAACTTTTAATGGAACTAAACCCAGCCCCCCTTGCTTCTTTGGCGTGCAGATATGCTCCCAATTCAGGAGGTGTAATTTTCTTGTTGACTCTGATTTTTGACCCCATAGAAAATTCCTTCTGATTCTTTCTAAAGAATTAATAACTGAGGTTGGAATTAAGAAGAGGGAAAACCAATAAGTTGGCATGCTATCCAAGACAGATTTTACTAAAACTAATCTCCCTCCCATTGAAAGCGAGTCTGAGTTCCATCCCTGAATTCTACCTTCAAAACTATCTACCATTGGATCCCAATAAGAAATGGATTTGGGTGATGCACCAATATTAACACCTAGGTACTCTAAGGAACCTCTACCCACTTTGTAGCCCAAGCAATTTGCCCAAATATCCATAGTACTAACTTCTTCATTAAAACCACATATATAGCTTTTCTGAAAATTGATTTTAAGGCCTGAAAGGAGTTGAAAACACAAGAGAACTCTTTTCACTCCCCTTATTGATTCTAAGTCATATTTGATGAATAGAATGACATCATCTGCAAATTGAAGATGTGTGAGCTCCGTTTGGCAGTTAGGGAGTTTAACGCCCAAGAAAATATTACAATCCAACCTCAGAATATAATGTTTTACAATTTCTGTGAATTAACAAGATCACTATCTAACTAGATATCCCACCTCAACAAATCCCAATTCACTGTCCAACGAAATCTATGACTCGAACGTCTCCTCTCGCTGCCTATAGAGCAATACCAACTGACCGCTAGTTCCTCTGATCATCTCTAACAACTGGAGAAATAAACAGAAGCAAGAGTGAGCCAACAATGCTCAGCAAGTGTAAATAGTGATGACAATTTCAATAACGACAATTTAGATAAACAAAAGAGTTTCATCTCATTCTATGAAAGAATCAGTGATATCAACTTTTAAATTGCCACGAGGGCCAGCAATTCTCCATTAATAAGGTGCAACAGAAACTAGAACTGATAAGAGTTTTGATATCAATATTATAAAAACGGACTTCCAAAGAGTCAAGAAACAACATCTCAATATCAGAGTATAGACTAGAATTGGAATTTTTATATATTTAAAAAAAACATCATCAAGGTTAGGCTGCTGATCAGTCACGCACTAACCCCGGACAAACGCACACAACAATGTCCTTTAATGGATCCATGGCACACATTAGCCTTAACTTCTGACCACGAATCTGGTCTCCCTGAAAGGACATCTGTTGACCATAATATGGTCTCCCCGAAGGGACATCTATTTAAAAACATTTCCAATTCTAAGTCATCCACACTAGGTGTCGGAACAATGAACAACCTTTGCCAACCATTAACCGGAAAACTCACGTTCCAGAATAACGAATCATAATCCAAGAGTCAATGAAAGATTCAAGATCATCAAGTGTCGACAAGTTCGACACAACAAGTGGGTAATAATTAAAGAATAACAACTGAAAGGGTATCGACAAGTTCGATACAACACAGGGGATAAATGAACCAAGATTCTCAACTGATATCAACAAGTTCGATACGAATAAATAGATTTATAACATCAGCAACTTATCTAAAGAAAATTTCATTTGAGCAAGAATAAGGGTATGAATTGCAATAAGATTTTCAACAATTGAAATTCTAGACTAAAGCAAGGATATGGTCAAGTATTGGGCCTTTACTAAAACTTAAACACAATGAAGAGTTTGAGCTTCCACAAGCGGATGAAATAACTTAAAACAAATATTTGCAAAACAGTTCCAATATGGAAAGGTTCAGATCAATTAGAAAGAAAACATTTTTCTAAATGGGGTCCATTGGTGAAATATGATAGAATCAAGAGTTTTGTTAGCAAGCTTTCATAAGAGGTTAAAATCTTGGATTTCCTTTATTTATGGAATTCTTAAACCATTTTGACAAAAATAGATGAAATAGCATTTCAGGGATAGGATAGTGAGCGAGAAAGTTATTTATAAAATTCTCTACAAATCGGATATTTGAATTACGGGTAGGGGAGATAAACGGCATCACACTTATTTGAAAAGTATATGTGTCATCTGTCATCCATACTTGACCAAATTATCACTTACTACAAATAAACTAAATTGCATCACTTGAACAATAAGTGAATAGCAAGAACACTTGCCTCGATTCGCGGAGTTCCTGATTTTCACATCAATACTCAACTTAGCTTCTCGTCAGTCTCTTTCATTTACATGTGGCTTCTCACTCGGTCCCACTATCATTCTTACTTTGCACTTTACCAGTTCCCACATCAGTTCACCCGTCGGCTTTATACTTGTCATTCTGTTCCTCTTTCAGATCACCCGCACACTGTTCTTGGCTAGGTTTCCTATTCGAACCTTTTCAAGGTCAAATACTATTTTAGTATCTAACTAAGCAAAATCTTATTGTTTTCTCTATTCTACCCATACGCGTCCTATAACGCTTACACATACCACATATATAATATATACAATCATTTTCACAAAATAGCTTTAGTATAACCAACTAGGTCAAATAAACTTCACATAAACAATTAACACGGATGGCCACTTAATACCTGAATTTTATCTGGTGGAAAACACTTCAAAATAATACCACATCTCAATTCTTCACATCAACTATTACATATTTACTTCGACCCTTAGAAATCATAACATACTTTCAAATCATCGAAATTAAATAGATTTTAAATAGATTTGGAGGGGAATTTTAGAAAATTTTGGCATGAAGTATTCGTTTATCGGACTATGGGCACAGTCCCTCAATATCAATCATACACAATTTAACCCTTTTTGTACAAAAATATAAAGCTGCCTCAACTTGCAGCAACAACACATAATAATTTATATTAGCATTAACTACTACTTACGCTACATCAATGATCGTATTACTCACGCATTTTAATGATACACGTGAGAATCAATCATTGATATTCGTAAGCCCTAGGGAACAACCCCTAGCATTAACTATTACTTACGCTATATCAATGATCACCTCACTCAAGTATATTGATTATACTCGTGATAGTTAATCATTGATATTCGTAAGCCCGAGGAACTAGTTGAAGAGAATTACACAAGTCTTTAAATATTGACATTTAAGACTTGTGATCTCATTGCAACTCCTCGTAGATAACCACATTTGAAAACTATACAACCAATAAATGAATTCATAATATTATATAAAAATTTAGAAATAACCTTTTTGTAATTTGAACTATCCCGGGGTCACCGCCCAATTTCAATCAAAACCATCTTGACCACACATATAACTCACCACCAAGTATCTGACAAATACAACATTCAACAATTATTAGGACTCGACTACGATATTTAACTCATATAAGCCATTTAAAATTAATAAGGTCATGTAAACTCCAATATTATACAACATATAATAGTTAGTAACTAAAAGTCATTTAACCACATATATTTCACCACCAGGTACTAGACCACTACTACGACAATTATTTATCCATATATAGACCAACACCAACCAATGACAATTATGGCCTCCAACAATTAATACGACCCCACTTATAACATTTAACACATAGACATTTAGCACTTAGTAACTCAAAAAACTCTTAGCACATTATATACGGCAACAACTAGAAATTAACAAATTAATAATTACTAATCCGAACATATTATCAGATTCATAATTAATCCCGCAATCATAATTTATTAATATGCTTTCCGAATTAAATAATGGGAATTAAAACAATAATCTCATAATTTAAATCAAATTAAATTACAATAATCTAATAATTTTTATCTAAAACGAGAATTCAACAATTACATCGAAAATTGAAATAAATAAATAAATAAATTAACAAGAAATTATACCTTTTTTTGATTTCCAATCTCCCCAAAAATCAATTCTCTCTTTTTCTCTTTCTTGTTCTTACTCCACCTCTCGGCCCCTTTCTCTTAACAGTTAACACACAAGACTCACACACTAGCACAGACACACGCAGTCACTTACAAACCATACTACCTCGCACTTGAATTTACAGAAAGAACCGAAAATTAAAATGATGCCTCGGTGGTATTACAGGGAGTAACATATACACACACTTTTCACTCCACTGTACACACGCACACACTCGCACGACATATACACACACCTATATACTCTATATACATTTACAATTGAACATAAGCTAGACTTGGTCACAGAGGCATGCCTGTATACATCTAATAACAAGTCTAATTGTTTGTAATGCTTTGCATTACTTACATGACCTCTTAACTGAGGGAACCTCTAGTTGTAGAGTTTCTATTTGTTTTGTACTTATAGTAGGCATCAGATCCTAGTTGTGTAACTGTACTTATATAGTCAAGAATAATGCTTGAAAGAAGTTCCAAGGTTCATGCCTCAAGCAAGAAGATAAAGACTGTCAAATAATCACAGTTGGGATTTGAAGAAATGAAGAATTTGCCTAAGTACCAATTCGAGAAGTATATTTGTTTATTAGAGAAGTCCAGCATTCGAGAAGTCAGGGATTCGATATCTCAATACACTATTCGATATCTCTGAATACACTGTTCGATATCTCATTCGATATCTCAGATATTCGATATGTCTATTACTCTGTTCGAGAACTCAAGAAGTCAACAAGTCAAAAATGGTATTCGAGTTCTCAAGGAGTCAACAAGTCAAAGTTCCATTCGATATCTCAAGGACTCAAAAAGCTATTCGATATCTCAAGGATTCGACAAGTCAAGTGTTCTATTCGACAACTCAAGGAATCCTGAAGAAAAGAGCTATTCGAGAAGTGATTCGATATGTCAATATAACAGTGTTCGAGAACTCAGAGTTATCGATCAAGTCAATTCTAGTTCTCGAATCACTTACTTAGTCACTTCTCGAATACATTCTTGGAGACAAAATACTGAAGAAATTGTACAAGTCTGAAACCTGTAACAAGCCAATGCACTTTATGGACCACAATCTGTAACATGCTCTGGAAAGCCTATAAGGAAGCTTGGAGAGATATAGAAGAGACAAGGGGCTAATGAAGTGGATCTGAACAGGCTTTGCAAAGTCAAATCTGTAACCGTTTGGACACTTACTCAAAAAGGATAGACAGACTAGAAATAAATTTGTTTTAGCTACCTTATTTGTAGTAAGTAGGTTGTATCCATGTTCTATAAGGATACAGCCTCACTTCATTAGTCATTAACTTTGTGAGTCAAGTTTTTCATACACTGTAAGCTATATCTCTCTGAGAAAAATGAAGCTGAGAATACTATCATTTGTATTCACAGATTGTAGCAACCTTTATCTACTAATACATTAGATTAAAGTGATATTGTGTCTTGTGTTGTTTTTTATCCGCACCTTCACTCTTGCACACACAAACACTTATCTGCTACATAGACTCAAACAAGAAAAGTTGAAGAATCCATTCACCCCCCTCTGTATTCTTTTACGGTATTCAATACTCAATAAGTGGTATCAGAGAGGGCTGTTTATTCAAAAACAGAAAAATGATCATGAGTTCGAATACACCAAAGACTACAGGAACGGTGAAAGTCCCTAAGTTTGAGAAAGAAAATTACAACCTCTAGAAGATAAAAATGATGTTGTTCATCAAAGCCTCTCATCCTTTGTATCCTGAGATTCTCAAGAATGGTCTTTTTGTTCCACAACAAGAGATACCTGAAAAGACTGTTGGAACCACAACTGTTCCAAGATCCTATGAGGCCAAGGATTCATCCAAATGGACAGAATCAGAAAGGGAGAAGGTTGCTCTTGAAAGTCACCTCATGTTGTTAATTATTGATTCTATGGACATGTCAATGTTTGCAAACATTGCATCATGCACATCTGCCAAAGAAATGTGGGATCACATTGAGGTGTTATGTGAAGGAACTGATGAGGTCAGGGAAAACAAGAAACAGATACTGGTCACACATTATGAAGCTTTCATGGCATAGCCCAAGGAAAGCATTACTGAGATGTTTGAAAGATTTCACAAGCTAGTCAATGAGTTGCAGATGAATGGTAAGGTTTACAGCACCAAGGAGTTAAACATGAAGTTTCTGCTATCTTCACCAAATCATCTAGAGCAAAGGGTCATTTCTCTAAGAGAAAGAGATTTGAATAAAATCACTTATGATGTGCTCAATGGAGTTTTTAAAACTCATGAGCTTGAGTTGCTTCAGAAAAGGGCTATCCAGGCCAACCAAGGCAGAATGATAAACACATCATGTGCCTTGATTGTCAACAAATTTATTCAAGACCTAGAAGCATCTACAAGCCAGCTAAGGATAGAGGAGATAGTAGATGATGATGAAGAAACTGAAGCTGAAGTAAGTGAACCTATTGAGGAGAATGAGGAAGAAGAGTTTTACACTCTTGAAGAACTAGATGGGATGGAAAACAATTCATATGCTTTCATGGCCAGAAAATTTCAAAACATCAGATTCAAAAGGAATCAACCCTTCAAACTCAAAACCATTCATTCAACAAGAGCAAGGCACCTGTGAAACCAAACAAGAACAAGTTCAAAACCAGCCATGTGGATAGGTCATCTGTAAGGTGTTATAGATGCAATGACCTAGGGCATTTTGCCAGTGAATGCAAGAAGCCTAAAAAGAAGGATAGAGAGTTTCTTGAGCTCGAAGCTAAGTATGAGGCCCTTCTGAAAAAGCAGACACAAGGTAAGGCCTACATTGCTGAAGGGAAGTGTTGGGATGATTCTGATAGTGATGGAGAGGTACAAGAATTTTGTAACTATGCCTTGATGGCCAACTCCAAGGATGACACATCCCCATCGGATTCTCAAGTACCATCTCTCACTACTATAGACATGTCTATTTCTGAGTATAAATGCATGATTGAACAACTATCTGTTGAGATGTTTAACATTCATACTAGTATGACTGCTGCTAATGAGGAGATTGCTAAACTGTCTACTAGAAATGAAATGTTAACCAAGAAGAATGAGGAACTTGAGCTAACTGCTATGCAAGTAGAAAACCTTAAGAAAGAAGTTGAATATCTACAGAATAAGGTTCTATGTGCTAGTCAAGTTGAAAAGGCTCTTAGGGATGAATTAGCTGAAAATGAATTCAAACTGAAAACATTCAATAAATCATCTGGTCTAGTGCAATCCTACTGTGAGAAAATTGAAGTTAATCCCAAGGCTGCTATTGGACTTGATTATGACACTCTTAAACAGAGAAAAGGCTATGCTGTCATTGAAGATGACACAGTTGTTCATGAGGAAGTGGCTCACATTTTGAAAAAGATTAAAAATCCAATTTTTAAGGAATCAACATTTGAAATTGATGAGGATGCCTTACTCATCAAGCAAATGTTGAATGATGAGGATGAGGCACAATCCAGTGAACAACAAGCATCTTCCAAGAGTGAGAGTGTCAAGTCAAAGACCAAGGAGTCAGTAGGTGATAGATCAAGACCTAAGAAATTTGTTAAGTTTGTTTCAGCTGGGAAGAGTGAATCAGAGAAGAAAGTGACTAAGAAGAAACAGAACAGAAATGGCAAGTTAGGGATTAACAAAGATAACAACTATGCTTATATGCCTAATGTCCATAGGAAAACTTGTCAGAACTGTTTCAGTACCAATCATTTAACTCATGCATGCAAGAAACTTGCTGGTAGTATGTCTAAACCTTTCTATGATTGTTATGTGCCTCTAAGACATAGAGATGCACCATTTTGTGATAAATTTGACTGTATGCCATGCAATATGAATGTTATGACTAGTTGTTTTAATTTAAAAAGGCAATTCATTGATGGTTGTATCAGTCACAATTCTCACACACACTACACGAGGTCAAAGTCTTCGAGTCCTCCTAAAGCTAGGAAGGTACCTCTGTCACCTAAGTCTGAAACCTCAGGTTCTAAGACTTCTAACAGTGACAAGAAGACTAACACCAAGAAAGTTGACAATCATATTGTTTATGATAAAACTGTTTCTAAGCCACATGGACCCAAACTTGTTTGGGTACCAAAGGAGAAGTAATACCTTTGTGTTTGCAGGGCAAAGAAAGTGAAAAGAAGGTCATGTGGATTTTGGACAGTGGATGCTCAAATCATATGACTGGTGATATGGCCCTGCTATCACAGTATGAGGAAAAGGCTTGCCCAATGGTTGCTTTTAGAGATGACAGCATTGGTAACACATTGGGATATGGCAAGTTAAAAGTTGGTAATGTCATCATTGAAGATGTAGCACTAGTCAAGGGATTCAAGCATAATCTGCTAGGTGTTGGTCAGTTTACTGATAGAGGATTCAAGGTGGATTTTGACTAAGATGAATGTTTGATCACCCATAAGAAGACTGGTGATTTTGCTCTATCTGGAGTAAGGAAAGGAAGCCTGTTTGTAGCCAATATGGATTCTGAAAACAAGGACAAAATTTGTTGCTTTTACTCAAAAGCATCAAATGAAGATTGTTGGCTGTGGCACAAGAAACTATCACACCTGAGCTTCAAAGCCATTAATTCTCTAGTTAAAAGAGAGTTAGTGAGAGGCATGACCATACTTGAATTCTGTCAAGAAGGAGTGTGTGAGGCTTGTCAAAAAGGAAAGATGAAAAGATCAAGCCACAAGTCAAAGACAGTGACATCAATTACCAAGCCCCTACAACTCATTCATATGGATTTGTTTGGGCCTGTCAATATTATGTCACTAGGAAGAAAGAAGTATGCTTCAGGATCAGGGTCTGTTCCATAACAATTGACGGTTGAAGCACTTCAAAGCTTAATTGTGGATCAGATCCCTGAGTTCACAAAGATTGCTCAGAACCTCCTCACTGTCAACATGCCAAATCCAAATTATGAAGCTATTCTCTTATGCCACAGAGATGATGTGGAGATGCAAAAGGATAAGATAGTGGAGGACACTGAGAGAGATGGCAATGTAGATGCCTGGCTGCAAGGAAAATGTGACATTCCTCTCTCAGAAGGCCTCCAGTACATCAGAGAAGAGTACATCACTACACTAGGGTCAAATGCCAAATCTCTCTCCCCTAGTGAGGTGTATGAAGCAGTGAATGACAACTACAAGGGCATTCTCAAGGTTGCACACTACCTTGGAAAGGGTCTCAAAACAGAAATCAATGAAGTATGTCAAGCCACAACCAAGGAGGTGAATGAGATAAAGAGGACTTTTGAGGCCAAATTTCCTAAATTAGAGACTGTAATCAAGGACATTCTGGAATGCAAGTCTACATGCACCAAGATGGACATTGGTTTGGCTCTTCTAACAGATTCTGTCACAGGGCTGGGGCATAAATTTCAAGCTCTATCTGATCAGACTACAGAATCCAATGCCATGCTGAGGACAATGTTCAAAAATCTTTATGGAGACAGGCTAGTGACTGAAGTTCCTGTGCATGAACTGTCAAAGTATGAAGTGAAGAGACTGCATGATCAATCTTTGTCTGGTTTCAGGGCACATGAGCTATTCACTAAAGTGGATACTCTTGAAAAGGAGGTGGCTACTCTCACTAAGTCCAATGCTCATCTTACAGACAAGGTTGCCCTTCTCAAAGATCAGTTGGACACTCAAATAACCACCACAGCTGATGTCCTTCGGCATCAGCAATCTATGTTGGCTGCCATGATGAAGCACATGGGTCTCCCTCTACCTGAAGAATCTTCAAACCCAAAGGTCAATTCTAAAGCCTCTGTGCCTGACAACAAGCCTAAGGGGGAGAAAAGATTAAGAAACTCAAACACAAAGGGGGAGAAACCTAAGGAGAAAGGCATATAGATAAATGAGGGTGGTCACCAAAGAGCTTCAAAATCTATAACCAATGTGCCAGGCAAAGGCAAAGCTAAACCGAATGAGCCTCCAACACTGCCAGTGGTCACTTTACCACCTGTGCACATCACTACTCCAAGTGGCCAGAAGCAAATTGTCACCACTACAGTGGTGGCAGGATCCATGCCAAGTGATCTAGTCCAACCTTCTAAACATGAAGCTGATCTAGTGGAAGTGAATGTGGTTACAGAGGCCAAGCTGATAGAAGTAGCAAACTCAGAGGTTTATCATGATTCTGCATTCTTGAAGTTTCTGCAAGCCTCAAAAGCAAAGGTTGGAGGAGATACCCTGCTATACAGAAGAAGCCTGAAAGATCAAATCCAATATCTAACATTTATTCCAAGAAAGCTCAGTCAGATCTACCTCAAAGAAATCATGATGGTGACAAAAGGCAAGATATGGCACATATCTATTGATACCTTGATAGCACTAAAATTCACTGAGATTGATGCCATCTTGGAACTAATTGAGTAGAAAGGGGAGAACAACCATAGTCTGTATATTGAACTAAGAAATGGTCAACAAGCCAGACTTCCTGAAGTGTGCACCAAACCAAGAACCATCCTCTATCAATCTGGTACCAAAATTCAAGATGTGGATCAATTGGTTATTCCCAATGATCTCACCCCTAAGAACCACAGACTGATTATTGCCATAGTTGATCAAATGCAAAAGAAGAAGGGGATAAGGTCAGCTGAGGAGATTGAGGTATTGCACATCCTTAGAGAATTCATTTCAACTGGTTCAATTCTAGAATTGGCCAAACCCAGGAGAAATAAGGATGAAGATAAAGATAATGACAAGAGTGATGGAAGGAGAAGACATCACAGGAGTGATAAGGGTGATAAAGTTGAGCAGAAGAAGAAGGATGGCAAGAAAAATGATGATGACCAAGGCAAAGTCTATGAGAGGAAGATTTGAAAACAGCAATCCTTAGGCATTGCTAGCAGTAACCTCACCACAACACAAGACTCTGAGTCTAGGGTGAATAATGTTAGTAATGACCTACCAAAATCTGATTCAATGGCTTCTCCAACTGTTTTACCACCTCAAGAAGAGAAGAAGATTCAAGCCAAGAAACCATGTGTATGTTTTAGAAAGCAAACTGCTAATTGAATACTACTATGGTCTACCAACAAATGTCAAAGATTTCATCCAAGTAACCATGTAAAAAGGATCAAATTCAAACAAGCTGCAAGGAAACCAAGGCTATCCAAATCAAGGACTCTGACAATTTATACAGGATTAAAACTTCAACCACTTGATGAAGACTTTGATATAGACCAACTGCAATTCCTAAGAGCTCAGAGAATCTATCATGTTGCCATTATTGATGACTGCCTAGAAGTCAAATATACTGATGAAAGAGAGGAAAAATTCAGACAAGGGCAGTGTCAAAAGTATGGCAAGTTGGATGACATAGAAAGGATGATTGCACTGTTGGATGCTAATGACAAAGTGGAAAGGGTTTGGAAACTGGAGCTAGCTACTTTTGTAAAGATGAAAAGAGATCATGATGAAGAGATAAGGAAGGGATGTCTTGAGAGATGGCTAGAAAGGGAGAAGGAAATTGATAGACTGGAAGCTGAAGCAGAAAAGCTAAGGGCAAAAGGATTGTGTAGAGTTCAGTTCAATCCTTATATGGTGAAGTATAGGAGAAGAAATGGGGAGCATGTCAATATAAGAATGGACCTACTCAATCACTATCCTGCCAACATTCTGAATCCAGTACTTGAAGATTTCAAGAATTCTATTCTGCTTGAAGAGTTGGATGCCTTAGCTGAGATCATAAGGGCCATGGATGAGAATGCAAGAAAGGAGAAAGAAAGAAAACAGAAAGCATATGATGATCTACAAGCCAAGGCAATGGAGATGGAATCAAATGAGAATGGCTAGTATTTCATCATACTGTAAGATTGTTTATCTTGTAATTTCATTCATGTGCTCAATCAATCTACATACCTGTAGTTTTAAAGTTTTATCTTTATGTATGTTAGGCTTGTTATCAGACATGAAATTGTGACTAAAGGTCTCACTCACAATTTGGGGGAGATTGTTGGTCACAGAGGCATGCCTGTATACATCTAATAACAAGCCTAATTGTTTGTAATGCTTTGCATTACTTACATGACCTCTTAACTGAGGGAACCTTTAGTTGTAGAGTTTCTATTTATTTTGTAATTATAGTAGGCATCAGATCCTAGTTGTGTAACTGTATTTATATAGTCAAGAATAATGCTTGAAAAAAGTTCCAAGGTTCATGCCTCAAGCAAGAAGATAAAGACTGTCAAATAATCACAGTTGGGATTTGAAGAAATGAAGAATTTGCCTAAGTACCAATTCGAGAAGTATATTTGTCTATTCGAGAAGTCCAGCATTCGAGAAGTCCAGCATTCGAGAAGTCAGGGATTCGATATCTCAAGACACTATTCGATATCTCTGAATACACTGTTCGATATCTCATTCGATATCTCAGAGATTCGATATGTCTATTACTCTGTTCGAGAACTCAGAAAGTCAACAAGTCAAAAATGGTATTCGAGTTCTCAAGGAGTCAACAAGTCAAAGTTCCATTCGATATCTCAAGGACTCAGAAAGCTATTCGATATCTCAAGGATCCGACAAGTCAAGTGTAAGATACAAGATTATTTTAGGATTTATTATTATTATTTTATTATTATTTTATTATGTTAATTAGTATTTAAAGTATGGAATTGGATTTGAGAATATCGTTGTGGAATTAAACGATATTTAGTATTTAGTTTATATGAGTATATATTGAGTTATGTGTGCCAATGTGTGCCCCAGTATTTTACTGGTATTTTTAGTGATTTAAAAATATTTAAATCAAGTATTATTTATCTTCAAAAATCTTTATTTAATTATCGGAGGGCTTAAAAATCATGATATCTTTTGTAAAATTATCTTTATATATTTATTGAGTTTTTAAAATAGTTGGGTGGATTAATTTGGGAGTTTAAGTATTTTAAAATTTAAGAGTTTTATTGTATTTAAAGGATCAAAATTTTGAAAATTCATATTTAATTCATTTTTTATCCGAAAAATATTTTAAAAATATGTGGGTGTTCATAATTTTATACTCTTCATTTTAAAAATGAAAATTTTAATTTTCTGAAATTTTATTTAATTTCGATTTATAAAGTTGTTTATTAGTTTTAAAAGTGAAGAGTAGTATTTTATTTGGGCCCGGAATAAGTTGTAGTGAGTATATTAGAATTGGGCCTAAGCCCATTTAGAGAAAAACAGACTCAACAGCCGAGAGAGATCAATCGGGGAGAGAGAAATGAGAGATTGGGAAAAAAGAAAATTAGGGATTGAGAGAAATTGAATTGGGGGTTAGTAATTGAAGAAGAAGAAGAGAGTTGTGTGTGTATATATAATTGTGTGTATTGTGTGTGTATATACGTATATACGTGTGTGTGTGTGTGTGTATCTATATGCGAGTGTGTGTATGTGTATTAGTGTTGAGTGCGTGCTGTTGTGTGTGTGCAAGAGCCGCAGCTGTGCGGTGATGGGCGGAATCGGCGCGGTTCTCCGGCGAAGCCACGCGGTGGTACGACTGGGCAGTGAGGGAGAGAGACCAGCGGGGTTGCAGAGAGAGAGAGAGAGAGAGAGAGAGAGAGAGGAGAGAGAGATGGGGGAGATAATTATTAATGGTGAGTCCGATGTATGCTTGGATTAGTTGATTAATTGCTAATTGCTAATTGTTAATTAAAATTGTGGAGTTAATTTGTGAGTCCGATATCATGTTCGGATTAGTGATTACTGATTTGTTGATTGTTAGTTGTCGTATTTAATGTGCTAAGAGTTTGTTTGAATTACTAAGTGATAAATATCTATTTTGCTAGATGTTATAAGTGGGGTTGTATCAATTGTTGGAGTTATATGAGTTTGCTAATTGTAAATGATTTCGATTAAGTTGAATTGTATAATTGCTTTAGTAGTATATTTCGATTTAAATGTTAATTATCAAAGATTTACTATGAGATTTATTTTATGTGTTTATCTGCGAGGAGTTGTAATGAGATCACAAGTCTTAAGTGTCAATATTTAAGAACTTGTGTAATTCTCTACAACTAGTTCATCGGGCTTACGAATATCCATGATTAGATATCACGAGTATAATTAATATACTTGAGTGATGTGATCATTGATATAGCGTAAGTAATAGTTAGTGCTAGGGGTTGTTCCCTAGGGCTTACGAACATCAATGATTGATTGTCACGTGTATCATTAAAATGCGTGAGAAATACGATCATTGGTGTAGCGTAAGTAGTAGTGTAATGTAAATTATTATGTGCTAGGTGCCGCATGTCTGGGCGGGTACTTTTCTTACTTGTTTACTTTTATGTTGCTGCAAGTTGAGGCAGCTTTATTTTTGCAAAAACAGGGTTGAAATGTATTTGAGGGGTTGTGCCCATAGTCCGATAAACGAATAGGTCATGCCAAAATTTTCTAAAAATTCCCTGTATTTAAAGTATTTAAATTATTTGATTTAAAGATTTAAAGGCATGTATGTGTATGAGTGTTTAAGTACATATGTGATGATTAATGAGGTGTGGGTATATATATTTATGTATGTATTGCTTTGCGAGTTATAAGTAATTAGTTATCGATTGGGTTGTTTATGTACTAAATAGTACTTTACTATTATTTCGAGTATAATTAGGGATTCGATATGGACCAGCGAGCGTGTTGACAAGACGATTGAAGGAAATGATTGCGTGATCGAGTAAAGACCGAAGTATAGTAAGTGGCGAATCGACGCATTGGAATCGAGGCAAGTGTACTAACCCTCGCTTATCGTTCAAGCGAGATAAATATGTTTCTATTCAGTATAAGTATTCCCTTCAAATTCTTATTGCTTTTGTCATTCTCCTTCAGATTATTGTTAAGGAAATGTTTTATCCAAGTATTATGTTTATATAGTATCTCAAAGTTTTATTGCCAGTATTATTCTTTCTAAATGTTGTCAGTAATATTCCGTTAAAGTTTTTGCATGTATTGCATTCTTATTCCTTGTTTTAGTATAATGTTCTTAAAGTATATAGTTTCCCTGAGATTATTTGAAAGTAAAGTAGTTTAATGGAATTGGAAGAATTTTTATAAAATGTGGACCAGCTTCATGGTTAGAGTAGTAAAGGCCAATGTCAATAAGTGCCTAGTGAGGGGATCCCAGAGTATTGTTTTTGGCTGGACTTTACGTGGCTGATCACCCGTAATGTCCAGAGTATGATGAAAAACTACAATTCTATTGAACGTTGTTTTATGCAAGTATATTCTCATGATAGAATGTTTAAGTTAAAGTACATTTTCATTTCCAAGTATGTTGGATATCAAGTTACGATTTGAGTTAATTAGTACTGTTAGTATAAAAATGGAAAGTTATTTATATTAGTGTTTTGAACGGTGAAAACTAATTCACGGTTATCATGGCCGCTGTGGCATTTGTTGCGCAGTGATAGTGAGAATCGAGAATGATTTGAGATCTTCTTATTTATTCAAACTCATGATTGTCAGGCCGGTTAGGCAGCTAGGTATGCAAACGCTTAGCGACATGAATGAAATTTGAGTAACTGAGAATTTCTTGGAGATTTTGTTAAAGCGATAGTTAAAGTATTTTGCAAGTATAAAAGTATTGAATCTAGTATTACAAACCTTCTCAGTTATTAAATTCTCATTTCGAGTTATACATGTTTTAAATGATAGTAATCTTCTGTTAAAGTTAAGAATCCAGATTTCAAGTATAGTATTGATTATAAATTGGTGAGCATTTCTTCGCTCATATTATTGTTCCTATTTCTTGAATTGCAATTATTGCATTCTTATTTCATCCAGTTCAATTCTATATATAACTTGCTGAGCATTCTTTGGCTCACACTTGTTGTTTTTAAATCTAACTTTTCAGTAAGCTAGTTGGCGAGGCTTAGCCTGCGCAGTTCAGAAAGTGGAAAGAAGAAGCAGGATGTTGTTCTGAAGCTGACGTGGAACAGGGTATTTAGATTTAAAGTTTGATTTGTTGTATGTAAATATAGTTGTAGTATTTATAGTATGTATTTGATTAGTTGGCCTAGTATACTTCTATTCGAAGTTATACTAGTGATTTAAGTCTGTATAAAGTTTTGTATATAGAGTTGTATTTAAGTTGGTTTTAGGTTTTCTTGTTTCTAGAACTGTAACCTAAGATCCTTAGTTGGGAGTTAGGGTCAAAGAGCTGTTGATTGAGTTTTTATTTTTATTTCAGTTTTATTTGATTTCAAGTTTTTAGTTTAGTATTCAGCAGGTTTGTGTTGTATTTACGAATACATCATGGCCAATTTTTGTTAGAATTATTGAGTTTGTTAGCGTGACGCCCAAATCTTCTGACCCCGGATTTGGGGGCGTTACAGGTTGGTATCAGAGAGTAGGTTATAGTAAACTAGAAACGAGAGTGTGTAGGAGTGTGTATAGTTAAGTAAGGAACGTCAGAGTTCATATAGGACTTGTGTTGGACTATTGGATATAGTACCAGTTAGTGAGTTAAGATATGAGTGGTGGCAGATAGTTGAGCGGAGTTTGGTAGAAACCCTTGAGGCTGTAGGTAGTGGAACCTTCAGAGTCTAGATCGAATGACGAGTCAGCGAAGGAGTCGACAAAGAAGATGTACGTGGAGACCCTGGCAATACCTTCCTTTTTAATCAATATTCCTTTGATGAGTTTATTTTGACAATTGTCTTTCCCTGAAGTTGGATTTCCAGTTATGATGGAGGCTATAATGCCTATTTCTTTTATTTCTAAACCCTTTCAAGTTTGATATATGAGTTTCGAAATTTCTTCATCAGTGAATAATCTTATTGTTGATAGACCTTCATTTCTTAGTATTGTGCCAGTCATTTCTTTCCTGATTATCCTTTTCTTCTGAAATAGTACCCATGGAATCCGTTTAGTTGTAATCCAGGGGTATGTCTGAGAATTTCTCATCAATTGATTGTTAATTCGATGTTCGAATCTTTTTATGTTTCTTTACTCCAACTGAGGTGAACAACCCTATTTATAGGGGACACAAGGACTGTTTGTTTGTGTGATAGCAGTCTGATGGGACGCCATCACTTGTGTGTTGTGAAGTACAAGAAGGTTAATTACCTTTAGTCATGTCTTGAATAAGGCACGCAACAAGGTTCATTTGATCATGTTGATCACTCAGTAATCTTTCATTTCAAAGAATATTTGTTTGAAAACTCATAAATTAATTCTACAATTGTGGAACCTTTGCTACGATGTGAAATCGTTCTCTTCAAATATCATGAATCATAACATCTCGAGTAGTCTTGAGCGTATGCCGATCGAGTTTAGAATACTAGTAACGCGTGACGTATAGTACTGCGATTAGAGTTGTTCTATATAGAGAGATCAGTAGAGATCCCAGTGTAGTAAATAAGAATCCATAGTATAGATTAGTAGAGTTGCGGATGCAACCCAAGTTGGTAGAGTAAACCTCAGTAACCCTTCTTTACCTGATTCCGAGGACGGAATCCTTTTAAGGTGGGTAGAATGTAAGATACCAGATTATTTTAGGATTTATTATTATTATTATTTTATTATTTAATTATGTTAATTAGTATTTAAAGTATGGAATTGGATTTGAGAATATCGTTATGGAATTCAACGATATTTAGTATTGAGTTTATATGAGTATATATTGAGTTATGTGTGCCAATGTGTGCCCCAGTATTTTACTGGTATTTTTAGTGATTTAAAAATATTTAAATCAAGTATTATTAATCTTCAAAAATCTTTATTTAATTATCGGAGGGCTTAAAAATCATAATATCTTTTGTAAAATTATCTTTATATATTTATTGAGTTTTTAAAATAGTTGGGTGGATTAATTTGGGAGTTTAAGTATTTTAAAATGATTTTAAGAGTTTTATTGTATTTAAAGGATCAAAATTTTGAAAATTCATATTTAATTCATTTTTGATCCGAAAAATATTTTAAAAATATGTGGGTGTTCATAATTTTATACTCTTCATTTTAAAAATTAAAAATTTAATTTTCTGAAATTTTATTTAATTTCGATTTATAAAGTTGTTTATTAGTTTTAAAAGTGAAGAGTAGTATTTTATTTGGGCCCGGAATAAGTTGTAGTGAGTATATTAGAATTGGGCCTAAGCCCATTTAGAGAAAAACAGACTCAACAGCCGAGAGAGATCAATCGGGGAGAGAGAAATGAGAGATTGGGAAAAAAGAAAATTAGGGATTGAGAGAAATTGAATTGGGGGTTAGTAATTGAAGAAGAAGAAGAGAGTTGTGTGTGTGTATATATAATTGTGTGTATTGTGTGTGTATATACGTATATACGTGTGTGTGTGTGTGTATCTATATGCGAGTGTGTGTATGTGTATTAGTGTTGAGTGCGTGTTGTTGTGTGTGTGCAAGAGCCGCAGCTGTGCGGTGATGGGCGGAATCGGCGCGGTTCTCCGGCGAAGCCACGCGATGGTACGACTGGGCAGCGAGGGAGAGAGACCAGCGGGGTTGCAGAGAGAGAGAGAGAGAGAGAGAGAGAGAGAGAGAAGAGAGAGAGATGGGGAGATGATTTTCCGACAAATCGGACCGGAACCGGAACGGTATAATCTCGTGTCTTATCTATTTAATTTCGTATTTAATTTGTAGTGATTTCCGATTTATTGCGTAAATTGTTAATCGTAGTAATTTAATTAGTTACGTATTGTATTTAGATTGATATTGTAAATTATGAATATTGTTTGAATTTCCGAGATTTAATTCGGAGGAGTATAATTGTTGGGATTAGTTGCGGGTCCGATTATATGCTCGGGCCTTATGATTGTTAATTGTTAATTATTAATGGTGAGTCCGATGTATTCTTGGATTAGTTGATTAATTGCTAATTGTTAATTAAAATTGTGGAGTTAATTTGTGAGTCCGATATCATGTTCGGATTAGTGATTACTGATTTGTTAATTGTTAGTTGTCGTATTTAATGCGCTAAGAGTTTGTTTGAATTACTAAATGATAAATATCTATTTTGCTAGATGTTATAAATGGTGTTATATCAATTGTTGGAGTTATATGAGTTTGCTAATTGTAAATGATTTCGATTAAGTTGAATTGTATAATTGCTTTCGTAGTATATTTCAATTTAAATGTTAATTATCAAAGATTTACTATGAGATTTATTTTATGTGTTTATCTGCGAGGAGTTGTAATGAGATCTCAAGTCTTAAGTGTCAATATTTAAGAACTTGTGTAATTCTCTACAACTAGTTCATCGGGCTTACGAATATCCATGATTAGCTATCACGAGTATAATTAATATACTTGAGTGATGTGATCATTGATATAGCGTAAGTAATAGTTAGTGCTAGGGGTTGTTCCCTAGGGCTTACGAACATCAATGATTGATTGTCACGTGTATCATTAAAATGCGTGAGAAATACGATCATTGGTGTAGCGTAAGTAGTAGTGTAATGTAAATTATTATGTGCTAGGTGCCGCATGTCTGGGCGGGTACTTTTCTTACTTTTTTACTTTTATGTTGCTGCAAGTTGAGACAGCTTTATTTTTACAAAAAACAGGGTTGAAATGTATTTGAGGGGCTGTGCCCATAGTCCGATAAACGAATAGGTCATGTCGAAATTTTCTAAAAATTCCCTGTATTTAAAGTATTTAAATTATTTGATTTAAAGATTTAAAGGCATGTATGTGTATGAGTGTTTAAGTACATATGTGATGATTAATGAGGTGTGAGTATATATATTTATGTATGTATTGCTTTGCGAGTTATAAGTAATTAGTTATCAATTGGGTTGTTTATGTACTAAATAGTACTTTACTATTATTTCGAGTATAATTAGGGATTCGATATGGACCCAGCGAGCGTGTTGACAAGACGATTGAAGGAAATGATTGCGTGATCGAGTAAAGACCGAAGTATAGTAAGTAACGAATCGACGCATTGGAATCGAGGCAAGTGTACTAACCCTCGCTTATCGTTCAAGCGAGATAAATATGTTTCTATTCAGTATAAGTATTCCCTTCAAATTCTTATTGCTTTTGTCATTCTCTTTCAGATTATTGTTAAGGAAATGTTTTATCCAAGTATTATGTTTATATAGTATCTCAAAGTTTTATTGCCAGTATTATTCTTTCTTAAATGTTGTCAGTAATATTCCGTTAAAGTTTTTGCATGTATTGCATTCTTATTCCTTGTTTTAGTATAATGTTCTTAAAGTATATAGTTTCCCTGAGATTATTTGAAAGTAAAGTAGTTTAATGGAATTGGAAGAATTTTTATAAAATGTGGACCAGCTTCGTGGTCAGAGTAGTAAAGGCCAATGTCAATAAGTGCCTAGTGAGGGGATCCCAGAGTATTGTTTTTGGCTGGACTTTACGTGGCTGATCACCCGTAATGTCCAGAGTATGATGAAAAACTACTATTCTATTGAACGTTGTTTTATGCAAGTATATTCTCATGATAGAATGTTTAAGTTAAAGTACATTTTCATTTCCAAGTATGTTGGATATCAAGTTACGATTTGAGTTAATTAGTACTGTTAGTATAAAAATTGAAAGTTATTTATATTAGTGTTTTGAAAGGTGAAAACTAATTCACGGTTATCATGGCCGCTGTGGCATTTGTTGCGCAGTGATAGTGAGAACCGAGAATGATTTGAGATCTTCTTATTTATTCAAACTCATGATTGTCAGGCCGGTTAGGCAGCTAGGTATGCAAACGCTTAGCGACATGAATGAAATTTGAGTAATTGAGAATTTCTTGGAGATTTTGTTAAAGCGATAGTTAAAGTATTTTGCAAGTATAAAAGTATTGAATCTAGTATTACAAACCTTCTCAGTTATTAAATTCTGATTTCGAGTTATACATGTTTTAAATGATAGTAATCTTCTGTTAAAGTTAAGAATCCAGATTTCAAGTATAGTATTGATTATAAATTGGTGATCATTTCTTCGCTCATATTATTGTTCCTATTTCTTGAATTGCAATTATTGCATTCTTATTTCATCCAGTTCAATTCTATATATAACTTGCTGAGCATTCTTTGGCTCACACTTGTTGTTTTTAAATCTAACTTTTCAGTAAGCTAGTTGGCGAGGCTTAGCCTGCGCAGTTCAGAAAGTGGAAAGAAGAAGCAGGATGCTGTTCTGAAGCTGACGTGGAACAGGGTATTTAGATTTAAAGTTTGATTTGTTGTATATAAATATAGTTGTAGTAGTTATAGTATGTATTTGATTAGTTGGCCTGGTATACTTCTATTCGAAGTTATACCAGTGATTTAAGTCTGTATAAAGTTTTGTATATAGAGTTGTATTTAAGTTGGTTTTGGGTTTTCTTGTTTCTAGAACTGTAACCTAAGATCCTTAGTTTGGAGTTGGGGTCAAAGAGCTGTTGATTGAGTTTTTATTTTTATTTCAGTTTTATTTGATTTCGGATTTTTAGTTTAGTATTCAGCAGGTTTGTGTTGTATTTACGAATACATCATGGCCAATTTTTGTTAGAATTATTGAGTTTGTTAGCGTGACGGCCAAATCTTCTGACCCCAGATTTGGGGGCGTTACATCAATTGTTCTATTCGACAACTCAAGGAATCCTGAAGAAAAGAGCTATTCGAGAAGTGATTCGACATGTCAATAAAACAGTGTTCGAGAACTCAGAGTTATCGATCAAGTCAATTCTAGTACTCGAACCACCTACTTAGTCACTTCTCGAATACATTCTTGGAGACAAAATACTGAAGAAATTGTACAAGTCTGAAATCTACAACAAGCCAATGCACTTTATGGACCACAATCTGTAACGTGCTCTGGAAAGCCTACAAGGAAGCTTGGAGAGATATAGAAGAGACAAGTGGCTAAAGAAGTGGATCTGAACAGGTTTTGCAAAGTCAAATCTGTAACCGTTTGGACACTTACTCAAAAAGGATAGACAGACTAAAAAGTAATTTGTTTAGCTACCTTATTTGCAGTAAGTAGGTTGTATCCATGCTCTATAAGGATACAGCCTCACTCCCTTAGTCATTAACTTTGTGAGTCAAGTTTTTCATACATTGTAAGCTATATCTCTCTGAGAAAAACGAAGCTGAGAATACTATCATTTGTATTCACAGATTGTAGCAACCTTTATCTAATAATACATTAGATTAAAGTGATATTGTGTCTTGTGTTGTTCTTTATCCGCACCTTCACTCTTGCACACACAAACACTTATCTGTTACATAGACTCAAACAAGAAAAGTTGAAGAATCCATACACCCCCCCGTATTCTTTTACGGTATTCAATACTCAACAGTTTTAGTTAGAGAAAATAAAAAAGGTAACTTGTTTTGGCTGAAAATGGTAACACGTGATATAATTGGGAAAAAAATTATTTTAGTTAGAGAAAAGAGAAAAGGTAAAAAATTAATTTATTAGTTAACAATAATTATAATTTGTTTTTTAATTAGATAAAATATAAAAGATATTATATTTTACCTGAAAAAGGAAACTACTTAGTTATTAAAAAAAAGGTAACACGTTTAACCTGAAAAAGTAGATTTATTAGTAAAGTAAAAATTTTAGTTAAATAAGATATAAAAGAAGATTTTTAAAAAGTAACCGGTGATATAATTGGAAAAAGAGATATTTTAGTTAGAGAAAAGAGAAAAGATAATTTGAATGAAAAAATTAATTTATTAATTAATTAATAGTAATTATAATATGCTTTTTAGTTAGATAAAATATAAAAGATATTATATTTTACCTGAAAAAGGAAACTGCTTAGTTATTAAAAAGAAAAGAAAAGGTAACATGTTTAACCTGAAAAAAGAAATTGATTAGTAAAGCAAAAAATTTAGTTAGATAAAATATAAAAAAACATTTTATGTGTAATTTAGTAAGGGTAAATAAGTAAAATCAATAGGTACCAACCAACCAAACTTTAAATGTTTCGGCTTTTATATAATAGTATAGATATATAAAGAATAGTTAAATAATTAAGCTCCCACATATCTAAAATATATTATATATATTCCAATAAAATAGAAGAAAACATCCCAAAAGATATGAAATATTAAACTATATGTTAGACTAAACCTTAAAGTATAATTTACAAAAAACTATCGTTTACCAAATAAAAGTTGTTTAAGAAAAAATTATTTTAATTAAAATCATTAAAGATTCTATTTTCAGGTTTGACAACAAATATATTTCTAAAATTTAAATTAAAATGTGTGCACAAATCAACAAATAAACAAATTCTTACTTTGCGAAGAAAAAATTCAAATCAAAAAAATGTGAACACAAATCAATAAATAAACATATTTTAAATTAGAAAGCAATCCAATACCCACAAAATAAATTTATATTAATATCTAAATATAATACAACATAAAAACCACTAAGATTACTCTAAACAAAAACACATAATAAACGCCACACATAACAAAAATATAAAATTAATATGAAAAAATAACAAAATTCAAACAAATAAAAATATTAAATATCACACATATTTCTAAAAAAGTTAAAAAAATCCTTCTAAAAACTATAAAAACACTATAACAAAAGATCTAAACATTTTAAGATAACCGTTAAATTACATAATCAAAAAGATTAAAAAAAAAATACACGAATATAGTACATATGTTTCAAGTATGTCATATGTAATCTAATAAAATTAAAAAAAATCAAAAATAATTTTGAAATACTAAAAAATATGTTAGCCTTGAAATATGAATTATAGAAAAACCATTTACAAGAAAAAAAATAAATGCAAACTACAAACCATATATATATATATATAACATATGCATTATCAAAGACAAATTATTCAAAATGTTACAAAACTAGTTTTATAAGAAAAAAGTTAGAATCAAAATGATACTTTAAACTAATTGCTGGAATGGTCGCAGGTTAATAGACAGGGTAATCAGGTGGTTCATTATCTAGCTAGAATTGTCCCCTTTGGAATAGAACAATGTTGGAGGCTGAATGTTCCAACTGATATAGCTCAGTTTGTAATCTCAGACTTGATGTCCGATTCTTCTTCTTTATAAAAATTTTTTGACCCTAAAAAAAAAAAGTTACAACGGGTATAAAGCGCTCAGGATGGATTTGAAGGCCTTAAATTTGGACGAGAACGCGATAGCTGATAGGAGTTGTTGGAGGCGCCAGATTAGAGTTGTTGATTCTCTTCTAGGGAGTGGTTCTGTGGTTGAGAGCCTTAGAGTTGGGCTCTCTCGTTTAGCATTAGCTTAGAATCTTGGATTTTATCTTCATATTGTCTTCTGTTTTCTGTTTTTACAGGCGCAGGGAGCTTGGACGGAGGTCTTCCTAGATCAGGATAAGAGTGCCCCTTGCCCGAGTAGGTAAGCCCCATGAGATCCAGGCCATGGGCCCAGGTTCGGTCGACTACTTTACCCACCATTATCATCTTTGTATTTAATTCACTTTGCTATTCGGTGCACTAAGCCGGGGGTCTTCACGGAAACAGCCTCTCTACTGTAAAGTAGGGGTATGGTCTGCGTACATTTTACCCTCCCCAGACCCTGCTTCATGCGGGATATACTGGGTATGTTTGGTTTGGTTTTGGTATACTTTGTATGTCTAGTGCAGTTGTTCATGTACAATGTGCCAACACCACAATAATCTACATTTGAAGTTCGGCTATCCCATATAACAAAACGCTTCAGAAAATTTCCTCCACCTTATTAATTTAATAAGGATACATTAGCTTAAAACCCTTGTGATGAACGGTTTTTTTTAAAAAAATATTATATGAATTTTTTCATTAATTTGAATTAATTTTTTTAAAACATGAATTTCGGAGACTTAATTTTTTAAATGAAATGATGATCATAATTATATAAATGTTATCCATGATATTTGTAAAAAATGAAATATTTTAGTTAGAAAAGGTGATAAGTTTTAGTTGAAAAAAGGTATTTGGTTAATTGTAAGTAATTATAAAATTATTATTTTATTTTGTTAAATAGAATGCCCGTGATATAATTGGAAAAAAAAGAGGACTTAGTTAGAGAAAATCAAAAAGGTAACATGTTTTAGTTGAAAAAGGTAATTGATTAGTCTATAGTAATTATAATATAATTATGTTATTTTACTAAATAAAATTGCTCGTAATGTTTTTAGAAAAGGAGAATTAATGTTGTCCGTGATCTTTCTAAAAAAAGGGATTTTAGTTAGACAATATAGAAAAGATGATACGTTTTAGCTGAAAAAGGTAATCGATTAATTATAAGTATTATAATATAATTATTTTATTTTATTAAATAGAACTGTCCATGATATAATTGGAAAAATAGAGATTTTAGTTTGAGAAAATAGAAAAGATAACGTCTTTTGACTGAAAAAATTAGTTGATTAGTTAATAGTAATTATAATATACTTTGTAATTAGATAAAATATAAAATATATTGCATTTTAAAAAAAAATGTTACTTTGTAATTAGATATGATAAAATTGGAACGATACAGAGAAAAAAGGAAATTAATTTTAAAAAAAATTAAAAGATGATACATTTTAGCTGAAAACGTAATCCGTTAATTATTAGCATTATAATATTATTATTTTATTTTTATTAAATAAAATCGTCCGTGATATAATTGGAAAAGAGAAGTTTTAGTTAAAGAAAACAAAAAAGGTAATGTGTTTTGCCTGAAAAAGGTAATGCGTGACTTAACTGGGAAAAGAGATATTTTAGTTAGAGAAAAAAGAAAAGATAACGTCTTTTGAATGAAAAAGTTAGTTAATTAGTTAATAGTAATTATAATATAATTTTTAATTAGATAAAATATAAAAGATATTATATTTTACCTGAAAATTAAATTACTTAGTTATTGAAAAATAGAAAAGGTAATATGTTTAACCTGGAAAAGGAAATTGATTAATAAAGGAAAATTTTCAGTTAGATAAAATATAAAAGATATAAACTGATTAGTTAATAAAAAGAAATTACTTAGTTATTGAAAAATAAAAAGATAGTGTGTTTAACCTGAAATGGAAAATTGATTAATAAAGGAGAAATTTTAGTTAGATAAAATATCAATAAAGGAAAATATTTAGTTATTGAAAAATTGAAAAGGTAATATATTTAACCTGAAAAAGGAAATTATTAGTAAGAGAAAAATTTTGTTAGATAAAATATAAAAGATATAATTTGATTAGTTAGTATGATGGATTTTATCAGTAAGTAATTAAGTAAGGATAAATAAGTAAAATCAACAGGTACCGACCAACCAAACTTTTAATGTTTCGGCTTTTATATAATAGTATAGATTAATTAATTTTAATTTAATATAATTTTAATTTAATATAATTTTAATATACTCATGTTTACGGATTATACTAATGTTTCATTATTATAAACAACGTATGCAGATTTTTAATAAATTTTACTAACAATTGAAAAATACGGTGTGATATTTCGTGTATATATTAATGATTGTAAATTAGTTTTAAATTAAAAAGGTAACGTGTTTTAATTCGAATGAAAATATTAATGAAGATTAGTTTTAAATTGAAAAGGTAACGTGTTTTAATTCGAAAGAAAATATTAATGATTGGAAGATACATTGATGTTTTTAGGTGTTTATAAAAGGTAATATCTTCAATTAAAAGTAAATGTGAGAAAAGGCAAGCGACTACTTACCATTAATTATATTATGTTATTATTTATTATAGGTGTTTTAAAAGTATAAATATCATATATTTATTTTTCTTTTTAATAAAGGGTAAATAAGTAAATTCACGAAGTACCAAAAAACTGGTACCAAAAAACAGGTACCAAAACTTTTAATATTCCGGAATTTATATAATAGTATAGTTATGTAAAATGAAACAAATCTATACTAATATATAATAAGCAAACTAGGGGATAATTGGTAGTTTGGTTGTTTGGTTCAACCAAGCAAATGGTGACCGTTAGATATTTAGCAAATAGATAGTAACTATTAGATCTAATAGTAAGGAATATTCTATATTTAAATTTCTTTTCTAACTATCCAAGGTTAACAAATTTACATTAAAATTTTATATTATTAGTTTTAAACAATACATATCATTTATTTTAATAACTATTATTATTACTAATAATTTTATTAATTAATATTACAAAGTTAAATTATATCCATAATAAATTATTTTATTCTATTTTTTTAATCATATAATTTTAAAAATATTTAAAAGTAAATCGTACTTTGCACGGGCTCAAATAGATCAAAACCGTCAGAAACAACAATACTAAAAGTGTTAAGATCGATTCCCGCCAACAAAGATCATCGCAATTTATCAGCTACGGATAGACTACAACGTGGCATCTTTTATTTAGCAGAGAGCAAATAAAGTTCGTATTCGGTGCGGATGATTCCCGAATACATGTAAATCACGGGCATAACTATCATTCTACGGAACTACGTAACCTGCATAGACCAGTCAAGTTGGTAAATAATAGATATAATAATTAAATTTATTGAAAAATTCATAACTTAATTTCCAATTTGTTAATTTATATTACACACACTAAAAACTATTGTTGTAATATTAAAATATAAATATAAATGTGAAGTGCATAAAAAGTTATTTAATTTTTTTTATTAAAATTAAGTTTAATTGTGAATTTTTTTTTGAACAATGTAACATTATATTTTGTAAGTGTTACTTGGCATGGTTTGGGGCGACACCTCGACTTATTAATATTAAAAGAATTAATAAAAGACATGGACAACTTATATCTTATGATTTATGATATACTAGCCGATCACGGATCGTGATAAATTATCTTAACTTTCTACTCCTCTGTCCCCTTTGGTTCTTTACCTTGGGGGACGTAATTCTGGCACGGATTTTAAGGTGCAATTTGCGGATAGTTTCATAACTTATTTTTTTAATTTTCTTTTTTTGTATAAAAATAGAATTGTTCTATTTTTATACAAAAAAAGAAAATTTAAAAAATAAGTTATGGAACTATACTTTTTAGGAGCCTTAAAATGCGTGTCGAACAGTGAAAAAGAAATGTAAAGAAATGGGAGGGACAGAGGGAGTAATTTTTATTTTTTTTAATAAAATAAAATCTTGAATCACCAAGTTGTATGTAATACTGTATTCTCGGCTTTTATTTCGATGGCTAGTTAATAGATTCCTAGTTAATAACTTCACTATTAAATTAAATTAATATTCAATATTATTATTTTAATTAATTAAATTTACATAACTTCATTATGGTAATATAAGAGTAGTTATATTATTAATTGTATTTATTATTAATCTATTATAGATATTTTTTAAATATTAATTAAAGGAGTTCTAAGTTTTATGTAATACTATAATCCTATCTTTTATTTTAATTTTTAGTTAATAGACTCATAGTGTATAATTTCATTATTATATTTTAAATTAATTAAAATAATTAATATTTAGTGTATAATTTCATTATTATATTTTAAATTAATTAAAATAATTAATATTTAGTGGCATACCGCACGACCGCGGTATACATGGCATACCATTTAAAGGGGATTTCTGCTTTTAATAAAGAGTATAGATATATACGTGTAAAGTTTTTTTTTGTTCTTATTTTATGACATTTATAACTGTTTGAATTATTTAAAATATACATCATTAAATTAATCGAATTATTTACAACTTATCGTATTTATTAATTTATAGTATACGCAATAAAAACTATTGCCGCAATATTAAAATATATAAGTACCAATTTAAATTTATAAATAAATTACTTAATTGTTTTATTAAAATTAATTGTAAAATTGATTTTGGATTCAGCCAAAATCCACAATCTTCTGGACAAACTTGTAGTTTTGAACTTCAACCAAGGAACAACGGGACCAAGGTATGATTTTATATGTCTAATAACTTTCAACTACTTCTGCAATATTAAACATTATTCGGACAAGGTATTGGGTTTTCTTGGCTACATTACTTTAACTGTTTGCACAAGGTACATGGTGAATCCAATATGCATCTTTCCTATATACATTGATTTAGGATCCTTTCCAAAGCTCCAATTCATCTTATCTTAAACTGAAAGAGTCTACACCAGGGAATGAAAATCAGGCTTATTCTTGCTCTTATCATCATTTTCTCATGCATGAAATAACACAGGATCTATCAATATCCTTAATGTTACAGATGTCTCCTGGTAGTTCAGAACGGTTTGACAATTTTGGACTTGATTAAAAACGAAATTCAGGTATATTAAAGATGTCCACTCCATTTATTTTTCTTAATTTATGCTGCTAACTTTCTGTTTGGGCATAGACACTTAATGCAAAGTATAAATGCCATGTTCCCCTTCTTCTGATGAACTCGGCCAACACACATGAGGAGACCTAAGGGGTGAGTAGCTCAAGATTTTCTCGCAAAATAATCTACTTGGAATTTAATGACATTACTAATCATCGTATTTCCTTAAGCGTAGATTTTAAAGAGATACAAGGATGTGGAGATTCGTGCCTTTGTTTTGGTTTGTTAGCTAACTTTCTTTGGTGTCCTTATAGTGCTTCATTATGTTCCTGTATTATGATGCATTTTTGTGCTTCGCAGAACCAGTTTCCACACTCAGTTGAAAGAGATTCTGGAAAAGAAAAGATGGAGGGTACTGATAACATCATTCCTTCTCTTGTCCCCCCCCCCCCCTCCAAAAAAAAAAAAGACACATCCATAAAATTTAATTTGTTGCATTTGTATGTTTAAAATCAATTTTTTTTAAGTTTGGGCTTCTAAGCTTCTTTGGAATCTCAGGAGTCAGATCCCTATCGGTCGTCATATTCCCATATATTCTAGTTGATTTGACATGAGATCCTTATTTCCTAAGCAAGGATACACAATTTCTAGAAAGTTTCAGAGTGTTCTATATTTGGGTTGACCATGTTTAATGTTCTTATTGGACTTGTGAAGGTGCCCCCCTGGCCATAGTGAGGTGTTTTCAGTCTTGATGAACAGTGGAATACTTGATGAATTACTCTCTTAGGTTACACCCTCGGCCCAAGTCTCATCTTATACATCTTGATGTTCTTACTTAACTAGGTTATTTTGGTAATTTGCTTTTATTTTTGTAGGAAAACTGTGTCTATATTTGATTTTTGTTTTCCTTTGGATTGGTGGCAGGGCAAGGAATTCGTGTTTGCTGCTAATATAGGCAATATGTGAGCTACTGTAGATTTAAGTATCCTTGCTAGGTGTTTTTGGCAAATTTTTCTCCCTCTTCTTAGTTCTGCATGAGCTACTTGCTGTTCTGTTTTTCTTAATAAAATTTCGCAGAAATTTTAAATCACTTGGTGAATAACAAAATTGATTACTGCATGGAGGTATTGTAAGAGATCACTACATATTTCCTTTGTGCTATAACTTCAAATTTAGGTGTAGCCGCAATAGCACCAGTTTTTATATGTCTGTTATCTTTATGACTTAAATCTACACTGCTGTTGCAGTTGATACCCAAAACGGCGGATGTTGAAGGCGGTGCTTTAATTTCTCACGAAGGAAATGATCCGGTATGTATATAATTGTTTTTTTGTCTTACTTTTGCTTAAATTATGTAGTGGTTAGTGAGAGGATTGGAGTGAAATGTTACAGGTATAATAAATGTATAATAACTAGTGAAGTGCAACGAAAGAGGCGAGTTTGAATAACACTGGGTAGACTTTTTATGGTAAGATTTGTCTAGAATACAAGTTAAAGAAATGAATAAACATATATTTGTAAATTTATTGAGTACATGTTAATAATTGTAGTAGTATAATGGATTAGCAAAGGAATTAATGTCATGCAAGATATTAACAGAATAGGCTGCTAAGCAGCATTTCTATTAGGTAACTTTATTTGCTGTTAATATTAAACTTTAAAAAGAAGCAATGTCATTGGGAGAATCAAAGTGAGAAGTTTGTTAGTTGATTGAAATTTCACGGGAGATGAGAGGTTTTATACTGCATGAGGAGTAATTAATAGGGATTGTCATGTGGAAGTATGGTAAAATATGTTTTCCTCAAGTTGCTGGTTATGTTCTCTGGCTTATATGTCAGTTTCTTGGGGAGTGCATTCTAGGCTGAAAAGCCTTTGTTATGTGTTTCCTTGAATGCATTATGCTTCTAGCATTAGAAACATATCACAAACAGTTAATTTTGGTTAGTATGGATTACTTCATGTAGTCTCTACTCATGTCAGAGGGCAAAGAGGGAGTATTTCCCTTCATAGTACGTCATTCATTATAAATTGCACGAATTCTAGGTTATTTTGATAGGATTAGCACGCTGTGGCTATAGGTCTAAGGTATACCTTTGTGTCCCTGCCTGACCTGTAAAATTTGGTGTAATATATGGACAGGCAGGAAAATTGAACTTGATGGCAAGGGATGCTGTAATGTAGTAAGAGTATCAATTAGATTTTTATCCCAACAGTGAATAAAGATGGACTTCAGTTGCTTGGTCAATCAGGGATCACCATTTTTGTAGGATTTATTGCAAAAGAATGTAACGGATAGGTACTAAAGGAGTAAAGGTTTGAGGGTAAAGCATTTTCCTAATCAATTTGATATAAGTTGTTGATGAGAGATGCTATTTGTGCGAGCTCACTTTTCTGATAACCATTTGACTACACAAGTACTATTATTTATTCTATACATTAAATGATGGGCTACATATTTGTTTGATTCATGTGAAGTCAACTTCCTTGAACCCAATTTGCTTTATGTCGGTGGCTGATCTGTTTTCTTTCTGTGTCCTACAGATCAATGAATTCAAGTCAATCGAGATATTCAAAAATTTCTGTACAAAAATTTTTGCCAAGGTTTTCAACAATATTTATGATAACTTTTTGAACCAGTTTTTCGATAATGCTATATGGAGTATGTCTCCTTCCTGTTGAAGCGAGTTCTGATTTACTTCTTGTTCAGGTTTTTATCCAAATACGACTGAGTATGAACTGTTGTTGACTTTAGTAGAGTATTAGCTAATTCCTGTTTCATCCTTGCAGTCTGATCTTTATATATTATCCGACGGTCTTTTGACCCGAAATTCAGCAAGGGAAAACCCTGCTATAGAATTAGGACCTGAATTTAAGAAGGTTTTATTATTTAGATCTTTGAAGTAGGTAAATGCCAGAATTCTTTTGTAGGCTTCTTATATTATATTTTTTTCTCAGTTTGCGGACTTCTCAAGTCGTTTTGACTCGATCCCTAGTATTGTTGAGCTGGATAGCCTAAAGGTGGACGGCGATGTATTATGGTTTGGATCTGGGGTCACTCTTAAGGCATTCTGGGCATTACTGCTGTTGCTTTTTGGCTCTGGTGACATTTCTAGTTGGATCACCATGTCTGTCTTATGTTGCTCTTATTTAGGGGAATATAACAATTAATGCTAAATCTGGAGTGAAGTTGGAAATTCCTGATGGAGCTGTCCTTCAAGACAAGGTAGTAGACATGCATTCGTTATCTATTATTTTTTACATTTTTACGGGTATATGACTTGCATACACTTGTTGTCCTGAATATGAATGGTCCGGAAGATATGTAAGACCGCGTCAATTGTTCAATGACAGTTCTGTTGGAGAGTAAAGTACTAACAACGAAATACAATCTTGTGAAAATGTCTTCAGTTCTAAATCTAGTTTGAGATGGGCATTACTAAGGGGGTGTTTGTTTCCACTTAGTGGGTGTTTGGGATATCTTAAAATAAGTAACTTATGACTTATAAGCACTTATGTCATATAAGTGATAAGTGGAGCAGAGATTATAAGTCAGTAGAGTGTTTGGTAAATCAGAACTTATAATCAGTAGACTGTTTGGGTAAATCAGAACTTATAAGTTAACTTTTTTTAATAATTTTCAAAATATTTGTTTTTTATATATAACAATGGATATCAATGGATAGATCTCGATGAATAGAGAAATTTGATATATACATATCAATTTTCTAATGAATGGATCGAGAGATATATGGCTTTGAAGATTCGAAGGATATTATATATTGCGTATATCGAGAAATAAGTTATCCTTTATTATAATACCTGAGTCTACCACACGCCAGTTAACCAATAAGAATTGAGGAATTATTTTAGGACCAATCAGAGCTAATTCCTAAAATTTAGACCTTTCCTTATTTACAATCTCACCATACCTCTTTAACCATGGTTAGTTAACACTTCTAATTTAAATACAATATTGATTTTATTAAATATATCCATAAATACCTATTTTTTAAATAAAAAAATATTTACTAGAAAATCACAATTCTAATTTTAAATCAATCAAAATATACCACTATATATTTTAAATTAAATTTCATAATTTGTTTTTTGCTAAATAAAATTTCATAATTAATCATTCATTAATCAACCACTCTTTTATTATAAAGCAGTCACAATCATATTGTCATACATTATAAATTGATTTTTATAATATATATTGTACAAGTATAATAGATATCAAATAATTATAATCTAACTTAACTAAAAATTTGAAAAAATCGAATTTAAAATCAGATTTTAAATAACTTGGATGAAATCCATACCTTCGGAAATTTGATTTTTTTATAAGCCCAAAAATATATTAATTCATAATTTGTTAATCAAATTAATTAATAAATGCATATAAGCCAATACTACAAAATTGGATTTGAACAAATTTTAAATCAAAAAAAAATACTAGAAAATCACAATTTAATTTGAAATCAATCACGATATACTATTATATATTTTAAATAAAATTTCATAATTAATCATTCATTAATCAACCACTCTTTTAATATAAAGTCAATCACAATCATATTATCATATGAATTTTATAATATATATTGTACAATTATAATCGATATTAAATAATTATTATCTAACTTAAACAAAAATCTGAAAAAATCGGATTTGAAATTAGATTTTAAATGTGTTAGTTAACCAATCACAAGATTGTGAATCATTTTAACATCAATCAGAATTTATAAAATTTAAATCAATTAAACTTAATGTAACATGTTTATTTATTGGATCTAGATTCTACGTTTCAGCCAAGACTAAACTCAAATCAAGTTACACTCAATAATAATTAATTTTTATTTTTTCATATCAATTAACTAAACATAACAACTACTAATTTTTATTTTAATGATTAACTAATAAATAATTTATATAAAATAAAATTATTATAAACTAAAAAATATAATTAGTATATCAATTTAAACATTACAGAAAATCTAAGCCGCTTATTCCCTATTTCCCATCAGACTTAACCAACTTTGATAAACTAAGTGTATGCATCAATTCTTCTCATGGCTAAATCATATCGATTTCGGTTAAGGTACTACTTTATATCTTTTTATTATATGACATTCTATACTTGGACAGATTATCTTTTTATTTCGATTGTATATATGTATTATATGTGTCGTGTTTTAATTGTCCAATAAATTCAATAGAAAAATATTTCTGACATTAAAAAATAGAAAACGATTTAGGTTATCATCATCCCCAGTCTGGATTCTCTCGGAGTTACTTCCCATTAGAATATTAAATAGAAAACTTCAATAATTCAGCGACTTACTAAATTGTTGGCATCAATCCTTATCCCATTACACTGATTTGTTTACATTATTATGTGTGCCTATAGATAAATATTTTTTTACGGTGTTGGGTTGTCAATGTTATTCAGTGATTACTTAACAATTTTATTCTAAATACAATATTTATTTTATTTAAAAATTTATATATTAATACATGAATCTGTTATATTTATAATAAATATTTTGATATCTCAAACTTTCAATTCAAAATCATAAGGTATAATTAAAATCATGAATTAAAAATTATTAACAATATAAAACTATTTACCACATTATTCTAAATACACATTCAAAATTTAAGTTATGTAAAGTATTAAATAATTCAGTTATAAAAAAAAATAATCAACCAATTAAAAGGTTAGAATGAATTTTAAACCAATCATCTTTTAACATTTTAATTACGAAATTTTTTAACTATGCAATAATTAATGGGAAAAAAATTTGACCTGACAATATATTTGAGTTATTCAAAATATTAAATATACTCTTAAATAGTACTTTACATTATTTGTTGTGTAAATTATCAATGAAAAAATAAAAAATATTACAGAGTCAACGAAAAAATTGTTAGTGAATATTTCAATAATAAATTGGTCAATTTAGCACAAATTTTCCTATAAAACACTATCTATTTATTGATAATTAATTCATCAATAAAAGGACATATGTCATACATAAAAATAATCAAACCTACAAAAATCATTAATAAAAGGGCATACAACATCTACAAAAACATTTAAAATTTGAACAA
Organism: Kitagawia praeruptora; assembly: GCA_037693485.1. Taxonomy (NCBI): domain Eukaryota; kingdom Viridiplantae; phylum Streptophyta; class Magnoliopsida; order Apiales; family Apiaceae; genus Kitagawia; species Kitagawia praeruptora. The sequence goes on from CM075347.1 coordinate 16,276,188, forward strand.
ACACATAGTAAATTATAGCACTAATTTTCTTTATCCAATCATTGAAAAGATCTTCAATTATGGTGCATTTCTAGCTTATGTCGCTAAATTATACAGTCTTTTTGGCGAGATAATCTAACAATTTGTTATAAACGTGAGGAATATATGTCTATCTGATTTGTCACAACGTATTCAAACAACCGACCAGAGCTGTGATTCTATACTATCAAAATCAATGAAGTAATATAACAAAATATAATATATGGGTAGACCAAATCCACAAATAGGATATTAGGCTCTCAATAAAGAGAGATATTTAGCGAAAACCAAAGTAAAATCAAAGAAAAGAAAATAAGGCTTATTATATACAAGGAGTTAGTACAAAATCTAATATTTTGTTAGATAAAATCCACCAACGGGCAACATGGTACTAGACTCTCATGATATTTTTATTGAAAAATAAAGAAAAATCAATATAAATAGTTTAAAAAAAAACTTAAAAAACTGATATCAGCTCCTAAATTTTAGTTTAGTATCTTTTGGGAAAGGTGGAGGGAGAGAGAAAGAGAGCAGCAACTACGGTTTTTGTTATAAAAATTATTAATAATGATAAATAAAAAGGTTGATACACTTAAAATTATATATTGTTTTTAATAAAAAGGTGCCTTTTTGAATTTTGTATTCTTGAATAAAAGTATTAGTATCAATTCCCATATCTTAACCTAGGAGCATATATTGAATTTGCTTGGTTGGTTGACTATATTTTTTTAATATCAACAAAGCATAAAAAATGGCTAAGAAAACTAAATAACTTGGTACAAAGATTCTACACAAAGAGAGATATTTGTTAACGAGAAATAAGAAAAAATAAAAATAAGGAGAGTTTCATTTTGTTTGGGAGACTTTACACCATGCATGCTACTCTTAGTTTTTTTTGTAACATCTCAATGTTGTTCTAAGACATATAATTATATATTTACATAACTTGGATACAAAGTAATATTTCATATAATTGTTATATTTTTTCTATTCGCGTATTTCATTTCATTTCGTATACACGAAAAAAATTGTGTAATTTACTGTCATTTTGTGTTATAATTTCGGGTACACGATTTAATATCATGTCATTTTCGTTCAAGACCCTAAAGTACATGACATTAATGTACAAAACGATTTGTCATGTCTACATAAGCTATTTCCTCTTATATATGTAGGAAAAATATACTCACTATCAAAGGAAAATGAATTTCATGTTATTTAACCCAAAATCTGAATTACAAGGACACATATATAACAATATTATGTATTTATATATTACACACTTGATTTCAATTTTATGGACAGTAGCTTATTTTCACAAGTTAGTCAAATTAAAAAAAAGATAGGTGATACTCATTTTCATATGTATTATTTTAAGAATAAAAGAAAACTAAATTTTATTATTCCATGTTTTACTAGAAAAGAATGAAAAACCAAAATACAAACTTCCAAAATGAAAATGCACATTTTAAGTTGTCTTTACAAATAAACTAAGGGCAATAACCATAAAATCTAACAATTATATGTTACTTCAAGATCGCGATATATTGAATTTGTTTGGTTAGTTGATAATTTTTTTTTATAGTAAATCAGTTCATTAATAACAAGAAATATAATTTGTAAATATGATATTGAACAATCACGTAGCAATCTAGATTAGATGAAAGTTTCTATTGTTATAACTATGTTCGTTTCATATATCTTGCATAGTAGATATCCTTTCTCATATCGCTGAAACATGCAACCTTTTTTTGATAGACAGTCTAATGATTTATTGGAGTCCTAAGGATTAAGTTTCTACACATTTTTAATATGTAATCGAAAAATTAACCACGACCATACAAATATTTTCAATAAATTAATATAATAAATATTTTAATGATTTGATATTTAATAAATATACCGAATTCTCAGAATATGGGTGAAAAAATTGTTAAAATGATACGTAGAAATATTCTCTAACAAAGAGAGAAATAAAATGAAAGCTAAATTTAAAAAAACAATAAAGAGGGATTTTGAACTTTTCAACATGGGTTGTATTTGTTTTGATGATTGGTTCATAATATTAATATTAATTCAATTGGTATGAATTCACGGATAAGTAATTTTATACTTACGTTAATTAACATTCCAATAAAATTATATATTTTTCTAAATAAAAATTAAAATAATATATTTATATTAATGTATTAATACAATTTATCGGTCGGTGCGTAGCACGGGTAGAACGCTAGTAAGCATAAGTTGAATGTTATGATTTCCTAACATTCAACTTATGGCCTTATAAGTTATAAGTTATAAGTTGAGCTAAAACTTATTTTGGCAAACACCCCTCATAAGTGCTTATGGCCTTTTAAGCCATAAGTTGAACACGATAAGTGGAAACAAACAGCCCTAATTGATGGAGCTTATGCCTTAAAAGTTGATAAGTCCTTATGGGGGGTGTTTGCCAAAATAAGTTTTGGCTCAACTTATAACTTATAAGCCCATAAGTTGAATGTTAGGAAATCCTAACATTCAACTTATGCTTATAACTTATTTCTCGATATACGCAATATATAATATCCTTCAATTCTTCAAAATCATATATCTCTCGATCCATTCATTAGAAAATTGATATGTATATCTCAAATTTCTCTACTCATCGAGATCTATTCATTGACATCCATTGTTAAATATAAAAAACAAATATTTTGAAAATTATAGAAAAAAGTTAACTTATAAGTTCTGATTTATCCAAACAGTTTACTGATTATAAGTTCTGATTTACCAAACACTTTACTGACTTATAAGTTATACTCTACTTATCACTTATATGACATAAGTGCTTATAAGTCATAAGCTACATTTTTTAAGATACCCCAAACACCCACTAAATAAGGCCAATGTGGCTGGGAAATCAATCAGGCCAATGTGGAACAACTAAAAGATGATACAACCAAAAAAAGAAAGCTACCAATACAGCAAGAGAATTCGATAATATCGGATGAAACAAAAAAACTTGAGCCTGGTCTGGAAACAACTGATGGCCTTAATAAAGACCTTGAAAGCAAGCATCCAACGCAGTGTCTCCTGAGCATCGTGACATACATCAAAAATAGAGCAAAATTCAGCAGGATTATTTCTATTAATTTATCAAAACATTAATTAGTTATAGAAACAATAGTAGCAAATGAACAGTGGTGTGGATACTTATGTCATTCACATAGCCCCTTCTTTGATTATGTTTTTGACTAACTAAATACCGATTAGTATATTGTGGATTGTTTAAATTTTGTCCATCTAGTTTTGCCTAATTCCAATTTTTCAAAATGCTTTTAATAAAAAATAAGGTAAATAGTTTTAATGTTTTTGACATTAAATTGTTTTGAGAAACTACAAAATGGCACCAGCATGCCTCGCTAAGTCGCTATTCATGTAGTGCATCAGCTTCGTGAGATGAAGTATACAAACCATCTCTATACCCTCCCTATTGATCTTGTGTTTAGCAACAATTATTAATAACATCATCCAAAACCCTTATTTTTTTTCCCTAATTATCCAAAACCCTTATTTAAACCAAACTATATTGTGAAATTAAAAAAAAACTAAAAAGACTTGAAGCAATTCTAAATTCTGAAATCCTGCATTTTTAAATATCAAAATCATTATAACTTTTTATTAATTTTGGTTCAGCACTACAAAGTCATTAACTACACTCAGAATTAAAAAAAACTACAAAATATTAGATTAATAATATTTAAAAGTATATAAAAAAATTAAAAAAAAATGCATCTTATTAAAAGATTAACACTACACAATAGAAAATATTCATAACAATAAATATTTTAATTGTGAATACTAGATATTTACAATTTAAATATAGTAATTTCCAAAAACAAATCAAAAAAATTTTTAAACATTTTTTGACAAGTGTAAAAAAAATTCAAATAATAACCATTTAAAATAAAAATAACCTACAATCAATTTATACAACAAAAAAATACGAGTTTAAATGAAAATTAATATTCATATTAAAGGAAGTATTATAATTGTTTTGATAAATTAAAAATATAAATAAAATTTTAAAAAATTAAATTACTTATTATAATATTCTATAAATATGTATAAATTTATTAAAAAAATATAAAATTAAAACATTTTTTTAAAAGAAATAAAATTTAAATATTTAAGTACTCTTTAAAAACCAAACCCGTGCTTTTGGCTATAGGCTAGTTTTAAATTAAATATCCAAATATTATGAATTTACAGTGACATTTAATAGATTCTCTTTTCCCTTTTAAAATTGTAGTCAATACAAGGCCCAATCTTGCCGGATTGGAATTGAAAAAACGTGTCAAACAAAAACCCAACCCAAATACTGTTGGAAAATTAATCTAAACTTGTAGATTAATGTGGAGGAAAATCAGAAAACAAGTTCGGTTATGGAAATAAAGTGTTGATATACTCCCATCATGAAGACAAGAATAATACATTGTCAAGAATGTATTTGTTGATGATTGAAGAAAGAACAATACTTTGCCAAAACCAAGAATGTTTCCAAACCTTGTTCACTCCACAATCTATCCTATTTAGATTGCTATATAAGCATGTATTGTGACATTGTAATTATCTATCCAAGTATTCACAATGTAGTCTTGAGAGTATTTGGATCTTTTACATATCAGTTTTTCTCTTGTTTATTTTCATTATTGTTCTTATTATTATGATTCAGTTATTTGCTTAATTTCAACATGGTATCAAAGCCTGGACGTTCCTTGAGCCATAGCAAATGATTTCAAGCAAGAAGCTCCGGGACCTGAGAAGGCCACAGGCGGATTCCTCAGCAAGAGAAGCAGGAAGAAGAATGAAGAGGAACTCGTTTTTTTTAGTTGCAGTAGATGGTGTGCAGATTGTTGGAAGGATATAGTTTCAGGTAGGAATTGCAGAAGGATGGTGCCAAAGCTGCATGTGTAGTATGGGATGCATGTGTAGTATTGGGTTGTCGAGAAAAACGAGGCGATGCCGAAGAAGCTTACTGAAGCCAGCGGAATTAGATGGGCATAGTAGTAGCCAAACGGGCAAGTTAGCCAGACGGGCAAGTTAGCCAGACGGGCAAGTTAGTAGCCAGACGGGCAAGTTAGCCAGACGGGCAAGTTAGTAGCCAGACGGGCAAGTTAGCCATACGGGCTCAGTTAAAGTTGATTGTCAGATGGGCAAACACGAAAAGTGCCAGACGGGCAAACAAGTTAAAGTGCCAGAGGGGCAGAGAAGTTCAATAGCCATACGGGCTCAGTTCAATAGTCATACGGGCTCAGTTTAAAAGCCATACGGGTTAGAAGGATTGCACGAGACAAGTTTAGATTAAGGGAGAGATTGTTGGAAAATTAATCTAAACTTGTAGATTAATGTGGAGGAAAATCAGAAAACAAGTTCGGTTATGAAAATAAAGTGTTGATATACTCCCATCATGAAGACAAGAATAATACATTGTCAAGAATGTATTTGTTGATGATTGAAGAAAGAACAATACTTTGCCAAAACCAAGAATGTTTCCAAACCTTGTTCACTCCACAATCTATCCTATTTAGATTGCTATATAAGCATGTATTGTGACATTGTAATTATCTATCCAAGTATTCACAATGTAGTCTTGAGAGTATTTGGATCTTTTACATATCAGTTTTTCTCTTGTTTATTTTCATTATTGTTCTTATTATTATGATTCAGTTATTTGCTTAATTTCAACAAATACTGTCTATATAATGGAGGGTTTGTCACTTTGTCTCGTCGAGAAGAGAGGAGAGCAGCTCTTTGCTTGGTCATCGGAGGCAATTCAAGAAAACAACCAACGAAGAAGGCAATTCAAGAAAAGAACGACCGAAGACTATATAAGGTGGAAACCTAGACTTGGAAACGAAGTGTAAAAAGGGTTAAGGACTTGTAATATTGGGAGTAGTAACAATGGTTAACTTGGGATTTGATATGAAATACTACATTGATGTGATGGTAGCAGCTATGGCTCCAATGGTAACTAATTTCTTATTGCTTTTCTACCGTACGTAAAGATTGATACTTTTTTCTTCACTTGTTTGCTACTGCCTACTGCTGTTTTTTTTCTTGTGTTTTTCTTTATTTGTATGCTTGTGCCATTGTTTGTTTTTTATTTGGGGTTTGTTATTGTCATTAATGTTGTACCGGATAATTCACAACTGGTTATTGAAACTAATGTCAAAAGCGCCAAAGAAGTCTTATGCTTCAAGTGTAACTCCTCAAGATTTAGGGTAGGAGGGTTTGCTTAAACAAAGATTATCATGTTGTGGCACATGATTGTTCAACTCATCTGTTCCTTTGATTTAACCACTAAAGGACTTAAATTGGCCATCTGATGTTTACTTGTGAACAAATATATTTAAAAGATTGTGAATAGAAATATGGTAGTAATAGAAGTATTGTCACATAGCATTGTGCACCCTAAAATTACATCATATAGGTGATTATTATAATTATAAAAATAAAAGAAACGTCATTCATATGGTATGATTGTGTCACTGAAGTAACAGATGCAATCCCGTATATATATGGTATACATTTGAAAATATGTCCATGAAATATAACTTTTTAGTAATAAATCTGACCATCGCCATAACAAATTTCAATGGGTATATGAATTTAGCTGGAGATTAATCTTTGAATGGTATATTTGCATTGTTCTTGTTAAATGTTGTTGAAGATATATTATTCTCTGCGGAGCACGTCAAATAATTCCAGGGACATTCTATGCTTTTTACTTCTATTTTCTGCCCGGGAATGATAAAATGCTACATATTTCTTGTATGTGAAACCTATTTTTTTTGTCTTTATTAATTGTTTGCCTATTCTATTATAACTAGCATGAGAACCCGTGCGAGGCACGGGGCATGCTCTAGTATTGGTTTATTGAGTTCTTAGAAGTGTAGTGTTGCTGTGTTTGTGATAGGTTGTGCTAATTTCTAACAGGTATGTTCCTTGGGGCCTATTAAACAGGTATCTATTTTTGGTTTTTTAGAGGTGTACAGTGTGTATTGTTGATGTTGTAGATGGGTTTTGTTTGGAGTCTAGTTTAGGTTGTGGCTATTCCTATTGTTCGAGCAGCCCATTGATCTTGGCCACCATGTAGTTTCAGAAAGTAAACAATAGCAGGACTCCTTAAAATCTTAGCGTTTGGCCACACTACCGATTAGGACGAACCCTTAAGTTTTTCCTATAGGAAAGAATGGGTAATGTCGTGGATGTGAATGATCTAAATATTACGCGATGGTGGATGCAGGATGTATGTTTTAGATTGAAACCATGTCTGATGCCATATTGTGGCAAATCTTTAAGGGGGATGATTCGCTGGTAATGCTTTGGAAATAAAATTGGAATTGTAAAGCATGTATTGTAAAACGTATTAAACCATATATAATAAAAGAAAAGGCAAGTAATGTAAGAATTTGAAAATGGTCCAAAACAAAATGCATGGAAGCGCAGTTAAAGGCATTGCACAATAAGTAAATTAACCATAGGAATGCTTAGAAACTTAATGTGATGCAGCAAATAGTCTATACGTAGGGGCGCAACTGAATTTTTTATATAGTGCGGCGTAGGGTAGATAGCGTATAGTAGAGTTTATTAGGGGAAATGTGGAGGGGCAATGGTAGTGGTCATGCTAGCTTCTGCTTCTTGGTGGCACCGGTGTTGACCGCGGTGGCCATGTTTGCAGAGGCTGGTTCCATGTTTGTAATGGTTTTGTTGCAGTTTGTCGCAGCCACCCTGGTTACTGTGTACTCCTCGCAGCCCTGGATGATGTTGTACGGGGTAATTTTGAGCTGGAAGCTGCAGGCTTTGCCAATGATGTTTCGAACCACAGGTGGGATGTCTACTTCCTGTAGGGATATTAAAGTTAAGAATATATCATTTTTTGTAATGTTGTGGGTGTGTGTGTCAGTCTGAGATTGAGAAGTGTTTTGCTACCTCTGCATTTTCTTCCAGGACCTTTTGGAGGGGAATGCCCACCAGCTGTTCTTCTTCCTTATTGAATAAAGTCATGGTTGTTGTGCCAGTGTCGTCCTTAACCCTGATCACAATCCTGTAGCTGCACATTGATGGTTGTTAATGGTCAGTGGCCGGAGCAATTCCGGGTGCGTAAGACAAAGTTGTTAGTGTAATGTGTAGGTGGTGTAAAGCACGGTAGTTGCAGACTGTTAAGAATGTGGCAGTAGGATTACCGTTGAGCCAGCGTTGGTGTTTCTTCGTCGCAGCTCAGGCAGTAGAATTTGCCATTCAGGTCGCGGAGGGACCGTGCACAAGTTGGGCAACAGTTGTAGTACCACCCATTCCCGCCCAAGACATCAGTAATTGTCGCCTCACAGATGCAACGAACCACCTGGTGTGCAGAGTGCAGTAATTATTGAACCATGGTGATCATTAGATAAAGCTATGTGATTACAAGAGTAGTTGACATTGAGAGCGTGGTGTTTACCTGTGTCCCGGGTGGGATAACAGTTTCGAGTATAGACGATATAGGTAATTCCTGCACAGTTTCTCCCGTCGATGTAAGAAATTGGGTCATTATTGGCGCAGGGAGGTTACCCTGTTTCCCGTTGCCGGGGTTGGTCAGAGCTTCCTTTAGATTGTTCAGTGGTGCGTAATCAATGTTGACATAGCAGCGGGTGGCATCCGTGCTTGAGAGGGATGCGGCAGCTGCAGTTTGTTTAGCTTGTTAGTATGCAGGAGTGAGAATATGATGACAGAGTCATAGTTTTGTGTTTGTAAAAATTTTAATAGGCATAATGTGGTTGGGTTGGGTGGTAGTTCTGCTGGTGTTGTACCTTGTGTCAATAATATGTATAGAGTGTAATAACCTGAGAATTTTTTAGCTAGCATGCCAGTGAAGACCATAAAAACTAGTCCAGCAGGGGTGGATGACATCAGCTCCTGAAATTGCTTTGCCTTGTCTTCCCATAGAGTGATCAGCATGGTCTCGTCCCTGTAATTGTAGGTAAAAAGGGTTGTCAGCATGTATCATATAATGAAACGAACTTGATTGTATGTTTAGGTTGAGCGTAAATCCCTTATCACTGTGGTTTGGCGCCATTTGTTACCACGCGGTCCCAACACTTGTTTGTAAGGTGTTTAATGGGACGGGTATAATGTAATAAAAAAAACATAGCGTTTTCCCAAGGATTTTAGGTTACATAGTACGTGGTAAGAACCTTTTATTTGAGGAACAGTGAAACCTAAGGTCTTCATTTAGACTAAATGTAATAAGCTCCGAACCATAATTTCATTAGATTAATCGGACAACCTCATATATATAAGGGTATAAGGAAAGTTCATGTTCAAAGTAATAGGATTTTTTGTGCTTGGCCAATTTTTAAAAAGTGAAGGCACCAGCACAAGTTTAGTGTGTGCAAGACCACTATTTAAAAGTCAAAGGCATGATTAACAAATGTTTCCAGGAATTAGGGTTGGTGTAAGAGAGCATGGCCAAAATAGGTTTTTAAAAAACTAATAAAGCAGTGGTCGGTTGAAGAGGCTTATTGATGTGATGGTGTGTGAAATCATAACTGCTAAAGCATATTCAACCCAAGACACCAAAAAAGTGTATCTAAAAATTTTACTTGGTGATTCAATTATACCATTAACACAACAAAAATCAACCCATGAACACTATATTTGACACCTAAAAAGAAGCTTTATCAATTAACTTTAATATTCCAACCTTGTTCATTTTGTAAGGTATTAATATGAATTGTATTTTAAATTGCAAGGTTGTGGGTGCAAAATGCTAATTTATTAACATAGAAAATATTTGATTATATAATTTTCAAATGTTTGGATGCTCCTTCAATGATTAATCGGACAAGGCTAAATTTATATGGAGGTACGTAAGTTGATGGGCTAGGTAAAAAAAAAAAATTATTGCATGGGGACCTTATAAAAACTGAACGCACTAGTACAATGTTTGTGCATGTAAGATCACCATTTAAAAGTCAAAGGTATCAATAACAAATGTTTGTAGAAAATAATTTTGATGTAAGAGAGGTTGGTCAAAATAGCTCTACTATTTAGATGTGACATTTGTAGTCGAACAAAAGGAGTTGGATAAAGCCGTGTGTGCAAGGCATCATAGATGGCTATTGTGAAAAACTATATGGATTAGAAATATGTAGAGTAATGTAATTACATGGCTACATTTGTTACCATGTTATTTGGTTGGGGATAATATTAAAATATAATAAAATTGTAACCAAAATTACAAAGGGCCGTGTATGCTGGTGTTCAAATTTGTTGAATGGGTTTATTTGTAGAACTTTTGATGAGATCCTCAATGGTTTCAGACCCCGGAGCATACAGTGTTGATGTGTGGACATCATTCACAAGTTTAGTGGCCAGGGGGGAATTAGTTTTGTTTAAACAAACTTCAGTTGTAATTGGGAAAGGTTTATATTCTTAAGGCCATTTGTAAACTGTAGGAACATTGTGCATGGCGAAAGTATGAAAAAACATATTTACCAAAGGCCTTCCTAAATCCAAGTTAAGTGTAGACGTAGATATCATGCTTTTAACCGCATTAGTGAAACAGGTGAAAAGTTCTATATGGGCTAATATGTTTAGTAGGTGCCTAGAAAGTGTGGTTTTCTTTACCTGATGTTAATTTTGGTTTTATTTTGTTTCGTTTCCTTAAATTAGCAGGCGAAACAGGTGTCTTGATTTCTGTATTAGCAAGTTTGTTACCTTGAATTGCTCAGCAGCACATCCAACTTTTCAGCTCCATTGGATCGCATTTCCGGTTTCCCATAGCTTTTAACCATGCCAATGACATCTAATTTGAAAAAGACAATCGATAACAGGGGCATTAGCATTAATTTTAAGTTTTATGTGGTTAGTGCGAGAGGTTACCTATCAACAAATCCACATTCCCAACCAAGGTTTGGATATCCGCAAATTCTTTCAACTCAAATTTGTGTTTGGGGATGCTGGTGGTGTCCTCCCCTTTCTCAATCTTTGTTCTGTAGAAGAAGCTGATTGCGGAGTCCCCCTGAACAGGTTTGTACTGCTTAGGAGCCTGTACAACCTTAAAGTTTGATATGGTGTAGACTGCGCCTTCATTGAGTATTGGGATGTAGGACTGCTTTTGGTTGTTGCGAACAACTGCTAGAATGTGACAGTCCTGCAAATTTGTAATTGGAGCAGTATGAGGTAGTAGTATTTGAGTCATGTACCGGGAGGTATTTTTCCCTCAAGGTTTGCATGCCATGAGAAGGAGAAAACAAGTTGTTAAGCCATACCTGATCATCTAGTAGAATGATATTTGTGTGGAGGGTTGTTCCGCTGCGCTTGTTAATTGCCTCCCATATTCGAGTAATGCGTACTTGAATTGTGTCGTGGTCAGAGTTTGAAGACAATGCACTAAGAGGAGTTGCAGAGGTTTTCATGGTTGAAGAGAGTACTGAGGGAAATTGGTAGGTGGAAGAGGGTTGTTGTTGAAGCGTTGGGTTGCTTTTATGGAGGATTCATTCGGCCCTTGGTTTGCTTGCGCCGGATGGGTTGTGAAACGACTTTTGACATTTAATTGAAGTGATTGTTCGGAACCCCAAACTTTACTTCTTCCGGTATGAGTGTCGGTTCAGTTTAGCGATGTGTGCGTTACGATTGTGCGACCCTTGGCGGCTCACATTTTTCTGTAATTGTTTTTTGAATATTGGATCCCATATTTTATGGTCTAGCAAGTTTTTATTGTAATGGTTTCTGACCCGATGGCTCCTATTGTGTAATAATTGAATAAATATTGGATCCTTAGATAGTTCCATCAGCTATGTTGGGCTGAAATAGTGGGAAGGTGTAAAAAAATTGGGGATCCTCCTAATTAGTCGAGGCCACTAACTTGTTTTCATTTAAAATAATTCAAATATATTCTTACCAAAGATCTCCAAAATTTTTTAAAAAAGGGGTGTAGCTTTGATGTAAATTATGCGGTCAATCTTTTAATTTCTTCTAACACTAGTTTAATCCCCGTGCTTCGCACACAGGAGTTTATCTTTGGAATAATATTTATTTTGAAATTCAATAGATAAAGTTTTGTTTTTTAATGTAGAAATGAGAAATGATAATAGTACTAAAAGTTGTTTACTTTAATAGTTAAATCTGTTTCTTTGATGAAGAATATGAGTTGTTTTGATAGTTGAAATTACAAATAGCATAATAGATTATTAATACAATAAGCAAAAATTGTAATGAAAGGAAATAACATTTGGGAAGAAATTAATTTTTGTTTTGTGAAGAAAATTATTATTTGACAATTATTTGAATTGGATTGTCCTTGCGGGGGCATTATTATTATGACCAATCAACATTATTTGTTAACAATTTCTGGTATTATTAAGTTAGAAATTTGTGGGAAGAAAATATTTTGTGATTTGGCATGATATGTATTTTATAAAATATTGTTTTTTGTCAACGAAATAATTTTTGGGATGAATGTTTCACTTTGTCCGCCCCGCGAGCACATTATAATTATAACCAGTTATTTGGCATTAATAATAACGATTGTTAGGGAAAATTAACATATGTTAAAAAGGAAGTAATGTTTTGCGATAGTTTTTTTTTTTTTTGTGCCAGCAAATAATTAGTTAGCAATCATATCATATAACTGGAAGGGTAATAGAAACATATTCTGAACCTATTTTTAAGCATATAACCACTAACAATATAAACTGTGTGAAATTTTGATGAGTGGATAACATTAGAAATATAAGTATATAGGGATTTAGTGCGTCACCGGGTTGTGTGGGTTCCTTTTCGTCTCTGTGCCCCTGACCCGAATTTGGGAACCCTCAATACCTATGCACCCTATAAACATAAATAAAGGCCCTTGATTAACCCCGTGTTTGAAACTGCTACCGGAAGTTGAAAGAGTGTGGGCTAAATGGGTTGATGCTATGCCTATATAAACCTCAAGATTGCACAATGTGGCACAAGCTGTGGTTGCATTGCTACCCAAATTTTTTGAATATCGCCTAAACAAACCGTGGGCGGCCAGAGATGAAGATCACCAACCCGAACATTGAGAACGTTCCACTTGATGTCATTGGGATGCTTATGAACCTTCTCTTAGCGGGGGGGTTTGAAGACTGTTTTAATCTTTTCCTTGCTTGGGCCCAAAGCCAGCGCCCACCTGTTGTGTTGTGCTTGCTTAATGCCTTGCCTATTAGCGAAATGTACAAGTATGGAAATGTAGGTACTGCTGCAGACAAAGCTTCCTTTGTCCGGTTTTTCGATATTGCCGAGAGACTGGGCGTGTATGATGCGATTCTGTATAAGCGCTGTCACGAAATACTTTGTGGCGTGGGTGATATCAATGGTCATCTGTCAGTGATTGAGGGTCTTGTTCGTAGGGGGCATTTCTTATCAATGGTCGCCAGTTTTTCAATGCGTAATATTTTTAAGAAAGAGTCCATTGCACGTAATATACATTCTCTATCCCGCATATTCGAGCACCGGGAGTTTAAGTATGGCGTAGTGCGTGCAGTTGTTGATCTCGGGAGCATTTCCGCTGCCTCTGGGCAGGCTATGATTGGGTGTGAGGCCGATTTCTGTGTTGGCTGCCACATACATGCTGCAAAGGACCAGACTTCGGCTGGAAATGACTGTGCCTGTGCGGGTGACTGCTTCTTCTGTAACGTTGGGATGCTGCTGAATGTGTTTTCAAGGAGAGCGGGCAACGTCTGAGCATGTAGTGTTCGTGAATGGTATCATTGTCTTTGGTAATATTGGGTCAAGAATAGACCTATTGCATAAAAGTGTCTTACTAAATAAAATGCTTTGTTATCCAATGATTTGGAAAACCTTGTGGTTCTGCTTTTTCATGAATTGTTTTGTGTATTCCCATAACCACCTTTCCGTGTTGGTTTGGGTCAATATGATTATCTTGGATATTAGTTTTTTCGGGGACGCGAACTTTTTATTTGGCACCATGTTCTTTCAGGTTGATTTTGCTCGCTGTAATTGTAGGTACGAGGTTATGTCAGGTTTAAGCAAATGATACCAATAGGTAGAGGTTTAAATGTGTTGCACGGGCATAAGCAAAAACTAAATTATATTCCTAAGATGCTATATGTCAGGGAAGTTTAGGTGTAGTAATGAATCTCAACCAATAGGCTGAAATGTGGGCGTAGTTCCGACAACCCCTTAACTTAGGCCGTTAAGTAAAAATATTAACCGGGTGTGGTAAATGTGTACTCCAACAAAATGTTAAGTATCCCTTTGATTCTGAAGATCCCTTAATTCCTCCACAATTTTAAACCTCTCTCACCGCCCCCCATTTCATTATTCATTAATACGCATCAATTTTCTCCACGTTTGTGCAAAAAACAAACTTGTTGTTCTAAATATGACATTGGGTTTTAACAATAACAAATTTGTTTTTTAGACCTAAGGTTTAAGAGACCTATGGAGAGGTAGAGTACGATTATGCGTTAACAGAATATCGAAGCTGATAGGTTGGCCAAGCCCCTCGCCCAATGTCTTTGGTGCTTGCTTAATTCCAAAATTGGACGACATTGAAGATTCGCAGTCCTGTTTTATAACAGTTGCATTGTTGGAATGAGTACTAAGACAAATTGTTTCATAAAAGTAGAACGGTTAACGTATACATATAATCACTACCTAACCTATGAATGAAGGGGTAGGATTTGCAAAGTCCATATGTAATAGATTTCATGTTCAGCAAATATCATATATGCAATGAGGATAGTTGTTACTCGGCAACAATGGGTATCATTAATCATAGGTTGTCATTGAATTACAGTTGCGTGCAATGCATTGTTATAGCAGATCATCAAAAATTTCACGGTAGACAATATTTTTGGTAAAACTGCCGGTGGCCAAATCACTGTCCACTTTAAGAATTCTCAATCCAGCTGGGGATGTCACTCTAGACACAGCTACATACATCTGGCCATGGCCAAATACGGGGTCCGGCAGGTATAGGCCCACATTTTTCACTGTTTGTCCTTGGCTTTTGTTCACCGTCATTGCATAGCAGACAGATATTGGAAACTGCTTCCTTTTCAACAAAAAAGGAAAGGTTTTATCAGCTGGGCACATTGTTATCCTCGGAATGTATGTTGTGTTTCCAATCATTTTGCCCGTTATAATTACTGCCTCAATTAAAAAAGGGTAACACCGAGTGATTATGAGCCGGGTACCATTGCATAACCCCTTTTTGGCATTTAGGTTACGTAACAACATTATCGGTGCCCCAACTTTAAGCCTGATTTCATGGTTTGGCATGCCGCTGAACTTCAGAGTGTTTAGATATTCGGGAGGATACAACACTTCATCCGCGCCAGAAGTGGATGAACCCTTACAAATAGTGTCGCAGCTTTTGTACACTTTAAACTCTCCCGGCAGCTTTTCCAACACTGTCATATTGACATTCTCCACGTGTTCGTTGAGGGGGGTCAATACTGCCCTATTGCGTAGGTATTCTAAGTCTCCATGTTTTTCCTGCAACTCACCGTAGATCTCATGCACTATTGCCTCGACCGGGTCGCCAGTATATTTGACGAGCACCTGTAATAAAATTTGGATGGTGTTAATGGCCAAGACCTGATCAATGTGTTTAGGTTGGTGTATCTTTCAGTAGATGTTAATTTTGGGTCATTTTAAATGGTAATTGCTGTGTGCTTAGGGGAGCATGCATGTTTTTGATAATGAATATAGTTATCACAACAAACGATTTACTATAGGATCCAGGATTAAAAGTTATCACGTAGAGGACCACACAGCTCTTAAGCAGTGTAGCCCTGAGTGGGTGTGGTAGTAGGCAGTTAATATGGGGTCATTATGAACCCGTAGACCATAATACCAATTCAAATCTACTGTGAATGTAGGGGTAAAGAGTTGTACCCTATAGGAAAAACATTGTGTATGTACTCCAGTGTGAGACCCTGGTCACACTTGATAATCCAAGTCATCCAGAAAATCTCAAAGTTTGAACAGTAAATGTGCATGGCCTATCAATTCAATAATTATAGAAGTTTAATCATGGCTTGTAAACCACAAAATGACCCCCCAGTTTGGTCATATTTCATGTTTCTCCATTTTCAATTGAACAAATAGTAATGATGCGTAATTATGTACATTAATACTTCCAGTGTTGTAATCTATGTTTACCCCTTTTGTGATGCTACGGGATTGTTTTTTTTTTTAAAGGAAAGTTGGGAGTCTTAATAGGAACCTACTATGTCACCTGCATGAAACGAACAGTAAATGAAACAAAGAGGGAACGGGATACCTCCTCGGGTAACTTGATCCATGTCGGTTCCGGGTCATCACCAATTGCAATTGACTCTTCTAATCCATCCCCAACCGCAAGGACCCATTCTCTGAAATGGACCCGCTTCCCACCAATTGTAAGATGGGGAACATTATTTTCAATCCGCATGTTCTCATGCAGGCTGAACACCTCACAAAATTGCCACAGGCTTGATTTGCTTATGGTTGCTGCAACAATTTCCTCGCGGCCCTTTTTTGGAATGACGGGTAAAATTTGGCGGAAATCACCCCCAAGCACCATGGTCAGGCCGCCAAACGGCAGATTACGTGCTTCTTCATGAAGCTTTGAGCGTATATCACGGAACGTTCGATCAACAGCTTCGAAGACAAAACGGTGAGTCATTGGAGCCTCATCCCATATGACTAAGCTTGTGTTGCATATTAACTCTGCGAGGTACGTGCCTTGCTTAATCTCACAACAGGTAAATTCATTGGCATCTATCGGGATTTTGAAGCGGGAGTGAGCCGTTCGCCCACCTTCGATAAGCAGAGAAGCTATGCCTGATGAAGCAACAGCCAGCACTATTTTTCCCTCGCTTCTAAGACTTGCTATAATGGTCGACCACAAGAACGTCTTTCCCGTGCCACCTGGGCCATACACAAAGTAAAAACCACCGGTATTCCTATGTACCGATTCCACAATCTTGTCAAAGATGATGCGTTGCATTTCGTTCAAAGACTGCACACCCTCATGTGCCTTTAGTCTAAGGTGGTTCTGGTCATACATCATCTCTTCCAACAGTAAATGATTCCTATATTTGGAGGAGGCAGTGGTATTTAGTTCCGGTAACCCAGGGTAGTCTGACAATTTTTTCCCATATTGTTTCAGTAGGTGACTA
The DNA here is from genome assembly GCA_037693485.1 of Kitagawia praeruptora. Lineage (NCBI taxonomy): Eukaryota > Viridiplantae > Streptophyta > Magnoliopsida > Apiales > Apiaceae > Kitagawia > Kitagawia praeruptora. The sequence continues at coordinate 16,293,389 of CM075347.1, forward strand.
ATGGCTTCTAGTGCTAGCATTTGCTTGTTAGCCACACTGATTTTCAAATTTTGCATTTTGGTCATTTTACGCCTTGTATATTCGACATCATCTGCTAGGTCTGCCCAATGCTTCTCCCAAAGTTCAAATGGGTTGCTAATTTCACAAAACACTAATAAAGTGACGAATAAATCACGTAGTTGGGATGCGCTTGCACATAGGGAGGCATCATCTAGAGCAATATGCCATTCTTGATCAGATTCCAACAACCCCCTATGAAAACATGCATCTTTGTATGTAGAGTAAACAATACCGTCCACAGTCCTGATATCTTCGAATTGTTGCGCCCCAACAACCATGTTTAATAGTAAACGCATATAGAAACGTTCTCCAGAGGCTGGGTGCGCATAAACCATTCGCCCAACAACATCAATATTTTGTTTCCTACGGAACCATTGTTTAGCAGATGCATCCCATCTAAACTTTGTTGGGTACTTGATAAATGTCAAATCACGACCTAGTTCATCACGCTTGTTATTTAACATCCATTGGAAAAACATTGTTCCATTAGGATCTACTCTACGAAGGACCTCAGGCAAAGTCTCATTGTCACGAAACCTGACCTCTTGTTCATTTTCTAGGTGAAAGTATAGTCGCTGCACAAAAGGTTCCCTATGATGTATGGGGAACTCAAACAACCGCCAACATGACTCTGCGGCTGATACATATCGACATGAAAGATAGTTGTGGACCTCATCGGCACCTAATGTTGTGCGAGATGTGGATGGGCTTGTGTTGCTTGCCACTGTTTCTGAGCGTTTCTCCAAATGAATTGTTGCTGTATCAGGCCCCTTCCCAATATATTTAAACAAATATTTTATTGCAAGGGAACGATTACACCATTCTACATTTATATGGCCCTGGTATTTGACGAGAAGGCCACGATGATAAGGGACCACATGCCTGTTAGGTTAGAATAAGTTATAAAGAATTAGACATTTAGTAAAGGCACCAAAGTACAAGAAACAACAAAACTTATTTAAGGACAGCCATCATAGTGAAACATGTTTTGTACCAATTTCCCATTCTGTTGGCTTCTCTAACATTTTAATACACATACACAATGTTAAAAAGTTGACACAGGTAGTAGTGCATATCAACTTGAACTTTATAAAGTCAAGGTTCGCAATCTAACATTTGCATGTCAGTTAAAAGGGGGTTATGCTAAGTTGGTATGCTATTTGGGAGTGTAGGTTGCTAGTTTTAGTGCTAAATACGGCTTAAAGGGGAATGTCAATGGCAGCGGACATTACCTCAGAATTCCATATCTGGCAATTTACTGGGAATGTGAATGACTATCTTAAATTTTAATTGTGTAAGACGGTTGAACCCCATTTTGTTTGGTTAGAGGTGAAGAAGCAGTTACAGTGAGTTGTTTGAAATTTATGGAAACACGTATGCATACCTGTTATCCAGATGTATACCCTTACACTCAATTGTTCTTTTCGTATCTCTCCTTCTGTAAAGTGCATACCCGTCATCATCCATAACCGTTGTAGTGCTAAAAGGCTTTGGATAGTGCTTTGTGCATTGCCCGTTAGACATGCATGGACATTTAGGATTTGCTGTTCCACATGGTCCATGCATCATAAACTGCGAGACAGCCTTGTACCCTATTGGATCAGTCAATTTATCTGGGATTTCCGCACTTATAACATCGTCAATGTCTTCCATAGTTAGTAACTTGTCTTCAGTAGCTAACCAGAGCACAATATGAGCATGAGGTAGGCCGCGTTTCTGAAACTCGACCGTATAAACCACTGGACTTACATGTAAAAGTTATTGTCATTTATCAATGTTGAAAAAGGACAAACAAAACAAGTGTGCATAGACCATTATTAAGTTTTTGGAACAAATGGGCACAAGATGTAAGGATAGGTTATAAAAAGCATTAAGTAAAGAGTTAATGGCACTATGCATCCCCTAGATTTAATTTAATATTAAGAATGTATATGTAAGTCCGTTAATTGTGGTTGCCATGTTCAAAGTTTAAATCATAGTTTGAATCACAACCCTATATGGGTTTTTTTTTATAAGAAATTAAGTGCAGTCAACAACTGGAGCAGCAAATGTGATCTAAACGTGTGAAGCGATTATATAATTTATATTTTAATATCTTCCAAATCTGTTTTAATGATTTTATAAGTAGCATATAGCATTTGGCCACTATTTATTTAAGGAAAACATGCTATTTCCAATTTTTTTCAATACTTTATAATTAATTAATGGCCCAAAAATACATTCACTTGCGATTTAAAATTTTTAAAAATGCACCACCACTGAAACAATATTATACCACAAGCCTAATTTACCTATAATTGTAATTCCTAATTTATCATTTTCTAATTATAATTTGTGAAATTGTTTTAAACCTAAACTTTATATCATCTCTACAACAATTATATATCGCATTTGTCACCATATATTCGTTAAGGACATTATAATTTTGGATAGAAAATGTGGAAGGGGTCGTTACTCGATTCATAATTTAAAGTTTGGTGGTGCAAAATTAAATATATGAAAATACACATGCTTAAGTGAAATTGGAGTAATGTTGGGGGATGCAGAACGCAACTAACCTTTAGGTACATTTCAATGCTGAAGAAAAGAAGCAGCAAACTAATTATTGAAAATATTCTTTGTATGAGGATTCTATTCCTCATACATTACTTCCAGGTGTTGCCTATACTGTGTATAACCAAATATGTCACACACTAAACCCTTTAACCAGTAATCCTCCCATCCTTTACAATATTTCCTAACCGATTAATTCCCTTAGTTTCTAATTTGAAAAGATGTAGGCCTATAATTGTGAATTTATGACAGGGCAAAGATGAAATGTACTCGCATCATAAGATGGATTAAAACCACCGTACTGTATACATGTGTTTCCCTGGGAGATGCTAGGGTAGGCCTTAAGGGTGTAAACAGCATAATTATAAATTAACAACTTATATTCATTGCAATTGCCTGTATCACATTCTATAGGGGCCCTTTTTCAGATCATTGATGCATGATAAGTTTTCTAAGCAGGATGTTCCCAGTTTCGAAATTGCCTTAGTCAGGGAGTATTAAAATTGTCGGAAAACTGTTCCAGAAAGGTAAAGGTAAGGAATACCTGCGAGGACACGACCGAGGACATGGTTTTTGGTAAAGTCATTAATCATTGCATCAAGTTTCATTTTGAACACCCGGGCCACAAGATCCGGTCGTACAGAAGCATCACGGGAGCCAGAATGAAGAAGCGCAGCCTGTATTTCGTCCCACTTTGGGTTACAAGTAAAAGTGATAAATAGATCCGGATGCCCATATTCCTTGCACACGGCCAAGGAATCCTGAAAGTTTTGTTGCATGTATCTGTACCCACCGGTGAAACTGGATGGTAATATCACACGTTTTCCAACATCCGTAGCATCCACGTCACCACGTCTAAAGCTGTCAACAATATTATTGTACAGATCTGATCGTATAATGGATTGATGTGTCTGAACCCATGTCAACCGACCACGTTCCACAGAACACCAAGCATCCACCACAAATTGCAGGAATAGGCGCCCTCCAAGCAATAACGCATGGCCCTCACCAACGCGGTAATGTGACCGAAACGCATAATATTCCCGCATGCTGACTGTATTGTGCTTTTGGTTCTCCGCATCACCCGCATCACGATGTTTAATATTGGTTCTAAATCCATCCTCCCCATACGGGAATAGTAGAGGGTATTGTAGGGACATGTACGAAGGATGTAGCTCACTAATGTGTTGTAGACCTTTTCTTTTATGCTCAGCAACCACATCCCTACAATTTACAAAGTCATTATCTACTACAAGGGCAGCAAACTCATAATCATTAGGAGGAGGAGGGTCCTCAAACTTATAATCATTACTTGTAGGAAGGTTCTCGAAGCGACCATCGGTTGTTCTTCTTTCCAATAACCGCAGGCCAACAGGTTCTGGATGAGCACCTGTAAAACGGTCCCTTAGTTGTTTAAACATACCCACCAACACATTTTCCCGTTCTAGCATTTCCTGTAACATGGCCACAATATCCGGATCTACCTCTCCTGCTTTTCCTGGAAAGTTGACTCTGTGAGCCAGAGCTTCCTGACCATCAAACATGTACAATTGTGCAAATTTAGGCGACAAACCATCCGGGGGCACTAAGGACCCAAGGCTGTGATATGTGCGGCCACTCACGCGAAAAACAAATGGGCCCCTACCATTATTCACCGAGTGGTCGACATTACCCCCAAAGGAACAGAATGCAAAAATGTTGTTGCAAACGCGGCTCTTATTGAAGAACATGGTTGACCATACCCTTGCAGAGCTTAGCAGGCCACTTAATTCTGAAGGAGGCTCGCGCAATAGAGGCAATTGTACCTTCCCCTTCCCACAGCATATTGAATATCCCTTTGGACCCGTACCTACATGCCTTCCTGTAAATTCAGCAGCCCATACCTCGGCCTTACAGAAACCGCATGTCTCTCCCTGCCTTCCAAGATCAAGGACTGTACTGTTTTTCACTGAGGCGTTGCACCAGGTTTTACCACAGGAGCAGTTACCAGTTATGCATAAACCACAAACATATCATACATAAAGAATGCAATAGAGTTGAATTAAAAGGCTTACTAAATTCCTCCTTTTTCCGATTGATGGAATTGCGTAGTCTTCGAGACTCTGCAGAAACAGGAAATGTACGTTGTAGATTTCAATGAGGACCAAAAATCATTAGCGACTATATGACTGGGAAAAGTTGGAAAAGGCAGTTATAAGTGTGGGGAACTGTGGGTAAACAAACTTTGCATAATGTTGTGCATTAGGGGCAGGCGGGCTCCACAAAATCATACCTCCATTTGTTCTGCCCATGCAAGTAGACTGAGGAGATGGAGTTTGGATGCGGTCGACAAGTCCGGTGGCCCTGTTATCTGATTGCAACAACAGAATAAGGATGAGAAGGCGGGAAAGTAATGGAGGGAAAATACTCGTATTAGACACAAATACTTTGCGGCCCAAATAAATGCACCATTCATGGTAAATGGTGTTTGGAAATCTTATATGACTAAATGCGCCTCATTAAAAGTAACTTTTTATTTTAAGACCGCCCAACAAAGGAATAAGTGAGGTGCACCCTCAATGCCACAACAACTCAATCAACAGTACAAGCTACACGCTCCTGACATATATCTAAGCCTTCCAATCATAGACGTGACATCATATTAGCCCCTTCCTCCATATTGTACATAACATTGCTAAATTGTGCTTCATGTATGTGTGTGATTCCACATAGACCAGCATCAACGGGGAAAATACAATTGTTAGGTCCTCTTGGGAGAAACACAAAAACCATGACTACCGCATTTAATTTCTGATTTCTGATGTCATTAAGAACAACTGGTACCTGGGCCAGAACTCGCGGATGGATTGTCGCCTGATGGGTCAACCACTATTCCCCTTCCATTTGACCTGGTCTCTGCAGAATTACACAAAGTTGTTAAAACAATCAATGGGTTCATGTTGGGGCCATTGTAGTTGATCAGATGGGCCCAAAACTTTGAGGAACAGAGAGTACCTTCAGATGCGGTTGGGGTGTAGCCAGGTTCTCCATCAACTGGCGAAAAACAATGATGGTAATGACAAATTATCACAGGGAACTAAATTACCCAAGAAGAACAAATTTGTATAAAACCAAAAAGGTAATCTTGCATACAACCTAAGGTTTTATTGTAATGAAGGTAAGTGAAGTTCTATAATGCATACATCTGTACATTCATGAGGGATTCCTCATTTTCGCTAGCACGTAATATCCAAGCCCTTGGCAAACTGTTGAATAAAGGATTTCTTACAAGCACAATCTTGTAGCGAGTTTGCCTTTATTCCACTAAACAAGTTTTTTTGTTAATATTCTATCACTGCATGTTTCATCAAAAGCCAAATAAAATTACAAGGCAATTACGGAGGGGGATAATAACTCAAACAATTAGTATGTAGAGCTTCTATAAATCCTATTTAAGGTCCCCTTAGGAGTGGGAACAAAAAATAACATTCCAAAATTGCATATCCTCACAATGTTCAAATCAAACAATAAAAGGCGCTCTAAACAACAATGTATGTTTGCACAAATAAATTCATTCCATTGTATTTCTTCTACGGTTTTATTATGTTTGTTGCATATGTTATAGATGATTCAGACCCTACTATAATCGTATAACCTTTTAAAATTGCTTCGTCCATGGACGTTCCTGAAACCCCTTTATCTAGTGTACTGTAGAGATTTAAGTTAAATGAAGTGGTTTCCAATGTGAATGCGATGTGGGGCTTCGTGCTTTACAACCTTGCAGGATAAAAATTAAATACTTGCTGGGTTTGCTTACCTACTGGTTGCAAGTCTCGGCCGTCTGCCCTCAATGATCCCCGGGGTCGGCCTCTCGGCCGAGAAGGACCCTGCCCTGGTTTAAATAAGAAGAGCACATGAGCAATCCATTTTGAATAAAGTTAGCGTTAAAGAGACCTTATTTCGAGTTTCGAGACAAGGGTTGGGGTCGCTGTCGGGCATAAAAATTCGGGGTCACAAACAACGGCACAATACAAATATGAGTTTTGCAAATGCAAGGATGATAAACGCTTACGTATTTACGACAAATACGAGGGTCAAAAGGGAATTTTTGAGGCTAACCAAGCGTGGAAAGGGGATTTCATAACTTACGCTCCGGCCTAGCTGCATTAACCCTCTGCCTGGACAATCTTCTTCGCTCCAAAACCTCATCAGTGATGGCAATTGGAGGACGTCCCCTCTTCCTTGAAGGAACGACTCCAAGTTCACCTGCCATACGGACACAGAATCATAAAGACAATGTCATCAGACAATTTAAGCACACACAATGTTTAATGCACAACAATTGGAATTTTAACATAAGAATGACACCACCCCAAAAAAAAATTTCAAGATCCAAGACCTAATTGACCAAAAATTTTTACTTCCTTATACAATAGTACTTACCGTATCTCCAATAATATAGAAACCTCAGCTAATTTTTTTAAATAGTAAAAAAAAAATTTAAATAATAAAATAATAAAATAATAATTTTCCAAAATTGTAGCATTTCCACCCATATGCATCCTTCATAAATAATTTAGACAATCTAATTTGATCATTTATATTTAGTGAATCAACATTTCCCTTGTGCATAATTTGATACAAATTATTGGAGTATGCACAAGTCTTCTTAGATAAATTTTTGGAAAATCACTATAACCAATCGATTTAGCCAACCTATTTAACTGTTAGTATTGGAGATGCTCTATTTTTAACATTTTTGGGACTTTCAATGTCATTTGATTTATTAAGTTCCCGAGTAATAACAGTGTACTCCCTTTGCATTCACATTAATCTCCACTAATATGAACATTTCAAAGTGCTAAATAATTATATTGAAATTCGTGCAAATTTACTACATTAAGTACAAAAAATTGATATATTAAATGCATTTATTCAATTAAATAAATTCTTAGTCATAACCATTACCATAGTGTTACGGGTTTTGTTTATGGTACCCTAAATTTTTAACCACTTAACACTAACTTTAACCTTGCTTACATTTCAAAACTTTCAATTCTCCGGAAATAAATGATTGAGAAGATTTTAATTTAAAAAATCTCTGTGCCACTTGCTTCGTCTTTTATCTTCCCATTTAAAAGGAGTTGAAATTAAGGTCTCCGCACGCATATAGAACAATTTTTAAAATTGAAAGTAACAAACGCTTGCATTGTGGCTTGCAAAACCTTCATTGTTGCTACAATTATAAGATGCACACTGAAGTACCTAATCCCCTAGAGTACAGAATCCTAATTTATGGTATGCGCTGCGGCATAACCATATGGAAACTGGTCAGGCAAGGCAATGATTATCAACAACAAAAGATGTATGGCATTACAAACCTCTTGGTCGGGATGCATTAACCATATGCATGGACAATCTTCGCCGTTCCAAGGTTTCCTCAGTCAAGGCATCTGGAGGACGGCCACGCCTCCGTGCGGGCACAACCCCATTTTTACCTACAATTTACATACAAACATACAAGTCAAACATTAGAGCGCAACTACGTAAAGAGGTCGGGCAATCATTTGAATAACATAATTATGTGAAGAGCAGGTGCATAAACAATTACATACAACTTCCACTGCCTGTACAGGGACAACCAACAACCTTCCTCAAAGATTGTTTGGTTCCTAAACACCAGTTAACTCCCTCTCTCTCTCTGACCCTCCCTCTCCCCCTCCCTCTCTCTCGATGTTGTACCTGCAGCTATATTCCTCTTTTGTGATGATCGGGCATCATTGTTTCCTTTCCGTCTAGTCGGTAATCATTGTCTAGCCAAGCTTACGAGCATAATACACACAATCATAATGTACACATAAAAAGGGCAAATGTAGAACCTGATCAATCATTTATATTATACTCTACACAAACAACTCTTTACATAATTTCTTTACACAGTTCCATTATGAAAGACGGGATCTTAAGTTTACATTACACCTGTTGGGCATATACATGGCCTTGAAATTTTAACGATTCCATGTTTTTACCCTTTGAGGTTTTTAAAATATTGGTTGCGCACACATTAGGCTATTAAGAACTTATGCGCAGTCATAATAGGCAAAATTCATTCTTTTTCATATATATGGAAATGGACTCCAAAAATTACTAATCCACCCAAAGATCCAGGGAAGCCAAAAAATTGAGTGTCGAAGCAAAAGGACAAACGATCCAGGGAAGATGCCTAAGCTGCTCGTGACCCAAATTCAGATTGCTGTGTCCAGACTACTTGTCTGGACAACGAACCCAATATCAAAAAATATGTAGCCCTGGAAATGTTTACCTTATTTGATTTTATTTAAGGTTACTAAGACTTTACACATAACACAGACCAATCTGGCAAATATTCGTACATGCATTATGTCTACCAACATAAGCTCAACTTTCTTGGGTTGTGCGATTAAATTTTTATGTTAAACATTTAGTTTGTTGAAATTCTAAAGAGTTGACCAGCAAAAACCCCATAACATGACTGGGACTTTTAAATTTTCATACACATAAAACAAATGTAATGCAATCAGTACTCATGAATGGTTTGATGTCACATTGGGTTGGGCATTGTGCCTGCAACCACCTGACCGCCGGCCCCATGATCCTACTGCCAAACAACCAACCATGGCCCAAAACAAATATACCCCCACCACCCCCCTCCCCTCCCGCAAGAAAATTCCTAAAATATAAATATTGAAATTCCATTAAACTATACAATATCTATAGAAGCTAGCCAATCATAAAATATAAATATCAAGATTCCATCAAACTAACAAATATAATCCTACACCAGGAAAAACCCAAAACATCAATATCACGATTCTATCATATGCAATGTCAATGCCGATACATAAGGTGTCGGTTACCGGAAGATTGGCCGGGAGGGAGGCGCGGCTGTTCCTGGTGAGCGTCTGATCCCATTGAAACCCTGAACGATGGGCTCTGAATTGGAGTAGGGGGGGTAATTGAGGGATGGCGGTAGGGGGGCGCAAAATTGATGCCAATTTAGGGTTCCAAGAGGTAGGCAAGAAGGGGGCCAATGAACTATATGCCAATCCAGGGTTCCCAATTCATATGGAAGTAAAAATGGCGGCACATATCCACAGCAGATTGCCGGGTGGCTGGACAAAAGCTACGGGTAGGGAAACTGACCACAATAGCGAACTTGACCACCATTAAGCGAAGGGGCAAAATGGTATTTTCATGTACATTTTAATATCTCATGAATTTTTTCCTCTGTTGGGTTATTATATATAGAATAGATATACTCAGGCTTCATCAATTTCACTTGGTGGGTGCCCTGCAGTTGTTGAAGAGAAGAGATCGACCACCTCGAGAGGTATGTTGTTCTTTTGTTACTTAACCAAATAACAAGATTCGGAATTATGGAATTATGTCAAATATTTATTCGTAGAATTACAATTTTTAGGGTTTCGATTCATTCTTAAGAAATATGACCGTAGTTTCGGATGACAAAGGTGAAACTTCAACACACGCGAACACACTTAATATATGTGATATTTATATGTAATTGTTGAGATAATGATTGTTAAATTTGTATACAAAAGAGGTTGAATTGGAAGAAGAAGAAGAGGAGAGAGAAGACGAAGTTGATCAGAAAGAAGATCGCGAAGATGAAGGTGAAGGTGCCATTTAGATTTTCTTTGTTATTTTACGATAATAATTGCCTTCACTTGCAAATTAATATTTTTATGTTTATTGATTACTAGTCTATAAAAGCGTTTTTTTTAGAATTTTTTTTTCATGCACATACTTTGCAGTGAAATTTTACTGTGCATGTGGATGGCCGCCAGGAGAACTCGCAAAGGTACGGCTTCAAAATGAATTGAAAAATATTAGTGGGAATTTACCGATCTCTTGTACCGTAGGTAATAATTTTATTTATTTATTTATTTTTGTCATCATATAAAAAGTAGTGCATGAGACCGCATTTATGAATTTAAAACTTTTGATTTATATGTATATTCTGATGGTCACTATGTTTGAACAGTTCCCATTGGTGGTGACATATTTAACTGGGAAGCTACATTGATGGGGCCTGATGATAGTCCATATGAAGGAGGACTTTTCTATCTCACCTTCCGTTTCCCTCGCGGCTACCCTTGTGAACCTCCAAAGGTACGTTATTCGCATTGCAAGTTACAGTTACAATTTTTTATTTAGTTTTATGAATTCGCGAGGTTTGTGTTGTTTTGTTTGTACACAACCAAGCCAAATAGTTAATCGAGTTAACAAGTTTAGTAGTCTTTAACAACATATTCCTAATGATTGATTGATTACTTTGTATTTGGATGCATATGTTCCCAAGTTGTTTATGTCACTTGTTGATTAACTTTAAATTCATTAATTAGATATTGCATGTGTTGGTTATTTTTCTTTCTCCTTGCAGTCGCTTTGGTTTAAGTATAGTTGATATCTGGATATATAATTCTTAAATCATTCTGCCAGACACTAGCTATCGGGTCAAACAGTTAGGAACTATAATTAAATTAACAGAACTAAGATAGAATTAGAGGAGATTAGAGAGAGATTGAGAGAATTATGCAGAAAAGAGCAGATCAGATAGGGGAGAGAGATAGCTTGGAGTGCAAGTCAGATTTGTTGCGAGACTGGTTACTGGGAATTACGTCCATTTTCATATATTCATTCATAACAGAAAACTACATCTTCGACTACTCCTAACAATAGCTACTAATACCAACATAGGCTATTTGCACAAAAACCGCTAGCTTATCTTCTAATGCTTAATACTGAAAGGTAAAATAGTACCACCACTTATTTATTATAGTAGTTACTTCTGCAGTCTTGACATTCCTTCCTCCTCCAAATTTATACATGTCTTCATGGATGTGCTGAAACCGTCCTGGATCAAATATTGTAATGTTGAAGAGTAGTACTTAAAAATTTTGAACAAGTTGATAGATGTTATGCCATCTTGATCCCTCTGCTACAATTAGATAAATGTGACTTGAAATGTCGTCCTCAATGCAACTCCCTTCACTAAGTTATGACTTTCACCAGCCAGAGTCACTTGAATTCTCATGCCCTTGCCAACAGTTATCTCTACGGTTGTAGCCACACTTTCAGTTATGAACTTTAAAGTGCTTCCCACTCTGCCACTGAATTGTCTGCAGGTACCGAAAGGACTCTCAAATTCCCAATAACTTGCTTCTCTTGCAAATTAATATCTTCATTACCTGGATCTTCATCATACTTAGGTTCATTCTTTCAACACTCGGTCTCTTCATCTTGTTAACAAACCATCATGAAAGTTTGAGGCTTTTTACATTCATGAGTAGGAGAATACTGTTAATCTCAATAGAAACTGAACATTTCTTCTGTGGATGATTGAATGTTTCTCCTCACTTTCCTGTTCCTCTAATCTTCAAGATTTACACGGGTAATTGAAGTGGAACACAGAAGTATGATGAGGCCTAAGAGATAGGAATACAGTTGTACAGCTAACTCAAAGTTTTAGATCTAATCTCAGTGAAATTAAGAGCAGTCTCTCACTTCAAGCTATAAGAACACAAATTACATCAGCACTGAAATCAACAACCTGATTTCTTTTGTGATTTAGATACATAAACTAAAATGTGTTAAAATTATAATCTAAATTCTCTAGAATAAAATGTGGTAGGTTTTGAATAAAATGTGGTAGGTGTTGAATGTTGAATAATTTGTGGTAGGTTGTCTAAATTGTGATGTAATCAATGATGTAAAATGCTTAAGATGCAGCCTATAAATAGGTTGAGAGTTTGCATGTAATATCATATCAAAAAATTCAGAGAGTTCTTAATAAAAGAGTGAGTTTTGAGAGTTTGGGAGAAATAATTTTCTTTCTCCATCTCTACTTTCAAGCCATCAAAGTGGTATCAGAGCCTGGTTGAAATATTCGCCATAATATATCAAATCGAAGATCTCTCGGAGAGGAATCCAACGCCGCCGGAATCACCCCGATCGGAGCTCGGACGCGCCGGCAATCGCCGCCGGAAGGTGACTGCAGAAGACAATTTTCTGCAGAAAATTCTGCAGAATTTTTCCAGAAATTTGAAGGTTTACTGTTCATCTATACGGTACTGTTCATATACGGAGCTGTTCATACATACTATACTGCACTATTCATATACGGTACTGTTCATACATACTGTACTGAATTGTTCATATACGGTACTGTTCATATACGGTACTGTTCATACATACTGTACGGTACTGTTTAAAAAAAAAATTCTATTAGTCTTGTTTTAAGATGGCTTCCAGCAGCAATACGTTACAACCTCAACTGCCACGTTTGACGGGAAAGAATTACAACCAATGGAGCATTCAAATGAAAGTGTTATATGGTTTTCAAGATCTTTGGGAGATTGTGGAAAATGGATATGAAAAACCGGAGGATCAATCCAAACTCTCGCCACAACAATTAAGCATTTTGAAGGAGAATCAAAAGAAGGACAAGAAGGCTCTCTACTTTATTTACCAAGCAGTTGATGAAGTTATTTTTGAGAGGATTGCAACAGCATCAACATCCAAGGAGGCATGGGATATCCTTAACAAGGCTTACAAAGGTGAAGAAAAGGTTAAAATGGTGAGACTTCAAGCTCTAAGAGGTGAATTTGATTCACTCAAAATGAAAGAAGGAGAAACGGTGGAGGAATATTATAATCGAACAATTTCGATTGTTAATCAACTTCGTGTAAATGGTGAAGAAATTTCAGATAGAAGAGTCTTGGAAAAAATTCTTCGAAGCATGACTCGAAAATTTGAACATATTGTCGTGGCTATTGAAGAATAAAAGGATTTGAATACTTTCTCTCTTGAAGAATTGTTGGGCTCACTACAATCTCACGAGCTACGCATCAAACAATTTGACTCTCCTTAAGAGCAAGCTTTTCAAGTTCAAGACACTAATCGTGGCGGTTTTAGAGGAAGAGGTGGAAGAGGATCATTTCGTGGTCGAGGACAAGGAAGAGGAAAAGTGCCAAGTGAAAATTCAAGCTCATATCAAAGAGGAAGAGGAAGAGCTCGTGGAGGTTACAATGGAAGAGGAAGAGGTAATTCTTTTAATTTTCAATGCCATTATTGTCATAAACATGGGCATATGAAAAAAGATTGCTACAAAAGGATTAATGATGAAAAAGATGAATCAAATTTTTTACATGAAAATATTGAGGAGAAAGATGAAAGTATGCTTCTTGTTAGTAATGTTCAAGAAGAATCTCTTGAATATGTTTGGTATATCGATAGTGGTTGTAGTAACCACATGACCGGAAATAAAAACTGCTTTGTGAATTTTGATGTAAGTATCCAACGAGAAGTCAAGACGGGTGACAACAAAAGGCTCATTATCAAAGGTTGTGGTGATATTCCAATCCGAACAAAGCAAGGTACAAACTACATCTCAAATGTTTATTATGTACCCGATCTTAAACATAATCTTTTAAGTGTTGGGCAACTTACAAGAAAGGGACATCATGTGAATTTTAAAGATGATTTTTGTGTGATCAAAGATAAAAATGGTGTTCTTGTTGCAAGAGTCAAGATGACATCAACTAAAATGTTTCCACTGAAAATTCAAAGTGAGTCTCTTCCATGTTTTGCTAATATTGTGAATGACAAGTCTTGGCTTTGGCATCTTCGATATAATCACTTGAGTTTTAGCACTCTATCAAAGATTTGTAAAGGTCATATGGTGAGAGGCATTCCAAATATTCAAAAGCAAGATCAAGTATGTGAAGATTGCATTTTTGGCAAGCACCATCGAGATCCATTTCCAAAAGAGAAGGCATGGCGAGCTAAAAAAACCATTGGAATTGGTACATTCGGATTTGTGTGGACCTATGCGCACAAACTCTATTGGAGGTAGTTGTTATTTCCTCACTTTTATTGATGATTATAGTCGCAAGATGTGGATTTATTTTCTCAAAGAAAAATCTCAAGTATTTGAAACATTTAAAGTTTTTAAAGCATATGTGGAGAAAGAAAGTGGTCATTCTTTAAAGACACTACGATCTGATCGTGGTGGTGAATATATGTCCCAAGAATTTGGAAGTTTTTTGAAGAAGCATGGCATTCGTCATCAGTTAACGGTTCGCTCAACCCCTCAACAAAATGGGGTGGCCGAAAGGAAGAACCGAATAATCATGGAGCTTGTTCGAAGTATGTTGAAAACAAAAGGATTGCCTAAGATGTTTTGGGCCGAAGCGGTTGCTTGAGCATGCTATGTTCTCAATCGTGCACCTACTAAAAGTGTACAAGGGAAGACTCCACAAGAAGCTTGGAGTCGTAAGAAGCCATGTGTCTCTCACTTTAGAATTTTTGGAAGCATTTGTTACTCTCATGTGCCCGATGAAAAGAGAGGCAAACTTGATGATAAATCTGAAAAATGCATCTTTGTTGGTTATAGTGAAGCTTCCAAGGCATACAAATTATACAATCCCATTACAAAGAAGGTCATAATTAGTCGCGATGTAATTTTCAATGAGGAGGCTTCATGGGAATGGAAGAATGAAAAAGAAAGTTCAAGTATCTTTCTTGATGATGATGCATTTGATCCAGTTGAAGAAGAAGGCGCCACTCCACCTACTCCACCATCCAATTCTCCTTTAAGCTCATCATCATCTTCAAGTTCCAAATTACCACCTAAAAAGACAAGAACTATAGCGGATCTTTATGGAGCAACAAGAAGAATTTTGGAAGATGAATTTGTCGATTTTGCTTTATATGCAAATGCGGATCCGATTAATTTTGAAGATGCCGCTAAGGAAGATAAATGGAGGCAAGCCATGAATCAAGAAATTGATGCAATTGAAAGGAATAAAACATGGGAATTAGTTGAAGCTCCTAAAGCAAAGAAACCTATTGGAGTTAAATGGGTTTATAAGACAAAGTTGAATGCCCAAGGTGAAGTTGAAAAATACAAGGCCCGATTAGTGGTGAAAGGTTACAAGCAAAAATATGGTGTTGATTATAAGGAAGTATTTGCTCCGGTAGCACGACTTGAAACAATCCGCTTGATCCTCTCTTTAGCCGCTCAAAATAAATGGCAAGTTCATCAAATGGATGTCAAATCGGCTTTCTTGAATGGAGAATTACAAGAAGAGGTCTATGTTGAGCAACCCCCGGGCTATGTAAAGAAAAATGAAGAGAATAAGGTCTACCGATTAAAGAAGGCTTTGTATGGATTAAAGCAAGCTCCTCGTGCATGGTATAGTCGCATAAATGATTATTTTTTAAAGATGGGATTCAAGAGGTGTCCATTTGAGCATACACTTTACATCAAAGAGAACAAAGGTAAAATTCTTATCATTGGCTTGTATGTGGATGATTTGATTTTTACAGGAAATAGTCATGATAATATTGAAGAATTCAAGAAGAGTATGATGCATGAGTTTGAAATTACCGATTTGGGATTACTACATTATTTTCTTGGAATAGAAGTAAAGCAAGATGAGAATGGCATTTTTATCTCTCAAGAAAAGTATGCAAAAGATTTGATGAAGAAGTTTCGAATGGAAGATGCAAAAGCAAGTAGTACTCCTGTTGAAGTTGGATTGAAACTGAGCAAAGATGACGATTCTAAATATGTTGATCCAACATACTATAGAAGTCTTATTGGGAGCTTGATGTACGTACTTGACTGCCACTCGTCCAGACATTACATATGGTGTCAGCTTGATCAGTAGATTCATGGAGAAACCAAAGAAGACACATTGGGAAGCCGGGAAAAGAATCTTAAGGTATGTTCGTGGAACACTTGGAGATGGAATTTATTATCAAAAGGTGAATGACAATAAGGTAGTCGGATATTGCGACAGTGATTGGGCCGGAAGTGTTGATGATAGTAAAAGTACTTCAGGTAATGTTTTCTTTCTTGGCTCGAGTGCAATCACATGGATGTCGAAGAAACAACAAGTTGTGGCTCTCTCAACGGCAGAGGCAGAGTATATTTCTTTGTCATTAGCTGGTTGTCAAGCTTTGTGGATTACATGGGTGTTAGAAGATCTCAAGCATGTCCTGAAAGAAAGTCCAGTAATATATTGTGATAGTAAGTCTGCTATAGCACTCACGGAGAATCCGGTATTCCATGGGAAGAGCAAGCATATCAGAATCAAGTATCATTTCATTAGAGACTTGGTTGAGAAGGGAGAAGTAGAGATCAAGTATTGCAAGACAGAAAACCAAGTTGCAGATATTTTTACAAAACCTTTGAGGCCGGATATCTTTAAAGAATTGAAAAAGAAGCTTGGCATGTGTGGAAATTTAGCTTAAGGGGGGATGTTAAAATTATAATCTAAATTCTCTAGAATAAAATGTGGTAGGTTTTGAATAAAATGTGGTAGGTGTTGAATGTTGAATAATTTGTGGTAGGTTGTCTAAATTGTGATGTAATCAATGATGTAAAATGCTTAAGATGCAGCCTATAAATAGGTTGAGAGTTTGCATGTAATATCATATCAAAAAATTCAGAGAGTTCTTAATAAAAGAGTGAGTTTTGAGAGTTTGGGAGAAATAATTTTCTTTCTCCATCTCTACTTTCAAGCCATCAAAATGATATCAAAGGAATGAGTTAGAATTAGCTGACGTCCTTTATAAATTGAATCAATTTCACCTGCTGGAGGCTCAAGTGAACAGGAATCATATATGACTAAGTTGACTAAGTGATTTCTACACCCACGTAATACCAACATACTACTAACATAATAGTATATCTCTATACACACACAAATGACATATATCTCTATACACACACATATGTATTAGTGCATTGGATTAGGCTCCTTTCACATAGTACCTTGTCATGTTATATCTTCATTTCATTAGTTGTTCACCAATGACCTCTAATTAAATTTCACAGGTTCTCTTCAAGACACGGATTTTCCACCCAAATATTGACAGCGAAGGCAATATTTGTTTGTGGAAGGACTGGTTCAGTGGAACAGTCGTGGCTACGGTAATTATATCTTGCCTTAACAATTTCCATATCATCTTGTTATGTTGTCTTTTTTTTGTCTCTGGTTGCGTTGAGTGGTTGGCAGGGTCCCTGCAGACCAGCTGCTACAATTTTGTTGTTTGTGGGATTACTTGGTAAATGTTATTATGGCCATAATTATCAAGTTGGCGACTAGTTAAGCCACTAGTCATCTAGTCGAAAAGCGGATTGGCTTAAGTTTCAGACTAATTGATTCACTCTGTAAAACTGAAAAACATAACGTTGTTTTAGGCGACTAACACATTATGATAACACATTATGTTTTGACTTGTCGATTCATGGATGATTGGATGAATGCCTAGTCTTCTAGTCAATATTCTGCGTGTCAACTCAATTAGGTGTTCTAACAAGTACGATTGTGGTTAATTACCACAGTTCTAATTGGTCTCACATCTTTTTTGACTTCACCGGCACTTAATTTGATCACCATTGAATATGAAAGGAAAAGGTTCTTTGATGACCTTCATGCTCAAAGAAAACATAGTCTATTTTATTTAAATTCAGGCACACTTTGTGTACCCTGTCAAGTGCTTTTAATTTCACCTTGCTAATGATAAAAAATTAAAATCATATATCACATTCTGGATATAAAGCCTCTCTATCTGATATTTAAATCTATTATCTGAAAATTCCATCGAAAAGATGCCAAGTCTACAATGCAACTTTTGCTAAAGAATACAAATTCTCTATGACAATTTTTTTATGACAGGTATTGGTTGACATTTATTGTCTATTGATGGAAGTAGAGATCGACAATATGGTGGTGCCGGAGATTGCTGATATGTATGTAAAAGATCCGTTCCGTTACGAGATGATGGCCAGGTCCTGGACTTGTATGTATGCAAAGGGATCTCTCCTTGGTTGAGCTTGGGTCAAGAGACTAAGAGTATGACCGTGTCTGGGCTTCATCGAATTTGGTCAATTATATTTATATGGAAACTAGATATATGCCGGCTTCGACGTGCTCTTGAAATTTCAGTTTATATATTTATTATTATGTTTAAATATGATACTATCTAGAAATGAAGTTTATGGAAATATATAATTTTTGATTTAAATATGTTTATATTTGATTCACATTTATTTTTATTTGTTGAAAGATTTGTTAACTTATTTGTTAAGGGAAAAAATGAAAAATTAAAAAAAAAAAAATATAATTATATTGGGGTCAAAACAGGTGCTTTGAGGCTATTATATGATGTATATGTCAAAGCCGGAAAAAAATATGATGTATATTTCCACAATATATGTATAACAACCATGTTCATCTCCACGCAAATTCATCAATTTTAGAAATTTAAATTTAAATTTTTCATTCATTTCCCATTTAATTACGATTTTATAAGTGATTTAATTACGATTTTATAAGTGATTTAATTTAATTCATAAATGTTAGATGTACGCAGACCACAGCCGGGGAGGCGGTTAGTTTTTATAAATTTTAGTTTTATTGTCCGGTTTTCATAATTTTTAATTGTATATTTAATTTTTACATTTTTTATGTTAGTGAAAAAAAAATATTAATTTTAATTTTCATTACGTTTTTAGTCATTTTTAATTGTATAATTCGAAATAACCAGTACGTAGCTAATTACACATGGTACCAAATTTATAAGGGCAGCCTAGCAGGGAGACTGGTAAAAAATAAAGGAGAGAATATATGTCATGGCCCATTGGTACTCAATTATTAAGAGAATACATAAAAGTTGAAGAGCAAAAGAGAGAATAATGATCCTCACGTCTTCAGTCTTCACATGTCTGCAGCCTTCAGTCTAAAGATGGAATAATCATATTTTTAAATGTTCTGTTCTTTCGCTCAGCAACCCCATTAGACTCAGGTGTGTATGGTGGGGTAACTTCATGAACTATTCCATTGTTTGCACAAAATTCATTAAAAGCGTTACTCGTATACTCACCACCTCTATCAGATCTCAACCGTTTAAGTACCTTACTAGTTTGTTTTTCTACTTCAGTTTTATAAATAATGAATTTACTAAGTGCTTCATCCTTATGTCTAAGTAAATAAACATAACATTAACTACTACTATCATCTATAAAGGTAATGAAGTATCTAAACTGGTCCTTAGTCAACACACCGCCAAATTCACAAATATCAGTGTGTACTAAATCTAACAAGTCTGAATCCCTAACAATATTATGAAAAGGTTTCCTTATTTGTTTAGCAGACACACATACTTGACATTTAGAATTCTTTTCTATAGTGTGTTTTGGAATCAACTCTAAGTTCATCATATTTTTAAAAGCACCAAAATTTAAGTGACCAAGTCTAGCATGCCATAAAGTAGAAGATTCAACATAGTTAACAGAAGGAGTAATATTATTAATCAATCCACCCAAAACGGGTTCAGCATTTATCACAAATAAACCATTCGACAAGTAACCCTTGCCAAAAAATGTACCAGTATGAATAAGAACTACTTTATTACATTTGAGAGAAACTTCAAAGCCATTAGCTACTAAACAACTACCACTTATTATATTTCTACGCATGTCGGGAACATGATGCACTCTCGTCAGGGATAGAATACGTCCCGAAGGAAACTTCATGTCCACGTTTCCTACTCCATGTACTTGAGCAGCACTTGCGTTCCCCATCGTCACTGTCAAGCTATGACTCTGTTGATAAGATACAAATAAACTAATGTCAGCACAAATATGCACATTAGCTCCCGTATCAATCAACCAATAATTAGACAGATAAGTGGAAAATAGTGCAGGGTTGTAGGTAACATACCGGTCCACGTTGGTTTCAGAAGCCAAAGCCTCACCAACAACCATGTTCGCTACAGGCCCACTTGAGGTTCCAAGCACAGCATTCGCTTGAGCTACAGCCTCGGCTTTCTTCGCTTTCTTTGTAGGGCAGTCCTTACTCCAGTGCCCAACCTGCCCACAAGACCAACATGGTTTGTTTGCCTTTGGTTTCTTGGCCTTATCCTTGTCACTCTTAGGTTTATTACTATTACCCTTCTTAGAGACACCCTTCCTTTTCTGTCCTACAGTAGCTACATTTACCTTCGAGCTTCCATGCTCAGTTGGCATCACATGTCCCTGTTTGGACTTGTGTTGTTCTTGCACCGAGATGTCCAGCATAAGGTTGGTCCATGTGATCTCTCCTTTCTGTCTTTTCAGGGAGAGAGAGAACTCTTCCCAAGACTTTGGGAGCTTTTCAATCACACTCATCACCTTAAACTTTTCTGGGAGGTCCATACCAGACTCCTTCAAAGCATGCACTATCATCTCGAACTCATGCACTTGCTCAGTCATGGACTTATTGTCCACCAGCTTGAAATCAAGGAACCTAGCCACAGAATACTTTTCCAGACCTTGTGAGTCAGTATTATGTGTCTGGTCCAGCTTCTCCCATAAGAGTTTTGCGGTGTAGGCATTAGAGGAGTACACATCAAACAATGTGTTGGTTAGAGCAGCCAGAATTGCTGCCCTAGCAACCCCATCCTTCTCAGCCCACTTCGCATAACTCTTAACCGATTCAGCCTTCTCTTGATCCACAACCGGCTTCTCATATTCCACAACAGGCCATAGACCCTTTACAGTCAACCACAACTTCATCCTTTTCTGCCAACGAGAAAAGCCAACGCCCCCATTGAATTTCTCTGGCAAGCCAGTTAATTCAACGGGTTGTGGAAAACTATAAGTGGTCCAATCAATGACCCCAACAGATGCAACCGAACTACCACTAGCAGGAATCTCACTATCGTTAACCATTATGCTAAATACTATATAACGAATTATCTCTTCAAGAATGTTGGAAATATTGACTACTACAGCAACATAGAGGCAGTTATATATCGTATTTAACAAGCCAAGGCCAAGCAAACAATTAACGAAACAAAACAAGAAGGTAAAACACATGCAAATCAGTAAACTGTGTCAGGATGCTGGCAATATTCTTCCAGGATAAAACAGCTCCGAGTTAGATGGTCACAGTCACCAGAAAACTCGACTTCGACTAGCACCTCAGTCGCCAGAAAAACCTACTGTTGGAGTACAGAATATAAAGGGAGAACAGAGTGTATAGAGAGAACAGAGAATGTATGGTGTGGACAGTATATATACAATCAGTAGCTTAGGTCTCTATTTATAGTAGAGGCTAAACGTAACTGATGCCACCCAATTAATATTGTAACTCCCATTCTAATTAATTAGAATGAAACGGTCGAGTTAATATAATCAAAACGGCTGTAACAGCTGATTTTATATTAAATAAATCGTAACGGTTACGTTATATATTTATCCACATTATGACTTCCAATTAATAGAATAAACGCTCAGACTCTACTGTCAACCCGACAGTACCTTTAAAGTAACTGTCAACAGTTTGAACTTGACAGTAGTTTACAGCAACTTTTACTCTCGAGCGTACGCGAGACGCCGAGACATTCGCCCAAATCACCCTTCGGCCGACCCGACCCGAGTCGAGTCGAGACGTGACGTGACGTGACGTGACGTGACGTGGCGGGGCGGGCGGCAGCGGCGCGTGTGTGTGCGCGTGGAGCACACAGTAACACCATGCACCATCATACACCTTAGTAGTTGTACACTACCCATGTGTGTGATTCTATATAAAGCCAACAACCCCCTTTATTTATTTCAATGTGGGACAAATACACATTCTCATTTCAAGCTTTTCAAGCTACTAACTTCAACTCCATTTCTCTATAGGTTTCACTAAGAAAATTACTTAGACCCATATATGAAAATTTAAGTTCCCATATCAAGGAACAATTTCCAATCGTTAAAATCCGGAATTAACATCAAGAACATAAAATACTTATGCTCTAAAAACTCCATTTTCTAACACTACTAATATGTTAGTAGTATCTTGGACCAATACTTATTTATTTTGCAGAAAATGTACATTTTTCAGCCTGCCAAAGGAAAGACATTCAAAATTTACAATAAGCTATTTCTGCATCAGCTGAGAGAGAAAATAAGAGTTCTTTTTAAAAGAATGATAGGAGTATATGATTTAATATATTACTCACAAAATAAATATATTGATTGAGCTGTAAAATACATCAACGTACAGAACCTGTAAAGAAAAGCGCAGCAACAAACTTACTTGAATATAAAGGTGGCATCCAGATTTTTCGTGTTTGTCTCTCACATGTTTAAAAGTAAATCTCATGCCAATGCTACAGGTAATTAAAAGGTCTTTGTTGCAAATGCACAGCTTTCATGTGTTGACTGGGGTTGGATTTCTGCAGTTAGGATTAACAACAAAAATATAATTCATTGGAGTCGAACCATAATAACATCCATTAAAATTTTCTGGATTACACTTGATAGGAGCAAGTTACTCCAAGTTATTTCCTCTTAGAAAGTTTTCTTCCAATCAAGACACAGATGATCTTCACTAAACGGAATACCAATCATGTAGCAGAACAAGAAATATGAATTATTCTTGCATAGTAAGAAGTCTTACAGATGAGAAGGTGTGTAGACAATCCTTAACACTACATTTTATCCTCTCAGATACATGGAGGCTTAACTTCGTGTGTAAGGAGGTGCCGCTTGATGTTTTTTTTCAGCTGCTTTGTTCCACAAAACTCACAAGTAATGTGCCTGTGGCAAGACTGAATATGAGAAGCATTGCTCGTTGGTAAAATATTTCATACAGCCAGGATCTGTACAGAATGCTTCTGTCGACTCGAACTTAACTGCAAGTCAAATGTGTCTCTCAGTAGCACATTCCAACAAATATGACAAACCAAAGAACCAATAGAAAGAAACTAAAATGAACTGCAACATATATGCACATCAGTACATTGATCCCTGAAAATTTGATACGAGTACAGCAAACTAGATCTTCAATATATCATTGTAAAAATTTAGAGAAGACTAAACAAAAGGCTGGCAAGTTCATTTAATTTTTACCATGTGAATCATCATGCTTTCTCAATTTTGACGCGTACTTAAAAACCTTCCCACACCAAGGTTCTGCACATATCTTTGGAGCCTCAACATTAGAAGGGGAAGAACCATTGTGAAATTCCTTTACATGCCTCTTCATGTTACCTTGAACCGAAAATCTGCGCTTGCAGTCCGTGGAAGGACATTCAAAAGTTTCCCTTGGTGTTGCAGAAGGTGACACCAAATCCTATCTTTCATCTTTCACATTTATGTGAAAGATGAAAGATAAGATTTGAGTTTCCTGAGTTTCCCTTTGTTTGATACTATTCCATTCAAGGTAGATGAAATATATCTAAATTTATGTTAGATATAACAACAATATATCTAAATTTATTTTAATTTTATTGATGTATAGGGGTTCGAGGCCTCGCGAGGCCGAGGAATAAGAAATTATCCTCAAATCTAAAATATGAGCCTTATTATTATATTTTTGTTATATGATTTTAATTTTGGAAACTCATTATATTATAGTATTTTTGTTTTAATTACGAAGTTCATTTCATATTTGACATATTTTGGTTACGAGAAATATTGGAAAAGTGCAAGCACAAGTATTGGAAAAGTACAAGCGAAAGTAAAATGAAATATTTTATATTTTTAAACCGGAAGGGAAAGTAAAATGAAATATTTTAGATTTTTAAAGTTAAAAAGGATGTTATGCATAAAGAATAATGTATGTGTGTATTCCTAAATTGGTATTGCAAAGTATATCAAGAAATTTACAGGTGATTTTTTTCAATCCTTATATCATATACAGGATTCGAGGCGTCGTCGGAGACGGGGCCGAGGAGTATCTTATTAAATATTTTGAACATAAATATTTTTAAAATAATAATTATGATTATATTCTAAAGTTTACATGGAGGAGTTATATTATATAAAAATATAAATTTATTATATGTTATAAAGATTTATCATTTTTTAAATTTAATTTAAATTTATTATATATAGGATTCGAGGCGCCGTCGGAGACGGGGCCGAGGAGCATGCTTATTAAATATTTAAATTTTCAATTATAAAAATATATTTCTGTTATATGAATATCAACATAAATATTTTGAACTTATGTAATTACAATAATTGTGATGATATGTTAGAAATATAAATTTTGATTTTGGAATATATGAAATTTGACATTTAACAAAAAAATAGGATAACCGTTCGTGTTACATAAACAATTAGCAAATTTGAATATTTTTGACAAAAAAAATAATTCAAAGTTCATCTTAATAACAAAAATCAAGTTAATATAAAATACATCATAAAAATTAAAGGCCCAGCATGACGGGCATAAATACTAGTATACATAGATTACGACTAAGAGATAATATAAAAATCTCTATAAATGTAATTAAATTATTAATTGAATCAATTTTGAATTGTGTTTAAGTTAAAATATTTGAAAAAAATTAAGAGAAAATGTCCAGTAATATATTTTGAAGTCAAAATTCCAAGCAAAGAACTAGCAGTACACATGGTTCTAAAAATCCTCGATTTAGCCGATTAATCCCCGATTAATCCTCTCTAAGATAACTAGCCGATTCGATTTTTGAAATCCAATTAATCCTGTAAATTTTATTTAAAATGATATGTATAATTAAAAATTAGACTAATATATTAAATATTATTATAACATTCGATTAATACTCCGATTAATCCTTCCGGATCCCCGATTACCCAATTATTCTTAAATCGGTACCTCAACCGATTTATACCGATTATCGATTTTTACAACCATGGCAGTACATAAAATCTTTTGAGGTAAAAACAAACATTATATTTTAAACATGTACAATCTTATATACATTAATTTTTTAATAACAATTTTATATGTAAATCAATAACAAATAAATATTTTAAAAAATTAATATAATTATAAATATTAAAAAAAAGGAGTCGTGCGTTGCACGGGTTATAAGCTAGTAAATAAATAAATAAATAACGCGAATAGATTTTGTAAAAATAAATAAAAAAATAAAAACTAAGAGCATAAAAATAGTATGTTATTATTATTTTAAGTTGTATCCATATTTAGGTTTGGACAAGATTTTGTATTGATTTTGACCTACTAAATAATTCATTTTTAGGTTTGGTATCCATATTACGTTTGGGAAGATCCAAATTCCATATTTGACCCATTGTTAATTAAAAAAGTTTGTATACACAATTAAATACTATTAATATATCTTCTTAATATTTATGGTAAAATTATTAATTAAAATTTGAATAAATCTTTTAATTTTGGTAAGCTTATTAATACATATTATCGCATAATAAATATAGAAAATCTAAATAATTTTATCTTTGATTGCATTTGTTATAATATAGAAAATAATATTTTATTAATATTATTTCTTTCAATATTAATTTATATGATCTTAAATATAAAGTTATTTTCTTTATTTAATCGTATTATTATATGTCATAATTATTATGAAATTTAAATTTAAACTACCGTGTACTTAGCACGGGCTATATAGTTAGGGTGTTTGGCAAAGCTTATTTATGCCTATGACTTATTTTCGGGTAAAATTTTTATATTTTAATAATATTTTTTTGTACAAATATTTAATGTATGTTTGAGATTTAATAAATTGTAAAAATAAGTGGGAAAGTACTTATTCGGGAAATAAGTTCACACCGAGTATAATGATTAATATCAAATCGAATTTTGTATTTTGTATCGGATAATACAAAACCCTTATCCTTACAAAACTACATTGAATTGCTTTAACCCTGTGTTCTCAGAACCGAACCGGGCATCGAACCGGAAGCCCTACTGGTTACTGGTTCGATTGGTTCAACCGGCTCGATCAGTGGTTCAACCGGTGTGACGTCATAATTATGTAATATATAATTATATATATTTAATATTATATATAAAATTATATATATTTAATATTATATATATATATAATTATATAAATATATAATACAATATGAAAAGTATGAATAAATTTTGTAAAAATCCGGTTTTTTTCTCATAAACCGGTTTTTTTCTCATAAACCGGGTTTTTTTTTCAGATTGTACCGGTTTTCTTCAGAACTAAAAAACCAATTTTTTTCAAAAAACCGGCCACCGGTCCGGTTCGGTACCGGTTTTGTCCGGTTTTTGGCCATGGTCCATGAGTAGTTTTCCGGAGACATAATCAAACTATTTACATCAATAATCTCAACGAAAAGGTAGTTTAAGAAGAAGGTACTCACGATTCACGAAAAGGTACTCTCTCTCTCTCTCGCTTTATCTCTCTCCCCCTCTCTTCCTAGGTTGTGAAATTAGCCCTAGGTTTTTAAATTCTAAGTTGAATATCTAATTAGTTATATCTATGTGTGTGGGGAAACTGGTCATGCTATTGATTAGTTTTAATTACTAATCATTGATGTTTGTAACTTTTTAAATAACGAAAGTAGTAATGGATTGTATGCTCAAGTTGAGGAAAACTCACACTTATTTTACTGAGCTGAAGAGATCCCTGTATGCCTTGATTTTGGACATTGTCGCTTTAAACAGGATATGTTTGTATACACAATCAATTTTTAAACTGATGTGTTGTATAGCACTGATAAAAGAATTAATTAAGATGAATACATATCTGTGGTCCACGTTTTACTAGCGATTGCTCTCTGTTCATGCGCCAAATGACTAATTGAAAGAGTTAATCCTGGAATATGATTTTGATACATGGTCATTGTACCCAAAGTTATTGCTCTACATATTTAACAGTGACCCTGTAACCAACCCGTGGGCTGATTAACTCTTCAGAACCAGTAAAAGGGCTTGATACATAAGAATCGTCAACCATTTGATAGTAACAAGGGAAATTCATGTTTTTATATAAGACTGAAAACCGATAACAAATGAACAAAGGAAGTACTCAACATAACAAGACGAGAATTGAATTAACCGAACTGAAATACAACCAGAAACGAAATGAAAATACAAAACATAAAGACAAGTTTCTTCTTCGATGATCCTTCCTTCTGTAGAGAACATGGTGTATATAGTTAGACATGTACTAATTTGGGCTGAGCTGGGCTTGTAAAACTGGACTTGTGAACTGGCCCAACTGTAATACTAATAAGTAATAACAGGCCCATGTAAATGCCGGGTCCGTTACATTCCATTCCCCTTAAAAACATTCTTGTCCTCAAGAATGATAAAATCTGCAACACTTCCAACTTCCAAGTAATCACAATCTCCAGGAACTTGTTTATAACAGCTCTGTGCGCCCAATAATTTTCCTTCAGTTTGTCGATCGACCACCGGGACAAGTGGCTGACAAGCTCATCTTCAATCTCAAAATGTCTGCCAAATATTTTTTGCTGCTCATCCGGATTGCTTCCAATTGTCTTGATGGCCACCGTACTGCCTTTCTTAGCAAAATCAACTGGCTTGTGGTTGTTTTCAATGGAAGCTATCCGACCAATTTCGAGGAACTCCTTTTGGGGAATATATATTGGAGTTCCGACCTTAGCGATTCTCTCAAGAACATCAACACCTAAAATAATTGGATCATTCTTGTTAAATACACAATTTGGCATAATCTTAAGCACACCTGGAAACACTGCTTTATCAGCAGCTTCCTTCTTCTTTACCTCCTTAAGAGGACCAATGTATGCCTTGAACTGATAGAACAAGTGGTAGATGATATCCGCAATGAATATTTGGACACCACACTCATCTGCAAGTTCCCGAACATCTTTGCTAACTTTGATATCAAAAGCCAAGATGGCTGCGTACTCTTTCTTCTTCTCAAGCACTACACTGGCCCACATGACATCCTTCCTGTTGACAGGGCCTATACCACTCACATGTATATTAACTAC
The DNA here is from genome assembly GCA_037693485.1 of Kitagawia praeruptora. Taxonomy (NCBI): domain Eukaryota; kingdom Viridiplantae; phylum Streptophyta; class Magnoliopsida; order Apiales; family Apiaceae; genus Kitagawia; species Kitagawia praeruptora. Next base: position 16,321,800 of record CM075347.1, read on the forward strand.
CATTGTTTTCAAGAACTCTAGTAATGCTTCCAATGAACCAAGAGTAGAAGCTTGAACGTAAACCCCTTCACCAGTTTTATCAATTCTGTTCATGACCGATTCCATGCCTTCCATGGTTGATTTTTTACTACTTCCAAATCATCATTAGGTCCAACCACATAAAGACCAGTGCCTGCAATTGCATGCTCAAGGCCCTGTGCAACAATCTTGATACCCTGGGCATCCTTGATTTCTTTATGGTGAAGACCCTTATCACGGAGTTCCTTCATTGGATGGGGAGTCGACAACGATTGTATTGTCGTAACAATAGGTCCCTGCATACCACAGACAACTATCTGATCACCTTCATGAAGCACGCCATTAACCAACACCACATCAAGTGTAGTTCCTTCACCTTCAAGGACCTTCTCCTCCAAAACTGTACACTGCACTTCATCGTTGTACATAAGTTTTTCAGCCATAGTCTGTTGAGACCATTGCACTAGTAACAATAGCAGATCCGGGATACCTTCTCCACTTATTGCACTTGTGGGTACAATACTGATAGTCTTCCCCATTTCTTTGTTCTTATAGTACACCTCAGTGTTCAATGCTTGCTCCTCGAACCGTGTCATAATCTGAATAAGCCTCCTCTTAAATTCATTCTGGACATCTTGACTTTGCTGCTTCACTGCCTTCATAATTGGTGCATTGCGACAAGTTTTCCACCCATACAATCTATCCACCTGCATTATGTCCACGACCAAAATTGCAATATCACATAACCCGGATCCCCGAGACCTCAAGTTTGTAAATGACTCCTGTCCAGGGGTATCAATAACCAACTGGCCTGGAACTTTCAATTTTGCATCAGCACCTTCCTGAACATTAGTGCTTCGAATACAATCAAGAATCTTGGTCTTTCCAGTATCGACATGACCCATAATACAGCAGATTGAGGACCGAAGGTTTTCAGAATTTGCGTTTTGTAATTCTTTTTGCTGAGCTATATTCTTCTGTTTAGTTTTGGCTGCAACGTCACCCATTGGCAGGCTTTTATCATTTTCCTGAGATTTCAATTGATAATTCAAAACAAGCCATTTTCTATTTATCACCTTTCTGCAGGCAGAATAAGGCTTGATCAGTTCCTTCAATTCTCCACGATGGCCATAGGCTGAAATTAATCTCAAATGAACAGCTTCATCGGGTTTCACGATGCTCTTAATCATTTCTTTGAACACATAAATAATACAAATTTGTTGTCCATTTTGCACATCACCACCAGGGTCAAAGATTACCATAGTCTCCACACCAGCAATATTACCAGAATTCTTGTCGAAACCACGAGTATCTGCAGTTGATAACGGATCTTTTATATTTTTCATCATGAACTGGTTATACATATCATAGATATCATTTGTTTGCCTCTGTGAATTAGTAACGCCAGTAATGACCTTGTTATCTGCTACGTCAATGAAAGCCACCACACTCTCTTTCCACTTGGTAAGAGTTATCCACGGCATTTTTGTGGCAATGAGATTGTCACCGATTACACTTGCAACATCTAGGGGCCTTGATTTCATGCTTGTATCATCTCCACTCTTCTTACAACCTAAAGTTTTTACCGAAATATTGTTGACAAGTTGCCTCCCTACTTCATTTTCAACATCCATAACCTTAGCTAGCAAACACTCTTCAAGCAACGACTCCTGAAACGTAGCCAAATAGATAGCTTCTTGTAGTGTTTGAGGTGTCCACAACTCCAAGGTCTCCCGAATATCATTATCCAATCCCTCAACGAAGCAATATGCAAGAAAATCATTACTAAATTCTTGCTTAAAAGTAAACTCAGCCCTGTTCTTAACGTACATAAAATCCTCCACATACTCTGTAATAGAGTTTGAATTCTGATGTATTAAGAAGCTATCCATCACAACTGAATCATCATAACCGTTTGCTAATGTATTGCAGCTCATTTCACTCCCAATCACAGCAGCTGAATGTCCTTCACCCTGACTGACATTATAATCATTACGTAAATCCTCCTTGCGCACAGTTCCAACAACCAACTCCGATTTTCTCACAGGATTTTTATCATACACGTGAGGCTCAACTTCTCCTGCATCTACACCCACTTCATTCGGGACTTCATCACACACTTGAGCCGCAACTACTACTTCATCTAGAACCAATTCCTGTTGTATTGTAACAGCCTTTTCCACCCCTGCACTACCTTCACCAACACTTGTCAAAACAGAATCAGCACTAGTACTCCCATTATCGTTAACACCTAATGAACTCGAAAAAATAACAGCATCTCCACACCCTTCTTCATCACGGGGGTCAGATTTTCGCTCTGGCAATTTATCAAACACCTGAGGCTCAATTTCCACTGCCTCTACAAACACTTCCCCCGACGTTGAGGAGATTTCCTTATGTTTCTGGAATAATTCTGTAGTGTCCTCCATCAGCCTCTCAAGTCGCCTAAGCAACTCAGGAGTTGTGGCTTGGGAATAATCATTAGAAGCATCAAATTTCAACTTCGGTGTCTCGGGTAATTCAGGACGCATTTGGGGAGCATATATCTCGGGTGGAGGAGTAGTAAAAGGCTGGTATGATTGTGGGGTGGTTGGGGGTGTTGGCGGGTGATAAGGAGAGGAGTACGGATAACTCGGAGGTGCACAAAACTGAGGAGTGTATAGATAAGGTGACAATGGTGGTGGATCGGGTGGTTTATACTCAACCGGATAGTAATTATAAGGGTTACTAACCGGAGATTGGAGACTTGGTGTTTGACAACCGCAAGAGCACGGAGACACAACCATCACATCCGAGGAAGGACAGCTCTGATACCACTTGTAACCAACCCGTGGGCTGATTAACTCTTCAGAACCAGTAAAAGGGCTTGATACATAAGAATCGTCAACCATTTGATAGTAACAAGGGAAATTCATGTTTTTATATAAGACTGAAAACTGATAACAAATGAACAAAGGAAGTACTCAACATAACAAGACGAGAATTGAATTAACCGAACTGAAATACAACCAGAAACGAAATGAAAATACAAAACATAAAGACAAGTTTCTTCTTCGATGATCCTTCCTTCTGTAGAGAACATGGTGTATATAGTTAGACATGTACTAATTTGGGCTTGTAAAACTGGACTTGTGAACTGGCCCAACTGTAATACTAATAAGTAATAACAGGCCCATGTAAATGCCGGGTCCGTTACAGACCCGGCTTAGAAGTTTAAACAAGCACCTTTGGAGATGTCCAATGACTTAACCCATCATGTGCACAATAAAGATAATAGCGTTGACATAATCAAACAGGCTAAGTCATGTTGCTTGAAGGTTTTTAGCATATTCAAAATTTAGTTTATTCTTGAAATTTTGAGCAAGCTTAAAAAATTATCGATCTAACCAATACATACAACAATACTTACATACATATATCAAATCGTCTGCTTCAAAAATATCTTTAATTCAGGTACAATCTCTTATTATTCTTGTCTAATTCATAGATTTCAATGTTGAATAGATAATTTTACACGATACTTTGTGGATCTATTTGTTTTTTTCCGATTAATAATGTAAAATAATTAAAATAGCTGATTCGATTCGATTCTAGTAGCTTCTTTTAGTGATTGTGAGCTTTGATTTTGTTTTTAGTTTTATTTTGATGTGTATAGAGAGATGAAGAGTAGTATTGTTTACTTTGGTATGGTGTATGTTGTGGTGTATTGAATTGTTTAGAATAATGGGTAATCAAAATAAGGGTTTTGGTTAAGTTGGATTAGTATCCGTTGCTCTGTTTTTAATTAACTGTATATAGTCACATATGTTGTTCTGTTTTTAATTAACTGTATATAGTCACATATGCCTTCAGCCACCAATTCTTCATTAAGAGTCTTGTTCATCTCATAATAATTTGCAACCAAATTCGTTGTAGCAAAGTACTTAATTAATTAATGTCAGTAGTGTTATCCTTGTGTTTCTGTCAATTAAGTTGTGTGTGTGTTTTGTTGGGATCTTTTATAAGTTTCTTACAGAGATCAGTTAGTAATGGCGTACCATAATTGTTGGCTGGCCCACAGGAACACAGGAACAGGTCGACGAAGACAGGCCAAAAGCCCAGGCCCAGTCCCAGACCCAAGGCTATATAAGGTGGAAAACTAGACTTGGAAACGAAGTGTAAAAAGGGTTAAGGACTTGTAATATTGGGAGTAGTAACAATGGTTAACTTGGGATTTGATATGAAATACTACATTGATGTGATGGCAGCAGCTATGGCTCCAATGGTAACTAATTTCTTATCGCTTTTCTACCGTAAAGATTGATACTTTTTTCTTCACTTGTTTGCTACTGCCTACTGCTGTTTTGTTTGTTGTGTTTTTCTTTATTTTTATGCTTGTGCCATTGTTTGTTTTTTATTTGGGGTTTGTTATTGTCATTAATGTTGTACCGGATAATTCACAACTGGTTATTGAAACTAATGTCAAAACTGAAGAAGCGCCAAAGAAGTCTTATGCTTCAATTGTAACTCCTCAAGATTTAGGGTAGGAGGGTTTGCTTAAACAAAGATTATCATGTTGTGTCACATGATTGTTCAACTCATCTGTTCCTTTGATTTAACCACTAAAGGACTTAAATTGGCCATCTGATGTTTACTTGTGAACAAATATATTTAAAAGATTGTGAATAGAAATATGGTAGTAATAGAAGTATTGTCACATAGCATTGTGCACCCTAAAATTACATCATATAGGTGATTATTATAATTAGAAAAATAAAAGAAACGTCATTCATATGGTATGATTGTGTCACTGAAGTAACAGATGCAATCCCGTATATGGTATACATTTGAAAATATGTCCATGAAATATAACTTTTTAGTAATAAATCTGACCATCGCCATTTCAATGGGTATATGAATTTAGTTGGAGATTAATCTTTGAATGGTATATTTGCATTGTTCTTGTTAAATGTTGTTGAAGATATATTATTCTCTGCGGAGCACGTCAAATAATTCCAGGGACATTCGCGAAGGTGAAGGTACAGGTGAAGGTGCCATTTAGTTTTGCTTTGTTATTTTATAATAATAATTGCCTTCTCTTGCAAATTAATATTTTTATGTTTATTGATTACTAGTCTATAAAAGCGTTTTTTTAGAATTTTTTTTCATGCACATACTTTGCAGTGAAATTTTACCTTGCATGTGGATGGCCTCCAGGAGAACTCGCAAAGATAAGGCTTCAAAATGAATTGAAATATATTAGGGGGAATTTACCGATCTCTTGTACCGTAGGTAATAATTTTATTTATTTGTTTATTTTTGTCGTCATATAAAAAGTAGTGCATGAGACCGCGTTTATGAATTTAAAACTTTTGATTTATATGTATATTCTGATGGTCACTATGTTTGAACAGTTCCCATTGATGGTGACATATTTTACTGGGAAGCTACATTGATGGGGCCTGATGATAGTCCATATGAAGGAGGAATTTTCTATCTCACCTTCCGTTTCCCTCGCGGCTACCCTTTTGAACCTCCAAAGGTACGTAATTCGCATTGCAAGTTACAATTACAATTTTTTATTTAGTTTTATGAATTCGCGAGGTTTGTGTTGTTTTGTTTGTACACAACCAAGCCAAATAGTTAATCGAGTTAACAAGTTTAGTAGTCTTTAACAACATATTCCTATTGATTGATTGATTACTTTTTATTTGGATGCATATGTTCCCAAGTTGTTTATGTCACTTATTGATTAACTTTAAATTCATTAATTAGATATTGTGTTGGTTATTTTTCTTTCTCCTTGCAGCCGGTTTGGTTTAAGTATAGTTGATATCTGGATATATAATTCTTAAATCATTCTGCCAGACACTAGCTATCGGGTCAAACTGTTAGGAACTATAAGTAAATTAACAGAACTAAGGTAGAATTAGAGGAGATAAGAGAGAGATTGAGAGAATTATGCAGAAAAGAGCAGATCAGATAGGGGAGAGAGATAGCTTGGAGTGCAAGTCAGATTTGTTGCGAGACTGGTTACTGGGAATTACGTCCATTTTCATATATTCATTCATAACAGAAAACTACATCTTCGACTCCTAACAATAGCTACTAATACCAACATAGGCTATTTGCACAAAAACCGCTAGCTTATCTTCTAATGCTTAATACTGAAAGGTAAAATAGTACCACCACTTATTTATTATAGTAGTTTTTTTTTTGCCAAGATTTATTATAGCAGTTACTTCTGCAGTCTTGACATTCTTTCCTCCTCCAAATTTATACATGTCATGGATGTGCTAAAACCGTCCTGGATCAAATATTGTAATGTTGAAGAGTAGTACTTCAAAATTTTGAACAAGTTGATAGATGTTATGCCATCTTGATCCCTCTGCTACAATTAGATAAATGTGACTTGAAATGTCGTCCTCAATGCAACTCCCTTCACTAAGTTATGACTTTCACCAGCCAGAGTCACTTGAATTCGCATGCCCTTACCAACAGTTCTCTCTACGGTTGTAGCCACACTTTCAGTTATGAACTTTAAAGTGCTTCCCACTCTGCCACTGAATTGTCTGCACTTGCAGGTACATAAAGGACTCTCAAATTCCCAATAACTTGCTTCTCTTGCAAATTAATATCTTCATTACCTGGATCTTCACCATACTTAGGTTCATTCTTCCAACACTCGGTCTCTTCATCTTGTTAACAAACCATCATGAAAGTTTGAGGCTTTTTACATTCATGAGTAGGAGAATACTGTTAATCTCAATAGAAACTGAACATTTCTTCTGTGGATGATTGAATGTTTCTCCTCACTTTCCTGTTCCTCTAATCTTCAAGATTTACACGGGTAATTGAAGTGGAACACAGAAGTATGATGAAGCCTAAGAGATGGGAATACAGTTGTACAGCTAACTCAAAGTTTTAGATCTAATCTCAATGAAATTAAGAGCAGTCTCTCACTTCAAGCTATAAGAACACAAATTACATCGGCACTGAAATCAACAACCTGATTTCTTTTGTGATTTAGATACATAAACTAAAATGATATCAAAGGAATGAGTTAGAATTAGCTGACGTCCTTTATAAATTGAATCAATTTCACCTGCTGGAGGCTCAAGTGAACAGGAATCATATGTGACTAAGTAGACTAAGTGATTTCTACACCCACGTAATACCAACATAATACTAACATAATACTAGTATATCTCTATACACACACAAATGACATATATCTCTATACACACACATATGTATTAGTGCATTGGATTAGGCTCCTTTCACATAGTACCTTGTCATGTTATATCTTCATTTCATTAGTTGTTCATCAATGACCTCTAATTAAATTTCACAGGTTCTCTTCAAGACACGGATTTTCCACCCAAATATTGACAGCGAAGGCAATATTTGTTTGTGGAAGGACTGGTTCAGTGGAACAGTCGTGGCTACGGTAATTATATCTTGCCTTAACAATTTCCATATCATCTTGTTATGTTGTCTTTTTTTTGTCTCTGGTTGCGTTGAGTGGTTGGCAGGGTCCCTGCAGACCAGCTGCTACAGTTTTGTTGTTTGTGGGATTACTTGGTAATTGTTATTATGGCCATAATTATTAAGTTGGCGACTAGTTAAGCCACTAGTCATCTAGTCGAAAAGCAGATTGGCTTAAGTTTCAGACTAATTGATTCACTCTGTAAAACTGAAAAACATAACGTTGTTTTAGGCGACTAACACATTATGTTTTGACTTGTCGATTCATGGATGATTGGATGAATGCCTAGTCTTCTAGTCAATATTCTGCGTGTCAACTCAATTAGGTGTTCTAACAAGTACGATTGTGGTTAATTACCACAGTTCTAATTGGTCTCACATCTTTTTTGGCTTCACCGGCACTTAATTTGATCACCATTGAATATGAAAGGAAAAGGTTCTTTGATGACCTTCATGCTCAAAGAAAACATAGTCAATTTTATTTAAATTCAGGCACACTTTGTGTACCCTGTCAAGTGCTTTTAATTTCACCTTGCTAATGATAAAAAATTAAAATCATATATCACATTCTGGATATAAAGCCTCTCTATCTGATATTTAAATCTATTATCTGAAAATTCCATCGAGAAGATGCCAAGTCTACAATGCAACTTTTGCTAAAGAATACAAATTCTCTATAACAATTTTTTTATGACAGGTATTGGTTGACATTTATTGTCTATTGATGGAAGTAGAGATCGACAATATGGTGGTGCCGGAGATTGCTGATATGTATGTAAAAGATCCGTTCCGTTACGAGATGATGGCCAGGTCCTGGACTTATATGTATGCAAAGGGATCTCTCCTTGGTTGAGCTTACCCAAGAGACTAAGGGTGTGTTCACTTGGAAAGAATGGAATGGGGTAGGAATGGAATGAAAATTGTAAACAAAATTTATAAAGAAAGGGGAATGTTGGGGGAAATAATGAACAAATATGAGGGAGAAGAAGTTTTTTATGATGAAGATTGCAAGGAAAATGATGAAGATTGGGAATGGAGCATTCCTTCCAAAACATGTGGGTTAGAATTCTAGTTCAAATTATTTGGAGAGGAATGAAGCAAGGAATGAAATTTATAAACACTTTCCCCAATCTCCCCTAAATAATAGTATAAATTTCATTCCATTCTCCCCTCATTCCATTCAATCCAAGTGAACATAGCCTAAGAGTATGACCGTGTCTGGGCTTCATCGAATTTGGTCATTTATATTTATATGGAAACTAGATATATGCCGGCTCCGACGTGCTCTTGAAATTTCAGTTTATATATTTATTATTATGTTTAAATATGATACTATCTAGAAATGAAGTTTATGGAAATATATAATTTTTGATTTAAATATGTTTATATTTGATTCACATTTATTTTTATTTGTTGAAAGATTTGTTAACTTATTTGTTAAGGGAAAAAATGAAAAATCAAAAAAAATAATATAATTATATTGGGGTCAAAACAGGTGCTTTGAGGCTATTATATGATGTATATGTCAAAGCCGGAATGTATATATCATCTACGTTACGTTGGAAGAGAAGTGGCAACTGGCCACGGAACATATTCATTTTTTTGTTCAATTTTAGTCTCCTCTCATTTTTCTGAACATATGTTATTTTGCTTACTCCTAATATGTTGGTAGTATCTTGGACCAATACTTATTTATTTTGCAGAAAATGTACATTTTTCAGCCTGCCAAAGGAAAGACATTTCAAAATTTACAATAAGCTGTTTCTCCATCACCTGAGAGAGAAAATAGGAGTTCTTTTTAAAAGAATGATAGGAGTATCTGATTTGATATATTACTCACAAAATAAATATATTGATTGAGCTGTAAAATACATCAACGTACAGGTTCTATTTACTGTGGTAACTGTGGAAGAAGGAAGCTACACAAAATCATTCAGAACTTGACAATAGGACCAATATGTTGTATGGCTGAAGAGCTGAACATAATGGAACCTGAATCAGGTGATGGCAGGACTACCCTCTTCCTCATAAAAGTCTCTATAGTTGGACACACCCTTTTCCTTCCACCCCTAGGATGCGATCGAAACTGTTCTGTTCATCAGTTTCCACAAAATCACCCTGAAAAACAGTAAACAATCACATAAACGCCATTTCAATATTTACAAATTGTACCAACTTTTTTTAGGAGAATTTACTACGACTCATTTAAACAGATGGAAAGAAAAGCGCAGCAACAAACTTACTTGAATATAAAGAAAATCTGCGCTTGCAGTCCGTGGAAGGACATTCAAAAAGTTTCCCTTGGTGTTGCAGAAGGTGACACCAAATCTTATCTTTCATGTGAAAGATGAAAGATAAGATTTGAGTTTCCTTTTGTTTGATACTATTCCATTCCAAGGTAGATGTTAATGCCTCTCGCATTTTGGAGTTCTTCTGTGGGCTCCAATGCTTCACACGAAACATTTGTAACAAATTATATTACTCGAAGCAACATACAAGCCCTGCAAAATTCATTTCTTTCAACACTTCTACAGAAACAAACAAAAGTCATTCAAACCTCAAGAAAGAAACTGTGTGTGACTGAGGCTCACTTGATGGAGCTTCTCGGGAGGTCCCCCTACCTGATACTAATCCATTCAAGGTAGACATTGATGCCTCTCGCATTTTGGAGTTCTTCTGTGGGATCCAATGCTTCACGCAACACATTTAATTTATTTTCCATTACTAGAAGCACCTTATAACCCTGCAAGAATCGTTCTTTTTAACTGACGTGAATGTGGCACCTTAGAAACAACAGAGCAATCAAATATAATTTAGGCCCTACTAGTTCAAATACCATAGACATACCAAGCACATGAAAGTAGCTTAACAAGATCGACTTTTCTTAATGCTGCTAGTATTGCACAAGCAAACAAAAAAATAAACAGATTTGAAATCATTATTACCGATTTCAAGATATATATACATACAGAAAAGGGTTTCCAAGCATAATATTACACCAAACAACTTTCCAAAGTCGAGATGATAGTGTATACAAACAAGGTCACAAGTTGAACCTCGAGGGAATGGCTTTGCATGTGCTGTTTTAAGTGAGTAGGCTTTCGGAAACTCAGACCACATTCATCACAGGTATTGGACTATAGCCCCTTTTTTTCCTCACTATCATCTGCCTTTCTTTCATTCACTTCATCATAATAAACATAAAATTTCATATGAAAATTAGTGGATATGTGTGCACATGAAATCGACCTTCAAGGGTATCCATACAAAATAATTACAAGTTAACAATATAGTCAATTTGGTGTAAACAATTTAGATAATGTAAACTAGTTTTCTAATGTTTATAATGAATATATTTAAGTATGCATCATGACGCTACAATTTATGCTTCTAGTATAAATATGATGATTTCTCCATTCTCACATAACTATACAGAGATGATAAAGAGATGAAGATAAAAATATTATACCTGGTGGTGAGATAATATATGAGAGGAGATGAGAGACTTCTTAGAGCGACAAATACCACAATATTCACAGTAGCTAGTATCGCCTAATATCTCTAAATATCGGCCCCTCTTTCTTTTCAGTACTGTCCACCTCCATCTCTAATACAAGAAAGATCAGATACTGTAATAGAACCTGATATGGTCCAATGATCAGCTAGATGTTCAATTAACAAAACAGAAATGATTGTTCATTTAATATTAGTCAGTTAAGCCGGTATACCAAATAAACAGTACTCTTTCGCATGATCACGAAATATAAGAAATAAAAGTCCATCGTATGAAAAGGACTTAATTACAAAGTGTAGCATTATATCCTATATATAATTAACGTATGGGACTATAATTAGTGCATAGGACTTTAGGTGATTTGGTTTGGTCGTTACCGGGTCTCCATCTTTGTTATAGAAATCGGCCGAATTTTGAAAAATCGCCGATAAATCGGTCAAAATTTTGGAATCGATTCGACCGATTTTGCAAAAATCGCCGATAAATCGCCGATTTTTCAATCAAATCACCCGATTAATCGTAAATCGGTACCTCAACCAAATAGTTCCGATTTCCGAAATCTGCAACACTGGTCTCCATAGCTAAAATATAGGTTAAGAAAAGAATTGTTTAGTTGGTTTGGTTGTTTATGGGTAGATGTTTAAGGAAAAAAATAGTAATAACATCCTTAAAATTTACAAATATTTGATTAAAATTTTAAATAACTATTTAGGAAAAATATAATATAATAACATATTAGCACATGATATGAAATATAATTAAAAAATATCATTAAAAATATAAGTCATATTGATAAAAGAAAACATTCAAATGCTGTAATAAAAATAAAACTAATAGAAAATAGAGCTTTTTTCATAAATAAATAAGAAAAAGTAAATTCTTGCACATTTACTTTTGTTAAAAATACCTATTTGCAATTTTACTAAACTATTTGCAATTTTACTATACTAAGTTTCAAAATTGCAAAAATACTAACCCTAACCCTACCCCTCCTTCCCTCCTCTTTCACAGCCGCCTGTTTCACCAGTTGTGTACTTTTTTTTTCTTTTTTTTTCTTTTTTTCTTTTTTTTTTTTTAAGATGGGATGCTATTTTGGTGGATTTGGATTTGGGTTGCATGGCCCCGCAGGGGCAACCACTTTCAACTGAACATGCAACTAAATTACTGATTTCATGTTCCATTTTTCAATTTCCATTTTCGACCTCATTTTTGGACTCTAATATATAAACATATATATATATATATATATATATATATATATATATATATAGGGTCTTGTTCTAATAGAAACTAAATTAGAATAGAAACTAGAAACTAAACATAAATTAAATATTTCAAGCTAATCTAATGACCAAATTAGGGGTACCCCAATACAAAAAGTTCATAATATTCTTGGCTCCATCCAGCAAAAGAAAAAAAAAAATTACTGTTCACTGCTGACGTGGCAGTGACGTCAGCGTGAACAGTAATTTTTTTTTTTTTTTTCTGCCACGTCAGCAGTGAACAGTAATTTTTTTTTTTTTTTTTTTGCTAGATGGAGCCAATAATTTTAAACACTTTTTGTGAAGGTGCCCCTGGCGGGGCCATTAGAATGAATGAAATATAATTTATTTAGTGTTGGTTTCTAGTTTCTATTCTAAGATTGGTTTCTATTTGACCACTAGCCTATATATATATATATATATTAGAGTCCAAAAAATGAGGTCGAAAATCACTTTTGAAAAATGGAACATGAAATCAGAAATTTAGTTGCATGTTCAGTTGAAAGTGGTTGCCCCTGCGGGGCCATGCAACCCAAATCAGCAACTGAATGCAACTTTTTTTTTAAGGTGGGATTCTATTTTGGTGGATTTGGGTTGCATGGCCCCGCAGGGGCAACCACTTTCAACAAGTTGAATATGGTTGCATTTGGTTGAATATTGCCCCTGGCGGGGCCTTGCAACCCAAATCAGCAACTGAATGCAACTTTTTTTTTAAGGTGGGATTCTATTTTGGTGGATTTGGGTTGCATGGCCCCGCAGGGGCAACCGCTTTCAACTGAATGCAACCACTTTCAACAAGTTGAATGTGGCATTTGGTTGAATATTGCCCTTGGCGGGGCCTTGCAACCCAAATCAACAACTGAATGCAACCCAAATCAGCAACTGAATGCAACTTTTTTTTTTTAAGGTGGGATTCTATTTTGGTGGATTTGGGTTGCATGGCCCCGCAGGGGCAACCACTTTCAACAAGTTGAATATGGTTGCATTTGGTTGAATATTGCCCCTGGCGGGGCCTTGCAACCCAAATCAGCAACTGAATGCAACTTTTTTTTTTAAGGTGGGATTCTATTTTGGTGGATTTGGGTTGCATGGCCCCGCAGGGGCAACCGCTTTCAACTGAATGCAACCACTTTCAACAAGTTGAATGTGGCATTTGGTTGAATATTGCCCCTGGCGGGGCCTTGCAACCCAAATCCACCAAAATCACCCACCTTAAAAAAAGTTGAATGTGGTTGCATTTGGTTGAATATTGCCCCTGGCGGGGCCTTGCAACGCAAATCAGCAACTGAATGCAACTTTTTTTTAAGGTGGGATTCTATTTGGGTTGCATGGCCCCGCAGAGGCAACCACTTTCAACAAGTTGATTGTGGTTTCATTTGGTTGAATATTGCCCCTGGCGGGGCCTTGCAACCCAAATCCACCAAAATCATCCCACATTTAAAAAAAGTTGCTTGTGGGGTTGCATTTGGTTGAATGTGGTTGCATTCATTTGAATATGGCCCCTGGCGGGGCCTTGCAACCCAAATCCACCAAAATCATCCCACCTTAAAAAAAAGTTGCATTTGGTTGCATTCGATTGAATGTGGTTGCATTCAGTTGCTGATTTGGGTTGCACGGCCCCGCAGGGGCAACCACTTTCAACTGAACATGCAACTAAATTTCTGATTTCATGTTCCATTTTTCAATTTCCATTTTCGACCTCATTTTTGGACTCTAATATATATATATATATATATATATATATATATATATATATATATTAGAGTCCAAAAATGAGGTCGAAAATCATTTTTGAAAAATGGAACATGAAATCAGAAATTTAGTTGCATGTTCAGTTGAAAGTGGTTGCCCCTGCGGGGCCATGCAACCCAAATCCACCAAAATAGCATCCCACCCTAAAAAAAAAAAAAGTACACAGGCGTGTGAATTAGTTGGCACATGGAGGGCACATGGAGGGCACATGGGGGGAGGGGTGTAGTATTTTTGCAATTTTGAAACTTAGTATAGTAAAATTGCAATTAATTCAAAGAGATAGTATATTTGCAAATTGAAACTTTAAACATAGTATTTTTGGTAAATATCCTAGAAAATATTCAAATATACTATTCTAAATTTTTTAATATGCGTGTAAATAAAAAGCAAGCAATCATTTTAATAGAATTAATATGTAAAAATTATATCTTTATATCCTATATATAATTGGTGTAAAGGAGTTCATGTGGTTGGTTTGGTCATCAGCGATAAAATTGTCATTTCAAAAATACTATTTATATATTTTTTAAAATTATATCCTATATATAATTGGGGTAAGGAGGTTTGAATGGTCTGCGGTTAAAACGTAACTTAATTAGAAATTAGAAATGGACTACAAAACAAGTTGGGCCAACTATATTGGTTTAAAAGCTAAAATTATGTTATGTAAGTAATGGTATTTTTAATTTAGCAAACAAGATCAAAAAAGAATGCACTAAAATAAATAACATATGATAAAATCGAAAAAATGAAAGTTGAGAAAATTATAGTTAACTAAAATTAATATAAAGATAATTTATAATAAATTTTAAAATATAATTTTAAAAAAACCTTGCAACAAAAAAGAGTTTCAAGAAAATCTAATTTTTAAAAAAAGTCATAAAAAAGATTTTAATTTTAGATTTTACAACAAACATGTTTTTAAAATGTATACTGACAAAAGTCAACACCAATAAATAAATTAACAATTTATTAATTTGCAAAGATTCTAGATTCGGTACTAAAGTTGTAAATAAATTTAAAAACAATCCGAAAATCTAAAATAAAATAGTAAATAAATAATCTAAATATAATAAGTACAAAAAATTCTATAATAATTTAATAATTTAAAAGTTACAAAAATATTAAATTTCATCAATAATAAAGAATAAAACTAATAAAATATTCTTCATTAACTTAATTAACTATTATTATTATAGTAAAAAGAGTTGTAATAGCACAAAACTTATACACAATTAACAAATAAGGATAAAATCGCAAAAACCCATAATAAAAAATAAATCTCAAATTCATTCTTTATATAAAATAGACAAGTATACAAAGCATACCATACGAATTTCAATTCAAAAAGTATTTTTTTTTAAACAAGAATTTACATTTAATTACAAAACCAAAATTTTTTAAAGAAAATATATGATAAAACAAGATATTAAAAAAGTAATCAGAAAACATGTTATAATTGGAAATGACACAAAAAATCAACTGAATATAATTTACAGATCAAACGCTAATTCAAAACAAAAAAAATCTAAATTTAGAAAATTTAAAATCAACAACAAAATTTAATATAATGCACTTAAAATAAATAAAACCCAACACAAAAATATAAAAGATGCTACAAATGTATGTGTGTTCACATGTATGTGAAATTATAATAAGTTCCCACATGTCTAAAATATGATTTTCAAAAAAATCGTTTACCAAATAAAAGTGTTTTAAGAAAAACATTATTTAATAAAAATCATTAAAGATTCAATTTTTGGTTTGACAACAAATATTTTTCTAAAATTAGCAAATAATGGTAAAATAGCAAAAAATCTTAATTAAAAATAAGTCGCAAATTCATTATTTATATATAATAAACAAGTAAACAAAGCATATCATCAGAACTTCAATTAAAAAAATATTTTTAAAAAAAACAAGAATGTAAGTTTAATTATAAAAGAAAAAAGAAGGTTTTAAGAAAATATATGGTAAAATAAGATAATAAAAAAGTAATCAAAAAACATGTTATAATTGGAAATGTCACAAAAATTCAACAAAATATAATCTATAAAAACAAACGCCAATTAAAAAAAGATCTAAATATAGAAAACTAAACTCAACAATAAACTTTAGTATAATGGATTTAAAACAAATATACAAACTTTCACAATTAAATAGTCACATTTACATATATAAAGAATAGTTAAACTAATAAGTTCCCACATGACTAAAGTATATTATATATATTCTAATAGTGAACAAAAATCAATAAATGAACATATTTTAAATTAGAAAACAATCTAAACACCCACAAAATAAATTTATATTAATATCTTAATATAATACAATATAAAAACCCCTAAGATTACTCTAAACAAAAATACATAATAAACACCACACATGACAAAAATATAAAATTAACATGAAAAAAATAATCAATATTCAAACAAATTAAAAAATTAATACCACACATATTTCCAAAAAAGTTAAAAAAATGCCTTTAGAAACTGTAAAAATACTATAACAAATAATCTGAAAATTTTAAAATAATCATTAAATTACATAATAAAAAATAATAAATAATAATAAATTGCTATAAGAATATAGTACTTATATGTTTCAAGTATATCATATGTAATCTAATAAAATAAAAAAAACCAAAAATAATTATTAAATACTAAAAAATATGTTAGCCTAAACTTTGAAATATAAATTATAGAAAAACCATTTACAAGAAAAAAAAAATCAAATGTATACTTACAAACCATATAACATATGTATTATCATCATTAAAAATAAAAACAAATTATTCAAAATTTTATAAACTAATTTTTTAAGAAAAAAAATTATAATTATTACAAAATATTAATAAAGTTCCCCTGCATCGCACGGGTATAAAGCTAGTAAGGTTAAAAATATGTCTAAAGATATATCTAAAGCTGATGATAACAAATACTAGGCAAGGAACTGAAGTTGACAAATAAATCAGGAACCTAACTGATATGCAGATCAACTAAAGCTTTATCTTCTGAATGAAACGTACTCTGCAATTGGTTAGGAATTATTGCTGTAGCAAGTTATGAGATGCTTTGATCAAGTATCTGTAATCAAAGGAGAAATTTTTGCTAAAATCAACTCAAGCAAGTGATTCAAGAAGTCTCGATTCCATTCGCAAAAAAAAAAAAAAGAAGTCTGGATTCGAGAACCCGTAAACTGGAGAGTGGAGATAGATATATAGGGACCGTTTGGCAAATATTAGGATTAACTTATAAGTTATTTATTTTGGAAAAAATTTCGTATTTAAGTACGTTTTTTTAGAGAAAAATGTATATGAAGAATTTAATATTTGTTATCTTACAAAAATAATTTACTTATTTCAGAAAAAAAATACATATTTCTTAACTTTTTTTCAAAGTAAAAAACTTATTTTTGAAAAATAAAATTTCTTAAACGGATCCACGTCTCTGTGTAATGTAGTACAAGTGTGTGCGGGTGCAAGAACCAACAGATACACCAAAATATCCTAAACTAAAATAATCATTTTAGTAAGTTAATATATTACTTTTTTTTAGAAAAACTAAAATAGAAATATTAAACTTTGTAATAGTTAAGTTTGTAAAATTATAATATTACTAGCTTAAAACTCATGCAATGCACGGATTTTTTAAATATTTTATAATTTTTTATTAATTTGTATTGATAATTTTAAGATGAGAGAATTACCAAAATGCCTATTTTTCACAAGTTTTTGCCCAAAATACTGATTTTGAAAAAAATGACCCGAAATACCGACGGGATACGGAGAATCGTCCTCCGTGTTAGCATGATGCGGAGAATCGTCCTCCGTATTACGTAGATACCTTCCGTGTTATGCATGATGCGGTGGACGGTGTTCCGTGTTAGGTGGGTGCGGAGTACAGTCACGGAACACGGTACACCGTATTACACAGAACACGGTTCTCTGTCCTCCGTATTATGTAGTGTTACGGAACACGAACTACCGCGATAGGCTGTATATCACGCTACACGATGTACCGTGTTCCGTCAGTATTATTTTTTATTATTTAGGGCCTTCACCCTTTTAAGATACAAATTTTATGGGTCTAAAATTTTTAGATGAGATGATTTAATTATAATAATTATATATATGGCGTCCATTATATTTTTAGACAAAAGAGAAATTTTAATTAGAAAATATAGAGAAGATAATTACGTTTTATTTAAAAAGGTAAGCGATTATTAGTAATTATAATATTTTATTAAATGGAAACGGTAACATTTTTTAGTTGAAAAAGAAATTAGTTTGGTATTATTAATTATAATAATAATAATAATAATAATAATAATAATAATAATAATAATAATATTTTTAAATAGAATTGCCCGTACAGGTTTTGAAAAAAAAGATATATCTTAGTTAGAAAAAATATAGAAGAAAATGTGTTTTACCTGAAAAGGAAAGTTGATTAGTTATTGAAAAAAAAAAATAACATGCTTTACACAAAAAAGGTAATTGATTAGGTATTTATAGTTGTATTTTTTTTTACATCTTTCAATATTTTGGTTTTCGTATTATAATATAGATATATAGTTAAGTTATATGGAGACCAGCATTTTAGTGGAGACCGTGGAGACCATATACATTATGCTTTCAAAACATTGCAAAACATATATCTTTGCAAAATATTTTGGGGTATATATTAGTAATTGTAATATTAGTTTTAAATCAAAAAGGTAACTTGTTTTAATTTGAAAATAAATATTAAAGATTGGAAGATATGATACGATTGATGTTTTTAGGTGTTTATAAAAGATAATATCTTCAACTAAAACTAAATATAAAAAATGCAATCCATTAATTACCATTAATTATGCCATGTTATTTTTTATTTTAGGTGTTTTAATGGTATAAATATCGTATATATTTTATTTACAATGAAGGGTAAATAAGTAAATTTACGAATTACCAAAAAATCAGTACCAAAACTTTTATTGCGATGCACGGGTTTCTTTTGATAGGTTATAAATTTTATTTTATGCTATTATTATGTTTTTATATAATCATTATTTTCAAAAAATTATTTAAATATTAATTTAATAAAAAATTAATCAATGATATGTGATAAGTGGATTTTATATCCACTTGGAGCGTTCCAGATCGGCTTAAATTGATTGTTTCGGACTCAAGTTTGTTGTAGTTTTGATGTGTTTTGTGTAGTGTGCAGATTTACAAGAATGTTGATATTGGTGGATGCTTCTGTCGTTTTTGGAGGTTAAATTGATTAAAATTCGGATTTATTATTTAGCGAAAAAAATTCGGATTTATTGGGTTGCACTCGCGAGTTTCACTGTTTGGGCCATATCTTGAGTTCTACAAGTCTGTTTTAGACGATCTTACAGTCCACGCGAAGATAACGGAATTCTCTTTCATTCTAAAGTGGTCCAGATGTCCAATTACAACTGGAACGGCCCAGAAATACTGAAGAAAAGTCAGCTACGAATTTTCCTTAAAAACAGAATCAGTTTAGGAAACGTATTCTGCAGAAATTCTATTTTAACTCTATTTTGGGCAATTTCTTGCTGGGCAAGAATTATAGAGCCTATATAAACACATCCTACCATTGTCATTAGAAGAATAACCATTACATATCAATTACTTAGGTTTATTTGTATTTTTTCATACTTTGTTTTTATCATGGTTTCATCAGATCCCATGATGATGAGAGGTTCGATTATGAACTAATCGTTGTCTTGGGATTCTAACGGATTTATTTATAGAGCTTTAGTATCTTGATGCTTTACAGATCTGTGTGTGATGTATATCTGATATCCTCGTATGGTTGTGTTTCATGTATTTAGATGCGTAGCTAACATCTAATCTGTTAATCTCTTGTGAAGCGAGAGTGGATCTTGAGATTTAGAACTTGCCATGCTAGCATAGGATAGGTTGATGTTTTAACATCATGATTTGTAGCATCAATAGAGATATTATGCTGCCCTATGTGGTCAATGTGGATAACTTGTTCTTCAACCGTTATGTTTTCAAATTCTATAGAGATATAGGGTCTAAGCATAATTGGTGTCTATTAATCTTCTATCTCTTTTGTGGATGTATGTTTAGTTTGGTATACGTATACTGAGAGGTAGCGTGTACTTGTTTCGTGTTGTCCGATCAGATATCATAACCATTGCATATAGTGATTAAAGGCGTCAGATCTAAGCGAAGTATTTAATGAAGTTAGGATTCCATGTTTTCTCTTGCAGAAGTAATTCGATTCCAATTATAGTTAGTTAGTTAATTCTTAGTTTGTTAATTTGCATCTTAGTTTAATTTAGATAGTTAAAACCCATATTTGTTTATTGTCTTAGCAGTGAATAATAACCATACACTGTTGCATAGGTACAAAACTGAATTAAAACCATAACCAGATCTTTGTGGAAACGAACTCGACTTATATCTATATTACTTGTGATCACGTACGCTTGCGTGATTTAGTGCAAACAATATGCATGATTTAAAATTTATATTATAAAATTTTAAGTTAAATATGTCGTAGACGGTATTCGAAACTTGAATCTTTAGTAAAGTAATTTAATCATAAAATGTACCTTATAATTACATCTAACACGGTTCTTATTAATTACTAAAAATCTAACGGTAATATGGTGTAACATTTTTGGGTATACATTAATGATTGCAAAATCATGTTTTAAATTAAAAGATAATGTATTTAATTAGAAAAGAAACATTGATGATTTATGATTGTAAGGTATGATATAACTGATGTTTTTAGCTGTTTATAAATGGTGATATCAACTAAAAGTAAACATAAAAAAAGCAATAGATTAATTACCATTAATTATATTATTCTATTATTTATTTTAATAATTTGGATAACCGTACCGAAAACTAAAATTTATTTTAATCATTAGGATAAGCGTACCGAAAATCAAACCGATAAATTTTCAATGTTTCGACTTTAATATAATAGTATAGATAGTATAGATATATAATATATTTTTTTAAAATTTTTATTTTTCTAATAGTGTAATTTAACTTCATAATTATAAGAGGTATAATATTTCAATGTTATTACTTCAAACCCCATTCAAATTGAAGTTATTATATAGTTTCTCGTAAACTCATCAACCGTATTTGTTCGTCCATAAACTATAAAAAGACTGATCTTATAAAGCATTAAAGTCAATTTTTGACGTATAAATGTTACAAATTGAGAGACATATTTTTACTATTCATCTTTTAGTTGAAAAAGATAATCAATTAGTTATTAGTAATTTTAATATTATTAGTTTATTTCATTAATTAGAACGATTCATCTTTTAGTTGGAAAAGGTAATCAATTAGTTATTAGTAATTTTAATATTATTAGTTTATTTCATTAATTAGAACGACCATATTTTTGGAAAAAAGAGATTTTAGTTAGAAAAGTTAAAAAAGATAATAGCTGAAAAAGGTAATTGGTTAGTTATTATTTAGAAGAAAATGAGATATTTTAGTTAGAAAATATGGAAAAGATATTACCTTTTAGCTGAAAAAGGTAATCAGTTAGTTATTAGTAATTATAATATTATTAGTTTATCTAATTAATTAGAACGACCATTTTTTTGGAAATAAAATATTTTAGTTAGAAAAATTAGAAAAGGTAATAGATGAAAAAGGTATCTAGTTAATTATTATTTAGGAAAAGTGTTGGGAAGAGTTGCGTGTAATATTTTGAGAAAAGATTTTGTTTTATTTTTTATAATTAAGTTAAATAATTAAAGGTAACAATGTAAAACAATTAAATAAGGTAAGTACTGTACCGTACCGTACCAAAACTTTTAATTTTCGTCCTTTATAATATATAGTATAGATATTATAGATTTGTTTTAAATTAAAAAGGTAACGTGTTTTAATTCGAAATAAAATATTAATGATCGAAAGATATGATAAGATTGATGTTTTTAGGTGTTTATAAAAGGTAATATGTTTAACTAAATATAAATGTGAAAAAGGAAATCGAATAATTACCATTAATTTTATTATATTAATGTGAAAAAAGCAATCGACTAATTACCATTAATTTTATTATGTTAATCGTCTAATTACCATTAATTATAACGTGTTTTAATTGGAAAAGAAATATTAATGGTGGAAAGATATGATACGATTGATGTTTCTAAAAGGTAATATCTCGACTAATTACCATTAATTGTATTTTGTTATTATTTATTTTAGGTGTGTTTATTTTTCTTTATAATATTGAAGGGTAAATAAGTAAATTCACGAAGTACCAAAAAACAGGTACCAAAAAACAGGTACCAAAACTTTCAATTTTTCGGAATTTATATAATAGTATAGATTTTCATTATTTACAGCAATCGATTGTTATAAAGATTTGCGGTACATGACTTTGTTTAAAATTATTTAAATTTAATTTAAAGAGTCTAAACTCTTCCTAATCTATTACTATATATTATACATCAACACAAGGGTAAAATGTTCCATTTTAATGGCCGTGAAATTACTGTTTTGCCCCTATTTGTTGAAAATTAACAAAAAATGCCATCTTTTTAATATTTGTGTAAAAATTAGTTGAAATTATGTTAGTGTTGAGGATCGAACCCCTAACATTCGACTCTTAAACTCATGCCATAACCATTATGCTACACTTAGTTTTGAGTCTATTTTAAAAATCTTAATAGATAAACCTCATTAGCTCCTTTTGTCCCATTTTTTTATTTCAACTATATATTAAATCTCAATACAAGTACAAAAAGTGCCAATAAATCCATGTAAAAAATGGAAGAATTTGGGTTAGGTTTCGGGAGCCACCAATATCGTTTTAAGAGGTTCATGATATAACCACTATATTACATTATTTTTCGAGTTTCCTTAAAAATCTTATAAGATATCACGCCATTTTCACTTTAACTTATTCTTATTTTTGTTTTCACTTTTGAGTAAATAAACTGTTAGTTTACATTATGTATATAATTTCATTTTTTCAGTTTTCGTAGTTTTATTAATATATATACTCAATCTTCTTATAAATTTTAATACACCTGTAATTTTCGATTAAATATATTTTAAATATGTTATTTATAATTCATATATCTGTATTATATTATATGTTTGATCATACTTTATTTGAATTAGTTGATAATGGATACCTAAAAAATAATATTGAAATTTGATCTAATATAAGGAATATAGTATATGCAATGTATTTCATTATTCATTACTTCTATCATTCTAAATTAAGAAAATTAGCTTTAAAATTATTTTTAAATTATACAATAATCATGTTTATATATTCATAACATCCATTTTTTAATAATTTTCTTTTCAGAATGTACACATAAGTCGTTTATATTTTCTAAAATAATCTACACTCTATTTGTCATTATAAATAATTAACATGTAAAACAAAATGTTAAGATTCTTGGTTATACATGAATGTTACTAAGTCTGGATTTTAAAAAATTCAAAAAGATTTACCTCTATGTATATATTAAAAAAATTGAAATAAAATACAATTTATTTTAAAAAAAAAGTTTTTTTTGGTTAACCATATATCTTCAAGTTTACATTTATCCTGAAAGAATGTGATTGTTTAGCGAAATATTACGTAATACCTAATCTCCTTTTGGATATAATATTAAAAATATTACTAACATAATATGTTTCTTCCAGGTTGATGTGATGTAGAATGATATGAACTATAATTTTATTATTTGTTTACATGCCATTTTTCTCAAATTCTTCTTTTCAACCTCAATCTATTTCCTATAGGAATTTTGTTTTTGTAGGTTCATGACCGGTGTGAGAACATGCATTATAGACTTGTAATAGAGATGACATTAATGTATTTTAAGGCAAGCAAAATCTTATAAGATGAATCATACCATTTTCACTTAACATATTTTAATGAGTATGTTATCCTTGCGACTAATTGTGGATGGTTGTAATCGTGTTGACGGTTGTAATCGTGTTGATAATGAAAACAATGTCTATCATTATGGAAAAACAAAGATTATCATCTTACTTTCTCAAATTAAAATTACACGATCCCGTTCATAACTCAAAATTGTACATCATACTCAACAATTATTATTGGCATGTATATACAGTCCTATTGGCATTACTTATTAACACATATCACTAATCATATTACAATTTCATAATTTCAAGTTTTCAGTCCGAAAATTATCAAACCAACCGCTACCTTCTTCTTTAGAACAAAATTAGAAGCATTCACATAGAGGCCCGTGCTTTGCACGGGCTGTTACGCTAGTGTCATTTTATACACGAACTTATAACTCGTACAAAGCGCTTCTCTTTTTTAATATTTATAAATATGTAAATTATAATAATAAATAAACTTTTCTTAATATTAATATTTATTTTTATTGAATGTGATTTTTACTAGAAAAGAATTAATATTTTATTGAAAACAATAAAGAATTGTAATATTTCAAAAACTTAGAGAAAATATAACCGAATTTGAGTATAAATAAATAAAAAATCATTATTTATATACTTCACACAGTCAATTCACTATTTTTGCTCTATCGTGAATTCTAAAAATCATATTTCGACGATTTTACATCTTATGCAAAATTTAAGAAATAATCTTTAATTTAACAATTATTATCTAATTGAAAACTATCCCGAAATTGAAGAAAATCTTTTTACAAATTTCTAAATTGAGAATTTTATTCAATTTATAAAACCTACTTATATTCGATTTAGGTTAATAAAATTTAATTTTTCGTATTTGAATATAATCCTACTATCAATTAAATAAACTTTTTAATATTAAAATCCAACGGCAATTATCAATATGCCCAAATATTTCACACGTTATATTCTATTTTGGTCTTTTCTTGTAATCTACTTTGCAAGTTAGAAAATTTATCTGTACAAGTGCCTTAAAATCATTTTTTTTAATGATTCTTTTGCAAATTTAACTATACTTGAAAAAATCTTGCATAAAAATACGCATATATACACAAAATATTATGAAATTGAAATTGATCCGTTAAAAACATGGGATTTTATATTAAAATGGCTACTGATCTCATTAAAAAGTATCAAGTAGTTCCCCAATATCCATGTTGACTCATTTAAAACACTAAGGTAATAATATTTATCATGTCGTTAAATTTTATAACTGTAGAGATTAGAACTTTATTGAACTGTGGTGTTTAAGAGCAACTCCAACAAGCTCTCTATACTGGCTCTTAAGTTAAATTTTGAGGAGATTGAAGTAAAAAGTGTCTCCAACGGACTCCTAACTCATCTTCAAATATTTAGGAGCTCTATATCTCTCCTCAATACTGAAGAGTCTCTCTCCTCTCCTCACTTCATTTTTTTATGAGAAAACTGATGCGTGTACCTGTAATCTGGACCTTCTTTTTGGTGATTATTAAAGAAGTTAAGGATCTTCTTTAAAAGCTCCATAAGTTTGGCTCCATAAAATCCTTTGCATCTGAAATCTCTGAATCACATTTCAATGCAAATCTATTGAAGAATCCATGGATTTCTACAAGAACGTTCTTGGTTTTGTACCTGTCAGGAGACCTGGATCGTTTGATTTTAATGGAGCTTGGTAGGTAATCCATGGATTACTAAATTGTTGAAGGCTATTGAAGTTTTGAAGGAAGAGTCGAAATCCAAAATTACTTGAAACGCGACCCAAGTTTAATTACGAACTTAAAGTCTCCATAAGTTTTATCCAAAACTTATGGGAGTGCTCCATAAGTTTTTATCCAAAACTTCAAGTTACGGGTGTAATAGTTTATATACGTATATTATGTAAAATAGATTAAAAAAATGAATAGAGATTGGATTTGAGGAGGCTTGTTGGAGTGAAAAAATAATTTTATATCTTAACTAACTAAGAGCCATTTTAATAATATTATTTATGAGGAGGATGCTAAGTAATTGTTGGAGTTGCTCTTAGTACCATCCTTTTGGTGTTTGTGAACCTTGCTTAAGTTATTGTGGTAGTTTTTGACAAACTATGCTAATAAAATGGCATTATTAGCCTATGTTCTTTATAAGAATGGTAATTCAAAGGCGATATTTTTTTCCATTGGTTGTAATCTCCTTCTTGCTACAAAGGATTACAATGAAAGCAAAAAAAAAACAAATCATGATAATGCATAGCATATTAAATTGAGCATCCTTTTTCTTCTTCATCATTTTTGCCTTCATTTTTTTCCTACACAATTTTTCCTCCAACTTCTTCACTTGGTCCTTAAGAACAAAATTCCTATGCTTCAATTAACAAATATTTTCTTTGCCCTCCTTCCAACTAATCATTCATCCACATGAAGAAATTACACCCTCCTGCTTTCTAAATTATTACTCAAAAAAACAAAAAAAAGAAAAAGAAATGATCAAAAAAATATTACTCAAAAAAATAAGAAACAAGCGTACATTACTCGAAAAATTCAAGAGAGTATTATTACTTTAGTATTTTAAATCAGTCACCGTGGAGATTGGGGAGTTACTTGATACTTTCTAATGAGATTAGTGGCCACTTTGATATAAAACCCTAAAAACATGATTATATATTAAAAAAAGGTTTACATTAATATTTTTATATTGTAACTTAATTTATTTACATTTAGTATATAATGTCTCACATTTTATATGCTATTAATTAGATTACAAATCGTATTGTCTATCGTACCAAATTCTATGTAACTTACTATACTCAACAATTTTTACGTAATCTTTTTATCTGTATGAGTTTTTTCTAATAAAAGAATGTGAATTTAAAAATATGTAGGTCAATAAAATTATAATCGAATGATATGAGATTAAAATTTTGAACTTTATATCAATTATCACTTGAGTAATTAGATAAAATCCATATACATAATCAAGTTAAAATACATTTACATCAATGTAATCAAGTAAAAATGATGATAATACATAAAAAAATTGAAGTAAAATTTATAGTTGTATAAAATATTGTCCAGAGTGCTCACTTAATATTATCCATTGGTCCAATATATCAATTGATGGTAATTTGGCCGAAAATAGATGCTCAATATGGTCTACCGCGTATAAACCTCAATATATGCAGCAAATGTAGTCTCATATCTCAATTTTCAGACAAAATTCACGCTTCTAAAAATTCTGCTAAAGTCGTGGTTGTTGACTTTTTCCTATGAACCCTATCATCTTATATTGATTGTAACACATTTGACTTAATTGAAACATTTATTGGGCATGTTCATGCATATTTTTATGTTTTAACTAACATGTGCGGCGTCTCAAATTAAAAAAAATTGGTTGGCATGCATACACGTTACCACAATCGCGGTGCAACGTCTATGATAGTTATCACAATCTCAAATGTGTAACGCCGCACTTAAGTTTCACAGCAAACCTTAATCAATGAATTCTCAGTTGTTATTACTCGAAATGAACAACCATAAAAATTATGTGTATTCTTTTGGGTTAAATGGCAATTAGGTCACTCAACTGACTAAAAACTTTTAATTAGGTCATCCAACTCAAAAAGTTTTCAATCAGATCACATAATTGATAAAAACTTTCAATCAGGTCACTGGGATTTACAGACGTTAAAAAGAGACGGAAAGATGACATGGCTAACTGATAAAAGGTTTCAATCTGGTCACATAACTGATAAAAGCTTTCAATCAAGTCACATAACTAATAAAAGTTTTCATTCAGATAACATAACTGATAAAAAATTTCAATCAGGTCACTAGAATTTTATGGACCTGATTCACTGAGTCATCTTTCCGTTTCTTTTTTAACATCCGTAAATCCCAGTGACCTGATTGAAAGTTTTTTAGTTATGTGTTTTGATTGAAAACTTTTTGAGTTGGATGACCTAATTAAAAGTTGGGAAATTCTCGTTGGTACCCTTCTGGAATTGGCTTTTCCAGATGGTGCCCTTTCGTGCTTTGGACTTACGACTGGCACCCCTAAAGGAACTGATTATCCTAATTATGCCATTCTGTTAATCAAAACATTAAGAAACGTTAACAAAGTTCAACATTTATTCCATAATAAAATTTTATGTCATATAAACCACAAATTAAAAAAAGTTAAATGTGGAATTATGTTATTTTATGGTCAGAAAATGACTGAACACATATTTTAGATTAACAGTATGTTAACTTATTACAGATTAATGTTTAATATTTTTCAATTAGTGGCACATTAATAATTATAAATTAGTATTTAATTTTTTTTAACTAGTTATACATTAAAAACTTATAGATCATTATTTATTTTTATAGTTTTTTAACGTTTCTTAACGTTTTGATTAACAAAATGGCATAATTAGGGTAATCAATTACTTTAGGGGTGCCAGTCGTAAGTCCAAAACACGAAACCATCTGGAAAAGCCAATTCTAGAAGGGTACCAGCGAGAATTTCCCTTAAAAGTTTTCAGTCAGTTGAATGATCTAACTGCCATTTAACCCTTTTTTTTCTTTTCTACACTAAATTTTTTTATTTCTCATATCAACATATATCACTATTCATACTTAGAATTACGAATGCATAACGTTAATAAACCAATCATCAACATTAAAATAAAATTTAAGTTACAAGGGTTCATATAGAAGCGAGGCGAGGCCTGGGCTGTTATGCTATTTGAGTATTTTCTAATATGAGAAAAATGGGCTTGAGGATGTCCTCAGGTAGTTCTCCTGAGGTTATAAGACAAATAGTCTATAGAATAAGTGGTCCCGCGGGGGCATTTTTGTAATATCAATTTTTTTTATCAATAAATTTACCTAAATACCCTTAAAATTGTATTGGAAAACTTTTAACCTCTGGTTCTACCTGAGCACATGAATCCCTTTCTAATATAAAACAAACAAGACTTATTCAGTTATAATACCACTCAAAGTGGTGTCTGAGGAGGGTAGATGTACGCAGACCATGCCCCTATACAATAGGGAGGTTGTTTCCGAAGGACCCCCGGCCAAGTACAGAATTACAAATACAGAAATACAAATACACAAAGGAAACCTAATACAAACTAGGAAACTCACGCACATGCAGGAGTCGAACCCCTGACCTCCTTCAAAGGAGGCCAGTGGCTCAACCACTGCACCAACATGTTGTTGGTCATCCCTTTCTAATATATACTAGCTTATAGCCCGTGCCAAGCACGTGTTACTTTTAATTTTTTATAAATTTTATATAGTGTAATGTAATATTATAAATATTAATTTTAATATGTTATTAGAAGAATTTGAACTTTACATTAATTTATAATATTAAATATAAATTAATCCCTTCTTCGCTTATTATAATATAGTATATTATTTGTAACATTAATTAATAAAATTATAAGTAATAATAATAATAGTTATTTAATAAATGACATGTATTGTTTAAAATAATAATATAAAATCTTAATGTAAATTTGTTGATAAAATCTTAATGTAAATTTGTTGTTGACGGGATTCGAACCTTGGATCAGAGATTTAAATATATAATATTTCTTATATAGAATATTTCTTATTATTAGATCTAACGGTTATCATCTGTTTACTAAATATCTAACGGTCACTATTCTTTAAAGGCTTGACATTAATTAATAAAATTATAAGTAATAATAATAATAGTTATTTAATAAATGACATGTATTGTTAATAGTAATAGTTATTTAATAAATGACATGTATTGTTTAAAATAATAATATAAAATCTTAATGTAAATTTGTTGTTGACGGGATTCGAACCTTGGATCAGAGATTTAAATATATAATATTTCTTATATAGAATATTTCTTATTATTAGATCTAACGGTTATCATCTGTTTACGAAATATCTAACGGTCACTATTCTTTTAAGGCTTGGTTGAACAAAACTTCTAATATATACTAGCTTATAGCACGTGTTACTTTTAATTTTTTTATAAATTTTATATAGTGTAATATAATATTATAAATATTAATTTTAATATGTTATTAGAAGAATTTGAACTTTACATTAATTTATAATATTAAATATCATTAATTTATAATATTAAATATAAATTAATCCCTTCTTCGCTTATTATAATATAGTATATTATTTGTAACATTAATTAATAAAATTATAAGTAATAATAATAATAGTTATTTAATAAATGACATGTATTGTTTAAAATAATAATATAAAATCTTAATGTAAATTTGTTGTTGACGGGATTCGAACCTTGGATCAGAGATTTAAATATATAATATTTCTTATATAGAATATTTCTTATTATTAGATCTAACGGTTATCATCTGTTTACTAAATATCTAACGGTCACTATTCTTTAAAGGCTTGACATTAATTAATAAAATTATAAGTAATAATAATAATAGTTATTTAATAAATGACATGTATTGTTAATAGTAATAGTTATTTAATAAATGACATGTATTGTTTAAAATAATAATATAAAATCTTAATGTAAATTTGTTGTTGACGGGATTCGAACCTTGGATCAGAGATTTAAATATATAATATTTCTTATATAGAATATTTCTTATTATTAGATCTAACGGTTATCATCTGTTTACGAAATATCTAACGGTCACTATTTTTTTAAGGCTTGGTTGAACCAAACAACCAAACTACCAATTATCCCCTAGTTTGCTTATTATATATTAGTATAATAATATAAAATCTTAATGTAAATTTGTTATTGACGGGATTCGAACCTTGGATCAGAGATTTAAATATATAATATTTCTTATATAGAATATTTCTTATCATTAGATCTAACGGTTATCATATGTTTACGAAATATCTAACGGTCACTATTCTTTTAAGGCTTGGTTGAACCAAACAACCAAAATACCAATTATTCCCTAGTTTGTTTATTATATATTAGTAAGTATAGATACTCATAATTCTTTTCTATAAAAAAAAACCATGTTACGAGCTCATTTCATTTTTTTTACCTCTCCATGAAAATGCAAAAAGAAGGTTGAAAAGGGCAAGCAAGCGAAGCACAACATTTTGTTTTGTAAAAAACACTCTCTAGCGACTAGCAGGCTCCGTATTATCAGTCTTATTACAATTCAACCCTTTTCCCCAGATAAACCCTCCTTCACCACTTCCAATAAACTCCCTTCTTCAGTTTGTTATACATACACATATACACACAGATTAAAGTTGAGTAAAGATTCAACACAGCTTTGTTGGGTTTGCTTCAGATCCTATTTTATTATCTGGGTCATGTTAAAAATCGGGTCTTGACCCGTTCTTGATTTGGGTTTTGGTAAATCTCTGTTTTCTTGATTTCTTGATTTTTGTATGTGTTTTAGTCCATCTGGGTATCTCTCTTTTTGATTCATTTTTGTATGTTGTGTGTATTTTATAGTTGTTTGTTATAATATATGGGCAGCTGATTGATTTATAATACCACTAGAGTAGTCCTTGTTTTTGATTATCTGATATGAGTTTTGATAAGATTTGAATAAATTTGATTGGGTGAATAGGGGTGCTCTAGTGTGTGTGTGTTTGTATAGTTGGCCAAGTTAAGTTTGTTTGTGGGTATGTTACATGTTTTTTTAGTATGCATTAGATTTTCAGTACTCGGGGAGGGGGAGTGAGGATTCGAGTGACATTTAGTCGTATAGGAGGGGGAAGGAGCCTTGCCACTAGGTTATTGACGAATCCGGGCTGTATTTCCCGATTTAGGTGAATATAATTTTTTTAAGTTGCTGTGGTGATTCTTCTTACGATTATAGACTTGGACTCTCAGTGTTTTTTGCTTCTGTATTTTGAACATTACTTCATTTTTGTGTTTCTTCAGTGTTGGTTTTTTGTTTTCTATGTTGATTACACAGGATTAGTACTAGGGATTAATGGGGAAAAAGGTCAAGAAGAAGGCTAGGCCTGTTAACAAGGAGAAGCGAGTTGCTAAATCAGCAACTGCTTCTGAAAAATCTGCTCCTGCAAATGAGACTCTCGGTATTGAGGCTACGGATGCTGTAGTTCCAGCTGTGGAAGAAAGGCGTTTATGTCCTCACTTTGACAAGGGTTTCAACCTGGGTAAAGTGTCGCTTAAACTTGGGTCACCTGGTCCTTTGAAATGTGAAGATTGTAGGGAAGAATCCTACGACAGGCGAGCAAGTAAGGGAAAAGGTAAACAAGGAAAGAAAAAAGGAGGCGGGTCGGTGGATTCAAATTCAGGAGGAAAGGCTATATGGATGTGCTTGGAGTGCGGCCATTTTTCATGTGGAGGCATCGGATTCCCAACAACACCTCAAAGTCATGCAGTTCGTCATGCCAGACAACATAGGCATCATTTGGCTATTCAATTTAAAAATCCTCAACTTCGTTGGTGCTTTCCCTGTAGTACGTTGATTCCGGTTGAAAACTCAGAAGAGAATGGCCACTCAAAAGATGTTCTGTTTGACGTTGTGAAATTAATGAAGGTACGACCATCTGAAGGAGCATCTGTTGATGTTGAGGATGTATGGTTTGGGAGTGGCAGTGTTTTAAGTGACATGAAGGTGGAAAATGCTGCATTCAATATTTTAGATGCTGGAGGTGGTTATAAGGTCAGAGGATTAACTAATTTAGGAAACACTTGTTTCTTTAACTCGGTTTTGCAAAATCTTCTTGCCATGCCGAAATTGCGTGATCATTTCTTACAAATGGAGGAGTCAATCGGGCCACTTACAGTTTCTCTCAAGAAGCTTTTTGTTGAAACATATTCGGGCTCTGGAGTAAGGAATGTGATTTCTCCTAAAGCCTTTTTTGGATGTGTTTGTGTAAAGGCTCCTCAATTTAGGGGATTTCAGCAACATGATAGTCATGAGTTACTTCGTTGTTTGCTGGATGGGCTGTGTACTGAAGAGTCAAGTGCAAGAAAGCGAACCAGATCTTTAAAGGAGGAAGGGACGTCTCCAAATGTTGCTCCTACTTTTGTAGATGCTATATTTGGTGGAATGCTTTGTAGTACTGTTACTTGTATGAAATGTTCGCACTCCTCAGTAGTTCATGAGCCGTTTTTAGATCTCTCACTTCCTATACCAAGTAAAAGACCTCCGTCGAAAAAGGCTAAACCAGTTATTCAACCCAAAAAAACAAAGCTTCCTCCAAAACGTAGTCAAAGGATTCGTTCAAAGGTTAACAGAATAGAAGGTAGGGCACCCAGTGTGGAGGATATAAGGCCTTCCTCAGTTGTTTCTACATCAGAATCTACAGACCAAATTGTTGCTGGTAGTGAGAATGTTTCAGTTTTAGAGAATAATTCTGCGAAGCAAGAATCTACTAATTTGTTGCCCGGAAATGTTGTGGAGAAAAGTGTACCCGCTGATGAAGATACATCATGGCTAGATTATCTGGAGCCAGATACAGTAGCCAGTGACTATGAATTTGCTGCACAAGACGAGATTATGGATGCTGGTAATGAGGATGCTTCTGAGAACATTGTTTTATTGCAAAATGCTGGTAGTTCAGCACTTATTGAATCTAGTAAGCAGGATCCTATACCTTGTACGGAACAAACAGAACTTTTGGCAGATAGCTGTACATCGGTGGATTACCTTGTACCGGATGGTGTATCGAACGAGCCTAGTGCGTTTTCTCAAACCGAGGACATATCAGCAACGCAAGATTTTGTCATCAAGGATGCTACCCCAAATGGTGAAATTTCAAATCGTGGCTCAGAATTTAGTGACTTGGTTGTGCCGAACGGTTCCAGTAGTAAAATGGATTGTGGACGAAATTCATGGGAAGATGAGCCCCTTCTGCAGGTTCAAAGTTCAGAAGTATTGATACTTCCTTACAAAGAAGAGACATCAGCTACTGAAGGCACATCAAACGATGTAGCTGAAGTTGCACCGTTACCTGTTGGTTGTGAACCAGATCCCATGGACTTCGGCGGGTTTGGAGATCTATTTAATGAACCTGAAGTTTTTGAAGGTCCCATGCCCTTAAACAGAGATGAAGCTGTAGGAACTGGTACTATATTCGGAAATAGCAGTGGATCTGATCTAGATGAGATTGATAATACTGGTGCTCCAATATCGGTGGAGAAGTGTGTGTCTTATTTTACAAAGCCAGAGCTACTTTTAAAAGATGAACATGCATGGCATTGCGAGAATTGTTCCAAAATTCTGCTACAAAAGAGGAGATTAGTGAAGGCTGATAAATTAAAACCAAATGTTTTACTGAATGGATGTGTGGACAGAGTTCAGGATCCCGTGTTCGGTTCTGGAAAGCATGAACCTCTTCCTATTGGCAGCATGGACCTCAGTAATGGAAATAACGAAAGCGATGAACTTGATCCTCTTAGTGAAAAGTTGATTTCAAGCAACGGAAGTATGGATGGTGATTTGAACTTGACAAGTGAAAGTAATCAGAAACTTGATGATCATCTTCCAGTAGAGCCCCTGTTGGAGGAAGAAAACTATAAGGTTCGTGTTGCATTTCAGAAGCTCACGATCAATGCGGAGAATACAAATGACTCTTGCAATATTAATGGATCTGGTGGTGCTGGATGCGACACTAATAATGCCCAGCAAAGTAAACCTGATTCCCCGCCTGCGGAACAGGTATCAGGTAGTGAGGATGAGGAGGTGGATGTGGAAAGCATCAAGGTGAAGAGGGATGCAACAAAACGGATTCTGATTGACAAGGCCCCTCCCATCTTGACCGTTCATCTGAAGAGGTTCAGCCAGGATGCTCGTGGTCGCATTAGTAAATTGCAAGGTCATGTAGAGTTTGGTGATATGGTTGATTTAAGACCGTACATGCATCCCAGGTGTGATTTTGTTCTTCACTCGACTTCTTAGTGGACAGTATATTTTGATAAATGCTTTATTGATTCATAATAATATAGAATTCTTATCTAACCTTATTTGCAAGCAAAGGTGCAATGTGGGTGTGGCACACCTTTTTTTTTTCCAAGAAAATAATTAAGAAATTAACCTGGTGAAGTGGGTCCCCATTTAGAAGCTAATAAGTAAATGGAAAAGCACAATCCTGCATACGGTGTGGGTTAGAATTCGGGTTAGATTCAAAATATTTATGTCATTATCTTCCCTCCACATGCTACACCGGTTACCAGATTTCAAGATCAACCTTATTTGCACCTCTCCATTTTGGTGAAGTAATTCTTCACCAATTATAACAGGAAATTAAAAGGAAATATACTTTTCACTCTGTTACCCGAAGAGAATCCTAGATTCACCAACTTTGTTATCTTGGATTTAATATTAATGTTAATGAGAAACTTTGAAAGTGAAGTTGTCTGTATTTTGTGTCATCATTTGGAGATGTTTATGTCCAAAGGAAGGTTCACATATTTTTTTGCGTGAATGCTGATTTGAGATATGTGAAGTTAGCTATTGGATGACTGTCAAGCCATGTGCATCTTGGGGTAGCATAGGCAATTTAGGTGGCTGGCCTCTTATAGTTCTTGTACTTTTTGTTCAGTACACACCGGATTGTTGTTTATTGCACTTGTATATGAATAAATTATGCCCTGACCCTTACCCTTACACTTGGTTGTGAGTTGTCCTGATTTCCTTTAAATGAACCGATCAAGTCGTGTACATAAATTTCGGAGAACTTCTCTCAGTAAAATTTCAATTTTCTGATTGATTATTGATGAGTGTATGTTTTATTATTCCGTTTGGTTTTGCACTAATTAAACTTTGTTGCATATAATTTTGATTCTTATAGAACTACTAAGGCTTCAAGCAAAACAAATGTTTGCCCCTCTTTGAACAAATTTTCTATTGGAACAAAGAGTTAGGAACATGATTCTAACTAGGATCATTTCGTTCTAACCAACCTCGAGGGTTTTTCTTTCTAAATTAAGTTTTCACATATCACCTCCCTTAAGGCTTCCCACGGCACATTAACTAATTCTTTACCCTAGATAGCCCAAATTGTTTGTTGTGCTTGAGTTCAATATTTGTCTTCTTGTACTCTACCTTGCATGAAAAGTGCCTACTTAGATTCAAGTACTTGAGTTCTGTAATCTACAGAGGTGTAGGTGGAGCTTACTGCTCACTAAATGTCATTGCTCATACTCAATACCGAGCCAGAGAAGGTTTAGAAAGACATGCTAGGAAATTCTGAAGATTTCTGCTTGAAATTATTTCATCTGTAACCTTCTCAAAGACTGGCCTACACTCATAGAGACAAAGGATCGAGTGAGGTCGTCAATGAGATCTTGATGGAGGACTTTGGATAGGTGATTGGGAAGATAGTACTGCCAAGACCTTCGGAAATTAACTGACCCTACAGTTGTAGCTTGGATTGTTAGTTCACAGATTCCCAGAAACATATTGATATTATAGCAGTTCCTCCGGCAGGGTAGACCACCACCTTTAACTGCCCTTGCATCAACCAGAAATAGAATTTTTGACACTTTTGAGACTCAAACACTTTCTTAGTCTAGTAATCTTGACAGCTTTGCACTTGCTCTATGTTTTTGTGATATGTGATTCACCCTACCTGGACAGTTACTCAGGCTCTCCGCTCTGCTAGTGTGATTCCTCTGACCAACCTGATTTGTAATACTAAAAGTTTACCTTCTGAGAGATTACAAGTAAGCTGATTAAGAGAGTCGTCTGATAGCACAATGATATGAAGAGCCTGAATTTTTAAATTAGTATCAACTACATTATTAAGTTAATTATGGTGTGCTGGAGAGTGGAGACTGAAAGAACACCTAATACTATTAAGCCTACCAGATTTACACTAAAGCAGCTCTTTTGATAACATCGAAAAATGCCTCTTATACTTCCAGCAAAGGTTAAGTTGCTAAGGTAAATAGAGGTAATTATTACATCATAATGGGCAGGACTTTTCTGAAGTTGAATTATGGTTTTTCAACATTTAGTTTAATACAGTTTCCAAGCAAAATTACCATATTGCCTGGGCTATTTTTGCCTGTATCTTTTAGTTGACCCACATCCTATTTTTCCCTTTGTTTGATTCATATTGTTACTGTTGTATAAATTTAGTCTTTTCACGCAAGTCTTTCAAGCTGCTGACAAATTTGAGCGGCTAGTGTATTAAGTGACAACAAAGGAAATATATGAGTCTGTCCTATATATTAATGTAACCTTTACGGTACTTGGATGGAAACTTGTAATACAGCCAGACATTCAATCATTATGTGCTGATTATCATATTCATCATTGTGTGTGCTACCCAACCTTGAATCTACAAGTTCATATGTTATAAATCCTCGAAGTGGCAGTTTTGGTGTATAGTCTTTTTATCCGCGTAACATAGAAGGTCTATATTAAACTTTCTGAATTAAATTTACAGGTGCACAGAAAAAAGAAGCTTCATGTATCGACTGCTTGGTGTGGTCGAGCATTTGGGGACGATAAGGGGAGGCCACTATGTAGCATATGTAAGAGGAGGCCTAAAGAACAATGTGGAAACTGAGAAAGCAAGTAGCGGTGATTTTACGTGGTACCACGCCAGTGATGCATATGTTCGCCAGGTTTCTTTTGAAGAAGTTCTACGGTGTGATGCCTATATCTTGTTCTACGAAGAAATTATTTGAGAGACGATTCACGTTCTATTTTTTGTTCTTTTTCCAAAGAGTTGAGAAATCCTAATGAGCACCTTTTCCACATGCGGAGTGGAAATGGGGAGCAGCAGAGAAGTTTGTTACAAAATTACGAAAGTTTTATACCTATATTAACTCAAAACGAGTTTAAAAGTTCAAATGAGCTTATTTTTTGGCACAAGAAGGTTTGACAGCTTAATCTGGTTTATTGACCGGTTTTGCTCAGCCTTTTACACATTTCATTTCCTTCCCGGAATATATTTACTACCTCTAAAGCATACGATACTTTGGTTTGCTAATGCACCACTTGATAGTCTCAGTATCTGTGGCAGTAAGTTGTCAAATCCTCACCATCGATCTTTGTACACGTTATTATAGCT
Source organism: Kitagawia praeruptora (assembly GCA_037693485.1). Lineage (NCBI taxonomy): Eukaryota > Viridiplantae > Streptophyta > Magnoliopsida > Apiales > Apiaceae > Kitagawia > Kitagawia praeruptora. The sequence goes on from CM075347.1 coordinate 16,359,714, forward strand.
GAAATATTAGCTATTTACAAGATTGTTGCTAGTGTTTCCCCCTACTATTTTTTTTTCTTTCTTATTTCTAATTGAGATGAGGACAGAAATTGAACGTGCGGGGTGATATCAGTTTGAGGGTATTTCGTGAACTTTTAAATCCAAAACTCAAATTAGACCAGTCGACAAATAATGGATTTTGACTTGGAATACTTCATATTTACATATTAGTTTTTCAATAGTTGTGTTTTTTTCAATTAATAAATTTTAATCGAGTAGTGCGGGGATTCACATGGTTCTCACAAATA